>JAVUPR010000099.1:1308750-2612500 GCA_036785695.1 Gentiana straminea | reverse complement strand
ACCACAAGACCCAAACAAACTCGGCCACCTCCTCCTGACTCAACTCGAGATGTTGCTGAGCAAAAAGGTCTATAAAATTCGTAGCAGTAACATCCCGCACCAACCTGGCATAAGGGGTCAACGCCCAAACCCGAGAAGCAAACTCACACCGAAACAAGACATTCCCTACTGACTCATCTGAATGCCCATACGTGAGACATTAATTAATTCCCAAACATCTCCGCTCCAAATTCCGTGCAATTGGGAGACAATCATACAAACATCTCCAGGGGAAGCGCGAGATTCACGGCTGAATGACAAGGCCCCAGCACTGCCTCCACTCCACATCTGACCCTACCGACGAGGACGCCCTCATACCTTAGTGACTCGTCCTGTAAAGAGAGATTGCCAGATAGTATCCTGACTTCACCGTGTAGATACCTCTCATGTCATAATGCCAAGTCCGTCTGTCCTCATGTTGTCCTTGCGCCAACGGGGTATTCAAGATTGCATCAGCCTCCCAATAGAGAAGCCACTCCCACACCAACAGTGCATTCCATTTATGGGTCCCTAGGATCAGCAAATCACACACCTTGATATCTAGAGGACAGGGATGCCCCGCATAAGGGATACGAAAAGACGACTTAAGCGTAGTCCAAGCAACGAAGAAAACAAAAACCGATCACCTCGTACCATTCAAAAGAAGATCCCTCCCCTCCGAAATATTTCGTCACATAAAGGAGAGTCGAGCCGTGAGCCCTGCTATCAAAAAAGTCTCCGCCTAAAAATACTTCGCCTGAAGCACCTGACCAACCAGAGATACATGATAAGATAGGAGGCGCCACGCCTGCTTAGCCAGAAGGGTCAAATTAAACCATTTTTCATGACAAGTATTGGATTAATGATAATCAGATGATATTTTAAACAATTTCATCAATTTATAACATTCATCAATTTTCTTAATCGGTGTATAACCTTTTTCCAATTATTCTACTCCTAATTGTGAGAAGGAACCGAAGACTTAGTAAATCAAAGTCAATGGTAACATGGAAGTTGTTTTTATGCGGGAATGTTTAGTCAAAGCTGAAATTTATTGAGGGGGCTTTGGTTGTTGATAGTTCCACATGAGCATAAAAACAAATGCCTTGTCTTTTGTGACATACTATGAGAGAGTATTTTTTACACCTACAAAGTGTCACATAAAAGCAAAATAAGAACCATATTGTCTTTGAATAAATTACTACTACAATCAAAATTACTACAGTACTACGTAGTATTTTTTTTTTTTTTTGGATCTAAATAGCAAAATGTTTTTTTCGGAACTGTAATTATAGTGTATAATTACCACTACTAGAGATACATTTCACATTAATTATTTTTTCAAACTTTTCATACCAATTAAAAAATATATATAAATATCATAAATCTTTTTTTTTAGGAAACAAAAAATTTTATTAATCAATATCCGCCAAACAAGCGGCTAAAACGTCACCCGGGAGCGAGGAAACCCAGAGTGTTCGAGCAGTAACAAATAAACCATGTCTAGCTAAAAGGTGCGCGGGGATATTCCTCAAACGTAAATCATCAAACGTAAACACCATTTGAATGTTTTGAATACACTAATCATAATATAATTGTATGAATAATAAATGAATAAATGAGAAGAAAAAATAAAATTCCATTTATAATTTGAGACTTACGGTGGTATTGGTAAACATATTGAATGTAGGTGAAAGAATCTGACGTATTCATACTCGTCATGATACTAGTACATGAAATAAAGTCTCATATATAATATATATATATATATATATATATATATATATATATATATATATATATATATATATATATATATATGTGTGTGTGTGTGTGTGTGTTTTTTTTTTTAGGAGTATTATATGTTACGATTCATGGAACAATATATAGAAAAAATAAATTGTCCCTCTTGACATAATTATTCACTAATATAGGGAACACACAATTTCTCTTTTGGATAACACATTTATTACACGTTGCTTGTCATGTCGTTAAAGGTATAAATATAATTTAGTGGATTATACATCAAGAATAAATTTTCTAGTTGTATATACAGTGACAAATTGGAACTTTATTATTTAATATTCATGTATGTATTTATTATCCTATGGGGGGATAAAGGCTACAAAAATATAATAAAGCTTATTAACCTTTTTACTTATAAGGCTGAGGCTCTCAGGCAAAGTAAGACTTTAATTTTAGCATTTGTCTTTAGTAAAAGAAATATCAAATAATTTGTAATCATAAAGCAAAAATAATATACAATAACACATTAAATAGGTTACATATCATATACGTTGTTTGGTTTGGGGTAGGTTGATCCATTTGGATCCCAAACCAATATTTTATTCACCCCACTAACTTATTTATTATTATTTTATTAATTCTATTATTTTATTATAAATTCTTTCATCAATCAATCAACATCAACAAATAAATTAAATAATATTAATCCATCACTTTATACACTCATTACACTATTTAACCATTACTTTTTCAATATAATATTTCAAATCAACAATCATTACTTTAACTACACAAATTTCAATACAACTTTTCAACTTTATCATCATTACTTCACTATATTTTATAATTCTTTCTCTTTCTTGGATCCAAATGGATCCAGTCAGCCCAAAACCAAACGGAGCCAGGACTCAGTTAATGCTGGCCAGTATCATCGGTTAATATCAAGACTCGTCTCTGTTTATTACGGACATCGATTGTAATATTATATTAAATTAAGAATGAGTCTATTTTGAGTAGGTGAAAGATATAGTTGATATTTTATGGAGTTAGGTTTTCCCTATGATGTATAAATACTGAATAGATTGATGAATGAAATCATAAAATTATTATCGTTTATCAAATTTGTCATGGTATCAGAGATTGAAATCTACGGCGTAAGTGCTGAAGATAGAAGCGCATGGATCAACTGCTATGGTGACCTGATTGATTTGAAGAAGATTGCAACCAAGGTGCTGGATCAAAAAATTGTTGGTGACGGTATCGTAAAATTTTGCGGCAATTGGTATAATTGCAAAAGCTTATATTAGTTCTTGTAAACAATTGTAGAAGCAAACAGGTGCTATAATTAAAAGATATGCTGACAAAACAAATGTCAACTTGATTTGTTTTGTGAAATCTGAGGGATTGTTTACCTTTTTGGTAATAATAAAAAAAAAGGAATCAGGAAGAACTCGGCTTAATTGCAGCCATGGACGCATCACCAGGGTGTGGAAATCGAGGTGGAGGAAGAAGGGGAACATCAACAGGAAGAGGAAATTAGGCAGACAATGGTGCTGGTGCTGCATCGGGCCGGCCCATCCTCAGCTCGGCTTGTGCAAATAAGACCACTGTTGGCTCATCCAGTTCAAATTCAGGTGGACCGAAAATTCCATCAACAGCGGAGCAGGCCGGTTTATCGAATCTACATCGGCACAATGGCAAGGCATTCTTGATATTTTGAATCTCGCCAAGCCTAAATATCGCTTAGCAGGTGAATACTCATGGATCATAGATACTAGTGCCACACATCACGTGACCGGGGAGTTAAATAATTTAGTAGATGTACGGATGATTGAAAAATGTCCTGTAGAACTACCAGACGGGCGAACATCTCACGCCACGCACGCAGGAACGTGTGTTTTTCCCGGTGGTCTAAAGCTCGAAAATGTCCTTTATGTGCCTTATTTGGCATTCAACTTAATATCCGTGACTCAGTTACTCGATGCATTTCATTGTCAGATTCATGTCACTTCTACATTGTGTGTTATGCAGGACCGAATGACGAGGAGGCTGATTGGAGTTGGTGAGCACGAAGATGGACTTTTATTTTTCTGGGGAGTACCACACGTGAAGGTTATGGCGATCAGTGGGACAGAATCCATGGATCTATGGCACAAGCGGTTGGGACATCCTTCAGAAAAAGTGTTTAAACAACTTCCCAATGTGAGTGCGTCTAGTTTTCTGAATAAAGATGGGTGTGACGCGTGTTTTCGGGCTAAACAACCAAGGGAAAGTTTCCCGAATAGTGGTAGTAGAGCTAGTCGAATTTACAATAAAACAAAAATAATATACAATAACACATTAAGTAGGTTATATATCATATACGAGAGGTGGGATTTTATGGACAACATGCTAGTTTGGAAGGAAGACGTCAAAGGACTATACTCAGTTAATGCTGGCTAGTATCATCAGTTAATATCAAGACTCGTCTCTGTTGCTGATCCTATTTGGCGAAAAAATATGGAGTTTGAAAGGTCCTTATAGAGGTATTCATTTTCTTTGGATGCTGTGCCATGATGCACTTCAGGTTAATACCGGTGTGAGGTTACGGAAACGGATATATTTGCAACATTTGTGGGTTGGACACAGTGGTGGCCCTCAGCAAAGGCCAAGTAGGCCTAGGCCTTGGCTCCCTCGTTTCCCACGGGTCCCTAAATTTCTCAAACCTTATATACTAGTTTTAAAAAAAATAAGCACGTATTAAATCGTTGAACCTTTCAACAAAAAAAAATTCCGTTGAATATAATGAGGGCATGCATATTGTTGTCACGGTAGATCGATCGAGGGGCTTATTGATTTTTTTTCGTGGCTATAGAGAGTGTGGATTCAATGATGCTCTTAAAGCACCCGAGAACTTGCTCAACAAATGGAAATTGAACCATTTTTTCATGAAAAAAGGCAAATCCAGAGAAAAACGCATTTTGATGAGGTTTTAAGTGAAGAAACCGCGTTTTCTGCTGAAGAGAGTTTCAGAGTGCAATACTTCATGTATACAGTTAACAAAGCTCTTGCCTCACTTGATGAAAGATTCAAGCGATTTCGGTTGTATGAACAAAATTTTGGCTTCTTGTTTGATTTGAAGATGTGTTTCGATGATAAAAATTTGAAGAGTTCTTGTGACAATCTTTCAAATATTTTGGCACACAATGGAGAAACTGATATTGACGGGGAAGATTTCTATAGAGAGTTACAACTTCTTAAACATATTCTTCCATTTGAATTTGGAGAACCCATCCAAGTTTTGAATTATTTAAAATGTCAAAATGGTTATTTCCAAACACAGAGACCGCTTACCGAATCTTGTTGACTATTCCAATTACCGTGGCATCAGGATAAATAAGTTTTTCGAAGTCAAAGTTAAGAATTAACTATCTTCGAAGTACAATATCACAAGATCGTTCGAATGGGCTAGCAATGATATCGATCGAGAAGAATATGGTTGATGAAGTTGATTATTCTACATTGATAAATAATTTTGCTTCTAAATATGCTAGAAGTACGGTGTTGAAGTAGTATTTTGCATTTAGGCTGTGTCGACTTACCTATGAATTTGAAATAAAATGTTTTTTTTACAAATTTTATATATGTTTCTCTATCGAAAAAAAATTGTTCCTCAAATTTAAAGGGCCTTGTCCGGCAAAATAGCCTTGGGCCTCAAATTTTACAGGGCCGGCTCTAGTTAGACATTGAGTCATCTCTTCATGCTCTCCATGATTGTGGTTGGTCTAAGGCCATTTGGGACAGAGTTCTGGATACTTCGTATAAGGTGGATTTCTTCCATGGTGTTCAACGTGAATCGAACTTCTCTGGGAACTACCAAGTGGAGATATATGTGGAGAGAGATTGCTTATGGCATTTGGTTTTGGTGGAACAAGAAGATTTTTGGAGAAGGAGGCTCTCGTCCTCCACCGCACATCTTCATAGCTCATTTGGTAGAGAGGGCCAGGAATATGAAACTAGCATAGGGCCTTGATGAATAATAATGCGTTGTAATGAGTAGCTCTTCTATGTTTGAGACTGTTTGTATTTGTTGGGCATTCAAGTATGAATAAAAATTGACGGCTTTTCCAAAAAAAAAAAAAATATATATGTTACACATCATAGTTGTTTCCTAGACATAAAATAATGGTATCTGTCCAACTAAAATTGTAGCGAGGAGATAATGTAGAAATTTGTAACATAAATTAGCCTACCATAAACTAAAACATACAAGTGTGTAGCAATGCAAACTTCTTATAATTATACAATAACAATACAAACTTCTAGTGTTTGACGGTAATTCATAATTATGATAATTTGTTAACAAAATCTCACAAACTTAATGACACAACAAAAATAGTAAACCATCGCAAAGCATTTATCACGGGGCGTAGCGAAGATCACTACGATGCTTTGCTACACTTTGCTTTTTTTTTTTTTCCTTATGTCCTGCATTGTTTGCTATCGTTTGCTTTGTAATGTCCACGTTGGAAAAGTGTGAGATTAGTACTAAAATATAAGATTGAGAAATAATAAATTTGGTACTTTGGGTTAACCATTTCAGGTTATAGACGACGATGACAATGTGTCTAAGAAATTACTGAATTGATTATGACTCAAGTAGCACCGCTACACTTGACTTCTAAGGCGTTACATGTGGCATCAGAGATGATTACCTGACGGAACTAAGTGTTATACTGTGAGAGGTAATAGAGGCTACCTCATCTAGAATCCTCTAGTAGGATACTGGCAGGGGCGGACGAAGAATTTTATTTCAGCAGGGTTCATCAAGTTTCTTAAGAGCCGAGTAAGTTTTATTTTCCAGCGGTGTCCATAATTAAATGTGTTTTATATATTAAATTTAAGCAATTTATTATTTTAAACGATATTCGCCTTCCCTGTTTTGATATATATGGCTCAACAACTGGATACTAGTTAGGGTCTTGACGGACATCATTTCCTTAAGAAGGGTTGATAGTAATGTCCCACTTTGGAAAAGTGGGAGAAGCAGTACTAAGATATAATGTTTATGCATAATGGTCTAATAACTTGTATTAGCCATTTTAGGTCAAGCGTCGACGATGAACTCAAATACTACATCCGTTCCAAAATATAAGTCATCCTACACTTTTTGTTTTGTCACACAATATAGGTCATTCTATATTACCAAAGCAACATTTATTACTCTTTAATCTTACCCCTAATTTATTATCAATCCAACCACTTTTCATTACATAACTATTACATTAATAATAGTCAAAGGGTATTTTAGACATTAATGATGACGGTTAAAATAGTATATATCCTACGGCATCAACATTCTACCCATTATGAGCTAAAAATAGTTGTTTGGCCTTTAAACGTGAACCATTTGTGTTGAATGCGATATGTCGGGTTCACGGGATGAGAATTTGGCAATTTGAATTATTTTATCCGGAATTTGTATTATTTCGTATTTTATTGGATTATTTTCAGGTAACGAAGGTTGGGCCACGAGTTGAGGACGGATTGTGAAGTGGGCTGCTGAAAGGAACGCACCTAGGGTATTCCAAAACTTTTCAAATTAAGTCGGCAGAAGAAAAAGGACAAAAATATCCCCGATTAATCGGGAGATGCTGCCGGCTAATCGAGCATCCATAATCTTCCGAAACGCATTTTCTTGGACGATGGGTAGTTTTTAGGGTTAAGTAAGTTGGTTATATAGCTATAAATAAGAGTCACCAGCCTCAGTTTTGTATGTACAATTTTCAGAGCAACAAACTATATATGTAGCAAGTTTATCAATAAAAGTTCTTGTTTTCTCCATTGTTTAAGAGTTTTTTTTTAGCCTTTTCTTGCTTGTATGCTTGGTGATTCATTATGGTGGTGTTTGCTAGAAATTTGGTCTCATGTTTCTAGGTAATCATGTCGATTCCTTCTTCTATGTTTTATGAATTTGTGATGATTATCGTTGGTACATGCATGCTAGGTTAAATTACTTGTAGATCGAATTGAATGATGTCAATTTACACCTAATCGTGATTTATAGTGATTCATACACGAGAAACGCCCGGTCTCGGGGAAAAGACTTTGTTTTGGAAAAGTACCCAACGGTCTATATTCGAGAAAAGCCTTAACGATTTAGGTTCCCCGATACGAATTGTTTCGATTACTTCTATTATTTCATTTTAATTTACGTGTTTAGAAATTAACCATCAAATTTATGATATTCAATCACTTTCTTAATCTGTGTGAAAACACTTAAGATGACTTATATTTTGAAACGGATGTAGTACTTATTGGATCCATTATGACTCAAGTAGCGTCATTAAACCTAAGTTATGGGCATTATATGCTATACTTTGGCACTCTTCACGTAGCTACGCTATGCTTGTTATGCCACTCGTTAATTACGACATTTCGTTGTGATGTCTCGAAATGTGATATTTCAAGTATCAGATTATGTTTGAAAACCTAGACCCAACAACTTATAAGGGTAAAAGTTTCATTCTCAAAACCTAGACGGTAAGAAAAGCGGGGTTTATATTTTAATATGGTGGGTGAACAATAGCAAAACATGAGACAACTTTAACATATATATTAGATTTGGTTTCAATTGATCCACCATTTTGTACTCCTTAAAAATGGCTTGATTGCATTTAAACATGTCATGTATGAATAGGATATTGGTTCAATTGCCCAATTGAAAAGTCAAAATCAATATATGTGGGTTATTGACAAAGTTGGTCTTGGGTCCAATTCTGATAAGGACTTGCCTATATTAGGCAATTAAACATGTACAACCAATGGTCCAGCTATATTGTCTTACTAGCTTACATCACTAAATTTTTGGTACTAAGTAATTATTAATTGTATTTAATTAATTAATGAAAATGAAACATGCATTGCAAATATACACACTATTATATATCATAACATAACATAACAAAGCATAATAAGTTGTTGCACTATATAGCACACATCACAACAAGACATAACAATGGTTCCACGACCCATTTTTAAATCATTGATCAATTAAGAAGTTTCATACCACGATTAATGGTGTAAAATGTATTGTATCAAAGTTTAACGTCCGATTTGATTTTTATCCAAATAAATTCGGATTTTCTTTATTTATGTTTGGCCTTCTATCTATCTTCATTAGAACTTCTTGATGATGAATTTCGATTGCTTTTTAATGATCGTAGTGATATTGAAACAAAATGTAATTGTAATAACTAAATATCAAAATAAAATATCACAAAAAATACAGTAAATCGTCTCAAAACACTCTTTGTTTTGATTCAAATGCATTATTAATCTTTGACCTTTTCAAATGAATAAAGTTAATTGTGGAAGACTTAATGTACTTGATGAATGAAAACTAAAACTTTATGCAAAAATTTTCATAGAAAGATCAAGAATTATATACACACAAAAAAACAGATTGAAAATCTTTGTATACATATATAGTTTTGTTATTTTTTTAATCAATTTCATGCAACCACTTCACCGTTTACAGGCTACGATTGTCGGCAAATGTTGGAGTATATTGAGAATAATTGGATCACCCTCTAAATCTTCAAAAACTTGTATGAAAAGAAAGAAAGAAAGAAAAAAAAACCTTTATGTTTCCAAAGTAAAATGAGAATATATGTATAAGTCTTTTTAAAAAAAAAAAAATACTACATGGCTCTCATTCGGTGGCGGTCACACAAAAAATTCTCAGTAGGAGTTTCAGAATAAATTCAAATATCGAGCGGAAATATTACTAGTGTTTTCATAATTTTTACCAACAAAAATACAACGTTTTACAGATCTCAGTAAAGATACTGGCCCCTACCCATTGACACATAGATTCACCCATGTTCTCGTTCACCGTACGGTGAGCGAAAAAACCAATAAACTAATACAAATCAGACCCCTAAAAAACAAATTAATCAGAAATCAAACCGGCCCAAACCCAAGATGACCTAAGATGATTGCAAATCGATTTTTATGGTATGGTTTCAAACCAAACCGAATTACACTAGGTTGTTTTCGTTTTTTTTTATTTTTAAATTCTGCTCCATCCCAACCCGAATCTAAATCAGTTGCCTATTCATATTCGAATGCCGTTGTTTTGGTTAAGTGTGTTTATTGATTTTTGTTATTTGGTTGGTTGCGATAGTTTTACGAAACCACTTTTTACGAAACTACTTATTTCTTCGAGATAATTGTCTTGTTTGACTTATTAGGATTGGAGTTCCGATTTTTGTTCTTTTAAGAGATTGGTTTAATTACGCTTTGCTAACCTTTTTTTTATATTTTTTATTCGTTGTGCTGTCATTAACGATTCCCAAAACCCAAAAAAATATTTTCCATATCATGTAGGAATGTGTATATTTATCATTGCTAGCATGGAAACCTCAAAACAAATTAAACGCTTTGCTAACTATTTTATTTATACAATATAAAAAAAATTAAAAAAAAACCTACATTATATATATATTTATTTATTTATGGTCTCTAATATATATTTGTTAGAGAATTAAATTGATTATTATGTTAATTAGGTTGTTTTAATTACCTGAGACTATGTTAGCCAAGTTACTTTCGATTTTCAGCATACTTTCCATTATTAGAGTAGTTGTGATGGCTTATAGCCATCATTCCATGATTCCTTGTTTATAGGAAGATTGTGAGCGGTTATTTTAGATTAAGGTCATGATCCCATGTTTCTTATTTTATAAGAAGTGGACTAGTGGGTAGTTTATTACTACTTGTATATATATGTTTGATCTATCAATGAAATTCTTAAGTTTTCCCAAAAACTATCACTTTCATAAAAGTTATCAGTGGTATCAGAGCCATATTCTCAACCGTAGTTGGAAAAAGATCCATGGCTGAAACAAATTTTGTTCAGGCTTCATCCCAAGGTTTGATGGACAACATTAGGATCACTGGAGCATGTTGATGGAGAACTTCATGCGTTCTAAGGAGTACTGGACCATCATTGAACAAGGAGTGGTTGAACCAGCAGGAAATCCACCCCCAACTGAGGCTCAGAGAGCAGATGTTGAGAGCAAAAAACTCAAAGATCTGAAGGCCAAGAACTATCTGTTTCAAGCAATAGATAGAGCCATCTTGGAGACCATTCTCAGCAAGGAATCATCAAAGGATCTATGGGATTCAATGAAGAGGAAGTACCAAGGAAATGCCAGAGTAAAGAGATCACAGCTACAGGCCTTAAGAAGAGATTTTGAAACCTTACAAATGCAGGAAGGTGAATCTGTCTAAACCTATTGTGCCAGAACCATGGAAATCTGCAATAAAATGAGATTTCTTGGTGAGAAGATGGAGGATGTAGCAGTTGTGGAGAATATTTTGAGGTCTCTAACCTCAACATTTGATTATGTGGTGTGTTCCATTGAGGAATCCAAAGACATTGATGCATTGTCTCTTGATGAATTGCAAAGCTCTTTACAAGTTCATGAACAGAAGATGAAGAGAGGATCAGCAGCATCCAATGAAGAGCAGGCCTTGAAGACCACTGCCTCTAATAGAAATTATAAGGGCAGTGGTAGAGGCAGAGGAAGAGGGAGAGCAATCAGAGATTCTGACAGCAGGGACAACTCTCAGGCATCCAAGAATGGAGAGGGTAGAGGTACTGAAAACAAAAAGAATGTTGAATGCTTTAGGTGTCACAAACTTGGACACTACCGGTCAGAATGCTACACCAACTTGCCAGCAGACAAGGAGAAAGGGACTCAACAGAGTCACTTTGTTGACAAAGAGGAGGATGAGACTTTGCTGATGACAACACAACATGACCAGACTTCAGCACCCCAAGTATGGTATGTTGATATATGATGCACTAATCACATTTGTGGTAATAAGGCATCATTCTCTTATTTGGATGAATCTTATCATTCAAAGGTGAAGTTTGGAGATAACTCATCATTCAGTGTTAAGGGAAAAGGAAATATATGCATCAGATCCAATAATGGGACATCTGAAACCATTTATAGTGTTTTATAAGTTCCTGATCTGAAAGTGCAACATGTTAAGTGTTGGACAGTTGCAAGAAAAAGAATATGAGATTATTCTGAAGAATAAGGAGTGTGAAATCAAGGATTCAAGCAAGGGAATCATAGCTAAAGTTCCCATGAATGCCAACAGATTGTTTCCTCTGGAAATTAATGAGCCACAAGCATGTCTTATGGCAGAATTGAAAGATGCATCTTGGTTATGGCATTACAGGTATGGACATCTCAATTTCGGTGGTTTGAAAACACTTCCGCAGAAGGAAATGGTTAAATGACTTCCACAAATTCAAACTCCTCACCAGATATGTGAAGAAAGCAACACAGACATCCTTTCCCAAAAGGAAAGTCTTGGAGGGCAAAACAAGTGTTGGAACTCATCCATTCTGATTTGTGTGAACCAATCAACCCATCATCAAATGGAGGAAAAGGTACTTCATCACATTTTCTGATGATTTTTCCAGAAAAACTTTGGTTGAATTCTTACAAGGAAAATCTGAGGCCCTGAATGCATTCAAGAACTTCAAATTGCTAAGAGAGAAGGAGACAAGTCAAAATATCAAAAGTCTGAGAACAGATAGAGGAGGAGAATTTTGCTCAGCAGAGTTTGAAGATTTCTGTACCAGTAATGGAATCAGAAGGGAATTGATAGCGGCCTATACACCATAATAGAATGGTGTATCTGAGAGGAAGAATATGACAATTATAGATATGGTAAGAAGCATGTTGGCCTATGGAAATGTGCGTGAAAGATTCTGGCCAGAGGGAGTAAGTTGGAGTGTCCATATTTTGAGCAGATGTCCAACATTCTTTGTTCAGAACATGACACCAGAAGAAGCATGGAGCTTAATCAAAACATCTGTAAGTCATTTTAAAATATTTGGCTGCATTGCTTATGCTCATATTCCAGATGTAAACAGGAAGAAACTCAGTGATAAAAGGGATCAACGTGTGTTCTTGGGGATCAGTGAAAAGTCTAAGACATACAAGTTGTTTAACCCCATAACCAAAAGGATAGTGATCAGCAGAGATGTGGTGTTTGATGAACTAAACACCTGGGATTGGGAAGCAAACAATGCTCAGTTCCATCCAATCCAGAATCTAATACATGAAGAGCCTACTGAGGACCAGCAGAGTCAAGATCAACAGACTCAGAATCAGCAGAGTGAGATTCAACAGACTCAAGACAC
Source organism: Gentiana straminea (assembly GCA_036785695.1). Lineage (NCBI taxonomy): Eukaryota > Viridiplantae > Streptophyta > Magnoliopsida > Gentianales > Gentianaceae > Gentiana > Gentiana straminea. The sequence continues at coordinate 2,599,524 of JAVUPR010000099.1, read as the reverse complement.
TGAATTGACAACAGCAGCTGAGGGTTCCGCAGACCCAAGTTCAGTAGACACAAGTCATGAAATAGAAGCTGAGGGTTCAACAGACAGACCTCAGAGAACCAAGAAAAGGCCAGGCTGGGTGATAGATTTTGAAGTAATAGGTTTACCACAGCCAGAGGAAGCCACTTACTATGCTCTATGTGCTAGTGATGATCCAATCACTTATGAGGAAGCAGCAAAAGACAAAAAATGGAGGCAGACTATGGATGAAGAAATCATAGATATTGAAAGGAATTAGACTTGGAGTCTTACAGATCTACCAAAAGGACACAATACTATTGGTGTCAAGTGGATCTATAAGACAAAATTGAAAGAAGATGGCAAAGTCAGCAAGTATTAGGCTAGACTAATAGCCAAAGGATATAAGCAAGAGTATGAGATTGACTACAATGAAGTGTTTGCCCCAGTAGCAGGAATGAAGACTATCAGACTTGTGCTTTGGCAGCACAGAATCAATGGAAAGTACATCAAATGGATGTAAAATCAGCATTCTTAAATGGCCAGCTGGAAGAAGAGGTATATGTGGATCAACCACAAGGCTATGTGAAACATGGAGTAGAGAACAAAGTATATAGGCTTAACAAAGCCTTATATGGACTCAAGAAAGCCCCAAGGGCTTGGTACAGCTGTATTGATTCTTATTTTGTGAAGGCATGTTTCACAAGGTGCCCATACGAACCTACCTTGTATGTGAAAATTAACAGCAAGGAAAGGCTGATGATTGCTTGTTTGTATGTGGATGATCTTATCTTCATCAGCAGTGAACTCAGCATGGTAATAGAGTTCAAGGAGGCAATGAAGAACAAATTTTGTATGACAGATATGGGACTAATGCAATATTTTTTAGGCATTGAGGTTCAGCAGACTGAGTCAGGCATACTAATTTCTCAAAAGAAGTATGTGACTGAAATACTCAACAGGTTTGGAATGAAGGACAACAACCCAGCACTCACACCCTGTGAAACTGGTATGAAACTCAGCAAGGAAGGTACAGATGGTAAGGTGAATCCCACATTATACAAGTAGATGATAGGGTGTCTTTTATACTTGACAGCAACAAGACCTGACATTATACCTTTATTCACCCCGAATTCTGCTCAAGAGAGAATAGATAGGTGTTAGGAAATCTACGCAGGAACCCATCGGAATTCAAAATTTATTTCCTATCGACCCAAGATCGACTTCGTTTAAGCAATAAACAAATAAGCTAGTAGACGGTGTTACCTTGCTTGATCTAAAAGATCGACGCTTTGACCGTCTAAGGAGAGTAGTTCTGCATAGAGCCGCCCAAGTGTTCGGCCTCTACCGGTGATCCACACAAACAGCCCACCTAAATCCCATCATGGATTGCTACCAGAAAAACTCGGCTGCTAGACCGAATTTTTCTCTCTCTCTCTCAAAACCCTCTCTAAGAAGCTCTCTATTTTACACAAGAACTATTAGCTCTTGGAATTATGGTGTACAAAAGAACTAGCCAACCCCTCATATTTATAATAGAGGTGGCACCCCATATGCATTCCAAAATCCTTGAGGAACAAGTCTTGAGTAGAGTGGAGAGAAAGAAAACATTTTCCAAATAAAATAAGGAAAATCTCATAGATTGATTTATCTCATTTAATTTAATATCTTATATTAAAAATTTCCAAGATATTGTCAATATCTAATACTGACTATCTTTATCTTATTACCATAAATCTATTTTTCAAAATCAATTAATATTCAATATTAATATTATGGTAATCTTATTAATTAAATTGCACAATCTAAATGTATCTTATACACATTGAGAGTGGAGCCCCTTTGACCAACAAATTGGCTTCCGGAATATTCTTTAATTAATATAACACTATGATTAATTAATTTACAAAATAAATGTGTATCAATATACACAATAATTTCGACACACATACATTATGTGTATATTGAATTAATCAACATAATTAATATCTAGTATTATATTTATTCATAATAAATAAATACCACCATATTAATTTACCACTATAACCTTTATAGTCTCGAGATAAACTTTCCTTATTTGGTTATCATCTATAACCACGTTTTAATCCGGCTAGATGTTCATATGTGTATGACCCGATAGGCTTCCGAATATGTTAGCCGTAGACACAGTGCAAATTACGAAAATGCCCTTCATGCCTAACGACCACGGGAGAGCGTCTAGCAACACACCGTGACCCCCAATCATCGGAAGAGTCAAATGCAATGACAACTACCTTTAATGTGAAACAGTTACCGTGTAACTTACAATCCTATCGCTGTAATAATATACATACAGTCGTTAGTCGAGTGTCAAAACATCAATGACCGTATCTTATAATCTGGATATCAAGCTCTCTCGAAGTAACTTATTTACTTCCACTTTGCAAAGATTCACGAGAGTTAGACATTCCTCATATGAAGGCCATTTCGGGTATTCAATCCCAATCATAGGATACGCGATTCCCGGACGACCAAACATGTATACTCCGCATGCTTCAATATCACACCCAATCACTACCGCATGATCGCCCTATGGATAGGGGAAATCTCAATAGTGTCAAAGCATGACAATCCACACCGTGATGTGTTCGGTAAAAACGAGTTTTACAATTTATAACCGAAACACCCCAAGTATAAGGATCGTAGTATAGGGTGTTTACGGGTCGTCCTAAGGGAGTCGAATGTTAATCGGATTAAGGTGCAGTTATTATATTTACTATGTCACGAATTATTATCTCAAACTAGGGTTTATACTATCTATAATATAAAAACGAAGAGCAGTGGGTAAAATCACAGAAAACAGAAAAACTTAGAACTGGACGGGCGTTCACTAATGTGGACGGGCGTCCGACTACGATCTAGAAACAGAAAATATGCAGAAAAACAGTATGTAAAAACTAGGGTTTTAAAGAATAACTAAACGAAGCAAAAAGTACGAACTTTCTTATGAATATAAAGGAACAGTAGGGCAACAAGGATCCACCAAACAACCACCACCCAACCAAGTTATGAGTTAAATTAAATTCCTTGGTATGATCTAACCTAAATTCGATCTAATTTCTTTCACCAAATTTATTTAGGGTTCGTTTTCTTTCTCGAGTAAAACAAACATAACAATGAAGAACATGATCATGAGTTCGTCTCCGAATCTCCTACCCAATCAATAATAAACAATCTCTTGAATTATTACTAGTCGTATCAAAAGAACGGTTCTATATATGAATCCAATTCTCATTAAAATTCAAAACAGATAAACGTTTCATTGATTTCTCAATCTAATAAAACAAACATTCAAATCTATTCAATTGATAAAGAAATTAAAATTCAAACTCACTAAACAATTGCTACTCGAAAATCCCTTGGTTGTGATGGTGTTGTGTTGGCTTCATCCCGTTGTCCTACTGCGAACTGTTTAGCCCTCAATCATCCTTGATCTCCAAGAGAGAATTGAAAGAAGAAGACTCATGTTTTTAGTGTGTATGGTGCGGCTGCTGTGTGTAAAATTCTGTGTGTTCTTTTCTGCTCGAATGGTGCTGCTTATATAGGAGTTTCGCCGACATAAGGAAGGATCTAGAAAAACGCGTCGATTTTGCATCTTCGGGGCTCGGTCAACCGACTTAAGACACTCGGTCGACCGAATAGCATGGCTCGGTCGACCGAGCCTACCTAATTACGCGTTTTCACACTGCTGCTTCGTATACCGTGTCCCCCACTCCACTCTTTCGATCTGATCTGATTTATCCTCTCTTCAATGCTCCGATTTTCTTCTTTATTTTGAAATCACTTGATTGAATGAGATTAATCTTCTCCATTAATGATATCCCCATGCATATCTTTTAATTTTCTGCAAAATTGTTGTTACACCAAGTCATCGAATAATAATAATAATAAAAAAATGTGTAACAAAAATAACATTTAAACTCAATATTTCCTCATAATTAAATTATAACCCCTCAATAACCATTATAGGAATTTAACGGTTAAAACACGCTTTTCTCATTTATTTCCCTTAAAAATAAGGTAAATTGTTTAGGGATTAAGCCCGAAAATATAGTAAAATATACCCTAAACAACTCCCCCACACTTAGCTTTTTGTTCGTCCCGAACAAAATAATCAAAACCGGCTCACTGTACATGTAATCCACATAGATCCCTAACTCACGTAACAAAAGATACAACAACTATAGCAAGCGATACCAACATAGAGATAGATTCTCTGTGTGTGTGCAACAAACCCTTTTCAATCTTCACAATCCTTTCAAACAAATACCCCTTCAAATAGTTTAATGACTTTCCTAGTTCTAGACAGTAATTGTTCCACCAAAAGTCTTCCCGCGCACTCAGTAGGATAGTCCCTACAGCATATCATTCGGTTTATACTGGGTATAAGTTCAACGATAACAAAGTCTTTAATTTTTTTCTCACTTTTTTTCTCTTTTTCTTTTGACGCACATCAGAATGAGCTCTGACCCGTCATAGTAGAATAGGATGTTTCGGGATAACACCCTACCTTACTCAAATCATAGGGTAGCTTTTCCTGACTGTCGTGAGCTTTTGGTCATCATAGTGGTGTAGGACATTTCGAGATAATGCCCTACCGCACTCCAATCATCGACCAGCTTTCGACACACCCATTTATTTACTATTAACTCAACTTTTTTCAAAAACATTAGTTACGTTTCACCTATCACATTCAAACCTTCAGATATTCACAGTGCACGTTCTGAGCTTAGGTGTTACTTCACTGTTACTATTAAGAACAAATCTCTCTAAGATAAATCACTAAAATAGTGAAAGGATACAGTTTAAAATTTTTGCTTCAATATCAAAGGCTTTCGTGAGTATGAAATGAATACTATCTCAAATCAGTAAAACATGCTATAATTATCTCACCAAAGTTACATAAAATCATTGTCGGGAAACTACAACTAGCAAGCATTTGTTTCAATTACATGCTCAAGATTTACAACTACCCAAGTGTAAAAATTTTAAAATTCCACCATTTATCAAAGATCACAAATATTTACTCATTCTGTCAAAAATAAAGCATGAATTGCACCCCCCCCACACTTAAATCACATTATGTCCTCAGAATGTGCAAATAAAAGAAAAGAATACTTAGCTGGTTCCAAAGATGGTTGTCGGGCGGTAGATTGGCAGTGGTCAGGCCGGAGCATGAATAAACCGCTGCACTCGTATCACGAATGTCACGGATTTATCTAGCACAGCAAACAAGTAATAAATATTTATAAATCCGGTTTCCCTCAAGTATAAGGATCGTAGTAAAGAGGTTGATACCGGGTCGATCTTACGGGGAACTAAACGATTGTGATTCTAGCTTTTGTCTAATCTAAACTATGAATAAAAATCGAACAAAACAGAAAATAAAACTAGACAGAGGATATAATCCAAAGCTAGGAAGGATACGGGCTGCGAACCAATTCAATACTAAACTAAACTAAGATGCAAATAAAAGTAGACTAACTAAACGAATTCAAGTTTTAAGGATTAATACAAATATGTAATGAACAAACGAGGATTGATCCACCTATCCAACGAGCATTGATTTCCTATCTCGATTATGTTGTGGTTTTTTTATCCAGGTTGTGATTCACCTTATCTAAACATGAACCCTAATTCCTTAGAAAGTTCATCTATTAATCTATTATCTTCCAATGCAAGATTAACGCGTTTCCTAACCAAAGGTGCAAACTTTATGCTTGTAATCTAGCAATTAAACCTATTAACTTCCGTTATGATAGATTCAAATTACTACTCTTATTCATGATGATCTAGGGTTTATTAAGATTTCCATCAACAATAAACAATCACACATGCAGATCTTCCGATATAAAAGCAATTAAACGTAATAAACATGAATAAGAAACAACCTTTAAATAAAAACTCACAGTATAACCGAAGAAAACAAAATCAACAATCGTTGGATGGCTTCACAATACTCGTTTGATGAAGCTTTTAGCCTCTGGACATCCTCGGCAACTCAAATTTGTATAAACAAGGCATAAAAAGTAACTAGTTTAATCCAGATCTAAAGTGCATAAAAACTGGAATAAAAAGGAGAAAAACGCAGCCTAAAGCCGCCCCTAGGTTTAGGGTTTTGAATAATGAGTGTATTGTGTCTTTTGTGTGGAGAAACAACTGACTATATATAGATTTTAAAGTCGGTTTCAGCAAGTCGGCTACCGGACGCCCGTCTGGATCCTTGAACGCCCGTCCATTCTTCATATGAACTTCAAATCGGGCCGAGTCATGATCAAACGCTCGTCCAACCAGCGTCCACCTCGGCGTCCAAACTTCCCGAATCAACTTTCCATCCCCGGACGCTCGTTCGGTTTCGGCCAAAACGCCCGTCCACCGGACGGGACTTGGACGCCAGTCCAATATGACTGAATTTCGATTTCTTGATCTCTATCTCTTTTTTCTCTTGTCAATTCCTTCATTATCCCTTTTAATCATCATACATTTCGACTCTTATCTCTTTTGATCATCATTTGAGCCTTTAAAAATGCATCTACATCATATAAAAACACCACAAGATGTAATATCGCTCAAATAATCGTAAAAACATAATTAAAGCATATAAATCAACCTATTTTGCAATTAACTCTTTTGAAATATCATTTACTCAATATATTCATTAAACATATGCTTCTTATGCAATTTAGTACGAATACGGGGAAAAATATCATAGAAAATAGCGTTATAAATCATATAAATTCACCCTTAACAACTCCCACACACTTAAGCTTTTGCTAGTCCCGAGCAAAACCAAACAAAAATTAGGCTCGAGAAAAGAACAGACATCCAAACATACATAACACATATCCAATAAATCAGAAGTTCACCATTGTGTGTGTGCATAGCCATAGAAAACTTCCACTATATCCAAACTCGAGAAACTCGAAGCAAAACTAGCTAATACCCCCTTGTAGACTAGTAATAAATGACACTCATAAGATGCACCCTACGTACGTGATATATCCCGAAAAAGATGATAGAATATATCTAGGGCCTTTTTGAAATACTCGTAGGATAATCCCTACAACATATCCGTCGTCTTCTACCTGGGGATAAGGTAGACGATAACTTAGTCTTATATACATTTCATAACACTTCATTAATTGATTTAACTTTTTCACTTTTAAACACACATCGAATGAGCTATTGCCCCGTCATAGCGAATAGGACATTTCAAGATAATCCCCTACCTTACTCAAATCATAAGGCAGCTACAAACTGACTGTCGTGAGCTTTTAGTCATCATAGTGGTATAGGACATACGTGGTACACCCTACCTCACTCAAATCATCGACTAGCTTTCGACACACCCAAATTACTTCATTCAAATTCAACTTTTTCATTTGACAATAAGTTACGTGTTACTTATCACATTCAAACTTTCAGATATTCACGGTATATCATGCTCCAGATCTAAATACAAACTATCATAATTCGCGAGATATATACGTAGCACTAAGCACATGACTTATAAGAAAACAAAAATCACTAATCCAAAAGGGGTATAACTTTATAAATAGCTCATCATTTACTATGGCTCGTGAAAAATCGATCTCAGGTGAAACAACTAACTCATCAAACATATGATATACAGCTTAAATGACTATAAAAAATAGCGAACATTGAATCGAATTGCCTACTCGGGACAAAACAGAAACAAAAGTGTCAAAAAATTTCGAAAATTTTAGCTCATTTTAGCTCATTTTCATAGAAACATTACGAATTAAGCAAATGTGTAGACATATCGAAACATTCCCCTCCCCCACACTTAAAAATCAACATGTCCTCATGTTGTGCAGATCGAAAGGAAAAAGGAAAAGACTTAGCTGATTGAAACCGAAACGCGAATCGTCGGTCAGGCCGGAGCCTACATAATGACACTTAGAACGCGTAACCAGACAATGGAGCTCGACGAAACCGCTAAAAGTATACCTGCACGTCTTGACAAACATGGAACCATCTCGGGGAAAACGGGGAGTTATACCAAAATGAAAAGAGATATCAAAAATGAAGATAAAGCAAAAGTGAAAGCATTCAATACATCCAGAAAGTATAAACACAGTAGAAGTGAAAGTACGGGTGCCTTATGGCTTACATGATCCATCGGGAAAAGTAACGTAGCAATATCAAAATTACAACGAATCATATAAGAAAAAGTATCAATAACATACATCCATCGAATCAAAGAAAAAGAAAAACTAGAATCGAAAAAATAAAATCAAGGCCGGCTCGGTGTCCCGTAATCATCGGCCGGAGGATCGAGGGAGGGTCCGTGAAGGTGGTGCCGTAGCCCTAGCCGCCGAGTCGTCGCTCCTCATCCGAAGATGTCTCGCAGTCGTGCGAACATCCGCAATGACCCGCTCGATCTCATCGGCAAAGAGAAAATCAACGGAGCTCGGATTGAAGGTTCTTTCGTCCCTCGGCTGCCGGCCCTCACAGATACACTGAAGAATCGACAAAATGTTGTTCTGCGTATCCCGGATATCACTCAGCCATTCCCGGAAACTATTGGCCATGCTCAACCGCATCCTAACTGCGGGAGATAAGGTAGGAAGGGAGGATGCACGAGGCGGTGCCGAAGAACCGGACTCCTGAGGTGTCTCCGTCTCAGTCTGTCCCGAAGGCTTGCCTTTTTCTCGCTGTATCGGCCTTGGATTCTTCGGTTTGTGATACTCGGCTCAAATGCCTAGGTCACCAATGTGAAAGTGCGTCAAGTTGTTCTTAGGCAACAACCGACTCTGAATAAATCGACACTGGACCTTCCAGTCCTCCGTCCAGGTCGTGGTAACCAGCTCCTTCCGGTCGCCTCCTGGTCTCAACGTCCAAGCCACATCCGGACACACTCTTAACCTCAACTCCTCCAAAGGATCCTGTCCCAAACTCTGCCTATGCACAATCTCTTCCTTATAATCTCTACCCTCAAAAGCCGCCAACCCATACTTTGCATTGATCACCTCCAGTGTAAAAGGAACTTCTACCCCTCGAACCACAACTACCTTTGTCCCCAAGTCGGTTTCCGAACAGTTTGCATAAAATTCCCGAACTAAGGAGCTATTTACCGGGGTAGTCGGGATTGTCATCAAGGTTTCCCATCTCCGATCCTTGAGCAACTTAACGAACCCCGGATCGACTTTGGCCTCCAAAGTGGCCGCTCAATCAACATCGTCCTCGAGAAATAATGCTTAGAATAGACGTCATGAGCTCTAGGGTTTATGAATCTACGAGGCAATGGCATCGGGGCAACGGTTTTAGATTTCTTTCTAGGTGGGGCAGCCCTAGGTACAACCGGTTCATCCTCCCGGGTAGTTTCTATAGTCTCCTCAGCCCTAGACGAGGCTCCGCCTTTCTGAACTCTAGGCATCCGTACCAAAGGCACATCGTCATCAGTCTCAGAGTCAGAGGTCGGCTCATCCCTTAAGGTTGCCCTAGTCTGGGTGGCTCTAGGGGGTTGCTCACGAATACTCACACCCCGGTTAGGATCAACTAGGGTGGGATCAAACTCCTTGCGCTTTTTCCCCGCCTCCCGGGCCACTTCCTTACCATGCCTCTTCACGATTGCTTTCTTATGAACCATTTTCAAGCCTAGACTAAACAAAAACAATCCCAATTCAACAAAAATTACCCGTTTTACATCCAAAGCGGGATTTCAAGGCAACCAAACCACACTCGCAACCATAATCAACACCAAACAATCCATTCACCATCCATCACAACACCACATCACCATAACAGAGCAGAAAGAAACACAAGACCAGAAAAAAACGAATTAAGATGACATTCAAGGGAACGAGCCGACCCAAAGATCGAACTCGCAAAAACGTGAATAAAAACTAGAAAAGTTGTTACTAACTTACCAAGTAGGATGAGTAGATGCTGATCGAGGTGAAAATCAGTCCAAACAACACCAAATGGCCTCCAAAAATCGGATTTTTTCTCTCAAAAGTCGGACTACAATGGGTGCTGATTCTCCAAAAATATGGTTTGTTGGGGAATTTGGTTATGAAAATCAAAGAGAGGGTATCAATAGTGGTCTATAGCACTTGGAATCGCTCAAAATGGTTTAGAAATGAAGATTTTAGGCCAAAAAGAGGGAGAGAAAACGGTTTTTCGATTTGAAAAAATGAAAAGTGAGGGTTCATCGAAACAGGGGGTATATATAGGCAGATGTTGGACGCTCGTCCAACTCAGTGGACGGGCGTTCACTGGGAAATCAGATGAACTGGACGGGCGTCCAGTTCAGTAGACGCTCGTCCAAGAATTTAAATCACATACAGGATTGGAGGGAAAATATCGGACGGGCGTCCAGGCGTAGTGGACGTCCGTCTAAGGATTTGTCATAGCGGACGGGCGTCCAGTTTTCTGGACGGGCGTCCCAGAAGGCAAAAGTGCAAAAATCATAAAATTCCATACACCCCAAATTCAAAAGTACATCTCTTATTAAACTTAATTAAAACTTCAAAAATACAACTTTAAATCAAACAAAGTACATAAAGTGACTAGAAAATAAATAAAAACAAATAGAAAACAAGGGGTTGCCTCCCACAAAGCGCTTTTGTTTTACGTCGTTTGCTCGACGAAACAAACCTAACTAACGCTAGTCCGCATAAATCTCGTCCCAATCCACCAAACGGATGAGACGACGAAGCATATCAATAGCGGAGGGAAATCATAGTCGTCTTGTACGCCCGGTCATCTCCAAATTACCTCTAAACCTCTAAAATGTGAATCCCGTAGTACCGGCACTAGATCCGTCAAAGATAGGGTCGTTTAGGATCGTATATGGACGTCCTATAGCTTTCTCGTAGCTCCTCGCAGTGAAGTCACTACCTCCCGAACAACGGGGTACAATGAGAACATAGGTGATGGTCTTCGTACGGGTACTAAGCTCAAAATCTACGTGCAAGACTATAGTGCCTCCTGGTCCATCAGCTACTGTAATCAGTGGGATCCGACTAATGATGGGGAACTCCTCAGGAAGAACTCCGTAATCCATATCTAAAAAGCACACTAACTGACAGATATAAAATAGAAAAACTTAGTCAGCTCTTAATTAAACTAAAACTTAAATAAATAAAGCACTAACAACAAGTGAACGAACTTAACTAATATAATAAGGGATATCTAGGATGCCTCCTAGTAGCGCTTTTGGTTAATGTCGTTAGCTCGACACCGTTGAAAACTCAGCCTGGGTCGTGCCATTTGACTTTTCTCGCCGCCCACTACCTCGTGTAAGCTCGATCGCAGTGTGGGCTGCGAAACGACATCTCACACATGGGGTGAAATCTTTAATAGCTTTCCACATACGCTTGAACTTCCCCACGGGTGACCTCTTCATTCTCTCGAGCCCTCTAATGACGCTTCAACGACGCTCCCTCTCCAATTCTTCCATATCCCAACTACCGGCTAGAACTTCTTCGAAAGGACCACTACGACCATCCTCTCGAAAACAAAGTTGAGTGAAGACTCGTCGAATTCTTCGACTTCCGTAGCACCACACCCTAGGATGTCGAGGCAACGGACATTCGAAGGTCTCTCTTTAGGTTCACCAATATAGTGCTTGCACCTTTGGCCATTCACTCGAAACGGGTCACCACTATAACCACGAAGTTCTAGAATGCCTCCAGGAATGATTTGGAGAATCTCGAAAGGGCCGGACCAACATGTCCTTAACTTTTCAGGAAACAGATGTAACCTAGAATTGTATAGAAGAACTTGTTCGCCGACTAGAAATTCTCTCTTCTTAATCTTAGCATCGTGGAGTAGCTTCATCTTATCTTTACTAATCCTGGCACTTTCATAGGCCTGGAGTCTGAATTCGTCTAGCTCATGTAACCGCCGTAGTCGATGTTGTCCACAAGATTGGGAATCAAAGTTCGAAACTTTGTAGCCCAATAAGCTCTATGCTCTAACTCGACGGGCGTATGACATGGTTTCCCGTAGACCATTTGATATGGAGATGTCCCCATAGGGGTTTTATAGGCGCTTCAGTAAGCCCGAGTACATCATCCAATTTCAAACTCCGGTCCTTTCTATGACCGTTTACCGTCTTCTCCAGGGATTTTCTTGATGCTCGGTTGCTCCTTTCAACCCGACCACTAGTCATCGGATGATATGGTGTGCCGCTTTATGACGAACACCATACTTTTCAAGTACTTTCTCTAGGGGTCGGTTGCGTAAATGCGTCCCTTCATCACCGATCAAGGCACGTGGACATCCAAACCTCACGAAGATATTCTTCTTTAGAAATTTCATCACCGTCTTATGATCATTGTGAGGAGTGGCTTGGGCCTCCACCCATTTAGACACGTAGTCTACGCAGACTAAGATGTATTTGTTACCGCAAGATGATGGGAATGGTCCCATAAAATCGATACCCCATACATCAAAGACTTCGCATTCGAGGATGGGTTTTAAAGGCATGTCGAAACGCCTTGTCAGAGTACCGGTTCTTTGGCACCTATCACAGGCTTTACAAAAAGCTTCTGTATCTCTAAAGATCGTAGGCCAATAGAAACCGGATTGAAAGATCTTAGCAACGGTTTTCCACGGACCAAAGTGACCTCCTGTGGGTCCACTGTGGCACTGCTCAATAATATCGCGTTGCTCGGATTCTGGAACACATCTCCTAAGCAACCCATCTTTACAGATCTTGAAAAGATAAGGTTCATCCCAAACGAAATATTTCAAATCAGAGAAGAACTTTTTCTTCTCCTGATAAGACATTTCGGGATCGAGATAACGGGCATGAAGGTAGTTCACAATGGAAGAATACCATGGAACATCGGAGGACAACCGTCTATCAACATAATGTTTTCTAGAGGAAAGTAAAGATCTATATCACCTGGTTCATCCTTTTCCTCATTTAACATTCTAGAAACGTGATCCGCCACTACATTTTCACTGCCCTTTTTGTCCTTAATTTGAACGTCAAACTCTTGTAGGGTCGGTATCCAACGCAAGAGGGCGCGGTTTAGCCTCTTTCTTAGTCATCGATAACGCAAAGCGGCGTGATCACCACACGATCACTTGAGCTCCTAACAAGTAACTACGAAACTTGTCCATAGCAAAGACTACGGCCGTAGTTCCTTTTCGATAGTAGTATAGTTAACTTGAGAGGGGTTCAATGTGTGACCGGCGTAATAGATAGGTCGAACTTCCCCTTGATCTTTTGCCCTAGAACAAAGCACCAACAAGATAGTTTGATGCGTCGCACATAAGCTCAAATGGTAGGTTCCGGTCGGGCGATATAAGAATTGGAGCGATATTAACGATCCTTGAGCTCCTCAAACGCTTGCTTGCGCTCTCATCAAAATTAAACTCAACGTCTTCCTTTAGTAAAGTGGACGGGGGCTTGGCTATCTTGGAGAAGTTTTGAATGAACCTTCTGTAAAAACCAACATGTCCAAGAAAGCCTCTAACTTCCCGCACATTCTTAGGGTAGCTCATCTTCTCGATAGCTTCTACTTTTGCCTTGTCAACTTCTATACCTTTGGCGGAGATCTTGTGGCCAAGAACTATTCCCTCATCTACCATGAAATGGCATTTTTCCCGCCCGGTACTAAGTTCTTTTCCACACATCCGGATAACACTTGATCAAGATTGTCGAGGCAATCATCGAAGGACGACCAAAAACCGAAAAATCGTCCATAAAGATCTCCATACACTTCTCTACAAGCCCGTCAAAGATAGCCGCATACATCGCCGAAATGTAGGCGGGGCATTGCAGAGACCGAATGGCATTCGCCGGTAAGCGAATGTACCATAAGGGCAGGTAAAAGTGGTCTTTTCTTGGTCAGCTGGATCAATGGGTATCTGGAAATATCCTGAATATGCATCTAGGAAGCAGTAGAATGCGTGCCCCGCCAGACGCTCAAGCATCTGATCAATGAACGGAAGGGGAAAGTGATCTTTCATGGTTACCTCATTGAGCTTTCGATAATCGATGCGTACTCGTAACCGGTGACAAGTCTCAATGCTATCTCCTCTCCCTTCTCATTCTTCTCAATCGTAATTCCACCTTTCTTGGGAACTACTTGAGTTGGGGAAACCCATTCACTATCCGCGATGGCATAAATGATTCCCATGTCCGGAAGTTTAATGATTTCTTTCTTAACCACCTCTTGCATATGAGGGTTGAGCCTTCTCTCGAGGCCGTCTAACACATTTTTCACCCTCATTCGTCTTGATCTTGTGCATACGAGATGTCCGGAGATATCCCTCCGATATCTCCTACTTGCCAACCAAAGGCTTTTTCATTCTTTTTCAAGACGTTGATAAGTTTCATTTCCTCTAAACGAGAAAGCTTGGCGAGATATAATTAGTGGAAGCTTGTCACCTTCTCTTAAAAACACATACTTGAGATGTTTAGGCAACGGCTTTAGCACTAAATCGCAGGGGGTCTTCTAAACTAGACTTGAGATCTCCACTTTTCAACTCAACATCGCTGAGTTTACTCTGTGGTCCCACTGCCAAAGCTTATCCTTCGAATAATTCTTCCTCAAAATCAACTGCTAATTGGTCTAGATTAACCACACCATGAGTATTCAGGTTGTCAACCAATCGCTCATATTCTGCTTCTATAGCCATGACTTGCTTATCCATATAATCGGTAAAATCATCCGTCATATAATCAATGGAAAAGCCGGTTGGGGGTCCAGAGGGTACTTGAATGGACTTTAAGACATTGTAACTCACCTCTTGATCACCAACTCGGATAGTCACGTGCCCACCATCGCAATCGATGAGGGCTCTAGTTGTAGATAAGAAAGGTCTTCCAAGAATCAGGGGGACGTTTTCATCTTTCTCCATATCTAAAACATACCAATCGACTGGAAAGGTAAATCTATCAATCTGAACCAAAACGTCTTTTAGGATCCCTGAAGCTTTCTTAGAAGATCTATCGGCGAATTGTAAACTCATAGTAGTGGGTTCTAGAAGGCTTTGTAAACCGAGCCGTTTGCATACGTACATTGGCATAAGGCTTATAGAGGCACCTAGATCACACAAAGAATTAGGGAAGACTAGACCTCCCATTAATACCGTAAGTACGAATTTGCCAGGGTCACCTCTTTTAATTGGTAAGTCTTCATAATTAATCATGGAGCAATCCTCACCAATTTGCTTTTCCATGCCTGCTAACTTCTTTTTCGAAGACACAACATCCTTGATAAATTTTGTATACTTAGGCATCTCAACCAAGACATCTGATAGTGGAAGATTTACCTGAGTGTTTTTCAAAAGGTTCAGCACCTTCTCGTACTTTTTGTCCTCAATCAAGGGAATGTTGCTCTTTCTCGGTGGAAATGGAAGTTTCTTAAGGTCATTCTCAGAAATAACTTTCTTTGAGGATGCACTTACAGCTCTGTCTTCCAGATCCTTCCATCGAACAGCTTTCTCATATTTCTTAGTAGTCAGGGGATCAGCCTCCTGACTTTCAATTGCTTTTTCAGTCCTCAAGGGATTGATGAGCGTTATTTTCACCAAACAAATTCATAAAATACTCAAGACAACGGTGATTAAACAAGCTCTCTAACCGGCAGTGGACCGGGTCGATTGCGAGTAAAGCTACAGGAGTCCGAGGTCGAACCCAAAGGAATCGTGCTTGCAAGTACCAAAGTGAACGTAATGCTTAGTCTAAGTGATCAAAGTTCTCAAGGTTTTGTTTACTACAACGGCACTAAGTGAATCTAACTAACGAGTCTAAAGATAAAAAGAGAGAAAGAAGATTAAACTACTCGGTTTTAAAGATAATTAAAGAGACATAGCCGAACCATGATCAAAATAGCTAATATCACCCAAAGGAAAGACAAAACCGGGAGTGTGCAATAACGACGAACTCTTGCATTCAATTTCACGGGTACGTGCTCCTAATCCCGGTGCTAAGGTCTGAACAACTCTTTTTCAACACCTTATGTCAAGTCAACTAACCTATCCTAAGAGAGATTCCTTCACAAGACAATCATGCACAAGAGCCGTGTAAACGTTGAAAACGAGTAGCCTCGCACTACAATGCGATCCTAGAACCCTTTTCCCACACCCCTCTCTCTGAACAACTCTCAAGAGTGATGTGTGTGATTTTTGACCTAGGTGATCAATCTAGCCCAAATCCGTTATAACGAGTTCTAAGACGTGAAATACGCAAGGAACAACAATAAAAAGCACTACCCACTCCCAATTTCATCACCCAAAGGGTGATTTCACTAAATTTCACATGATTTGGCTATGAAGATGTTTAGCTACACATTATATTAATCAAAACATGCATAAAACAAGAAAATAAGAGCCATAACAAGTAAAAGAGAAGAGAGATATACCATAAAATTGCGAAAATTCGAGATTAGATCCAAAAAGTACAAAATAGAGAAGTAATTAAAAGGTGGTCTCTTAGTGTTTGGAATGAAAATCTAAGCTAAGAAATGGAAAGATTATGCTAAGATATTGTTGATTTACACTAAAAGAGAGTATTCTAAGCTATTACAAAATTCGAGCAAAAGATGGGTAGAGTTTTGCTAAGAAAAGCTTGATATCTAAGAAAATGTCTAAGGGGGGTATTTATAGGTGAAGGGAAAATCTGCAAAAAAATGGTCCAAACGCGCGTTTAGAGGGTTGGAACGGGCGTTTGGCATCTTCAAACGCGCGTTTCGCTTGGCCGAAACGTGCGTTACACATAATTTCGGGCGGGGCTTGACTTGTTCTTCATCCGGAACGCGCGTTTAGGAAGGTTCAAACGCGCGTTTAGGATCTTGGAACGCGCGGTTGGCTCGGTTTCCAAACGTGCGTTTAGAGGGCTTCAACTCGAACCAAATCTGAACTTCGGAACGCGCGTTTAGGGATTCAAACGCGCGTTTGGTGTGTGGAACGTGCGTTTGGAGGGTTCAAACGCGCGTTTGAACCCCCGTTTCCCCCGCCTTCACTTTTCTCCCTTTTGACCCTCGTCTTGCCTCAGTTATGCTTTTTCACCACAAATTGTCATCTTCCGGGTCCTCGAGACACCAATACCCTTCAATATCATAAACAACCACAAACATCCAAACAATTCCGGAGGGTAAAAGTGCTCGGGAATGGGGTTAATAATAACAAAAAGGGGTATGAATTCATCAAAGTGACGGATTCGTTCCCCGTGCCATAAGCTCACGATATTACCCAAAAACGGTCTAAAAACACCGAGAATGTGCTAAAAGTGGGATAAACGGGGGTGGAAAATGCACCGGAATCACGTAAAGTTGACTCCCATCAACCACCCCACACTTAGCCTTTGCTCGCCCTCGAGTAAATTAGGCGTTTTAAAACCAACCAAGGGATTCAACTTTGTGATGTAGGTGCTACTACTCACACTCTCGAGGTAACCACAAAGTATGAAACACGAACATATACACACCGGTTATAACATTATCAAGAAAGTGGAGTGTGTGTGGTGCCAAGCTAAAAACCAAGTGCTCAAAATGATTGTCGGGGCTTGAATCCCAACCAAAAGTCTACCAACCGTTTCATACCCACTAGCCTCTCCACTGATCAAGGTTACTAAGTTTGGACACGATCGGGTAGGACTTGATAGGTTATAATGTTAGGCTAGGGTAATTCCGGTTAATCGAAAATGATATTTTGGGAACTCGGAGAAAAAGAAGTACGAGTGAACCTAATCAACAAGTGTACCACCTTATCTCTACCATACAAACCATCCAAACTCCTTTTGATTATTATAAAACTTTGGGAACCATAGGATACTGACATACCCGAACTCATTGCCTAATTCAACTATGTTTCAAGTTTCATAAGGCGAGGTCGAATACATTAGCACCTATCTCACTATCCCAACTCCAACATCATACGTATAACTTTGAGCTCATTACTTTGATTCCAACCCTTTATTTTATAAACTCCAAACTCTTATTCATTGAGAACTTTCTAATTTATTTTGAACTTTTGATTGATTGAGTTCTCTTTTTTTTTTTTTTTTTTTTTTTTTTTTTTGAAGTAAAAGAAGGAATTTCACAGATTTTCCCTTTTCTTTTTGGGCCAAACCCAAACACTAAGCCCAAATGAGCTCCTCTTCTCCTTATAGCTCCATACAAGAAAACATCATTTCCCCCACCCCACACTTGCCTTAGCAAGTGTGGCCTAACAAAAGACTAGGTCCACTCGTAGGGTATGAATGAAGGGAATGTGACCAAAAATTAAGCTCAGGGTAGGTTTCGACTACGTAACAAAACGGCTATAAAACGAATGGTGGTCGACCATTCTATCAAGGTGAGAGGGGCTACGAAGGTCTAATGTTGGAGATTAGGCTTATTTGGCTATGGTAGGGTCAAAGAGACGCCATGACCGTCATCCCGTGTCCTACTTAGGTAACTCTTTTTATTTCGTCTCGAGACCACTGACATGAGAGGTGGTAGTAATCAAATTGTGCACAAAGTGTAGCTTTACATGAAATTAATAAACTCTATTCTCAAGATAAAATCAAACCGAAGTGCACACGTTCGGGGCCCTACTAAGGTGGGCGCCACTCGAATAAAGACATAGCACAAACAACACAGTGTCGGGAACCCTTGAAAAATTTTAAAATCACCCAAGAATCGACTCAAGCCCGATCATAAGCTAAGTATACCACAAATAATGCACATTCAACAATAAAAACAATAAAACGGCTAAGTCCCCCACCCCACACTTAAACGAAACACTGTCCTCAGTGTGTGAGAGATAAGAGGCGTAAAAGACTTAGTCGTTTGACCAAAAGACCCGGCGAGAAGGCGCAACCGTGACTCGAAACTCGTGATAGCCTCGTGTGAATCCATCCCGAAACCTAAAGCGAGATCAACGAAAACAAAGACGAAGCGCATGCACGGGACATAATCCGCGTGCTAAAAAGCAAGCAATAGGGTAAGCGGGTGCATAAAATAAGAGTCTAAGCCACGGTGACGAGATCAAAGCATAACGAGGGGGGATACGGGATATGCAATGGAAGGATACAATCGAATCAAAATAAAGTACGTAAACATCCATGCATTAAATATAAGCTAATAAAAACATCCTTGTCATCCCACAAGTATCGAGTCAATAAAAAGGAAAACATACACGGTCAAGCGAGGCCTCGGGGGCTCAAAAAATAAGTGCACGTGCATGCCAAAGTGAAATGTGTCCAAAGTATGATGAAAGAACGTCAAAAGTAGGTAAAATGTCAAAGTATAAAAGAGACAGACTAGTAAATAAATACAGTAAGAATTGCATGAAAAACATGCTAGTCTGCTCCATGTCCCTGTACGTCAGTGGTGGGATCCGGTGTGCCTGATGTTGGTGCAACCACGGCGGCACTCTCGGTCCGTGTAGATCCTGCAACACCTGTCCTCACTGCCTCTGTCTCAGCTGCAACTGTGCCAGCCCTAACTGTGCCCATCAGATCATCCAAATCAAGATCATCAAACCCCTCGTCTGGCTCATCTACGAATGACTCCTCTGTAATCCGCTGCAAATCCTCCTCAATCTCTGCGGTATACTGAAACGGTGCAATATCTAGATCCAACTCAGGAAGCTCAACCTGCCTCTCCTGAGCTAATACCCGCTGATTTTCCACAATGCCGTTCAGTGTCACCCTCAGACTATCCATCCGCCCTCTGTTTGTGTGCAATCAGAAGCCCCTGCCTCTCACTAAGCCACGGCCCCCCGGTAGAGGATGTAGAAGGTAGAGGTGAAGGTGTGGTGGAAGGTCCAGTAGTAGAGGGAGGAGGTGGGGGTATAGTAGTGGTAGTAGTGGAGGAAATGATAGGAGGAGGTATGGGTAGGGTGGTGGAGGTAGTGGAGGTGGTAGGGCGGAGGACGGTGTGAATGGGTCGAGGGGTGGGCCTAGGAGGGTTAGAAGCGTGCGGGCGTTAAACGGCCTCGGTACCACGGGCGATTCTTCTTCCTCGAATCGATCATCGGGATACTCCTTTACCAACGCTCCCTTGCACAAACCAAAGATGAGGTAGGGGCACATAATCATCCGACGCTTAACCTTTTGATTTTCTCTCGAATTCCTCAAAAATGGTTTTCCCAACGTCTACCTTCGATTATAATGTAAGGCATACAACAATTGCAAGTCCTTAATGTGGAAGTGCGTAATGTTGTCCTTTGGTAGTAGACGGTTTTGAGAAAACTTAGCTTTTACTTTCCAAATATCTGGCCAAGTCGTCGTCACCAACTGACTTCTTGCATTGCTTCCCTTTGAAATCCACGGTAAGTCGGGGTTGATTGCTTTCCTCATCTCCTCTAATGGATCTAGATTCTCAGTATTATCCCAATGAGACCTCTCTGCAAACCAAGTGATATAGTCCTGACCCTCGACAGCCGGTATCCTATAATAATCATTGATAGCCCTGACCGACCACGGAACATTAACCTCTCTAACTTTGATGAATCCGGTCTCAAGATTAGCCACACTAAAGTTTGCATACCATTCCCGGACTATTGACAGATTTAGATTCCCCTCCGGCTCAAAAATCAAATTGTTCCACCCTCTCTTCCTCAAGTCTTCGATGAACTCTTTAGGCACAGTTTTGAGGTCTAGCCCCCTCTCATAACACATGTTCTTCCCAAACGATATACTCATGATAGTTAGAGTAGGCAACCGGTGAGTTGAAACGCAGCTCGAAAGGGATAATATCCTCGGGAGGGGAGCTAGAGGAGGGCCTTGCTCGGGAGCACTCGTGGAGGGCACTCGAGGAGGTGGTGGAGCACTAGTCCTAGCAGTTTTGGCTTGCAAATGTGCCAAGGGCACATCGCTCTCAAGGTCCGTGGCCTCCCCACTATAACTACTCGTATTCCTCCCCTCGGTATCCGGCTCAAAATCTTCGTCAGATGTTTCATCCCTCAACTGTCCCGCTGGCCTAATTGCTCGAGGGTTTCTACTCTCAACTGCACCACCAATCCGAATACCACTCGTAGGTACCCTAGGATAAACTAGGGTTTTCTGTTTTTTGGGGGCTTGCCTAGTCTTTGGTTGCTTTCCCTTACCTTTACCCTCGGTTTCCTTTCGTTTAGTTTCCCTCATTCTATGAACACCAACCGAACAACACCAAACAATCAAGTTACAATCAAAACCGACCCGGTTATCGTCCAACCGGGATTTCAAACAAACCAACCATTCACAACAAAACACCCCACACAAGCCACACCGTTCACCATCGATCAACACAGCAAACAAAACAAACAAAAACAGGATATTGAATCAATAAACAATAAATAACGAGAAAGGGCGTTAAACCAAAAATAGGCCAAAAACTAACCCTAACCGAAATTTAAACGTAAAGCCGAAATATACCTGTTCTATGCTTAAGAGAGATGATAGGAATGATTTGGAGCGAAGAATGATCCTCGAAACGTCGAAATAAACCAAATTCGACTAAGGAGAAAAACTCGCCACAAGTGCCGATCGAATCGAGGATTTTGTGGATTTGTTGTTGGAAAGGCTTGTTGAAATCAAAAGAGGGGGTTGAGGGGTGTTGAATGGGCTTTGAATCGCTAAAAACGGGTGAGAAAAGAAGAATTTCGAGTGAAAGGGCAAGAACGGCCGCCAAACGCTGCTAGGGTTGAGGAGAAAACGAAATGAAACGCCGGTTTGAAGAAGTAGGGTATTTAAAGGAGACGAGTCCAAACGCGCGTTTGGAATGAGTGGAACGCGCGTTTAGCATGTCCAAACGCGCGTTTGACAGGTGAAACGTGCGTTTGGGAAGGGAATTCACGATCAGAGAGTTGAGGCTCCAAACGCGCGTTTGAAATGGTTCTAAACGCGCGTTTGGGAGGAAAAAGCCGCAAACGCGCGTTTGAAAGGGGTAAACGGGCGTTTGGACCAGAAACTAGGAAAACTCAAGATTTCTACCCCACACTTGATTCTAACCGCCCCGAGACCACTAGAAACACCAAACTAACTCAACAAACTACGAAATGGTGGGTTGCCTCCCCCAAGCGCCTTTGTTTTACGTCGTTGGCTCGACAAGATGGATTAAACGGTGCCAACTTTTTCAAAGTTATACCGTTGGCACAAGGCGAGAAAGGGTAAAAAGACGAAAAGATGGATTTAGAATTATACGAGTCAAGGTTTAAAGTCCATGACAAGACTTACAAGATTCATCACAAGGTACGGGATCTTCAAGATGCACTATTTCTAGTGCTTCATCGTAGGGCAACCGCTCATACCTTTTCAACCGCAAGCCATTAGTGGTGAACGTGCCAAACTTAGGATGGGTGATTTCGATAGCACCGGACGGATAGACTTTTGACACAACATAGGGACCGGACCACCTAGACTTCAACTTCCCTTGGAAGAGATGCAAACGAGTATTGTAGAATAAGACTTCGTCACCCTCATTGAAAACACGAGGTTTAATCAACTTATCATGGAGTAACTTAGTCTTTTCTTTATACTTTGTGGAAAGGTCATAAGCACAAAGGCGGAACTCATCTAGTTCATTTAATTGGGCCATACGCTTCTCACCAATTAAGTTATCATCGAGGTTTAGCATTTTGATGGCCCAATAAGCCTTATGCTCGATCTCTACGGGAAGATGACAAGACTTACCATAGACTATCATGTAAGGTGACATGCCTAGAGGTGTCTTAAAGGCTGTCCTATGGGCCCACAAGGCATCATCTAACTTCAAAGACCAACTCTTGACATTCGTGTCTACCGTCCTCTCTAAGATACGCTTAATACCCATATTCGTGACTTCGACTTGACCACTCGTTTGGGGATGGTAAGCGGTACCTAACTTGTGTTTCACTCCATACTTCTCTAAAAGTTTATCAAACGGCTTGTTGGCAAAATGGCTTCCATTATCACTGATTATAGCACGTGGCACCCCAAACCGACAAAAGATGTTCTTTCTAAGAAAACGGATAACAACATTCCTATCGTTGGTGGGTGAAGCTAAGGCTTCGACCCATTTGGACACATAATCACACGCGGCTAGGATGTACTTGTTGCCACACGAGGAGGGATAGGGGCCCATGAAATCAATGCCCCATACGTCAAAAATCTCACACACTATGATCGGCTTCTGAGGCATCTCACTCCTTCTAGAAATACGACCGGACCGTTGACAAGCATCGCAAGATTTCACATAAGCATGAGCGTCTCGAAATAGAGTGGCCAATACAGCCCACTTTGCAATACTTTCAAAGCGGTTCTTTGCCCCGAGAAATGGCCTCCGGCCTCTTTGTCGTGACAAAACGAAAGAGCACTCAAAATTTCACTTTCTGGGATGCACCTCCTCAGAATACCATCCGAACACAACCTATACAAACAAGGATCTTCCCATACGTACTTACCCACCTCACTAAGGAATTTACGCCTTTGGTTCGAGTCAAGGTCGGGATCTACAAAACCGCACTCGTGGTAGTTAACAAAAGGAGCAAACCAAGGACTACCTTCCTTACCGACTTTTAGAAAGTTGCCTCTCTTAGCCGGAAGAAGGGTGTCAAGTGCATACAGTTGCTCGTGAGGGAAAGAGTCATTTATCTCGGTTTGTGCTTTAACCAACTCCTCACTAAGCTCCATACGACTTAAGTGGTCGGCTACGACATTCTCACAACCTTTCCTATCACGGATCTCTAAATCAAACTCTTGCAAGAGCAAGATCCACCTCAAGAGGCGGGGCTTGGCATCTTGCTTGGCAAAGAGATAACGCAAAGCGGCATGATCCGTGTGGACAACTACCCGAGAACCTACGAGATGAGACCGAAACTTATCAAACGCAAAGACGACCGCTAAAAGCTCTTTTTCGTGGTGGTGTAGTTCTCGTTGGGCCGGATTCAAGGTGTGACTTGCATAAGCAATAGGCTTGAAGATTTTGTCGATTTTTTGACCGAGGACCGCACCAACCGCGGTGTCACTCGCATCACTCATGAGCTCAAATTCTTGATCCCATTTCGGGGCAACTAAGATGGGAGCGGATACAAGCAGTTGCTTGAGCATCAAAAATGCTTCAACACAAGCTTTGTCAAAAGCAAACGGGACGTCTTTTCCAAGAAGAAGAGTAAGAGGACGGGCTATTTTCGAGAAATCCTTGATGAACCTACGATAAAACCCCACATGGCCTAGAAAACCCCTAAGAGTCTTTAGGTTGGTGGGCATAGGAAGCTTAGCTATCGCTTCAACTTTAGCCTTATCTACCTCTATACCCTTACTAGATATCTTATGCCCTAAGACTATCCCCTCTTTGACCATCAAATGACACTTCTCCCAATTAAGCACCAAGTTTGTTTCCTCACATCTACCCAACACCTTCTCAAGATTATCTAGACATTGTTCAAAGGAATCACCATACACGCTAAAATCATCCATAAAGACTTCTAAAAACTTTTCTATCATATCCGCAAATATGGCAACCATGCACCGTTGGAATGTCGCGGGTGCATTACACAACCCAAAAGGCATCCTACGGAAGGCAAAGGTACCATAGGGGCAAGTGTAGGTAGTCTTTTCTTGGTCCTCTAAAGCCACATGTATTTGGTAATACCCACTAAACCCATCAAGAAAACAATAAAAGGCATGGCCACTCAATCTCTCCAACATTTGATCAATAAAAGGGAGGGGGAAATGATCTTTACGGGTTTGGTCATTTAGCTTACGATAATCAATGCAAATTCTATGACCACTTACCAAACGCTTAGGCACCTCCTCTCCTTTGTCATTGATCTCCACGGTCATACCTCCCTTCTTCGGCACCACTTGGGTGGGACTCACCCACTTGCTATCCGAGATGGCGTAGATAATCCCTAGCTTCAACATCGTGACCACATCCTTCCTCACAACCTCTTGGAGGTGTGGATTGAGCCTTCTTTGGGGTTGCCTTACCGGCTTTGCTCCATCTTCCAAAATGATCTTGTGTTGGCAAATGGTGGGACTAATACCCTTAAGATCACACATCTTCCATCCAAAAGCACGCTTATGATTCTTAAGCATCTTCACTAACTCATCTTCCTGCAAAGCCGTTAGTGTAGAAGAAATAATCAAAGGGAGTAAATCATCATTTTCAAGAAAAACATACTTCAAGTGGGGTGGAAGCGGCTTCATTTTCAAGTCTTTTGGTGGGTCCTCAATTGATGGCTTCTCCAACTCTCCTTCAAGCCCGAGATCAATCTTCTCAGTCCACCTTTCACCCACGAAAGCCGTCTCTTCGAGCTCTTTTGCTTCCTCTTCCAACTCTTCTTTTTCATCATGTTCTGTACTCACTCTTTCCATGCATTCATCGGATTCATCTTTATATACCCGCATGTCAACATGTTCCGAAACGCAAGGATATATAGCATCAATAGAAAAACAAATCCTCGGTGCTCTCCTTAGGATGTTTCATGGCTTTATAGGCATTGACCGCGACTTTTTCATCTCCAACTCTCAAAATAATCTCACCGCTCGCAACATCTATCAAAGTTCTCCCTGTGTTTAAAAAGGGGCGTCCTAACAACAAAGGTGTTTTGGAGTCCATCTCCATGTCTAGCACCACAAAATCTACCGGGAAGGCAAACTTATCCACTTTCACTATGACATCCTCTATCACTCCCATAGGCTCCCGAATAGACCTATCCGCCATTTGAAGGGTCATCCCAGCTTGGCTCCAACTCTCCTAGGTCAAGACTCTCATATATAGCACGGGGCATTAGGCTTACACTAGCCCCCAAATCACATAGAACACTAGGAAAATGAGTTGAACCAATAGTAACCGGAATAGTGAAACTACCCTTGTCTCTAACTTTCGGGGGAATCTTAGATTTTCCATTAAAAATAGCGGAACACTCTTCATTCAAACACACAACTTCTTGCATCTTACCCTTTTTAGTTAGCAACTCTTTTAAAAACTTACAATACGAGGGCATGTTTACAAGTGCCTCAAGAAAAGGAATGTTCAAGTCAATTTTTCGCAAAATCTCAATGAATCGAGTTTGTGCCTTATTCAAGCAACTTTGTCTATGATTCCTAGGGGGATAAGGGAGAGTACTCAAATCAAAATCTTTAGAAGGAGGAGGGATCATACCTTTCTTACCTTTGGTGCGTGGGGAAGACGGCTCTTTCATTGGCTCTTTCCCTTCTCTTCTAGTTGGTTCCTCCTCTTTCACGTCGATAACCACAAAATCTCCCCTAGCTTGAGCTTCTTTCCTTTCCACTTCCTTCTTCTTGATATACTCCCCATGATCTTCATCATCTTCAATCCCATCTATATCACCATCCATAGCTCCCGCTTCGGTCTCAATGGAAGTTTTTCTAGCCTTGTCCTCCCATAAGACTTTCTTCTCTCCATTAGTTCTCAACACTTTACCACTTCGAGTTAAGATGGCGTTCACATTTCTCGGATTTTTTTCGGTGTTACTCGGTAAACCGCCCTTCAACTGAACATGTTCCACCACTTGACCAAATTGTGTCTCAAGATTTTTGATGGCGGACCCATGTTTGTAGTTCATCTCAACCATGTCCTTCTTTATCTCCGCAAAGTTTTTGTTCATTTGTTCCAAGATGACATCGGTTGAACTCTTTTGAGGTATAGGAGCCAAAGGAGGAGGGTTTTGATGATTGTTAGAACCTTGTTGATTATACCCTCCTTGTTGCCTTTGGTGTGGAGGTTGATAAACGTGACCTTGTAAAGATTGGTTTTGATTTTGGCCTTGTCTATAACCTTGGTTTAGTCCTTGGTTTTGATTACGGTTCCAACCTTGATTGTTGTTATTCCTCCAAGAACCATCACCTTGATTTCCATAATTCCCTCCTTGACCTTGTCCCACATAGTTCACATCTTGGGATTCTTCATACGGTTGCCCACCTTGTTGTTCCCCCATATATTGGCCTTGATAGGGGCTTTGCGACTGATTTTGATATTGGGACCCCGTATTCCATTGTTCCATAGAACAAATACTCATCATCCGCTTAGCCAACTCATTCATGCTATCTTGAGATGGGGTACTAGCTTGCCCTTGAGTCGAGGATTGAGGATAAGCCATATTTTGAGCTTTGGTCGTCATCCTACAATCCTTTGCCGAGTGTGATCCACTACAAATTTGGCAAAGCTTAGCACTCTCATTCTCCTTTTGCAATCTCCCTAACTGTTGCTCCATCGCTTGTACTTGAGCATGATATTGATCGCTTGCTTCAACTTCTTTAACTTCAACCAAACCGGGCTTCTTACTTCTTGTCCCCTTTCTACTCGAAGATATATATTGCCTCGAAGTCTCGGAAATCTTCTCAATTTGGTTCATAGCCACTTCGGGTACCATACTCATAATATCTCCATTACACGAAGCATGTAACGTACTTTGATGAACTTGATCCAAACCCCGGAAGAAAGCATGAACTACCTCGTACGATCTCAATCCGTGCCCCGGGCACTCCCTCAACAAAGCCTTAAACCGATCACATGACTCATGAAGCTCTTCTCCTTCATATGCATTGAATGACATGATAGCTTCTTTCATATCCATGGTCTTCGACGGGGGTAATATTTGAGCGAGAAAAAGTCTTTACCACTTCTTCCCATGTGTGTAAAGAGTCATTAGGCAACGAATCATACCACCTCTTAGCTTGCTCTTTCAAGGCGAACGGGAAAAGCATAAGTTTGAGCGCCTCATCACTCACTCCATTGATCTTTGTCGAGTTCACTATTTGGAGAAAATGATCAATGAATAAGTGAGGATTTTCTAAAGCGGTTCCCTTGAATATAGCATTGTCTCCCAACAAATGTATGATGTTCCTATTCAATTCCAAGTTGTTGGCGGCTACCGGTGGCATTCGGATTGGACTATGCCCCATGTTTGCCGTAGGAGCTAGCACAAAATCTCTACAAGTCAAACCACCTTGGTTTTGCTCTTGTTGACCGTTAAACCAATTTGGCATCGCGTTTGCACCTTGATTGTGAGCTTGGTTCGATTTTGTTGAAACCGATTCAACATCCATGCATTGAATCTGTTGCATAAGAGCGGGATCCATTTGATTCCCTTGGGCCTCATGTTGAACATTCGAGGAATAGGCCCATTCGCATTCACAACGTTGTGTCCTTGTCCATTCCCACCTCCTTGTGCATTGTTGTTGACAAGAGGCGGGTTTGGAACTGGGATTCCATTATTATTCCCCAAATTTCCTTCCAAACCTTGTCCACCTTGTTGTGCCATGTCGGATCCTTCTCCCAACTCACCCAAACTATCCTCTTCTAAGACCGGAATCAACTCCTCTACTTGACGACCTCTTCTTCGTTGGATCGTTTCTACGCCTTGCGTAAGCTTCAATCCCGTCTATGTAAGGTTCGAGTGGTGTTTGAGACCTCCGGCTCATGCACTACAAAAAGCAAACAAGAAAACAGTAAAATAAAACCTAGGCCCAAGCCTTCGGTTCACTTACAAGATATCACAAATAGCACACAACTCCCCGGCAACGGCGCCATTTTGATGAGCGTTATTTTCACCAAACAAATTCATAAAATACTCAAGACAACGGTGATTAAACAAGCTCTCTAACCGGCAGTGGACCGGGTCGATTGCGAGTAAAGCTACAGGAGTCCGAGGTCGAACCCAAAGGAATCGTGCTTGCAAGTACCAAAGTGAACGTAATGCTTAGTCTAAGTGATCAAAGTTCTCAAGGTTTTGTTTACTACAACGGCACTAAGTGAATCTAACTAACGAGTCTAAAGATAAAAAGAGAGAAAGAAGATTAAACTACTCGGTTTTAAAGATAATTAAAGAGACATAGCCGAACCATGATCAAAATAGCTAATATCACCCAAAGGAAAGACAAAACCGGGAGTGTGCAATAACGACGAACTCTTGCATTCAATTTCACGGGTACGTGCTCCTAATCCCGGTGCTAAGGTCGAACAACTCTTTTTCAACACCTTATGTCAAGTCAACTAACCTATCCTAAGAGAGATTCCTTCACAAGACAATCATGCACAAGAGCCGTGTAAACGTTGAAAACGAGTAGCCTCGCACTACAATGCGATCCTAGAACCCTTTTCCCACACCCCTCTCTCTGAACAACTCTCAAGAGTGATGTGTGTGATTTTTGACCTAGGTGATCAATCTAGCCCAAATCCGTTATAACGAGTTCTAAGACGTGAAATACGCAAGGAACAACAATAAAAAGCACTACCCACTCCCAATTTCATCACCCAAAGGGTGATTTCACTAAATTTCACATGATTTGGCTATGAAGATGTTTAGCTACACATTATATTAATCAAAACATGCATAAAACAGTAAATAAGAGCCATAACAAGTAAAAGAGAAGAGAGATATACCATAAAATTGCAGAAATTCGAGATTAGATCCAAAAAGTACAAAATAGAGAAGTAATTAAAAGGTGGTCTCTTAGTGTTTGGAATGAAAATCTAAGCTAAGAAATGGAAAGATTATGCTAAGATATTGTTGATTTACACTAAAAGAGAGTATTCTAAGCTATTACAAAATTCGAGCAAAAGATGGGTAGAGTTTTGCTAAGAAAAGCTTGATATCTAAGAAAATGTCTAAGGGGGGTATTTATAGGTGAAGGGAAAATCTGTTTGCAAAAATGGTCCAAACGCGCGTTTAGAGGGTTGGAACGGGCGTTTGGCATCTTCAAACGCGCGTTTCGCTTGGCCGAAACGTGCGTTACACATAATTTCGGGGCGGGGCTTGACGTTCTTCATCCGGAACGCGCGTTTAGGAAGGTTCAAACGCGCGTTTAGGATCTTGGAACGCGCGGTTGGCTGGTTTCCAAACGTGCGTTTAGAGGGCTTCAACTCGAACCAAATCGAACTTCGGAACGCGCGTTTAGGGATTCAAACGCGCGTTTGGTGTGTGGAACGTGCGTTTGGAGGGTTCAAACGCGCGTTTGAACCCCCGTTTCCCCCGCCTTCACTTTTCTCCCTTTTTGACCCTCGTCTTGCCTCGGTTATGCTTTTTCACCACAAATTGTCATCTTCCGGGTCCTCGAGACACCAATACCCTTCAATATCATAAACAACCACAAACATCCAAACAATTCCGGAGGGTAAAAGTGCTCGGGAATGGGGTTAATAATAACAAAAAGGGGTATGAATTCATCAAAGTGACGGATTCGTTCCCCGTGCCATAAGCTCACGATATTACCCAAAAACGGTCTAAAAACACCGAGAATGTGCTAAAAGTGGGATAAACGGGGGTGGAAAATGCACCGGAATCACGTAAAGTTGACTCCCATCAGGGATCAGCCACTTGAGGATCACCAACTTCTTCACCTCTCAGGGGATCAGCCACCTGAGTTTTCTCTTGCAGTTGAGGGGAGTGTAGGTGCTCAGCTTCCCCTCCCGCCTTATCAATGGCAGGAGGGGCTAGTGGTTTCCCGGATGGGAAGGACCACTAACTTGAGTACCGCTCCTCAGATTCATTGCACTGGCTTCCTCTTTACCGTATTGAATTGATGGCACGAGGTTAGTACATGGGCCTTTGTTCAAGTCAGCCTGAGCAACTTGACCACCCTTTGGATTCTTCTCAGTGAAACTGGGCAGCTGCCCTGGGGGTCTAGAAGCTAACTGTTCAGCCAGTTGCCCAATTTGTCTCTCGAGATTCTTCATTGACCGGCTTTGCTCCTCTAACTTGGCTTCAAGATTGTTAAATTGGGAGGAGCTTTGAGAGTTTTGGAGATTTGGAGCATAGGGCTGGCTGGGCCGACTTTGAAATTGAGAGTTTGAATTGGAAGGCCAATTTTGATTGAATTTTTGCGTAGGATTGGAAAATTTCGAGTTTTGATTCTGATTAAACCAGGGTTTCTGTTGAAATTCTGATTCGAATTAAAATTCGAATTAGGATTGAAATTTGAAGATGGATTAAACCCTTGGTTTTGAAAATTGCCCTGGCCTGGAAACTGATTGAACCTTTGATTGTTCTGGCCATAGAATGCATTCACTTCCGCATTCTGTCCGTTCATAGGGCAGAATTTAGAAGTGTGCCCCACCTCGTCACAATTCGACATGTGACTTGATTGTACTTGTCCATAATCATGAACAACGGCATTTACTTGATAAGGTGCGGGGGGATTAAATTGGCACCGGCCATTCATATGGCCCGTCCGACGCAATTTTCACGATGTAACCCGAGGGTTCTGTGGAAAAGAAGAAGTTTGATTTATTGGATTTGAAACTTGAGGTGGTACCATCTACTTCTGTAGCATGGCGATCAAACTTTGTAAATTGACTTCCTCAACCTTGGGAGGAGGAGGTGCTTGAATTGCTTGATAAGAGGGGGCATAGTTATACTTTGCAATGTCCTCAAACAGTGCCCATCCCTCTTCAGGCGTTTTCTTCAGAAATGCCCCACCAGAAGAGCTATTAACCATGCCTTTTGTAAGCTCGGTCAATCCACTAAAGAAGGTGTTGACTTGCCTTTCCATCGGTAAGCCATGGTGGGGACACTTTCTAAGAAGAGACTTGAATCTCTTCCAACATTCGAAAAAGGACTCATTCTCTTTCTGGTAGAAGGTGAATATTTCATTTAAGCACTGGGCAGTTTTTGAAGGTGGAAAATATTGACTCAAGAACTCCTTTTCGAGTTCTGCCCAGGTGGTGATAGATTCAGAAGGGAGAGAGGTGTACCACTCTTT
Source organism: Gentiana straminea (assembly GCA_036785695.1). NCBI lineage: Eukaryota > Viridiplantae > Streptophyta > Magnoliopsida > Gentianales > Gentianaceae > Gentiana > Gentiana straminea. The sequence goes on along the minus strand of JAVUPR010000099.1, from coordinate 2,567,885 downwards.
AACCTCTCCTTTCAAAGAAAAAGGAAAAAGTTTCAGCTTGATAGCATCCTCACTTACTCCTTGGATGCGTGTAGTCCCGCATATCTCTAGGAATGTATGTAAGTGGGTATGCGGATTCTCTGATTGATAACCATGAAAAATAGATGCATGCTTTGCATCATCCGAATAAGTCCCGGCTTTAACTCAAAGGTTTGTGCGAATGGTTTGGAATAACAATAGCCGGGTTGACTTTGACTTCGCCTGGCATGGCGTAGTCCGCCAACGTACGTCTATTATTAGCGGCCATTATCACAAAATCGGTGATTTCTCTTGCTAGTTGTTCTTCAAGATCTCGCTCGGCTCTCTCGCCGAACCGCGAACGAAAATCCGCCTGTTTGGCCGGACTACGGTTCGCTCGGGGTCAGGGGTGTATAATAACGGTCCCTTTTGACTCCGAGTTTGCATAAACCGGACCAAAAACAAGTGGAACGAAACCTAAAAGCTAAGAAAGTAAAAGCCTAAACTAAAATTAAAAGCCTAAAGAAAAGAATGGGAAAGAAGAAAAGGAAACAAAAGTATTGAAGAAAACAGGACCAGACGGACGTCCAAAAGTTTGGACGGGCGTCCAGATGAAATTGAGATCGGACGGGCGTTTAATGATCCAAACGCTCGTCTGACATACGGAATACCTGAACGGGCGTCCAAATATTATGGACGCTCGTCTAAGTGAATAAAAACAAAACACAATTGATAATTTTCCAGCGGACGGGCGTCCAATATCCCAGACGCCCGTTTGGTAGCGGGAAAACTGAAACAGAAGCAGAAATTTGCAGAGGATAAAAGAAGGTAAGAAAGAACGACAGAAAAACAGAAAGACAGAAGATCTAATCTCCAAGGAAACTACTAAGGGAAAGTCTTAAACCCTAATTATCTACTTAACAACTACCTAAAACAATTATCAACTAAAAACAGAATTTAAAACGAAATAAAACGGAAAAACAAACGAAAAAACGAAAAACAAAAACTAGACAACCGTCCGGTTCCCCGGCAACGGCGCCAAAAACTTGTCACGGATTTATCTAGCACAGCAAACAAGTAATAAATATTTATAAATCCGGTTTCCCTCAAGTATAAGGATCGTAGTAAAGAGGTTGATACCGGGTCGATCTTACGGGGAACTAAACGATTGTGATTCTAGCTTTTGTCTAACCTAAACTATGTCACGGAACTAATCTAAACAGTGAATAAAAATCGAACAAAACAGAAAATAAAACTAGACAGAGGATATAATCCAAAGCTAGGAAGGATACGGGCTGCGAACCAATTCAATACTAAACTAAACTAAGATGCAAATAAAAGTAGACTAACTAAACGAATTCAAGTTTTAAGGATTAATTCAAATATGTAATGAACAAACGAGGATTGATCCACCTATCCAACGAGAATTGATTTCCTATCTCGATTATGTTGTGGTTTTTATCTAGGTTGTGATTCACCTTATCTAAACATGAACCCTAATTCCTTAGAAAGTTCATCTATTAATCTATTATCTTCCAATGCAAGATTAACGTGTTTCCTAACCAAAGGTGCAAACTTTATGCTTGTAATCTAGCAATTAAACCTATTAACTTCCGTTATGATAGATTCAAATTACTACTCTTATTCATGATGATCTAGGGTTTATTAAGATTTCCATCAACAATAAACAATCACACATGCAGATCTTCCGATATAAAAGCAATTAAACGTAATAAACATGAATAAGAAACAACCTTTAAATAAAAACTCACAAAAGATAACCGAAGAAAACGAAATCAACAATCGTTGGATGGCTTCACAATACTCGTTTGATGAAGCTTTTAGCCTCTGGACATCCTCGGCAACTCAAATTTGTATAAACAAGGCATAAAAAGTAACTAGTTTAATCCAGATCTAAAGTGCATAAAAACTGGAATAAAAAGGAGAAAAACGCAGCCTAAAGCCGCCCCTAGGTTTAGGGTTTTGAATAATGAGTGTATTGTGTCTTTTGTGTGGAGAAACAGCCGACTATATATAGATTTTAAAGTCGGTTTCAGCAAGTCGGCTACCGGACGCCCGTCTGGATCCTTGAACGCCCGTCCATTCTTCATATGAACTTCAAATCGGGCCGAGTCATGATCAAACGCTCGTCCAACCAGCGTCCACCTCAGCGTCCAAACTTCCTGAATCAACTTTCCATCCCTGGACGCTCGTTCAGTTTCAGCAAACGCCCGTCCACTGGACGGGACCTGGACGCCAGTCCAATATGACTGAATTTCGATTTCTTGATCTCTATCTCTTTTTTCTCTTGTCAATTCCTTCATTATCCCTTTTAATCATCATACATTTCGACTCTTATCTCTTTTGATCATCATTTGAGCCTTGAAAAATGCATCTACATCATATAAAAACACCACAAGATGTAATATCGCTCAAATAATCGTAAAAACATAATTAAAGCACATAAATCAACCTATTTTGCAATTAACTCTTTTGAAATATCATTTACTCAATATATTCATTAAACATATGCTTCTTATGCAATTTAGTACGAATACGGGGAAAAATATCATAGAAAATAGCGTTATAAATCATATAAATTCACCCTTAACAACGAACATACAACACTAAAAGTAATAACTTGCAAACCTGCTTAAACGTATCTGCAACACTTGACATAACAGATAATCTCGGGGTATACGGGGTATATGAGTAAACATGTAAAAACAACCACAAATAGGACAAGGATAACCAACACACAACTCACCAAAGTTTTATTCCTACTAACTGAAGAACTTAACTAAAAGAAATACTTAAAAGACTAGGCTGCCTCCTAGTAACGCTTCTTTATTGTCATTAGCTTGACAGAGTAAACCAAGTCAACCTGGATCAGGCCACTTGGGTTTGAGGCCAACCACTTCTCTGTCAGAATCAGAATGACTAGGACGGAAATGGTTTTCGCCACAACAACAAGTCACGTGCGCGAGAAGATCATGAAATTTTTCTCTCCATACAGCACTGACTCTTTTCTTCTTGTTCTTGTTTCTCGGATTAGGCTGAGGTATGCTAACAGGCTCAGGAACATTGACAGAAGAATCTGCAAGGATAGGGGTAATAATGTCATCATCCACTCCAAAGAAGTCGGATGGAATCTCTTCACAAATAAACGACTCAACCGTTTCATTTCTCTTTTGAAAGTATAGGACCTCAGGCTTCTCCTTGGGTTGCCCAAAGTACTTCTTAATCCCGTGACCATTGACTTTGAACGGTTGATCGTCGTACCCTTTCAACGTAATGGCTCCACCAGGGATGAACATCAAGAATCTCAAAGGGGCCGGACCATCTAGATTTAAGCTTACCGGCAAAAGAAAGATGGAGCCTGGTGTTATACGGCAAAGCCATGTCTCCCACTTTGAATTCCCGATCTTTAATCTTAGCATCGTGGAGTGCCTTCGTTCTTTCCTTACGATTCTCGAATTCTCGTAGGCACGGAGTCGGAACTCATCGAGCTCGTTCAATTGCAATAATCTCTTTTCCCCACAAAGCTGGCTGTCGAAATTCAAGAATTTAATAGCCCAGTAAGCTCTGTGCTCAAGCTCGACTGGTAAATGGCAAGCTTTGCCATAAACCATTTGGAATGGTGACGTACCCATAGGGGTCTTAAACGCAGTGCGATAAGCCCAAAGTGCATCGTCCAACTTCAGACTCCAGTTGGATCTATTTGAATTCACCGTTTTCTCCAAAATCCGCTTTAGACTCCTGTTGCTCACCTCGACTTGGCCACTGGTTTGGGGGTGGTATGGTGTACCAATTCTATGCTTGACACCATATTTCTCCAGAATTTTATCCAGTGGTGCATTACAGAAATGCGAACCTTCATCACCGATAAGGGCTCAGGACGACCAAATCTAGTAAAGATATTCTTTTGCAAGAATTTCTTTACGGCTTTGTGATCATTGGTTTGGGTGGCTATGGCCTCTACCCACTTGGAAACGTAGTCCACACAGACCAGAATATATTTGTTAGAGCATGATGATGGGAACGGTCCCATAAAATCAATGCCCCAGACGTCAAAAACTTCACATTCCAAGATAGGCCTCAAAGGCATCTCCATCCTATTACTGAGTCTCCCTACCCTTTGGCATCTATCACAGCCCTTGCAAAAGGCTTCAGCATCTTTAAACAAGGTAGGCCAGTAAAAACCAGCTTGAAGGATTTTTGTGACTGTCTTAGGTGCTCCGTAGTGTCCACCAGCGGGACCACTATGACATTGCTCCAAGATATCCAATTGTTCATGCTCCGGAACGCACCTTCTAAGCAACCCGTCCTTGCAGATTTTAAACAGATAAGGATCCTCCCATACGAGATACTTTAAGTCGCTGAAAAATTTCTTCTTTTCCTGATACGTCATATCTTCTAAATGCCCACTTGCTAAGTAGTTAACGTAATCAGCATACCACGGCCTCAAAGTCTCTAGCTTCATCAATTGCTCAGTCGGAAAGTCAATGCCTATCTCCTTAGGGACTTCGCCACCCTCATTCACTAGGCGAGATAAGTGGTCAGCTACAACATTATCACTACCCTTCTTGTCCTTAATTTCAAGGTCAAATTCCTGTAGTATCAGAATCCATCTGAGTAACCTTGGTTTAGCGTATGCTTTTCCCATAAGGTAGCGTAGTGCTGCGTGATCCGTCCACACCACCACTTTGGACCCTAAAAGATAACTTCTGAATTTGTCAATAGCAAAAACGACTGCCAAGAATTCCTTCTCGGTAGTGGAGTAATTGCATTGAGCCGGGTTCAAAGTGCGGCTGGCATAGTAAATCGGCCTGAACTTTTTGTCAATTCTCTGCCCTAGAACTGCGCCCACTGCGTAGTTAGAGGCATCGCACATTAATTCAAAAGGTTTAGTCCAGTCGGGCGCGATTAAAATGGGGGCACTGGTTAGCTTATCCTTTAAGCTATTAAAAGCTTTCTTACACCCATCATCAAACAAGAACTCCACTTCCTCTTTCAGCAGGTTGGATAACGGCTTTGCTATCGTCGAAAAGTCTTTAATGAAACGCCGATAGAAGCCCACATGTCCCAGAAATCCTCGTACCTCCTTCACTGTGGATCGTAATACTGCATCTATGCTATTTTCCCGGATATTTGGTACTGTTTTGTCTCGTTTTATGTGTTTTATAGGATGTACCGAATCTGGATCATTGGAGAACGGATCTGGACCAAAAGGAGCATGTTGGGCCAAGTAAAAGTAGTCCAAGAAATAGTCTGCTGAAGAAAAAGAGGAAAGTCAGCCCGGTTTACCAAGGGCTAGGTCCGGTAAACCGAGAGCTTGTTGGACACGAAATGGATTCTGCCGCCTCTACTAGGTCGGTTAGGGTTTAAGAGAGTCATAAGTCGGTCATTGTATCTATATAAGGCCGCAATTACAGATTATTGTATAAATCTTCATAAGCTCTTCTCATATCTTATTATTGAATCTTCCATTGTATTATACAATTTGATGAAATAAAGTTATACCAAGATTTTGAGGAGTTACTTTTGGTTTTCTCCATTTCTCTACCATCTCTAACTTGAGTAGATCGAGCTTGATCTCCATTGTTGAAGGTATGAAGCTTTGAACGTTCCTTTTTGTCTTCAATATGGTAGATCTGTTCGTATTTATGTGTTTTAGTTAATCTGCATGTTTAAAGACCCCATGATTTACTTAGATTAATCGTATTTGAGCAATGTAGATCCAGGAATAAGGAAAGTTGACCCTGGTAACCCGGAGTGAAGGGTTAGTTTGGACATAGTCCAATGGACCTAGCATGAAATACGAATAGTGAAGGTTAGTTTGGACATAGTCCAATGGACCCTAGGAACGTGCTGATCAGTGTCTACAGCTGTATAGGCGGGTTAGCGATATGAGTTAGCGCTCGATATCGTCAATTCTAGTTCTTTATGCATATGGGATATTATGGACCAATTAAGGAGGGTAGCTTGCGTATAGATTATCTACTACCATTGTCGGAGTAGATAGGGTTAGGAGTTGCACCCGTAGCTGATAAATAATTCAAATGCTCGCTCGATTAATTTAAGGAAATTATATGGGGAAGTAAACGTAACGATTAACTAATCCAAGTTAGAAGATCGGTGAGAAGAGGGAGAGAAATACCACGTTTCTTTTATGTTTATTGTTGGTCCATGACCGCCTCTATATTTCTTCTTAATTAGGTTAGAATCTTTTATAATTAAAGTTGCATCGTCTCTGTGGGATCGACCTTGACTCGCATTTGCTATACTATGATGTACATAGTATTCTTGCTAGTAATATCGACGTTAGTGACTTACACGCGATCAAAGTGTAGCAAGAAGATACATGGAGTCACCCTCAGCAGACCACTTAAACTATGTGAAGAGGAACCATCAACCTTGGCATCATGTATGGTTCAGCAGAAAAAAACTCAGCTGACTAGATACTCTGACAGTGATTATGCCGGAGACATTGATGACAGGAAGAGTACTTCTGGTTTTGTGTTTATGTATGGAAGAAGTGCTATCAGTTGGTCCTCAAATAAGCAACCAATAGTCATTTTGTCCACAACTAAAGCAGAGTTTGTTGCAGCAGCACACTATTCATGTCAGCTGATATGGTTAAGGAGGATGCTGGAAGTTATAGGTCAAGTTCAGCAGACTGAGAATATTATGTACTGTGATAACAGTTCAACTATCAATCTATCCAAGATTCCAGTGTTAAACAATAGGAGCAAGCACATAGATGTGAAGTATCATTTCCTAAGAGACCTATGTGAAGAAGGGATCATTGAGTTGCTGCATTGCAGGAGTGAAGATCAAATAGCTGATATAATGACTAAAGGACTCAAGAGGGGTCAATTTTTGAAGCTTAGAGGCAAGCTGGGCATGTGTGAAGTAATCTGAACTGCCAGCTCAGATTAAGGGAAGGAATGTTAGAGAATTAAATTGATTATTATGTTAATTAGGTTGTTTTAATTACCTAAGTCTATGTTAGCCAAGTTACTTTCGATTTTCAGCATACTTTCGATTATTAGAGTAGTTGTGATGGCTTATATCCATGATTCCATGATTCCTTGTTTATAGAAAGATTGTGAGCAGTTATTTAAGATTAAGGCCATGATCCCATGTTTCTTATTTTATAGGAAGTGCACTAGTGGGTAGTTTATTACTACTTGTATATATATGATTGATCCGGTGGATTTTTTTTTCCCGTGCATGTGTTTGCCTTGTTTTCTGTCTACATGGTGTTCAGGTACTCGAGATGGAGCTTAATAGAAGATGTCACGTGGGCTAAAGTGCGCCTTTCTACCGGGTTTTGGTCAAACAGCTAAGTCTTTTTACTCTTTTTATCTCTCACACACTGAGGACAGTGTTTCGTTTAAGTGTGGGGTGGGAGACTTAGTTTGTTTTCTTGTTTTCGTTGTTAAATGTGCTATAAATGTGGTATGCTTAGCCTATGATCGGGCTCGAGTCGATTTTTGGGTAATTTTTAAAATTTTTCAAGGGTCTTAACACCGTGTTGTATGTGTTATTTTCACATTTGAGTGGTGATCACCTTAGTCGGGATCCCGAACATGTACATTGTGGTTTGATATTATCTTGAGAATGGAGTCTTATTAATTTCACGTAAGCTACACTTTGTGCACAATTTGATTGCTACCACCTCTCATACCACTAGTCTCGAGACGAAATAGAAAGGTTTACCTAAGTAGGATACGGGATGACGGTCTTGGCGTCTCTTTGACCAACCAGAGCCAAATAAGCCTTATCCCGAAACATTAGACCTTCGTAGCCCTCTCGGCCTTGATAGGATGGTCGACCACCATTCGTTTTATAGCCGTTTTGTTACTTAGTCAGAAACCTACCCTGAGCCTTAATTATGGTCACATTTCCTTCATTTATACCCTACGAGTGAACTTAATCTTTTGTTGGGCCACACTTGCTAAGGCAAGTGTGGGGTGGGGGGAATGATGTTTTGATGGGTTGTTGTTTTCTCGGTTTTGAGCTATACTATAAGGAGAAGAGGAGCTCATTTGGGCCTAGTGTTTTGATTTGGCCCAAGAAGAAAAGAAAAATCTGTCCTTTCTTCTTTCCTTCTTTAAAAAAAAAAAAACGAAAAAAACAGAAAAAGAAAAAGGAACTCAATCAATCAAAGTTCAAAATAAATTAGAAAGTTCTCAATGAATAAGAGTTTGGAGTTTATAAAATAAAGGGTTGGAATCAAAGTAATTAGCTCAAAGTTATACGTATGATGTTGGAGTTGGGATAGTGAGATAGGTGCTAATGTATTCGACCTCGCCTTATGAAACTTGAAACATAGTTGAATTAGGCAATGAGTTCGGGTATGTCAGTATCCTATGGTTCCCAAAGTTTTATAATAATCAAAAGGAGTTTGGATGGTTTGTATGGTAGAGATAAGGTGGTACACTTGTTGATTAGGTTCACTCGTACTTCTTTTTCTCCAGTTCCCAAAATATCCTTTTCGATTAACCGGAATTACCCTAGCCTAACGTTATAACCCTTCAAGTCCTACCCGATCGTGTCCAAACTTAGTGACCTTGATTAGTGGAGAGGCTAGTTGGTATGAGACGGTTGGTAGGCTTTTGGTCGGAATTCAAGCCCGACAATCTTTTTGAACACTTTGATGTAGCTCAGCACCACACACACTCTATTCTCTTGATAATGTTGTACCGGTGTGCGTATGTTCGTGTGTCTTACTTTATGGTTACCTCGAGAGTGTGAGTAGTAGCACCTACATCACAAAGTTGAATCCCTTGGTTGGTTTTAAAACGCCTAATTTGCTCGAGGGCGAGCAAAGGCTAAGTGTGGGGTGGTGATGGGAGTCAACTTTACGTGATTCCGGTGCATTTTCCACCCCCGTTTACCATACTTTTATGCACATTTCTTGGTGTTTCTAGACCATTTTTGGGGTGATATCGTGAGTTTATAGCACGGGGAGTAAATTCGTCGCTTTGATGGTTTACTACCTCTTTTTAGTGATATTGACCCTATTCCCGAGCACTTTTACCCTCTGGAATGTTTTGGATGTTTTTGGTTGTTGTGATGATGTAGGGAAATGGTGTCTCGAGAACCCGGAAGGCAAATAATTATGATGAGAAGCATGGTCAAGGTGCAACAATGAGCCAAAGAAGAAGAAAGATGAAGAAAAGGGGTGAGAAGTTTTAGTATCTCAACCCCTATGTTCTGGTTCAGCAGCATTTTGACCCATGATGGAGGCATTTTCTGGTCATGACTTCTTCATGAAAGTTGTAGATAATTGAAAGAGCTTTCCAACGCATCTTGAATCACTCAAATCGGAGTTCTACACGCGAAGATATCATGGTTTTACTGCAGCCAGAAAACTGTCAAATCTCAAACGCGCGTTTGAACATTTCAAACGCGCGTTTGGAGCTGTTTTTTTACGTACAGAGAGTCAGATGCTGAAACGCGCGTTTGGGGACCTCCAAACGCGCGTTTGGGGTCATTTTCTGCATATTTTGGCCCCTATAAATACCCATTTCCATCGAATTTCATGGGAGGATTCCTCCTCTCTTAGCTAAACTATACCCAATCTTTGCTCGAAATTTGTAATGGATTATTCCACTTTCTCTTAGCATAGATTAGCATAAACATAACTCGATTATTCCATTTCTTAGCTTAGATTTCAATTCCAAACAACAAGTCACCTCCTTTTTGGTGAATCTCCATTGTTGTACTTTTTGGAGCTCAACTCGAATTTACGCAATTAATGGTGAATTTCTTCTCTCTTATGCTTGTTATGTCTCTTATTTACTACTTCCATTGCATTTTAACTAGTATAATGAGTAGCTAAATTCTCTTCATAGCCGGGTCATGTGAAATTTGGTGAAATCACCCTTTGGGTGATGAAATTGGGAGTGGGTAGTGCTTTTTATTGTTGTTTCTTGCATTTTTCACGTCTTAGAACTTGTTATAACGGATTTGGACTAGATTGATCACCTAGGTCAAAAATCACACACATCACTCTTGAGAGTTGTTCGAGAGAGAGGGTGTGGGAAAAGGATTCTAAGATTGCGGTGTAGTCTCGTTTTAGTTGTTAAATCGAGCTCAACGTGAGGTTACTCGTTTTTACGTTTAAGCGGCTCTAGTGCGTATCACGTCTTGTTAGTGAATCTTCTAAAGGGAAGGGTAGTTAACATGGCATAGGGTGTATGCACTAGTGGGTAGTTTATTACTACTTGTATATATATGATTGATCCATCAATGAAATTTTAAGTTTTTTAAAAACTATCTCTTTCATAAAAGTTATCAATATTTTGCATTTAAAAAGAAATAATAGGTTTGATAAACCAATCTCAAACTGAAATCAATTCATACCAAACCATTGAGTTTCATAGTGTTTTGGTTTGGTTTAAGATATAAGACTTTCGAATCAAATCGACTAGCTAGTAATTGATGCAAATTAAACTAAACCACACTCACTCAACCCTTCAATTCCCAAGCTCAGTTATACAATTCTAAAGGCACAACTTTTACATGGCTATTTTTTCCGGTCGTTTCATTAACCTCCCCAACTCAATGTTGATCTTACAAATAAGATGTTAGCACACATACACATGAAAAATGATAGCTTTACGTCTAAAAGTGATTGGTATGGTTGACAAGTGTATGTGTATCCAAGGCAGAGTATCGTATTATGTGTGACGTCATGTTGAATTATATTCTCTCTAAATAAAAAATTAAAAAAACCTTAAGATGATGATAAGTTTAATAATTGACATTTTAGATAATCCAACGGTCTCATCATAACTCCTCAAGTTCCAATAACAAACTTGGAACAACATGACACGTAAAGGCATAAATGCTATAAAGCCTAAAAAGAGGCTCAAAATTTGAACAATGTAATTGGAAGACAATGTTGACATAGATACCTATTGAAATGTCACCTCTCGAAAAAACTTAAACTGATGGGGAGGTTAATAATTAACATTTAAACATTTCAACAGTCAAGAATGAATCATCTTCGGTAGATTCTATTGGCTTTCCGTTATGGGGAGGTTAATAATATATTTCTGACTTGTAACGTAATATTGTGAAAGATAGAAGTGAATTCGTGAATCATCTTCGGTAGATTCTATTGGCTTTCCGTTATTACTTCCGACACCGTAGTTACACATAAATTTTAATATATAAATATAATGTCGGAAGTAATTATGATGTGTCAATAAAACTCGTCTGATCGTACTTTCAGGTGGCATTACAATGACCATTAGTTAAAATATGGTGTGGATCCAAACTTGGGTAGCATTTTGGGTATGTAAGAAAATGACATTGTGGGGCAAAATGCCAACTACTTGTATTACATAAATTAGCCCAACTTTGATACCACCAAATTGCTAAAATCTTTCTTCCACACCTACAAGTTAAGCTGACAGGCCTTCTTAAGAGACTTTTTATTCACAAAAATGTTATTTTAATAATAAAATAATTAAAACAATTTAAATTTTGATTAACGTGGAAGCACCACAGAATGGAAAACGACAAAAAAAAAAAAAAATTCAACCTTTTCGTGCAAACTCAAAAGTATAGAAGTTATAGCTTATATGTAACGAATATTATATTATATGTACATGTTAAGTACAATATAAATGTATACTTTAAAGAATGGCAACCCGTGTTTTCTTCATATATATATATATATATATATATATAAATATATATATATATATATATATATATATATATATATATATATATATTATAAAAATAGCATATATATAAGTGTAGGGAGTTTTATTATTATAATTAAAATGGAGATAATGACTACACCTCATTAATGACAGAATATATGCTATAAGGATAGTGGGACAGAGATTGACATTGAAACCAAATTATAAACCCTCCACACATAGTGTGATAAATAAAACCAAGTCAATGAGGAGATTTAGAAATTAAATAGTTTTCGACCAGCATTAGACGCATCTCCGTTAATACCTCATTAGCTACGTCATTGTTTCAAGCACAGAAATAGGCTAAATTTCATAAACATTCATGTTCTTAATGGTTATAATTGGGTCATCCCAATTCATGTTAGGCCCCCTACTACTGGGCTTTTATAGCGACACAAGCCCTTAACTTATGGGCTTTAGTTTAAGTTCAGTTCAGCCCAACTCCATGAATTTAATGTATAATGGTGGCTGTTATCGGACCTTCAGTTGCAGTAACATTTACCACTAAGTCGAATCTGATTTCTGCTATCACTCTTTAAGTTGATTTAACTTAGAAGAGTTAATAGTTACGTCATGCCTCCCGCGTGCTCTAACAGTGGCTTATGTAATGGTACATATATGCCGGTACTCTCTACGTTCTAATTCATCTGATTTAATTGCTAAAATCACGCATATATGGCACAATAAGAGCACTAACTTGTAGTGGATACTGTAAATTCTTTGAAAACTATATTCAGATATTTCAACTAGAAAAATAATACTGCAGCAGATGCTCTATTTCTTACTTTAAAATAGAGATTCTATATAATTTCCTTTCCATTTACCTCATTCATCCAGATTCTTTAAGTTTTTCTTCATATCTACCCCATTTTGTAAAATAGAGAATCTGATGCATTTCATCTTAGATAAAGATTCTGTAAACTATAAAAACATATATTTAATACTGTAAATTAGAATGTTCGTAAAGAGTCTCTAATGCGATTGCTCTAACCAATTGATAGAGATTGACATTTTTATTTAAAAGGATAGAGATTGACATTGAATTAACCAAATTAAAGAGGAAACATAACAATTATCACCACATAGGTCTGTGGAGTTACAATACGAGGCAGCAGAATACTGGCTACACACACGCATGCTGTTTGTTTGATGAGTTACCATACGTGGCAGCAGAATACTGGCTACACACACGCATGTTGTTTGTTTGATGATTTACGGTGTGTGTAATCAGGATATATTCTGACAACCGCCGGTCTTTTCAATCCAAGCATCAATGACATCACCATCTTTCAACTTGAAATCATTTGGAGTGTGCAAAGCCTTCACTCTCATGCCTTCAATTGTAAAACGAACAACAGTATCTTCAAGCCCGGCTTTATCGCAGTAAACGCGCATAAGATCGCGGAAAGGTGCATCCTTTCTAATCCTAAACTGGATTTCGTTTTGATTCTCCCCATGTACTTTGATAGTTATATGATTGCCATACATTTTTTTTTTTTTTTTTTTTTATTTTAAATTTTGGGCTAGAAAATGGTTTGGATGATGGTGTTTATATATATTAAGGTTTTTTTTTTTTAAATCTTAGTATGTTGGGAATGGCAATAGTTTCCTTCAGTTTGTCAAACCTTTAATTCCTCCTCAGATTCAGATTTCCATGTTGGAAACTGACTTTTCACATATTGGGACTCGATGCTTCAACGGTTCTAGTTTTTGTAAAGTACGTTTATTTCAAAATAACTGCGACAGAACATTTTCCAAAACAGCATTTATTGTATATTTTTTTTGCTTTACCCTTATTTAATACTAGACTGGAAGTTAAAAGGAATACGATTAATTGTATCATGGGGTTTTTATTTACATCCGAAAAATCATTTAAATCACATTCTTAATAAACGTTGGTTAATTTGTGTTATTCAATTTTCCGATGAAAAATAAGTCAATTTGATGGTTTTTATTAAGAAAGTTGGTTAAATTGGTTATGTGTCATTAATTTTAATGAAAAGTAAAATGATTTGACCGTTATTAATGCAAAGTAATGAAAAGTAATATAATAAATTAGAGGTAAAAGGAGAATAATGTAATAAATGATTCATTGGTAATCTAAATGGATTTACATTTTGGGACAAATCCAAAATGCTAAACAGTATTACATTTTGAGACGAATGTAATATTATTGCTTTCGTTTTAAAATATAAGTCGTTTTAAATGTTTATAAGAGAGCTTGTACTTTCGGCACGAGATATTACTAAATATGTATTGTTGAGATTATAATCGTGTGTAGAGTGCTCTACGTACATTGTGTTAAGGCGTGAAATACCCGAGAAAGAGAGCTATGATGCGAATTTATTAGAACAGATAATGCTTAGAAATATGCAGAACAACACTGATCTTTATATTACATAACATATGCGAGTTTATTCACTTTATCCTTCAGACAATATTGCACCGATCACGTGTCCACGGTTGCTGCAATTGTCCTCCAATTTTCTCCTAAAGTTTAGCGGCACTTCAAAGGCTCGAGACCAGTCAAACTATTGGGTGCTCTGACTTCATTTTGACACGATTCAACTATGAATGCATAATATCAAAGGCTCGAGACCAGTCAAACTATTGGGTGCTCTGACTTCATTTTGACATGATTCAACTATGAATGCATAATATTGTTTAGTGTAGGAGATGAGAAAAATCGATATATAACTTTCAGTCGTAGGGAGTCTTAAAATAGTGGAGATGAGTAGAGTAAAACACGTGATTATGCCCATCTAATCACGCTTTTTCGTGTTCCGTACGAAAAGATAACCGACCTTAATTAAGTCATGTTGGCTGCACGACCTTAATTAAGTCGGGTCAATTAAGACCGATTTATCATCTCGTTCACACACGTACATGTTTTCCAGAATCTTCAGAACCTCCACAAGTTCAATTATCCACACATGTATAATACTCCTTTCAACCAATTATCATCTAATACCACCTCCAACTTTAGACATTAATTCATCATTAATCTGATATTCGAATCGAGTAAAATCATCATTACTATTTATTACATATTATCAAATAATGCCATAATCTTTCAATGATACACATCTTAACCTACCCAAAATTAATCTCGAAGTTGGCATTTTCTCGCTTTAACGTAACTCATGTATAACTATATCATTGCAAAATATACATGTGAAAGACATCATAATCTTACTAACAAAAAAACAAAAACAATTAATAAAACAAAGAAAGAAAGATATCAAAATCTTAAACATCAAAGTAATCCACCAACACCTGTTAAAATATGAAAAATCATAGCCCAGAAGAATTAACCTATTTCTAATCCAACAATTTATTCTGAATGCATGTAATTAACACCTTTTTTTTTTTTAATAAATAAAAAATCAATAAGTTCTTACAAAAAAAAAAAAAAAACCTCACTAGTACTTGACTTTTGAATGACACACAGAAGAAGCACTTTGTGTATGAACAAACACAGATATCTCACACGTAGTTAAAGTAGTAACTTTAATCTTAAACAATTTCATAACTATGCCTTTACCATGTAACAAAGTTGTTGACGTGAAGTTCAAGCAACCAACATTATTAAAATCTGTCCAAAAATAAGGACTATTGATCAAATTATCCAAAACCATCACAACCGTTGTCGTGATATCATGCTTTGCCCTGGCCGGTATCGTGTCGGCTTCAATTTTAGCTTCCCCGGATGGACTCCCACGATACGTTATGTATGTCGTGCTGTTTCCGTGCTTAAAGCCTCCATAATTGCGATTATCGATAGTAATCACGAGGCCTAATGTCACATTAAGGTGAAAAGGCAAGATTACAAATCTAATGTTTTCAAGGGTGATTGATTTGGTTGAAACAATGGGTTTTTTGGGCTTTAGGACAGTGAAGAAGAGGGTTATAAGAATGACTACTAAAATGACCAAAATAACCCCGGTGATCGCGACGCAGATTTTGACAGATCTTGGGATTCTATGGAGACACCCCATAATTATTTGAATGATATGAATTTAATTAGGATTTGAGATTAGGTTAATTTAGGCATTCTTGTAGAGTAATGCATGGTGTTTAATGATTATTTCAAGGTGGTTTAGATATAAAAAGTAATAAAAGAAGTTTGGTTTTATATGTAATAACTTTGAGATTAACATTTGTGTTTTTAATATAGAGATTATTCCTATGATTGACATAGATAACATCTATGGGATTGTATTAATTTATTATTTAAAGGGGATATTAAACATATTTTGATAAAAGAGACAAATTTTCTTGTTTTTGTCATAAGGTTGTATTGTTAGGTAGTAAGATTTTTTACATTCTTTTTTATTATAAAATATCCTCCTTAAAAAGAAATGTTATTGTCACGACTATCCTGACACAACAAGAGACCTCTGAAGAATGGATCTAACTGTGAGTGATTCTGCTAACACATCAGGTGAAGACACTAACATTATTCCTAACGAAATCCACCTTACTAAAAGAGTAATGCTACTTTCATAATCACTCTGACACAACGAATATCGCTGCATAATATGTCAATGAGGTCTCTCATTATATGGTATGTATTTAAAGAGGGTTCATATTGTCATAGCATAAGTGGTACCACTGGCAAGTGGCGGACACAGAAAAATTTCTCAGTTGAGACACCGAAACAAATTTAAAAATCAAATAAGGACATTAATAGTATTTTACATTTGTTATCAACAAAACTATAGTGTTTTTTGATATCAATAGGGACATTGGCCCTACCCTTCAAGCTTTAGGTCCGATCCTACCACAGACATTATCAAGTTGTGATATTTATTGTATTAAGGATAGCATTTTTTCTTTCTAAAGATTGAAGTAATTGTTTGATGACATTTTCCCATAATATGAACAAAAGATGAAAGTAAATCTCAATAGAAAAAAAGAAAAAAAAAAAAAAAGGGCAAAGGCATTTTTATTTCCCCATTTACCATTTTGTCACAATCCAATTTTCTAAGTCACTTCCTATGATCACATATGAAATCCTACATTTCATGCCTTTACCCTTACTTTGCATGATCAAAATCTTAAAAGAAAAAAAAAAGTTAAAAATAAATAAATCCCAACAATTTCATAAAGACCATTTGAAACCAGAATAGACAGGATACTTTCAAGCACCAGACAAAGACAAGAAAACCTTTTTTTCTTGTAACAAAAACGAACTACACCAATTTTTTCAACCTTAAACTACTTGAATATTCATATTTGGTTTAGGATTATTGTCTTCAACAAACTTGGCCTTAGTTTTCGAAGACCGCGACGACCTCGAGGAACAAGAACCCGACATCTGAGACGAAGTCGACTTGCTTTTCTTCCGTTTCAGCTTTGATTTCGGTATGTTAGGAAGATCGGGTGGTGCTACATCTTTATATAGATCGTCTGTTGTTTGACGTCCAAAGCATTCCCCGAAATCTTATATAAACAAACAAACAATTTAAAAAACGAATTGTCAATAACATTCAAGACACGTTATCGTAGTTAATACGAACATTGATCTGCCCAGTGAGCTTACTATATATATTTATATACAGTTAAACCTCGATAAATGAATATTTGATAAATAAATAACCTCGTCAAATGAATAATTTTCTCCGATCTCGACTTGGCAAAAGTGCTTATAATGTTCGATAAATGAATAACCTCGCTAAACGAATATTTTTTTCTAGTCCCGAGGGTATTCATTTATCGAGGTTTAACTATATATATATTGAAATTAATGTTAAGATGCAAACCTTGTGAAGACCAAGGAGAAAGGGCAGAACCGGTATTTCCAATCGAGGTAGCTGCGAAATCTGGCCCTGTACTGAAACTACTCATCTGCATTTCAGAACAAAATCAAAATAAGCATGCGTAAGATTTATATCGTGAATGCATATAGGAGAAAAGATAGAAAATGTATATAAAGACAAATATGCCCCCATCCTTACCCAACTAGGAGCACTGCCGGATTGGCCGTCCCAACCAATATGTGCCACATGCTTAACATTTGTAGGGGATCCAATCTCGAGTTCACGCTCTTTTACGACTGCCAAAAAAAATGCAATTAATAGAACATAAATTCACGAACAACGGATGAATTCTTGCATATATTCCAATCCAGAAGGGCGTAATGAACTTTTCGATTTAAGGTAGAATGATGCTCATTCCTTTAATCGGACTTGTCCATTTCACCAATTTTGGATTGAAAAACACCCTAAAAAAATCGAGGTTTTTTTCTTTGGGTGGGGAGGGGGGGGGGGGTAATGTAGATAAACCAATTAACGATAGCGTGACGTTAGACGCAACGTGTTTTTACACCGTTAATCATGGTGGACCCTCATAATGATTTTATAATGAGTCTGTACACCATGATCAAGAATACAAAAACAGGCAATGCATGGGTGGGGTGGGGTGGGGTGGGGGTAGGAGGGAGTAAGGTTGATACAGAAGAAGGGCAATACCAAATATGTTGGAAAGGAATTTGAATCCTGCCTTATAAAAACTTTTCATTATTTTCAAATCCCAAAGTCCTCTGCTACAATGATATAGTATGAACCAATATTGAATGAAGCACCAAATTGTATTGTAAAAATTGTTTCTTTGCCTGAATTTGAAGCAAACAAAATTGAAAATTATTAGAAAATAAATAAAAATTAACTACAAGAAACTTAGTCACTAAGAAGCACAAAAATATAAAGGTTACCTAGCTTATAAGACTGGTATATATACATACATTTTCCAGGTATTACAACCCCTGTATACTATGTAAAGCAGAGGACTTTAATTTTCCAGTGTATATATATTTATATATATATATATATATATATATATATATATATATATATATATATATATAGGTATAATGAACCAATAAATTTTCTATCAAACACTATAAAGATAAATTGAATAATCCAGTACTACCTTACCTCCTAGAGAATGATTGATTTATTAATGCTTTTTAGAATGGGCTCTAGCCTATGCGGGTCGGGTTAATTAGGGATCGCTATATATTTCTTACATTATAATATAATATATCTCTATATTAAACAAGAAAATATTTAGATTTCATAGTAAAGTTGTATCTAATGACATGTATCATATCTTTATTTATTTTCGGTTTTTTTATATAGTAACCGTGTGTAAGATGAAAGAGAGTGAAATTAAAAGTATGTGATGCATACATGTCGATACAACAGTTATAATATAAAATCTCTCGTAAAAGAAGGTTAGGCTGAATCAATTGCGATATCGGTGCCGTGCTCTATTCGGTGACCCTATTCCATACACTTATCTCCGATCATTCTAAAATATTGGATATGGTTTAGTGATAAAGGTCATTGCAATGGATCAAGGTTCGATTTTCATGCTTTTCACTGATTAAAAAAACATACGATAAAACATCAACACATGTTTTAACATTAAAATACGGTCACTAGACCGATCACTGCCATAATTTAAGGTCATGTTGAAAACTGGACCGTTAATGGTACCATACTAAACCTAGTGTCGTACACCACAATAAGGTTCAACATGCGAAAAATCGAACCCCACCCACAACACGGTGGGTCACTACAGCTATTGTGTAGTGCCATTAACTGCTCCCATAATCTTCTCTCAATGCATTCAACCACTTCTTCTACATTCCAAAACCATTAAAACTTCAAGACAATGAGTGTTTAACATGGATGAAGAATTCTTCTTGATATATATAGCAATCACATTAATCATAAACAAGAAAAACATAAAAACATAATTATTACATCAAAAGAATGTACCTTTTTAGAAAAAAATCAAGAATGCCACATTCTCTCTCCAGAATTATATATACTCCATATATACATAACTCAATCATGCAACCCTGCAAAACTATCAAATTCAATGGCAATACATAAAGGGCATCCCAGAAAAATTCAAGAAAGTCAAACCATATACATGAAACTTTCAAGGGGTATAAATGGAAAGAACAAAAAAAATTAATTCTTGATGAAATATAAAGATTGAGTAGAGAAGGATTATTACTTTGAAAAAAAAAAAAAAAAGAGAGAATAAGAAGAAGATAAAGATGAGGAAGAAGAAGAAGGAGAAGACAAAAAAGATGAAGAACAAAGAGATGGATAACCACTAAAAGGTTTGTCTAAATATGGAAGAATTTTTTTTTGTTGAATTATAAATTTAAAAAAAATTAAATATAGAATGTGATTTTGTCTTCTGGCTAGTACAATGATTGATGAAATTATATTTTATTCTACGGCGTGACTCACTGCTTTGCTTTCTCATATTAACATCTTCTATTAATTTAGATATCAATCTTGTTCAAAAAAAAAAAGATATCAATCTTTTTTTTTCTAATTTAATTTAGATATCAATCAAATAAAATAAAATAATGTACAAATAAATTTTTTTGATCGATTACTCATACAGATAAGTTTAAGGAGTGATTTCATGATAAATGGATGTAGAGAAATTACATTGATTAATCATTATTGAAGATTATTATTATAATATATTTATATATAATGCCATTAATCAATAAAAGAGATGTATTTAAATAAAAACAAATAATGTTGCACGTTTTAATATGCATCATCCTGTTTCTCAAAAAAACAAAAAAAACATGCATCATCCTAATTCATTTTCAGTTACACATCATAAGAGAAAGTAAATGTTGGATGATATGATGAGTGACAATATAAAATTTTATGACCATATTCGAAGTTTTATATTATGGGATGAATACACTTTTTGGTCCATTTAAATTCAAGAGTTTTTTCCTCGAAAAAAAAAAATTTTCAAGAGTTTTTTCCTCAAAATTTATGTTTCATCGTTTTTTACCTATTCTCCTATGTACTGTTAGTTCGTTTTTAACACGTGTCTAATTTCTAATTCGCTGAATCAATTCACACATTTAATGTTACATTTTCGATACGTGACACTTTGGATGAAAACATAAAATAAAATAAAAAAAAAATGAATCGATGACATGTAAAAGTACTAAAATGAAACATTAAACCCCTAAAAAAAAACATTGAAAATATAATTGCATACATAGTAGAAAAAAAGTAAACAAAATTCTCTTCGTATCATAAATACAGTAAACTCTCCATAAATGCATACATTTTGGACCGACCAAAATTATTACTTTAACGAGTTTATTTGTTTATCGATAAACGAATAATTTATTCATTTATCGATAAATAAATATTTATTACTTTAGAAAGAAATAATTAATATATTATGCATCTAGTCTGTAAAATAAAGAGACAAATATTAAAATGCTTGGGAAGCTAGAAAAATTATAAGAATTTGTGCTCTTGGATTATTATCGAAATCAAAATAAAAATGTTTCAATTCTTTATAAATAAGTACACAGTATAACATAATTTACAACCACATATTGTACATATATTGTTTTTCCAATGGCTTCTCATCATTTGAAAGGAGTTAAGAAAATAACTCTAACAGATGAGCAAAGGAGAGCATTATGTGAGCATAAAAAGGAAAATCCTTCTTTTAGTCAAAAAAATATTCATGAAGTTGTGTATGCTTTACAAAAAGTTAAAGATGGATCGAATTTGGTTTAGCCACTAAGAAGAAACAATTTACTCTAGATGCATATTTTCAGAAAATAAGAAATGAAATGTGAAATTTCAAAAATATGTAAGTTTAATATATAAATTTCTAACTGGAATTATGCATTTATTATTTTATATTTTTATTAGGCTTTACTATATTCAATTTCTTTTTATTACTTAATGCATTTAGCGAAATTATTACTTTAGTACACATGCTCAAGTCGGGATCGGAAGAAATTATTATCTTAGTGAGGATATTATTTTATCGGATATTCATTTATCGAGAGTTTACTGAAAGGAAATTTATGTTTTTTGGTGTCTTCTTTTTTTTTTTTTTTTCATTTTCTCAAAACTGACACCTATCTCTCATATTCACATTTTTGGTCTCAGATATATATAATTTTAATTTTTGTTAACACTCAACGTTCGACCAACATCATGTCCGTGTCTGAAAAATATTCTAAAAATGTATAATAAAGGGACCAAGTATGTCAGTATGAAAAAAGAAAAACTGTTTCCGAGACATTAAGAAAATATTAAAATTCAAAATTTTTCGTATATATATATTAATTATTTTTCAATCAATAGTAATTGTAATATAACTCACGACGCATGCAGTAAGGTTAAATTAGACTTCCTATGAGTGTCAAGAAAGAGCGTATTAGAAGACTGAAAATGTCACTATGCAAAATAAAAATTAGTTTAGGAAAACAAAAATTTGAAGGGCCGAGAATATAATTATGCCTTATAGTATTAAATAGTAGTAATTTATTTTGTTAATAAATTGTAAACCTTGTTTGTTTGTTATTTTAAAAATACAAATCTTTCTTTCGGTAAAATAAAAAACATGCGGTAAAAGAAGATTTAGAGATTATTTGTCGGCGTCATTACAGTCAATTATATAAAAGTAATAATAAAGTTCCTGATTTTTTGGCCCACTAATTTCACAAATCTTTATCCTGATTTCCTCCACTATCATCTCCCTCAATATTTGAGAAAAAAATTACAATTTAAAGTGTGCACCAATGATAAGTTTAAACGATTTTAATTTATTTGTGAATTCGAAAAACCATTTAAAACCGGTGTATATTAAACTTGGCTCAATTTCGTTTGTGTAAAGAATATTTTTTTTATTTATGATTTGACTTGATTATGTTTTAATTTTACTTGACTTTATTCCAATTTTACTCAATATTCGAAAAACCATTTAAAACGATTATTAAACTTGGCTCAATTTCATTTGTGTAAAGAATATTTTTTTTATTTATGATCATTATGTTTTAATTTTACTTGACTCGATTATTCCACAACACAATTTTGATCACTTTCAGTTTCAAACTCAATCTCAAGCAACTCAAATAAAAAAAATAAAAAAAAGAGCCTACTTTCAGCTCGTTAAAAAATACAAAAGAATATAATTATATCCATTGAACTCTCATTATGAAATAAGCTCCACTGCGTTCAGGGGCGGAGCCACGTGATCCGGGGCGGGATCGTGACCCCACTGGATTTAAGAAAAAATTGCAAAACGACGTCGTTTTGGTGGGAAAAAAAAATCAATTTTTAACCTAACTACCCGCACAATCCGGTTCCGCCCCGGAAATTTCTGACCTAAATACCGTCTGATCTGGAATTTTTTTAGGTTACTATATTTTTGTAACAACCCCACTGAATTTTTTCGCTGGATCCGCCACTAACTGCATTTAGTTAAAGGGAGAAGCTACAAAACAGGCTTGGTTCAATTGCTTTCGGGCAACAAAAGCAATTGGGTAAACATATATAAGAGAATGATTGATCTATCTTAGAATACGATTACGGTTTTATATACACATAATCCACATAATTATCGTTTTCAGAAAATACTGGTCCAATACTGGTCTCGATAAATAAGTTTATGTGTCCATCATTTTCGGTTCATATTATGTTTTAGGCGTAACACATACATCGCATACAAATTGTTTTTCCAAGAATTGTGTTGTTTCTGTTGTATAGGAAATTCAATACGCAAAGTACGAAAAAAATGAGAATTATATTCAAGGGGCATAATACACATTATCTTTTAATTAATGTTTCGTAATGTTCGGAGGATTTTTGCATCACTAAACAAAAACAATTTATAAACCCTAACCTATATGCAAAACTAACTCCAAACCGATCGAATATCGGGTAATTGCCAGTAAAGCGGGATAAGTAAGGGGTCGATCCACAGGGAATTGGGATGTTGAATCTAATCTTATTAATTCCTTTCAATTGTTACTTACGAAAACAAATAAACGAAAGAACGAACATAAAAACAATAGAAAAATAAATCTAAGCTAAGAATAATAAAAACGACCTAAACTAAAGATACATGGGATTAAACATTACACAAACTAAGTGATTTCAATCCAAGTTCATCTCATGATTTTAATTCAATATTGTGGTTTCACCTTTACACGAGATACAAACTTCTAATTCCTTAGTGAATCCATTTCTCAAGCTATGAACTCCTAATCCCTTAGTGAATTCAATTACCGATCTCTCCTCTCTCGAATGTTGAGACCAATTTCATACAAAACGAAGGTGTAGATTCAAGTTAACTCTCGTATTTTAGAATCTAGCAACCTAGATAATTAACCAATTAATTTGTCACTAATTAACGATTAAAGATCTTATCTTTCTATGGTGATCTAGCCTAGCTAACAACGATTCTCATCAACGTTAGACAACGATTAGCAACCGATCTCTCGATCTAGTCACACCATAGCATCATAAATCATAGAAAGATACAAAACGAATCAAAGATCATAAAAATAAACAAAGGATTGAATAAATTAAAAGATAAACTCACTTAGTTTGGTACAATGGGTGATCTCCATGAATCAACATCGAAAAGAAAAGCATCCTAATCTAACCCGGATCACCCGAGCACAAGGCTCGGGTGATCGGCCTTGGAACCTCAGAAAAGCGGCGGCTGCTTGGTGAAATTCTGTTGTAAAAATTTGTGTGTTTTAGGGTTTGGGGCGCTGCTGCTTTATATAGAATTCTAAGTCGGCTGGGCCTAAGTCGGTGTTGGACGCCCGTCCAAAGTGGCTGGACGCCCGTTTGATCTGGACGCAACTTCAGACGCCGGTCCGTCGCACGTCCAAACTCTCTCGTTACGCTTTTGCCAACACGAACGCCCGTCCATCCTTTCGGACGCCCGTCCACTATGGACGGGCCTTGAACGTTCGTTCACTGGCTTGATCTTCGATTTTCTTCTATCTTTATCCTTTCCTTCCATCTTTATCTCCTCTCCATCATATAAATCTTCAGTTAATTCATCTTTAAATCCTCTTCTAATCCATATCTCGTGTATCTACAATAATCAAAAACATACCAAAGCGTAACATAATTCCAAAATAATATAAAATCACAATTTAAGCACATAATTCGTTACGTTTTGCAATTTAACTATTGAAAACATCACTTGCTCAATATTTCAATATAAAGCTCGATTTCTATGAAAGACATCCACATATGGGGGAAATTGATATAAAATATATCCTTATAAAACGTATAAAATCACCCTTAACACGTAACATGTAAATGTCTTGATGAAACTTTCAAAAATCTCTCAGAAGATATAATGAAAGTTGTTTGATTTAAACGGTGACTCATTGTTCAAATCATAGACACTCGTGATTTTGACTGATTATATTTTTCTGGATTTTATAATACAACCTTTCTTGTTTGCAACCTTTTATATAAGCAAAATAAAATATGCCTCGTTTGAAAAGATATGTTCCAACGATCAGTGTTGTTTAGTTTTATCTGGACGAAAACTTGATCGCAAACTATCATTAAAATATGTAATTTATGAAAAAAATATCCAATCTGCCTATCAAAATGTAAAGTAAATTCTAACTATTTTAAGGTTGCTGAGAGATGAATTATTCTTCAACCATGAAAACATTTCCTTACGTAGTTTTGATTTTGCGAAAAGTCCTAAATATTTTTTTTTTATTTTTATTTTTTGTTGTTGAAAAAAGTCCTATCTATTGTTGTAAGCACGTTTGACATTATGAAGTTGCTGTATAACTTCCCACTGGTAATATAAATAACATGTCACCTTTCATACAGCTATTAATTACAAAATTATTTTATCGGAAAAGGTATCAAATTGATGGCAAAAGTACGCGTAAAACATTAGTTTTATAGTGGTCTTGAATCATAATTTTATACTTATTTCATCAATTAATTAAATAATTGAACAAAAATAGTAGTAGTATATATTATTACAGGTTATGGATCCAGATTTTATATAAGATTCTATGAAAACATTAAGTCATACTTGTTTTAGTAATATTCTAAAATTTGCATGCGTAGAGGCTTATAAGAGAATATTGAAGGGAAATGTTTCTTACTAAGGTTAAGGGTAAGAGCGCAATGCAAACTTAAGCTAATCGATATACTTTTCTCTCTGTTTTTCAATGTGAAGTGTTAGAAAATCAAGCTCAAGCAACCAAAGTTTCTCTAAGCTAGCCTTTTAACTATATTTTCTTTACTGAGCCGTCGTGCTCACTCATTACTTAACATTTTCAGATAAAGTAGTGAATGAGGCCAAATAGCCAAGAAAAAACCTCGTGATGACGGTTGTTAAGTTTCTTAGTTTATCAGGTTTAAGTTGTTCCATTTTCTTTTGATATCAATCCTTTAAGTTTCTTTTCTTGATAATAGATACTTCATCTGTTCTAAAATAACTTATGCGATTGTCAGAATGTTTTAATTTCCTCATTTATGTGAGACAATATCATTTTCAATACAACATTTATTGTGTTTTTATTTGATTTATCCATATTTATTACCGCAGGAGATATAAAAAATGACATATTAATGATATCCAAGGACTTTCTAGTCATTTTATTGTAAAAGTTAATGCATTAACTCACATCCTTAATATGTGACAATTGCATCAGATAAATTGGAACAGAACGAGTAGTAAATTAGTTGTATCATTTTTATTTTTAAATATGGAATTGAAGTATGTAGTAATTTGGGATAATTTATGGTAGTTTTGGATTTTCCTTTCGCTTCTTTGGGGTTGTAGGTATATTTGTATCCCGAAATATGAATTCCTAGGATTTGACATACCGAAGTTGTGGAAGAGCCCCGCATCGGCGCCGGCATAAATGATTTTCTGGTTTATGTTTTCTGTTTCATCCGTTTTGTTCTGAGTTTGATTAGTTCTGTCGTTTCATGCTTGTTTCGTTTACCGCCTTAATCGCAAAACATAATACAATTGATTAGCAAACAATTGTATGTACTAAGTGTCTTTATTTCAATTGTTTTATTCTTAATGTTCTGAACAGTCAATCATTATACAAACTACATAAGAGGAATAAAACCAAAGATGAATTATGACTTATTGCTTTCTGTGTATCAGAAAAATCCACAACAAAATTGACATATCTAAAATAATTGTACTATTTGTGTCAAAAAATTGAAAAAAAAAAAAAAAATTTAATGGTGCAACTGAATGCCCCCATAAATATAGGGTAAGACAAAACCCAAAAGACCCGATCCAATGGGAAAGAAGTTATGTATCAAGTCCTATCATCACAGACCATATCCAGCACCAACCTTAATTGTTATATTTGGGCCTCACACTTAGCATACATATAAGTTTTTTCCGTTGCTATTGGCATCACAACAAATCTATCTCCGTATCACAACAATGATATTTGACTCCTGAAAAGTCAATCATAAACTCAACATTCCACTTTGTAGAGGTCAAATATCCATTTTCGAACCCCATATAGCCGAATCTTGCCCGTAGTGTGGTGTCACGGTAGATTCACTGTAGTTCCAATAACATAGCACTAAATTTTTTGATCACCAACTTATAAGGCGAGTTCTATTAGCACCACCAAATTGCTTTAGCCATCTTTTTCTTTACGATTAAATCATTTTTTTTGTATGACACCACAAGATCACTTCAACACCTCACATGTTAGGAAAGTCATTACCACGGACGTTAGAGCACTTGAAGTATATACTGTAAATCCCTTATTACTCTATATTAGAGATTTTAATAGGAAAAATAACACTGCAGCATATACTTTTTTTTTTCTGTAAAATACATAGTCTGTAAAATTTCCTTTACATCTACCGCACTCATACAGATTTTGTAAATTTTCTTTTATATCTACTGCATTATGTAAAATAGAGAATCTGATGCATTTAGTTTTGGATAGAGTTTCTATATAGCAGAAAAATATTTCTTTAAAACTATAAAATAGAGTATTCGTTAAACGGATCTCTTGCAAGTGCTCTTAGTAGGACGTCACTCGTATTGATGCTCTTATATGGTAGGGAACGTCGGTACCCGTGAAGCCATGACTTTCCTTTCTGCATGAAAAAGTTATTGGATAGAAACATCACCATCAATGACACTTCTTATAATGTGAACCGTCACTGCCTTTGATTTTCCTCTCATTATAATAATAATCCAAATAATATAGGGCGCTCAAAGTAATCCATTATTATTTAGGCCGACACGATTGTCATGCCACATAGGCATGGGTTTCGGACCCCTCTAAAATTCATATGCATTTTGGGCCATAATTTTTAGATATCTTCACTAGAAAATCATGTTAAAGCCCAAACAATAACCACACCTTACTCAATCCTGTCATTGGTACCTTTTTTTTTTTATTATCAATTATTGATACATTATTGTTTCATTTAAATTGGTGTTGTACTATTATA
Organism: Gentiana straminea; assembly: GCA_036785695.1. NCBI lineage: Eukaryota > Viridiplantae > Streptophyta > Magnoliopsida > Gentianales > Gentianaceae > Gentiana > Gentiana straminea. Next base: position 2,539,846 of record JAVUPR010000099.1, on the reverse strand, counting down.
ATTATATGACTACACGGTTGAAGTATGATTTCATAATTTTCATCATTCAGCTTTCACATATAAAAATTAAATGAGTGAGTGAAAAAAAAGTCAAGTCACTCGTATTATGGGATTTCAAGATTTTTATGTGTGAAGATATAAATATATGCTTTTATTACAGGTAAATGTGTATCTTACTATTAGTAAGAGCCAAAAATGCGGCCCTCAGGATGAGCCACGATAGCATTTTACAGTTTTGTTGTTTAAAATGCTTATGATCTCCTTGATCGACAGCTGGCAGCATTTTTCCTTTTTTCCCCCATTTTTTATAGGGCTGAGCTTTATTATCTTTATTATTATAAGATTTCAAGCTTTTTATTTTTTATTTCCCCTTTTATGATTAGAATACGAACCTTATCAGGAAGCTTCATCTTAAGCAGCCCGTCAGTGATGCAGCGGTCCGAAGAAAGATTTGCTGGATAATAGAGTGTATATGCTTTATTGGTGAGGCGCCATTTAATCACAACATCAATCAAGGAAGGTTCATTCATCCAAGCATAAAATCCCAATTACACAATGGATAAATTGCAATTGGGGTTTGAATCTCATATTTCAAGGCCTGATACCGGGTAAGCTTCTTATGTGTTGTGTAATGTCTAAATATTTTCTTCCTTTTCGCTTTTCTTTGCCGATGTTTTGACTAAGAGCGTGTTCAATCGAAGTGTTTTTGGATGGATTATTATTAATTCAAATTAATCTGAAAAAGACGATGTCTTGATTTGTCTAACTCTGCCTTTTTGTTGTTTGACAAAATGCAGGTGTGATGGAAATGGGGGAAAGGAAAATTGGAGCCGAGAACAAAGCCAAATAGATGGCCCCCGAGATCGATTAGTCAAAATACACATCAATTTTCTACCGCTCTTAACAAAAGGCTTATCCCAAAGTAACTTTCTATTATTTTTCAACAATTAATTTACTTCTTTGGTGTGTGTGAGGGTAGGTGGGTGGGTGGGGTGGGTGAGGGGCTCTTTTGCCATATCGACATGGTTGAATGTGATTCCATTGAGTTAGAATATGACAGTCTGTTATCTTCTTTTGTGAATAAATTATAGCTTGGATTGTTGGTTTGTTTCCAGACTGTGGAAATATTACTCGCGGACTCGGTCGCTCTTCGGTCGCTCGAGGCTGCAGGTGCTCACAGGTGCTCGCGATTGCTGAGCCTCAGGATTTCGTGCATAATATTTTGTACATCTTATTTAATTGTAAAATTAATTGTAAAAGACATATTAATTGTGAGTCATATAAACAATTAATATGTCAAACTCTAGTTTACTTTATGTCATAGACATAACTTTTACTTTTTACTTTTGCATGCTTGCCGCCCACATCTACATACTCAAGTGGCCGCCCAAGCTAGCTAGCTAGTCTCTCTATCTCAATTGTATCTATTTATACATCTTTTTACTCAATGAATAAACTAAGTTGAAGTTTACTCTTGTGTTTATCACATTCTCAAACTCTCTTCATGGTATCGAGCCTTACCGAGTTCTAAAATCCGCCGCAAAACTCGCTTCTTTTTCGTGAAAATGTCAACATTATCCGAAGTTTCATCTTCTTCGAGACTCACACCGCCTCACAGACCGGGATAACCGAACACTCTTCTTTTACAAATCATAAACTTGATGGTAACAACTACTTGCTATGGTCAAGGTCTATGAAAATGTATATCTCCGGCCGGGGCAAGATGGGATATCCGTCCGGTTCCAAACCCGCCCTCGCTCGAAACCGACCCCAAGTTTGAAGCACGGGACACGAAAATAACCAAGTCATGACCATCCTCACGAGGTCTATGACAAAAGAGATCGCTGAGAACTTCATGATGTATGACACCGCTAAGGAAATCCGGGACAATGCCGTAGACCTTTACTCAAAAAAGGACAATACATCCGAAGTCTACATGAACTCGAAGCTCGTATTCAAAATTGCGTACAAGGGGATATGTCCGTAACTCAATACTTTAATCAACTATCTAAGGCATGGCAACACCTAGATATGTTGGAAACTCACCCTGGAATGATGTTAAAGATGCCGCACTCTTTAAAGACATTATCGAGAAAAAGAGAGTATTCAAATTCCTTACCGGATCGAATCCTACTCTTGATGATGTCGAGGTAGAATTCTTGCTACTAAACCTCTTCCAAATCTCAAATCCATGTTTGCCGAGGTCAAACATGAGGAAAGCGAGGAGGAAAGTGATGCCGCCGAACCCCCGCCGACAACCCTACCGAAGGTACCGCCCGTCGAAGGTTAATGAGACTTACAGAAGCCTACCGAGAAAGCCGGAAAGCCGTTCGTGATCACCGCAAACGCACAAATCACACCAAGGACAATTGTTGGAAGCTACATGGCAAACCTACCCCCTCTAAAACCTCAAAACCAACCAGGGAAAGTCAAGGCAAACTTATCGTGAAGAGGAGAATGACAAGAAGCCGAATGCTCGCCTTGTCGCCTTTAAAGCCTTTATTGCTCAAAGATCGTAAGGTAGCTCCCCTACTCGAAATGGCCACTCATGCTAAAACAGTATATTTTACTCACCTCTTAGTAATGAGACTTGGATTGTTGATTCTGGGCTTCTTCCCATATGACCGGGTAATAAAAACCTTATTACCCAATATATGCCATGCAACCAAATTCACAGAATTAAGACTGCTGATGGTTCTGTTTCTTATGCAAAAGGTGTTGGGAAGGTTAAACTTACTAATCAGATATATCTACAGAATGTCCTGTTTGTTCCAAAGTTAGACTGTAACCTTATATCTGTCAGTAAACTCACTAAAGATCCGAATTGACCGTTGTTTTTAATAAGAATCGGTGTACATTCCAGATCTTTCTTCTCGTAAGTGATTGGGCAAGCTAAACCCCGCTCGGATCGTTTGTGATCAACCCCGTCAAGACGGAAGACCGAAGACAGAATCACCTCGCCAGCTCGCACTCAAAACCTAGACAATATCATGTTATGGCATTATAGACTAGGACATCCAAGTTTTGGTTATTTAAAGTCTTTAATCCCCGAATTGTTTAAAGGATGTAATCTTAATGATCTTCAATGTGATATTTGTCAATTTGCTAAACTCACCAAATCTGTGTATGCTAAGTTACCTCACTTGCCCTCTTCCCCTTTCACCCTAATTCACAGTGATGTATGGGGACCCTCAAGAGTGAAAAGTATAACAGAAAAAAGGTGGTTTGTAACCTTCATTGATGATCATACCAGAAACACTTGGCTGTTCTTAATGAAAGACAAATCTGAAGTTGGACCTATCTTCCAAGAATTTTATCACATGGTCTCCACCCAATTTGATACTAAGATCAAGATCTTAAAGACCGATAATGCTCGGAATACTATGAGTCTAACCTCGCAACTTCTTGACAAACAGAGGAATTGTTCATATCGGTAGTTGTGTGGAAACACCTCGGCGAGAATGGGGTTGCCGAAAGAAAGAACAGTATCCGTCGGAAATGGCCGATCAATCATGTTCACTACACATGTTCCTAAATACATGTGGGGTGAAGCTATATTGATTGCTACATATTTAATCAACGGACTTCCCAAAGCAGAGTATTAGGTTTCAAAACTCCTCTCCAAACCCCGCCGACCACACACTCCTCGCTCTCATCTTATTACCCAATTGCCTCCAAAGATCTTTGGTTGTACCGTGTTTGTTTATATCCATGCTCAACACGAAGTAAACTTGATCCTAAAGCTCATAAGTGCATTTTCCTTGGATATGCACAGACAGAAAGGTTACAAGTGTTACTCTCCTACCGAAAAGAAATTTTACAATTCTATGGATGTGAAATTCTTTGAAAGGACTCCATATTACAACAAACCTATCGAGCCGCCACCGATGGAAACTCGATTGAGATTGAACTAAGTCCGTTCCCTCGCAAACCATTAACCCTCGGCGGACTCATAATCTTCAAATCCCGCGGATACTCACATTACGACCCTCGGCGCTCCGCCGACCCGCAGTCCGCCGACCCGCAGCTCGTCGAACCGAACCTCAAAGAACCTATCGAACCGAGTCCGCCGGACCCCGCCCATCGACTCTCGCCAGCGGTCGAAGTAGATGACGGACCTATTGCTCTAAGGAAAGGGAAAAGATCATGCACCGATCATTCTATTCATACTTATTTATCTTATGATCGCTTGTCTCCTGTCTTTGCCATGTTTACACAGACCCGGACTCTCACTCTATCCCTAGAAATATTCGGAGGCCCTTCAAAATGATAAGTGGAAGGTCGCTTGTTAAAACGAGATGACTCGCTCTCTTGGATAATCATACTTGGGACCTCACAACTCTTCCCAAAGGCAAGAAAACAAGTTAGTCATGCAGATGGTTATTCACTATCAAATACAATGCGATGGTAAAATTGACAAGTATAAAGCCGATTGGTAGCAAGGGGATTCACTCAAACTTATGGCATTGACTATAAGGAAACTTTTGCACCAAATAGGTAGCAAAGCTCAACACCGTCGTGGTACGATTTCCCTACCGTCCAACTTGACCGGCCTCTTCACCAATTGGACATCAAAAATGCCTTTCTAAATGGGGACCTCACCGAGGAGGTTTATATGACCGTACCCCCGGTTTTATCAATCCTCATACTCAAGGCAAGGTGTGCAAACCGAGGAAATCTCTATATGGCTCGAAGCAATCACCAAGGGCATGGTTTGGAAAACTCACTACCGTGGTTAAAGCCGCTGGATATCATCAATGCAACTCGATCACACCATGTTTGTCAAGACAACCAACCGGAGGAGGTCCATTCTAATTGTATATGTGGATGATATCATCCTTACTTGGAGATGACTCTACCGAGATCCGAACTTGAAGACTCTACTTGGCAAAGGTGTTCCAAGTTAAAGATCCGGGCTACCTCAAGTACTTTCTTGGTATGGAAGTAGCTAGAACCACCACCGGCATTTCGCCTCTCCCAAAGGAAGTATGTCCCGGACCTACGAAGGAAACCGGCATGCTTGGGATGCAAACTCGTCGTATCTCCAAGAGACCCCGGTCATACCCTACGCATGGTGACATTGCTTGTCGGGAAAGAACAATATCAAAGGCTTGTAGGCAAACTCATATACCTTTCTCACACAAGACCCGATATTGCATATGGGGTCGGTCGGTCGATCAATTCATGCATTGCCCTACCGAGCAACATTGGGATGCGGTGAATAGGATACGAGGTATTTAAAATCCACTCCCGGCCAAGGCCCGCACTTCACCAAGTCTACCGATAGATCAATCAAGGTCTACACCGATGCCGATTGGCCGGATGTCACATTGACGGAGGTCTACCACAGTGCTATTGCTCATATATATGGGGGAACCCGGTTACTTGGAGGAGCAAGAAACAACCTATCGTGTCAAGAAGCGATCTTGAAGCCGAACTAAGGGCACTTGTACTTGGCATTTGTGAAGCTCTATGGCTAAAAAGTAGTGCCGACCGAACTTCAAAGAACCGTATCATCAACCTATCACACTCGTTGTGATAATAATTCACCTTATGCATGGCGAAGATCCACCCATCATGATAAAACCAAGCATGTGGACATTGACGTACACTTTCGAAGGAGAAGATTGATGCCAAGATTATTCAACTCCGGATGTTCCCTCGGCGGATCGAATGCGATATTCTTACTAAGGCTATTCCACCTCTTATGTTCGGCGGACTAAGTAGCAAACTTGGCCGCATCAACATATACGGCCCGGTTGAGGGGGTGTGGAAATATTACTCGGCGGACTCGGTCGCTCGGTCTTGAGGCTTCGGCAGGGTGCTCACAGGTGCTCGGCGGATTGCCGAGCCTCGGATTTCGTGCATAATATTTTGTACATCTTATTTAATTGTAAAATTAATTGTAAAAGACATATTAATTGTGAGTCATATAAACAATTAATATGTCAAACTCTAGTTTACTTTATGTCATAGATATAACTTTTACTTTTTACTTTTGCATGCTTGCCGCCCACATCTACATACTCAAGTGGCCGCCCAAGCTAGCTAGCTAGTCTCTCTATCTCAATTGTATCTATTTATACATCTTTTTACTCAATGAATAAACTAAGTTGAAGTTTACTCTTGTGTTTATCACATTCTCAAACTCTCTTCACAGACTAATGGGGTTTGTGAAATCTATTGTTCTCTTTTTGCAGGGATTACTCTTTCGTTCTCTCTAATTCGCAACGGCTGAGATGTATTCTAATTATTTTCTTTTTTTTTGGCTTTTTTTTGTAGGGTTTCTGACTTACTATTTTTTTGATTTTATTACTCTTTTTCCTTTGTTCTTTTGCAGGGTTCATGATGTACCATATATTTTTTAGTTTAAAGTGAAAGTAAGTTTGTTCGATTGATATTATGTTTTCTTCTATTACTCTTTTGTTTAGGTTCTAATTCTTCTGTCTTTTATTTGCAGAGTCCTTGAAGATCTCAGAACCAAAGAGTCCTTGAAGATTCAAAACCAAAATCCAAATATTTAGCTAGCTGGTATGTTTCATTATTTTCTATTATTATTTTGCTTTATTTATTGTGAAAGAAAATGAGTTTGCACGTCTAATACTTATTTGAGTAAATCCACCTATAAGTATCTAGCAAAAAATATCATACTTTCTGAAATGTGATGGTTCTTTTGAATGTTAAAATGTATTTGATGGTTCTTTAGAGTATTAGACTATGAATTTTTTAAAGTTCTTTTTGTTCTTTTTCTTTCTCTTGATGGAATGTCTTTTTGAACCAACACATTTTTTTTTCTTTTCTTTTCTAAATTGAAGATGATGAAAATGTAATATTTAGCATTTAACTGTGCTTCACATGGAATTATTGCACGAATCTATTGATCATAGAGAGTTGAACTGAGTCAGCAGTAGGGAATTAAAGTACTTCTGTAAACAAACTATTACCCGTATTGGTTTTGTTTTGTTTTGATTCAAACTTGCGTATCCATACCAGTTTCTTTTTTTTTCCTTGAACGGTAGCAAGCCACTTTCAACTTGCGTTGTGTGCTTATTTCTTAGATGTGATGCTGCCATTCTCTTTGATGACTGTGATTTATTGGACGTTATCCTACATGACACACTCTTTGAGTTGTGATTGGAAGAGGGAAAACAAAAGCTTCACAAGGCTGATTAAGTTATTATTGGCGTTTCAGTGGATGATACTTCAGTAGGTTTTGTGATTTGATTTTATTACGTGTGTCAATGGTTTATTGCGGTGATGTTAACTGGGATAGCAGAGAACGTGCAATGATGGATTCAGTGGCGGAACCAGGAATTTACTATGGGGTGGTCTTGGTTATTTTTGGGATGGTCTTGGTTATCAGTTTGGTCTTTATTTTGGGGTACTACAAACATATTCTCACTAGTTTTTTTTTTTTTTTTTTTTTTTTTTTTTTTTTTTTTTTTTTTGAGTGGGCTTGAGACCACCCCGGCCATCACTTAGTTCCGCCCCTGATTAATATTGACAATACCCGTATCCATTGTCATCTCATCTTGAATAAAACCACCTCCCGCAAAATACTCCCTCCGTTCCAAAATACAAGTCTTTTTGAGTGTTTTCATACGGGTTAGAAAGTGGTTGAATCCTAAATTTTAAGAAGATTATAAAAATTCCATCTCACTTTTATCAATGCAATAGTTACAAAATAATGAAAAATAGTTGAATGGTTAATAAATTATAGGTAAGATACATTAAAAACACAATAAATTCTTCATTGAGAATCTAACATGATGATTTATATTCTAGGTAAAACGAAAAGAGTTTAGTAATTTATGTTCTGGGATGAAAAAATATATTTTGTATGTTGTTGTTAGTGGACCCAATGAGGCGTACACACAGTGGCGGAACTAGGAAAAAATTTCGGGGTGGTCTTGGTATATAAACTGCAAAGCTAAAAAAAATCCGGAAAAAAAAATAAAAAATGTTGGTAGTGGGATTTGAACTTACAACCTAGAATTATGGAGACTTAAAAAGATTTGTTCTTAAACCACTAGGATATAAGGTCTTTTGTTCAAGAAAAAGACACATAACATACTAATATTAACACTACTACTACAATAATAAAAATTTGGGGGTGGATTAGGAAACACTAACAATAAATAAAAATCAAAGGGAAGCTGAATATTTAACTATGCTTTTTCATATTTTCTGTTGTATATTAGCCATTTTTTATGTTATAGATGTCGGTGTTATTGGAGACGTTGTAAAATCACGGCGCCTTGCCACCAATAGGCCAAGGTAATCGCCCTTTGTTTCTTTATTCTTGCTTTAACAAATTTACTAATATTAGGAAAGAATGTTACATGCACAGAGCATTAGTGTGAAAATAAATTTACTGTAGAATTTTTTTTTATATTAGATTTTACTACTTTTATGTCATAGGACTTCATTTTGAGTAAATGGCTTTAAGGAAAACGTGTTTGTACATACCATTTTCCTTTTGCTTCGTGCTTGAATATTGTATGGGAAAGCAACCTATGTATTACTTCTAGAATATAAGGGTCTTATATCCGCTATTGTTACTCAGTTGGCTGGTTCAGGTGTTGAAACAAGCTCAAGAGACACGCAGCTTTTCACCCCAACAACAAAAGAAATTCTTCGGAAATTGAGGACGAATCTACGACAAAGCGATGCTTGATGTGCGAGCCTCCGGCCACAAAGAGGACATTGTTGTTTAGTGAGAATTCAGCCAAAGAAGTTAATGATGATGCAAACAATGTAGCATTCCACAGTGTAGCATTCCAAGTGACGAACATGGTACTGCAGTTCCTGTGGGTGAAAGTCCAATCAAGAAAAGCAAGAATAAGGAAGAAGAGAAAGATAACGGACTCAAATTGTGCTATCTATGACTATAGTTAATGTTGTTGTTTTGTATCCTAATTTGCTTGATAGTCCAGTTGGTATATTATAGACATTATTACTTGCACCATTTAATACATAATGGTTCAATAATATACATAACTTCGGGCCTAGATTGTTAATAACCTTGCTTATTTTGTTATTAAACCTTGAACAAACCGGTAGTATTTTGTGTATTTCTGTAAACTATGTCATATCATAGATATGGTAGCTGGCATGCTGGTTAATCTATGCAATTATTTATGTAGAACCGTCCCTTTTGTGTTAGCCCAATACTTGAATCGTCTATTAAAAATGCATATTCTGTAGTGGGCATGCCGTGCTTTGCACGGCAAAATAGTATCACTAGTTATAACATATTTAGGAGTAGGCGAGTTGAGTATATATTGCATTACTCGTATATAACTTGTTTAATAATCAATACAAGTTCAAGTTCATTTAATTATTTTAAAAAAAAAAGTTTCATTGGATTAACCCGAGTCATGTCGAGTTCTAATTTGAACCGATTATTTAGCTATTCCCAAATGGAGGAATTGCCCCAATAATCTTATTTTTAAATACGTGTGTCAAAATAGTCTTTTACTATTTACCTATTTAAAATAAAAAAGAAAAATCCGAAAGGACTAATTTGCCCCCCTTTAATTCCCCAAAATTATTTTCCTCTTTCCCCCAAATTCGAATTTTGAATAAAACACATATCTTTCTTATTCTTTCTCTTCATCTTCCATCTTCTTCTTCCTCCTTCTTCCATCTTCTTTTTCCTCCTTCTTCTTCTTCTCTTCAAACGTGTTCTTCCTTCTTCGTTCTTCTTCTTCCTTCTTTCTTCTCTTTTTTCTTCTTCTTCTTCTTCTTCCTCCTTCTCCTCCTCCTCCTCCTTCTTCTTCATCTTCTAAGCAACATTTCCAACTCGTTTTCTTCGTGTTCTTCATTAAGAGTGTGGGCTTCCTTCTTCCTTGGAAATCATCCAACACTTGCACTTTTTTTTAATAATGTTCTACTTCGATCTCTTTCTTCTTTAAGAATTAAGTGCTTCCGTTGTACTAAAACCAATTGGTGTTAGTAAAGGCGCTACTTATTTCTTATACATTAAGAGTGTGGGCAATATGTCCCAACATCTACTTCCTTCTTTCTTCTTCTTCCTTCGTCTTCTTTCTTCATGCTCGAATGGGTGTTCCGGCGATATTCCGGTTGGGTGATTTAGGTTCGAATGTGTGTGATTTGGTTCGAATAGGTGTGATTTGTGTTCGAATTGGTGTGATTTGGGTTCGAATGGGAGTGATTTGGGTTCGAATGGGAGTGATTCGGGTTCGAATGGGTGATTTGGGTTCGCATGGGTGTGATTCGGGTTCGAATATAGAAAAGACTATCTAGGCAACTTGTTCAGGGGAATTTTGGGTAAGTTAGAAGAAAAAATTGGGTGAAAGTCTTTTGAACAAGAGTTTTTTCCAAAAAAATTATATAAACAAAAACTTTAGGCCAACAGGCTTAATAGCCGCCGGCCCCTATTCCAATTCGTTTACGATTTATGTCATCAAATGTATAATTTAAAAGTTTATGACATACAACTAAGTACTACCTCCGTCCCACAAGAACTATCCATATTTAAAAAATGTTTTGTTTCATAAAAAATGTCTATTTAGAAAACCAATACATCATTTAATGCTATTTTCCAAATATACCCCTAACCTAAAATTTATTGTTGTATGTCCACTTCATATTCCAAAGCAAGTATATTAATTATAAGATAGGGGTATATATGTCTATTACTACTAAAACACAACACATTAGTTGAGTTTCTTAAACTGTGTGAATAGTAAAATATGGACACTTTTTATGGGACGGATGATGGTAACTTTTTATTAATGAACATTTTTAAAATCGATACAGATATATACATTTAATATACTATGAAATGACAAAATGAAATGCAAGGAATCTACGTGTGTGGGAACAATATAATATATATTATTCAACTTTCAAAATATTATATGACCAATTAGATGTTTTTTTTTAGGGGTAAAGATGTATTTTTTTAATAGAGTAGGTAGTGACTTTTAATCAACTAGTTATATTTTATGCACAGATCGATTTATTCAAATCATCATTAGAACATGCAACTAGATTAGCCACCATCTAATTATGATAAATTTTTTATTTAAAAATTGGCACAACTAGGCCAATTGACATGGTGCTTCAAATTACAAAGAGAATCGAATAAAACACCAAAACTCTTATCTTAAGCCTCATAACATGGGCTAATAATTATTTAAAAAACAAAAGATAATTCATACACAAACCAAACTCAATATCTCTCCAAAAGAAGAGTTTAGCATCACAATAAAATAATCATAATATGGTAACATAATATACGTACGTTTATATAATTGATCATGTTGTTGGCCCAATTGAAAACGTGTTATGTTATTTTGTTGAGTCTATTTATTGTGAGTGTTTTATATTTTACGAAGCTCACAAACCCTCGGTGTAGGTGACTCCGGTGTTCTTTAGCCATACACCGCCTTGAATAAATTGCGCCACCGTGAACTTACTTGCCTCTGCCGCACTTGTGATCACGTGATATCCACCCCATTTTACCCTACGACCGTACCAGCACCTGGCCCTGTGTTCATGTACTCTCCATAATACAATGTGTTCAACCCTATTGTTCCGTCCCATGGGGCCCACCCGGTCGGGTCAATATGATCACCGATGCTGGACTGCATGTACACTGTCCTCGAATACACTTTCCAGGGCCGGCCTAAGAACGTTTTAACGGATCCCTTAACGGGCTGAAGATCGGCACTAGCAATGACGCTACTTCTTTGGATCGAAATCCCCGTGTTTGAATTCGGGTCGGTTCTGCCTTGAGCTGTACACATGTTATTTTGACCTGACATGGGTTTTCGGGCTACAATTTGGGAGTTTTGGATGACCATCGCGGCATCGCCGAAGATGAAATCGACTGTGCCGGTGATGTAACAATCTCTGTAAAACTGACGGAGACTGTGTGCGTAAAGGGTGTCTTGGAATGCATCGAGTTTGACCCGGTTTATCACTGATTGATCCGCTCCGACCCGAAGGGCAACCGCTTGATGTTTTATCGCCCCGGCGGTGTTTTGGAACCCTATGTCTTGTGCTATGAATCCATCAGCAACGGCAACTAAAATATTGTGCCAACGTGTTAGCAACTTAGCATAGTATTTATACATAACAAAAACAAAATATATAAAATAAAATAAAAAAACACAGATTAACAAGTGATACGACATATATTTAAACCTTTAATCAGGACGTAGACCGTCATAATTAAGAGTTCAAAAATAGGTTAGTGATGGTAGTAGTAGCGTTACTCAAACAAAAAGTAGATAGATAATGATAATGTCATGCACAACCACTCTAAATATAATGAATGATATAAAATATTTTTACATCATTCATCATGATATAGACTGATCATTATCAGTGATGTAAAAATACGTTGTGTCTGAATTGTTATTGCAAAACATTAGCCTATATTTTAAATAAGTGGATACAAAATAAATAGTGTAAAAGCATTAATAATTTTATTATGTCACTAATTACATAAAGAAATATAGATTTATAGCATGCAAAGACTTACTAACAGTTGCAGAGTTGAAGGTGGTTGAACCATCAACAACATTCAAGCTACCAGTAATTGTTGTAGCATCCATACCATCACCTACTATCATCAAATTCTTTTTGCTTTTCGCTACAGTAACTTGCTCCTTATAAACACCCTTCTTCACATAAATCACATATCGGGACGCCGACTTATCCGGGGCTGCAGTAACCGCCGCCTGAACGGTGGTATACTTGCCGCTCCCGTCTTTCGCAACCACCACGTTCGCCTGAATGTTCTTACCGGAGCTCTGCAGTAACTTCCGGTCGTTTCTTGTCACCCAAGACGGGAACTCTCTGGCCCGTAAAGTCTCCGCCGCCATTTTAGGTTCTTCACCGGTGGGTGATAATTTGACTATAAAGGCGAGAGACGTTCGGGCTCTTTCGATCAGGTCATGGAGGGAACGCTCCATGACGATACGGGCTGACCCAGTTAGCCCGTCAAGGCAAGTAACGTGATTTGTAAGTACGCTACTTAGCCATGTATGGACATCTGAATGGGATTCAGATGTCAAGTTTTGAAGAGAAACCATGGAGTTGAAAACTCGGTCCATGGATAAGTCCATCAGCTCTAGGCAGTCAGCCAGAGCTGCTCGACCGTTTGGATCATTGATCCGACGATTAACATTATGAGCGAAATCGATCGAATCTTGGATACGAGAAAACGATCTTTGGAGAGTGTTTTGAAGCTTTGTTGCATAATGGGATTGTGATTTTAGCAAGATAGGTTGGTTTACATGGTTTGAAAAGGTGAAGGAAACAATGGCAATTGTTCCTATGAAAGCGGCAAAAGAGAAGAGTACTAAAAGCGTTTTGCTAATAACGCTTCTAGTTTTGGGAGTGCCTAACAATGGCTGATTAGAAGTGGTTGCCATGGTGAGTAATTAAGTTTTTGATGAAATCTCTTGTGGTTTGGATAACCTTATATAGACCAAAAGAAAGATGGCTGATTGGAGGGAGGGTAGTGTTTTTCGTTTGTTTTAATATGCATTAATCATATAGGGTAATAATATATACCGTCGTAGACACTTAGCTACTGAGATATTACAACGAGTGACACAACATGTCTTTTACACCACTAATTATAATGTATGTACGTCATGATAAATGATATCAAAACAAGTTGTGTTGAGCTAGACTATAACGTCTCTTGGAGACCAGTGTTCGAACCCCGTTAGAGGCCAAAAAAAAAAAGTTGTGTTATTCATTGTGACTATGAAAATAATGCTACACTTAATTATTCCACTAAAACAAAATTTTAATTTAAACTCTGATAATCCTAGTGAAACAATTTTTTAGATCCAATCTTATTATACACCAAGATAATGATTTGGTTTAAAACGATAGAGATAAACATTTACTTATATAAAATAGAAATAGGCCCACCTCTGAAAGTGAAGAAATTTCTTGCCATTAGCATACACTAGTCCCCAAAAATAATCATTCTTTAATACTACAAAACAATAATCCACTATTTTAGTTTAAGTTATTAGAATTCTTAATGAGATCACATATTCGATTTTTTATTAAAACGTCATGTTAAAAGGTTTTAGGTTAGATATTTACTCATTAGTAAATATTGGTATCTAAAAACATCATTTGGATCAAACTTCGAATAAGTTGATTTCGAATACCGAAAGAAGAAAAAAAAAGAAATAAAATATAGCAATAATGTGTAGTGAGACTTTGAAAACATTTTTTCTTCTTCTATGAAATGAATGAAGTAGAGTTTTCAACCGAAGGAGCAATAATGGTTAGCTATAGGAACAATTAAATTTTCTTGTCTTAGTTTTGATATTTCGGATCAACTTTGAATTGATGAAGAATTAATTTTTGGTTGAAGTATGTATGTATATGAAGATTAGAGGGTTCGTATTTACTCTTCTGACATGCACATGGATCTTGTTGGAGAAAATAGAGGAAAAATAATTTAATCAATTTTATCGATTTTTTAATCATTTACGACATTTATTTTAAAAAGCGAGTTCGATAGACTTTATTAAAGTGATTGAGACTTTTATTAAATTATTGAAAACTACACAATAAGTAGTTGACAATAGGATTTAAAATCATTCAATTCGGAATACGGATAGATGAGATATTAACGCTTTAAGTTGTTGTGAGATATGTGTAGTCAAGTATTTATATGATGATAGTTGATGATTGGTATAAGCTCCTAGAGAAAGGGAGAGAGTTCAGAATGGTTTTAGACAGACGATGTTCTGCTAAAATTGCCACATGCGCGCGTGCGTGCGCCGCCGCCCGCCCGTGCCCGTTGACCTTGGGCTTGGGGAATTGGGCCTTCTTGGGCCTGAGGCCTTGGGCTGGGCAAGTATTATGTTTTTGGACAAAGTCAGCGGGGTGGCAAGTCGGTGAGATTGCTTTGAGCCGAGTCGAAGTGACGAAAATTCACCGAGGCAAACTCAACATCAGCAAGGCAAAATTCAGCCGAGGCTGAGTCATCTGAGGCAAACTCGGCTTCGGCAGACTGAGTGTTCGGCCAAGGCACTTTCAGCAGACTGAATGTCTCAGTCAGCTAAGCATTTTCATCTTCTGCTGAGACCTTTCATCTTCGAAACTGTCATGATTAATATTGATATCAAAGTGGGAGTAGTGGGAGTAAATGCATTAATGGTTATCAATGCAGAGGCTTTTCCATGCCTTGCTCAAGTCTCTATATAAACAAGCCTTTACAAGATGGAATACACACAAGTATTCAAGCAATACAAAAGCATACATACATTCCATTGCATAAACCTTTTTCTGCATTCATACTTGAAGAGTTTCTGGGCATTGTCAGAGTTCGACGAAGTTCAGAGTAGAAGTACCTCTCCATCTGAACAGGTAAACTGAGTTATCTTGGGAGACAATTGCAACAACCGTGGGTACAAGCCGGTGCAAATTTGTCTTAAGGACAGAGTGCAACTCGTCTCAGTTTTGCATATCCTTTTATATTTTTTACATCTATTGAAATAATATTTATATTTTGAATTGTAAATAAAATTGCTCTTTATTTTTTCTGAATATTTATTTTATTCGCATATGGGTATAACAATCTTAAGACAAATTTTTCAGAACCTCTTTGTTCTGAAACGTTTTTCTGTATGCGAAATTAATAAAATAAAATTTTCTGTTAGTTCTGAACAATTTTTTTTTCTCTGGAACTGAATATCATTCAGTGATATTCAGAAAATTGTTTTCATCTTTTTGGTCTCGTTTTTGAACGAACCATATTCTGATTGTTGATCTTTTGTTCTGAACAGAAATGACTACTGTTAATGATGCGTCATTGACACCCACTGTGGATGCTGCGGCAACTACAAGTCTGAATCAAGTAACAACTGTTGCTGTGGCTGGTTCTTCTCATGGAGAGAAACCAGAGAAATTCAACGGGCTAAACTTCAAGCGTTGGCAGCAAAAGATGATGTTCTATTTGACTACACTTGGATTAGCCAGGATGCTCACTAAAGAGCAACCAGTTGTGCCTCCAGATAATCTCGAACACAGGGCTTTGCTTGCTCTTGAGAGTTGGAATCATAGTGATTTTTTATGTTAAATTTACATTCTGAACGGCTTAGAAAATACTCTGTATGGTGTATATTGTACATTTGAGTCTGCTAGAGCATTGTGGCTTGCCTTAGATAAAAAAATATAAAACTGAGGATGCAGGTGCTAAGAAATTTATTGTAGGTAAATTTCTAAAGTATGAGATGGTGGATTCCAAAACTGTAATTAAACAGGTTGAGGAACTATAAATAATTATATCCGAACTCATATAAGAGGGTATGATTATTAATGAGAATTTTCAAGTAGCCCGTGTAATTGAGAAACTACCTTCTTTATGGAAGGAGTATAAAAGTTATCTCAAACACAAGTGAAAGCAAATGACTATGGATGATCTGATTGTCTGACTCCGTATTGAGGAGGACAATAGAGGATCCGAAAAGAAAAGCTCTGTGCAGGTTGGACAGCCAAAGATCATGTTGCTGAGGTCAAAAATCAAAAGAGGAAGAAAACTGGTCAATCTTCCAAAAAAACTGGTGAATCGTCCAAGAAACCACAAACCCCATTTGAGTCTAATAGTGAGTGCCGCAACTGTGGCAAATATGGGCATCGTGCGGCTGAGTGCCGTGGAAAGAAGCCATTTCAGCCAAGGGCACATGTGGCTGAAACTGATGGTGATGATGACATGTTCTACGCTGTGATGACAGAATGTAATTCTGTGGGAAATCCAAGGCAATGGTTTTTGGACACTGGAGCCACAAGACATGTATGTGCTGACCGGGCATTATTTTCAACCTATAAGGCTGGAAATGGTGAGAAAATATGGATGGGAAACTCTTCTCATTCAAACATTCTGGGAACAGGCAATATGATTCTTAAGATGACTTCGGGGAAGAAGCTGACATTGACCAATGTTCTCCATGTTCTTGACATTAGGAGGAATCTAGTTTCTGGTGCTATGTTGAGCAAGGCTGGGTTCAAAATAGTGTTTGGCTCTGATAAAGTCATTCTGACAAAAAAATGATGTGTTTGTCGGTAGAGGTTATCTCACCGAGGGGATGTTCAAACTTAATCTAATGGCTATTATGCCTAAAAGTGTTGTGCCCATTGAGGCTAATAAAGTTGCATCTACTTCTGCTTACTTGACTGAGTCGTCTTGTTTATGGCATAATCGATTCGGACATGTAAATAATAAATCAATTCGTAGAATGATGAATTTAGATTTATTACCTAATTTAAAGTTTAATGAAACTGAAAAATGCCAAATATGTGTCGAAGAGAAAATGACTAAGGCACCATTTCCATCAGTGGAAAGAAACACAGAACCGTTGGAATTAATCCATACAGATTTGTGTGATTTAAAATTTGTGCAATCGAGAGGTGGTAAAAAATACTTTGTAACATTTATCGATGATTGTACAAAATACTGTTATGTCTATTTGCTAAGTAGCAAAGATGAGACTATCGAGGCTTTCAAAAATTATAAGAATGAAGTCAAAAATCAACTTAGCAAACGAATCAAAAAGGTTCGTAGTGATAGAGGTGTTGAATATGATGCACCGTTTAATGAACTATGTTCACAATCTGGCATTATTCATCAAACTACTGCTCCGTATACACCTCAATCAAACGGTATTGCTGAACGCAAAAACCACACATTGAAAGAAATGATGAATGCTATGTTGATAAGTTCGGGTTTACCTCAGAACTTGTGGGGGGAGGCGATCCTCTCAGCAAATGTCATTCTTAATTGTATTCCATCTAAAAAGATGGATAAGACCCCGTATGAGTTGTGGAAAGGCCATAAGCCAAGCTACAAATACTTGAAAGTGTGGGGGTGTTTAGCAAAGGTAGAAGTGCCTAAACCTAAACAAAGAAAGATTGGGCCTAAAATGATAGATTGCACGTATTTATCGGTTATGCGAATAACAATAGTGCATATATATTTCTAGTGCACAAATATGACATCCCTGATGTACATGTGAATACAGTCATGGAGTCAAGAAATGTTGTGTTTTTTTAGGATGTCTTTCCGAACAAAGACAGAAACAATGAAGACACGAGTCCAAATAAGCAGACACGTGAATCCTTAGAGGATAACACTTCAGAAAACAAGGAAGTCGAACCTCGTAAAAGTAAAAGGGCTAGGACTTCAACGTTATTTGGTCCGGATTTTCTAACCTATATGGTAGAAAATGATCCAAGAACATATGCTAAGGTTATGTCAAATCCAGAAGCTCCTTACTAGAAAGAAGCGATCAAAAGTGAAATAGATTCCATTATGCAAAATCACACTTGGGAGTTGGTTAATATCCCACCAGGGCATAAAGCTCTCGGTTTTAAGTGGATTTTTAAGAAAAAAAGTAAAGCTGATAGATCTATTGATAAATATAAGGCCAGATTGGTAGCCAAGAGGTTATCGACAAAAGAAGGTCTTGATTTCTTCGATAGATATTCACCGGTAACTAGAATCACTTCAATAAGGATTCTTATTGCGATCGCTGCGGTATATAACTTGGAAATCCATCAAGTGGATGTTAAGACTGCCTTTTTAAATGGTGAATTAGAGAAATAAATTTACATGAAACAACCCGAGGGTTTTGTAGTTCCAGGTCAAGAACACAAAGTGTGTCGACTCGTTAAATCATTGTATGGGCGAAAACAAGCGCCAAAACAATGGCACAAAAATTTGATCAAACAATGTTGTCAAATGGATTTAAAATTAACGAGTGTGACAAATGTGTCTATATCAAAAACACTTCTAATTCTTATGTGATAGTATGTCTATATGTTGATGACATGTTGATCATGGGAAGTACTCGTGATGTAATCATGAATACTAAGAAGATGTTGACTCGAAACTTTGATATGAAAGACATGGGAGTTGCAGATGTAATTTTGGGGATTAAAATCTCTAGAATATCTGATGGAGTTGCGTTGACACAATGTCGTTATATTGAGTCCGTTCTAAAAAGATTTAATGTCTTTAATGAAAGTCCAGTAAAAACTCCAATTGACTTAACTTTGCATTTAGTCAAAAACAAAGGTGAACATGTGTCTGAGTTAAAATATTCACAAATAATCGGTTGTCTGATGTACATAACTAATTGTACTAGACCAGATGTAACATGTACTGTGAATAAACTGAGCAGGTTTACAAGCAATCCAAATGAGGATCATTGGAAAGCTTTGATAAGGATACTGAGGTACTTAAAAAATACAATGAATCTGGGATTATGCTATACAAGATATCCAGCAGTATTAGAAGGATACTGTGATGCAAATTGGATATCTGATTCCAAAGATTCTAAGGACACAAGTAGATATGTATTCACTATTGGCGGTGCTGCGGTGTTGATGACGGTCAAATTATACCCGTAGAAGTCATCAACATTATCCTTAAATCGAGCCAAATAATATATATTTTATGTTAAAATCACATGTGTATAATGATTATTTAATGTTTTGTGATTTATAAAATATAAATTGGTATTTATCTGTTTTTATTATTGAAATATGATTTATTTTGGGATAAATGTTTATTTTTGTAGATTGAGACAATCTGGAGGATAAATACAAATGGAAGAATTAAATCTCAAGATAAATCGAAGGAAATTCGGAGTGCATTCAAGATAAATATCGGATCAGCGCGAGGAGAGGAGTATGGAATACAAAGAGCCAGCGAGCCAACCCAAAAAAGGGGGACTCGCTGGCAGCAAGAGGTTAGTTCGCTGGGGGCGAGTCCCATTCAGCATCTGGATTAGCTTGGAATTATCCTAAAGCGTTTTTAGACTTCATTTGGATTTAGGAAACCTAATTTAGATCGGTTAAGGCTTATCCCATGCGAATTTTTACTCCTATATATATTTGTGCTATTTCATTAGTAAAAACACACCTTAGACACTTCTTTCAGTCTATAATAAAATCCTCAGTTTTCCTCAGAGTGGTTTTTACAAGTTCTGAAATTATGTAAGTTCTTGTATTTATTTTCTCTTAGTTTTTATAATTAATTCCCCAATTATTATTTATCGTTTAAGATTGTTATTTCTTAGTTAAATGATGTAGATTTAGGATTACGACGTGAGGCAGTGCAGATTCCTTGTCTATAAGGATCCACACGCCTACGCCTATGTCTCGTGATCTATGTATGATTTTATTTTGATTAATAATCGTATTTCTAGTAGATCTACATAATTACTTTATGAATTTCTATTTTATCCGTTACGTATAGAGAAACGCTAAGATTTAGTTTTTCGCCGAGTCAGTCTGGCCACGTCTTTATGGTGAGACTGTCCATTAAAAATTTCTTATCATAGTTGGTATGGCTACGGCTACGCTGCTCGTCTGTTTTAATTAAAACGTGTTATTAGGAAATACCAATATAGTACTCCTAGGTCGGCTCATGAATTGATCTTCCGGGACTTTCAGCGAGATCTAGATCTGTTCTGTATTTGGGAATTGTCGACACCTAGTTATACGTAAATCGTAGATTAACAGGAGACCTAAAAAGTAAATGTTAATGGGACGGAGACTGATGCGATCGCTTAGGAAGTACGCCTAACCGCAGGAATGTTGCCTAGGTGAGGAATACGGTTAATATCGGCATCCCTAGTTTTGTAAGCGTGCGAGTTATATGAGTGGAGGCCTAAAAAGCGAAGTCACGTAATGTAGCACAGTGATCTAGATGGCCTACCCGGAGCTAGATCTAGTTTAGGGGATGACTCCCGTAGCCAATATAAAAGAAATACGAATCGGATTAATAGTTGTCGAGTCTAGCTTAATTATATAGAATCTCTAGATCCAAACGATAACATAATAATTGGGGAGGTTAATTACGTTGTTTATGTGTTGTGTCGTGTCGAGTCCTTTATCTTTCTTGTCTCTTGTTGGTCGTAGACCGCCTTTGTGTCCTTGACATGAATGATTAATTGTTTGTATATAAATGACCCACAATTGGTTCCCTGTGGGATCGACCTTTATTCGCTATAACTATACTACGATGGACCTAGTCCTCTTGCTAGTATTGGTTTATGGGGGTCAAGTATTTTATTATCACTTGATCTACGTCATTAAGTTTTTGGCGCCGTTGCCGGGGAACCAACGGTCAATTTTATATATAATTAATTTTTTATTCATGTTAAGTTTTTTGTTTTAGAGTCTGTTTTTACGTTTTTGAGTCACTCTGGTTGTCTGCTCTGTGTAAAAATTCCGGATTCTAAAAAAAAAATATTAAAATATATATATATATATATATATATATATATATATATATATATATATATATATATATATATATATATATATATATATATAAATAAAATAAAAAAAACTGGTTTCGCTCCCAGCGAGACCGCCTCTCGCTTCCAGCGAGCCATTCACTTTTTCTGGGATTTCGTGTGTCTGTTTATCTCTGTATGTTTAATCTGTAGGTCTGATAGCAGCATGGGAAACCATGTTAAAATCAGTCTACGGTCTGTTTGTTTTTTGTTTTTCTTCTGTTTGTAGAAACCAGGGAAACAATAATCCGAGTCAGTAATTTTTCGCGGGCGCTGAGAAAATAACCCAGCAACATGTGGAGCTACGAATCTACGATGGGAAAAGCAATGGAAGCAACACCTTTGAAGCACCAAGATGGCTCCGAGAAAATAAATATTAAAAGGTTCGAATTATTCGTGGTACAATGTTGAAGGCAATGTACTACCCTTCTTGCTTATGTTTTACTATCTTTTGTTTTTTTGAGCATAAGTTAGCCTATACATGAACCTGAGTATGAATTTTAGCCCGGAGTTGGTTTGTAAGATTAATTTTATTAGTGTGGAAGGTTCTGCCCCAAATCGTCTCATCTCATCTAGAGGGTGTAGGGAAACATGTAGTCGTTGAAAGGAAGCAGTGAATAAAGAGTTCCTCGTAGTTCTGTTAAAATCTCATTGTCCTATGCATGAGATTGCTTCTACTGGCGAGGGGAGCAACAATTTGTGTAGTTTTAAGAATTCGCAATTTAAAGAAGACATTGAGTTTTGCGAGAGCATAATGAAGCAGCATTATAGAGGATGTGATTAAAATGGGTCCATAGGACTAAATCTTCTTAGAATTCACTAGTTCCTAAAACGAGA
Organism: Gentiana straminea; assembly: GCA_036785695.1. Taxonomy (NCBI): domain Eukaryota; kingdom Viridiplantae; phylum Streptophyta; class Magnoliopsida; order Gentianales; family Gentianaceae; genus Gentiana; species Gentiana straminea. Next base: position 2,517,692 of record JAVUPR010000099.1, on the reverse strand, counting down.
GCCGAGATAAGAGCTTTGTATAAATGGTATGGATAAATGTCGTTTCCTAGGTCTCACAACCAAGGAAAGGGTATTAATCCTCAAATGCGACAAGCCCACCTCATTTAGGCCTCGAGGGGTCAATATATGGCGATCCATGAAGGATGACTGACAAGGATACTTTTTTGGAAAGTCGAGCTGAGGACTTTAAACTCAGAACTACTTCTAAAACCCTTAGGATTTCTTTTTAGGATTTTAGGTTTTGTTTTCTTTGAGTCAAATAAGAGTAACGTGACATATGTTGAGGTTTTTTATTTCGACGTGTTCCGATGGCCATTAGGCTAAGGATGTGCAAAACTTTTTTACTCAATATAGGCCACGTGAAATAGAGTTTCGTAGGAGAGTCAAGAAATTGCTAAAGAAAAGGAAATTTAGCAATCAACCTTAAAATGGAAGCATTGAGAGAACTTGAGAATTTGTAACAAAGAATGATTGGTGCGAACAAGAACGCTTTTTGGTCAACTCCCAAAACTTTTTAGAATGGCGATCCGAGTGAAAATCCAAAGTTGTGTGCAATTCGTTCTGCAACTACCCTTTCATTTCCTTTATACCTTTTCACCCTTCAACCTTTTCGATCCTCTCACCAATCTGCCCCAACATTTCACATTTCTAACCATTATTTCACCCCCTCTCTTTCTTTCCATTTATTTCACTCTCCCACCCTAGCCCAATCCTTTAAACACTTCCTACCCAACAAATTTCCTTAACCAATTTCAACCCACCCATAATCCCAATGTCTGACCCACCCGTTATCTTTTCTTACCATGCTTCTGTATATCTTTTTCTAAACCCATCCTACTCTCAACCTCCATTTTGTGTACAAAATACCCTTGTGTTGCGGAATTAGAACTATTGCTAAGTTTTAATGATTATCTTTTATCATTTTGGTTTTCATGATCCTAGCCGGGGTAAGTGTAGCTCTGACCCTAGCTCGATTTTAAAAGTGTTTGGTTCGATCAAAATACAACTTATCTTTCTACCGGAAGTTTTGAATTTCACACTTTTCCGCCTATTCCGGCATTTCTAGATGATGAGTTTTGCTCTATACTATCACACCGATCCGACCTTGTTGATGACGTTGAGACCTTCCACGTGCTAAATTGGGTAATTAGTAATTTCGAGGAGTAGCTACATCTCCCTAAGTTGTTGATATCCATTCAAAACGTGAAGCGTCTGCGCCGAGTTTCTGATCCTATCTTTTACCAATAGGTCACATTGAATCTGTTATACCTTACCAAGTGTCTCTTTTACACTGGATTGAATACATGGTTGATCCAGTCAACCTCGTGTTTTCCCACGTGGGGTAATGCTTTTTAATCTTTGTCTTCTCCACCCGGTTTTAAGAATATTTCAGCGGTGGAGGTTATAGATGAAGACTACCATCTTTAGTTGCTTGCTTATTTTTCTTTCTATTTAGTATATTTTCCTTTGTATCGAGTCTGTTGTCAGTTTTCTAAATCATAATGTTGTACTAAAAACAAGTCGGGTTTAATAATTTCAATGTTTCAAAAATGTAATCGTTTTATGGACTTAAAAATGTTTAAGGTTTAATGTATTCCTTTTACTGTCCCTTTTATTCGATTATTATTTTTTATGAGCTAACGCTATAACGAGTTTCGAGCTTTGTTGAAGACTTATTTTGCGCTAGGTTGGCCTTTTCCTTAGGCGTAAGTCCGCGGAGGCAAATCCACGCTTTTAATCCTTGACCCCCCCGTGAGTGAGCGGCGCTACGTAAAGGGGCCGATGACGTTAATTCGGGGCCGGACGGGGCGGCGCCATCTCGGAGAAATGTTTCCCCGGGTTGAACTTCTTGATCTCGACCGAGCCTTTTGTATGTATGGCGGGCCTAGTGGGCGGTGGGGAATGCCGCGCCCTTGGTACGAATGGGTCCCCGAGAGCCGCGATCCGGACGGACGGGGGTTGTCATATCAACAAATGTTTCCCCTTCCGAGTGTCCGGAATGTGGGGCGATCCTATACTTAGGCCGCTTTGTAACTTTCTTTGTCCCCTTGTATTTATTTGTAAATGCTCATTTTGTTTTGCCGGGCTCTAAACCGCTTTCTTTTTTTGTAGGTATGGATCCGAATGCTCGCAGTGGCTCACCGAAACAAGCTTAATGCGGAGTGCGTACAAGGCAGCCAATGCTCGACGCGGAGGCTCCGAAGAAAGCCTAGGGAGAGTGCCCCGATCCGTGGACGCCTCGATTGTCGAAGAGACACCTAACCCGGAGGCCGCGACATCATCCGCCCTTGTTGCGAGCCCAGGTCGTCGGTGCCTCGAAAAGACTCATCCCCCGCTAAAGAGTCGCACGGCGTAGCGACCTCAAACGAGAGAAGGCGGAGGATGATCGCCTACCCAAACGGTCCGCTCCCGATTCCCGTACGTCTTGAAGAGGTTGAAATTCCGGTGGAGAAGAGCGCCCTTCCGAGACACCGCCACCAAAAGCTTTGCCTCGAGGCTATTCTCGGGAAAGAGGCTCCTCCGGTTGATCCGAGCTTCACCCGTGGTCTCGACCGTCCAAAGCTCGCCGGATTGGCGGCAAGCAATCGCCGATGTGATGCCTCTGGGGCCACTTCCTCTATGACCGTCCCGATACTGTTCAGAGCGGAGATTGGCCGGGGCATATTAGCCCGCTTTGCGGCTCAAGACAACTCTCCGCCTCAAGATGAGATTGCTGAAATTAGATCTCGCGGGCCGCCTGGGGCTTGCCGCTGGCCTTCTCCGGGTAAGACCGTTTTTTTTTTTTTTTTTTTTTTTTTTTTGCTAACTTCCGTCCTCTGTTTTCGACGCCTCGGTGCTCGTTTAAACCGGGTACTTCGAGGCCGCCGAGAGGCGCGAGGCGAGGTGAGGAAAGTGACGGCGCGTGTACTGGGAGCGACCGATAAGGCGAGGTTACCGCCGAAAAGAAAGCTAAGCATGCGGGGTCCGGCGAGGTGGAGAAGATGAAAGCAATCATGGAGGAGCACTCTAAATTGGATGCCGAGATCAATGAGAAAGTTGCATCTTTGATAAAGGATGATTGCGGGGGCGCAGGAGGAGATCGCCACGTTGGGGGTAAGCTTGCCGAGGCGGAGACGGCGCCAAGGAGGCCGCCGAGAAAGCTATTGAGGAAGCCGCGAAGAAAACGGCCGAGGCCGTCGAGGAGGCCAAGTCCGGGGCCGTCGCCGCCTACAAGAATTCGGATGACTTCTTCGACCTTATGGAGCATAGCTTTGACCAGGGCTTTAGTCACCTAGCTCGTCGTATCCGTCTGATCGCGGCAGGGAGCACATTACTCTGGAAGATATGCTGCGGTGGGTGAACACGCACCAAGGTCATCCCGATTTAGTGGTCTTTCACCCGGAAATCCCTTATGCAAGCGAGCTTGTTACCTCGATACAGGCTGCATCGAACAGCCTTAAACGTGGCGAGCCCGTTTGGGATCCCGCTCCCGTTAATCCCGTAAACTTTGAGATGTTGAAGAAGCCGCCGCCCTTCGAGCAAGGCGACGAGTTTATCACGCACCCCGCCTACCCCTCATGCTCTCTAGATTTCTTGGATTTTTCTCGCGAGCCCCTTGAAAATTTGATTTGTAACTTTGACTATTTATTTTTGTGATTTGATTTCGAATCTTGAGTTGTAATATCTTGACAAATTACTTTCTCTCGCATTTTTCAATTTGTAAAACTTGGTTTTTCCCGTCCCCGATTCGATCCGGCGGCCTTTCGCGAGGCCGGCGACGGTTGTGCCATTTTATTTTCTTCGTGGTCGCCCTCTTGATTCGGTGTAATGCAGGCTGTTCAATAATTTGGCTGCGCATGGCGCTTCGCGGAACGTCTGTTGCCTATCTCAATCCATAGCATCGCGCATGCGGACGCTAATTTTCTCAAAGCTTCAACGCTCCCATTGAGAAAGGGGGGTAAAGCTTTTGCCGCAAAAATGAGCTTTCCAGAGAGCAGCCTTTTGACCGGTTATTAAAGCAGTAGTTACGACTCCCTAACGACTAGGGCGCCGCTGTAATCAGAGCTGGCATAAATTTCGGCCTCTTCATGGTTCCAAGCGCCTCGCTACCTTGGTTTTCAAGCGCTTTGCATATCTCGCCCTAGGATCTAGCTTAATCCCAACTGTTGACACGTCCCTTTTCTCTCGGTATGCGCGGGGGTTACTTTGGGACTCACTTCACTTTCTTTGCCTCATACCTAATTTGCTTTCTTCCTTCCCTCAATCGCTCATTATCCTCTCGTTTACTCTATGTCTCATCCAGGGGAAAGCGCCGGGTTCGGATATGGAAAGCTCGTCCCATCCGGGATGTTTCCCTTTTTCACCACTCGCTCCCCTGTAGCTGTAGCGATTATTTTCTCTGGATTATTTTAAGTGGCGGATATTATTGCAGGAGAGGGGGCTTAAATGAACAACGAATAGTAAGACGGCTCCATGCCGCGCGCTTCGCTCTCCGTCGGGGTGGGAATTTATTGGCTAAGCCTCGGCGCGCGGATAATGTTACCATGATACGGGAATTTTATTCCGTGTTGTCCGAGGTAGCCCCCTCAAGGGATGTTGAGTAAGTATTTCTCCGGGGTGTCCCGTTATCTTTACTCCGGAGAGAATTAACCAAGTTTTTAACATACCCGCTATAAATCCTCCTCCCATTAAGAGATCGCCTAGGACCTTGCGTGGACGAGGAAAATAGGGCGTATTCGGTTCTGTGTATTGCAACGTGCGAAGCTGCTCTCGAGCATCAGCTGGTTTGGTCTTTGGAAGCATCCTGTGTCCACCTCTCTCGTTAGCAATGACTGTGAGTGGAAGTTAGTTTATAAATTCCCGCGCTCTTATCTTTGCCGACGCTCGATGTTGTTAATGTAGAGCGGTTAGCGCTCCTTCCTGCACGCCATTCGCGACCCTCGAAAGGATATGGGGACTGTGGAGTGTTGATCCATCGCGAGGCAATTGGAGATTACGTGTGCTCGGCGGTTCAAGATCGCTGAGGCACTAGTCACCGCATGCCTTCCTCTCGCGTCGCTGAGCAACCAAATTACGCGGTGGCGCTCATGGTTCCTTTCCATACTCGACCGATAGCGCTTGAAAAAAACTTATCCCGCGCCGGAGTTCTTTGTAAGTTGCAGGCTGTCGTTTTTGGACCTCCACACATGTGATCGGAGTGGTGATAACCATCCGCGTTGTATTGACGGAAGTTTGTCCAGCCTGGATCGATATGTTTGAAAAAACTTCTCATCATTTTTCATTTTTTTTTGTTTTCAAGATGACTTAAGGGACAAGGATGTAAATACACCTGGAAGAACAACTGTCTTTATTTGAATTGGCTTGTTACATATAGTATCTTTTTTCGTATTGTTCCATGCTATGGCCTATTATACCATGCCCTCCTTGTCACTCCCTATGTTTTTTGCCACGGCCCCCTTTTTTGATGGTAACTCGCAAAGGAACTGTGATGCGGGTGGCCTCCCTGCCTTCCGATAGCTTTCCTCTTCGCCTCGCAGGGTTCGTGGTCGTTGTCTTTTGCGTGTAACGTAACTCCCGGACGGCATTTAAGTGATGATTTCGAATCACGCTTTGTCGTCGATGACGCTTGCCGTCACCGCTTATAATTGACTAGACGACCGTATGCCCGGATGCGCCGTTCCTCTACTAGATCAAGCTCGAGTTTACGGGCTGTGATATTTGTCTCGCCGTAAAAACGACCCTAGTGGCTTGGTAAGGCCATTTCCACAGCGCTCATAGCCTCTCGCATCCATATGTTAAAGCAAAAGGAGTTTCCCTCATTGTGATTTTTCTGACGACGTCCCGAGTGCCCGTAGCCGCCGGAAGGTGATCCGGCCGCTGGCCTCGCTTTCTCACCCAGGCTCTTCTTTAACACACTTAGGACCCGTTTGTTGGCATTTTCGGCTTGCCCATTTCCTTGCGGGTAGCACACGCGCCGCCGTATTATTGACCCGCCGTAAAAAACGACCCTAGGGCTTGGTAAGGCCATTTCCACAGGCGCCATAGCCTCAGATCCATATGTTAAAGCAAAAAGGAGTTTCCCTCATTGTGATTTTTCGCGACGTCCCGAGTGCCCGTAGAGCCGCTCGAAGGTGATCCGGCCATTGGCCTTTTCTCACCCGTACTCTTCTTTAACACACTTAGGACCCGTTTGTTGGCATTTTCGGCTTGCCCATTTCCTTGCGGGTAGCACACGGATGATTGCCAATGTTTAACATTGTTCTCTTCACAAAATCCGTCGAATTCGTCTCTCGAATTGAGGTCCGTGATCGGAAACCATCACTCTCGGAACACCAAATCTTGTCCATATTTGATCGAGCAAAAAGTATGTTATGTCCCCGGTATTGGTTTTTACCAAGGCCTTAGCCTCGACCCATTTAGTAAAATAATCCACCGCGACGACCACGTATTCGCAACCTCGAGCGACCCTTCTTCAAAGGTCCGATGAGGTCGATCGCCCACATGTCGAAAGGCCGGCAACCTACCACTATGCTTTGTTCGACGAGGGTAGCTCGGGGATATTTGCGAACCTCTCGGCAAGTATCACATGCTTGGGTATGAGATTTGGCGTCTTCTCGCTAATTTCGGCCAATAATATCCGGCTAAGTACCTTCTCGTGCTAGTGTTCGATTGGAGGGATGGCCGCCGCACATTCCCTCATGTAGTTCTGTTAGAATTCCCGTTACCTCCTCAGGTCGTACGCATCGCAGAAGGGGTTTCGAGAATGAATGACGGTAAAGCACATCGTCCATAATCATATATCTTGCGGCCCTTTTTACTAAGGCCTTAGCTTTGCAAGGATCGCTGGGAAGCTCCCCTAACTCAATATAAGACTTCATGATGTCGACCCAACAAGTGTTACCGGGGTTGGAAATCCATGATCTCGACTGGGAGATGGCGGGCTCCGATAGGTGCTCGACCATGATGCGGGATCGCACGACGCGTCTTTGCCGGTTAATTTGGATAAGTAGTCTTATGATTGTCCTCTCGAGGGATGTTTTTGAATTGACAATATGCGAAGTCGCTTTCGAGTCTTTTGACGAGGTTAATATACCTCTCGTAAAATTTCGCAATGAATGCCAAAGGACCCATTGATTTGATTCACCACCAACCGTGAGTCGCAAAATACTTGTATATTTTCGACTTTCATGGCTTTGGCGAGTTTCAACCCGCAATGACGGCCTCGTATTCTCGCCTCTGCTATTAGAGGCGGTGAAATCGAATCTCGCAGCCTCGCTCAATCTCTTCGATGTGCCCGGCTCTAACAGATTATTCCCGCGCCACACCCTTTGTGATTAGCGGCGCCATCGACGTAGAGCCGCCAACAAGACTTGGCCCGATAGGCTCGTCCTCCGTGGTGACCTTATCCCGGTCGCATTCGGAGCAGCGCACCGCTCTCTTCACCTCTTCGTTGAAACTTGTTTCTCGCTATGAAATCCGGGAGAGCTCGGGCCTTTATAGCCTTCCGAGGCTCATATCGGATATCGAACTCGCAAGCTCGATGGCCCATCGGAGCGGGCCGACCGGACAAGTCCGGTTTGTGAAGAACTCCGTCTTAGCGATGCATTTGATAAGACTACGATGGTGTGCGATGAAAAGTAAGCCCTTAATTTGCGGGCAGCCTATAATAACACAATAAGCCAACTTTTCTATATTAAAATAACGACTTTCAACGGGGCTTAGAGCTTTGGAAACATAAAAATCGGCTTCGCGAGCCCTCCTCCTCTTTTACAAGTGCGGCGCGGCTACGGCCCTATCCGAGGCAATCTCCGGTTTGCTTATATTCCTAGAAGTTCCTCGACGTGCTTGGACTACTCCGATATTCTGCTTCTTACTTGAGAGCCGTTTCCCGAGCTAAGTCTTTTTCTTACGTTCTCATTTTTCTTTGTCATTGGGGACAATGACATGTTTAAGTGGGGGGTAGGAGACTTAGCTATGATGTGTTATAATTGAAAATTGAATGAAACGGTGAAAAATGAAAAAATTGAATAAATGCCATATTATTTATCTCGTACCCTTAGAATTGTGAGTTCCTAGCTAAGAATGGATAGGAAAGGAACCAAGTTGCATGAGTACGTGATCATTTTATACTTATGTGAACGAAAATTTAAGGATATTCATGCCGACCGCTGCAAGTAGTTATTTATTATTCGATTACTCAATTTTGAATCGATTTTTACCGCACGAATTATAATAACTGAAGAAATTATGTGTACATTGCGTAGATGATTGGTTATGTGGACTTAGTGTCGATATTTATCTGCTGATGTATTCCTATATTCTGGCCATTAAAGCGGAGTAATAAGCTTGAGATTATCTGTGTTTTAACAAAACGTTAAACACTGGGCTTGTAGTAACATTACCAAAGTAGCTTCGCGCTTGTGGTAATATTCAATGCTATTGACCAATCCGTGAAAGGGGATTCTTGCAATGCATAATTTACTTTTAAAGCAAGTTTCTTTCTTGAGAGGTGTTAATGCTTGAAATTATGAAAATGCGAAGAAATTCAACTTTTTAAGAGGCTTTGAGTATTTCTCGGTCTCCGAGTCCAAAAACCTTATGGATGACGCTCTTGCTTATTGCACCATGTCTTTGCCCATGTGAGGCTTAAGAAGTGGGAATACTGATGTTGGTAGGATGAGATTGCGAAGTTAGCATAAACTCTAATCTTGCCACGATTATATAAAACTGAATGCACACATCACTTCGATTCAAAGCGAGTAGCGAATAATGGATAGTTAATGAGCATTAATGGTATGAGTTGACTCGAGTTTCTTGTGTAAGTATGATTTGACCGTGGAAAATGTTTTCTTGGGGAATGACTTATCAATGCTTTGTTCGGGACGATCAAAGTCTAAGTGTGGGGTAGTTGATGACGGTCAAATTATACCCGAAGAAGTCATCAACATTATCCTTAAATCGAGCCAAATAATATATATTTATGTTAAAATCACATGTGTATAATGATTATTTAATGTTTTGTGATTTATAAAATATAAATTGGTATTTATCCGTTTTTATTATTTAATTATGATTTATTTTGGGATAAATGTTTATTTTTGTAGATTGAGACAATTTGGAGGATAAATGCAAATGGAAGAATTAAATCTCAAGATAAATCGAAGGAAATTCGGAGTGCATTGAAGATAAATATCGGATCAACGCGAGGAGAGGAGTACGGAATACAAAGAGCCAGCGAGCCAACCAAAAAAGGGGGACTCGCCGGCGCAAAGAAGAGGTCGGGCTTCGCTGGGGCGAGTCCCATTCAGCATCCGGATTAGCTTGGAATTATCCTAATGCGTTTTTAGACTTCATTTGGATTTAGGAAACCTAATTTAGATCGGTTAAGGCTTATCCCATGCGAATTTTTACTCCTATATATATTTGTGCTATTTCATTAGCAAAAACACACCTTAGACACTTCTCTCAGTCTATAATAAAATCCTCAGTTTTCCTCAGAGTGGTTTTTACAAGTTCTGCATTTATGTAAGTTCTTGTATTTATTTTCTCTTAGTTTTTATAATTAATTCCCCAATTATTATTTATCGTTTGAGATTGTTATTTCTTAGTTAAATGATGTAGATTTAGGATTACGACGTGAGGCAGTGCAGATTCCTTGTCTATAAGGATCCACACGCCCACGCCTATGTCTCGTGATCTATGTATGATTTTATTTTGATTAATAATCGTATTTCTAGTAGATCTATATAATTACTTTATGAATTTCTATTTTATTCGTTATGTATAGAGAAACGATAAGATTTAGTTTTTCGCCGAGTCAGTCTGGCCACGTCTTTATGGTGAGACTGTCCATTTAGAATTTCTTATCTTAGTAGGTATGGCTACGGCTACGTTGCTCGTCTGTTTTAATTAAAACGTGCTATTAGGAAATACCAATATAGTACTCCTAGGTCGGCTCATGAATTGATCTTCCGGGACTTTCAGCGAGATCTAGATCTGTTCTGTATTTGGGAATTGTCGACACCTAGTTATAGGTAAATCGTAGATTAACAGGAGACCTAAAAAGTAAATGTTAATGGGACGGAGACTGATGCGATCGCTTAGGAAGTACGCCTAACCACATGAATGTTGCCTAGGTAAGGAATACGGTTAATATCGGCATCCCTAGTTTTGTAAGCGTGCGAGTTATATGAGATGGAGGCCTAAAAAGCGAAGTCACGTAATGTAGCACAGTGATCTAGATGGCCTACCCGGAGCTAGATCTAGTTTAGGGGATGACTCCCGTAGCCAATATAAAAGAAATACGAATCGGATTAATAGTTGTCGAGTCTAGCTTAATTATGTAGAATCTTTAGATCCAAACGATAACATTATAATTGGGGAGGTTAATTACGTTGTTTATGTGTTGTGTCGTGTCGAGTCCTTTATCTTTCTTGTCTCTTGTTGGTCGTACACCGCCTTTGTGTCCTTGACACGAATGATTAATTGTTTGTATATAAATGACCCACAATTGGTTCCCTGTGGGATCGACCTTGATTCTCTATAGCTATACTACGATGGACCTAGTCCTCTTGCTAGTATTGGTTTATGGTGGTCAAGTATTTTATTATCACTTGATCTACGTCATCAGGTGTCATGGAAATCCACAAAACAAACATGCATAGCTCATTCCACGATGGACTCTGAGTTTATCGCATTAGATAAAGCAGGAGAAGAAGCAGAATGGCTTCGTAATTTCCTAGTGGTTATTCCATGTTGGACTAAACAAATTGCTCTTGTAAGCATACATAGTGATAGTCAATCGGCGATACATTGAGCACAAAACAGTATGTATATTGGTAAGTCTCGACATATATGTCGCTGACATAATACTATTAAACAACTGATCTCTAATGGCGTGATTTCCATCGATTTTGTTAGATCGAAGGAGAATCTTGCGGATCCGCTTACAAAAGGTTTATCTAGAGATCAAATGTCAAAATTGACACTCGGAATGGGATTAAAGCCTATTGAGACATAAACTTTGTAATGGTAACCCAACCATGTTGACTGGAGATCCCAAGATGATGGTTCAATGGGACAACTAAGTTATGAAGATTCCGTGAACACTTACCCATTCCGTGAACACTTACCCATTCCTATATCTTGTTTAATCCAGTGGGGTATGGCAGAATACTCTTGATAGGAGATCACCTATGTAAGTGTAAAGTGGGGCCGCTTCTGTGAGAATTCAAAGGCTAGAATTCTCTAATGCACTTTCTGAAACCTGGGGTGATTCATGGCCAAAATTAACACAATCATGAGAACCAAATACGGTGCTTAGAGAAATATTGTGTGAGTACTATTGTCTGGTTTTACAATAAAGGCTGAACAGTTCAAGACATAGTTCACTGATTAGCCGAGTAGATCCGATAGTATTTCACTAAGGCAGGTTCAAGCCAGAAGCTACCTCTCCTGATGCAATATTTTCTGTCAGAAATCTCTTCAGAGTCAGCATATGCATCAATATCCATTCATGTGGGGGATTGTTGAAGAAAATAGAGGAAAAATGATTTAATCAATTTTATTGTTTTTTTTAATCATTTACGACAATTATTTTAAAAACCGAGTTCGATAGAATTTATTAAAGTGATCGAGCTTTTATTAAATTATTGAAAACTATACAATATGTAGTTGACAATAGGATTTAAAATCATTCAATTCGGAGTACGGATGGATGAGATATTAACGCATTAAGTTGTTGTGAGATATGAGAAGTAAAGTAGTGTAAAACTTTATCCCACATTGGAACATGAGTGTTCCAATGTCAAGTATTTATATGATGATAGTTGATGATTTGTATAAGCTCTTAGAGAAATGGAGAGAGTTCAGAATGGTTTTAGACAGACGATATTCTGCTAAAATTGCCACACGGGCGCGCGCGAGCCGCTGCCCACCCATGCCCGTTGACCGTTGACCGTTGACCTTGGGCTTGGGCTTGGGGAATTGGGCCTGAGACCTTGGGCTGGGCAAGTATTATCTATTTGGACAAAGTCAGCAGGGTGGCAAGTCAGCTGAGATTGCTGAGACTGAGTCAACTGGACAAAATTCAGCTGAGGTTTTGGACAAAGTCTGCAGGGTGGCAAGTCAGCTGAGATTGCTGAGACTGAGTCAGTTGGACGAAATTCAGCTGAGGCAAACTTAGCATCAGCAAGGCAAAATTCAGCTGAGGCAAACTCAGCTTCAGCAGACTGAGTGTTCGGCCAAGGCACTTTCAGCAGACTGAATGTCTCAGTCAGCTGAGCCTTTTCGTCTTCTGCTGAGACCTTTCATCTTCGAAACTGTCATGATTAATATTGATATCAAAGTGGGAGTAGTGAGAGTAAATGCATTAATGGTTATCAATGCGTAGGCTTTTCCATTGCTTGCTCAAGTCTCTATATAAACCAGTCTTTACAAGATGGAAGACACACAAGTATTCAAGCAATACAAGAGCATAAATACATTCCATTGCATAAACCTTTTTCTACATTCATAGTTGAAGAGTTTCTCGGCATTTTCAGAGTTCGACGATGTTCAGAATAGAAGCACATCTCCATCTGAACAGGTAGCTGAGTTATCCTGGGAGACAATTGCAACAACCGTGGGTACAAGCCGGTGCAAATTTGTCTTAAGGACAGAGTGCAACTCATCTCAGTTTTGCATATCCTTTTATATTTTTTTACATCTATTGTAATTATATTTATATTTTGAATTGGAAATAAAATTGTTCTTTATTTTTTATGAATATTTATTTTATTCGCATACGAGTATAACAGATCTTTTATCTGGACGTAGAAGGGTTTGGCGGCTTTATTTTGCCGTTTTTACCTGGTTGAGTCTTTAAATGCCTATGGTCTCTGGATATCCGAGAGGGTCCAAATCCTCATCTTCGTATCATGGCCTCTGGGTATACCGGAATGGTCTTGTACAACTAAAGGTTTGATGACTCTGGGGAAGTATCCACCCAAGGACCGAGGGCTCGGGTGCGGATTGATCGTGGTCTTAAGTCAGCTTTATCGCTAGGCTTCAATCCATCACGGTGATGAAAAGACTGAGAGACCTCTATCTTGTTGATCACCGTGAAATTAGTACTATAAAGTATATATTTATTTACCCCGAATTGTGTTCAATTGATGAATGATAAATGGATTATTGTATGAAATGCTTGTCAATTGTCTATAGTCGGTTCCTTGGTTAGTAATTCTGCATCTATACATTTCATCCCGAGATTTGGTACCGTTTCATGTTATTTTCCGTACTTTCCAGATATGCCAAGTCATGGAGCAAAGTGGGAACGAATCTGGGCTAAAAAGGATGATTGGGCCGAAGTCATAAAGTCTGGAAGAAATCAGTTGGGCCAAGAATCGAAGAAAAGAAGTCCGGCAACCCTAGCCGCAGTTGCGCGACTTGTTGGACAAGAAATCGAAGCCGCCATTGAGAGCGTTAAGTCGGTTATAGTTTACCTAGCTTAAGTCGGTTTTTACATCTATATAAAGGATGTTCCGAATTAATTATGTATGAACTAGGTACACAATAGATTTGATAATATACATTATTTTACTTATGAAATAAAGTTTCTCTTTAGTTTTATTTCGTTTTCCTTTGGTTATCTCTTCCAAACCATCGACTAACTTGAGTCGATCAAGTTAGATCAACCGTCACGGAGGTATGAATCTTTGAACGTTCATTCATATTCTTAATTATGGTAGATTTACTTTGATTAATGTGATGTAATTAACCCGCATGCTTAAACAACTCGTAATTAACCAGAATTAGTCAAGACAGAACGATGAAATTCCAGAATTAGGAACCACCGCTTTCGCAATTGCGGCGGTGTTTACCGCAATTGCGGCGCAACTTAGGTAACCCTAAATCTGGAGATTCAGCGTCAGCTACGTTGATCGACATGTTTAATTAACAGTAGGTTAGATCTGGCCAATCTGCTTATTGTATTCGTAAGTTAACATGAAGGACGATAAGTGAAGTGTTGATTAGGGCATAGTATGGATCAATCCTAGGAACGTGCTAGTCATATTAACGATAGCTTCTTAAGAAATTCTCGGTTCGCCGGCACTTTCTAGATCTTATTGCGTGTGATTTAATACAACCAACGAAGGAGGTTAACATCACATAGACGTTTACTGTCATATTAAAGAAGTAGATAACTCTAGAGATTGCACCCGTAGCTAAACACTGAATTAAACACGTGTTCTGGTTAAATCTGGGTAATTACGAGGAGAAGTAGGTATAAGGGTTAATTACACCAAGTTAGGAGATCAGTGAGGAGAGATAAACCAACTTTATTTTCTGTTTATTTGTTGGTCGAAGACCATTATTTGTTTCCATAGTTAGTTTGATGGATGTATTGAATGAGTGACTTTGTCTTTGTAGGATCGACATTGACTCACTTATACTATAATACGATTGACCTAGTTTGCTAGTATTTCGTGTGTGTTGGTGCCTTGGTGGCCTACACGCGACGATCACTTGTTCATGTCTCAAGGCCTAAGTTACACAGTACACGTTGGTGCACCTACATTTCTGAAAGCAGACCCCGCATATCTCTACAATATGATGTGCATGTCATATATCTTCTTTCTTTGTAGTCGTATAACTCAACTACTCCAACATGACAACATTTCTAATATTCCAGTTTTGAGTCTGCCCGTACAGTTGTTCTCCAAGTAATATCATACAACACCCTCCTGACACTGGTAATGCACCTTCCTACACTCTTTTTAATATCATATCTTTAATAATACATTTGCATTTGCTATCATGACCACTTTGTATAAAAAATTATTTTGTGCATGTGAAGTCTACACTGGTTAGTGTTAGGTGGGCCCCCTGTTCAACAACTGACTTATTACTATGAAATAGTAAAATTAGTTTGTTTTTTTCTAGTCATAATACGACTATTATTATTCACATAAATAGCATGAATTATTACTATGAAATAGTAAATGCATTTAGTGTGTAAGAAATAATAATACAAAAAAGTTAACAGTACTTCACCCACCGACAACATGCCTGTATGAAATATTATGCACATGCTTTTATTACTAAAGAAACATAAATTGCTGATTTAAATGATGATTAATTAGACGAGATTATGATATTGTCTTTGATATGTGAATTAAATGTAATTAACTATATAATTCATAGACATGTATTGGAATGCTATTAAGGACAAAAATAAATTTAATGGGATGGCCTTATTAAAAACTCACTTCATAGAGGATGACTTATAGGAAATAATAAACGGTGTAAGAAATAATAATACAAAAATATTAACAGTACTTCACCCACCGACAACATGCCTGTTTAAAACATTATGCACGTGCTTTATTAATAAAGGAAAAAAAATAATTATTGCTGATTTAAATGATTAATTAGACGATAATATGATATTGTGTTTGATACGTGAATTAAATGTAATGAACTATATAATTCATTGGGATTTTAAGAACACCACACTAAATTTACATGACACACCACATCAAAGTTATAAAATAGGCATGTATTGGGATGCCCATAAGAGCACTGATAAATTTAATTGAATCCCCTTAAAAACCCCTTCATAGAGGATGAATTATGGGTTTGCGGTGATGATCTGAAGGTGGTAGATGGTGGTAGGGGACGGTGGTGGTCGGAACATGGCGGGAGGCATGGGATCTTTTCTCGAGGATACCCCGGTACCATGAGTGACCGCGGACAACTCATTACATCAATTTTTATTTTGTGAGAACATTACATCAATTTTTTGATTTAATAAAAACACGATGTGTTGAATTAGTGAAATAATATTTGAATCGGATACTCATTTATAATAGATTTTTCATTTTACATATTTAAACGTTATATCTTTTAATTTTATAAAAACTCTTTTAAGACAAACTTGTGGAGAGTGATTGTTTAGCATGCATTGCGCGTCTTCGGAGCCCTGTGGATGATCTTACGGCGCATGGTGTCTAGTTCTGGACTGTTTGGCCATTTTAACTAGTTTAATACTTTGTTTCTTTCGTATTTATTCGGCGCGTGAGAAATGTCCCTGCATATCTTTTGGCTCGACATGCTTTGTTAATTTCTGCTCGGACACACCCCTGAGGACGTTTTGGCCGTTTGTTTGACGGATGTTGATTAATATAAGTTCTTATTTACTATAAATAAAAAATAATTAAATAATAGACAAGCTACATCGTATCTACAATATTTTATTAAAAATAGAGAAACAGTATGTTTGAAATAAGAAATAAAGTATATGATGCACTTGTGAAAAGATACATAAACAACAATTTATTATATATATCAAGTTATTACATATCGAGATATATATCGATAAAACCTTAAATAGCTAGAGAACCGGAAAACATGGCCTAACAAAAACTGATAGACCGAAAAACCAAACCGAACCGAAATAAAACTCAAAGTGACAAACCACTCAATATAAACTCACAACCCCTCGGTATAGGCAACTCCGGTGTTCTTCAGCCATACACCACCTTGAATAAACTTTGCCACCGTAAAGTTAGTAGCCTCGGCCGCATTCGTAATCACACGAAACCCGGCCACTTCACTCTACCACCCGTATCCGCACCTGGCCCTTTGTTCATATATTCTCCATAATACAATGTCTTTAACGCGAATCCTCCGTCCCACGGGGACCACCCGGACGGCTCAATGTGATTACCAATATTACTCTGCATGTACACG
The DNA here is from genome assembly GCA_036785695.1 of Gentiana straminea. Lineage (NCBI taxonomy): Eukaryota > Viridiplantae > Streptophyta > Magnoliopsida > Gentianales > Gentianaceae > Gentiana > Gentiana straminea. Next base: position 2,500,979 of record JAVUPR010000099.1, on the reverse strand, counting down.
GTTCTCGAATACTCCTTCCACGGCCGACCCAAATACGTTTTGAACGATCCCTTTACGGGTTGAAGATCGGAACTAGCTATTACATCACAATTTTAGATCGAAATCCCGGTGTTTGAATTCGGGTTTGTTCTACCTTGAGCGGTACACATGTTCGATTGACCCGACATTGGTTTTCGGGCCACGATTTTTGAGTTTTGGATAACCATTTCGGCATCGCCAAAGACGAAGTCGATGGTACCGGTGATGTAACAGTCTCTGTAGAATTGACGGAGACTATGGGCATATAATATAAGGTGTCTTGAAATGCATCGAGTTTGACCCGGTTTAAGACGGATTGATCCGCTCCGACCCGAAGAGCGACGGCTTGATGTTTTTGTGGCGCGGCTGTGTTTTGGAAACCTATGTCTTGTGGTATGAATCCATCTCCAACGGCAACTGAAATATTGTGGAAGTACAAAACATATGGATATGTTACATCAAAACAATGCTTTTATACATATTGAAAAGAAAAAAGAAAAAAAAAAAAAAAGCCTTTTGTATATAAAAAAATTTGACAATACATACATTTATGCTTATGAATATGGTTGATCTCATACGAGTAAGGTAACTACCACAATCACTCGAGTCCAACAAATATCACAATTTCATGTGACAGTGAGACAACTCATGGTATGTGAGATCTTATTGTCACATAATATTATGGTGTTTTTTGTTTGACTATGTTGTATGAACCGTTGATTGATATATTTCCGGTATGATCAATTATCTAAAAATGTTTTATGTTATTAGTTGTGACAATAGTGTTTCCGTGTGTAATCAATTTATGGGTCTTATATCATTATCAATGATGTAAAAATATATTGTCGCATTTGTTATATCTGAATCAATTTACGGTGGTCGATCAATGACCACCAAACTCAATTTTCATCTCAATGGATGGGAATTTGACACATATACACACAATCTCCCTTATTATGACAAGTGTCCATTGAGTTTGGTCGTTAAATGATCACCCTAAAATAAATTAATTTATAAAAAAAAAAAGTAGATTTATAGCATGCAGAGACCAGTTGCAGAGTTGAAGGTATACGTAGTTGAACCATCAACAATATTCAAGCTACCAGTTATAGTTGTAGCATCCATACCATCACCTACAATCATCAAATTCTTTTTTGTTTTACCAATTTCAACATTTTCTTTATAAACTCCCTTCTTCACATAAATCACATATCGCGACGGCGAATTATTCGGCGCCGCATTTACCGCTGCCTTGACGGTAGTATACTTGCCGCTCCCGTCCTTCGCAACCACCACGTTTGCCTGAATATTCTCCCCGGACCTTTGTACACTACTAAAAAAATACCTTTTTGCTACACATTTGTTTGCCACGCTCCAGCGAAAAAGCGTCCCAAAAAGTTACCTTTTGCGTCACAGTTTACGAGCGACGCAAAAGGTACTTTTACTGTAATTTTTTGATTTAACAGTGACGCGAAAACAACTTTTTTGCGACGCTCATAAAAGGTGACGCTACAGGTTCATTTTTTGCGGCGCTTATTTTGCGGAGTGGCAAGCTATAGTGTAGCAAAAAGGTATTTTTTTTGTAGTGGTAGTAGCCTCCGGTCATTCCTCGTAACCCAAGACGGAAAATCTCCGGTTTCTAAATGTCCCTCGCCGGTTTTAATTTGACTATCAGGCCGAGGGACTTTTTGGCGGTTTGAATTAAATCATTGAGCGTGTGCTCGAGACAAGTAACGTGATTAGTAAGCACGCTACTTAGCCACGTATGGACATCGAATGAGATTCTTCAGATGTCATGTTTTGAAGAGAGATCATGGAGTTCATACACTACAAAAAAAAGAATGTTTTGTGACAAACTTTAGGTGACAAAGTAGATTCATCGTGATTAGTAAGCACGCTACTTAGCCACGTATGGACATGTCCCGAATGAGATTCTTGGGATATAGCGGTGATGTCATGTTTCCTTAATAATGAAGAGAGATCATGGAGTTCAATTAAAATCTTTCATTGCAACCCATCAATTATTAGTAAATACGTAGTTTGCCCCTACTATAAATAGGGTTATCTTGTAATAGAAATAAATGATGCAATAATGGAAAACATATCCGAGCTCTTGATCTTTCTTTTCCCGTTTCTAGGGTTTCGATTTCTAGTCGCCTTCTTCAATTGATCCTCTTTCATTCTTCGATTCAATAAAATTGATAACTTCGCAGCCGAAAAATCTTCAGGAGGTAATCTTCTGTATATCTGAAACTACAGTATTCAATAAAATTGCAACTTCGCAGCCGAAAAATCTCCAGGAGGTAATCTTCTGTTTATCTGAAACTACAGTTCATGAAGATCAATGCTTCGAAATCGTAGTTTCATTTGGAAAACACCTTTGCTAATCTGATTCTGGTATTTTAAAACAATAAATTCGGCATAATTTTGACGACTGTAATTGATTCCTCACATTTAGAGCACTGAAATGCGGATTTGAAGAGGAGGATAGATAAGCTGAGATCGGAGTTCAATGAGGCTAATTTGAAGCTCGAAGATGCTAAACGGGGTAAGGAAATGGTCGAGCAAGAGTTGAAGGGTGCGAAGTTGAGTCAATGTCTATGAACGATGCTTCTATTCAATCCCCTTAGAGGTTAGATTCTCGTTTATTTTGTCACGTTTTTCCGAAATTTCTTCCCCGCCAATTGTGTATATTTCCTTTTTGATTATTATACATATTTTCTTATCTCTCGATTGGTCAATATGTTTGCGGTTTATGAGAAACTCAGCTTTCAGTGCGTGTAAATTTAAAGTTTCTCTTGAAATTTTGCTTGTAGTTGAGGATTGATTCCATCCAGTGCGAAATATCTACCGGAGGACTTCACTTGGAGTCCCTAAAAGTATGCTTCTGTAATTTTTCTGGTACATGAGTGTTTTTATTTTGTTTTGTCTTTCATTATCATAAACTACCGATCATTTTGTTCTATGCATCCAAAAAAAGAAGAAAGTGATTCCAGTAGCTTTGCCTTTTTGTTTTTTGTATAACGTAGAAGAAGAAAGTTAACATTCTTTCATTGTTCAGAAGATTACCAACCTTATTGAGGCATTGAGCTCAAACAACATGGATCCACCTTCATGAAGTACTTAAAGACAGGGGCACTCTGTATCTTGCCTCCAATTCACATTCTAAATACCCTGGAAATCTGCTAGAGTTCTCTAAATTCTCAAATAGCACAATTACCATCCTTGTTATACCCCCCCCCCCCCCCGCGCGCGTTTTTCAATGCTTATTAGGTGCATTATTCTATGTTTTCCATCTTTTGGGTTCCTTCATTGTTTATATGTTCCACATTTGTATGAACTTGTTACATTTTCTGCAAGAACTCAACCTTATGTATCCTCTTTCTAGGTGTATTCGCTGCGATTGCCTGTTGGTTATTGTGTGGGGTTCTGTTTTTTTAAAGCACCGAGGGAAGGAGTACGTATCAGGATCTTGTTCAAGCACGTCCCCCTTATTTGAATATAATTTACTTGGCTGAAATGGAAGTATCTCTAATGTCCAAGTCAATGTTATTATATTCTTGATGCTCATTGGTGGTGAGGTCCTCGTTTCCATGGTGTGTTCATAGGACGATGCATTTTCTTATAGCGTTATTCCCTTTTTCATTTGTACTAGTACTTATTAATTTTAGAAACATAACATTTGAGATTGATAGGCACGGGTTGTCTTGTTCTTGTTCTTGTCTTGTTCTTACCTCAAGTCTTTTGCGGTATGATTGTGTACATGTTTTATTTCTCTTATGGTGTGTTACATTGAGGATTAGCATTGGAAGTTAGTGATTACGTTGACAAAATACTTCGAAATGGGAGCGGGGAAGAGCGCGGTCCAAAGAAAGCCTTCTAAAAGTCCCTCTTCAACTCGGGTATATTAGATCTTAACAAAAGAATCAAAACGAGAAAAAGAAAAAAACGAAAAAAAAGAAACTCGTGTATTAGCTTCTTGCTATCCTTAGTGTGTAAATAACTTGCGAAAACTGCTCCCGTTACCCCATCATATGCCGACCGGTCAAATTCCATGCGGGTTTATTTTCTATGATCTTAAGTTCTCTTGATGTGGTTTTAGGAGCTTAACTCGTGTCCGTTACGCGTTCTCTCGTATTACTATTCTGCTGTTGCTGATGACGTCTCTTTTGGTTGAAGGCATACTATGGTGCTGGAGCCGCCCCACCTTTTTTTCCTATTGCTTCACTCCAGTTCCATATCCTGCTTTATACCCTCTGCCGGAGTATATGCGCATCCTAATATGGCTACGGTAATCAGTAATATCACAATTATAATCTCTTTATTTTCTTTTTTCAATTGATTTTAGTCGTCTTTACCTTTTATTCATCTTTTCACAGACTCCTGGCACTGTACAAGCAAATACAGATTCAGAAGTGAAGGCCACGGAGGGAAAGGAACGTTCCTCCGCCGTAAAGTCCGGGCAATTATTGAAAGAAATGTTAGGGAGAATGGGGTAACAACGTATCTATCCGAATTATTAGAAAGAAGGTGTTTGGAGCGAGCACACACATAATTAAAATGCCCTTCGGGCCGAGAAGGGTGCTTGTTCGCAAATGGATCTCGCGATTTGAAGTGCGGCCATACATGGAAACATTCACTGAGGTGAGCTGAGTTCAAAAGTTTTTTGATTCTTTATAACATTATTTATCATCAAAAGTCATTTGCTTAGATTATGTTCTGTGTTTTTTTCATCAAAAGGCAAGTCTATCTAAATTGCAAAATCAGAACTTTTTCGTTTATATTTTTCGATTTTGTTTTAGATTATTTGACGCACCGTGTTTTTTGTTCTGCAGCGAAGACATGCATTGTCGGAAAGTACAAGAGCCATACAGCTTCACATTCAAAGAAAGTTGAAAATAAAGAGAGAATAGAAAAGGGTTGACTACATTCTCTTTTGTACTGCTCTTGCATTTATTCCAAGGTGATTCTTTTACACTTTCTTCTAACATTTTCTTCTGGGTTTTCGGGTTCAGAAGAATGGCGGAATTGGATAAGATCACTCTAGTTGAGCATTCTCGCTATCGTTTCAATCAATATGTTGCGTAATATAGGCACATACTCTATATATTTAAGCATTATTATGCCTCGTTTATCGGTTGTAATGTGTTTGTTTGAATTCAGGTGATATATATATATTCCCCTGGGTTTCATATATGACTTTCAATTCCGGCCTTATGTGTACATGCATGATCACCTTATTTTGTTGTGTGCCAATTTTCAATTTTGAAAAGGTACATAAGGTTCCTACTATGTTACATGCCAAGCATAAATGGTAGAATCACTTGACTGATTCTACTATTTGTGCCTCATATTACTCTTCTTTTTTTTTAATTTGGATCCCTTTCGGTTTAGTGAGGGGTTTCGGTGATCCGTGCGGTGATGGTGTGTTTTGACAAATTGGGATTAAAATTAATGAGCCTTACAATGACTTCGTATTGAAAGTTCTAACTATGAAAAAGTCTTTGATACTTTTTGTTTGGTTTGCGCGTTTCTTTTGGTTTAAGTCCATGACAGCTTGTGTACTAAGTTGCTTGTACGGTGGTAGTTGTCCAAGTAAGTTGCATCTTTTTAATGATTCTTTAAGATAGTGTTTTGGCTTGGTCTGTTTATGTTGAGTCTTCATTTTAGGTCTTTTAAGTCTTGTTCCGACTTCAGCTTTTTGTTCGTCAATAAGGAATATTAGTACTACCATGTTTGATCTGGAAAATGAAACCAATGTAATGATTTGGAGAAGAAATTCTTGAATGCAGCTGCATAATAAAGGTTATTTCTTTACATTTTTTCTTTGATTTATTGATATTTTGGTTCTTATTTTTAGAAGTCATGTTTTTTTTGTGTCATGCTTGAATCGGTATTCCCGAAGACCGATCCACTAAGCCTATGGGCACGGATGCCAAACAACGGGTATTCCAAATTTCGAATCCCCGCTGTGTTTTCCGTTTTTATCGGGCTTCATTCGGTTTATTAGACTTCTTCTTCCCCGATCTGGTGAGAAAGATGAGGTTTGTCACGGTCAAAAACATGGATATTGTCCTAATTCACTGATCGTCACAAGAGACACCTCGTCGCGCTTACGCAACAAACGCCGCGACAAAAAATATTTGTCACGAAAGCTTTTACGACGAAGCTTTTCGCGACGAATTTGTTTGTCACGACCGTTCGGATCGTTGATCCGACGGTTGATGTTGTGAGTGAACTCGATGGAATCTTGGATACGAGATAACGATTCTTGGAGAAACTTTTGAAGGTTAGTTGCATCATTGGAAGATTGTGTTTTGTTCACGTTTGAAATGGTGAAGGAAACAATGGCGGTTGTGCCTATGAAAGCGGCTATGGAGAGGAGAACTAAAAGCGTTTTGGTGTTTACGCTTTTAGTTTTGGGAGTGTCGAGTAATGGCTCATTGGAGGTGGTAGACATGGTGGCTAAGTGGCGGATCCAGGAATTTATTCCAGTGGTGTCACCGGAGTCTAAAACTACATCTTTTATCCAAAAAAATTCCAGTGGGGTCACCGGAGTCTAAAACATCAATTTTTATCGATAAAACTACATTTTTTAACAACAAAACTACATAATTTTAATACTATAAAAAAAAATTAAAATCCATTGGGGTCACGTGACCCCCTGGGGCACGTGGATCCGCCCCTGGTGGCTAGCTACTTGTTGCTGAATCTCTGTTGTGTGGGTTACTATAAATAGACCAATAAAACAGTGTATTGCATGGGGTGAGAACCTATAGATGTCGTAAAGAAGTAAACGATTTGAATCTAGTCAAGTATTAGTCAATAACAAAAAAACAAGGGCAAACAAATATCCGCACCAAGAAGGTGTGCCACATGTGACCACGTGGACACCACATTAAATGTTTGTATTATTTGGAACTACATAAGCCGTTTGCAATACGAACGTCGCTGAATTTGACGTTGGAATACCAAATCACTTTTTTATATCTTTCAGATCATAGAAAATGATTGAAACACATTTTAAATCCGGAAGCTAAGGCGTCCCGGGAGATTTGACCGTGTAGTTATGGTCCGCTTATTGTTTTTCTATAATGTTTCATTACGTAAAGTCGAAGCTAAAGGAATCGACTTTATGACATTGTTCTCCGATACATCATATTGTGGTTTATTTTGTAGGTGGAAACTCCTGATAGGGCTGGAAGAGAAGTGATTCACAATCTTCACGTCTCTAAGAAAGAGCTAACTCTTGCAGAGAATGTGATATGTTTATGTTGCTCTCTTTGTCTTGTGCATGCCTTGAATTTGTTACGGTTTAAGTTTACGCGATTTATTTCATGTTGGGGATCTATTCTTTGATATTATCATTGGTAACGATTTATGTTGGGCCTGCCGTGCCTTGCACGGCTCACGTTCACTATTTGGCAACCTCCTGAGCTGACACGTGGCATTTTTTTTAACAGCAGAATTTTTTTTTCCTTCGGTTAGCGTTATATAGAAACCAAATTTTTTGTTCAATTCTCCATTACATTAACCGATCCAAAGTGTATATTTCGATACGGTTCATTTTTATTACCTCCAACAGACAGTGCAGTTTCAGTTTTAAGTTTCAATCAACCGAAAATTTTTGATTCGATTTCGGCACAACAATTGAATAAAACCGTGTACTTTTTTTTATATCAAACGTGTACCATTAGTAGTTTGTGCAGAAAAGGGGAAAAAAATAAAGACCGACGGATTTGAAGTTCTACAGTGTAGTGTACGATGGAGAATTAGTCAAGTTAGCTATAAAATACAACAACAAAAAAATAAGGGTAAACAAATATCCACGCCAAGAAGGTGCACTCACATGTGACCACGTGGACACCACATTAAATATTTTTATTATTTTGAACAACATAACGTTGGTGGAATCGATGGCCGTTTGTAGTACGAACGTCAATAAAATTGACGTTGGAATGCCAAATCACTTTATATCCTTCAGATCGTATAGAAAATGAGTGAAACACATTTTAAAGAATATTAATGATCTGGAAGCTAAGGCGTCCCGGGAGATTTGACCATGTAGTTATGGTCCGCTTATTGTTTTTCTATAATGTTTCATTACGTAAAATCGAAGATAAAGGGATCGACTTTATGACATTGTTCTCCGATACATCATATTGTGGTTTATTTTGTAGGTGGAAACTACTGATAGGTCTGGAAGAAAAGTGATTCACAATCTTCACGTCTCTAAAAAATAGTTAACTCTTGCAGGGAATGTGATATGTTTCTGTTGCTCTCTTTGTCTTGTGTCTTGAATTTGTTACGGTTTAAGCTTACGCGGTTTTTTTCACGTTGGAGATCTATTCTTTGATATTATCGTTGGTAAAAATTTATGTTGGACCCACCGTGCCTTACACGGCTCACGTTCACTAGTACTATAACAAGAAGGATATGGTTGATTTTGCAGTGACATCTTATTTATTATTATATTATATGACATATCAATTTTTATATTTTTTAAATAAACCATCCCCCACCGGGCATCGTGTGAGTATATATTATAAACAATATGACATATCGATCCATGAGAGCCAATTAAAATATTCACTTTTTTTCCTCTATACGGTATAATCATTGTGTCATAATCAGTTACACAACAATAACATGCATTGTTGATAATGATAAGTCAGTGATATGACAATTGTGTTAGTATTTTTGCTCTCTTTTTTTCTTGATGTAGTAACAATTAAATATCGATCAGTAGATTTATGGTGGTCCTGGACGGAATAGGACCCTCTCAAGTATTTGAGGAAATGTTCTCTCAAGTAGAAGTGATCTAACCACACACCAAAATGTGAAAATCATCTAACCGTATATTTATTTGTTCAAAACTACGTCATTTTGGTGATAATGTGTATAAACAAATCCACTTGACCCTTAAGTACTTGAGAGAATCCACTCACGTCCTGGACTATCATGTCATAGTTGTTCAACCAATTAAAATTCTTAAAAGAATGGCAAAATGTAAAAACATGGTATTCATATCTTACACTGTCGGGCCCCGAGTGTTTTTCTGATTTTTTATTGATTCTGGATCACTAAATCATACTTGGTCCAGGACCTATCAAAATTTGCGAATATCGAGTGATGCATGTGATTGTGAACCCTTACAGGCATATCCCATGATGCATGTGAACCTCTCGTAAATTGGACAAATATATATATATATATATATATATATATATATATATATATATATATATATATATATATATATATATATATATATATATTACCTATTGTAATTTAGAATAACAAAAAAAATTTCTCATTGATTTCATAAGAGAGTACAACCGTATTTATAGTTCTCAATTAACTTGGCCTACAAGGAATAATATTAAATAATACTACCTTCAAGTATCCACTTTTTGAAAATGATTTGTCTAATAAAACGTGTCAATTTAGAAAATCAATGCATCTTTTCCAAACATACTTATATTACCGTTTAATGTTTGTATAAACTTTTCATATTCCAAAACAAGCATTTATTATAAAAATAGGGGCATATATGTCAATTAGTGTTTAAAATCCAACATATTAATTGTTTTGTTAATCTGTGTACACCGCAAAAATATGACACTTTTTATGGGACGAAGGTAGTATAAAATACAATAATGACTCAAATATTTATTCGGTATTTATAATATCCTCAATACGCCTCCGTAATCCGGTGGAAAACGACTGAACACGGAGATTGGCCTTGAGCATATCGAAACGAGGAAGAGGCAATGGTTTTTTGAGGAGATCCGCAAGCTAATCCTTAGAGCTGAGGAAGGAGATGGACAGGCGTTTGGACGCCACTAGTTCGCGAACATGGTGAAAATCAATTTCAATGTACTTCGTACGAGCAAGGAAGACGGGATCGTGAGCAAGATAGGTGGCCCAAATGTTATCACACCATAAAGTATGTTATCACACCATAAAGTGGGACACGCTGGAAGGGAGATGTGCATTTCGGCTAGGCGGCTTGATCGAACTTTTTTAGGTGTCTAATCTCACCGGCAGTGTACCGGGTCAATTGTAGTCTAGTAAGTGGTCAAGGTCGTATCCTACGGGGATTGTGAGGTCAACCACCAACAAGCTATTATTATCTTGATCTAAGTCGCAATGCAACAAGAAAGTAAATGTATCTAAGAATCTACTACTACAAGGGTGATAAAATGATAAAAAGTCTAGCCAAGAGAATGCAATGATCAAGCAAATCTCTACTAGCGTCATGGTAATGAACTACCTACCAACCTTCTATTAGTGTTCAAGTGTGTGCTATCGGTGCACTCCTAAGCTAGTAGTTTCCCCTCATACGAGTGTATGAAACTACTCTATGCCTCCTCCTTGGTCTAAGAACCCTAAACCTAATGATTCAACATGATTAAGTTCTTGAGTGCAATGAATGAACAATAACCCCCGGATAATAAATCGAGTTCAATTAAGGTCGATTTTACCTTCCCGTTCTCCTATCCCTTCTCCTACACCAAGTTTCTCATTTCGGTCTCAACTAAGTGTGTGTGTGTGTGCGTGCGCGCGCGCGCGCGCGCAAGTTCTAGGTGATCAATCCAACACAAACAAGCAATACACTACAAATAGGAAAAGATAACAACAACACATGAAGCTATGAAATGCAAAACAACATTCTCAATCAACCAATAGAGATTATAAACTATCACAAATACATCATCTTGGCTAGCAAAAACTTAGCCTTCCATGGCTATGAAGGTCAAAATGTCACTTAAGAACTTCATAACTATGAACATAAAACTAGAAATAATAAGAGAAGAATTTACCCACAAGATTGCAACAACTTCAAAAGAGAATAATTGCATTGACTCTTCAAGGTTCAATCATGGAGAAAAATTACATCAAAAGAGATGGGTTTCCTTCACAAAATCAACTCCAAAAGCTCCAAGAAATTCTTCTAAGATTACAATTAGAATTAATGACTATTTATTGCTAAGGTTGGGCTAGAAGAGCCCTGAAGAAGTTGCCTTCAAGCTTTGGTGGTGTTAGGGAAGAAGATAGAATGGGTTAGGTGTGAAACTTGATCCAAAATGAGGTTTAAAAAGCTGAAAATCTGCTTTCTGTGACGCCTGGCATGTGCCGTTATAGGTTCGGCGTGTGCCGACATCACTGAAAATATCTCACACGGCTCTGGCAACGTTCGGCGTACGCCACTATAAGTTGGCGTGCGCCAGCTTTTACAACAGTTCAGTATAAAGACCATAACTTGAGTTGTAGACCTTCGATTGATGTGATTCAAGATGCATTGGAAAACTCATTTCTTGATATACAAATATCATTAAGAAGTCTTCTCCAGAAAATACCTCTAAGTGGGGTCAAATATCTGCTGAAGAAGTGTTATGGTAGAAACACAAAAGATAAATGATCCGTTTGAATTCGATAGCTTCCGGCATACTCTTCTAGCCCTCAAAAGACGTGTTTATGCTCAATGATAAGTAGAGATTTCGCAATCCGGCTCGATCAAATACAATTTATAAAACTCGAAACCTTAGGCAAAACTCACTTTCTAACCGGCAGTGAACCGGGTCGATCGTAGGTAGTGCGTTCACAGTCCGAGGTCGATCCCACGAGGAGATTGAGTCGAATATAAAATTTGTGTTAAAATCAGAGGGCAAAGAGTATGTGAACAAGACAAAAGATCGAAGCATTTATTATTTCACGGCATAAACAAGGATCTGAATCAAGACTTTTATCCAGAGTAAATTTCATCAAACTAATGATCTACAAAATGAAACCATATTGAGAGAAAACAAATCGAAATCAGGAAACTCACAATAATGAAGATCAAAACATTGTAGATCAAGACTTTTGAATCCGAAATTAGCAAAAGATATCAACCTTTAATTCATACAATAATCCCATGCACGAACTCCACCAAGCTATCGATCGAATATAGTATTCTACTCTATATATAAAAATCTAATCTAAGAAATTGAAATACGGAGCCTAGTCCAAAGCTCTAATCCGACCATTTAGATGTCAACCTGTCATAACAACCGCCGAAGCGGCTGGGTTGAGCACCTAAGCCGGCTTCGAACTCAGTCTAGGCCAATAAAAATCAGAATATCTGTTCTCTTAGGTTTAGCTGCTCTTAAATAGGCAAAAAAATCGCGACCTTGACCTAGTTGGGCCGACCAACTTGGCCCATTGAACTTGTCTTCAGTAAATTGGTGATAACTTTCTGTGTAGAGCTCTGATTTGAACGATTCAAGATGCGTTGGAAAACTAGTTCAATTCCCTACAACTTTCATGAAGACGACTTTACCAGAAACTGCCTCCAAGATGGGTCAAAATAAAGGTTCATGGACAGGTACGGTGAAATCAGCTGCTGTTGTCGGCGCCAAACGAGCGTTTGCCCTTCTGGTGGACGCTCGTCTGCCTGGAGATCTGATTCTTGATTAGGGTTCCTCCTTCCAGGAATGAGCGTTTGGCCTGCCTTGGATGCTAGTTTGTCTTATACGAGCTTTCCTGATTCGGGCTGAACCCATCCAAACGTGCGTTTGGGGTGATTTGGACGCTCGTCCGTCTGAAAATCCAACTTCCAGTATCAAGTGCTAATTCTGTGGACGCCCGTTTGAAATGTCCAGACGCCAGTTTGTCCTGAGCATGCCACAAACGCCAGTTTGGGGTAGGGCAAACGCCAGTTTGCCTTGATTTTGCTCCAAACTTGACTTTTCTCAACTTTCATGCCACACTTGTGCCTTGATAAACTCTTTCACTTTAAAATATAGCCTTCCAGGCCCTCGAGTCACCTAAGTCCTGCAATAAACACACTAACAAAACACCACGCATAATTCCGCAAGACAAAAGTGCTCGAAAAAGAGTCAAATATCGCTAAAAAAATGGAGTTCCCTATCGATGTGACAGTTTTACCCCCCGTGCATATAACTCACGATATTACTCTTGAAAAGGCCTAAATCTACCCAAAACATGCCAATAAAGTGATAAACGGGGGCTAGATCACATACAAAAGTGCAGTGAAGTTGACTCTCATCACTCAACACGTGTCGTCACTTGGGGTCTTGGTTAACCTATAATCCTGCAATGAATCACCAAAATACCAAGCGTAAACCCGACACGACGCTCCGGTTACTAAAACTGGTACAAAACCTATCAAAAAATATGATACTTTATATAATAATTACTATCTACACATTTGGATGAAACTAAGCAAATAATGACTCGAATTGATACGAAATCATCAATAATTGCATGAGAAATGGGGATAAAACATCGTGAAATGTATCATCTAGTTGACTTACATCAAGGCTACACAACCATTGAACCTCAGCGGCTGTATTGGACAGAGTCTTGTATTCCGCCTCGGTACTACTTTTGAACACTGTGAGATGATGTTTAGAACGCCAGCTAATAAGATTATTCCCTAGAAAAATACTGTTATGACGGATCGATCAAGAAGTGATGGTGATTGTGAGTAAAGATAAACAATCAACATGTACACAAACACAGAAACAAGAAGAACACAGATTTAATGTAGTTTCCGGCAATGTGCCGACTACTCTACGGACAAACGAGGATATTTTATTATCACGAGAAAGTTACAAATTACAACAAATACAAATGATATTTATAGCCTTGGGAATCCAACCCTAACCGACTTAACAACTAAACTAGATAATGACTGAAATACCCTAGAAGTAACCTTATCCAAACCGGAAAACCATGCAAACGTGTTCCTCAAGTTTGCTGAGAACCAATCTCAGTAGACTATACATCAGCAGGTTGATCAACCCTGCTGACTTGCCCTAGCTGAACACCAAACTTCAGTAGACTGCCCAACACTCTATTGACCAGACCACAGTTTCCATACAGACTTCAGTAGCATAGTTTAAGTCACCATTACAAATACAATAGGCACCAACTGAGCGGAAATTATCAGTGTTTGCAGCCCAGCCAGAATTAGAATAGGCAGCAAAGGTGGTGGGAGAGTGCCGAGAGAGAAAGAACCCATCAAATATCGTGTGTTTAAGGTAGCGTAAAATATGCTTGACCGCAAGTCAGTGATATCGGAGGGTGCATGCATAAACTTATTGACTTTGTGAATGGTGAAAGCACTATCAGGGCACGTGAAACTAAGATATTGGAGACCATCAACAATAGTCTGATATAAAGAAAGATCAGCAAACGGGGAATCCGAAAAAGCAAAAATACTTGTAGAAGTCAGCATAGGAGTGGGTCATGGCTTAGATTTGTCCATACCGGCACGCTGAACAAGCTGGAGAATATACTTGCACTGAGTCAGATACAAACCATCAGGTGTGCAGTGGGCTTCAATGCCCAGAAATATGATATGCGGCCGAGGTCCTTGACAAGAAAGTGGGAGCCCAAATAAGAGATGACCTGCATAATAAGTCAAGTCGAGGTACCTGTAATAATCACGTCATCAACATATATAAGAATGTAAATGCGATCACCAGCACGATAGTAAGTATATAGGGATGTGTGTGCCTTGGAGGCAGTGAAACCAAACTGAGTGAGAACATATGTGAATCGATAAAACCAGGCACGCGGGGCCTGACGAAGACCATAAAGACTGCGTTTGTGGTGGCAGACATAATCCGGATAATCAGGATGAACAAACCCATGTGGCTGCTGCATATAGACAAGTTCAGTAAGATGTCCATGTTGGACTTATTTTAAGTTTTAATGATAAGTGCCTGACTAGCTGTTATAGAGCAAAGGCAAAAGATGTCTAGATCAAATTTATAGGTTTATTAGAGTTTGATCTTTGTATAGGTTTGATCAAACAAGCATTGTAATTAGGTCACCGATCGTATCGTTGAGACTGTCTAGGTCGAGACTAGTTAGGAACTGCGCCGAAGACTGAAGCCTGAGGGTTCAAACTCAGTTATTGAAGGCTAAGGGATCAAACTTAGTACTTAAAGTCAAGGATATGGAATCAGAATTTAGAATTCTGTGATGGCCTAAACTGATTACATATACCTTGTGTACAAGGTCTAAGTTCCATATGTTAAGTGGTAATTGGAACTTAGTTATGTTCAAATTGGTGTACTCTAACTTCACAATAAAAAGTTAGATTAAAAGACAGTCAGCTAAAGTATTTCGTAAACACAGCTGACTTAAAATTGCTGACTGACATAAACATCAGCAGACTAATATACACAGATATTTGCTGAGTATAAATCTCGATTTAATCAAAGGTTACATTGGAAGATTACAAGGATAAGGATGGATTACAAGCCTTGATATTGTCAACAAATCAATGGCCAAGATGAAAAGAACTTTGGAAAGAATCAGAGGATTAACCAATGGACATAAGTCAAAGGGTGGACAGACTGAAAACTGACAAAAAGCAAACTGACAAAGTGTCAGTACTATGTACAGAGACAGAAAGCAAGTCAAGATGGAGACAAATCCGAAACGGCTATGTTTGAATTTCAAACATAAGTCACAGGATTCTCACCTATAAATAGAAGACTCCTGATCCAGATACAAGTGATGAAAAATGATAATCTACTCAAAGCTATCAAGTTTCTTATCAAGAAAATCACCCTACTGACATCACTGAGCTTAAAGCTACTGATCCAGAAAACTCTTCAAGTGTAACTTGCTATCAAGTTACATTAAGTTCACATACTTGAAGACATCAAGCTGCTGATCATTTCATCCTGATCAAGCTGTTGATTACTGAATCATTTACTTGATTCAACCTTTCTTTTACAAGAAACTGCTGAAGACAGAGAAGCACTTAGGTGTCAAGAAGCGTTGTTTGTGGTGAAGAGGTGGTGAAGAGGCAATCCTACCCTTCAAGGACCAGTGGAATACTTTGGAGCAGCAATCCTACATGTTTCAAATATTCAGTTTGTGAAGCCATAGTCATTGGTGAAGGACATACAGCTTAGGGATTTTTGTAACTGCAACCTCAAATATCTATAGTGAATTTCCTCCAACATCACAGGAGAAGAGTGGACTGACATGATTACACCACCTGGAACCACTACAAAAATTGCCTACTTACTTTCTGCAGTTACTTTCTGCATTTAGTATACTGATCATATCAACTTACTGAAACTAGCAACTGAATCATCCACTTACACTACTGAGTATCTAATACTTAGTATCATCTTTTTAACAACAAGTTACAAGGCTTAATTTGAATATATTCCACTGCAACAAATCCAAGAATAATCGTTGTCGCGACGATCGAGTGGTCGACAGATCGCCGAGCGATCGACGAGCTACGACATTGCTGAGTTTGTTAACTCTAAAAGTTTGAAGTGTTAAGTTTATTCACCCCTCTAAACTTAACCAAAGCCTTTTCAAGGGACCAACAGTCCATGAAGAAAAGCGTTTTGAATATCAACCTATCGAATATACCATTCTAGAGAGACAGCAAGAGCGAGAATGAGACATATAGTAACCGGTTTGACAACCGGGCTAAAGGTGTCTGTGAAATCAACACCGTGAGTCTGATGATAACCCTTAGCAACGAGCCGAGCTTTGTGATGTTCAAATCAACCATCTTCGTGATGCTTGGTGTGGTACACCCATTTATTACCTACAACATTCATATGAGACTGAAAATGGACAAGATCCCAAGTATTAGTACGTAATAGAGCATTAATTTTCTCTCTCATTGCATTACGCCAAGTTTGGTGTTTGGAGGCTTCAGTGAAGGAAGTGGGATCGGCGTTAGAGAATGTGATAAGAAGAGCTCAGGGTAGGGGGTACCGAATACAGTCATCCATTTGCTTGGGCTTTAAGGAATTGGTTTTCATTCGGGTTACCATAGGATGAAGAGGTTGCGGGATAGGTGATTCCGGCGGAGAAGGCTCGCTGGAGGGGGACGGCGGAGAGGGTGGTTGGTCTGCCGGAAAGGGAAGGGCCGACGCGGTAAGAGGGGCTTGCGGTGCTAGAGAGGGAACGGGGACCGATAAGGACGTAGGCAACATGACGGTGACATTGGTGGGAAGAGCAGGGGAGTTGGATGGAGTATATGGAAAAAGGGCTTCGTTAAAGACAACGTGTCGTGTGATATAGATACGGCCGGTGGATAGGTCAAGGAATTTGTAACCGTGATGCGACGGGCTATAGCCTAGGAAGATGCAAGACTTGGACCGGAAGTCGGTTTTGTGGATATTATAGGGGTAAAGGTAGAGCCAACACGCACAACCGAAGACACGGAGGAAGGAATAGAGAGCGGCCATGTACCATTTCGAAGAGAGATTTATTGGCAAGGGTACGAGTGGGTAAGTGATTAATGATGTATGTGGCGGTGATAAAGGCAACTTCCCAATAGGGAAGGGGTAAATTGGATTGATCTATTAGGGAGAGACCGACCTCGACAATTTGGCGGTGACGCCGTTCAACAGCACCAGCTTGTTCGTGAGTATGAGGGCACGATAGACGATGAGTGATAATGAAGGAGGTAAGAAATTGATTGAGGTGACGATATTTACCACCCCAATCGGTTTGTAGGGCTTTTAATTTTGTGTTAAATTGACGCCTAATCGTTGGTAAGAAATTACAAAAAGTGGATTCAACATCAGTTTTTGTTTTAAAGGAAAAACCATAAATATTTCGTAAAATCATCTAGAAAACTAACATAGTAACGGGAACCGTAAATCGAGATTCAGTACATGGACCCAAACATTGGAGTAATTCAAATCTAAAGGTGCAGAAGACGTAAATTCTGAAACATAAAGAGTTTGACGATGACTTTTAGCTAATTGACACGGGGCACACACATTGGTGGGTGCTTTATTAGAAAAAGTAATAAATGACGCCTAATGCCTAACGCAACACAGGGAACGAGCAATGCCCAAGACGTTGGGGCCAAGTGGTGGTGGAGCAGGTGGAGGCAGTGAGAGTTTGAACGGGAGATCAGTTGAAAGATAAATGGTACAAACCATCTTTGACATATCCTCTATGATGGAAGCGTCCCGAGTAGTCCTTCACAAGAAAATAGGTATTGTGAAATTCAAAGTATACAACATTGTCATTGGCAAATTTACAAACAGATAATAAATTACGAGTAAGAGATGGAGACACTAAAACATTGTCAAGAATATATGTGCGTGTTGGGGAAATAAAGGAGGAAGAACCGAGATGAGAATTAGATAAATCTGTACCGTCACCAACATGAACTTTTTCCAGACCTTCATATGGCTCGTAGGAATTAAGATTCTAGAAATCATTCGTAATATGATGGGTGGCATCTGTATCGGCAATCCAATCGGAAGGCGGTGGATAATACATGTGGGAGTGGTAGGCCTGAGGTGGGCGAGGGCCGGGTGGGAGAGGAGGGGGACGAGGGCCGGGTGGGGGGAGGGGTGTACCTGTAGTAGTAGGCTTGAGCCGTATGTCCAACACGTGAGCAGGTTGTGGAGTTATCACCGAAGTAAGGAGGTCGAGGTGAGCCACGGCCTCGGCCATGCCCCCAGCCTCGGTAATTGTTTGAACCACGTCCACGGTAGCCAGAATTGTTGTTTTGCGAAACCGTGGAAGTGGCAGCATTGGCAGTCGGTGCAAGATAGCCGGATGGCGATGGGGTCAGAATAACAGGACAATGATAGAGACTATGGGATTCGACCGTGATTAGCTGCGCACAGACTTCATCGACAATGGGTGGAGCGTGCACCAAGGTTTGTGACCAAGGAATCAAAGCTTCGAGGCCTGCCAAAACATAGGCAATAAAATCTTCATCGTTTAACGGATGGCCGGAAAGGGTGAGATCATCGCCAATCCGTTTAAGTTTGAAATAATAGTCAACGGCGAAGAGGTCCTACTTGTGTGTGAAGGCCAATTCAGTTCGAAGTCGGATCAGCTTAGATTGACTGGCAGAAGCAAATGAGGATTGAAGCGCAGTCCAAATTTCCGCCGAGGTGGTGGCGGTATAAACCTGCATCAATACATCGTCGGACAATGAGGAAGTGATGGTGCTCAAAATCAAATTATCTTGCTTAGACCAGTCAGCTTAGGCCGGGTTTGCTTAGACTGTACCGGCGGCGTCAGTGAGGGTGATGGCCGGTGCTTTGATAGATCCGTCAACGTATCCATAGACTCCTTGGCCCTGGAGGTAGGGGACGATTTGTGCTCGCCAAAGGTTGTAATTTTGTCGAGTTAATTTTGTAATATGGATCGAAAAAGAAGAAGGGCCTTTGAAGGTAGATAGAGGTGAGACGATGGTGGAAATGAGACCACGTGTCAATAACGTCCCGGGATTGCCCTACCCCGGGAGGGAGGTCGTACATGACCTCTCGGCTACCGCACTTTGCGGTGCGGCTCGGTCTAGTCTGGAGGCAGGATAGGCAGATCAGGTCGGTCTGGCCTGAGAAGCCTATCGAGGGCCGACTGGCTCTTTCCTTAAGTGATAAATAACACATGTGCCTATATTATAGGAGAATCCCTGGAATACCGGAAGGAAATCCCATAATTCGAATATAATCATAATTATCTTTTGTGAGAGATAAACACGTGATGATCCTTAGGGTTTAAGGATTATACGACTTGTTCAACAAGAAAAGGGGTGAGACGCCTCCCTATATAAACAACCCTAAGGAACTACGAACGACTTGATTCCAATTTAGCTATTGGATACGTAGGCAACTTGAGAGAAACTAACTCTCAGGCTCAGTCTTAATCACACAAAATCACCATCCCTATTATCTCTGTTCTTGTTTGAATCGTCTTAGAGGTTATTTGGATCCCTAGGTGATATCCGACATCATCAATTGGCGCTAGAAGGAGGGCCCAAGTTGCGATTTGATCAAGAAACGACGATGGTACCACCAAAAAATACCGGAAAAAGGACCCAAACCGCGGCGGCTAGAGATACGGAGACATAGACCCCACGGCTACGCTAGCCGGCCGCAAACCAATCCGGAGGAAACATTGGCGGATCCGGCACGGCGGAGGCCTTGCTTTGGAGGCGTTACGTAATTTGGACGTACCGGCGTTCAAAAGTGTACTAGGATTGGCCCTAAAGGGCGAGAAGAAGAAGCTCCACAAAACGTGGACCCAAAAGACAACGCGGCAAATAAAGAGGACGAGAGGAGAAACTCTCTCCTCTACCTCTCAAACGCAGCACGGACGAGTTAAGGCTCGGGCCCGGGAGGCGGCCGGGCGGAACTAGATGGGATCTGGGAAAGAAAACGAACGATCTCTCTATCGAATCACCGTTCTCGGAAGCGAGATTTTGAACTACCCACGCCCGGAGAGATTTAAAATCCCAAAACTAGAAGCATATGATGGAACGAAAGATCCCCAGGACCACCTCTTTCAGTATCTAACGCACATGAATTTAGACTGTGCACCCGAGGAGATGAAGTGCAAAGCCTTCCCGGCCTTACTCACGGGCAGAGCTCGTGAGTGGTTCCGGAAGTTACCACCTCGGTCTATTGAGAATTTTGAAACCCTGGCAAGAAAATTTTTGCAGGCTTTTGTCACCGCTAAACCCTTCCGGAGGAATGTCACGTACCTCCTCACAATTCGTCGGAAAAAAAAGAAGAAACGGTCTTTGCGGTACACGAAAAGATTCAATGAGGAATCTAGGCGGGTCGGGAATGCGCTGATGAACACCTCCCGATCACCTCTTTCGTAGCGGGTGCGCGAGAAGGTAGATTGTATGCAAAGCTCAATGGTCGACTTCCAAAATCTATGGATGAGTGTATGGATCGGCATATAAACACCGTCAAGGTGAAGAGGCCAACCGTTTAAAGAGGAGTCGGAAGCCCCTAAGAAAGAGAAGGCGGAGGACGGATCGATAGAAAGCGCAAACCGGTATGGGACCGAGTAGGCCGCGCCCATAACCGACCGACTCGGAAAGAAAGGGGCCACCGCAAGAGAGGGACTTTATCCCTTTGAATCGATCACGCGAGCAGGTCCTCGCCATAATGCAGAGGAAAGGCATTGCCCGTACTCCACCTCCTATGAAGGGTCCCCGGGAAAAAAGGGATCAAACCAAATATTGTAAGTTTCATGAGGACATTGGTCACGACTCAGAGCAGTGCAGGGATTTACAGAGAGAGATCGACGCTGCTGTTATGGAAGGTAAACTCGATGAGGTAATAGATAGGTCTCGTCACCCAGAACCTCGGGGAAGGCGGGAATACAAGAGGAGAGACTTTGGTCATGACCGAAAAGATGATTACGGACGAAGGAGGGACCCGTCCCCTGGACCGGAAGGGCAGCCAGATAATCGCCCCATCAATACCATTAATACCATCTCAGGTGGTCCGAGTACACCGTCCCGACTCGAGGAGCGAGTAGTAGCCGAGTACTGACTAACACCGACTCAGGAAAGAGACAAAGGTTGTCAGGGGAGGTCGTTTATGGCCCTCGCGATCCTCTTCCCCTCGTCAGCAATAATGAAGGTTTGGTTATCGAGGCGGTAATCAACAAACATACGGTGAAGCGTATTTGTGTAGACACGGAAGTGCGATCAATGTCTTGTACTACAATGTGTTTCAATCCATGAAGTTAAAGGATGCGAGCTAGCACTGTATCATCCCCGCTATTCGGGTTTGCGGGGCCACCGAGTTCACCCCATGGGCATGATCACCTTACCAACCACCTTTGGGAAAGCACCCCGGGACGGGATCCTCATGGTGAGTTATGTGGTGGTCGGGGCCCCATCGACCTACAATGTTATTATGGGGCGACACCTTTAATAGATCTGCGAGCCGTGATCTCTCCGGCTCACATCGGTTTGAAGTTCCCGACCCGGGGACGGCGAAGTCAAAGGTGATGTCGAAACAGCCGGGAGGCGTTACACGGCCACTTTGTAAACGGAAAAATGATGGTACAACGGTATCTCGTGGAAGAGTTACTCCCGAGGAGGAAGAGAGTTGGTCATCGATGATAAGATCGAGTTAGTAAATTTGGGAAAGGAACAAGAAAGCTTGTCGGTCAACATAGGATCATGGATCCCGGATCGGTTTAAAACGAGCTCGTTGAGATTTTAAAGGAGTTTAAAGACGTGTTTGCATGGAAGACGGAAGACATGCCGGGCTTGTCCCCCGAGCCGGCTCTACACAGTTGCATGTGGATCCGGCCCGGAAACCGATTAGGCAAAAGAAAAGGCGGTTGCAAAAGACCGAATGGAGGCCATTCAAAAGGAAGTAGAAAAGTTATTACGGGCCGGGATCATACGTGAAGTGTTTTACCCGACTCGGCTTGCCAACCCGATCCCGGTAAAAAAGCCGGATGGTAGCCGGCGAATGTGTGTAGATTTTACCGACACGAACGGGGCTTGCCCCAAGGATTGTTACCCACTACCTAAGATTGACAGGTTAGTTGACTCAACGGTTGGATTTGAAATCTTTGCATTTCTAGATGCATACAAAGGATACTGATGATGTCGGATATCACCTAGGGATCCAAATAACCTCTAAGACGATTCAAACAAGAACAGAGATAATAGGGATGGTGATTTTGTGTGATTAAGACTGAGCCTGAGAGTTAGTTTCTCTCAAGTTGCCTACGTATCCAATAGCTAAATTGGAATCAAGTCGTTCGTAGTTCCTTAGGGTTGTTTATATAGGGAGGCGTCTCACCCCTTTTCTTGTTGAACAAGTCGTATAATCCTTAAACCCTAAGGATCATCACGTGTTTATCTCTCACAAAAGATAATTATGATTATATTCGAATTATGGGATTTCCTTCCGGTATTCCGGGGATTCTCCTATAATATAGGCACATGTGTTATTTATCACTTAAGGAAAGAGCGGTCGGCCCTCGATAGGCTTCTCAGGCCAGACCGACCTGATCTGCCTATCCTGCCTCCAGACTAGACCGAGCTGCACTGCAGTGCGGTAGCCGAGAGGGTCATGTACAGACCTCCCTCCTGGGGTAGGGTCTTACTGGTGTGGGGCTCCTGGCCCTAAATGCTTCCCTCTTATCCTTCACTTCCAATCCTGGGACGTTATAAGAGTGACACGTGGTCAGGTCTATTTCCACCATCGTCATAAGCCCCCCAGGTCTGGCCAGGCTGCCTAGGAGCTGGGTAGACCTGAGATCAGCTCGGACGTCTCAAGGTAATACGCCTACCATGACACGTGTCCTTGCTACCGTTTAGATTGCCGTATTAAGTGCGTGAAACGAAGCGTCGTGACACAATAATGGGGCGGTTATTCCAAGACTTCTTTTTGGGGTTTTATAACTCCTAGTCTCATCAATCCTTTCAGACGTTACTCTTTAAATCAAGTGTGAAGTCGGGACGGTTGCCATTCTATTCTTCCATTCCTTCAATTTCTCAAGTAAGTTTTCTTTCTTCTCTTGCTTCTCTAAGTTTTTCCGTTGTTAATGAACGAACCTATAATTCTTACGATAGTTCCATCGAGGCGTTGTTTGAATCGGAGCCGGAATTAGAAGGAGAAATCACCACTACCAGGGTCGATACTTGAGAGACTGTTCTTTCTTTTTTCAATCCTCCCCTTCTTCCTCATCTTCTAGGTTTGTCCTTTCCCTTAAAGCTTTTATGGCTCGAAATCACGGGCGGCTTTGCCATGGCATCGATACCAAAATAACTCCCACGATTTGACCCGTATCCGTAAACAATACAACCTAACAAATCCACTTTTCAAACCCATTATCCCGGCTCCCGGTGTTTATGCTTATCAAGCTCCGGCCGGGTACCGCGCCGTGTACGAGGGAGCAGACTTTTATGTGGTTTACGGTTCCCTATCTGTCCGGCCATTTTGTCTCGTCCCGGAGCATTACAACCTAGGGTTGGCCCGGATCGTGCCCAACGGGATAAGGGCAATAGTGGGTTTTGCCATTTGGTGTAGATGTGCCTCGCATCCCCTTCAAAGTTCAAACATTTCGACCGTTCTTTCAACGCAAACAAGTGCCTGGGCGGGCCGGGTACTATTGCTTCCCTCGCCGGGGGATTTCATGCACGAAGTTCAATTTACGGAGCCGGGAGATACCTCATACAAAGGTTGGAAGACCGATTCTTCTTCATATGTCCGGAGGTGGCTCGGAACCTAGGCGGTGGAACTCCTCCGACTCCGGACGGCGATCCGCGACCAGCGACGTGGATCGAAACTCGCTAGACGA
Organism: Gentiana straminea; assembly: GCA_036785695.1. Classification (NCBI taxonomy): domain Eukaryota; kingdom Viridiplantae; phylum Streptophyta; class Magnoliopsida; order Gentianales; family Gentianaceae; genus Gentiana; species Gentiana straminea. Next base: position 2,476,859 of record JAVUPR010000099.1, on the reverse strand, counting down.
CATTCGCAAAAGCGGGGTTTATATCGTAGAGAAAAATATTCTTCGAGTTGATTCGGTCGCCCCGCTGCCTACGCGGGCCCTAACCCCTACAAGGAGTTAACCAAGGAAGAGTACAAGATGTGTAGGACTTTAAAGTCTATTTCTTATCGTATTTTGCTATTTGGAAAACATCCTCTAACATTTCTTATTATTTACATTGGCGGTGTCTTCCTTTGCCGATCTCTCGGAGGACGTGAATGATGAAGCGATTCCTCTTGTTAACACCGACGAGCCTATCCCGGAGCACGAGCGAGGGGAGCACATACAGACGGAGCCTCTCCGAGCTACGGGACCGTCCCGACCCCCACCACAGTCCATCTCCTATCCGAGCAACCAGACGACTCATCTGGGGAAGCAGAGAGAATAGATGTGGATGAAGATCAGGAGGTCAGAGAGGATGTGATCGAGCCCAGCCGGAAGAAGAAGATAGCCTCTTCTTCGACTCGGAAGGGTCGATCTAAGAAAAGGAAAGCGGGTCGACAGACCATAGAGACCGTTGAGGACTCTCCTGAGGAGCAAACTTCCCCTGGACACAACCGGTTGTATGAGCTGTCAGATCAGGATCTTGCCGCTGTGGTAAGCTCTAGTGTACACATGTCAGTTATACCTATGCATATTGTTTCCTTCTTACCTTTCCTTCGTCTTTTCCAGGGTGCCCAGGTCGGTCAGGAATTCCTGGACCGCCTTGCCGAATCTGCAGGCGAGTAAGGAGGCTTTACGGGGGACGATCGAGGAGCTCCGGGCTGCACGTGATAGGCATAGAGAAGCCTCCAAGACTAAAGATCGGAGATTGCGGCCCCGAAGAAGGAACCGGTCGAGACTAGGGCCGGTGCACTTCGCCGAACTCCGGGCCAAACACGACGAGTACGTGGCGGAGAACTCTGAGCTCGGGCAGGCGCTGGCCAAGATCCGGGCTGAGCTCACTACTTTGGAAGCGTCTCTTCCTGCTCGGGATGCCCGAGTTGTGCATGAGTACAAGTCTTCCGATCATCTAGCTGGAGCTCTGAAGGTCTTGCTGAACCCTGTCATGCAGCATGGGTACACGACGGTGTGGACGAGGCAAAAGAACGAGCGCCACGAGCCGGTTCTTTCGGACCTTAGACATTACCGCTCTATGTACAAAGAAGGGCGGGTCGGATCTATGACGATCGTTTGAGAGAGTTCGGGCGGTGAAGACATCGGGTCAAAGTATGCCGGACGTCGTCCTGCTTCTCAAAGTCTTTGTCCAACCCCATCTTCGTCGAGCGGGCTCCAAGGACCCGGACCGATTGTTTCCGGACACGATTGTTTATCCTTGTTCTTGTTTTTAAAAAACTTTGAAACTTTTTATTTTCTTTTTGTTATCCAAGTTTCGTACTTTATTTTATACTTTGTGGTGCCACCTTGCCCACCGTATTTTGTACTTTGAATTCACTTGGTTTATTTTGTGCTTAGTTATTCGCATTACGCCTTATAGATGTCCCCTATTTTCCCCGGTATGGCATGCATTACCGATGGTTAGGATGACGTACTAAGTCTTGATAAAACGGCGGCACGACCTGGACTTAGGAGGTTTGACTTTCGCAAACCTTCGAGTATAACCTCGACTCAATTAAGCCCCGTCTCGGCTTGAGGACTCGGGAAGCTTGTGGTATTCAAGCTTTCGAGTCGACTGCGAGACTCGGTTAAATTCGGCCTCGACTGCGGACTTAGGAGGTTTGACTTTTGCAAACCTTCGAGTTTAACGACTCGATTAAAGCCCCGTCCCGGCTTGAGGACTCGGGAAGCTTGTGGTATTCAAGCTTTCGAGTCGACCTGCGAGACTCGCTTAAATTCTCGGCACGACTGCGGACTTAGGAGGTTTGACTTTTGCAAACCTTCGAGTTTATCCCGACTCGATTAAAGCCCCGTCCCGGCTTGAGGACTCGGGAAGCTTGTGGTATTCAAGCTTTCGGGTCCGACCTGCAGACTCGGTTAAATTCGGCCGACCTGCGACTTAGGAGGTTTGACTTTTGCAAACCTTCGAGTTTAACTCGACTCGGTTAAAGCCCCGTCTGGCTTGAGGACTCGGGAAGCTTGTGGTATTCAAGCTTTCTGGGTCTGACCTGCAGGACTCAGTTAACAAAAAATAATCACAGTACACATCATAACACTGTATAACATGAAAGAAGCATATATTTTATTAAAACTCAAAGGTGTTTGATAACACTTTTATTAAAAAAGACAACATAAATAAAAAGATAGAATCAAGCCTGGATTCATCTCAGGCATAAAACTTCCTAAGGTTGGTAGCATTCTAGCTTCTCGGTATGGTCTGTCCGCTTGCGTCAGCTAGCTGGTAAGCACCTTTGCCATGAACCTTTACTACCCCGTACGGACCTTCCCGGTTCGGGTTAAGCTTCCCCCAGGGAAGTTGCTTGCCGACCTCGTTTTTCCTCAACACCAAGTCTCCTTCCCCGAAGTATGAATGCTTCACTTTAGAGTTGTAATACGGGATATCTTTTGCTTGTATTTTGCCATCCGGATGTAGGCTACTTCCCTAGCTTCTTCCAAGTTATCCTTGGCATGTCGAGCTCGGTATCCTGGTCAGTTCTTGCATGGAGCTCAGTCCTTGGAGAAGGGAGCCCCACTTCAGCTGGAATGACTGCTTCACAACCATAAGCTAAGGCAAAGGGAGTTTCCCCAGTAGCCGAATTTGGAGTCGTTCTGTATGACCACAGGACGTTGGGCAAATGCTCGACCCATGCTTGTCCCTCTTCTTCCAACCTCTTTTTCAACCCAACCTTGAGCTGCCTGTTTGTTTGCTCCACCTGGCCATTGGCTTGAGGGTACCCGACAGAGGTGAAATGTTGGACTATGCCCACTCGGCACACCATGACTTGACTGTCCTATCTTCAAATTGTGTTCCATTGTCTGACACTAGGATCTTGGGTATTCCAAAACGACAGATAATATTCTTCCATAAAAATTTCTGTATTGCTTTCCCCGTGATGGTGGTCAAGGCTTCACCTCCACCCACTTAGTAAAGTAATCGACGGCCACGACTAGGTGCGTAGGTTACCCGGAGCTCGGGGAAGAGGTCCAACCAGTGTCCGCCCCCCACCGATAAAAGGGCCAAGGAGAGACCAAAGGAATCATGTTCTGCGTTGGGCGATGGGACAAATTATCATGCACCTGGCATGACTTACATCTCATTACCGGATCATTTGCATCCGCTTGCATGGTTGGCCAATAGTACCCAAATAACCGGCACTTGCGAGCCGGTGTCCGGGCTCCCGCGTGGTTTCCACAAATGCCGAGGTGGATTTCCCCGAGCGAGATAATTTCCTTCCTCCCCGCTAGCCCGTAGCTTGACCTTCCTGGATTGAACCTTGTCGGTTGGTAGAAGACCGTGCTTTAGATAGGACGTTATGGGATCCATCCGGGTGGCTCGTTGGCAAATCGGTTGAACTTCATTCAACGCATAACTTCGCTCGGCCAAACGCTCCACCGAACTTTTTTATCGAGAAAAAATTGGATGCCGGTTTCGATAGGGCATCGGCCTTTTGTTCCCGGACCGAGAGACCTCGCTCTATATGAATCGACTTGAAGTTCTTGACAAATCTGAGCGGCCGCCAAGTATTTCTTCATTGATTCTTCCTTTGCTTCATATTCGCCCTTAATATGGTTAACCACCAACTCAGAGTCACCGAATACACGCAGGTTATCTCGCCCCGCCTTGCCGGCTAGTCGAGCCCGATAATCAAAGCCTCGTATTCGCCTCGTTGTTTGTAGCCGCAAAGTTGAAACGCGGCGCATATGGGAATTCTTCCCCCTTCGGACTAAGGAGCAAAGGCTCGCTCCTGCTCCTTCCTTTCCTGATGCTCCATCCACAAAAAGGGTCCATGTATCGACCTGACCCACTGGCTGTTCTTTATGCGTCTCGACTTGAAGCCCTTCAGCTAGGAAGTCCGCTAGAGCCTGGGCTTTGACTGCTGTCCTGGGTTGGTAGTCCAGGTCATACTCTGCCAGCTCGATAACCCATCTGGCTAATCTTCCCGAGGTGTCTGGTCTCGCCAAGATCTGACGCAGGGGTTGATCTGTAACCACAATGATTGAATGCGCTTGAAAGTACGGTCGTAACTTTCTAGAGGCATGGACTGAGCGAGCTAGCTTCTCTCGCGTTGGTATACACGAGCTCGGTCCATGTAAAGCCCGGCTCACATAAAACACGGGTGTCTGCTTTGTTTTCTTCTTCTCTAATCGGGATCGCACCGATTGCCTCATCAACTACGCCAAGTATAAAAGCGAGTTTCTCCCTCCCGAGGAGATGTTAGGGTTGGCGCTCGGCCAAGTACTCCTTTAAATCGTCAAATGCCTTCGACCGTCCTCATTCCACTTTGGAAGGGACTTGCTTTCCTCAAGATCTTAAAAAATGGTAAAGCACGCTGTGCCGACTTAGATAGGAACCTACTCAGGGCGGCCATGCGGCCGGTTAACCTTTGCACCTCCTTGATGCTTCTGGGTGGTGGCATTGTTCTTAAGGCTTCAACTTTGTCCGGGTTAGCCTTAATTCCTTCTTTTGAAATCATGTAACCCAGGAATTTTCCTGACCTGACCCCAAATGTACACTTTTTTGGGTTAAGTTTCATTTGGGTCTGCCTGAGTACCCCAAATACTTCCCGGACGTCAATCATATACTGATTTAGAGACCTGCTCTTGATCAGGAGATCATCCACATAGACTTCCATGCATTTCCCGATCTGTTTCTCGAAGATCTTATTCACTGCTCTTTGATAAGTGGCTCCTGCGTTCTTCAATCCAAACGGCATAGTAACATAGCAGAACGTTCCTTCTTCTGTAATGAATGCCGTCTTTTCCGCATCGTCCGGGTCCATGGCAATTTGGTGGTATCCTTTGTATGCATCTAGAAATGCAAAGATTTCAAATCCAACCGTTGAGTCAACTAACCTGTCAATCTTAGGTAGTGGGTAACAATCCTTGGGGCAAGCCCCGTTCGTGTCGGTAAAATCTACACACATTCGCCGGCTACCATCGGCTTTTTTACCAGGGGCGGGTTGGCAAGCCAGTCGGGTAAAACACTTCACGTATGATCCCGGCCCGTAATAACTTTTCTACTTCCTTTTGAATGGCCTCCATTCGGTCTTTTGCAAACTGCCTTTTCTTTTGCCTAATCGGTTTCCGGGCTGGATCCACATGCAACCTGTGTAGAGCCAGCTCGGGGGACAAGCCTGGCATGTCTTCCGTCTTCCATGCAAACACGTCTTTAAACTCCTTTAAAATCTCAACGAGCTCTGTTTTAAACCGATCTGGGATCCATGATCCTATGTTGACTGACAAGCTTTCTTGTTCCTTTCCCAAATTTACTAACTCGATCTTATCATCTGATGACCAACTCTCTTCCTCCTCTGGGAGTAACTCTTCCACAGATACCTGTTGTACCATCATTTTTCCGTTTACAGTGGCCGTGTAACAGCTCCTGGCTGTTTCGACATCACCTTTGACTTCTGCTGTCCCTTCCCAGGTCGGGAACTTCAAACTGATGTGAGCCGGAGAGATCACGGCTCGCGGATCTATTAGGGCGGGGTCGCCCCATAATAACATTGTAGGGGCGATGGGGCCACGACCACCACATAACTCACCATGAGGATCCTGTCCCGGGGTGCTTTCCCAAAGGTGGTTGGTAAGGTGATCATGCCCATGGGGTGAACTGGTGGCCCTGCAAACCCGAATAGCGGGGATGATACAGGTGCTAGCTCTGCATCCTTTAACTTCATGGATTGAAACACATTGTAGTACAGCACATTGACTGCACTTCCAGTGTCTACACAAATACGCTTCACCGTATGTTTGTTGATTACCGCCTCGATAACCAAACCTTCATTATTGCTGACGAGGGGAAGAGGATCGCGAGGGCCATAAACGACCTCCCCTGACAACCTTTGTCTCTTTCCTGAGTCGGTGTTAGTCGGTACTCGGCTACTACTCTGCTCCTCAGGTCGGGACGGTGTACTCGGACCACCTGAGATGGTATTAATGGTATTGATGGGGCGATTATCTGGCTGCCCTTCCGGTCCAGGGGACGGGTCCCTCCTTCGTCTGTAATCATCTTTTCGGTCATGACCAAAGTCTCTCCTCTTGTATTCCCGCCTTCCCCGAGGTTCTGGGTGACGAGACCTATCTATTACCTCATCGAGTTTACCTTCCATAACAGCAGCGTCGATCTCTCTCTGTAAATCCCCACACTTGCTCCGAGTCGTGACCAATGTCCTCATGAAACTTACAATATTTGGTTTGATCCCTTTTTTCCCGGGGACCCTTCATAGGAGGTGGAGTACGGGCAATGCCTTTCCTCTCGCATTATGGCGAGGACACCGCTCGCGTGATCGATTCAAAGGGATAAAGTCCCTCTCTTGCAGGGGCCCCTTTCTTTCCGAGTCGGTCGGTTATGGGCGCGGCTACTCGGTCCCATACGGTTTGCGCTTTCTATCGGATCCGTCCTCTCGCCTTCTCTTTCTTAGGGGCTTCCGACTCCCTCTTTAAACGGTTGGCCTCTTCACCTTGACGGTGTTTATATGCCAGATCCATACACTCATCCATAGATTTTGGAAGTCGACCATTGAGCTTTGCATACAATCTACCTTCTCGCAGACCTGCTACGAAAGAGGTGATCAGGAGGTGTTCATCAGCATTCCCGACCTGCCTAGATTCCTCATTGAATCTTTTCAGGTACTGCAGCACCGTTTCTTCTTTTTTCTGACGAATTGTGAGGAGGTACGTGACATTCCTCTGGAAGGGTTTAGCGGTGACAAAAGCCTGCAAAAATTTTCTTGCCAGGGTTTCAAAATTCTCAATAGACCGAGGTGGTAACTTCCGGAACCACTCACGAGCTCTGCCCGTGAGTAAGGCCGGGAAGGCTTTGCACTTCATCTCCTCGGGTGCACAGTCTAAATTCATGTGCGTTAGATACTGAAAGAGGTGGTCCTGGGGATCTTTCGTTCCATCATATGCTTCTAGTTTTGGGATTTTAAATCTCTCCGGGCGTGGGTAGTTCAAAATCTGCTCTGAGAACGGTGATTCGATAGAGAGATCGTTCGTTTTCTTTCCCGGATCCCATCTAGTTCCGCCCGGCTGCCTCCGGGCCCGAGCCTTAACCTCGTCCGTGCTTTGCGTTTGAGAGGTAGAGGAGAGAGTTTCTCCTCTGTCCTCTTTATTTGCCGCGTTGTCTTTTGGGTCCACGTTTTGTGGAGCTTCTTCTTCTCGCCCCTTTAGGGCCAATCCTAGTACACTTTTGAACGCTGGTACGTCCAAATTACGTAACGCCTCCAGCAAGGCCTGCTGTGCTGGATCTGCCAATGTTTCCTCCGGATTGGTTTGCGGCTGGCTAGCAGTAGCCGTGGGGTCTATGTCTCCAGTATCTCTAGCTGCCGCGGTTTGGGTCCTTTTTCCGGTATTTTTTGGTGGTACCATCGCTGTTTCTTGATCAAATCGCAACTTGGACCCTCCTTCTAGCGCCAATTGATGATGTCGGATATCACCTAGGGATCCAAATAACCTCTAAGACGATTCAAACAAGAACAGAGATAATAGGGATGGTGATTTTGTGTGATTAAGACCGAGCCCGAGAGTTAGTTTCTCTCAAGTTGCCTACGTATCCAATAGCTAAATTGGAATCAAGTCGTTCGTAGTTCCTTAGGGTTGTTTATATAGGGAGGCGTCTCACCCTTTTCTTGTTGAACAAGTCGTATAATCCTTAAACCCTAAGGATCATCACGTGTTTATCTCTCACAAAAGATAATTATGATTATATTCGAATTATGGGATTTCCTTCCGGTATTTCGGGGATTCTCCTATAATATAGGCACATGTGTTATTTATCACTTAAGGAAAGAGCCGGTCGGCCCTCGATAGGCTTCTCGGTGCCGAGACCGACCCGACTGCGCCTATCCCGCCTCCCGACTAGACCGAGCCGCACCTTTGCGGTGCGGTAGCCGAGAGGTCATGTACGGACCTCCCTCCCGGGGTAGGGTCTTGCGGTGTGGGGCTCCCGGCCCTAAATGCTTCCCTCTTATCCTTCACTTCCAATCCTGGGACGTTATAAGAGTGACACGTGGTCAGGTCTATTTCCACCATCGTCAGATACCACCAAATTGCCATGGACCCGGACGATGCGGAAAAGACGGCATTCATTACAGAAGAAGGAACGTTCTGCTATGTTACTATGCCGTTTGGATTGAAGAACGCAGAGCCACTTATCAAAGAGCGGTGAATAAGATCTTCGAGAAACGGATCGGGAAATGCATGGAAGTCTATGTGGATGATCTCCCGATCAAGAGCGTGTCTCTAAATCGGTATATGATTGACGTCCGGGAAGTATTTGGGGTACTCGGCGGACCCAAATGAAACTTAACCCAAAAAAGTGTACATTTGGGGTCAGGTCAGGAAAATTCCTGGGTTACATGATTTCAAAAGAAGGAATTAAGGCTAACCCGGACAAAGTTGAAGCCTTAAGAACAATGCCACCACCCAGAAGCATCAAGGAGGTGCAAAGGTTAACCGGCCGCATGGCCGCCCTGAGTAGGTTCCTATCTAAGTCGGCACAGCGTGCTTTACCATTTTTTAAGATCTTGAGGAAAGCAAGTCCCTTCCAGTGGAATGAGGACAGTCAGAAGGCATTTGACGATTTAAAGGAGTACTTGGCCGAGCTGCCAACCCTAACATCTCCTCGGGAGGGAGAAACTCTGCTTTTATACTTGCGATAGTTGATGAGGCAATCGGTGCGATCCCGATTAGAGAAGAAGAAAACGAGCGGACACCCGTGTTTTATGTGAGCCGGGCTTTACATGGACCGAGCTCGGGTATACCAACGCGGAGAAGCTAGCTCGGCTCTAGTCCATGCCTCTAGAAAGTTACGACCGTACTTTCAAGCGCATTCAATCATTGTGGTTACAGATCAACCCCTGCGTCAGATCTTGGCGAGACCGGACACCTCGGGAAGATTAGCCGGATGGGTTATCGAGCCGCGAGTATGACTCGGACTACCAACCCGGACGGCGGTCAAAGCCCGTGCTCACAGCGGACTTCCTAGGCGAAGGGCTTCAAGTCGAGACGCATAAAGAACGACCGGTGGGTCGGGTCGATACATGGACCCTTTTTGTGGATGGAGCATCGGGAAAGGAAGGAGCGGGAGCGAGGCCTTTTGCTCCTTAGTCCGAAGGGGAAGAATTCCCATATGCGCCGCGTTTCAACTTTGCGGCTACAAACAACGAGGCGAGAATACGAGGCTTTGATTACGGGCTCCGACTAGCCGGCAAGGCGGGGCGGATAACCCGCGTGTATTCGGTGACTCCCGGTTGGTGGTTAACCATATTAAGGGCGAATATGAAGCAAAGGAAGAATCAATGAAGAAATACTTGGCGGCCGCTCGGATTTGCAAGAACTTCAAGTCGGTTCATATAGAGCGAGGTCTCTCGGTCCGGGAACAAAAGGCGATGCCCTATCGAAACTGGCATCCAATTTTTTCTCAGATAAAAAAGTTCTGGTGGAGCGTTTGGCCGAGCGAAGTTATGCGTTGAATGAAGTTCAACCGATTTGCCAACAGGCCACCTGGATGGATCCCATAACGTCCTATCTAAAGCACGGTCTTCTACCAACTGACAAGGTTCAATCCAGGAAGGTCAAGCTACAGGCTAGCAGGTATGCTCTCTTTGATGATATCTTATACAGACGGTCATTTATATCACCATGGCTTAGGTGTGCTACCCAGGAGGAAGGAAATTATCTGCTCAGGGAAATCCACCTCGGCATTTGTGGAAACCACGCGGGAGCCCGGACACTGGCTCGCAAGTGCCGGTTATTTGGGTACTATTGGCCAACCATGCAAGCGGATGCAAATGATCCGGTAATGAGATGTAAGTCATGCCGGGTGCATGATAATTTGTCCCATCAGCCAACGCAGAACATGATTCCTTTGGTCTCTCCTTGGCCCTTTTATCAGTGGGGGGCAGACCTGGTTGGACCTCTTCCCCGAGCTCCAGGTAACCTACAGTACCTAGTCGTGGCCGTCGATTACTTTACTAAGTGGGTGGAGGCTGAAGCCTTGACCACCATCACGGGGAAAGCAATACAGAAATTTTTATGGAAGAATATTATCTGTCGTTTTGGAATACCCAAGATCCTAGTGTCAGACAATGGAACACAATTTGAAGATAGGACAGTCAAGTCATGGTGTGCCGAGCTGGGCATAGTCCAACATTTCACCTCTGTCGGGTACCCTCGAAGCCAATGGCCGTGGAGCAAACAAACAGGCGACTCAAGGTTGGGTTGAAAAAGAGGTTGGAAGAAGAGGGACAAGCATGGGTCGAGCATTTGCCCAACGTCCCGTGGTCATACGAACGACTCCAAATTCGGCTCTTGGGGAAACTCCCTTTGCCTTAGCTTATGGTTGTGAAGCGGTCATTCCACCGAAGTGGGGCTCCCTTCTCCAAGGACCGAGCTCCATGCAAGAACCGACCGGGATACCGAGCTCGGACATGCCAAGGATAACTTGGAAGAAGCTAGGGAAGTAGCCTACATCCGGATGGCAAAATACAAGCAAAAGATATCCCGGTATTACAACTCTAAAGTGAAGCATTCATACTTCGGGGAAGGAGACTTGGTGTTGAGGAAAAACGAGGTCGGCAAGCAACTTCCCCGGGGGAAGCTTAACCCGAACGGGAAGGTCCGTACGGGGTAGTAAAGGTTCATGGCAAAGGTGCTTACCGGCTAGGCGACGCAAGCGGACGGACCATACCGAGAAGGCGGAATGCTACCAACCTTAGGAAGTTTTATGCCCGAGATGAATCCGGGCTTGATTCTATCTTTTTATTTATGTTGTCTTTTTTAATAAAAGTGTTATCAAACACCTTTGAGTTTTAATAAAATATATGCTTCTTTCATGTTATACAGTGTTATGATGTGTACTGTGATTATTTTTTGTTAACTGAGTCCTGCAGGTCAGACCCAGAAAGCTTGAATACCACAAGCTTCCCGAGTCCTCAAGCCAGGACAGGGCTTTAACTGAGTCAGGTTAAACTCAGAAGGTTTGCAAAAGTCAAACCTCCTAAGTCTGCAGGTCAGGCCAGAATTTAACTGAGTCCTGCAGGTCAGACCCAGAAAGCTTGAATACCACAAGCTTCCCGAGTCCTCAAGCCGGGACGGGGCTTTAATCGAGTCGGGATAAACTCGAAGGTTTGCAAAAGTCAAACCTCCTAAGTCCGCAGTCGGGCCGAGGAATTTAACGAGTCTGCGAGTCGGACTCGAAAGCTTGAATACCACAAGCTTCCCGAGTCCTCAAGCCGGGACGGGGCTTTAATCGAGTCGGGTTAAACTCGAAGGTTTGCAAAAGTCAAACCTCCTAAGTCTAACGGTCGGCCGGAATTTAACCGAGTCTGCGGGTCGGACTCGAAAGCTTGAATACCACAAGCTTCCCGAGTCCTCAAGCCGGGACGGGGCTTAATTGAGTCGTTATACTCGAAGGTTTGCGAAAGTCAAACCTCCTAAGTCTGCGAGTCGGAGCCGCGTTTTATCAAGACTTAGTACGTCATCCTAACCATCGGTAATGCATGCCATACTGGGGGAAAATAGGGGACATCTATAAGGCAGAATGCGAATAACTAAGCACAAAATAAACCAAGTGAATTCAAAGTACAAAATACAGTGGGCAGGGCACCACAAAGTATAAAATAAAGTACAGAAACTTGGATAACAAAAAGAAAATAAAAAGTTTCAAAGTTTTCAGAAAAACAGTAACAAGGATAAACAATCAGGTCTGGAAACAATCAGGTCTGGGTCCTTGGAGCCTGCTCTGACGAAGATGGGGTTGGACCAGCACTTTGAGAAGCAGGACGACGTCTGGCATACTTTGACCCGATGTCTTCACCTGCCCTGAACTCTCTCAAACGATCGTCATAGATCTGACCTGCCCCTTCTTTGTACATAGAGCGGTAATGTCTAAGGTCTGAAAGAACCAGCTCAGGGCGCTGTTCTTTTGCCTCGTCCACACCAGTCGTGTACCCATGCTGCATGACAGGGTTCAGCAAGACCTTCAGAGCTCCAGCTAGATGATCGGAAGACTTGTACTCATGCACAACTCGGGCATCCCGAGCGAGGAAGAGACGCTTCCAAAGTAGTGAGCTCGGCCCGGATCTTGGCCGGCGCACCGCCCGAGCTCGAGTTCTCCGCCACGTACTCGTCGTGTTTGGCCCGGAGTTCGGCGGTGCACCCGGCCCTAGTCTCGACCGCTTCCTTCTTCGGGGCCGCAATCTCCGATCTTTAGTCTTGGAGGCTTCTCTATGCCTATCACGTGCGGCCCGGAGCTCCTCGATCGTCCCCCGTAAAGCCTCCTTACTCGCCGCAGATTCGGCAAGGCGGTCCGAGAATTCCGACCGACACAGGGCACCCCGGAAAAGACGAAGGAAAGGTAAGAAGGAAACAATATGCATAGGTATAAGCGACATGTGTACACTGTAGCTTACCACGGCGGCAAGATCCCGATCGACGGCTCATACAACCGGTTGTGTCCAGGGGAAGTTTGCTCCTCGGGAGAGTCCTCAACGGTCTCTATGGTGCCGTCGACCCGCTTTCCTTTTCTTAGATCGACCCTTCCGAGTCGAAGAAGAGGCTATCTTCTTCTTCCGGTGGGCTCGATCACATCCTCTCGACCTCCCGATCTTCATCCACATCTATTCTCTCTCGCTTCCCCGGATGAGTCGTCGGTTGCTCGGATAGGAGATGGACCGTGGTGGGGGTCGGGACGGTCCCGTAGCTCGGAGAGGCTCCGTCGTATGTGCTCCTGCTGCTCAGGCTCCGGGATAGGCTCGTCAGTGTTAACAAGAGGAATCGCTTCATCATTCACGTCCTCCAAGAGATCAGCAAAGGAAGACACTGCCAATGTAAATAATAAGAAATGTTAGAGGATGTTTTCCAAATAGCAAAATACGATAAGAAATAGACTTTAAAGTCCTACACATCTTGTACTCTTCCTTGGTTAACTCCTTGTAGGGGTTAGGGCCCGCAGTAGGCAACTGGGCAGCCAGAATCAACTCAGAAGAATATTTTTTCTCTCTGATATAAACCCCGCTTTTGCGAATGTCGTCTAGCAGTTTCTGATCCACGTCAGTTGGTCGCGGATCGCTGTCCAGGTCAGAGGAGTTCCACCTCGCCTAGGTTCCGAGCCACCTCCGGACATATGAAGAAGAATCGGTCTTCCAACCTTTGTATGAGGTATCTCCCGGCTCCGTAAATTGAACTTCGGGCATGAAATCCCCCCGGCGAGGGAAGCAATAGTACCCGGCCGCCCAGGCACTTGTTTGCGTTGAAAGAACGGTCGAAATGTTTGAACTTTGAAGGGGATGCGAGGCACGCACATCTACACCAAATGGCAAAACCCACTATTGCCCTTATCCCGTTGGGCACGATGCGGGCCAACCCTAGGTTGTAATGCTCCGGGACGGACAAAATGGCCGGACGGATAGGGAACCGTAAACCACATAAAAGTCGCTGCTCCCCGTACACGGCGCGGTACCCGGCCGGAGCTTGATAAGCATAAACACCGGGAGCCGGGATAATGGGTTTGAAAAGTGGATTTGTTAGGTTGTATTGTTTACGGATACGGGTCAAATCTGTGGGAGTTATTTTGGTATCGATGCCATGGCGGCCGCTTTGATTTCGAGCCATAAAAGCTTTAAGGGAAAGGACAAACCTAGAAGATGAGGAAGAAGGGGGAGGATTGAAAAAAGAAAGAACGAGGTCTCTCGGTATCGACCCTGGTAGTGGTGATTTCTCCTTCTAATTCCGGCTCCGATTCAAACAACGCCTCGATGGAACTATCAGTAAGAATTATAGGTTCGTTCATTAACAACGGAAAAACTTAGAGAAGCAAGAGAAGAAAGAAAACTTACTTGAGAAATTGAAGGAATGGAAGAATAGAATGGCAACCGTCCCGACTTCACACTTGATTTAAAGAGTAACGTACGAAAGGATTGATGAGACTAGGAGTTATAAAACCCCAAAAGAAGTCTTGGAATAACCGCCCCATTATTGTGTCACGACGCTTCGTTTCACGCACTTAATACGGCAATCTAAACGGTAGCAAGGACACGTGTCATGGTAGGCGTATTACCTTGAGACGTCCGAGCCGATCTCGGTCTAGTGAAGGTTGCCGTTATCTTTTGAGGCATCGGTAAGACCTTGTTCAACAAGAAAAGACATGGCCGACGAGGAGTAGGCAGAGAGAAACGTCGGGTAGGGTTAATCACACAAAATCACCATCCCTATTATCTCTCGTTCTTGTTTGAGTTTATTTCGCAAGGTTGAAAGAGGAAGAGAACCGACGAGGAGGAGAGAGACGTCGGGTAGGCTTTGATACGACATTGTAATTTAGAATAACAATACATTTTCTCATTGATTTCAAAAGAGAGTACAACCGTTTTATAGTTCTCACTTAACTTGGACTATAAGGAATAATATTAAATATTATAAAATACAATAATGACTCAAATATTTATTCGGTATTTATAATGTCCTCAACATTACCAAGTTGGCATTACCAAGTTGAAGGCAACGTTAGAGGTGTTTAGACTAAAAGAACTATTTTATGTACATATAATTTTGTGGGGGAAGGGGCCGGAAGGACAAAAAAAAATCATAAATGGGTCCAGAAGGACGTTACTACATGTTTTGTGATTAAAAATGACAAATTCATAATAAATGGACAAAAATACCCTTTTACATATTAAACACGTAGTAACGCTAGATAAAGTGTAGTAACAACCAAGAAAACAAATAGTAACAGCCAAGAAACAAGTAGTAACAACCCATAAAATGTCGTAAAATCCAACGAAAAAATAGTAACAGCCAATAAACAAGTAGTAACAGCCTAAAAAGAAGTAGTAACAGCCCGTACAACCCATAAAATGTAGTAACTTCTGAAAATTAATAGTAACAACCCTAAACTCTAAAGTTTCTCAACAAAAAAAAAACACCCTGAAGAAGCAATACAGCCATCACGTCCGGCCACCACCAAAAAAATAATCGTCCGGCCACCATCACATCCGGCCATTAGCAATAATCGTCCCGTCTTTTTTTTTCTTTTCTGTTCTCAAATCTATGTCAGAAAAAAAAAAAAAAAAAAAAGAGGAATAGCTTTTCCGGCATCGGATGCCATGTTTTCCGGCCTTCTGCAATTGTTGATGCTGTCTGCAAATACAAAGATTTCGCGGCAGGGTTTAAGGCTACAATGGCGGCAGGGTTGGATTAGCGGGAGGTGGTGGTTGGACGGAAGTTGCAGATGCGGCGGAGCTATCAAAAAAATCCAAAATCGGCGCACCAGGCAGCCGGCAACCCTATAATTGACTCCCTCTCCGATCTGTGGTATAACCGACGACAAGCAAAAAAATTGGAAAAGGTTTGGCCATGGAAAATACAAGCAAAGAAATTGGAAAAGGGTTAGACGGAAGAAGATTGCCGCGTCTAGATGAAAGAAAAATTAATTAGATTAATTAGGTTTAATTAGAAAATGGGTATTTTGGTAAGTTTAATTAGGTTTTGTCCTAATTAATAATCTATTTCCTTGTAGCCTAATAAATAAATTAGTTTGTTCCGCTAGACAAAAACCTATAATTTTGTCTCATAATGTTGTTTTGTATCCATGTGAATCCGACACAGATAACCACCAGACACTTAAAACACACGTAACGAATTCATAATTTTCAAAAGTTGAATACGAAATTCGAACATGTGAATGAATAATTATATCTAAAATTGAGTAAAAAACAGTGTCCTATACTCATATTTTGTTGTATGCGGCTATAGGAAATGTGGAAAGTTAAAATTAATGAAATTGGGAGTGACGAATTTACGTAACGCCCTCAAAACCTTGGTCTCACAGCTCTAATTGACCCCGATAATTATTTAGATACGTCGTCTTCGTTTGGACTAAAAAGGTTACATAACCCGCGTTAACAATTGCTTTATGTCTCAAATTTATATGAAGTTAACTACTTGGACTAAAAGGGTTAACCGCCACACCATCTCTCAGAGTGTTGTTTTCGTCTGCTACTTGGCTCTGATACCAATTGTAACGCCTTCAAAGGTTAACCCCCACACCTTCTCTCACGGTGTAGCTTTCATCTGGTAGTCGGCTTTGATACCAATTATAACATCCCCAAAACCCGAGTCTGGCAACACTAATTGTAATTGAGCCATGATCCGATAAATACTTTGACATGTTGTCCTCGATTGACTGAAAAAGGATTAATATCAGTTAACAATTTCATTATGTCTCACCATTATACGAAGACATAGTTTCTCACACAATAACAACGTATGATATTACACTATACATTATGTTTATGTAAAGAGTCTCATATATGTATTATTATTAGGCGAGTTCTATTAGGGGAGGTTCTTGTGTGGTGTCTCCACACGGTGTGGAGACACGTGTGGAGACATACACACCACACAGTTCATTCTGTCTTTAAACTGTGTGGTTCTGATTGTTTCATCCGTCACTTCACCTCAAAATCCTCTCCACACAAGTATTTCCCGTTCTATTGGCACCATCTTTTTACTATTAGCACCTTTTTTTTCATTTACTTCACCACACCGCCAAATTACTTTTTTGCACCACGGCACACGCGTCAGAGCCACTGACGTTCCATTTCGCTAACAACGTCAGTGGGTCTGACTTTTTCACCAATGATACATTTATAACTATAATATCAGTATCACTGACGTTGGGATTGAAAACCAATGTCAGTTCCACTGACGCTCATACCGAAAAACGCGTGTTAGTGCCACAGACGTTATGTTGTATAAAATAATAAAAATATTCAATGTGGTCCCTAAAGTAATTTATAGGGTTTCGAAAGTAATCGTGGTGCCGTAAGCAAATTCGTGGTGCCGATAGAAGCCGTCAATTATTTTTATTTTTATTTTTTTTAATTTTTTTTTTTTAAACGAAATAAGTGGAGTAGGAATGATGAAACCTCAACTTGTTACTTTAGTGCCCAGTAGTGTCTCTTCTTTTAGAGGAAAGTTGGATTGTCTTTTTGCTTTTTGATATGGTGCTTTAGTAACATTATTTTCTAATCCAATTTCCCCACATGGTAAATGAGGAGTATAATATACAAAATATAATAAAGAAGACATTTTTTATTTACGCCACAACGATTAGTTTCGGATAACCACACCGACATTTGATTTTTAGAAGTTGAATATAAGATCAATATTTGACTTTGCAGATATCGAATATCCGTTTTCAATCACCGTACAGTTTAACCTAACCCGAAATGTAATGTTACAATAGATTTATAGTGATTTCAATAACAGCGTCTTGCAGCAAATTATTTAAGTATCAATGTATATGGAGTTTTAAACAATATCTTAATAAAAATGATAAATATTTTTGCTAGTTATGTTCAGAGAGGCTAAACTGTAAAATTAGTCTTATAACTTGGTTTAATTGGTGTTTTAGTCATGTTTTTCCCCGATTTTAATTTTATCCCCGTAACTTGGATTTTTTCAGAATTTTGTATTCTATCGCCAAAGAAGACTAATTTTTGGGGGAAATTGAATTCTGGCGGGAAAAACCTTTATGTGACACTAACTTGGCAAAAACCGAGATGCAATTGCGAAATTCACCCTATAGATAGCCTAATTAAAAGAACACACTACAAAAGCACTATGTTAATACACTAGTTTTTGCAACACATACAAAAAAAATGTGGCTAATATATCCTTGGTTATACTTTTTGCCACGCTCTTGTGGCCAAAAATAAGTATATGCAATACTTTTTTGTTGTGTGACAAACAATAATGTAGCAAAAGAGTATTTTTTTGACAATACCCTTTTTGTTCAAGTAAAATGATTAATTTTGTGATTTTGCCAGTTCAAAAGTCACGTCAGATTCATGTCATGTGTGTTAGATATTTTATTCACAAAGTCTGTTTTTTTTTGTGTGGTTGTTTTGAATGTGTTGTTGCACACTGAGTGCGACAGGTGTCGCCGAAAAGAAACGGGGTTCGACTTGACAGGTGTCGTCGAGGGGGCAACGCCCCCGAAACCTAAACGAACCTATGCGAATGACACACCATTTCGTAGAAAGGATTTTTCATTGGGACACACCATTTCGGTGGTGCATGTTCATTGGGACACATCCTTTGATGACGAACTGGTTTGTTCTTTCGTGAAGAGGTACAATATCTTTTTGTTGTCTATATATAGAGAGACATCAGCATTCGGTGTGAAAAAATACAAAGTTTTTTTTAAAAGCATCATCAGTACAAACATATTGTATCTCTAAAGTAGTACTCCATTGAATCCTGAGAGAGATCTTAAAACATCTCTTTAAAGAAATGTTTTATACGTGCCTTGGAGATCATTCAAATCTGTTTGTTTTATCACATTTTTTCTAACAATGCGTGCATGCATGCATAGTCGCATAGCTCTTGATTATGCATGAAACATATGTAATTGATTCCCGGGAAACCTCAACGACCATAATAGTGTCTTTGCATGTTTATTGAGTCTAGGTGGTGCCGGGCCGGTCAGACAAGTTCTCCGCCTATGGGTGTAGAATGCTATATTGTGGTTACATTTGTGATCTTCATATGCATTGGGAAAATATGAAGACACGATACATTTTAAATATCATAAGTAAGAAAGGGTTAAGAGGCCATCAATCCTCTTGCTTTAACATATTTTATAATGGTGAATGATACATCACTCCCCTAATGGACTCTTTTACTTTTCACCATTAATCTAAATACATGACCCACAGATAAATATAGGTCCTACTATGATCAATGGTGAAAAGTGAAGGAATGTATTTGAGGAGTGAACAGCACAAAGAGACTCACAACTCTTATACTATCATGTCATGTCAATTACGTGAGTGTAGTGAGGCCCTAATTGTTTGTTTGTTTCGCACGAATAGAATGAAACGAAACAATTTTCATTTCATTTCAATATTGGGTATGACTACACGGTAATAGAATGGATTGAAATTTCATTTCCATTTAATGAAGAAAAGTATATTTTCATTACCTCATAAAATGAATGAAATGAGACGGAATGAAACGAAAATCAACAAAACGTGTGGGTGGTGGATAAGATTGGATGGGGTATGATGGGTGATAAGGTAAGGTAGAGAGGGGTAGGGTGGGGTGAGGGTTGAGTGGGTAAGGTGAGGTGGGGGTAGGGTGGAGTGAGTTGAAGTGGTGGGTAAGGTAGGGTAGGGTTAGATATGGTAGGAGATGTGGTAGCGTCGAATGGTGAGGTGGGTAGGGTTAGGGAGGGTAAGTTAGGATGTGCGATTGGGTGGGTGGTGGGAAAGAATAATGTAGTGTAGGGTAGGTGGTGGGGTGAATGTCTGGATGATGTAGGGTAGGGTAGAGAGGTGATGGCCGTCAGGCCCAACGGATTCAATAACTATATATGTGATTAAATTCAAGATCCGGTCACTTTCGATGGTCGGGCCAATAGTTTTATCGGTTGGACCATTGGGCTAGAACGAATTTGATAATAACGGTATGTGGGCTCTTTTTAAAAAAAATAACAATATATGTGGGCTTTATGGTGGACTTCAAACTAATGGACTTTATTAAAAAAAAATCAGTCTCATGAATGTGAATCCAATTATTTATGTTTCTATAAAAATAAAATAAAAAAAAACTAAGAAACTTCCATTCATAATTTACGCCACATCATCCAACCATACCATCCTATCCTACAATACATCACCGCATTACATCTCATACCTCGCCTCACCTACATTAGCACACCCTACCGCACCATACCTCTCTACATACCCACAAACCTTAACATACCTCCCAACCTACATATTAATTCACTATCCTAGCTAAGCCTATTACACCCTATTTTATCTCATCCCACCCTACCATACTCTACCCACCACCCCATCCTACTCTACCCTACAACTCCCTACCCTACCGTGCCCACCACCCATCTTACTATACCCTACCCTTCCTACCACCCCAACCCAACCCAACCCACCCCACCCACCACCTACCTAACATCACTTTCCTCTTACACACCACCACGTGTTTTATCGATTTTCATTTCTTTCCATCCGATTTCATCCTGGTCAATTTTCATTTTATGAAAAAAAAAAATTAATTCTACAATGTCAGGCCTTACAAACCAGATGGTCCAAAATAACAAAAAGGACCGAAACACAAAAAGCAACAAATGAGAGTAGAATAGATGATTTTTTGGTGGTTTATACAAAGGAGCGGGAGAAAAAAAGGGAGGGTGCCACGTGACATACCCTTTCCTTTCTTATTTAGATAGGAAAGAAAAGAAGAAAAAAAAGATATGTTTTTTTTACAAAAAAAAATTTCATTTCAAGAATTTTAATATTTCATGTAATCGTCAAACCAAATATTTTTAAGCATAAATATGTACAAACGATATGTTTTTTTATGAAATGAATTTATTTTAAAAATTTTATAATATTTTGATGTAAATGTCAACAAAATTGTTTTGGCATGACACAAAGATCGTGTTGGCAACAAGTCGTGGCCTTATATTTTGAAAATAGTCATACATTTGCTACATATATTCACACATTAAAAGGTGATACAATTGAGTCCTCCAAAATGGAACAATTTAACTCAAACCCTTCTTCTAAAAAAAAAATTTAAAAAAAACAAACTTTTCTGGGTTGGGCCTGCCATAAACAGTATATAAAAAAAATATAAAAAAAAAAAAAAAAAAAAAAAAAAACTTGGCTGGGTTTTGGGGCGATGAACAGTAAAATGACACACCAATTAAAAAAAAAAACACTTGTCACCAAACAACAACTTTTCCCTTCTTATTAGTATAGGAAAATAATATATGGATATTTATTTATAAGGACTAGTTTGAGTATTTAATAGACATTTAAGACATTAAGAAATCTTATTTATTTATAAGGACTTCGACCATAAATCCAGTTCAAAATATAATCAATCGAACGTATTAGCAAATGATTTCTCTGTTGATCACCAAGAAGATGGATTTCAAACTTGTAGGGGTGGGGGGGTCTGTTGAGCCATTTCCTAGGTATTAAAACAGGTAAGGGTCAATAATACAGTAAATCAATTTAAATCTCCTTATGCAATACATACACTTATAGCTCAAAATTGTTTGGATACAGGCCAATGTCATAAATTTTTAGTTGGACTATTTGTAATGGCTTGTGTTTTTCATTGAATCTCAGACGGAGTATGTGTTTCATTTGATAGTTAGATGTGTTTTACGACGTAATCGAGACTCTTTGTACACGATTTTTTTCGTGTTTTTATTTCCTTTTTGTGTTCAAAGATTGCTTCTTGCTTTTGAAAAAGAAGTTGCAGCAGATTGAGATGCTTGAAGAGAAATTAGCAAAAGGAAGGACAAGCAAACAAGAAAGCAACGTCTAGAAAGCAGAAAAGGAAGGACAAAAGCAGGGCAGCGGAAATGGAAGAGGCAAATGGTAAAAATGAAATAAATGACCAGAAAGATTTCTCCAAAAGCTTTTTGGATGTTCAAACCTCTATCAATCTTTTTGAGGTATGAATCTCGTTCAACACGACACCTTTGTTACTTGAAATCGGTTTCTTTCTGCATTTTTTGATCTTCTGCTCACCCTTGTTGCTGGCTGCTCACAGGAAAAGAGTCAAGGTTTAGAGGCAACCATCACCAAACCAATGTTGGAAGATTCTGCCAAGTGCATAAAGGATCTTCCGGATGCCCGGATTGTAACGTCCCGCTCCCGATATCGAGTCCCTTATCCCAGAAAGCGAAACGCTTGCAGCATATATAATATTAAATAAATTCAATATTATATGTAAGCCCACTACTACGTCGTATCTAGTTTAGCAAACTGAAGCTAAAAAAACTCGGCAAACCATCATAATCGCTACTAAGAATAAAAACTCAACTAAAGATAAAAATGTAACATCTATTAAATTGGAAGAAACCAAACGAAACGTAACAACGTACGAAATCCTCTAAAAGAAAGTACTAAATAAATTAGGAAGAAATTCTCCAAAAGACAACAAGTCTAAAGTATAACAATTAAAACAGAAATTAAGTGCTTCAACGTCGGCGTCCTCAAACGTCGTCATCAAAGTCCTCATACTCCGGATCTACATGTTCATCTTCTCTCCCCCAAACAGATAGAAAAATAATGCATTTGAGGTAAGTACAAAGTACTCAATAAGAGGTAGAAGCTACAAATTAACTAAGGTTTACAATTTAAGTTTTGTAATTAATAAGTTGTCTTTCTGAGACCGACTCGATCTAGGGTTCACTTCGTACGTCCATCAACACGTGTCATGACTAACTCGTTTCTAACTTAGCTTATCTTTGTTACATCGCGTTTCAAGGACACTACGCATGGTGCTTTGCCACCATGAGACATCTGGGTGCAACCTATTGGTGGATCCCACCAATAGCCACGGGCTAGTCCTGATAGTATACGCGTTCGGTGGAGTCCTCTAATTGCCAGCAAAGTTATCCATCCACGAGTACCCTCTACTCCTGGTGCCTCTAGAAAGGCCAGCAAGTTTACTCGTGTTATCCGAAAGCCTACACATTGCGATATAAACTTGTGTCTATCCAAGAATGACATGATGTTTATTCTTTTAACTACACAAGTACGTTTGTTATTAGTTATTAACTAGCCACCTAAGTATTTTCAAGTAAGCTCCCTCACCTCTCCTACTCTCTTACTTAGATCACTAGACACGGACAAGGCCTAGCAATTACACTGACATTGATGAACACTAATTTATCAAGGCACAAGCCCTTTCATGCCTTTCCGACGGTCCCGGACTTCAACTACCTTTAAGAGTACGTCCGGTGCCGGAACCAAACGCATCAGAACTCAATCGGGGCTTGTTCATTTTCATTTAATCTTATTTAGGACCATTAACAAAACTACAATTCAAGCTAAATATCACAATAACACTAGCCACTAAATTCATTGTTTACCAATCGTATTTTTCATATTTTCTAAAAAAGTAAATAACACAATACAACACTACCCAACAACAATACATTATATATTTATTAAATCATCCTTTTTTTTTTTCTGAAAATAGGACGCACATATATATATTTCGTTTCCTTTTTGGCTGCAACGTTGTTCTTATTATCTCTGTACTATATTTTTTTTCTTCCCTTTCCATACGGCTCCTACACATAAAGTCATCTTACATTTTATTTTCTCCCTCTCTTTTTTCGGCATTCCTTGTAGAGACCAACTTAAATAAAAACATATACAACTATATCAAAGCATATTTATGACTTCATCCTGCTTGCTAGTACATTACACCATGTACGTATATATATTTTTAATCAATTGGGAAATTCATCAACTGAAGCAGCACAAGGCTAAATCAACCGCATAATATAAATTAATCATCCGTTTGAAACACCCCTTTACAAAACGAATCAAAACACGATCTAGCATCTATAAACCATAATTAATTTATAGGAAGAACATCTTACCTTTTAGGAAGCTATTCCCACCAAACCTTGACAAGGTCTTAACTTTCGGGTGTAGAATCGATGCTCTCTTCACGACGATTCCGCTGCTCCACTCTGATCCGAAAACCGTTGAGATGCGACTTAGAAAACGGAAAAAACTTTCAGCCCTAATTTTCTGCTCTCAGCGCCGTTTTAAAAGAACGTAGGAAATTTTTTGATTTCTTTTTGGTTATGGGAACTAATGGGATCTATTTTCCTTAATTAGATAAAATCCCAATAGTTAACCTAATCCCTTATTTTCCTTAATTACCCTTATTATTAAATATCATATTTTCCCCAATATATATATATATTTATCCAAAGTATATATACACATAAAATACTTTAATCCGTAAATCATAATATTCCATTTTTCGGAAAAATACACGTCTGCCCTTTTTTGAAAAGTCGGGATATTACATTCCTTCCCCCTTAAAAGGAGTTTCGTCCTCGAAACTCGAGCGTGCTCAAACCGTTGACTTTACTTATAACTCTCTCTTCAACACAAACCAAACCGAAGCTTCGCTTGTTTCCCACTGACAACAACAACCGATTCCGATCTTGCTAACCACTGAACCAACACGCTATTGGTTCCCAAACCGCTCAAACCTCGTGCACTCAACCCAAAACTGACCAACCACAACTCGAGTTACTGAAACTGCACTATCCACTCTTCTACTTGGTGCAACCATCACCGGAAGATACCCATAATAGTGTCTTTGCATGTCTATTGAGTCAAAATAGCAGGTGGTGCCGGGCCGGTCAGACTAGTAGTTCTCCGCCTATGGGTGTAGAATGCTATAATGTGGTTACATTTGTGATCTTCACCTGCATTGGGAAAATATGAAGACACAATACACTTGAAAAAAACGGTTAAACCCTAACCGTGAGGGCCCCCCCCACCCCCGATCCCACAGGAATGTGGGGAGAGGTTAATCAGGTAACCTAGAGCTTAGAGTCAGGGGCTTGCTGATTCCTCATCACTGAAGGGTGTTATCAATCGGAATCAACCCCTTTTACGGGAATCGAACCGCTGACCTCCAGCTTAGGGTCCGGCTGTCATTATAACCCCCGCTCCTCACCACTAGGCCATATCCAGGGGATAGACACAATACACTTGAAATATCATAAGAAAGGGTTAAGAGGCCACCAGTCCTCTTTTTTTTAACAAATTTTATAATGGTAAATGATACATCCACTCTTCTAATATAGGCCATACTATGATCAATGGTGAAAAGTGAAGGAATGTATTTGGGGAGTGAACATATCACCACCCTTTTATAACAGCATAAAGAGACTCACAATTCTTATATTCTACCATGTTATGACAATTACGATAGTGTAGTGATGCCCTAATTGTTTGTTTGTTTCGCACGTTTCAATATTGGGTATGACTACACGGTAATAAAATGGATTGAAATTTCATTTCCATTTAATGAAGAAAAGTATATTTTCATTACCTCATAAAATGAATGAAATGAGACGGAATGAAACGAAAATCAACAAAACGTGTGGGTGGTGGATAAGATTGGATGGGGTATGATGGGTGATAAGGTAAGGTAGAGAGGGGTAGGGTGGGGTGAGGGTTGAGTGGGTAAGGTGAGGTGGGGGTAGGGTGGAGTGAGTTGAGGTGGTGGGTAAGGTAGGGTAGGGTTAGATATGGTAGGAGATGTGGTAGCGTCGAATGGTGAGGTGGGTAGGGTTAGGGAGGGTAAGCTAGGATGTGCGATTGGGTGGGTGGTGGGAAAGAATAATGTAGTGTAGGGTAGGTGGTGGGGTGAATGTCTGGATGATGTAGGGTAGGGTAGAGAGGTGATGGCCGTCAGGCCCAACGGATTCAATAACTATATATGTGATTAAATTCAAGATCCGGTCACTTTCGATGGTCGGACCAATAGTTTTATCAGTTGGACCATTGGGCTAGAACGAATTTGATAATAACGGTATGTGGGCTTTTTAAAAAAAATAAAAATATATGTGGGCTTTATGGTGGACTTCAAACTAATGGACTTTATTAAAAAAAATCAGTCTCATGAATGTGAATCCAATTATTTATGTTTCTATAAAAATAAAATAAAAAACTAAGAAACTTCCATTCATATGACTATATTATTATGTGCAATTATGCAAAGATATATAAATATATTCCACACTTGACTCTTGTATGTTGTCCTTTGGATACCTCTTTAGTAGGTACAATTAGTTTTTCCAAAATTAGAATAAAAAAATAGTACACAAAGTTATACCAATCTATAGCTACCATACAAGCTAAAGATATAGTGCAGTTCATCCACCACATGACTAGACTATATATGCATGAAAGCTCCACCTTATAATAAAGACATGCAAAAACATAACAAAATCATATAACACAAACTTTCTTGTTTTTTTCTGGCTATGGAATAACTTGTATTACTATATTATTATTTTAGTAAAGGTTTCAAACATCTTTCATATATATATATATATATATATATATATATATATATATATATATATATATATATATATATATATATATATATATATATATATATAAAGATTCAACATTAATAGCAGAGATATTTTATATAGCTCTCTATCAATGGCGGTATTACCGCGTATTATAACTCGATTTCAGAAGGCTTTTTTTGTTGTGGAAATGGTGTTTATGTTGTTGTTGTTATCAACTCATCTATTGGTAATTGCTGATAAATCATCATCATCTGTTTTTCCTCCAAATTTCTTGTTTGGGATTGGGACTGCATCTTATGCTTATCAGGTTCGTTTTTACCGCGTTTTCTCTTAATCCTCGTCTTCTTCTTGTTTTCGTTACGGATATAAGTTTGGATTGTTTCGGTTTTCGGTTATCATACCGCGGGTTAGAGTTATAGATTTGCTTATAAACTTTTTTTTGCAGCATGAGGGACCTTTCTTGGGTGAAGGGAAAGGTCTCAACAATTGGGATGTCTTTAGGCCCCAGGGAGGTAGTATCGTATATTAGGTTTACTAATTAAATTGTCATCCTAGGAACTACTATTTTGTCGTCTTCTTCCTGTTTTTCTTTTAACTTTTTTTTTTCCATCCTGAATAGCTAAAACGACGCCGTACAACATAGTCATTGCAATCCTCACACGTAGCAGGTACGTGTAGTTTCCACTTCCGTTTTCCAGCTCCACCACCGTTTGCAAGGGCCTATGATCGGCCTTCTTCTCCACCGAAGGAGACGAGTGGAATGTTGAAGATGGTGGGGTGTTGTCAACCTCTCCGGATCTCTCCTCCTCCTCCTCTCTTTTAATTTTCGATTTTCATAAACACTTCCTCACTTCATACCAGTGTAACGAGATCAACGCTATGGCGGCTTGGAAGATGTGTTGCGAGGTGAAACATAGATGGCGACGGAGGCGGAGGCGATGGCGAGGGATCGGGTGGAGGTGGCGATCTTAACCAGTGATCGTCCTCTCTTTCTGCACAATCGGATCGGTTGAAAGCACAAATCGATATGCAATTCCTCGGTCTGTAAGTTGATTTTACCCAGAAAATCAGTTTCGTTTTAGGGTTTCCGATTCATTCCTACATCTCTTCTTGATGATTGGAAATTCGGATATTTTTTGGCTATAGGACTATTTAATTATTGTGATGAATATCTGGAATGTTTTGGTAAATCCATCTTAGCATCGTCGCCATAATGGATTGAAGATATGATATTTCCTCCATTTTGATTTATAGTTTGGTGAGAATTGGCTATTCTCCTTTGATTTTTTTTCCTGTCCTTTCATCTTTGTGGAGCATCTACCTATCCTTATTTTATTTTTCTTAACACTTGTTGTACATGAGATTTGTTGCAGTATTGTTTCTCTTCCATCTTCTTTGTTGATTTTCTATGGGATAAATTACAATTTTGGTCCTCTAACTAGACACTTTTTCGATTTTGGTCCTGATTTTTCTCCGGTGACAGTTTTAGTCCTGTAAGTGGTCTTTTTTTTGCAAAAATAGTTCTGAACGCCGGAAAGTTACAGGACTAAAATTGTCCCCGGAAATACCACTTACAGGACTAAAATTGTCTCCGGAAAAGACCAATTTTAGTCCTGTAAGTGGTCTTTCGGCGTTTAGGACTATTTTTGCAAAAAAAAGACTACTTACAGGACTAAAATTGTCGCCGGAGAAAAACCAGGACCAAAATCGAAAAACCTATCCAGTTAGAGGACCAAAATTGTAATTTAGCCATTTTCTATGTTTCTGTAGTTTTTATGTTTGCTTCTGAGCAGGTGATTACTGAGTTTGGGTGGTACCGACCCCGCCGATATGGGCTAAATGAACATCATTTGACAAGAAAAATATGCATTTTTCCTGGTTTGCCCCCGACAATAAGGGTGATGATCACCTTATACGTACAACGAGTTTCCTGTAAGTGTTAGATTTATCGATAATTTTTCCTTTTTGTTTATAAATATATATGTAATTTAATTTGTTTCTAAGTTTGTGCTGTTCTGTTCTTTATACTAAAGCTGCTGTTTTACAAATTTTCGTTTTAAGACTTATATGGTGGTTTGTTAACCTTGAAGAGTTAAACAAATTTGTTTATGAGCTATTTCCCATTAATTCCTAACAAGTAAGTCAATTTTGCTACTTAGCTGTTTCTAAAGTCTACGCGTAGTCATATGTGGATATTCTGATTTGAAATTCTATTGTTTTATACAACATCTCTATATTTTAAATCTATTTGATTATTTGATGTCTAGACGATTATATTGAAATTATATTTGATGTATACAACATGTATGCATAGATATATTAGTACTATTCTATGAAATTGTTAGCTCTATACATGTTAAACTTATTTCATTATTTGATGTTTAGTCTTAATTCAGGGCCTTTTTCATTTAAATTATGTTGCGGTAATTATATATTCACATTAAACTTAATTAAGCATAACAAACAGAACCCCGGCCAGGAATGATTTGTTGTGTTTGAGTGGGTTGGTTAGGCTGACCTATTAGTAGTTGTATGCTTCAACTTCCTTTACATCTTCATGCCTTCTTCATCCTCCTCAAATCTGGTAATAATCGAAGTCCTTGATTGCTTTTATTTGTAGTAGTAAGACATGTTAGGAAGTATCTTTCAACAATGGCCGGTGAGGAGCCAATTGGTGTTCTTTACACCAACCAAAGTATGGGCGGGTCTATCTATATCCAGTAGCTTTTAGGCAATACGGTGCCATCGACTTCCCCCTCTCTTGTGCACCGATTCCTCTCGTCTGCAAGTATATTCATTGATTTGATCGAGTTTCTGCAAATCTTTTGCAGATTTTCACTTCTCGGCTTCTCCCTTCATCCTCGTGTCTAAATCCTGATATGGAAAGAAAATTTACTGCGATATACCCGATTCGAGCCACCACGTTCCTCAAAACGTTTATGGAAGGTTCGAAGGAGGTAAAGTTGTCATCTTAAGTGCTGATTATGTTTGACTTCGATCCCGTTTCACTGCGGATACGATTTCAAGCAACGTAGTATGTTACGAGGGCTTCATTCAGTTGATTCGCAATAAAGGTGCACGCGTTTCCTTTTAATATCGTATTTTCTATCTTTTATTAGGTGATATGCTATGGAATCTGCCTTGATTTTGTGTTTACTGCCTCTATTGAAAGTAGAGTATGTAAAGGTGTTGTCTTGATGAAATATCCGATGCTGATTCGAGCCTTCAATT
This sequence comes from Gentiana straminea, assembly GCA_036785695.1. Classification (NCBI taxonomy): domain Eukaryota; kingdom Viridiplantae; phylum Streptophyta; class Magnoliopsida; order Gentianales; family Gentianaceae; genus Gentiana; species Gentiana straminea. The sequence goes on along the minus strand of JAVUPR010000099.1, from coordinate 2,447,599 downwards.
CACGAGATTCGCAACCACTATTCTCTGATGGCATGTCGTTTCGTTTATCTCTGCACATGTTCAAACTCAAGGGTTGACCTTTCGAGTTGGTGGTTATTTCAGGGAAGTCTCTGTCCTATTTATTTTGTTAATATCGTATCGAGTTATTACTCTGATTTGAATTCGAAATATTTAATGTCTACGTTGAATAGACTTTCTATGGTGTAAAGCAGCTTCAGCGAGGCCGAAGAAAGGGAGGCCAAATATGTAATGGTCTCTAAAAAGACTATTGAAATGTATATTAGGGCTACCACTTTCAACATTAAAACTAACTTATGATTTGTTAGCTACACATCGTAATTCGAATTGCAAATTCATTACATTCCATCATAAATAAAGTATTTTATATATGCAGGGATTCAACCATTTGTGGTATTGACTCATTTTGACATTCCTATAGAGCTAGAGGACAGATATGAATCTTGGCTAAATCCTAAATTAGTGTGAGTTTTGACCAAAAATATTAGCGCACCTGGTTCATTTTTTTGAGTTAATAGCACTATCAGTCCCTGATGTTTTTCCATAAGTTGTAACCTTTTCAACTTTGGTTTTAAGTGGTCCTTCATCTTTTAATTATGTTCGATGTGGTCCTTTTTGAAGAAAAACAGAAACACAACGGAAATATAAATTGTTAGCATATATATTTAGATTAGCTATTAGTATTTTAGCCTTAAGGGCTTTTTTAGTCTTTTTCCTTTTAGTTTTGTTTTGTGCCTGGCTATATAAGCATCTCTCTTGTATTCTACTAGGTATGCTTTTCATTGTAATATCACAAGCTTCCAGCATTCATCTTCTCCTTTTCAATTCTTGTTTGGTTGTATGAATGCTAACATGGTATCAGAGCCTATAATCATCTAAAGCCCAACTGTCGCGGATCGAACTATATGGTCGTTGCCGCCGTCGCTTTGGTGAGTTTTTGATTCAGTTTTGCATCGATTTTTGTCTCGATTTTGTTTCGTTTTGTTTGGGGTTCCGATTTTGCATCGATTTGTTTGGGGTTCCGGCCATCGTGTAGTATTGTCCGATTTGCTTGAGGTTCGACTTGTGCCTTTTTTTTGGGTCTTTTTCGGTTCACCAATGGCCCCTAGTGATGACTCGTTGCAGTCAATTGGTGTTCGTTTGGATGGTAAAAATTACTCATATTGGAGCTATGTGATGAAAAATTTTCTTCGGGGGAAAGAAATGTGGAAATATGTTTCTAGGGTTGTTAAAGCTCCCACAGCAGATACTGATAATTATGCTGATTTGCTTGATAAGTGGGATTGTGCCAATTCAAAAATTATTACTTGGATTAATAATTCTGTCGATGTTAAGATTGGTGTGCAATTGGCTAATTAAGTATGAAACTGCTAAGGAGGTTTGGGACTACTTGGGAAGACTGTTTATGCGCACCAATATATCTGTTCGTTTTCAGTTAGAAGGGGAAATCCGTGCTTTGTCACAAAATGATCGCAGCATTCAGGAATTTTATGCTGAAATCACTGCTCTTTGGGATCAGTTGGCTATGACAGAGTCTGCTGAATTGAAGGCCTTTGAACCTTATATTGTTCATCGGGAGGAATCGCGTCTTGTTCAGCTCTTACACTCGCTTCGTCCAGAATATGAGCACTGTCGTGCTTCGATTATGCATCGTAATCCCTTGCCTTCTGTCGATTCAGTGGTTCACGAGTTGTTAGCTGAAGAAACTCATCTGAAAACACAAACTGAAAAGGTACCAACCGCCCCTTCTGCATCCGTTTTAGCAGCACCATCTCAACAGTTTCGGACAAATACTACTAAAAAGGATGAGTGTCGTTATTGTAAGAAGCCCGGACATTGGAAAAGTCAGTGCCCTATATTAGCCTTGAAGAATTTGACGTCTGGTGATAAGTCTCAGCAATAGAACCGTGGTGGACAGCCACGCACACAGGGTACCGGACAGGGACAGACCCGTAGTGGGTCATCTTATATGGCTGCGGCTACACCTACAGGTGATTTGGATGTGGCTTCTTCTCAGAATCCTTCTATGGATGCCCTTGCGGGAATAGTTTCGAGATTCCTTGCTACTCGCCTCCGTCCTCGGTCGACGGTCCTACCGCCTCGGCATTTTGCCATGACTACTCGTTCTCCAACAGTTTGCCTTCATCAAATCCCTCGGGTAAACCGTCATCCCTATGGGTTTTAGACTCGGGGCTTCTTTTCATATGTCTCCCGATTCATCTAAGTTTACATCTTTGTCTTCTGACTCATGTTCCCCTACTATTGTTACTGCTTATGGCTCACATTTGCCATTAGATGGCATTGGCACTATTCACACTCCCCACGTGTCTCTCTTAAATGTCTATTGTATCCCTAAACTTACTCTCGCCTTGCATCTATTGGTCAATTATGTGATTCTCGGATATTCTGTTCATTTTTCTTCCACTTCTTGTTCGGGCAGATCCCGATTCCAAGAGGCCGATTGGGACGAGCCGTAGACAGGGGGTCTATATGTTTTGGATGAGCCGCGTACTCCGGCTATGCACCGCCACCTCTCGTTGATTTATCTTCTTTTCATTTAACCAGTTCATCCTCTAAGTATTTTTTATGGCATTCTAGACTTGGTCATGTTTCACACTCTCGTTTGAAATTTTTGTGTAACACTGGTGTTTTGGGTGATTTGAAATCTCATGATATTTCTGATTGTAGTGGATGTAAACTTGGGAAATTTTCTGCTTTTCCTTTTCATAATAGTTCATCAAAATCTTGTGCGCCTTTTGATTTAGTCCACTCTGATGTTTGGGGACCCGCTCCTATTCCTACCAAAGGGGGGTCTAGATATTATGTGTCATTTATTGATGACTATACTCGTTATGTTTGGGTGTTTTTGATGAAACATCGTTCTGAATTCACTAAGATTTATACTGATTTTCAAGCTTATGTTAAAATCCAACATTCCACTGTTGTTAAGTGTTTTCGTTCTGATTTGGGTGGGGAATACACTAGTGGAACCCTTCCTGATCTTTTTCTTTCTGAAGGTACTGTGCATCAGTCTTCATGCACTGATACCCCTTAGCAGAATGGTGTTGCTGAGAGAAAACACCGACATATTGTTGAAACTGCTAGGTCTATGTTGCTATCCGCTTGTGTTCCAAATGAGTTTTGGGGAGAAGCTGTCCTCACCTCCGCTTACATTATTAATCGTATCCCGACTGCTCATAACTCTGGCCTTTCTCCTTATGAACAATTATTTGGTCAAACACCTAATTATTCTCTCTTAAGAGTCTTCGGTTCCACTTGCTTTGTTCTTCGTCCACATGTAGAATCGTCCAAACTTTCTTCTCGTGTTGCTATATGTGTTTTCCTTGGGTATGTTATAGGTCAAAAAGGTTATCGTTGTTATGATCCTTCCTCTCGAAAACTATACGTGTCTCGCCATGTCTCCTTCCTTGAGCATATCCCTTTCTTTACCTTTCCCGCCAGCACCCACAACTTGACTAAATCTGATCTTATTCACATTGATCCTTTCTCGTCTGACTCTTCACCTCCTACTGTACCTATTATTGATGATTCTCCGACCCCTGATTGATTGAGGTCAAGTTAAATTATTAACTCGATGCCTAAATAACCACTAGCAAGTGAACTAGGTTCAATCGCAGTATAGCTAGATAGAGTCGAGGTCGATCCCACAGAGAATCAATTTGTGGATCCTAAATTAAATAGTCAACCTATGTATTTCGTTTGACAAAGACGGTCTATGACCAACATAGGATACGAGAAAAGAAAGACACACTCAAACATATAAACAAATAACACGTAAACAAATAACGTAATCAACTGCCCAATTATAACCGTAATCATTTGGACCTAGACAATTTATATAACAACAAGACTTATCAACTATTAATCCGCTCATATCCGTTTATATTGGCTACGGGAGTCATCCTCTAAAACTTGACGTAGCACCGGTAGGTCACTAGATCACTGTGATATTGTTACGTGACTTCGCCTTTTAAGTGCCTCCATCTCATATAACTAACACGCTTACGACTCTAAGGATGCCGATATTAACCGTACACCTCGTCTAGGCAACATTCCTATGGTTAGGCGTACTTCCTAAACGATCACTCAAACTCTCGTTCAACTAACAATTACCAAGTCATAGTCTCATGCTAGTTTACGATCTATGTATAAACAGGTGCGCGCAATTCCCTAATATAAACCTACCCAGATAACGATGAACGTCCGTGAAGATCAATTCACAAGCCCACCTAAGAGTTTTATATTGGTATTTCCTTTTTACACGTTTTAATTAGATTAAGCGAGTGACGTAGCCATAGTCATACCTACTGAGATAACAGATTCAATTAAGCTAACCTAATCATAAAGACGTGACTGATTAACGGATGAAACAGTAGCTGGAGACTCTCGGTCGACCGAATAGAGACACTCGGTCGACCGAGTGACACCTCCGGTCACCCGAGTGCTTCACTCCCCGCATTACATCCCCGAATATATTTCTCAACGTTTCTCATACGAATCGGATTATATAGTGAATCATCAGGACATTATATAAATTAATCTAAATACACGTAAATTAAACACGTAGATTCATCCATAAATCGTAGGAAGAGGACGTAGGGTATGAGATCCTTATAGACAAGGCATCACCACCTCCCTAACGTCTTAGCCTAGATCTACATCATCTAGATATGAATAACTACTCAAACAATCAAAGCATAATTGGGAAATTGATTACTAAAAGAAAACAAGAAGAAAACTAGGGCTTACATTATCGCACCCCCAGCTCCTTCACAAGCCTAATGAATCCTTATTTGCTTATATGTAAATATGAATTGATATTGGTGTAAAAGATGTGTGTTCTAAAAAATACAAAGACTTGTGTTTATATAGAGCTACAGCCGACTTAAGAAAACCGACTTAAATGCCGACACTACTGAACCCTAACCGCCTCAAACAATGTGCCGGACTGCTGCTGGGCTTCAGGCCCACTCGGTCGACCGAATGCATAGGCTCGGTCGATCGAGCCTTGTATGCTTTTGTGCTTCCGTCTTTTTATGCATTGGGCTTTCTGAACTTGTCTGCAATCCATTCAAGCTTCTCCGAAGTCCATCCTTGCGCTCCCCAATGAGTTACTACAAATATAGCATGAAATACAGTCTGTAACATCAAATAATATAATAAAACCTCCAAATACATAATAACGAATCGTAACTCTCGGCATATGCAACTTAAGCGTATTACGACTTATTATTACTTTATTATAGCTCCTTTAAACAAGAATCGGGGATAAAGATCATAGAATAACGGGCACAAAATGACCGTTATCATTGATACGGCTACCCAATCACCGCTTGTGACGACGGATCTTGCTGAGCCCCGCTATCCAGTACGCATACGTAAGTCTACTCAGTTACCTGATTTTGCCTATTCTTGTTATTCTAAGTCTTTTGCTTCCTTTCTTGTTTTCATTGATCCTATCTCTGAGCCTTCCTCTTATAAGGAGGTCGTTCGTTCCCGTGATTGGCAAAATGCTATGGGCCGAGGAACCGTCGCCTTATACAAGACCGGTACTTGGGACCTTGTTTATCTTCCCGCAGTAAAAAGACTATTGGTTCTAGATGGGTGTACAAAGTTAAAACGAAATCCGATGGTTCTATTGAGCGATACAAGGCCCGCTTAGTTGCTAAGGGTTTTCTCGAGTATGGTTTAGATTATGAGGAGACTTTTGCTCCCGTTGCCAAGATGACTTCGGTCCGTGTCCTCGTTGTTTGCATCATACGTTCGTCGCGGGCATATATCTCGGATGGATGTTAAAAATGCCTTTTTGAATGGCGACTTGAAGGAAGAAGTGTATTTGGTTCCCCCACCAGGTGTTTCTCATGCTCCAGGGACGGGTTTGTCGCCTTAAAAGGCGTTGTATGGCCTTAAACAAGCCCCTCGGGCTTGGTATGATAGATTTTCTCGGGTTGTGATCTCTCTTGGATTTGTCTCTAGCCCTTATGACTCGCTTTATTTGTTCGATCGACTTCTCGCCGGTCGTGTTCTCCTTTTGTTATATGTTGATGATATGATTATTACGGGTGATGATGTTGATGGTATTGTGGATTTGAAAGCAACTTTGTCCCGTTGCTTTGAGATGAAAGATTTGGGCCCTTTACGATATTTTTTGGGAATTGAAGTTGCCTCCTCACCACGAGGTTACCTCCTCTCTCGGTCCAAGTATCTTTGGTGATATTATTCACCGTGCACGGCTCACTGACACTCGCACCTCTGACACTCCTCTCGAGCTGAACGCAAAATATACTCCAGATGATGGCACTCCTCTACCGGATCCCACTCGTATAGGTCCATTGTTGGCGCCTTGTTTATTTGACGATCACTCGCCCGATATTGCCTATGTTGTTCACATTGTTAGTCGGTTTATTTCAAAGCACCTACTTTTGTTGTACATTGGGTTTCTTGTTGTGCGTATTTTGCGTTACCTACGGGGATCTCTTTACCGAGTCTTTTGTTTCCATCCACTTCTTCCTTGGAGCTTCGTGCTTTTTCGATGCGATTTGGTGGTGACCCGACTTTTCGGAAGTCCACAACTCGGGTTTTGTATTTTTCTTGGTGATTCTCTTATTTCGTGGAAAAGCAAGAAACAAGATGTAGTTTCCCGTTCTTCCACCGAGGCGAGTATCGTGCTATGGCTTCACTACAACCGAGATTATATGGTTGCGTTGGTTACTTGGGCCGACATGGGAGTTACTCTTTCGACCCCACTCCTATGTATTGTGATAATAAGAGTGCCATTCGATTGCTCACAATACGGTGTTTCATGAGCGCACCAAACACATTGAGATTGACTGTCATTTCACTCGGCATCATTTGGATCACGGCACCATTTCTCTACCGTTTACTCCGTCATCCTTGCAGTTGGCTGACTTCTTCACGAAGTCTCACACTGTCGAGTGTCATAGATTTTTCGTTGACAAACTCTCGATGCTTCTTGCTGTACCATCGTGAGTTTGAGGGGGGGTGTTAGCATATATATTTATATTAGCTATTAGTATTTTAGCCTTAAGGGCTTTTTTATTCTTTTTCCTTTTAGTTTTGCTTTGTGCCTGGCTATATAAGTCTCTCTCTTGTATTCTACTAGGTATGTTTTTCATTGTGATATCACAAGCTTCCAGCATTCATCTTCTCCTTTTCAATTCTTGTTTGGTTGTATGAATGCTAACATAAATGACACTGAACTATTGTTTTATTGCAACTGAATAAAATGATACAATACTTCTCCTTTATATAGGAGATGAATCCTAGTTTAAGATAAAGATAAAAAATACAAATAATTTATTTGAATAATACATTTAAAGATAAACACTAACATATAAACCAATTTTATCTTGACATAACATCTTTATCTTTCTTTTGAATTCCAACTCTATCTCTGATTGATTTATCTTCTATTACCCTCCCTCAAACGAGGTTAGGATTTGGGCCGAGTTTGTCTTGGCATAATTTGGAGGGCATCTCCACTTCGGTGATCTTCCGAAGTCCATTAGTGATGTGATTTTGGAGAGCATCTCCACTCCGACGGTTCTTTCGGAATCCATAGTTGTGATTTTTGGAGGGCATCTCCGCTCCGGTTTTTTCCCGAAGCCCATAAGTTGTGATTTTGGAGGGCATCTCCACTTCGGTGGCTTTTTCCGAAGTCCATTAGTGGCGATATGTTGGAGGGCATCTCCACTCCGGTGCACGTCTTTTTCGACTCTTCCGGAGTCCATTAGTCTGTGGGTTTGACTTCGTCGACGCACGTATATCCAGCTCTTCCTAGAGTTCTTGTTTGTTTTATTGATTTTTGTCTTCTTCTGGATGAATGGTTGTGATGTCGGCCTCCAATTGTCTCTGTATTTATATATTTTGTTTTATTTTTTGTCACCTGAAAAATTGATATAGAACTGTTGCCAAAATAAAAAATACGATGCTATATAACAAGATTATTTATTCATAGATTTTTGTTTAACAAAGGAAACGTGACTCAAAAGCAATGAATTAGACCTCTTGTCGGCTGGGAATTTTTTATTTATTTATTTTTTTTTTTTGGTGGTTGCGGCTGAGTTTATGGTACTGACATTGATCAAGTGTGAAAGCAAACTTATGGGAAAATTTTTTTTTTTTTTTACGGACAAAGGATAACAATGATATATGGTGATGCATGAGAAAATAATCCAAAAGACAAAAATGATTCAAATGAAAAAAAAAATCCAATTACTAACTGCAATTTACTGACTCCAAAATATAAATAGAAATTGAAAATAGAGGGGCTTTGGTTGTTTTTGACGGAATGGATAGAGAAAAGATATGAGTTTGTTTGTTTGTGGACGACAACTAGTTGCAGAAAAGCGACATATGCAGTAGTAGACCAGATGAGAACGTGTGCAGTAGACCAGATGAGATCGGATGTTTGGTGATGATGAAAAAATATATTAGAAAGCGGAAAATGAATCGGGCGAGGGTTCACCAGTGTTAAGGCACTCGAATCCCCGCCCCTGGCTCTGATATCATGAAGAAAAACAGAAACACAATGGAAATATAAATGACACTGAACTAATGTTTTATTGGAACTGAATAAAATGATACAATACTTCTCCTTTATATAGGAGATGAATCCTAGTTTAAGATAAAGATAAAAAAAAATACAAATAATTTATTTGAATAATACATCTAAAAATAAACACTAACATATAAACAATTTTATCAATTTCTTTATCTTTCTTTTTTTATAACATCTTTATCTTTCTTTTTGAATCCTTTATCCGACAAACCAAAAACAAGTGCAAGTTAGCAGATTATGCCGTCCGGAAGAGAAAGCACATTTAACCATCATGTTGTGCTTATCCGATGATGTTATCACCGAGGTTGCTTTGAGAAGACACCGCAAACAAGTTGTGGAAAAAGCTTGAAAGCTTGTATATGACCAAGTCTCGACCAACAAGTTGTTATTGAAACAGAGGTTGTTCGGTTTGAAGATGCATGAAGGGAGTCCACCGAGGGAACATCTTGATCACCGAACACAATATTACTTGATTTAAGGAATATTGATGTTAAAATTGAAGATGAAGATGCGGCCTCTAATCCCGTTGGTGTCATTACCGGCATCATATGAAAACTTTGTGCGCTCTTTCATAGTTGGAAAGGATACAAGTAGCTTTGGAGGATGTTAGGTCCGCCTTACATGCCGTGGGAGCTTAGACACAAGGTCAGCCGGGACAGACAAAGGTTCTTGGGCTAGTAGCTAGCAACAATAGTGGAAAAGGATATGGGCGTAAGAAGAAAAAGAAGTCGTGGTCCAAAGGTCCTAAGTCTACCGATGTCCGTAATTACCGTAGGAGCGGGGACATTGGAAGTCCAATTGTCCAAGGAAGAAGAAACAAGCAGAAGGCAATTCGGCACGTAGCCTTGGCTACCGAGCAATCGATGAGGATCCGGTTCTAGTTGCGGAGATTCTACACACCACAATGATGTGTGGATACTTGATTCTCGGAGCATCCTACCATATTTGTCCAAACAGGAGTGGTTTTCTACTTATGAGCGACAGATGGTGGTCAAATTTATATGGCCAACGGCAAGGGTTTGCAAAGTTGTGGGAATTGGCTCGGTAAAGTTAAGGACGAGAGGATGGTAAATTTTGTACACCGAAAGATGTAAGACATGTTCCACGGATGACCAAGAATTTGGTATCTCTCGCCCATCGGACAAAGCAAGGGTTCAATTTCAAGGGTGAAGGTGGACGATTGAATGTCTTTAAAGATTCGGTTGTAGTCCTCAAAGGCATCAAGAGAAACCTTGTATATATTACAAGGATCTATTGTATCGCTTGCACACCGTCTTGTTGCATCCTCGCGAGCTTCACCGCCTCAAATAGACTCACCGTGGCACACGAGACTTGGTCACATGGGTGAAAGGGGTATGCGTGTTCTTTCTTCACAGAGTTTTCTTGGAGGATATAAGGTTAAGAATCTGGACTTTTGTGAACATTGTGTGTTTGGGAAGTTGCACGAAGTAAGTTCTCGGCAGGTTGCACAACACAAAGGCATCACTTGATTATATCCATTCAGATCACGGGGTCCATCAAGAGTTGAGTCATTGGGTGGTCACGGATATTTTGTGTCATTCATAGATGACTATTCAAGGATATCTTGGGTGGTGATGATGAAGAACAAAAGTGATGCATTCAATAACTTCAAGCGAGTGGAAGGCCCTAGTGGAGAATCGCTTAGGCAAGAAAATCAAGAAGCTTCGTACGTATAATGGTCCGGAATTCTGCCGGACGGATTTTGATTCATTTTGTGCAAATGAGGGTATTGCCGTACATCATACCGTAAGGAATACACCTCGACAGAATGGTGTAGGCTTTGAAAGGATGAATCAAACTCTACCGGAGAGGGCAAGATGTATGCTTTCTCAAGTCGGTTTATCAAGGAGATTTTGGGCGAGGTCGTTAAGACGACTTTGCTACTTAATCAACAAGGAGCCCTCACACGGGAATCAATCTCAAGACACCATTTGAGATGTGGTCAGGCAAGCCTGCTGACTACTCAGTTCTAAGGGTTTTTGGAAGTACATCTTACTATCATGTTAATGAAGGGAAGTTGGAGCCAAGAGCCAAGAAGGGAGTGTTTGTGGGGTATGGTGATGGAGTGAAAGGATATAGGATTTGGTCATCAGCAGAGTCCAGAGTAATCCTCAGCAGGGACGTTGTGTTTGATGAAAATTCTATGTTAAACTCATCAGTGGGGAGGTCTACTGAGTCGAAACCGATCTTCAATCGATAGTGTTGAGAAACAGGTGGAGCTTCGAGTGGAGTCTACGATATGCAACGATCGGTGGATCCAAATCAACACTATACCGATCCGGATAATGAACCGTAATCGATCCAAGCCGGCTGCCGAGACCTCGAGAGGCGTCATACAAACATTGATCGGCGAGTCTAGGCGCCGGCAGTGCTAGAAGATCTAATGTTGGGATACCTCCAAGGAGATATGGATATGATGATTTGGTGGATATGCACTCCAAGTTGCGAAAGAAGTAGAGGTTGTTGAACCTACTACTTACAGGGAAGCAAAGGACTTGTACGAAGCATCTCGGTGGCATGTTGCCATGGGAGATGAAATGGAGTCATTATCGAAGAATCGACTTGGGAATTAGTCAAACACCTTACCGACAAGGGAGTTGTGACTTGTAAATGGATTTTCAAGAAAAAGGAAGGAATAACAAAGGCGAAAGGGGTCGGTATAAGGCACGTTTGGTTGCAAGGATTCACCAAAAGGAAGGGGTTGACTTTGATGAAATATTTTCACCGGTGGTAAGACACACTTCAATCGTGGTGTTACTAGCAATGGTGGCACAAACAGATCCGGAACTTGAGCAATTAGATGTGAAAACTGCTTTACACATGGTGAGGTGGATAAGGAGATATACATGACACGGCTTTGAGGGTTTTCAAGTTCCCGGAAAGGAAAATTATGTTTGCAAGTTGAAGAAATCATTGTATGGTTTGAAGCAAGCTCCAAGGCGGTGATATAAAAGGTTTGACGCTTTCATGCTTCACGGGGTTACAACAAGTCCATATGACGTTGTTGTGTTTACTTCGGTCTCACCGAAAGATGGATCATATATCTATCTTGTTCTCAGTATGTGGATGACATGCCGATAGCCGCAAAGATGGAAGTCCGATGTTCAAAATCAAGAACCTTCTTAGTGCTTTGAATTTGAAATGAAGGATTTGGGTGCGGCCAAGAAAATCTTGGGGATGGAGATCTGGAGAGATAGAAGTCGAAGAAATTATTCGTGTCTCAAACAGGGTTATGTGCGAAGATATTGGCCAAGTTTGGGATGTCCGTCGCAAAACCAATAGATACTCCTATGGCATCAAATGTTCATTTGTCCGTTTATGCTTCACAACCGAAGAGAAGGAGTATATGTCAAAAGTTCCCTATGCTAGTGCGGTTGGCGATCGATGTATGCCATGGTGTGCACTAGGCCCGATCCGGCTCGGGAAGTCGGTGTTGTCGGTAGGTTTATGGCTCAACCCGGTAGGGAACACCGGAAAGCCGTTAAAAGGATATTCGGATACCGAGAGGTACAACGATGTTGGTCTCATTTATGGAGGTGATATCGGTCCGGTCACAGGTTCCGTGATGCTCGATTATGCGAGTGATGTTGACGAGAAAATCAATGACCGGTATGTGTTTACATTGGGAAATGCGGTGGTCACCGAAAGCTACTCTTCAAAGCTACGTAGCCTTATCAACTACCGAAGCGAATATATGGCTCTTACCGAAGCGGCTAAGGAGGGTATCCGGTTGAAGGGGCTAGTCGGTGATTTGGGGTTGCATCGGATCAGTCGTGATATATATTGTAACGATCCTAAGTGCAATATGTTTAGCCAAGGATCGTGTTCATCATGAGAGAACCAAGCATATTGATGTCGGTATCATTTCTTGAGGAATGAGAAGAGGGTTGTGGTGAAGAAGATTGGCACAAAGGAGAATCCTGGCGATATGTTCACTAAACCAAGCCAAATCGAGAGTAAGTTCCAGCTTTGCCTGGACTTACTGAATATTCAAAGCTTATAATCTGTTTCTGGAAACTTTACTGAGGGCAGATCAGTGGAGTGGATCTTTGTGGAGATAGTCCGGTACATGTACATCCGGCATTGACGAATGCATCCGGTACAAGTACATCCGGTTATGCAATCTGTTTGACTCTAGTGAGAGTTGAAGTCAAGGTGGAGATTTGTCGGTAAAGTGACTTAAACTCTACATCCGGTGGAACCAATCGAAGACTCACCGTGTGATGGACGGGCGAAGTGTATTCAATTCCGTGCTTCCGTAGGGTGGAGTCTACCGAGCTTCGTCGGCAGGGTGACTATCGAGCGGGGTGATAGTCCGGCCGAGTCTTGGAATACGACGGGGTCCCACATCCGTTAATTACGTTATGTGACGGCTATACGGTGTCATTAAAAGGAGGACACGTGTAAGGGTATTTATGGCGGATCGTACAAAGATTCCCGGCGGCTAGGGTTTAGGGATTTGTGCCTATAAATACGATTGTTGTCTCATTATCTCGTGTGTGTTGAAATCTCGAAAAATTCGGTGCATAATAAAATATCTCTTTTACTCGCCCGTGGTTTTTTTACCTCTCCCACCGAGAGGTTTTCCACGTTAAATCTGTGTTCTTCTTGTTTCGTTATCTCCTTTGATTGTTTATGTTTGATTGCCTCTCGTTTCGTTTTCTTGCGTATCCGTTTATCTCCCTTTTGAATTTCAACTCTATCTCTGATTGATTTATCTTCTATTACTTTTAACTTGCAGGCAAGACTTCAAGTACTTAGCAGACACATGTTTCAAGAACTTTGGAGACAGTCAAACATTGGGTAACATTTAGTGAGCCGAATATATTGGTAAACAGCGCATATCAAGCTGGAAAACAAAAATATTTAAACGGTGACTTGTTTGAAGCTTGTTTGATTTAAACGGTGACTCGTTTAATCAAATCATAAAGACCCGTGATTTTGACTGATGATATTTTTTCTGGATTTTATAATACAACCTTTCATCAAATCATAACACACCGGACCAACCCGTGATTTTGAGTGATGATATTTTTTCTGGATTTTATAATACAACCTTTCTTGTTTGCAAAAGTAGCCTTTTATATAAGCGAAATATGTCTCGTTTGAAAAGATATTAAATTTGTGTTACGTTGCAAAAGCAACAAACACCACATTTCCCATATCTATGTTCCTACGATTAGTGTTGTTTAGTTTTATCTTGACGAAAACTCGATCGTAAACTATCATTAAAATATGTAATTTATGAAAAAATATCAAAAAAAAAAAAAAAAAATTTCCAATTTGCCTATAGGTTGCTGACAGATGAATTATTCTTCAACCATGAAAACATTTCCTTACGTAGACATGAAATTATTTTAAACATTGTTAAAAAGATTGTGATCCCCAACAACCCTTATAAGTGTAGTTTTTTTTTTGCAAAAAGTCCTAAATATTTTTATGTTTATTTTTATTTTTTTGTTGAAAAAAAGTCGAATCTATTGTTGTAAGCACGTTTTACAATACGAAGTTGCACGTTTGTAATATAAATTGTTGGAAATAATATGTCGGTGATCACTTATACGGATAAAAGGACGCCTATATCTGAATAAATGATTATATATTATTTAACGTTCCAAATTTATCTCTTTAGTGAATGAGAAATTATAATTTAAAGATGACATAATGATATTTTATGGGAAAATATTTTATGCACAGGATTGTTTCCTTCGATGGAAAAGTTTGGTCACAAAAGTCAAGTCTAGTTTTGACAGTGGTTTTATAGTGGTCCTGGACCAAGTAATTAGACTACCATGTCATTAATTTGAGAATACATCATTGATGGTTGATTTTTAAACATAAGGGACCACCAAAAATCCCTTAAATTCTATTGGCTTGGACCATCAAATAGGATTTGGTTCTGGACCATAGTAAAATTTGTATAGTTTTAAAACATGACTTTTAAGAAATAGTGAAACTGTGCAAAGTTTGGAAAATAAAGAAAGGGTGTGTCATTTCCTCAAGTGGTACATTTAAAATGTTGTCATCCTATAAATATAGCCCTACACAATGAAAAGAAAAGGACGAATTTTCTTCTCTTTTGCACATAAAATATTCAGCATAATAAAAACAGCATTTGTGTTCATTTGAGTAATTGAAGAGATTATAGAACACAATCGGTTCGCCGTCTTTTGTTCAATTGAAGTGCCGCTTTGGATAAAAGGAAAAGACTGTTGTATCTTGGGAGACGATTGCGAGAACCGTAGGCATATAACCGGCACAAAATCGTCTTAAGGACAGAATGTTGCACTCGCCTCGGTCTATAAGTTTTCTGATTTATTTTTTCTGTTTTTCGTTTTTGCGTATACTGCTAATTAAACGGCATGCTAGATTAAATTTTCTACTTACATAAATAACATGTCACCTTTCATACAGCTATTAATTACAAAATTATTTATGGGAAAAGGTATTAAATTGATGGCAAAAGTATGCGTAAAACACTAGTTTTATAGTGGTCTTGAATCATAATATTATACTTATTTCATCAATTAATTAAATAATTGAGCAAAGATAATATACAGACATGGATCCACCCTTTTATAGATTCTATTGGTTATGAAACATCAAGTCATACTTGTTTTTGTAATATTCTAAAATTTGCATGCATAGAGGCTTATAAGAGAATATTGAAAGTGAAATGTTTCTTACTAAGGTTAAGGGTAGGAGAGAAATGCAAACTTAAGCTAAACGATATATTTTTTCTCTGTTTTTCAATGTAAAGTATTAGAAAATCAAGCTCAAGCAACCAAAGTTTCTCTAGGCTAGCCTTTTAACGATATTTTCTTTACTGAGCTGTCGTGCTCACTCATTACTTAACATTTTCAGATAAAATTAGTGTTGAGACTAAAGAGCCAGGAAAAAACCTTGTAGAAGACAGTTGTTAAGTTTCTTAGTTTATCATGTTTAAGTTGTTCCATTTTCTTTTGATATCAATCCGTTAAGTTTGATTTCTTGTAATAGATACTCCCTCCGTTCCAAAATAACTGATCCGGTTGCCAAAATGTTTTAATTGTTCCATTTATGTGAGACGGTATCATTTCCAATGCAACATTTATTGTGTTTTTACTTGATTTACCCTTATTTATTACCACGGGAGATATAAAAAAGAATGTCACATTAATTATATCCAAGGACTTTCTACTCATTCTATTGTAAAAGTTAATGCATTAACTCACATCCTTAATATGTCTGATTTTAACAACTGTATCACATAAATTGAAATGGAGTGAGTAGTAAATTAGTTGTATTAAAACTTACCGTTTGCTTGATTTTCATTATTATTTTACAAACAAGAATGTAATTTACTACAAAGGTAATTGTAATACCCCGAAAATTTAAGAAGGGTAAAAGAGTAAAAATTGAATTTATTTTATATATTTTTTATTTTATTCTTAACCTAAAATAATTAAAAGAAAAAAAGAGATTTAATTAAAAGGATTTTGATTAATGATTAATTAATGGGTATAAAAAGGAACCATTACCTAAATTAATCATTAGTTTTCACACAGCAAATTTTCTGAACAACCTAGGGGGAGAGGCCGACGCACAAGGAAGAAAAAGAAAAAGTTCGGACGCTGTTTTCCGAATTTGAAGTTTAACGGTTGATTTTCGATACAGGCCATAGTAGAAGAAATTGATCACCGTGAGGAGACGGTCGTTTCTATACTAATTGTTTTTCCTTTCGGTTATTCGTAGAGGAGTTTGATTCAATATTCAAGCTTTTGCTTTTGGTTTGCTTTTGGATTCGCTTTCAAATTGCTAAGGTAAGGGGGTGTTCAATGGTATTTAATTATATTATATTAGTGTTGGTTGTTATTGTTGTTGTTGTCGCAATGGTTCGACTTTTGGCTCCTCGTCTATTTTAAGTTGCAGAAAGAAGCAAATTCGATATTTAACTGCACAATATTTTCGTTTACGGTTGATGACCAACAGAGAAATAAATACAACAAATATAATTGTAACTGAGTTTTGTTAATCGGCAGCAAGGGAATAATAGGTTAGGTATCAAGATGATTTGTTTAGTTTTTTTTTGTTGTTGTCGTGAATAGCAATATATAATAATAGTAATAACAATCGTTATTATGTTGTTGGTAGAATTGGTTCAGTCTCTTGATCTTAAGCGATTCTGTGAGATTTTTTATTTGTTTTTTCAGGGAAAAAAAAAAAGGATTGTTATTATGTTGATTTAATAGATAGTATGTACGGTAAAAGTGTATTATATAATTTTGTGCTTTTACGCGTATTACACGATACGGTGTGGCTTGTATGTTCTTTTGGAAAATTATATGGTAATTGACAATGTCTAACTTCCGACTTCAGGTGCCTTAGCATCAATCGCCACAACTGAGACCCTCTGCGGGGAGAAGGTGGTAGCCCAGAAGGCGGTTGTTTAGACCTTGCGGGGTCATTGGTTTAGTAGTCATTGACGTCTTTTACAACGTGCAAGGTAGTTAATCTAGATTGTCTAAGACTAGATGTCCTTAGGAAGCCTTTTTAAGTGGAATGAACTTAGGTGGTTAGATTAACTACGTAATAAACATATGTGATGAGTCTAAAAGCTAAAACGTTGTAATTCTTGGTGAGGCACATTTATGATTCGCAGCATGTAATCATTTCTCATACGTAACGGACAATATTCGGGTTTTGGGAAATGTTCCACACGAAACCATCCGTGCCATATGAGGTGTTGAATATGTCCCGGTGCATACCCATCATTCGGGCATTGTGTCCTTGAATTACAATGTAACATAGATAATTGTTCGTGATGGTGCTAGCAGACCTAGCAGAGGGGAGTGTATTTTAATGCAACCTATGTGGTAGAGATTGTAGACTTTATCTTGATGTATATTATATAAATATATTGTGTAACCGTTTCTTCTACCCCTTACTAAGTACGTAAGTACTTACCCCTCGTTTCTTTATTGTCCCTATCCCGAGAAGGTGGTTGTCAGGATGATGATGAGTACGGTTATGATGACGGAGCCGACGTTTGAGCTCAAGAGATTATGATGTTATGGACTTTTATTTTATGATATTTTATTATTCAGTTTTTGAGATTTAGGCTTTAGTATCTTTTCAGTTTCAAATTTGGATGTAATAAGTCACAACAACATTTATTTCGTTTTTTGTCGGTCAGCTTTATTAGACGTAGATTTTGGGACTTGATGATCCGTTGTTTGTCGTTTGACATTCTTTTTCCGAGTTATCTTTAGTTTTAATTTATTCAGCTTTTACTCTGATTGATTGTTACGGGGCTTATGTATATATTACTTTTGATGATTTAAAAAGTTAATATATACATGCCGGACGTTTTTTCGGATAAGAACTCGGTATCCGGGACGGGGCGTCACAGTAATTTACATTCTTGTGTAGTTAGTTCTCTGGTAAAGAATATGGTAAAGAATGTAATTCTATGAGGAAGGACCACTCGTTTCAGTAAAATAAACTATGTAGTTCCTCCAATTGTGGGCACTCCATCCTTCACCATGGTCGCATCGCATGCCTCGACATTGATATAAGTGTTAGGAATGTGACTGAATTTGAGGGGAAACGTTGCAAATTTGAAGAGGATTTGGATAAGGTTCTGGCCGGAGAGGTTCAATACATATTGGCAGCAGAGCGCTAGCTAGCTATACTTGTGTTTCAAACTTAAAGGCCCTTTTAAAAATAAAAAAATAAAATAAAAAATAAAAACTTTTTGTATCATTTTTTGAATTCTGAATTAACACCTTGTCTTCAACTCATGAATCATGTGGTGTTGTAGTCGGTGGCGGATCTGTGTGTACTTGGGGTGGTCACATGACCCTACTGAGATCCCGGGAAAATGTTTTTGATATTAAAACGATATAGTTTTGTTGTTAAAAAATATTATTTTATTGATAAAAAATGTATAGATTTGAGAAATAGTCGGAATCACAACAGAATTTGAGTATTGATGCGATTAGATTGTATTGTTATATCTGATTTAATTAGTTGTTATAGCCAGTATTATTTTTTGTTTAAACAAATATCCAGCTTTTTTTTTTTTTTTTTTTTTTTTTTTTTTTTTTTTTTTTTTTGAGAAGAATCCAGCTTTTTTTTAATAGTCAAAAAAAAGAAGGTGAATATCCATCTTACATGCGCATGACTGCATGAGCTGTTTCTTTAGGCAATCAGGGTGAAAGCGGTTCGGTAATCCGGGTTCGGGTTGTTAAATTGGATAATAAACGGGAATGAATCTCAATCAATTTTATTTCTGCTTTTAAATATGTATATAGTAAATATAGATTATAGGTAAATGTGCATTATAACATACTTAGGAGTAGTCGAGTTCTAATTTGAACCAATTATTTAGCTATTCGTGAATATTACAATTCGTTTACGATTTATGTCATCAAATGTATAATTTAAAAGTTTATGACATACAACTAAGTAACTTTTTATTAATGAACATTTTTTAAATCGATACAGATATAAACATTTAATATACTATGAAATGACAAAATGAAATGCAAGGAATCTACGTGGGAAGCAACAGACTTTCATAATATATATTATTCAACTTTTAACATATTATATGACCAATTGGATGTATTTTTGTTATAGAGTAGGTAGTGACTTTTTATCAACTAGTTATATTTTATGCACAAATTTATTCAAATCATCATGTAGAACATGCAACTAGATTAGCCACCATCTAATTATGATAAATATTTTATTTAAAAATTGGCACAACTAGGCCAATTGACATGGTGCTTCAAATTACAAAGAGAATCGAATAAAACACCAAAACTCTTATGGGCTAATAATTATTTTAAAAAAAAGATAATTCATACACAAAACCAAACTCAATATCTCTCCTAAAGAAGAGTTTAGCGTCACAACAAAATAAACATAATATACGTACGTTTATATAATTGATCATATTGTTGGACCAATTGAAAACGTGTTATGTTACTTTATTGAGTCTATTTTGTTGTGAGTGTTGCCTATTTTACGAAGCTCACAAACCCTCGGTGTAGGTGACTCCGGTGTTCTTTAGCCATACACCGCCTTGAATAAATTGCGCCACCGTGAACTTACTTGCCTCTGCCGCACTTGTGATCACGTGATAACCACCCCATTTTACCCTACCACCAGTACCAGCACCTGGGCCTGTGTTCATGTACTCTCCATAATACAATGTGTTCAACCCTATTGTTCCGTCCCATGGGGCCCACCCGGTCGGGTCAATATGATCACCGATGCTGGACTGCATGTACACGGTCCTCGAATACACTTTCCAGGGCCGGCCTAAGAACGTTTTAACGGATCCCTTAACGGGCTGAAGATCGGCACTAGCAATGACGCTACTTCTTTGGATCGAAATCCCCGTGTTTGAATTCGGGTCAGTTCTGCCTTGAGCTGTACACATGTTATTTTGACCTGACATGGGTTTTCGGGCTACAATTTGGGAGTTTTGGATGACCATCGCGGCATCGCCGAAGATGAAATCGACTGTGCCGGTGATGTAACAATCTCTGTAAAACTGACGGAGACTATGTGCGTAAAGGGTGTCTTGGAATGCATCGAGTTTGACCCGGTTTATCACTGATTGATCCGCTCCGACCCGAAGGGCGACCGCTTGATGTTTTATTGCCCCGGCGGTGTTTTGGAACCCTATGTCTTGTGCTATGAATCCATCAGCAACGGCAACTAAAATATTGTGCCAACGTGTTAGCAACTTAGCATAGAGATTATACATAACAAAAACAAAATATATATAAAAAAAACACAGATTAACGAGTGATACGACATATATATATTTAAACCTTTAATCGGGACGTAGACCATCATAATTAAGAGTTCAAAAGTAGGTTAGTGATGGTAGTAGTAGCGTTACTCAAACAAAAAGTAGATAGATAATGATAATGCCATGCACAACCACTCTAAATATAATAAGTGATATAAAATATTTTTACATTATTAATCATGATATAGACCAATCATTATCAGTGATGTAAAATTACGTTGTGTCTGAATTGTTATTGCAAAACATTAGCCTATATTTTAAATAAGTGGATACAAAATAAATAGTGTAAAAGCATTAATAATTTTATTATGTCAGTAATTACATAAAGAAAAAGTAGATTTATAGCATGCAGAGACTTACTAACAGTTGCAGAGTTGAAGGTGGTTGAACCATCAACAACATTCAAGCTACCAGTAATTGTTGTAGCATCCATACCATCACCTACTATCATCAAATTCTTTTTGCTTTTCGCTACAGTAACTTGCTCCTTATAAACACCCTTCTTCACATAAATCACATATCGGGACGCCGAATTATCCGGGGCGGCGGTAACCGCTGCCTGGACGGTGGAATACTTGCCGCTGCCATCCTTTGCAACCACCACGTTCGCCTGAATGTTCTTTCCGGAGCTCTGCAGTAACTTCCGGTCGTTTCTTGTCACCCAAGACGGGAACTCTCTGGCCCGTAAAGTCTCCGCCGCCATTTTAGGTTCTTCACCGGTGGGTGATAATTTGACTATAAAGGCGAGAGACGTTCGGGCTCTTTCGATCAGGTCATGGAGGGAACGCTTCATGACGATACGGGCTGACCCAGTTAGCCCGTCAAGGCAAGTAACGTGATTTGTAAGTACGCTACTTAGCCATGTATGGACATCTGAATGGGATTCAGATGTCAAGTTTTGAAGAGAAACCATGGAGTTGAAAACTCGGTCCATGGATAAGTCCATCGCCTCTGGCGATCGGCGGAGGCTGCTCGACCGTTGGATCATTGATCCGACGATTAACATTATGAGCGAAATCGATCGAATCTTGGATACGAGAAAACGATCTTTGGAGAGTGTTTTGAAGCTTTGTTGCATAATGGGATTGTGATTTTAGCAAGATAGGTTGGTTTACATGGTTTGAAAAGGTGAAGGAAACAATGGCAATTGTTCCTATGAAAGCGGCAAAAGAGAAGAGTACTAAAAGCGTTTTGCTAATAACACTTCTAGTTTTGGGAGTGCCTAACAATGGCTGATTAGAAGTGGTTGCCATGGTGAGTAATTAAGTTTTTGATGAAATCTCTTGTGGTTTGGATAACCTTATATAGACCAAAAGAAAGATGGCTGATTGGAGGGAGGGGTAGTGTTTTTCGTTTGTTTTAATATGCATTAATCATATAGGGTATAATAATATATACCGTCGTAGACACGTAGCCACTTAGATATTACAACGAGTAACACAACATGTTTTTTACACCACTAATTATAATGTATGTACGTCATGATAAATGATATCAAAACAAGTTGTGGTGTTCTAGACTATAACGTCTCTTGGAGACCAGTGTTCGAACTTGGTGGCCAAAAAAAAAAAAGAAGAAGTTGTGTTATTTGTTGTGACTATTAAAATAACGTTACGCTTAATTATTCCACTAAAACAAATTTTTAGTTTAAACTCTGATAATCCTACTAAAACAAATTTTTAGATCCAATCTTATTATACAACAAAATAATGATTTGGTTTAAAACAATGGAGATAAACATTTACTTATATAAAATAGAAATAGGCACGTACAGCTATTTGGCCCACCTCTGAAAGTGAAGAAATTTCTTGCCATTAGCAAACACTAGTCCCCAAAAATAATCATTCTTTAATACTACAAAACAATAATCCATTAGTTTACTTTAAGTTATTAGGGACATTAGAATCCTTAGTTGTTCTTAGGTTTCGCGCATATTCGATTTTTTTATTCCACACTTAAAACGTTCTTCATAATTGTTATTTTTGTCGCTTATTAAATTACGGTTTCTATCCCGATTTTTTTGATAATTTTGTCAGATATTTACTCATTAGTAAATATTGGTATCTAAAAAGTTTAGGTCATTTTACTCATTAGTAAATATTGGTATCAAAAACTTCGAATAAGTTGATTTCGAATACCGAAAGAAGAAAAAGAAAAGAAAAAAAACAATATAGCAATAATGTGTAGTGAGACTTTGAAAACATTTTTTCTTCTTCTATGAAATGAATGAAGTAGAGTTTTCAACCGAAGGAACAATTAAATTTTCTTGTTTTGGTTTTGATATTTTGGATCAACTTTGAATTGATGAAGAATTCATTTTTGGTTGAAGTATGTATGTATATGAAGATGAGAGGGTTCGTATTTACTCTTCTGACATGCACATGGATCTTGTGGGAGAAAATAGAGGAAAAATAATTTAATCGATTTTATCGATTTTTTAATCATTTACGACAATTATTTTAAAAAGCGAGTTCGATAGACTTTATTAAAGTGATCGAGACTTTTATTAAATTATTGAAAACTACACAATAAGTAGTTGACAATAGGATTTAAAATCATTCAATTCGAAATACGGATGGATGAGATATTAACGCTTTAAGTTGTTGTGAGATATGTGTAGTAAAGTAGTGTAAAATTTATCCCACATTAGAACATGAGTGTTCCAATGTCAAGTACTTATATGATGATAGTTGATAATTTGTATAAGCTCCTAGAGAAAGAGAGAGAGTTCAGAATGATTTTAGACAGACGATGTTCTGCTAAAATTGCCACATGCGCGCGTGCGTGCGTGCGCCGCCGCCCGCCCGTGCCCGTTGACCTTGGGCTTGGGGAATTGGGCCTTCTTGGCCTTGGGCTGGGCAAGTATTATGTTTTTGGACAAAGTCAACGGGGTGGCAAGTCAGCAGAGATTGCTGAGACTGAGTCAGCTGGACGAAATTCAGCTGAGGCAAACTCAGCATCAGCAAGGCAAAATTCAGCCGAGGCTGAGTCAGCTGAGGCAAACTCGGCTTCAGCAGACTGAGTGTTCGGCCAAGGCACTTTCAGCAGACTGAATGTCTCAGTCAGCTGAGCATTTTCGTCTTCTGCTGAGACCTTTCATCTTCGAAACTGTCATGATTAATATTGATATCAAAGTGGGAGTAAATGCATTAATGGTTATCAATGCAGAGGCTTTTCCATTGCTTGCTCAAGGCTCTATATAAACAAGTCTTTACAAGATGGAAGACACACAAGTATTCAAGCAATACAAGAGCATACATACATTCCATTGCATAAACCTTTTTCTGCATTCATACTTGAAGAGTTTCTCGGCATTGTCAGAGTTCGACGTAGTTCAGAGTAGATGTACCTCTCCATCTGAACAGGTAAATTGAGTTATCCTAGGAGACAATTGCAACAACCGTGGGTACAAGCCGGTGCAAATTTGTCTTAAGGACAGAGTGCAACTCGTCTCAGTTTTGCATATCCTTTTATATTTTTTACATCTATTGTAATAATATTTATATTTTGAATTGTAAATAAAATTGCTCTTTATTTTTTCTGAATATTTATTTTATTCGCATATGGGTATAACAATCTTAAGACAAAATTTTCAGAACCTCTTTGTTCTGAAACGTTTTTCTGTTTGAGAAATTAATAAAATAAAATTTTTTGTTGGTTCTGAACAAATTTTTTTTTCTCTGGAACTGAATATCATTCAGTGATATTCAGAAAATTGTTTTCATCTTTTTGGTCTCGTTTTTGAACGAACCATATTCTGATTGTTGATCTTTTTTCTGAACAGAAATGACTACTGTTAATGATGCGTCATTGACACCCACTGTGGATGCTGCGACAACTACAAGTCTGAATCAAGTAACAACTGTTGCTGTGGCTGGTTCTTCTCATGGAGATAAACCAGAGAAATTCAACAGGCTAAACTTCAAGCGTTGGCAGCAAAAGATGTTGTTCTATTTGACTACACTTGGATTAGCCAGGATGCTCACTAAAGAGCAACCAGTTGTGCCTCCAGATTATCTCGAACACAGGGCTTTGCTTGCTCTTGAGAGTTGGAATCATAGTGATTTTTTATGTAAAAATTACATTCTGAACGGCTTAGAAAATACTTTGTATGGTGTATATTGTACATTTGAGTCTGCTAGAGCACTGTGGCTTGCCTTAGATAAAAAATATAAAACTGAGGATGCAGGTGCTAAGAAATTTATTGTAGGTAAATTTCTAAAGTATGAGATGGTGGATTCCAAAACTGTAATTAAACAGGTTGAGGAACTACAAATAATTATATCCGAACTCATAAAAGAGGGTATGATTATTAATGAGAATTTTCAAGTAGCCTGTGTAATTGAGAAACTACATTCTTTATGGAAGGAGTATAAAAGTTATCTCAAACACAAGTGAAAGCAGATGACTATGGATGATCTGATTGTCTGACTCCGTATTGAGGAGGACAATAGAGTATCCGAAAAGAAAAAGCTCTGTGCAGGTTGGACAGGCCAAAGCTCATGTTGCTGAGGTCAAAAATCAAAAGAGGAAGAAAACTGGTCAATCTTCCAAAAAAACTGGTGAATCGTCCAAAAACCACAAACCCCATTTGAGTTTAATGGTGAGTGCCGCAACTGTGGCAAATATGGGTATCGTGCGGCTGAGTGCCGTGGAAAGAAGCCATTTCAGCCAAGGGCACATGTGTGAAACTGATGGTGATGATGACATGTTCTACGCTGTGATGACATAATGTAATTCTGTGGGAAATCCAAGGCAATGGTTTTCGGACACTGGAGCCACAAGACATGTATGTGCTGACCGGGCATTATTTTCAACCTATAAGGCTGGAAATGGTGAGAAAATGTGGATGGGAAACTCTTCTCATTCAAACATTCTGGGAACAGGCATTGTGATTCTGAAGATGACTTCGGGGAAGAAGCTGACATTGACCAATGTTCTCCATGTTCCTGACATTAGGAGGAATCTAGTTTCTGGTGCTATGTTGAGCAAGGCTGGGTTCAAAATAGTGTTTGGCTCTGATAAAGTCATTCTGACCAAAAATGATGTGTTTGTCGGTAGAGGTTATCTCACCGAGGGGATATTCAAAATTAATCTAATGGCTATTATGCCTAAAAATGTTGTGCCCACTGAGGCTAATAAAGTTGCATCTACTTCTGCTTACTTGACTGAGTCGTCTTGTTTATGGCATAATCGATTAGGACATGTAAATAATAAATCAATTTGTAGAATGATGAATTTAGATTTATTACCTAATTTAAAGTTTAATGAAACTGAAAAATGCCAAATATGTGTCGAAGCGAAAATGACTAAGGCACCATTTCCATCAGTGGAAAGAAACACATAACCGTTGGAATTAATCCATACAGATTTGTGTGATTTAAAATTTATGCAATCGAGAGGTGGTAAAAAATACTTTGTAACATTTATCGATGATTGTACAAAATAAAGTTATGTCTATTTGCTAAGTAGCAAAGATGAGACTATCGAGGCTTTCAAAAATTATAAGAATGAAGTCAAAAATCAACTTAGCAAACGAATCAAAAAGGTTCGTAGTGATAGAGGTGGTGAATATGATGCACCGTTTAATGAACTATGTTCACAATCTGGCATTATTCATCAAACTACTGCTCCGTATACACCTCAATCAAACGGTGTTGCTGAACGCAAAAACCACACATTGAAAGAAATGATGAATGCTATGTTGATAAGTTCGGGTTTACCTCAGAACTTGTGGGGGGAGGCGATCCTCTCAGCAAATGTCATTCTTAATCGTATTCCATCTAAAAAGATGGATAAGATCCCGTATGAGTTGTGGAAAGGCCATAAGCCAAGCTACAAATACTTGAAAGTGTGGGGGTGTTTAGCAAAGGTAGAAGTGCCTAAACCTAAACAAAGAAAGATTGGGCCTAAAATGATAGATTGCGCGTATTTATCGGTTATGCGAATAACGGTAGTGCATATATATTTCTAGTGCACAAATCTGACATCCCTGATGTACATGTGAATACAGTCATGGAGTCAAGAAATGTTGTGTTTTTTTAGGATGTCTTTCCGAACAAAGACAGAAACAATGAAGACACGAGTCCAAATAAGCGGTCACATGAATCCTTAGAGGATAACACTTCAGAAAACAAGGAAGTCGAACCTCGTAGAAGTAAATGGGCTAGGACTTCAACGTCATTTGGTCCGGATTTTCTAACCTATATGGTCGAAAATGATCCAAGAACATATGCTGAGGCTATGTCAAATCCAGAAGCTCCTTACTAGAAAGAAGCGATCAAAAGTGAAATAGATTCCATTATGCAAAATCACACTTGGGAGTTGGTTAATGTCCCACCAGGGCATAAAGCTCTCTCGGTTGTAAGTGGATTTTTACGGAAAAAAAAAAAAGTAAAGTTGATGGATCTATTGATAAATATAAGGCCAGATTGGTAGCCAAGGGTTATCGACAAAAAGAAGATCTTGATTTCTTCGATAGATATTCACCGGTATCTAGAATCACTTCAATAAGGATTCTTATTGCAATTTTGCTAATAACGCTTCTAGTTTTGGGAGTGCCTAACAATGGCTGATTAAAAGTGGTTGCAATGGTGAGTGATTAAGTTTTTGATGAAATCTCTTGTGGGTTGGATAACCTTAAATAGACCAAAAGAAAGATGGCTGATTGGAGGGAGGGGTAGTGTTTTTCGTTTGTTTTAATATGCATTAATCATATAGGGTAATAATGTATACCGTCGTGCCATTTAGGTTGTGTTTGTTTTGGATTAGAGTTTTTTTTTTAAATTTTTTTTTTTGAGTTTTTTTAGATAAAGTTATTGAAGTAATGATTAGAAAGTTAAGATGTTTTTTTGAAATTTGTGTAGATTATGAAATGATTGGTGAAATAAAGTAGAATAATGAATAAAATAATGGTAATATTTTTTTATTTGTAGTTGAAGATTTGATTGGTGGAAGAATTGTAAAAAATTATTGGTGATGTGAACTTAAAAAAAACACAAGGCAAAACAAACACAACCTTAGATATTACAACGAGTGACACAACATTTCTTTTACACCATTAATTATAATGTGTGTATGTCATGATAAATGATATCAAAATAAATTGTGTTATTTGTTGTGACATTTAATTATTCCAATAAAACAAATTTTTAGTTTTAGACTCTGATAATCTCACTGAAACAAAATTTTAGATCTATCTTAACATACACCAAGATAATGATTTGGTTTTAAAACGTTAGAGATAAACATTTACTTATATAAAATAGAAATAGGCACGTGCAGCTATTTGGCATTAGCAAACACTAGTCCCCAAAAATAATCATTCTTTAATACCACAAAACAATAATCCACTGGTTTAGTTTAAGTTATTAGTGACATGAAAATCTTTAGTGATGTTACATATTCGATTTTTCATTAAAACGTCATGTTAAATGGTTTTGGATCGACATTTACTTATTAGTAAATATTGGTATCTAGAAACATCATTTGGATCAAACTTCGGATAAGTTAATTTCGAATACCAAAGACTTTGAACCAAAAAAAAAAAAAAAAAAAACTATAAAAAAAAAAAACAATATAGCAATAATGTGTAGTGAGACTTTGAATACATTTTTTACCGAAGGAACAATAATGGTTAGCTATAGGAACAATTAAAGTTCTTGTCTTAGTTTTGATATTTTGGATCAACTTTGAATTAATGAAGAATTAATTTTTGGTTGAAGTATCTATGTATATGAAGATAAGAGGGTTCATATTTACTCTTCTGACATGCACATGGATCTTTTATCTGGACGTGGAAGGGTTTGGCGGCTTTATTTTACCATTTTTACCTGGTTGAGTCTTTAAATGTTTATGGTCTTTGGATATCCGAGAGGGTCCAAAGCCTCCTCTTCGTATCATGGCCTCTGGGTTTACTGGAATGGTCTTATACAACTAAAGGTTTGATGACTCTGGGGAATTATCCACCCAAGGTGTAACGCCCCGTTCCCGGATACCGAGTCCTTACCCGGAAATGGAACGTTCGGCACGTATAATATAAAATAAGGTTATATATTATACGTAAGCCTCTACTACGTCGTATCGAGTTACGCGAAAATTTATAATGAAAGCTAAAAAGACTCGGGTCTGTATTTTTTTATACAAGTTGAGAATAGAAACACCATCAACTAAAGATAGAACAGAAAACTTACATCCACGAATCAAAACAAGTACGATGTCTTAACCCAAAAACTATGACAATGAAACAAGGTCCAAAAAATGAAATACATCAAGTACTAAAATAGAAGTGTATCAAAAATTATGAAAATAACAACGACAATCCAAGAATATATCCGCCTTCATATATCATCTTCATATACCTCGTCAAACTCGGCTCAACTCGTTCGTCTTCTCAATTCCCCAAATACAACAAAAAGATGCATTCGAGGTAAGTACAAAAGTACTCAAAGAAGAAATAGAAGCTATTGAATTAATTAAGTTCGCAAAGAAAGGTTCACGGTTTGACCGACTCAATTCTAGGGTTCACTTCATGCTCATCAACATGTTGTGACTAATTGTTTCTAGCTTAGCTTATCTTTGTTACATCGGCACTCAAGGGCACAACGCATGGTGCTACCCACCACGAGGTATCGATTGCAACCTATCGCGGGATCACACCAATAGCCACGGGTTGAGACCCGACGGCGTACACGTTCGGCGAAGTCCCCCGCCATTTAGCCGTTTATAGGCCAAAACGAGTTATTCACTTTATCCGAACGCCCACGCATCGCGATATTGTCAAATGCCTTACCAAGAGTGTTACGAGGTTTAATCTTTTAACTAAGCAAGTACGTTCTTTATTAACCGGCCACCCGGGTATTTTCAAGTAAGCTCCCTCACCCTAATACTCTCCTTCCTAAACCACTAGACACCGACGAGGCCTAACACATACACGTACATTGATGAATACTAATTCATCAATGCACGAGCCAATCATGCTCTTCCGACGGTCCCGAACTTCAACTCCCTTGAAGAGTACATTCGGTGCCGGAACTAAACGCATCGAAGCTTAATCATGGCTTGTTCGAGGTTTATATAAGGTTTTCATAACTCGTTTAAAAGTGTAACATGCTAACAACATGCTTAAGAAACTGAATAACAATTAACAATTGAAAGAAAGGCAAAACACAGATGAATGCCCGTTTAACCCTAACTGGACGCCCGTCCGAAAGAGAGGACGCCCGTCCAATAAGCTTGAACGCTCGTTCACCAAACTCAGTTACATCCTGTATATAAAACTACCTATCGACGCCCGTCCGGAGAGAAGCCGAACGCCCGTCCGAAAAGAGACTAAGGCTGGACGCCCGTCCACATAAGGCGGACGCCCGTCCACCCGGACTTCCACTTGAACCCTAATTTCCTCAATACGATCACCAAGTCGTTTCTTGCACAAACAAAGAAAAAAAGGCAACATATTTGGCACGAGAAAACTACATCTAATGTTACCAATACCTCCATAGGTATTAACCAAACCAAAACTTGACATTCTAACATCAAAACATGACCACAACAAGGCTCTAGTTTCTCCAAAACATAACTAACTCAATAGAGAAGATTTTCTCACCTTTTCACAAAGAATCCTTCAGGCCAAAACTCGGAAAAACAACAGAAATCCTCGAGAGATTCCAACAAGAACCTATCCAAATTACAACCAAACCAAGAACCGATTGAGATTGGAGTTTCTAACAACAAAAACTACAAGAGAGACGAAACCTTCAATCCAATTGTGACAAAACGTGAAGAAACCAAAACCAGGGCCGTATTCTTACCTCAGCGAAACCGGGATATTCTGCTATCAAAACGATCCTTGCTTTTCCACGATTCTTGTTGGGGAGATTTTGCATCATTAAAACAAAAGAAAATTTATAAAACCTATACTACCATGCAAAACTACCTCCTAACCGGCCGAATACCGGGTAGTTGCTAGTAAAGTTGGATAAGTACGGGTATCGATCCTCAGGGAAAAGGGATGTTGAATCTAATTTCATTAATCCTCTCAATGGTTACTCAAGAAAACAAATAAACGAAAGATTAAACATAAAAACTCAAAGAACAACTAAAATAAATCTAAGCTAGAGCAAATAATAAAAACCTAAACTAAAGATACATGGGATCAAACAGTGCACAAACCAAGTGATTTCAATCCTAGTTCATCTCATTTGCAACACGACATGTATAAAATAAACGTCTACCAAATAATGACAGGTTACGATAAACGACAGTGCTGTTCATTACATGCAGTGTAGACGCGCCTTAAGACTCGTCAAAAGTGATAGTATTATGGAAAACCAACAGTTAGCTATACTAAACAGATATAACTCATATGGAAAAGGACGTAGCATACGGAAACCGACAGTAGCTACCCATATGAGTTACATAAACAACAAGAAAGCACATAAGTCTCAAAGCTTAAAAGATTCATCACAGCGGTAAGTAGCATACGGAAACCGACATTAGCTACTAAATAACAATAAGACCAGTTATAGCGTACGAGAACCGACAGTGACTATAACTTGCATGGATGAATCATGCATATAAAAATTAATCATTTATTTAACATGGATTCGTAGATGGAAAGATAAAAACATATAAGTTCAGAACATCTACGTAAAATGAAATAGCCACAGAAGCTCTAATGAAAAATCCACATCAAATAAAAGCATTGAAAATAAAATCAAGAAATTTAGAACCTGGACTGAACCCCGGACGAACGTTCACTTAGCGTTCAGAACTGGACGGGCGTTCCACCTTGCAGACGCTCGTCCGCCTTGAAAACCGACGGGACGGGCGTTCGAAAGTATAGACGCTCGTCCGGTCCTCTAAATCGAACGAGGATTGAAAATATTTGAACGGACGAGCGTCCAATACTTCCCAACGCTCGTTCACTGCAGATGAAGAACCGGACGGGCGTCCAACGAACGTACGCTCGTCCATACAACAAGAATGCACGGACAAAGGGAAAAACACAAAGAAAACCCTAAATACTTATGAACACAACACAAGAATACGATCACAAAGACAAGAAATTTTATCAAATTAAGCACGGGGTTAGACTAGGTAACACATAAACATATAACTCACGTCTCACAAATCGAGTAAAAAACTTTTTGCACATTCTTAACCTAACGGTCATCGAAACACGGCAAAAATAAAAAATCTCGATTTATTTCACGCTACTTTTATTGAAATAAAATAAAAACAAATAAAACGTAACAAAATAGAAAAATTAACGAAAGAAGATTCAACAAAACACCGATTCCCCGGCAACGGCGCCACTTTTGTTGGGGAGATTTTGCATCATTAAAACAAAAGAAAATTTATAAAACCTATACTACCATGCAAAACTACCTCCTAACCGGCCGAATACCGGGTAGTTGCTAGTAAAGTTGGATAAGTACGGGTATCGATCCTCAGGGAAAAGGGATGTTGAATCTAATCTAATTAATTCTTCTTTATTAACTATTCCTAAACCTAAACTAAAACAGAAAAGTAAACTGGACAGAGGATTGTTAGTCCAAAGCCAGGAAAGATAGTTGCGATCAACATAAAATAAATCTAAACTACAACTAAGAAAAACGAATAAATCTATCTAACGAACATGATAACGACTGAAGCGATCAAACATGGAACGAACCATAATCCACCATCCCGCAACCCTTAATTTCTTCCCTAGATTATCTTATAGTGATTTAATTCAAGTTGTGGTTTCACCTATCAAACGTATGAATTCCTACTTTCGTAGATGAATTCGCCTATCAATCTCTATCTTTCGATTTACGGAGATTAACGCATCATAAAATAAACTAAGGTGCAAGATTTTCTAGATCTAACAACCTAGACATTCAACCTATCAACTTTCGCTTGACATAGATCAAACGTCTAATCTTTCCTATGGTGATCTCGCGTTTACACCGACTTTCGTCCTACGGTAAACATCAATAACAACATCTTTCGATATAAATTGCATTAACAAATAAACGCATGGAAAGAAACGAACTTTAATTAAAAAGACTTACAAAACATCCATAGAAAGAAAATAAAAGTCTGCCGCAAACAGTCTCCCATGGCTGCTCCATGTTTCAAAGTTTCAAAAGATCATCATGGTCGAACAAAAGGAATGAAAGAAACGAAAAATAAAACCTAATCTAACCCCGATCACCCGAGCACAAGGCTCGGGTGATCGGCCTTGAAAGCTCCCAGAAAGCGGCTGCTGTCTGTGTAATTTTCGTATGAAAAATCGATGTAATTAGGGTTGGAATCACAAATTTGCTTTTATAGAAAAATCAAGTCGGTGGCTACGGTAAAGGTGCCGGACGCCCGTTTGAAGATCCGGACGCCCGTCCACTATTTTCAGCAACAGCATCCAAACTTGTAACGCTCATATCTCGGGCCTCGTAAGTCGGAATGGAGGTCCTCTCTTCAAGCCCTACAACTCTTCTCTTGAGGTCCGAGTCAAATCGGTTGTTATCATATCAAGAACCGCGTCGGAAGTTCGGTCGCTTGAAAGCTTCATTCCAAGCTTTACCTCCATCTTCCTTCCATTTCACTTCTCTTCCATGCAAAACCTCATCATTTAATCCTCTTGCATGCCAAAATATGTATCTATAACATAGGAAAATATACCAAAGCGTAACACAATCCCAAAATAACATAAAATCACAATTTAAGCACATAAATCGTTACATTTTGCAATTAACCTATTAAAAACACTATTTACTCAATTAATCGATTATAAGCTCGATTTCTATGAAAAACATCCATATATGGGGAATATTGATATAAAATATATCCTTATAAAACGTATAAAATCACCCTTAACAATTCTCCTGCTTCAAACGGAACTAAAATCGGTGAAGTAACGAACCGGGAATCGGGGAAAGTCTCTAGGCTTCTCCTTTGCTTCAAAAATATTGCAGGCTCTCTCTTCTCTCCCTTTCTCTTCTAACGTAAAGGGAAATATGTAACCTCCAACTTGAATAATGGGGAGATTAATTTCCCCCATTAATTCTCCCATAAACCACATTACCACTAAACCCCTAAGTTTCCAATAGTCACAAATCAGTCCCCAGGATTATATATATATATACATTCTCAGAAAAAAACATATATATTATAAATAAAATACTTAATTTCCATAGTGAGTAAATATAATATTTCGTTCTCGCAAAATGACACGTCTGCCCTTTCCCGAGAATCGGAATATTACATTCCTCCCCCCTTAAGAGGAGTTTCATCCTCGAAACTTGAACATACCCGGTAAGTTCAAAAAGTCTCGGAAACTCGTGATCATATCATCTTCTACTTCCCACGTCGCCTCGTTCTCTCGTGTGGTTGCTCCATTGTACTAACACCAAAGGAACTGTTCGCCTCTTGATCAACCTTTCTTTCCTATCCAAAACCTTAACGGCTTTTCATCATAGGCGAGGTTATCTTGAAGGATCTCCGGGTCAACCGAAGCTTCAACATCCAACTTCGTTAAACACTTCTTCAAAGATCGAGACATGGAACACGTTATGAACTCTTGACATAGAATCCGGTAGCTTAAGTTTATAAGCTAATGGTCCAACTCTCTCGAGGATCTCAAACGGGCCAACATACCTTGGGCTTAGTTTTCCCTTTTGACCAAACCGCTTAACTCCCTTCATTGGTGAAGCTCGCAAGTAGACTCGTCACCAACATCAAATTCTAAAGGTCTTCTACGAACATCCGCCCAACTCTTCGACGGTCTTGCGCCGCCTTCAAGTTCTTTTTAACCAAAAAACCCTTTCCTTAGCTTGTTCAACCAACTCGGCCCGGTAAGCTGTTTCTCTCCCACTTCGTCCCAGAACAACGGTGTCCGACATCTCCTACCATAAAGGGCTTCAAACGGCGGCATCCCTAAACTTGCATGATAGCTATTATTGTAGGCGAACTCTGCCACAGGTAAGTAATCATCCCATGATCCACCTACTTCCAAAACACATGCTCTCAACATATCTTCTAGTGTTTGGATTGTTCTTTCTGATTGTCCATCCGTTTGGGGGTGGAACGCGTACTCAAATCCAAAGTTGTGCCTAAGGCTTTCGCAAACTTTTCCAAAACCGACTAATAAACCGGCCGTCGCGATCGATACGATTGAGATAGGTACCCCATGCAACTTCACAATATTATCCAAATAAAGCGTAGTCATCTTCTTTAACGACATATCAACCTTGGTTGGTAAGAAATGAGCCGACTTTGTTAGTCTATCCACAATGACCCAAATCATATCGTGTCCATTCTTAGTCCTTGGCAAACCGGTAATAAAATCCATGGTAATCTTGTCCCACTTCCACTCGGGGATATCCAAAGGTTTAAGCATACCTCCCGGTTTCCTATGCTCGGCCTTAACTTTCGACACGTATCACATTCACCACAAATTTAGCTATTTCCAACTTCATTGAAGGCCACCAAAAACGTTCCTTCAAATCTCTATACATCTTCGTAGCTCCCGGGTGGACTGCGAAAGCTATCCTATGTGCCTCATCCATGACTCTCTCGTCTTAAGTCTCCAACGTTGGGCACACATAACCGATCTTGGTACCAAAGGTTTCCGTTCTTATCTAACACATAACCGATTGCAGCTTCTCTTTTGCAACACGCTTCAAATCTACCAAGGCCGGATCTTCATCTTGCTTACCCCGGATGTCATCCATCAACTCTGATCTAGCCAACAATGGTGCCACAAACTGTTGATTCCCACACTGAGCAAAATTCCGGATTTCCAACCCATCAAACTGTTCTGCCACATCTTCAACCCCTGAAATCGCAAACACTGGCTTCCTACTCAACGCATCTGCAACCACATTTGCTTTACCCGGATGGTACTGTATATCCAAGTCGTAATCCTTCACAAACTCTAACCATCTTCGTTGCCTCATGTTCAAATTCTCTTGAGTGAAGAAATACTTTAAACTTTTGTGGTCGGTGAAGATCCTTGCTCTAACTCCATATAAGTAATGCCTCCAAGTCTTTAAGGCAAACACTACCGCTGCCAACTCTAGATCATGCGTTGGGTAATTCTTTTCATGTACCTTTAACTGTCTAGATGCATAGGCGATTACTTTGCCCCTTGCATTAACACACAACCCAACCCTTGTCCCGAAGCATCGGTAAACACATCATAGTTATCGAAAATCTCCGGGACGCCAAAACCGGTGCTTTGTAGTCAACTTATCCTTCAAGGTCTGAAAAGTTTGTCTCACACTCGCTAGTCCATTCATACTTCACATTCTTTTGTGTAAGCCTGGTGAGTGGTGTGGCTATTTTAGAAAAGTCCTGAACGAACTTCCTGTAGTATCCGGCTAACCCCAGAAAGCTTCTTACTTCGAAATCGTATTAGGTCTTGGCCATTTCTCAACTCGCTTCTATCTTTGCGGGGTCTACTTGTATGCCATCCCCGGATATCACATGCCCCGTAAAACCGACTCGCTTCAACCAAAAGTCGCATTTCGAAAACTTAGCAAACAACTCGCTTTTCCTTCAAAGTCTTCAACACTATTTTTAAGTGTTCTTCGTGTTCTTTCTCATCCTTTGAGTAGATAAGGATATCATCTATGAACACTATCACGAACTTATCCAAATAAGGCATGAAGACGCGTTGCATCAAATCCATGAATGCTGACGGAGCATTAGTGAGTCCAAAAGGCATGACTAAGAATTCATAATGTCCATACCTTGTACTAAAAGCCGTCTTAGGTATATCTCGCCACTTTAATCTTCAACTCGATGATACCCGGACCTAAGATCAATCTTAGAAAACACTCTCTTTCCTTGTAACTGATTAAACAAGTCGTCAATCCTAGGTAGTGGATACTTGTTCTTGATGGTGAGGTTGTTCAAGGCTCTATAATCAATACACATCCTCATGCTACCGTCTTTCTTCTTTACAAACAAAACGGGGCTCCCCACGGTGAGGTACTTGGCTGAATTATGTTCCTTTCCAACATATCTTTTAACTGAGCTTTCAATTCTTTTAATTCAGCCGGTGCCATCCTATATGGTGCTTTCGCTACTGGTGCTGCCCCCGGTGTTAACTTGATTTCAAACTCAATCTCTCTATCCGGCATATTCCCAGGTAACTCATCCGGAAAGACCTCGGGAAATTCTCTTGCTATAGGTGTTTCTTCTAACTTAGGCTTAACTTGCTCTACATCCATAGCATACAACAAGTAGCCTTCACATCCTTTCTGACATGCTCTTATAGCCTTAACTGCTGAGATTATCGGATGTCGCTTCTTACTTGGCTTGTACACGTTACCTTGAAAGGTCTTAGAAGATTTTCCGGGCACCTTAAAGGTTACTCTCTTTTCTCTACAATCCAAATGTACATAGTTCTTAGACAGCCAATCTATTCCCAAGATAACATCAAAATACGTAAAGTCCAACACTATAAGGTCACTCTTGCAACGGTATGATCCGACACGGATGTCTACTTGAGGCAACAACTTAGTCACTTTAGTAACCCTTCCTAAGGGTGTAGTTATTTCCAAAGTATTCCTTAAAGCTTCCTCCGGTAGATTTAGCTTCTTAGCGACCTTAGAAGACACAAACGAACTAGACGCCCCGGTATCAAACAAAGCCTTAACTACTAGATTGTCTAATATTATCGTACCTGAAATAACATTATCATCCGGCTCCACAATTTCTGACTCCATGGCAAAAACTCGGACTGGTCGACTCGAACTCCCTCTTCCACTTGCTTGACTTTGACTTTCTTTTCCCGCCTTGGTTGGACAATTTCTTGCAAAATGTCCAGGATCTCCACAGTAGTAACAACCGCCTGAACTTGCCTTACATTCGCCTGAATGATGTCGCTTGCACTTCTGACAAAGAGGTGTACTTGCTGATGGTGCTGCCGTATGAGATGATGACGTCCTCTTCACATTCTGTTGAAGCGCTCCTCGACTAGTCCCTTGGCTTGCCCCAAAACTTCTCTTTACCCCAACTAACACTGACGGTCTGTTCTTGAAAGTTTCAACTTCTATGGCCTTATTCAACAATTCAGCCATGTTCCTTGGTGAAGCTCCCATCATACCAGCCTGAATCTCACGAGATAAACCGTTCTTGTAAAGAGCCATCTTCTTCTCCTCAACTCTCATGATTTCAGGGTAAAACCTTCCCAACTCATTGAAACGATTTGTATACTGTGATACGGTTGTATTTTGACCCTGACTATATCTCAAAAACAAGCTTTGAAACGATTTGTATACTGTGATACGGTTGTATTTTGACCCTGACTATATCTCAAAAACAAGCTTGCTTGATTTGCCTGAACCGCAGGTGGATAGTACTCGTTGTAGAAAAGATCCTTAAATTCTTTCAAATCGTGATCTTACCCCGGTCGCTCTCTAACGCATCAAACCAACTCTCCGCCGTACCCAACAAAAGCCCGCGCTACCCGAGCCATCTCTCGTTTCGGTACATTCACATTCCTGCAGCCTTTCTCAAAGCTTCTTAACCACATCTCAGCCTTAAGTGGTTCCACATTTCCAAAGAAGTCTTGCATGCGGTTCCTTTTCAGCCTAGTGTGCCAATCCATGGGTGGTGCCTGCTCAAGGGCTTGTGGCCTGACAGGAGGATAAACTGGTGGGTAAAACGGTGGATAAGCTGGAGGGTAGACAGGTGGATAACCATAGGGTACCTGTGGTGCCTGAGGTGGATAAGGTGGTGGATAAGGCTGCTGAGGTCGTGGAATCTGGTACGGCTGGTGTAGTCCATAGGGTGGGTATCCAAAGCCATAGTGGTGATCAAACCGAGGTGATGGAGGGATAGCAGGTTGAGATTGGAAACTTGCAGGTGGAGGGTAAAAGGTGTGCTGGTAAGGAGGATAAGCTGTTGTTGAAGGGTAGCTTACTGGTGGTGGTGGTGGTGGTGGGTAAACTCCTTCACAGGTGGTACAAAGCCTGCGGGTATGTCACTTACTACACCGTAAACCGAACCGAACTACCCACTTGCCATTGTGGGCGTTGCTCCCGATGAGGCCGCGGTGAGGGTGTCGCAAGATGAGGGGGTGGTGACGGACTCCTCACAAACCCTCTTCCCACAACGGGGTGTAGCATTAACTCCCCCGGTCTAACTCCCGAACTCCCGGCTCCACGAGCACCCCTCCTTGTTGTTACCATCTGAAAGATCAAGAAGACCAGAAAGTTACTAAGGGATCTAAAGAAATCTTATCTCAAGAAAAGAAGTCTAAAGGATTCATTTCTCTGATACCAACTGTAACGCCCCGTTCCCGGATACCGAGTCCTTACCCGGAAATGGAACGTTCGGCACGTATAATATAAAATAAGGTTATATATTATACGTAAGCCTCTACTACGTCGTATCGAGTTACGCGAAAATTTATAATGAAAGCTAAAAAGACTCGGGTCTGTATTTTTTTGTACAAGTTGAGAATAGAAACACCATCAACTAAAGATAGAACGAAAACTTACATCCACGAATCAAAACAGTACGATGTCTTAACCAAAAACTATGACAATGAAACAAGGTCCAAAAAATGAAATACATCAAGTACTAAAATAGAAGTGTATCAAAAATTATGAAAATAACAATGACAATCCAAGAATATATCCAGTCTTCATATATCATCTTCATATACCTCGTCAAACTCTGGCTCAACCTGTTCGTCTTCTCAATTCCCCAAATACAACAAAAAGATGCATTCGAGGTAAGTACAAAAGTACTCAGCAAGAAATAGAAGCTATTGAATTAATTAAGTTCGCAAAGAAAGGTTCACGGTTTGACCGACTCAATTCTAGGGTTCACTTCATGCTCATCAACATGTTGTGACTAATTGTTTCTAGCTTAGCTTATCTTTGTTACATCGGCACTCAAGGGCACAACGCATGGTGCTACCCACCACGAGGTATCGATTGCAA
The DNA here is from genome assembly GCA_036785695.1 of Gentiana straminea. Classification (NCBI taxonomy): domain Eukaryota; kingdom Viridiplantae; phylum Streptophyta; class Magnoliopsida; order Gentianales; family Gentianaceae; genus Gentiana; species Gentiana straminea. Next base: position 2,408,208 of record JAVUPR010000099.1, on the reverse strand, counting down.
CCTATCGCGGGATCACACCAATAGCCACGGGTTGAGACCCGACAGCGTACACGTTCGGCGAAGTCCCCCGCCATTTAGCCGTTTATAGGCCACGCGAGTTATTCACTTTATCTCGAACGCCCACGCATCGCGATATTGTCAAATGCCTTACCAAGAGTGTTACGAGGTTTAATCTTTTAACTAAGCAAGTACGTTCTTTATTAACCGGCCACCCGGGTATTTTCAAGTAAGCTCCCTCACCCTAATACTCTCCTTCCTAAACCACTAGACACCGACGAGGCCTAACACATACACGTACATTGATGAATACTAATTCATCAATGCACAGGCCAATCATGCTCTTCCGACGGTCCCGAACTTCAACTCCCTTGAAGAGTACATTCGGTGCCGGAACTAAACGCATCAGAAGCTTAATCATGGCTTGTTCAGGTTTATATAAGGTTTTCATAACATGTTTAAAAGTGTAACATGCTAACAACATGCTTAAGAAACTGAATAACAATTAACAATTGAAAGAAAGGCAAAACACAGATGAATGCCCGTTTAACCCTAACTGGACGCCCGTACGAAAGAGAGGACGCCCGTCCAATAAGCTTGAACGCTCGTTCACCAAACTCAGTTACATCCTGTATATAAAACAACCTATCAGACGCCCGTCCAGAGAAGCTGAACGCCCGTCTGAAAAGAGACTAAGGCTGGACGCCCGTCCACATAAGGCGGACGCCCGTCCACCTGGACTTCCACTTGAACCCTAATTTCCTCAATACGATCACCAAGTCGTTTCTTGCACAAACAGCAGCAAAAGGCAACATATTTGGCACAGAAAACTACATCTAATGTTACCAATACCTCCATAGGTATTAACCAAACCAAAACTTGACATTCTAACATCAAAACATGACCACAACAAGGCTCTAGTTTCTCCAAAACATAACTAACTCAATAGAGAAGATTTTCTCACCTTTTCACAAAGAATCCTTCGAGGCTAAAACTCGGAAAAACAACGGAAATCCTCGGAGATTCCAACAAGAACCTATCCAAATTACAACCAAACCAAGAACCGATTGAGATTGGAGTTTCCAACAACAAAAACTACAAGAGAGATGAAACCTTCAATCCAATTGTGACAAAACGTGAAGAAACCAAAACCAGGGCCGTATTCTTACCTCAAAAAACCGGGATATTCTCGCTATCAAAACGATCCTTGCTTTTCCACGATTCTCCCGCTTCAAACGGAACTAAAATCGGTGAAGTAACGAACCGGGAATCGGGGAAAGTCTCTAGGCTTCTCCTTTGCTTCAAAAATATTTCGGGCTCTCTCTTCTCTCCTTTTTCTCTTCTAACGTAAAGGGAAATATGTAACCTCCAACTTGAATAATGGGGAGATTAATTTCCCCATTAATTCTCCCATAAACCACATTACCACTAAACCCCTAAGTTTCCAATAGTCACAAATCGGTCCCCGGGATTATATATATATACATTCTCGAAAAAAAACATATATATTATAAATAAAATACTTAATTTCCATAGTGAGTAAATATAATATTTCGTTCTCGCAAAATGACACGTCTGCCCTTTCCCGAGAATCGGAATATTACACAAGGACCGAGGGCTCGGGTGCGGATTGATCGTGGTCTTAAGTCAGCCTTATCGCTAGGCTTCAATCCATCACGGTGATGAAAAGACCGAGAGACCTCTATCTTGTTGATCACCGTGAAATTAGTACTATAAAGTATATATTTATTTACCTCGAATTGTGCTCAATTGAGGAATGTTAATGGGTTATTGTATAAAATACTAGTCAATTGTCTATAGTCGGTTCCTTGGTTAGTAATTTTGCATCTATGCATTTTATCCCGATATTTGGTACTGTTTCGTGTTATATTCCGTACTTTTCAAATATGCCAAGACAAGGAGTGAAATGGGAACGAATCTGGGCTAAAAAGGATGATTGGGCCGAAGTCATAAAGTCTGGAAGAAATCTGCTGGGCCAAGAATCGAAGAAAAGAAGTCTGGCAACCCTAGCCGTAGTTGTGCGACTTGTTGGACAAGAAATCGAAGCCGCCATTGAGAGCATTAAGTCGGTTATAGTTTACCTACCTTAAGTCGGTTTTTACAGCTATATAAAGGCTGTTCCGAATTGATTATGTATGAACTAGGTACACAATAGATTTGATAATATACATTATTTTACTTATGAAATAAAGTTTCTCTTGAGTTTTATTTCGTTTTCCTTTGGTTATCTCTTCCAAGCCATCGACTAACTTGAGTCGATCAAGTTAGATCAACCGTCACAAAGGTATGAATCTTTGAACGTTCATTCATATTCTTCATTATGGTAGATTTACTTTGATTAACGTGATGTAATTAACCTGCATGTTGAAACAACTCGTAATTAACTAGAATCAGTCAGGACAGAATGATGAAATTCCAGAATCAGGAACCACCGCTTTCACAATTGCGGCGGTCTTTACCGCAATTGCGGCGCAACTTAGGTAACCCTAAATATGGAGATTCAACGTCAGCTACGTTGATCAACATGTTTAATTAACAGTATGTTATATCTGGTCAATCTGCTTATTGTATCCTTAAGCTAACATGAAGGATGATAAGTGAAGTGTTGATTAGGACATAGTCTAGATCATTCCTAGGAACGTGCTAGTCATATTAACGATGGCTGCTTAGGAGGTTCTCGGTTCGCCGGCACTTTCTAGATCTTATTGCGTGTGAGTTAATACAACCAACGAAAGAGGTTAACGTCACATAGGCGTCTACTGTCATATTAAAGAAGTAAATAACTCTAGGAGATTGCACCCGTAGCTACACACTGAATTAAACACGCGTTCTGGTTAAAGCTGGGTAATTACGAGGAGAAGTAGGTATAAAGGTTAATTACACCAAGTTAGGAGATCGGTGAGGAGAGATAAACCAACTTTTTTTTTCTCGTTTCTTTGTTGGTCGAAGACCATTATTTGTTTCCATAGTTAGTTTGATGGATGTATTGAATGAGTGACTTTGTCTTTGTGAGATCGACCTTGACTCTCTTATACTATACTACGATTGATCTAGTACTCTTGCTAGTATTTCGTGTGTGTTAGTGGCCTACACACAACGATCAAGTTTTGGCGCCGTTGCCGGAGACAAAGGCCAATTCAATCAACATATTCATTAAATCTAAATATTAATTTTTGTTTTTCTGTTTGTTAAATTTTATTTATCGAGTCCAGAGTCTGTTTTGCATAAACCCTGCACTGTTTACGATCGGAAAATATAAAACCGGTCCCGAAATTGCGACAAGTGCTGCCGCAATTGCGAGACCAGGAACGATCCTTTCTGATCCCTCCACTGTGATTCGGTGTTTATCCCTATATGTTACTAGGTCCGCAACAGTTGGGTCTTGACCCAGCTGAGGAGGGAGATTTTTTTTTTCCATGTTTTTGTTTTGTTCTCTTGTAGGTAGTGCAAAACACTTTTGACTTTCTCTCATAAGGACGAGTAGGATTTTCCAACCAAACAAGCATCATGCCTCCACATCAGAGATACGGATGGAATCCAAGACCAATCTCCATGTATCCTGGTTCGAATGTTTACGAGCAATATCTGAGAGACCAGAAAAGGGTAGCGGAGGAAGAAGCTACTAAGGCCAAAAAGGAAAAAGAAGCTAATCTGAAAGAGTACGAGAACTTCCGTAATGGTAAGTGTGTTATTGAAATTAATTCTGAATCTGAATCTGACCCCGAGGAAGACTTGGACTGTTTTAGTGACCCTGATGATGTCTTGAGATTACCGGAAGATCATCTTGATTGTGATATGATAGAAAAATTAGAAGATCCCGGTACCTTCAGACTTCCTATAACTGTTAATGAAAGATCATTAGGGTTAGGGCTGTGTGATTCTGGCTCTAGAAGCAACATGATTCCGCTTTCTCTTTGTCAATTGGTCGGATTCGATGTGAACATGAGTGAGACTAGGGAGATGAGGTTTGTTGACCGGGAGGCGAATATGGTAGCATACGTGTTGGAGGATTATGAAATTAAGATAGGACGCTTTAAGTACCCGACTGATTTCAGAGTCCTAAACATACCCGATGATCCCAGTGCGAATGTGATATTAGGACGCCCTTTCCTGGCCACAAGCCGAGCTAACCTAAACTATGATAATGGTGAGATTACGTTGAGATTGAATAATGACATCGCCACTTATGAGATATTGGAACGACTAGAAGGACCAGTGGATTGTAGAGTCAGCTATGAATCTGAAGAGGTTGAGATTATGAAGGTAGATGATGTGTGAAACGAAAAGAAAGAGGATATAAAGACCATTGAGCAAGAGTTTATGTCTATCTTACTTCGAGAAAAAGATGATAAGGACCACGACAAAGCTCTACCCGAGAGCTCTAATTTTGGTAGGTGTAGTGTTGGCAAGAATTTAAAAGTTGAGGAAGTGGAATCCTTGGACTTATAGAAGAATTCTCGAAGTAGGAGAAGGCCATATGCATGAGAAAGAAAGGTTAAAAGTGCAAGGCCGAAGGCTCATGAGTCGGTCCGCGAAGACGCCCTTCTAGATGAGAAAGAAACGTGTTTCTTCCTAGGTTTGAAAAGCCAAGGGAAAGCACGTATAGAAAAAGAAAGAAGGCGTACCATGGTTAAGTCCTCTAGAGTTCAAGTTTTGTGGGTAAAAATCCCAAAGTCTGACTGAGGAAAGGTCAAAGGAAAGTCGAGCTGGCGACTCTAAACTCAGAACTACTTCTGAACCCTTTAGGATGGATCGAGTGAGAATAAAAGTAGCCAAACGGACCAACAAGCTTTTTTCATCCTACCACAACCCTAGGATTTGTTCCCGAGGGATGGCGGGAGTCTGGTGAAGTAGGTTAGTAGAGTTGGAGGAAAAATACGAAAGGGAAATGAAGACTGATTTATGAGGAGTCAATGTTGATAGATGTTTGTCAAAGAATTGAGGGAAGGAGTTACAAGGAACTGGATTAAAAGTACTCGGGCAATTGCAAGGAGGACCCCCGCAATTGCGGGACCGGTAGGACACGGTTCCCGAGGTTTTTGAGTTATTCTAGGCATGAGGCAGATGCGTGAGGTACACGCACTGGTGCATGGAATCCGGTGCAGTCAACCATCCCCTCCACACCATTACTCTACTTTTCCACATTTCCCTCTTCCCATTACTACCATTACTCCAGTCACCCTCAATCCCCTCAATCCCCTCAATCACACCTCAATCCTCTCATCACAATTACTCAACCCACCTTCCCATAAACCCTCCCAAATTAAAACCAATTCAAATTTAAAATTCATCCCTTTCCCTATTTAAACCACCACTCTCATCCACATTTCCATCACCAAAAAATCCATTCTCCATTTTTATTTTTATTTTCTTCTTCTTCATTTCTAAACCACCACCATAACACCACCAAATCACCAATCTTAAACACCAACCACCACCATTTTGTTGTTGCTGTAAATTCGACCACCACCATTCCTGAACCCCAATTTCTATCTTCAGTCACAGGTTGCAGAATCCTAGAAAAACCAAAAAAAAAATCGATACTTCGGCAGCAGCGGGGGGTCCTGTTGCAACTGTGTGACCACGTTTTCAGCAAAATCAGAGTATTCAGTCCAAATTCAATGGCAGAGAGAGAGAACCGAGGCCAAAGACGCCGAGGAGGAGAGAAGTGAGTGGAAGGGGATGCCATGCCCCTTATAAATAGAGTTCCTCAGTTTGCCTCTTTGGCAATCTACGAGTCTTTTCGGACTCATTGGAACACGGCAGTAGCACAGAAAGAGGTGTCACCCTCAATGACTGCGGTGACATTCTACAACAGGTTATTCAACACCATGGTTTGGCGGATATGAGTATTATTCCGGAGCAGTTTAACGCCACCATTGTCCATGAGTTCTATGCCTATGTAGCGGCCTACCCTAATTTGACTGTGGCTATTGTTAAAGGGGTGGCGATTGATTTCTCTATTGAGAATATCAATGCCCGTTATGGCATTGAGAATGCCCCAGTTCATGATGAGGAGTTTACCACTGCCACTGCCGAGCGCGATTTTGAGAGAGTGCAACTTATTGCGCAAAAATCCGGAGTTCAATGGGACTATGGCGCCGACGGTTTCCCGATCACTTTTCAGGATAATGAATTGGATTGGAATGCTAGGATGTTGCACCGATTTGTGATCACTCACCTATGGCTAAATGCTCATAATGATTCCGTCACTTACCGGCAATCCGAGGTCATGTACTTTCTGGATAACCAGTGGGATGTGAACTTTGGCTTGTTGATTCATGACAAGATTAGGCAAGTTGCTCGAAATGCAAGGGATATCTTACCATATGGCAACCTCATAGATGCCTTGGCTAGGGCGGTTGAGTAACCTGTTTTAGATGCTGATGAGTTGGCTGAGCCACTTCCCATTCTTGACAGTAGTTGTCACTGCCACTGGACGGCGTAAAGATGGCCGAGGCAACCAAGACAAGGCAGATTTAGGACACAACAAGAGTTTCAGAGAGAGGTGACAGCGGCACGGTCCACTATGCGAGCTATGCTCAACCATATGATGACTCACCTACACGTTCCTCCATATAAACAACCTCCGCCTGTTCTTAGACAAGATACCTCTGGTGCCGACCCGTCCAATGCACCTAACGATGATGACCTCGAGGAGTAGATCAGTTTTTGTTTTTGTTTTTAAGGATTTTTCTCCATCGTAGTTGTTTTCTCTTTCTTTTCTTTTCTTTTATTTTGTTTTGTAACCGACCTTGAAATAAATGGCGGTCTTTTTTTTCATTTATGTTTTGTACGGACTAATCTTTGACAATTTCGATTTGAGTTGCTTGGCGTGTTTTGTTATCATTTTTCTTTGCAGATTCTCCGAGATTTTAGCACATTATTGCCCACGATGCATGTGTTTCGGATTCAATTTCCTCGCTTCACTCTTAACCAAAGCTATTTTCCTTTCTTAACTCTCATCTTATCATCATTGGGGACAATTCTTCAATTAATTGGGGGGTAGAAACGTCACTTAGCAATTGACTATATGTTTCATTAAAATTTTCATTTGTCACGATTTTTGCGAGCACTTTTCACCACTTAGTCTTTCGAGACTTTTCGAGCACGATTGCAAGGATTTGATATCTTCGACCTTTTGGAGTTAATTAATTATGACTTAGTTTCACAAATAATAGATGAAATCACGACCACTTTTTGAAGTAGTTGCGTATTAACTATATGTTATGTTTGTGGACCACCATTTTTAAGCACGAATACTCGTTCATTGGAATATAATTAGATGAAGCATTATTTCGACCTGAGTTGACTCTAGTTTTTTTTCGAGTCTTGTTGTACCTATGGTCATTTAGGTCAAGTTGTGGATCTTATAAGGGCTAAGAAAAAATGGATTCGGTTGTTTATCAAAGAGCGGACCGTGAGGATAGATAGATTTTTTTGAGTGTCCCAAATAAAATTTGCCAAAAAGAAGCAAGGCCGATGGAGCGTAAAACGTACGGCCCTTGCATTATATATATATATAAGGCTATATCTATATTTGGCAAAAAGGAATGATGGCCGATGGAGCGTAAAACGCACGGCCCTTGCATAAATTGCATAAAAGACCTGATAAACACAAAACCAATTTGGTTTTCATTCCACCTTGCCCAGTTGACTTGACCTATGCGATAAACGAAAAATCAATAAAAGAAATGGCGTAAAGGAACGAGCATTCTAGTTAAGCTCTAAGTCGATTTAATGTGATTCTGCTATGTACTACGGATAGAGAGTCATTGCACACACATACTGGTTCGTGAATTAGATATAGTTTAATGTGTTACTTATGGACATCGAAGTTATGATTCTTGTCTTGACTTCGTGACGCTGGTTGTTTTGAACTAACTTGTATATTGGTCTGAATATTCCTTTTGTTTTGCCTTTTTGCTCGGGACGATCAAAAGCTAAGTGGGGGTAGTTGATCACCGTGAAATTAGTACTATAATGTATATATGTATTTACACCGAATTGTGCTCAATTGAGGAATGATAAATGGATTATTGTATGAAATATTTGTCAATTGTCTATAGTCGGTTCCTTGGTTAGTAATTCTGCATCTATGCATTTTATCATGAGATTTGGTACTGTTTCGTGTTATTTTCCGTACTTTTCAAATATGCCAAGTCATGGAGCGAAGTGGGAACTAATCTGGGCTAAAAAGGATTATTGGGCCGAAGTCATAAACTCTGGAAGAAATCTGTTGGGCCAAGAATCGAAGAAAAGAAGTCCGGCAACCCTAGCCTCAGCTGCGCGACTTGTTGGACAAGAAATCGAAGCCGTCATTGAGAGCATTAAGTCGGTTATAATTTACCTAGCTTAAGTCGGTTTTTAGAGCTATATAAAGGTTGTTCCGAATTGATTATGTATGAACTAGGTACACAATAGATTTGATAATATATATTATTTTACTTATGAAATAAAGTTTCTCTTGAGTTTTATTTCGTTTTCCTTTGGTTATCTCTTCCAAGCCATCAACTAACTTGAGTTGATCAAGTTAGATCAACCGTCACGGAGGTATGAATCTTTGAACATTCATTCATATTCTTCATTATGGTAGATTTACTTTGATTAATGCGATGTAATTAACCTGCATGCTGAAACAACTCGTTAGTAACCAGAATTAGTCAGGACAGAACGATGAAATTCTAGAATTAGGAACCACCGCTTTCGCAATTACGGCGGTCTTTACCGCAATTGCGGCGCAACTTAGGTAACTCTAAATATAGAGATTAGCGTCAACTACGTTGATCGACAGGTTTAATTAACATTAGGTTAGATCTGGTCAATCTGCTTATTGTATCCGTAAGTTAACATGAAGGACGATAAGTGAAGTGTTGATTAGTACATAGTCTGGATCATTCATAGGAACGTGCTAGTCATATTAACAATAGCTGCTTAGGAGGTTCTCGGTTCGCCGGCACTTTCTAGATCTTATTGCGTGTGAGTTAATACAACCAACGAAGGAGGTTAATGTCACATAGGCGTCTACTATCATATTAAAGAAGTAGATAACTCTAGGAGATTGCACCCGTAGCTAAACACTGAATTAAACACGTGTCCTGGTTAAATCTAGGTAATTACGAGGAGAAGTAGGTATAAGAGTTAATTACACTAAGTTAAGAGGTCGGTGAGGAGAGATAAACCAACTTTATTTTTTGTTTCTTTGTTGGTCGAAGACCATTATTTGTTTCCATAGTTAGTTTGATGGATGTATTGAATGAGTGACTTTGTATCTATGAAATCGACATTGACACGCTTCTATTATACTACGATTGATCTAGTAATCTTGCTAGTAACATTTTGTTATTTTATTAGCACCTTCCCACTCTCTTTTAATATCATATTTATAATAATACATTTGCATTTGCTATCATTGTCTAGCATAATTTAAATATTACACGTATGATGACCACTTTAAATAAAAAATTATTTTGTGCATGTGCAGTCTACACTGATTAGTGTTTGGTGGGCCCCCTGTTCAACAACTGACTAATAGTTTGCTTTTTTTTATAGTCATGGTACGACTACTAAAGTTTAGTGGGAAATTAGGGATAATGACACAATCTATATTTTTAAATAATATGACAACTACATATTTTTTATAGGGAGAAGACAAATGTATAATTTTTATAGCGAGAAGGACAAACAGTGAATCCCGAAAATCAGTGAATCTCCCCAGTAAATCCCGAAATCAGTGAATCCCGAAAATCAGTGAATTTCGACAATGAATTTTAAAAATTAATGAATTTTAAAAATTAGTGAATTTCGACAGTGAATTTAAACATTGACTTTTGAACACAAGTGAATTTCAACAGTGAATAAATAGTTTTGTCTTTTATACAAAAGTTTCAAAAAGACTGTCTTTCTACTCAATTGATGAAATATTTATGTCCTTCTTCCTCATTCCCCAAAGTTTAGAGGGACTATTATTAACATAACTAGCATGAATTATTGTTGCAGTATGAAATAGTAAACGCATTTAGCGTGTAAGAAATAATAATACAAAACAAATTAACAGTACTTCACCCACCGAATAGCATGAATTATTACTATGAAATAGCAAATGCATTTAGTGTGTAAGAAATAATAATACAAAAAAAGTTAACAGTACTTCACCCACCGACAACATGCCTGTATGAAATATTATGCACATGCTTTTATTACTAAAGAAAAATAAATTGCTGATTTAAATGATGATTAATTAGACGAGATTATGATATTGTCTTTGATACGTGAATTAAATGTAATTAACTATATAATTCATAGACATGTATTGGAATGCCATTAAGGACAGAGGTAAATTTAATGGGATGACCTTATTATAAACTCACTTCATAGAGGATGACTTATGGGTATACGGTGATGGTACGGAGGTGGTAGATTCATTATTTAACTCTCGGACATTTATTGACTTAAACATTAGAGAGACTTTATCATGGAAACTAGCTCGAGAGGTCTCGGATCTTCATTCACAACACTTGGCAACTTTGGATCTTTTCTCAAGGATACCCCGGTACCATGAGTGGCCGCGGACAACTCATTACATCAATTTTTTGATTTAATAAAAACACGATGTGTTTGAATTAGTAAAGAAACGAATGAAATTGCAGAAAACTCGATGAAGAAGATGAAGGAAATTTGAATTAAGAAATAAGCGGGAAAAGAGAAAAACTTGCAATCTTATTCATTTTAAGTAAATTCATACAACTAATGATTCCAGACTGCTATAGGCACTATATATACACATCTACAACAGTTCATTAACTGCTTAATCGGTTATAACAACTCAACCAGTCATCAACGGCTCTTAACTACTTTTTTACTCAAGTGTTCGACCAAATGCCTATGTGAACTTTGGCATTTGGTTTGAGTTGTATCACTTGGGAATCAATCCTGACTTGTGCCATGTTCCATGAGCTGCAACATTCTCCCTCAAGCTGTAGTTTGAGACAAACACAGCTTGGAATCAATCTTGACTTGTGGTGGAGTGAACATGAGCTGCGAAAAATTCTTGATAGGATATCTGGAAATAATCTGCAAAAGGTGGTTTTGTCAATATGTCTGCAAGATTATCTTCAGTTCTGACCGGTAGGGGAATAAGGACTTTCTCTTGATACTTTTCCCTTACAAAAGGGCAATCTATTTCTATGTGTTTTGTTCTTTAATGGAACACAAGAATTTCCACAGTGTATGTAGCACTCTTGTTGCCACAGAATAAGGGAACTACTTGTGTGTGGTTGATTTGAAAGTCTGATAGAAAATAGATAACCCAATGTATTTCACATGTTGTGAGGGTCATAGCCCTATATTCAGCTTCTGAACTGCTTTTACTTACAATTGTTTGCTTCTTGCTTTTCCATGAGACCAGTGAATCCCTTAGAAAAACTGTATAACCAGTGACTGGTCTTCTTCTTTTAGTACACCCTGCCCAATCAGAATCACTAAAAGCCTTCAAAATAGGATTGTCAGTAAAAGGAAAGAACAGCCTTGCCTTGGAGCTGTTTTAAAAAATCTGAGAAGTTTATGAGCAGTAGCAAGATGATTTTCAGTAGGAGCTTTTAAAAATTGGCTTAATTGATGATCCGGATGAGCAATAAGCAATTTGCCAACCAAACTTCTGTAGTATCTATTGTCAATAAGAAAGTGTGAATCTTTTGGTTCAAACTTTGTTTTGGGATCCATGGGAATGTTGGAGGGTTTTGCCCCCAGATAACCAAATTCTTGGAGCAAATCTAAACAGGATTTTCTTTGGTTCACAATAATTCCAACTTCTGACCTAGCAATTTTATATCCCAGAAAATAGTTTAACTGGCCTAGATCCTTGATTGTGAAAGCTTTGTGTAGGATCATTAAGTTTCTGAAATTCCTCTATGATGGAACTACATACCACTATGTCATCCACATATACAAGGAAAGCAATGTAAGTATATCCCTGCTCTTTAGTAAATAGGCAGTGATCATGTTTTGGACTGAATGTAACCAGCTTTAGTGGGGCATAGTTTGACATTCCATTGCATGCTTGCCCGCCTTAAGCCATATAGTGACTTGGTTAGTTTACACACTAGTTTTGGAGCTGAAAGTGGAAGGCCTGGGGGTGCCCTCAAGTATTTGTCTTATGTAGAGCTTCTAACGCTTCTTTCATAGTTTTTTGACAGTTTGCATCTGTAAAGGCTTCTGAATAGGTTTTAGGTTTTTGTTCCGCAGATAGATTGCAGGAGAAAGCCTTATAGGAATGATAAATTGTCATAAGATAGTACTTTGTCTAAAGTATGAGGTGTCTAACTTTGTTTGATAATCATGTAGGTGTGCAGTTAGTTTTCTCGGATACCATGTTGAATTAGTAAAGAAACAAATGAAATTGTAGCAAACTCGATGAAGAAGATGAAGGAAACAACTAATGATTCCAGACTGCTATAGGCACTATATATACACATCTACAATAGTTAATTAACTGCCTAATTGGTTACAATTGTTATTCCCTTATGCGAATAAAATAAATATTCAGAAAATAAAGAACAATTTTATTTACAATTCAAAATATAAATATAATTACAAATATGTAACATAAAAATATAAAAGGATATGCAAACTGAGACGAGTTGCACTCTGTCCTTAAGACAAATTTGCACCGGCTTGTACCCACGGTTGTTGCAATTGTCTCCCAGGATAACTCAGTTACTTGTTCAGATGGAGAGGTACTTCAACTCTGAACTTCAACGAACTCTAACAGTGCCCAGAAACTCTTCAACTATGAATGCACAGGAAAAGAATTTTATGCAATGGAATGTCTGCTTGTATTCTATCTTGTGTTGTTGCTAGTGTATTTCACTTGTATGTTTTCCAACTTGTGGAGGTTATTTATATAGAGACTAAGCAAGCAATGGAAGAGTCTCTGCATTGAATAATCATTAATGCATTTACTCCCACTACTCCCACTTTGATATCAATATTAATGATGACAGTTTCAAATTTATTCAGCCATCAGTTTCTAAGAAACTGAACAGTTTCAGCATTTAGTGAATTATATCATGAAGAGAGTTTGAGAAAGTGATAAACACTAGAGTAAACTTCAACTTAGTTTATTCATTCAATGAAAGAAGTATAAATAGTTACAATTGAATGGAGATACTAGCTAGCTAGGGCGGCCACTAGATATGGGCGGCAAGTAAGCATGTGAAAAGTAAAAGTATGTCTATGACATAAAGTAACTAGAGTTTGACATATTAATTGTTTATATGTACCACAATTAATATGTAATTTTACAAATAAAGTGTACAAATAATGTATACAAGGAATAAATAAATATTACATACTATTTGATATGTAATATTTCCACACCCCCTCAAACTGGGTTGTATATGTTGATACAGCCAAGTTTGCTACTCAGTCTGCTGAACATAAGCGGTGGAATGGCCTTGGTGAGAATATCAGCATTCTGGTCTGCTGAGGGAACATACTGGAGTTGAATAATCTTGGCATCAATCTTCTCCTTCGTAGAAGTGTCCGTCAATGTCCACATGTTTGGTTTTATCATGATGGATCGGATCCTCTGCCATGCATAATGCTTTGAATTATTGTCACCGCAGAGTGTGATAGGTTGCCGAATAGGCCGCCGAAGTTCGCCGGACCCTTTTTATCCATAGAGCTTCACAAATACCCAAAACTAGTGCCCCGAGTTCGGCTTTCGATCATCGCTTCGAGACAGTAGGTTGTTTCTTTCTCCTCCAGGTGACAAGATTTCCCCATACATAAGAGCAGTAGCATGTAGTAGACCTTCTGTCTATGTGACAGCCAGCCCAATCAGCATCAGTGTAAACCTTGACAGATCTCTCAGCAGACTTGGTGAAATGTAGGCCTTGGCCGTGGGTGGATTTCAAGTACCTCGCATCCCGTTCACGCATCCCAATGTTGCTCGCAGGGCAATGCATGAACCAAGCTAACCGACGACTTCATATGCAATATCGGGTCTTGTATGGGACGGATAAATGAGTTTCCCTACAAGTCTTTGATATTGATCCTTCCCGACAAAGAATGTCACCATGCGACGGGTAGTACGGGGTCTACTCGGGGATACGAACAGGTTTGCATCCCAAAGATACCGCTTTCCTTCGCAGGGTCCAAGACATATTTCCTTTGAGAGATAGAGATACCCTGGTTGTTTCTTGCAATTTCCATACCAAGGAAGTATTTAAGATAGCCCAAATCCTTGACTTGAAAAACCTTTGCCGGTAGAGTCTTCAAATTCGGATCTCGCAGTAGATCATCACCGGTGAGGATGTTATCATCCACATATACAATAAGAATAGATCTTTTCGGCTAGTGGTTTTGATAAACATGGTGTGATCGAGTGGCATTGATGATATCCAAGCGCTTTAACCACAAGAGTGAGTTTCCCAAACCAGGCTCTTGGGGATTGCTTTAGGCCATATAGAGATTTCCTCAATTTACAAACCTTTCCTTGAGTGTGAGGATTGGTAAACCCGGAGGTACACTCATGTAGACTTCCTCGCAAGGTCACCATTGAGAAAGGCATTTTTGATATCCAATTGGTGAAGAGGCCAGTCAAGTTGGACAGCAAGAGATATCAGTATCCTGACAGTGTTCAGTTTTGCCACTGGTGCAAAAGTTTCTGTGTAGTCAATACCATAAGTTTGAGTGAAACCCCTTGCAACCAGTCTGGCTTTATACTTGTAAATTGTACCATCAACATTGTATTTGATAGTAAATAGCCACTTGCAGCTGACAGTCTTCTTGCCTTTGGGGAGAGTTGTTAGATCCCAAGTATGATTATCCATGAGGGCAGTCATTTCTATTTTTACTGCAGCCTTCCACTTATCATGTTGAAGAGCTTCCTGAATATTATTTGGAATGGAGTGAGAGTCCAAGTCATGTGTAAACATGGCAAAAGTAGGAGATAACTGATCATAAGATAGATAATTATGAATGGAATGATCAGTAGTGCAAGATCTTTTTCCCTTCCTGATGGCAATAGGTCTATCATCAATATCGCCAGCCGCCGAGAGTCGATGAGGTTGCCGAGTATCGCTTGGCTCGGTTCGCAGGCTCGGTTCGGCAGGTTGTTGAGGGTCGCGGGTGCCGAGGTTCGCCCGCCGAGAATCGCAGGTTGCTGAGGATGAAGAGTTTGCTGTAGGACCGGATTTAGGTCAATTTCAATCAGGTTCCCATCAGTGACTGCCTCAGTGGACTTGCTGTAGTAGGGAGTTCTTTCAAAGAATTTTACATCCATAGAATTGTAAAATCTTTTCTCAGAAGGAGAATAACACTTGTAACCTTTCATGTCCTTTGCATATCCTAGGAAGATGCACTTGTGAGCTTTGGGATCCAGTTTGCTTCTGTGTTGGGCATGTATATAAACGAACACAGTGCAGCCAAAGATTTTTGGAGGTAATTGGGAAATAAGATGAGAGCAGGAGTGTGTGGTCAGAAAGGTTTGGATAGGAGTTTTGAAGCCTAACACTCTGCTGGGAAGTCTGTTAATTAAGTATGTGGCAGTTAATATAGCTTCACTCCACATATACTTTGGAACATGTGTGGTGAACATGATTGATCTAGCCATCTCCGACGGGTGCCTATTCTTTCTCTCAGCAACTCCATTTTGTTGAGGTGTTTCCACACAACTACTGATATGGACAATCCCCTTATTCATCAAGAAATTACTGAGGTTAGACTCATAGTATTCAAGTGCATTATCAGTCTTTAAGATCTTGATCTTAGTGTCAAATTGAGTAGAGATCATGTTGTAAAATTCCCGAAAAATTGTTCCAACTTCGGATTTATCCTTCATTAAAAACACCATGTGTTCCCGGTATGATCATCAATGAAGGTGACAAACCACCTTTTTCCTGTTATACTTTTTACACTTGAAGGTCCCCATACATCACTATGAATTAAAGTGAAAGGTGTGGAAGGCAAATAAGGAAGTTTGGTATACACAGATTTGGTAAGTTTGGCAAATTGACAAATATCACATTGAAGATCATTGATATTACATCCTTTAAATAATTCAGGAATTACAGACTTTAAATAACCAAAACTTGGATGTCCTAGTCTATAATGCCATAACATGATATTGTCTAAGGTTTGAGTGCGGCCACTGAGGCAGATTCACTCTTCTATCTTCAGCAGGGTTGACCACATACAATCCTGAGCAGGGTTTAGCCCTCCCAATCACTTCCTGTGAAGAAGGGTCCTGGAAAGTGCACTGATTCTTATTAAAAACAACAATCAATTCAAATCTTTTGCTAGTCTACCGACGTATATGAGATTGCGGTCTAAGTTTGGAACAAATAGGACATCCTTTAGGCATATCTTATTAGTGAGTTTAACGGTTCCAAAACCTTTTGCACACGAGATAGATCCATCGCCAGCCTTAACTTTGTGAATTTGATGACATGGCATAAAGTGAGTTATGAGGTTTTTATTGCCGAAATCATATGGGAGGAGGCCCCGAATCAATAATCCATGTTTCATTACTAATAGAATAGTAGAATTTACCCGCACTAGCCCGAGTAGCTATGTCGGTAGAGGGACTACCTTCTTTTTGTTGGGTGAGGAAAGCTTTGAATGCGAACCGAGCATTCAACCCGTTATCATTTTCTTCTTCATTGACATGCCCGCCCGACTTTCCCCGGTAGGCTTGGAGGAGTTAGGCTTGCCATGTAGTTTCCGGCAAGTGTCCTTGGTGTGATTTGTGCGTTTGCGGTGCTCACGAGAACAACTTTCCGGTTCTATCGGTAGGCTTCCTAGATGTCTCGGTAACCTCGGCGGGCTTCCCGACGGTCGAGCGCCAGGTAGCACTCTCAGCAGGGTTGTCAGCAGGGGAGTTCAGCAGTATCACTTTCCTCCTGCTTTCCTCATGTTTGACCTCAGCAAACATGGATTTGAGATTAGGTAGAGGTTTTGTGGCAAGGATTCTTCCTCTAACATCATCAAGAGTAGGATTCAGTCCAGTAAGAAACTTGAATACTCTTTTTTTCTTAATAATGTCCTTTTAAAGGGCAGCATCCTTAACATCATTCCAGGGGTGAGTTTCCAACAAATCTAGGTGTTGCCATGCCCTAGATAGTTGGTTGAAGCATTGAGTTACAGACATATCTCCTTGTCTGCAGTTTTAAATCTGAGCTTCAAGTTCATACACTTCGATGTATTGTCTTTCTTGGAGTAAAGATCTCGGCATTATCCCGCATTTCCTTTGCGGTATCATACATCATAAAGTTCTCACTAATTTCTTTTGTCATTGATCTTGTGAGAATGGTCATGACTTGATTATTAGTAGTGTCCCGGCTTCAAATCCGGGGTCATCTTCGGCGAGGGCGGGTTTAGAGCCGGACGGGTATCCCATCTTACCTTGTCCAGAGATGTACATTTTCATAGATCTTGACCATAGCAAGTAGTTGTTACCATCAAGTCTATGATTTGTGTATGAAGAAGATTCAGTGACCCCAGTCTGTGAGGCAGCTGGGAGTCTACTGGTAAAGATGAACTGTCAGTTACAGTAGACATTTTTGAAATAACAAAACTGAGTTTGCAGCGGAATTTAGAACTCAGTAAGGCTCCGATACCATGAAGAGAGTTTGAGAAAGTGATAAACACTAGAGTAAACTTCAACTTAGTTTATTCATTCAATGAAAGAAGTATAAATAGTTACAATTGAAGGGAGATACTAGCTAGCTAGGGCGGCCACTTGATATGGGCGGCAAGTAAGCATGTGAAAAGTAAAAGTATGTCTATGACATAAAGTAACTAGAGTTTGACATATTAATTGTTTATATGTACCACAATTAATATGTCATTTTACAAATAAAGTGTACAAATAATGTATACAAGGAATAAATAAATATTACATACTATTTGATATGTAATATTTCCACATATCACTCAGCTGAATTTCAGCTTTACTCAGCCGCCGCACTTTGCCGAATTTCAGCTTTACTCAGCCGCCGGCACTTTGCCGAATTTCAGCTTTACTCAGCCGCCAGCACTTAGCCGAATTTCTGTTTCACTCAGCCGGTGGCACTTGGCCGAATTTTTGCTTCACTCAGCCGAATCCACTCAGCCGAATTTCTGGACCAAAAATTAATACTTGCCCAGCCCAAGGCCCTCAGGCCCACGAAGGCCCAATTCCCCAAGCCCAAGCCCAAGGTCAACGGGCACGTGCGGGCGGCGGCGGCACACGCGCGCGTGTGGCAATTTTAGCAGAACATCGTCAGTCTAAAACCATTCTGAACTCTCTCCCTTTCTCTAGGAGCTTATACCAATCATCAACTATCATCGTCTGTTTTACACTACTTTACTTCCCATATCTCACAACAACTTAAAGCGTTAATATCTTATTCACCCGTACTCCGAATTGAATGATTTAAAACCCTATTGTCAACTACGTAACACGTAGTTTCCAATGATTTTAATAAAGTCTCGATAACTTTAATAAAAGTCTATTGAACTCGCTTTTTAAAATAGTTGTCGTAAATGATTAAAAAATCGATTAAATCGATTAAATAATTTTTCCTCTGTTTTCTCCAACAATCCCCCACATGAATGGATATTAATGCATATGCTGACTCATAAGAGATTTCTGATAGAAAAATATTGCATCAGGAGAGGTAGCTTCTGGCTTTGAACCTGCCTTAGTGAAATACTATCGGATCTACTCGGCTAATCAGTGAACTATGTCTTGAACTGTTCAGCCTTTATTGTAAAACCAGACAATAGTACTCACACAATATTTCTCTAAGCGGCGTATTTGGTTCTCATGATTGTGTTCATTTTGGCCATGAATCACCCCTGGTTTCAGAAAGTGCGTTAGAGAATTCTAGCCTCTGAATTCTCACAGAAGCGGCCCCACTTCACACTTACATAGGTGATCTCCTATCAAGAGTATTATGCCATACCCCACTTGATTAAACAAGATATAGGAATCATTAAAAGTTTTTCACTTAACCTTTACACCACTGACAGACATCACTTTTATTCACAGAATGGGTAAGTGTTCACGGATTCTTCATAACTTAGTTGTCCCTTTGAACCATGATCTTGGGATCTCCAGTCAACATGGTTGGGTTACCATTACAAACTTTTTTTCTCAATAGGCTTTAATCCCATTCCGAGTGTCAATTTTGACATTTGATCTCTAGATAAACCTTTTGTAAGCGGATCCGCAATATTCTCCTTCGATCTAACAAAATCGATGGAAATCACGTCATTAGAGATCAGTTGTTTAATAGTATTATGTCTGCGACGTATATGTCGAGACTTACCATTATACATACTGTTATCTGCATATCCGATAAATATGCAATCTATCGTTTGAGGCCCAATTTTTATTTGTTTAGGTTTAGGCACTTCCACCTTTGCTAAACACCCCCACACTTTCAAGTATTTGTAGCTTGGCCTATGGCCTTTCCACAACTCATACGGGGTCTTATCCATCTTCTTGGATGGAATACGATTAAGAATGAAATTTGCTGAGAGGATCGCCTCCCCCCACAAGTTCTGAGGTAAACCCGAACTTATCAACATAGCATTCATTATCTCTTTTAGAGTATAGTTTTTGCGTTCAGCAATACCATTCGACTGAGGTGTATACGGAGCAGTAGTTTGATGAATAATGTCAGACTCTGTACATAGTTCATTAAACGGTGCATCATATTCACCACATCTATCACTACGAACATTTTTGATTCGTTTGCTAAGTTGATTTTCGACTTCATTCTTATAATTTTTTAAAGCCTCGATAGTCTCATCTTTGCTACTTAGCAAATAGACATAACAGTTGTACAATCATCGATAAATGTTACAAAGTATTTTTTTACCGCCTCTCGATTGCACAAATTTTAAATCACACAAATCTGTATGAATTAATTCCAACGGTTCTGTGTTCCTTTCCACTGAAGGAAACGGTGTCTTAGTCATTTTTTGCTTCGACACATATTAAGCATTTTTTCAGTTTCATTAAACTTTAGATTAGGTAATAAATCAAAATTCATTATTCTACGAATTGATTTATCATTTACATGTCCTAATCGATTATGCCACAAACATGAAGTCTCAGTCCATGTCTTAATTATTTATGCCTTAAAAGGGCAACTTTGATTTAGGTACAATAGTTAAAACATTGAGCTCATACATACCCACAATCACATTTATGCAAACATAAAATTATTCTAATTTTATTTTACAATACGAAGGTCCATAAAAAACAATTTATCGACCAAAGTGCCTTCGCCAATTACCAATCCATTCTGTGAAAGTCTAAATTTGTTTGCAACAAATTCTAACTTGTAACCCAGGATGGTAAGCTGAGGACCAGAAATAAAATTTCCACCTAGGTCCGGCACATGCAAAACATCTCTGATAACCAGATAATTTCCACTTTTTAAATTCAACGTGATATTCCCATATCCAACGATTTCGGACGTTGTTGAATTTGCCATGAAAACATTTCTTTAATTTCCTGGTATCCCCAGAATAAATATTTGTTCGCACACATATGTTGAGTAGCACCAGTATCAACACACCATCCATATGTCTCTTCATCGATTAGATCCACGTCATTCTCGATCTTTACTTGAATTTCTTTCATGTCTTGGTGATTCTTCACATTTAATTTTTCTGGTTTCTCACCATGAAAAACACCAGCCGCAACACCGTTTTCACTTTCACTTGCCGCAGCATTAAGAGTGGGTGTCAATGACACATCATTAATAGAAGTCATTTATGTTCAGAACAGAAGATCAACAATTAGAATATGATTCGTTCACAACGAGACCAAAAAAGATGAAAACGATTTTCTGAATATCACCGAATGATATTCACCTCCAGAAAAAAAAAATTCAGAACCAACTGAAAAAATTATTTTATTAATTTCGCATACAGATATTTTTCAGAGCATAAAAAGGCTCTGAAAATTAGTCTTAAGATTGTTATTCCCTTTTGCGAATAAAATAAATACTCAGAAAATAAAGAACAATTTTATTTCCAATTCAAAATAAAAATATAATTACAAATATGTAACATAAAAATATAAAAGTATATGCAAACTGAGACGAGTTGCACTCTGTCCTTAAGACAAATTTGCACCGTCTTGTACCCACGGTTGTTGCAATTGGCTCCCAGGATAACTCAGTTACTAGTTCAGATGGAGAGGTACTTCAAATCTGAACTTCAGCGAACTCTAATAGTGCCCAGAAACTCTTCAACTATGAATGCACAGGAAAAGAATTTTATGCAATGGAATGTATGCTTGTATTCTATCTTGTGTTGTTGCTAGTGTATTTCACTTGTATGTTTTCCAACTTGTGGAGGTTGTTTATATACGAGACTAAGCAAGCAATGGAAGAGTCTCTGCATTGAATAATCATTAATGCATTTACTCCCACTACTCCCACTTTGATATCAATATTAATGATGACAGTTTCGAATTTATTCAGCCATCAGTTTCTAAAAACCTGAACAGTTTCAGCATTTAGTGAATTATATCACTCGGCTGAATTTCAGCTTACTCAGCCGCCGGCACTTTGCCGAATTTCAGCTTTACTCAGCCCCTGGCACTTTTGCCGAATTTCAGCTTTACTCAGCCGCCGGCACTTTGCCGAATTTCTGCTTCACTCAGCCGCTGGCACTTTGCTGAATTTTAGCTTCACTCAGCCGAATTTCTACAGTCCAAAAATTAATACTTGCCCAGCCCAAGGCCCTCAGGCCCACGAAGGCCCAATTCCCCAAGCCCAAGGTCAACGGGCACGGGTGGGATGCGGCGCGCGCGCACGTGTGGCAATTTTAGCAGAACATCGTCTGTCTAACACCATTCTGAACCCTCTCCCTTTCTCTAGGAGCTTATACCAATCATCAACTATCATCATATAAATACTTGACATTGGAACACTCATGTCCCAATGTGGGTTAAATTTTTACACTACTTTACTTCCATATCTCACAACAACTTAAAGCGTTAATATCTCATTCACCCATACTCCGAATTGAATGATTTAATACCCTATTGTCAACTACGTAACACGTAGTTTCCAATGATTTTAATAAAGTCTCAATAACTTTAATAAAAGTCTATCGAACTCGCTTTTTAAAATAGTTGTCGTAAATGATTAAAAAATTGATAAAATCGATAAAATCATTTTTCCTCTATTTTCTCCAACAATCCCCCACATGAATGGATATTAATGCATATGCTGACTCTGAAGAGATTTCTGATAGAAAAATATTGCATCAGGAGAGGTTGCTTCTGGCTTTGAACCTGCCTTAGTGAAATACTATCGGATCTACTCGGCTAATCAGTTAACTATGTCTTGAACTGTTCAGCCTTTATTGTAAAACCAGACGATAGTACTCACACAATATTTCTCTAAGCACCGTATTTGGATCTCATGATTGTGTTCATTTTGGCCATGAATCACCCCTGGTTTCAGAAAGTGCGTTAGAGAATTCTAGCCTCTGAATTCTCACAGAAGCGGCCCCACTTCACACTTACATAGGTGATCTCCTATCAAGAGTATTATGCCATACCCCACTTGATTAAACAAGATATAGGAATCATTAAAAGTTTTTCACTTAACCTTTACACCACTGACAGGCAACACTTTTATTCACAGAATGGGTAAGTATTCACGGATTCATCATAACTTAGTTGTCCCTTTGAACCATGATCTTGGGATCTCCAATCAACATGGTTGGGATACCATTACAAAGTTTTTTTCTCAATAGGTTTTAATCCCATTCCGAGTGTCAATTTTGACATTTGATCTCTAGATAAACCTTTTGTAAGCGGATCCACAAGATTCTCCTTCGATCTAACAAAATCGATGGAAATCACGTCATTAGAGATCAGTTGTTTAATAGTATTATGTCTGCGACGTATATGTCGAGACTTACCATTATACATACTGTTATCTGCATATCCGATAAATATGCAATCTATCGTTTGAGGCCCAATTTTTATTTGTTTAGGTTTAGGCACTTCCACATTTGCTAAACACCCCCCACACTTTCAAGTATTTGTAGCTTGGCCTATGGCCTTTCCACAACTCATACGGGGTCTTATCCATCTTCTTGGATGGAATACGATTAAGAATGAAATTTGCTTTGAGAGGATCGCCTCCCCTACAAGTTCGAGGTAAACCCGAACTTATCAACATAGCATTCATTATCTCTTTTAGAGTACAGTTTTTGCGTTCAGCAATACCATTCGACTGAGGTGTATACGGAGCAGTAGTTTGATGAATAATGTCAGACTCTGTACATAGTTCATTAAACGGTGCATCATATTCACCACCTCTATCACTACGAACATTTTTGATTCGTTTGCTAAGTTGATTTTCGACTTCATTCTTATAATTTTTGAAAGCCTCGATAGTCTTATCTTTGCTACTTAGTAAATAAACATAACAGTTGTACAATCATCGATAAATGTTACAAAGTATTTTTTACCGCCTCTCGATTGCACAAATTTTAAATCACACAAATCTGTATGAATTAATTCCAACGGTTCTGTGTTCCTTTCCACTGAAGGAAACGGTGTCTTAGTCATTTTTTGCTTCGACACATATTAAGCATTTTTTCAGTTTCATTAAACTTTAGATTAGGTAATAAATCAAAATTCATCATTCTACGAATTGATTTATCATTTACATGTCCTAATCGATTATGCCACAAACATGAAGTCTCGGTCCATGTCTTAATTATTTATGCCTTAAAAGGGCAACTTTGATTTAGGTACAATAGTCAAAACATTGAGCTCATACATACCCACAATCACATTTATGCAAACATAAAATTATTCTAATTTTATTTTACAATACGAAGGTCCATAAAAAACAATTTATCGACCAGAGTGCCTTCGCCAATTACCAATCCATTCTGTGAAAGTCTGAATTTGTTTGCAACAAATTATAACTTGTAACCTAGGCTGGTAAGCTGAGGACCAGAAATAAAATTTCCACCTAGGTCCGGCACATGCAGAACATCTCTGATAACCAGATAATTTCCACTTTTTAAATTCAACGTGATATTCCCATATCCAACGATTTCGGACGTTGTTGAATTCGCCATGAAAACATTTTCTTTAATTTCCTGGTATCCCCAGAATAAAGATTTGTTCGCACACATATGTTGAGTAGCACCAGTGTCAACACACCATCCATATGTCTCTTCATCGATTAGATCCACGTCATTCTCGATCTTTACTTGAATTTCTTTCATTTCTTGGTGATTCTTCACATTTAATTTTTCTAGTTTTTCATCATGAAAAACACCAGCCGCAACACCGTTTTCACTTCCACTTGCCGCAGCATTAAGAGTGGGTGTCAATGACGCATCATTAACAGAAGTCATTTCTGTTCAGAACAGAAGATCAACAATTAGAATATGGTTCGTTCACAACGAGACCAAAAAAGATGAAAACGATTTTCTGAATATCACCGAATGATATTCAGCTCCGGAAAAAAAAATTGTTCAGAACCAACTGAAAAAATTATTTTATTAATTTCGCATACAGATACTTTTCAGAGCATAAAAAGGCTCTGAAAATTTGTCTTAAGATTGTTATTCCCTTATGCGAATAAAATAAATATTCAGAAAATAAAGAACAATTTTATTTCCAATTCAAAATATAAATATAATTACAAATATGTAACATAAAAATATAAAAGGATATGCAAACTGAGACGAGTTGCACTCTGTCCTTAAGACGAATTTGCACCGGCTTGTACCCACGGTTGTTGCAATTGTCTCCCAGGATAACTCAGTTACCTGTTCAGATGGAGAGGTAATTCAACTCTGAACTTCAGCGAACTCTAACAGTGCCCAGAAACTCTTCAACTATGAATGCACAGGAAAAGAATTTTATGCAATGGAATGTATGCTTGTATTCTATCTTGTGTTATTGCTAGTGTATTTCACTTGTATGTTTTCCAACTTGTGGAGGTTGTTTATATAGAGACTAAGCAAGCAATGGAATAGTCTCTGCATTGAATAATCATTAATGCATTTACTCCCACTACTCCCACTTTGATATCAATATTAATGATGACAGTTTCGAATTTATTCAGCCATCAGTTTCTAAGAAACTGAACAGTTTCAGCATTTAGTGAATTATATCACTCGGCTGAATTTCAGCTTACTCAGCTGCCGGCACTTTGCCGAATTTCAGCTTTACTTAGCCGCTGGCACTTTTGCCGAATTTCAGCTTTACTCAGCCGCCAGCGCTTAGCCGAATTTCTGCTTCACTCAGCCGCTGGCACTTGGCCGAATTTTAGCTTCACTCAGCCGAATTTCTGGAGTCCAAAAATTAATACTTGCCCAGCCCAAGGCCCTCAGGCCCACGAAGGCCCAATTCCCCAAGCCCAAGGTCAACGGGCACGGGCGGGCGGCGGCGGCGCGCGCGCGTGTGGCAATTTTAGCAGAACATTGTCTGTCTAAAACCATTCTAAACTCTCTCCCTTTCTCTAGGAGCTTATACCAATCATCAACAATCATCATATAAATACTTGACATTGGAACACTCATGTCCCAATGTGGGATAAAATTTTAAACTACTTTGTTGGAAAATTGATGGGTAAAATGGAATATTTTAAATGATATGTCATATTGGGCCTATTGGGCTTAAGTGTGTGAATGGAAAGTGTTATGGAAAGGAAAATGGGAAGAAGCTTTTTCTCCCACATTGGTTGGAAGAAGGGAAAAGAGTCAATATTTATAAGATGTTGTTTTAGTGTAGTTGGAATAAGAAACCAACTTTATACACCGTTCTCTACGCGTAGACGCAGGGGGGTGCAAATCCAATCCGAATTTACCCTTGGGCTTGTGCATGCCCGCGTGTCCTGCGTACACGAATGCAGCTCGATTCGAAGGACTCGAGATAAAGCTCGGTTTTGCAAATAAAATCTTTATTTTTTGTTTTCCAATACTGAATCTGTTCTTGAATGCTTCTGTGTGAGACTATTCATGTTCCAATCCAACTGAGGCGTGTGGCTTTCCAGTTCCAACGTGGAATGCTGAATGCTGAGACTTTCCAGCTGATGCACTTATGACATTCAATACGGATGATCAGGCTGTTCATTCCATATTCCATCAGTTTTGCTACTCTCCTCTACTAGAGCCTATTTATACTGCTGTATTTTGCTTCACCAGAGAGATAGACAGAAACAAGGTCGAAATACAGCAGAAAATCTTTTTCCTTTCTACCCTTCTTATGAAACTAGAGAGTTCAAGCTACATAGTTCTTACACAAGGAAGGTATGGTGCAACCTGTCCTTGTTAACCGTTCTATCCTGGGAGACTAACGTTCCATTGAAGCTCAAGCACTCGACGGTGAGGGGACGAATTAGTCTTAAGGAAAGTGTGTTAAACACACGGCTCGGTTTCCTTCTCTTTTAGTCTGTTTCAAAATAAACTGTAAGTTGTTTTGTTGTAATTTCTTTTTGTTGTAATTTTGCTTATTCGTTTTCTAGTCAATGTAATCAGATTGTGCCCATTTTACTGTTAAGGGTGAATTTATACGATTTATAACGCTATATTCTATGGTATTTTCCCCCGTATTTGTATTAATTTGCATAAGAAACGAGTGTTTAATGGAATTATTGAGTAAATGAGGTTTTAAATAAGTTATTCGCAATATAGGTTAATTTTGGTGTTTAAATTATGATTTTTATGGTTATTTGGACATTATTACATTTTGCGATGTTTTTATGTGTTATAGATACATGTTGGAGGCTCAAAAGATGATCAAAAGTTGATTAAGTTCGAGCTAATTGATGATAAGAGAGATAATGAAGGAATGAGATAGAGGAAAAAGAGATAAAGATCAAGAAATCAAAATTCGATCCAGCTGAACGAGCGTCCAGGTCCCGTCCTGAGTGGACGGGCGTTTGATTAAGCAGACGGGCGTCCGGTGGTGCGATTTTGATACAGAGAGTTTGGACGTTGTACGAACGGGCGTGTGATGCAGTCCAGATCTATCTGGACGGGCGTTCACTAGAGCGGACGAGCGTCCGTCGACCGACTTTGGCAAACCGACTTCGAACTCTATATATAGCAGCTGTTTTCTCCACATATGAGATACCATATACACATTACTCGAAACCCTAAACCTAGGGGCGGCTTTAGGCTGCGTTTTTCTTCCTTTTATTCCAGCTTTATGCACTTTAGATCTAGAATAAATTAGTTACTTTTTATGCACTGTTTCTGCAATTTTGAGTTGCGAGGATGTTCAGAAGCTAAAAGCTTCATCAAACGAGTATTGTGAAGCCATCCAACAATTGTTGATTTCGTTTTCATCGATTATACTGTGAGTTTTTATTAAATGTTGTTTCTTTATTCATGTTTACTATGTTTAATTGCTCTTATATCGGAAGATATGCATGTGTTGATTGTTTATTGTTGATGGAAATCTTTATAAACCTTAGATCACCATGAATAGGAATAGTATTTGAATCTATCTTAACGGAAGTTAATAGGTTTAATTGCTAGATTATAAACATAAAGTTTACACCTTTGGTTAGAAAACGCGTTAATCTTGCATTGGAAGATAATGGATTAATAGATGAACTTTCTAAGGAATTAGGGTTCATATTTAGATAAGGTGAATCACAACTTAGATAAAAACCACAATATAATCGAGATAGGAAATCAATGCTTGTTGGATAGGTGGATCAATCCTCGTTTGTTCGTTATACATTTGATTTAAATCCTTAAAAACTTGAATTTGTTTAGTTAGTTTACTTTTATTTGCATCTTAGATTAGTTAAAGGTTCGCAACCCGTATTCTTCCTAGCTTTGGACTATATCCTCTGTCTAGTTTTATTTTCGGTTTTGTTCTGTTTTATTCGCCGTTTAGATTAGTTTCGTGACATAGTTTAGGTTAGACAAAAACTAGGAATCACAATTGTTCAGTTCCCCGTAAGATCGACCCGGCATTAACCGCTATTACTACGATCCTTATACTTGAGGTTAACCGGATTATTACTTGTTTGTTTTGTGTTAATAAAATCCGTGACAAGTTTTTGGCGCCGTTGCCGGGGAACCGGACGGTTGCCTAGTTTTTGTTTTTCGTTTTTCAGTTTCCTGTGTTTTAAATCCCTGTTTTAGATAGGTTTTTAGTTAGAATTTTAGGTTTTTAGGTTTAGTTTACTAAGGGTTAGGGTTTAAGGTTTTGTTCCTTCTTTTGTGATTAGTTCTCCCCTCTATCTCTTCTCTCTGTTTCTGTATCTATTCTTTCGTTCCCCTTCTTTTCTGCTACTTTTCTGCAATTTTTTTTCCTGCTCTGTTCTCGTTTTTCCGTTTCCAAACGGGCGTCTGGACCATTAGACGCCCGTCTGTCTCAAAGATTTCAACTCTGAACCGTTTTTACCCAGTCGGACAAGCGTCCATATAATTTGGACGCCCGTCCAGTTCATCAATCCTTCAGACGAGCGTTTGGACCTCCAAACGCCCGTCCAGACCAAATTTTTATCAGACGCCCGTCCAAAACTTTGGACGTCCGTCTGGTCCCTCTTGTCTTCAATAACTCTGTTTCTTTTCTTCTTTTCTTTTCTTTTCTTTTCATAGGCTTTTAATTCTAGTTTAGGCTTTTAAATTTTCTTTAGTTTTTAGGTTCAACATCTTGAGTTGGGTTTCGGTTTATGCAAATTCGAAGTCAGATAGGACCACTACTCTTTTCACCTGACCTTGAGCGGACCATAGTCCGACCCAATAGGCGAAAACTTCGTTTTGCCGATCCTTCTGGCGAAGGAAGTTCAACCGATCAAGAAATTGAACAAAACTTAAAAAAGGAAATCGAAGATCTCGTAATAATGGCCGCCGAGGATAGACGGACGTTGGCAGACTACGCCATGCCTGGTGCAATAACTGTCAACCCGGCTATCGTCTTACCAGCCATTACTGCACAAACTTTCGAACTCAAGCCGGGACTTATCCAGATGATGCAGCATGCATCAATTTTTCATGGCTATCAATCAGAGAATCCGCATACCCACTTACATACGTTCTTAGAGATATGCGGCACCACACGCATCCAAGGAGTAAGTGAGGATGCAATTAAACTGAAACTTTTTCCATTTTCTCTTAAGGGAGAAGCGAATGAGTGGTACACTTCGCTTCCCTCTGAATCAATTACCACTTGGGCTGAACTCGAAAAGGAGTTCTTGAGTCAATACTTTCCACCTTCGAAAACAGCCCAGTGTTTGAACGAGATTTTCACTTTCTACCAGAAAGAGAATGAATCCTTTTTCGATTGCTGGAAAAGATTCAAATCTCTGCTTAGAAAGTGTCCCCACCATGGCTTGCCACTGCAAAGGCAAGTCAACACGTTCTTCAGTGGACTGACCGAGCTTACAAAAGGCATGGTCAATAGTTCATCTGGTGGGGCATTTTTGAAGAAAACACCTGAAGAGGGATGGGCATTGTTCGAGGCATTGCTAAGTATAACTATGCTCCATCCTATCAAGCTATTCAAGCACCTCCTCCTCCTAAGGTAGAGGAGGTAAACATGCAAAGTTTGATCGCCATGCTGCAGAAGCAGATGGCAGCATCTCAAGTATCAAATCCGGTAAATCAAACTCCTTCTTTTCCACAGAACCCTCAGGTTCTGTACTGCGAAAACTGCTGTCAGACTGGCCATATGAATGACCAGTGTCAATTTAATCCCCCTGCACCTTATCAAGTGAATGTTGTTCATGATTATGGACAGGAATAATCAAGTCACATGTAAAAATGGTGACAATATGGGGCACACTTCCAAATTCTGTCCTATGAACGGGCAGAATGCTGAAGTGAATGCATTCTATGGCCAGAACAACCAAAGGTCTAATCAAGTTTCTGGCCAGCAAAATTTCCAAAACCACGGGTTTAATCAATCGTCTAATTTCAATCCCAATTCGAATTTCAATAGAAACCCCGGTTTTGCTCAGAACCAAAGCTCGAATTTTTCCAATTCTACTCAAAGGTTAAACCAGAATTGGCCTTCTAATTCCAATTCTAATTTTCAAAATCGGCCCAGCCAGCAATACTCTCAAAATTTTCCAAACTCCCAAGGCCCTTCAAGCTCAGGAGACCTCAAGGCTGAATGGAACTCATTCGAGAGAGGAGCAAAACAAGAATATTCAGCTCCTTATGAGTACAAATAAGAACCTTGAGAGGCAAATAGGGCACTGGCCGAGCAGCTTAGCTTCAAGACCCCCAGGCATCCGCCCGCCGGTTTTGCGAAAAGAATCCAAAGGGCGGTCATGTTGCTCAGGCCGATATAAGCAACAGCCAATGTACTGACCTCATGCCAGCAATGCAATATGGTAGAGAGGAGGCCAGTACGATGAATCTAAGAAGCGGTACTCAAGTTAGTGGTCCCTCCCACAAGGGAAACCACTAACCCCTCCCCGCCACCGTTAAGGCGGGGAGGGAAGCCGAGCACCTATACTCCCCTCTCGTTGCCGAAAAGACTCGGTGGCCGATCCCCTGAGAGGTGAAAAAGTTGGAGACCCTCAAGTGGCTGATCCCTTGAGGACTGAAAAAGCAAGCGAAAGTCAGGAGGCTAATCCCCTGACTACAAAAAAAATCTGAAAAAGCTGTTCGATGGAAAGATCTAGAAGACAAAGCTGTAAGTGCATCCTCAAAGAAAGTCTTTTCTGAGAGTGACCTTAAGAAGCTTCCATTTCCACCGAGGAAGAGCAACATTCCCTTGAGTGAGGACAAAAAGTACGAAAAGGTCCTGAACCTTTTGAAAAATACTCAGGTAAATCTTCCATTATCAGATGTCTTGGTTGAAATGCCTAAGTATACAAAATTTATCATGGATGTTGTTTCTTCGAAAAGGAAGTTGTCAGACATGGAAAGTAAAATTGGTGAGGATTGCTCCATGATTAATTATGAAGACTTACCAATTAAAAGAGGTGACCCTGGAAAGTTCGTACTTACAGTATTAATGGGAGGTCTAGTCTTCCCTAATTCTTTGTGTGATCTAGGTGCCTCTATAAGTCTTATGCCAATGTCTGTATGCAAACAGCTCGGCTTACAAAGCCTTCTAGAACCCACTACTATGAGTTTACAATTCGCTGTTAGATCTTCTAAGAAAGCTTCAGGGATCCTGAAAGACGTTTTGGTTCAGATTGATAGATTTACCTTTCCTGTCGATTGGTATGTTTTAGATATGGAGAAAGATGAAAACGTCCCCCTGATTCTTGGAAGACCTTTCTTATCTACAACTAGAGCCCTCATCGATTGCGATGGTGGGCAAGTGACTATCCGAGTTGGTGATCAAGAGGTGAGTTACAATGTCTTAAAGTCCATTCAAGTACCCTCTGGCCCTCCAACCGGCTTTTCCATTGATTATATGACAGATGATTTCACCGATTATATGGATAAGCAAGTCATGGCTGTAGAAGCTGAATACGAGCGATTGGTTGATAATCTAAATACTCATGGTTTGGTCAATCTAGATCATCAGTTAGCAGCTGATTTTGAGGAAGAATTGTTGAGAGGAGAAGTTGAGGCGGTGGGACCACTGAGTAAGCTCAGTGATGTTGAGTTGAAAGGTGGATATCTTAAGTCAAGTCTGGAAGACCCCCCTGCTGATTTGGTTCTGGAGCCGTTGCCCAAACATTTAAAGTATGTGTTTTTAAGAGAAGGCGACAAGCTTCCGTTAATCATCTCCGCCAAGCTGTCTCGTATAGAGGAGATGAAATTGATCAACGTCTTGAAACGAAATGAAAAAGCTTTTGGTTGGAAAGTAGGAGATATCCGAGGAATATCTCCTGACATCTGCATGCACAAGATCAAGACGAATGAGGGTGCAAAATGTGTACGACAGCCCCAGAGGAGGCTCAACCCTCATATGCCCCAGAGGAGGCTCAACCCTCATATGCAAGAAGTCGTAAAAAAGGAAATCATCAAACTTCTGGACATGGGAATCATTTATGCCATCGCGGATAGTGAATGGGTTTCCCCAACTCAAGTAGTTCCCAAGAAAGGAGGAATTACGATTGAGAAGAATGAGAAGAGAGAGGAAATAGCCTTGAGACTTGTCACTGGTTACAGAGTCTCCATCGATTATCGAAAGCTCAATGAGGTAACCATGAAAGATCACTTTCCCCTTCCATTCATTGACCAGATGCTCGAGCGTCTGGCAGGGCACGCATTCTACTGTTTCCTGGATGGATATTCGGGATACTTTCAGATACCCATTGATCCAGTTGACCAAGAAAAGACCACCTTCACTTGTCCTTATGGTACATTCGCTTACCGGCGAATGCCATTTGGTCTCTGCAATGCCCCAGCTACATTTCAGAGATGTATGTTGGCCATCTTTGACGGGCTAGTAGAAAAGTGTATGGAGATCTTTATGGACGATTTTTCGGTCTTTGGTCAGTCTTTTGATGATTGCCTTGACAATCTTGATCAAGTGTTATCCAGATGTGTGGAAAAGAACTTAGTACTCAACTGGGAAAATGCCACTTCATGGTTGATGAGGGAATAGTTCTTGGCCACAAAATCTCCGCCAAAGGTATAGAAGTTGACAGGGCAAAAGTAGAAGCTATCGAGAAGATGAGCTATCCTAAGAATGTGCGCGAAGTGAGAGGCTTTCTTGGACATGTTGGTTTCTATAGAAGATTCATTCAGGACTTCTCCAAGATAGCCAAGCCCCTGTCTACTTTACTTAAGGACGACGTTGTATTCAATTTTGATGAAAACTGCAAGCAAGCGTTTGAGGAGCTCAAAAATCGTTTAATATCTGCTCCAATTCTTATATCGCCTGACTGGAACTTACCTTTTGAGCTTATGTGCAACGCATCAAACTATGCTGTTGGTGCGGTCTTAGGACAAAGGCTTAACGGGAAATTCCAGCCTATCTATTACGCTAGTCACACACTGAATGCTTCTCAAGTTAACTACACGACCACTGAAAAGGAATTATTGGCCGTAGTCTTTGCTATGGACAAGTTTCGTAGTTACTTGCTAAGTGCTCAAGTGATTGTGTGGACTGATCACGCTGCTTTGCGGTATCTGATGACTAAGAAAGAGGCTAAACCGCGCCTACTGCGTTGGATACTAACCCTACTAGAGTTTGATGTCCAAATTAAAGACAAAAAGGGTAGTGAAAACGTAGTAGCTGATCATGTTTCTAGAATGTTATGTGAGGAAAAGGATGACCCAGATGATATAGATCTTTACTTTCCTCTAGAGAACATTATGCTTATCGACGGCTGTCCTCCTGATGTTCCGTGGTATTCTTCCATTGTCAATTACCTTCATGCCCGATATCTTGACCCGGAAATGTCCTATCAGGAGAAGAAAAAGTTCTTCTCTGATTTGAAATCTTTCGTTTGGGATGAACCTTATCTTTTTAAGATCTGTAAAGATGGTTTGCTCAGAAGATGTGTTCCAGAATCTGAGCAGCGCGATATTATTGAGCAGTGTCACAGTGGACCCACTGAAGGTCACTTTGGTCCCTGGAAAACCGTTGCTAAGATTTTCCAATCCGGTTTCTATTGGCCTACGATCTTTAAAGATACATAAGCTTTCTGTAAAGCGTGTGATAGATGCCAAAGAACCGGTACTCTGACAAGGCGTTTTGACATGCCTTTGACACCCATCTTAGAATGCGAAGTCTTTGATGTATGGGGTATCGATTTTATAGGACCATTCCCATCTTCTTGTGGTAAGAAATACATCTTAGTCTGCGTGGATTACGTGTCAAAATGGGTGGAGGCTCAAGCCACACCTCACAATGATCATAAGACTGTCATGAAATTCTTAAAGAAGAATATCTTCGTGAGGTTTGGATGTCCACGTGCCTTGATCAGTGATGAAGGGACGCATTTCTGCAACCGACCCCTAGAGAAAGTTCTTGAAAAGCATGGTGTCCGGCACAAAATTGGCACACCATACCATCCTATGACTAGTGGTCAGGTTGAAAGGAGCAACCAAAGTATCAAGAAAATCCTGGAAAGACGGTTAACAGTCATAGGAAAGACTGGAGTTTGAAATTGGATGACGTACTATGGGCATATAGAACCGCCTATAAGACTCCTATGGGTACATCTACATATCAAATGGTTTACGGTAAGCCATGTCATCTCCAGTCGAGTTAGAGCATAGAGCCTCTTTGGGCTACAAAGTTTCTGAACTTTGATTCCCAATCTTGTGGTAAGCACCGACTGCAGCAGTTGCATGAGTTGGACGAATTCAGACTCCAGGCCTACGAAAGCGCCAGGATTAGTAAAGATAAGATGAAGCTACTCCACGATGCTAAGATTAAGAAAAGAGAATTCCACGTCGGCGAACAAGTTCTTCTATACAATTCTAGGTTACATTTGTTTCCTGGAAAGTTGAGGACACGTTGGTCCGGTCCCTTCGAGATTCTCCAAATCATTCCTGGAGGCGTTCTAGAACTTCGTGGTTATAGCGGTAAACCGTTTCGAGTGAATGGTCAAAGGTGCAAGCACTATATTGGTGAACCTAAAGAGAAACCTTTGATTGTTAGTTTCCTCAATATCCTCGGGTGTGGTGCTACACAAGTCGATGAATTTGACGAGTTTTCACCCGACCTGTTTTCAGAGGATGACGGTAGTGGTCGATCTGAAGAAGTTCTAGCAGGTAGTTGGGATATGGAAGAGTTTGAGAGGGAGCGTCAGTTGCAACGTCATCAGAAGATTCAGAAGAAGAAGTCAACCATGGGGAAGTTTCAGCATGTTTGGAAAGCTATTAAAGGTTTTACCCCATGTGTTAGGTGTGTTTCTGCAGCCGAACTACTGACCAAAGTCTAGACGCGGTAGTGGCTGGCAGAAAGGTCAAATGGCCTGATCCAGGCTGAGCTTAAACGGTGTCGAGCTAACGACATTAAACAAAAGCGCCACTAGGAGGCATCCGAGATATCGTTAGTTTTAGTCGTTTTTGTTTTGTGCTTTTGTAGTTTAGTATTAAAGTTTTAGTATTTAAGTTTAGCTTACTAAGTTTTGTTTTTTATATCTGTCAGTTAGTTGTGCTTTCTAGATATGGATTTCGGAGTTCTACCAGAGGAGTTTCCTTTCCTTAGGAGGATCCCACTTATCACTGTAGATGACGGACCGGGAGGGACTATAGTGTTGCACGTAGACTTTGACATTAGTACCCGCGTCAAGACTGTCACCTATGTTCTCATTGTTCCCCGTTGTTCGGGAGGTGGAGACTTCACTACTGAGGAGTTACAGGAGGCTCTAGGACGACCGTACACAATCCTGAATGATCCGATGCTGACAGATTTAGTGCTAGTGCTGCAAGCTGAACATTTTCGAGGTGTTGATATAGCTGGTGAGGATTGGGGTTTGCAAGAAGTATGACTTCCCTCCGGCGATTGACATGCTCCGCCGTCTTATTCGAGTGATAGATTGGTCGGCCATTTACGATGACTAGCGTTGTTAGGTTGTTTCGTCGAGCAAACGACGTAAAACAAAAGCGCTTGGTGGGAGGCAACCCACTGTTTTCTTTTGTTTTTACTTATTTCCTAGTAATTTTATGTACTTCGTTTGATTTCCAATTGTATTTTTGAAGTTTTAATTAAGTTTAATAAGAAAGTGCAATTTTGAATTTGACTTGTATGGAAATTTTATAATTTTTGCACTTTTCCTGCTTGGACGCCCGTCCAGAAGTCTGGACGCCCGTCCGCCTTGACCAATTTTTGGCCGAGCGTCCACTAAGCCTGGACGCCAGTCTGCTTTATTCACTCCAATCCTGTATGTGATTTGAATGTTTGGACGAGCGTCTGGAAGTCAGGACGCCCGTCCAGTTCATATCATTCCCAGCTGGACGCCCGTCCACTGAGTTGGACGAGCGTCCCATTTCTGTCTATATATACCCCCATCTTCGATGAACCCTCATTTTTCATAATTTCAAACGCGAAAACCGACCTCTTCCCCTTCTTTTGGCCTTAAACCTTCGATTCTAAACCATTTCAGGCGATTCAAAGTGCTATAGGCCGCATTTGATCCCCTCTCTTCGATTTTCATAGCCAAATTCCCCAACACACCATCCTTTTGGAGAATCAGCACCCATTGCAGTCCGACTTTTTGGAGGAAAAATCTGATTTTGGGAGCCACATTGTGTTGTTTGGACTCATTTTCATCTCGATCAGCATCTACTCACTCTACTTGGTACGTTAGTAACAACTTTTCTAGATTTTATTCACGTTTTTGTGAGTTCGATTTTTGGGTCGGCTCGTTCACTTGAATATTACCTTAATTCGTTTTTTTTTTCTTGTTTTGTGGTTTCTTTCTGCTCTGTTATGGTGATATGGTGTTGTGATGGGTGATGAATGGGTTGTTTGGTGATAATTATGGTTGTGGTTGTGGTTTGGTTGTTTTGAAATCACGCTTTGGATGTTAAACGGGTATCTTGTTGCGAATTGGGATTGTCGTGGTTTAG
Source organism: Gentiana straminea (assembly GCA_036785695.1). Classification (NCBI taxonomy): domain Eukaryota; kingdom Viridiplantae; phylum Streptophyta; class Magnoliopsida; order Gentianales; family Gentianaceae; genus Gentiana; species Gentiana straminea. The sequence goes on along the minus strand of JAVUPR010000099.1, from coordinate 2,371,737 downwards.
TCTAGGAGGGAATAATGGTTCATAAGAAGGCGGTGGTGAAGCGCCATGGTAAGGAAGTGGCCCGGGAGGCCGGGAAGAAGCGTAAAGAGTCTGATCCTACCTTAGTTGATCCGAACCGGGGTGTTAGTATACGAGAGCAACCTCATAGAGCCACCCAAACACGGGCTACTTTGAGAGATGAACCAACCTCGGACTCTGAGACGGATGAGGATGTACCATTGGCAAGGATGCATAGGGTCCCCCGAGGTGGAGGATCGTCTAGGGCTGAGGAGACTATGGGTGCTACCCGGGAAGAGGAACCGGTTGAACCTAGGGCTGCACAACCTAGAAAAAAGGCAAAATTCGTAGCTCCTTTGCCTATGCCTCGTAGATTCGTGAACCCTAGGGCCCATGATGCTTATACTAAACATTACTTCTCAAGGACCATGTTGATTGAGAGGGCTACAATAGAGGCAAAGGTCGATCCGGGATTCGTTAAGTTGCTTAAGGACCGGAAATGGGATGCCTTGATGACGATCCCGACTACCCCGGTAAATGGCTCTCTAGTTCGGGAATTTTACGCTAATTGCTCGGAGACCGACTTGGGGACGAAGGTAGTTGTGGTTCGAGGGGTGGAAGTTCCGTTTTCGCCGGAGGTGATTAATCAGAAGTATAACTTGGCGGCTTTTGAGGGTCGGGACTACCAGGAGGAGATTGTTCATAGACAGGTGCGGGGCAGGATCCTTTGGAGGAGTTGAGGTTGAGAGTTTGCCCGGATGTGGCTTGGACATTGAGACCGGAAGGAGACCGGAAGGAGTTGGTTACCACGACCTGGACGGAGGACTGGAAGGTCCAGTGTCGATTCATTCAGAGTCGGTTGTTGCCTAAAAACAACTTGACGCATTTTCATATTGGTGACCTAGGCATGCTTTACGCTTTGACATTTGGCCTAAATGTGGATGTGGGACAAGCTTTATACGACGAGATATCTATCAACCAAAAGGTTTATACGCGGAGCTTGATCGTCCCTCACCTGATTCACGGTTTGTGTATTGATGCCGGTGTGCCTGAGTATGGAGCCGATCATAAGCCGAAGAACCCGAGGCCTATACAGCGAGAGAAGGGTAAGTCTTCTGGTCAGTCTGAGTCGGGGGCACCGCAGGAGCCTGGTTCGTCATCAGCACCGCCGCGAGCATCCTCCCTTCCCACTTTATCTCCCTCGGTCCGGATGAGGCTGAGTATGGCCAACAGTGTCAGGACCTGGATGGAGGATATTCGGACTTCTCAAAACAATATTCTGACGGTTTTGAAGTGCATGAGTGAGGGCCGGCCTATCCGAGACGACAGAATCTTCGCTCCGAGCGTTATTGCTTTCACTTATTCAGATGCGATTGAGCAGGCCATTACGGATGTTCTTCAGGAGTCTGCGTCATCTTCAGAGGAGGAGCAGTCTGCTGATTCTGCGGCGCCGGGACAGACTTGATCTTTTTTTTTTCTGATCTTAGCTTTTGCTTTTCTTTGATACGATGGTTGTTTTGTCTTGATACTTTTCCTTATATGATTCGTTGTACTTTTGATATTGCTACTGTTACTTTTTCCGATGGATCATGTAAGCCATAAGGCGTTAGTACTTTCATTTCTAGCTTGTTTCAACTTTTGGATGTATTGAATGTTTTATCTTTTGGTATTACTCGTTTTTGTATCTCTTTTCATTCTGGTATAATTCCCCGTTTTCCCCGAGATGTTTCCGTGTTTGTCAAGTCGTGCAGGTGTATTTCTAGCGGTTTTGTCGAGCTACACTTTATGGTTACGAGTTCTAAGTGTCACTATGTAGGCTCCGGCCTGACCGACGATTCGCGTAACGATTTAAATCAGCTAAGTCTTTTCCCTTTTCTTTTGTTCTGCACAACATGCGGACATGTTGATCTTTAAGTGTGGGGGAGGGGAATGATTTGATATGTATCTACACATTTGCTTAACTCGTTGTGTTTCTATGCAAACTGAGCTAAAAATGAGCTAGAATTTTCAAAATTTTCCGAAATTTCTGTTTTTGTTTTGTCCCGAGTAGGCAATTCAATTCAATGTTCGTTATTTTTATAGTCATTCAAGCTATATATCATATGTTTGATAAGTTAGTTGTTTCACCTGAGATCTATTTTTCACGTGCCATAGTGAATGATGAGCTAATTTATAAAGTTATACCCCTTTTTTGATTAGTGATTTCTGATTTTCTTATAAGTCATGTGCTTAGTGCTACGTATGTATCTTGAGATTTATGATAGTGTGTATTTAGATCCGGAGTATGTTATACTGTGAATATCTAAGGTTTGAATGTGATAAGTACCACGTAACTTATTGTCAAATGAAAAAGTTGACTTCAAAATGTATTAATTGGGTGTGTCGAAAGCTAGTCAATGATTTGGGGTGAGATAGGGTATACCACGTATGTCCTATACCACTATGATGACCAAAAGCTCACGACAGTCAGGAAAAGCTGCCTTATGATTTGAGTAAGGTAGGGTGTTATCCCGAAACATCCTATTCTACTATGACGGGTAAGAGCTCATTCTGATGTGTGTTTAAAGTGAAGTAGTTAAATCAACTAAAGAATTGGTATGAAATGAATGAAAGACTAAGTTATCGTCTATCTTGTCCCCAGTAGAAACTGATAGATATGCTGTAGGGATTATCCTCTGAGTATTTCAGAAAGGTCCTAGATGCTTTCTATCATCCTTTTCGGGATATGTCACGTTTGTAGGGTACATCTTATAAGTGTCATTTATTGCTAGTCTACGAGGGGGTATTAGCTAGTTTTGCTTTGAGTTTCTCAAGTTTGGATTTAGTGGAAGTTTTCTATGGCTTTGCACACACACAATGGTGAACTTCTGATTTATTGGATCTTTGATATATCGTTTGAGATGTCTATCTTTTTTTTTCAAGCCCTAATTTTCGTTTTGTTTTGCTCGGGACGAGCAAAAGCTTAAGTGTGGGGGAGTTGTTAAGGGTGAATTTATACGATTCATAACGCTATATTCTATGGTATTTTCCCCCGTATTTGTATTAATTTGCATAAGAAACGAGTGTTTAATGGAATTATTGAGTAAATGAGGTTTTAAATAAGTTATTCGCAATATAGGTTAATTTTGGTGTTTAAATTATGATTTTTATGGTTATTTGGACAGTATTACATTTTGCGATGTTTTTATGTGTTATAGATACATGTTGGAGGCTCAAAATATGATCAAAAGTTGATTAAGTTCGAGCTAATTGATGATAAGAGAGATAATGAAGGAATGAGATTGAGGAAAAGAGATCAAGATCAAGAAATCAAAATTCGATCCAGCTGAACGAGCGTCCAGGTCCCGTCCTGAGTGGACGGGCGTTTGATTAAGCAGTGTTGGTCCCAGAGAAGGGTGAAACTATAGTCAGAGGGGGGGTGAATGACTATAGTGGAGTTTCAAAAACTTTTCTTGTGTTTTAAAAGCTTTTGAGCAGCGGATAAGCCCCTTCTTACTATGTTGTTTTCAAATCAGTTTAGACAATCACAGATATGTGTTATGATGTAGGCAAATTAAATGAGTGTTGTAAAGTAAATTGCGAAATTAAATTGACACAAGGCTTATAGTGGTTCGGGGTGGTGTAATCCCTTAATCCACTCTTCTCTGTGATGATCGGAGGAATTCACTATTGTTTCCACGTATACAACGGTATGATTGTCCTTGGCTTCCCAAGCTTCACAATCTACAAGACTATCACTCCTTGACCGCAACAGCTTCGGTGACTCGCCTTCCTTTTCTTTCTCCTTGAGATCAAAATCCTTCAACAGCTATCACGGTTTCAACTCCTTCTCAGATTGCCTCTGATTCAGTTGCTTCAGTTTGATGTGAATGTGATTCACGCACTTGCTTGATCAATCTCAATTATGAATATGACTTTGTAGTTCTGATATTTGAGTTGATCACTAGATGTATCCTTGTAAATTCAGAGAGAAGGCTTTTCTAATTGACAGAGTTTCGCTTTTATCGTTATCTTCTTTTTCTTGTCAATGCCTTCTATTTATAGCCTTGAATAGCCTTGATTTTGAAATTCCGTCCGTTGGCTATATTAATGAGGGAATAATCCTTGATTTTATTCTTGATTCCCCCTTAATTGTATTCTCCTTGATTTCAGTGATCGGATTCTTCTTTCAAATGTTTAGCAGAAAATCCGTCCTTGATTGATGTTGGAAAGGTGTCCTAAACCCAATCGGGTTGGACCGGATCCGACCGGGTCGGGTCGTTTACAGTCTATTAAGTTCATGTAATAACTTTATTATGATTAATAAAAGCACTTATGTTATTATATATTGTTTATCTTCATATTATTTGTCGTATATATATAGTAACGTCCCTAGTATCAATCTGTGATAGAGAAACCATGATAGTGATTATGGTTGATGAGATCTCTAATCACTATAACAAGGTTGGTACTTAAATGTCTCTAGTCTTATGTATTATCAAATGGGACATTGATAGTATAATCGACTAGCACGTATTGGATGTCTTCTATCTTTTAGAAGGTAGGGATAGATCTCGTCTATCGAAGTGTAGAGACACTTGGACTGTACGTGGACGTGTATTAGAGAATGCGTACGTTAGACTGACCCACTTACATTAAGTGTCACACTATGTGGCGGTTGTGTAATTATCCTTTTGACCGGAGTCTTCATGGCATCACGGTGTGGATTGTCATGCTTTGACACTATTGAGATTTCTCCTAACCACGGGGCGATCATGCGGTAGTGATTGGGTATGATATTGAAGCATGCGGAGTATACATGATTGGTCGTCCGGGAATCGCGTATCCTATGATTGGGATCGAATATCCGAAATGGCCTTCTTATAAGGAATGTCTAGCTCTCGAGAATCTTTGCAAAGTGGGAGTAAATGTGTTATTCCGAGAGAGCATGATATCCAGATTGTAAGATATGATCGTCAATGTATTGACACTCGAGATACGATCGTATGGATATTATTACAGCGATAGGATTGTAAGTTACACGGTAACTGCTTCACATGAAAGGTAGTAGTCATTTCTTTTGACTCTTTCGATAATTGGGGGTCACGGTGTGTTGCTTTAGACGCTATCCCGTGATCGTTAGGTATGAAGGGCATTTTAGTAAAATGCACTTTGTGTCTACGGCCAACATATTCGGAAGCCTATCGGGTCACACACATATGAACATCGAGTCGGATTAAAATGCGGTTATAGTTGATAGCCAAATAAGGAAAGTTTATCTCTAGACTATAAAGGTTATAGTGGTAAATTAATATGCTGGTATTTATTATGAATAAATAAAATACAGGATATTAATTATATACAAATTATATTAATTAAAGAATATTCCGGAAGTCAATTAGTTGACTAATGGGGCGCCGCTTTTGTGTGTATAAGATACACTTGGATTGTGCACTTTAATTAATAAAGATTGCCATAATATTAATATAAGATATTAATTGATTTTGAAAAATAGATTTATGGTAATAAGATAATTATAATCAATATATGATATTGACAAAATAAATTATAATTAAAGAGATAAATCAATCTAGTTGATTTTCCTTATTTTATTAGAAAAAGGTTTTCTTCTCCTCCACACTTGATATGGGGCGCCACCTCCTCTATAAAAGGGAAGTGGGTGTCAAGCTCTTTTGTACATCACAATTGCAAGAGTTCATAATTCTTGTGTAAAATAGAGAGCTCTCCATAGTGAGTTTGTGAGGGAAGAAAAGGTCCGGTCTAGCGACCGGAGTTTTTCGATAGCAATCCAAGGAGGATTCCGGCGAGGGGTTCGTGTGGATTAGCGATAGAGGCCGGACGCGTGGACGGCTTGCGCATTGAACTACTCTCCGTTGGCGGTCAAAGTGACGATCTTGTAGATCATCGAAGGTATAACCGTCAAACTACTTAACGTGTTTATTGCATTAAACGAAGAACGATCTAGAAAAGGAAATCAAATTTTAAATTCCGCTGCGTTAAACTAGTGATTTCCTAACAGTGGTATCAGAGACAGACTTCGTGCTTAAGCAATAAGCTTATTTTAATTGCGTAGTATTTAATCAATAGATGCAAGATTTAAATCACGAAACGTTAAAAACAAAACAAAAAAAAAATTAGGGTTCATTGGGGGGTCGGCCGACTGGCGGCGCCCCCCTCCCTCTGCGGCGGCGGCGGTAACCCTAGGGTTGCCGTCCGTCGGCTCTCCTCTTCCAATGGGGGAGATCGACCCTTTTCGTTTTGTGATATTTTATTGTGCATAGATATCTCGTTTGTTTAGTTGTGTCATATGGCCAACCAATGGTTCAAATAGTTTGGACCATTGGGAAACCATATGGCATGTTGGCCTTTCCAAATTTTGATTTGGAATAGGCCTAGGCCCTTTTCAAATATTTGATTTGTAAAAGGCCTAGCCTAGGCTACTTCCAAAATTTTGATTTTGGAAAGTGGCCGTGCCTAAACCAAAATTATTTGGCCTTTCCAAATTTTGATTTGGAATAGGCCTGGCCACTTTTTCAAATATTTGATTTGTAAAGGCCTAGCTAGGCCATTTCCAAAATTTTGATATTGGAAAGTGGCCGCCTAGACTAAAATAATTTGGCCTTTCCAAATATTTGATTTGGAATAGGCCTAGGCCCTTTCCAAATATTTGATTTGGAATAGGCCAGCTTGTGCCACTTCCAAAATTTTGATTTTGGAAAGTGGGCAGGCCTAAGCTAAATTTAGTTTTGGAAAGGAAACAAATAGGAGACTTTATAAATTTTTTTTTTTTTGAATAGTTCAAATTTAATTAAAATTGAAATCGATTTAAAATTAAATGTTAATTTTAATTTTCGGTTAAGTCATATAATTAATTAAAAGTTATTTAATTATTTGACGTGATAAAATAAAGACGCATGAGTAGTAGTAGTTAAAATTAGAATTTAATCTTTTTCATAAGATAAAATTGTATGGATTAGATGTGTAGATATAATGTGATTATATGGACCCCGATTGATCGTGGACTCGACCAATAGGATAGATGGGAATGTTTTCTTTATGTTGGTTTTTGAAAAATTGTCCTAGGCCGTTATGAAGAACGTGACCTAGTTTACTTTTTGCAACTATCCCATTCCCGTTAGCTCCCCCTCGTGTGCGGCGGGTGTAATTATTTATTATGTAACAAGAATGGAGCAAGAAGTTGAAGACCAAGGAGAAATAAAGAACCCATTGGCGTACGACAATAAAGATCCTATTGGCGGTTGCGTATACCCTTAGTTTGTGACCCGCGGTTTCGTCGGTTGTATTCGAAACCGCACCTAGGAAAAGTCCATGATCATACCGGTTATTTTATGCGCGGAATGTTGTGTATGTATTACTTTATATGATATCGTAGTAATATGCATATAGTAGATGAGACCATAATTGAACTAAATTAATTAAGTGAATTAATTTAAAATTATTCCCACATCAAAAATCAAGTCGGAATTGCCTCCCCATATTATAACGACGGTGAAGAGCCCTTGTTCGGACCCAACTCACCAGCCAAAGCGGGGGTTGACCTACCTCGGGTATATCGTCGTTATCGAGATATGATCGAAAGAGATCTCATGAATATTGGGGTTAAGACTCGACTAAGAATTCTCTCGGCCACCAGCCAAAGCGGGGTCGTTTGGATTTTAGAGGCAAGGGTTTGGCTATTTTCATAAGATGAAATATTGTCAAAGAGTTGATTTGTCAAACAACAAGAATCGTATAAGATACGATCGACAAATCGTTGTCCACCCGTTTAATTATTTTCGGCCCATCGCCCAAAGTTGGGGGTCGGAGTAGTTCAATGGGATCTTGCCCACTAAAGGAACTATTTTCTTGAAAGCCAATAGGGAATAGTTGGCTAGTGGGAGTAAAAAAACCTTATAGAGTTATTAAGTGCAAATTTAGGGTTTTTATACATGAGCTTTTACTTATTCTATCTTTATTTATTGTTGTAGAAAATGTCAAACAAATTGAACCTTCGTTTTATCATCGAAAACAAGCTTGACGAGACAAATTTTCTCGATTGGGAAAGAAACCTCAAAATCGTTTTGAGGCACGAGAAGATTGGCTATGTCTTGGACAAGGCCCTACCGGAAAAGCCCGCTGAGGGTTCGGCTGTAGATGTTGTCGAGAAGTACAACAAGCACTGTTCTGACAGTACTGATGCTACATGTATCATGCTTGCTTCTATGACACCCGAACCGCGTAAACGCATGAGTCTATGGACGCCTACTCTATCATGGTCCACCCGAAGGAACTTTATGCTTCTCGCCTCGCACCGAGAGGTACGAGGTCTCGAAGACCCCGTTTAGTTGTAAGATGGCATCTCGGGACTGCTTTGTGGGGTCACACGTGCTTAAAATGATCGGGTACATAGAGAGGCTTGGGAAGTCGGGCCACAAATTGGAACGAGAATTGAGTATTGACTTGATTCTCGCAATCTCTACCCGATTCATTCTCGCAGTTCGTGATGAACTATCACATGAACAAGATAGATTGCTCCCTTGCGGAGTTATTGAACATGTTAAAGACTCGCCGAGGGCACCGTGGGGAAGGGAAAGCAAGTGTTGCTTTGGTCACTTCGAGCAAGGGCAAGGCAAAAGCCCAAAAGAAGTCCAAGAAGGCGAAGGCTACACCTAAGCCAACGCCTAAGATAGCGAAAGACAAATCCAAGGATGCTTGCTTCCATTGCGGTGAGACCGGACATTGGAGGAGAAACGCAAAGGCTTCTTGAGTACCAAGAAGAAGCATTCGATGCTTCGACTTCGTGTATATTTATGATTGAGATCAATATTGCTTCTTCTAAGTCTAACCACCGGGTATTAGATACTCGGTTGTGGTTCTCATATTTGTACGAATATGCGGCACTAAGAAGAACTAGAGATCCGAGGAAAGGAGAGGTGGACCTACGCGTTGGAAATGGAGCAAGTGTTCGCCGCGGCCGTAGCCGTAGGAGTTTATTTTCTTTCATTGCCCAGTGGGCTAGTACTAGAACTTAATAACTGTTATTTTGTTCCCGCTCTTACGAAGAGCATTATTTCTATTTCCGCATTAGATGTTGATGGTTTTTCATTTACGTTTGAGAATAAATGTTGTTCTTTTTCACGTGATGGAATCTTTTATGGTACTGGCATACTTAGCAATGGTCTCTACATATTAGATATGAATGTTGACGTACTTAATATAAATAACAAGAAAGCCAAAACAAATGACTTGAATGAATCCTACTTATGGCATTGTAGACTTGGCCATATAAATAAGAATCGCATTTCCAAACTCCATAAAGATGGAATGTTGGATCAATTCGATTACGAATCGTTTGACACATGCGAAGCTTGTTTACTTGGCAAGATGACAAAGTCACCTTTCGGGCAAAGGGATAAGATCCAATGAATTGCTTGAGCTCATACATACTGATGTGTGTGGCCCAATGTCAATTCAAGCCAAAGGAGGATACTCTTATTTTATCACCTTCACTGATGACCATTCTCGCTATGGTTATATATACTTAATGAAGTTTAAATCTGAATCCTTCGAAAAGTTCAAGGAATTCAGAAGTGAGGTGGAGAAACAACTGGGTAAAGAAATCAAAACACTTCGATCCGATCGAGGCGGAGAATACCTAGATGGAGAGTTTCAAGATTATTTGAAGGAGAATGGGATTCTACTCGAATGGACTCCTCCCGGAACGCCACGGATGAATGGCGTGTCGAGAGGAGGAACCGCACCTTGTTAGACATGGTGCGATCCATGATGAGCTACGCAGCTTCTTCCAAAATCGTTTTGGGGGTATGCTCTAGAAACCGCATCCTATACACTGAACCGAGTTCCATCAAAGACGGTTGACTCTACGCCATACGAGGTATGGACTAAGAGAAAACCGAGCCTAGGTCATCTAAAACCTTGGGGTTGTCCGACTTACGTGAAGCGGATGATGCCTGACAAATTAGAGCCCAGGTCTGACAAATGTCTATTTGTGGGATATCCTAGGGAAACCAAAGGGTACCAATTTTACCATCCCGAGGAACAAAAGGTGTTTGTTGCCGGGGATCGGCCACTTTCTCGGAGAAAGAGTTTATTCCGGATAGGGTCGGTGGGAGTAAAATTGATCTTGAAGAAATTCGAGAACCACTTACGGATAATAGTCGGTTGACGGAAGTAGAGGACTTGCCACACATAGATGTGACACCGGCCTCTACCGTGGACACACTAGCACCTCGAAGATCCACCGGGGAACGCCGTGAACCGAAAGGTACACCGGCGTGTATCTCATGGAAGATGAGGACCCTAGAACTTATGAGGAAGTGCTATTAAGGCATGACAAAGAGAAATGGCTAGAAGCCATGAATTCGAAATGGAATCCATGAAAGACAACCAAGTTTGGAACTTAGTTGATCCGCCCGAGGGAATAGTTCCCATAGGGTGCAAATGGGTCTTTAAGAGAAAGACCGACATGGACGGTAACGTGACCACCTACAAGGCTAGGTTGGTGGCAAAAGGTTATAAGCAAAGACAAGGAGTTGACTATGATGAAACCTTCTCGCTTTTGCCATGTTAAAATCCATTAGAATTTTGCTCGCTATTGCGGCATACCATGATTACGAAATCTGCGGATGGATGTGAAAACGGCTTTCCTTAACGGGAACCCGTCGAGGAAGTGTATATGACACGACTGAAGGTTTCACAACCAATGACGCCAGGATGGTGTGCAAACTGCAAAGATCCATTTATGGATTAAAGCAAGCTTCTCGGAGTTGGAATCTTCACTTTGATGAGATAATCAAACGGTTTGATTTCATCAAGAATGAAGATGAGCCCCGTGTTTACAAGAAGGTTAGTGGGAGTGCCATTGTGTTCTTAGTGCTTTATGTGGATGACATATCGCTCATAGGGAATGATGTGCCTATGTTACAATCAAAGCTTGGTTATCCAAGAACTTCTCAATGAAGGACTTGGGTGAGGCAACCTATATTCTGGGAATAAAGATCTATAGAGATAGATCTAAAAGGTTGCTTGGTCTGTCGCAATCCACCTACATAGACAAGATGCTGAAGAGATTCAGCATGGAGCAGTCCAAGAAAGGATTGCTGCCCATGTCACATGGGGTCTACACTGTCAAAGGGAATGAGTCCTAAGACGAAGGGGAAAGGGCACAAATGAGTAAAGTCCCTTATGCTTCGGCAATCGGGTCTATCATGTATGCCATGTTATGCACAAGACCAGACGTCTCGTACCCTCTTAGTATGACTAGTAGGTACCAGTCCAATCCAGGTGATGGTCACTGGATTGCTGTCAAGAATATCCTTAAGTACTTGAGACGTACTAGGGATATGTTCCTGGTTTTCGGGAACGATGATTTAGTATTACGAGGTTACACAGATGCCAGTTTCCAAACTGACAAGGACGACTTCAAGTCACAATCTGGATTTGTTTTCACGCTTAACGGCGGAGCAGTGAGCTGGAAGAGTTCCAAGCGGGGAGACTACTGCGGACTCTACAACGGAAGCCGAATACATAGCGCCTCGGAGGCGGCAAAGGAAGCGATTTGGATGAAGAAGTTCATTACTGAACTTAGTGTGGTTCCCTCCATTGAAGGTCCAGTGCCTCTGTACTGTGATAATAATGGAGCGATATCTCAGTCAAAGGAACCAAGGTCTCATCAGAAGTCCAAACATGTGCTACGGCGCTATCACTTGATTAGAGAGATAGTAGATAGAGGAGATGTAAAGATAGAGAAAGTCCACACGGATGATAACATAGCTGATCCGTTAACCAAGGCATTGTCTCAAGCTAAGCATGAGAAACATGTTCACTTGCACGGGCTTAGGCATATGGGTGATTGGCTTTAGGCCAAGTGGGAGATTGTTGGAAAGGTGTCCTAAACCCAATCGGGTTGGACCGGATCCGACCGGGTCGGGCCGTTTACAGTCTATTAAGTTCATGTAATAACTTTATTATGATTAATAAAAGCACTTATGTTATTATATATTGTTTATCTTCATATTATTTGTCGTATATATATAGTAACGTCCCTAGTATCAATCTGTGATAGAGAAACCATGATAGTGATTATGGTTGATGAGATCTCTAATCACTATAACAAGGTTGGTACTTAAATGTCTCTAGTCTTATGTATTATCAAATGGGACATTGATAGTATAATCAGACTAGCACGTATTGGATGTCTTCTATCTTTTAGAAGGTAGGGATAGATCTCGTCTATCGAAGTGTAGAGACACTTGGACTGTACGTGGACGTGTATTAGAGAATGCGTACGTTAGACTGACCCACTTACATTAAGTGTCACACTATGTGGCGGTTGTGTAATTATCCTTTTGACCGGAGTCTTCATGGCATCACGGTGTGGATTGTCATGCTTTGACACTATTGAGATTTCTCCTAACCACGGGGCGATCATGCGGTAGTGATTGGGTATGATATTGAAGCATGCGGAGTATACATGATTGGTCGTCCGGGAATCGCGTATCCTATGATTGGGATCGAATATCCGAAATGGCCTTCTTATAAGGAATGTCTAGCTCTCGAGAATCTTTGCAAAGTGGGAGTAAATGTGTTATTCCGAGAGAGCATGATATCCAGATTGTAAGATACGATCGTCAATGTATTGACACTCGAGATACGATCGTATGGATATTATTACAGCGATAGGATTGTAAGTTACACGGTAATCGCTTCACATGAAAGGTAGTAGTCATTGCTTTTGACTCTTTCGATAATTGGGGGTCACGGTGTGTTGCTTTACGTTATCCCGTGATCGTTAGGTATGAAGGGCATTTTAGTAAAATGCACTTTGTGTCTACGGCCAACATATTCGGAAGCCTATCGGGTCACACACATATGAACATCGAGTCGGATTAAAATGCGGTTATAGTTGATAGCCAAATAAGGAAAGTTTATCTCTAGACTATAAAGGTTATAGTGGTAAATTAATATGGTGGTATTTATTATGAATAAATAAAATACAGGATATTAATTATATACAAATTATATTAATTAAAGAATATTCCGGAAGTCAATTAGTTGACTAATGGGGCGCCACTTTTGTGTGTATAAGATACACTTGGATTGTGCACTTTAATTAATAAAGATTGCCATAATATTAATATAAGATATTAATTGATTTTGAAAAATAGATTTATGGTAATAAGATAATTATAATCAATATATGATATTGACAAAATAAATTATAATTAAAGAGATAAATCAATCTAGTTGATTTTCCTTATTTTATTAGAAAAAGGTTTTCTTCTCCTCCACACTTGATATGGGGCGCCACCTCCTCTATAAAAGGGAAGTGGGTGTCAAGCTCTTTTGTACATCACAATTGCAAGAGTTCATAATTCTTGTGTAAAATAGAGAGCTCTCCATAGTGAGTTTGTGAGGGAAGAAAAGGTCCGGTCTAGCAGCCGGAGTTTTTCTGATAGCAATCCAAGGAGGATTCCGGCGAGGGATTCGTGTGGATTAGCGATAGAGGCCGGACGCGTGGACGGCTTGCGCATTGAACTACTCTCCGTTGGCGGTCAAAGCGACGATCTTGTAGATCATCGAAGGTATAACCGTCAAACTACTTAACGTGTTTATTGCATTAAACGAAGAACGATCTAGAAAAGGAAATCAAATTTTAAATTCCGCTGCGTTAAACTAGTGATTTCCTAACAATTGATCCTTTAATGATTGTGCATTTAATGCATGATCTGCTGAATCTTCAATGTATATTAAATCTGATCTTGTAAGTGTCTCTTCACCGTCTGTAGAACGGTGGAGTGAGCCTTCGGCTTAGCCGTTAGTTCTTTCTTCGCCGTTTTGTTTTCTCTTTGCCGACAGTCAGTGTACTCAGCCGATTCACTTGTTTTCTTCTTTGTTTTAGTTTCAGGAGAATCTTTATACTTCACTGATCCTAGATTTGGGTGGGATCAGTGTACACCATATTTGGAATATTGAGTTTCATCACTTGAAACATAACTTAGACTTATCCAAGGTCATCACGGACTTCCTTGGTTATAAGTCGATCATAATCCCTTCTCTCGTATCTCTCGCCGGTGCTTGGTCGGCTTCACTCGCCGAATGTCCGTTTTCACTTTGCCGTCCTACCAACTAGTACAATACTTGTCGACTCAACTTATACAACATGTCGGACTCTAAGTAAAGACTTATACAGAGAATTCTAACTTATTTCAGGCTTGCTATAACAGCTAGTATGGCCATCATCAAAACATAATAAAATGTTCCTAACAATTTCCCCCTCTTTGATGATGCCAAAACCCTCATAAGCCTGAACATAAGCAGTCAAAAATTCATAATAACCAACGAGAACAAAATTTCAACAATTTTATTCATCCATCAAGGGGCAATGAGATCCAAAGAATTTATTCAATCCGTTACAAACTACATTTTGCTTAATTCGACTTTGTACCTTTTGAACTTTGTAGTCCGAACCTCTTCAATGTCTTTCCAATCAATTTCGGAAACTTCCACTTCCAAGTAAGCCAAAGTCCGTGTATTCGGATACACCCCGAAAAACTCTTTTGGCAAAAAGTCTATTGAAATCGGCATGGTCTCATTGGCCTTAGGTTCTCCAAAATATTTTTCAAGCCTTTCCCTAGCCTCGGCAATGTGTGAGTCCGCAAATTTGAGACTTTTGTAGAGACCCCACTCGTTCTGTTTCTCCAATCTCCCCATGGGATTGAAGAATCTTGCCATGTATTTGAAATCTTCTTGTTGTGCGGCTGGCAAGTCTTCTGGTCCCTTTGCAGATAGTGGTATGGCTGAACTTGGTTTGGTGACCAGTGTAAGTTCTGCTGCCTCTGCTGGTGTTTCCTCTGGTGCTGAGTCTGTGTTGGTGACGATCCTCTTTCTTTGGGTGGATCCGGGCCTTTCTTGTCTGCCGGACTGTCTCTATCATCATCTCTTCGTTGAATAGGATGAGGAAATCCAATGCAGGGTTCCTTTGTGGCTTTTTCTCTTTCTTCTCTGATCCTTCTTTGTTGCTCTTCTGCTTCATTTCTGATCCTTATTTCTCTGTCTCTTGCTCTCAATTGTTCTTCAGTGAAGTTAGGGGGTTTGAAAGTTGATCCTTCGGCTTATCCGATTTTCCCCTTTTTGGCGGCATCATCCCTTTCTTTGGAGTAGGATGCTATTGGTGGCCTCTCGCCGTTCCAATCAGAGAGTCAAGTTTTGATTCAATAGAGGTGAATCTATTGTTATGATCATTCAATTTCTCATTGACACTCCTAAGTCTAGTGCCAAAAGCGACTGCCAGTGATTCGTTTTCTTGGGAAATGTGTTGCCTGAGGCCTGCAAGACTGTTGGTGATATTGATGTTAAGCTGCTTCATCAGACTTCCCTGTTGTTGAACCACAATGTTTTGTGCATCAATGTACTCGGCAATGGCATGAAACTTGTTTTCAATGGAGGAGCTTTTATCATTAAACGCTGAAGTCATGGATCTGAGATACATTGCTTGCTGTTCCAATTCTTCGACCGGCAAGTAAGTCCGCCGCTTTCTCAAAAGTTTCATTTGTAATGCCGGTGTTCGGTGAGAGAGTTTGTGCCTTGTTTCAAATTTGGTTCGGATCTGTTTGCTTGGCCCTTGTCTTGATGTTGAGTGACATCTCATTTACATCTAGATCTTCAAGTATTTGGGTAGATGAGTATCTTGGTGTGGCTTGAGCCGCTTTGTTCCCCTATCTCTATGCCGGGGGTTGTCTTGATCGGAGTGGCGACGAATGAACCGTGTCCACAATGTTTGTCTTGTTCGTTTGGAACATTGACGACGACGGTTGAGTGGCTTGTCATTCTTTGGAGTTGAAGACTTGCCGGAGGCTTGTGGTTTCAAAAATGTACGGAGAAGAGTAGTGTCATCAAGTGCATCTGGTGCAAGAGCATCCTCTTCTCTGTCTTTACCTAAATCACCATCATTATTGTCATTACAATCATGATCATTATCATCATCATCATCATGATCATCATCACCACCGTCTGAGTCATCATTCTGTCTCCCGCAGGTCCGAGTCTTCTCGCAAGTCCGGTAGCTTCTTGAGTGTTTCTTTCTTCTTGTTCATGAAGATGGTCCAGGTGTATTTTGAGAAGTCATCCACCACTACAAGAGTATATTTCTTACCACTCACACTTAATGGAGTGACTGGTCCAAACAGGTCCATGTGCAGTAGATGTAGAACTCTTGTTGTAGATTGATGAGGCTTTGATTTGAATGAGCTTTTTATTTGTTTTCCATTCGACAAGCATCACATAGACTCTCTTTCTTGAATGTGATCTCTCGCGTGCCTTCAACTAACTTGCTTTTTGATAGTTTGTTGATGGTCTTGAAATTCGGTGTGATTTAATCTTCTCGTGCCAAATCCAAACTTGTTGATTGTTTATTCTTGACAAGTAGACATGTTTCGCCTTGGTCGTTCTCCATCCACCACATACATGTTGTCTTGTCTTATACCCGCAAGAACCACCGTGTTTGTTTGATCGTGAATCACTTTGCATCCTTCTTTATTGAAGTGCACATTGTAGCCTTTGTCACAGAATTGACTGATGCTCATCAGATTGAAGTTAAGTCCCTTGACATATGCCACATTTTGAATCTTTAGATTGTTTTTGAGTATTGTGCCTTCCCCCTTAATCTTGCCAGGGTTTTCTTTTCCTCCAAATGTGACTTTGGGTCCATCAAAAGCTTTAAAATCAGTGACCCATTTCTTGTTTCCTGTCATGTGTCTGGAACATCAATTGTCTATGTACCAGACATCCTACAAAACAGATTAATTAAGTTTGGGTACCCAACACCGTTTGGGTCCATATCGTTTAGCGATCATGCCTCCCATACCAAGTATGTATCCAAAAGGTCTTCTCTTTGGATAATTGAAGTCATCAACTTCATATGTATAAGGCATGGCGAGAATAGCTTCTAATATTTTTACGAAGGTATTCGATACTTTTTTCCACCTTTTGGTGCATTCATATCCTTCTTCACTTTCCAATATGCAATAGGAAACCTTTCTTGCTTCATGTGTCTAGGAACATAGCTAGATTGATTTTTCTTAATCACATGATGCATTTTGTGGAATGGTTTCCTCTTGTATTTTGGAGGTGTGATATTCCAATCATCCTCTCGAGGGAAAAAGTCTGCCTTTACCTTTCGGATGGCCGTTGTTTTTGTATGATTGGAATGAGGATTTAGTCTGTTTTGTTTCACTACGGTGGGTTTTGACTTCACCGGAACAGATGATCTGTTGGAGACATGGTCCGTCCCTTTCTAAATTTTAGTCCATTAGTGGTCCTCAATTTAGAATTGTGTTGACTATTATCCCTACGTTCATCCCGATCGTTATAGCCAAGACCGGATCCGGATCCAAACCTTTTTGAGGGTTTGTAAGCCGGTGCTTTTAGTGGTGCGGTGATTACCTTTCTTGGTGAGGAGTTCTTCTTAATCGATTCGTTGGTAACGGATGTATGGTCATCTCGCTTTTTGTTGATCATTTAAGTAGGTCTCCTTACTAGTTAATTCAGCTCTTGTTTTATCCAGTTCTTTCTTTAACCTCTTATTCTCTTTTCTTAGATCCTTGCATTCCTTTTCCATAATTTCATGATTCTTTTCAATTTCATCAAATTTAGTCATGAGATTTTGGACTAGGTCTGATGTATCTAATGGAAGACTAGAGGATTGTGCAGTGTTAGATGTGAATGCATTAGATGAAGAACAGGAACTAGATGTTACCTCGCCATCCGATTCTTTAGCCATTAAACATAGGCTTGTTTCCTCGTTGTCCGAACTATCACTTTTGTCTTCATCCAATTCTTTGGTCATGAGGCATAGGCATGCCTTTTCATTTTCTCGAGTCGTCTTCTTCATCACTATCATCGAGTCATTGTCGGATGATTCTTCATGCTTTTCACCGCCGGATTCTCGCCTTAAGTGCCTTCTTGCCCTTTCTCTTTTCGGATGCTTTGAATTTCTTCTTTTCATCATCTTTGTCATTTTCTTCGGGACAATCGGCCTTGAAGTGACCTCTCGATTGCGGTTGAAGCATCCGTATTCATCATCTTTCTTCTTCATGTCTCTGTTTGAGCTTGACTTTTTGTTTGATGTTGAATTTCCCTTGAATGGCTTCTTTTTAAACCTGTCAAAACGTTTAACTAATAAAGCTACATGTTCTTTTAGTTCTTGTGTCTCTTTGCTGATGCATTCGGCAAAGTTACTTTGCTGGGGTGCAGCTAATGCAGTAATTTTGTGTGTCTCTGCCGGACCACCATCTTCACCGTTCAATTCGAATTCATGAGCTTTCAATTGGGACATCAGTGTCAGAGTGTCAGTGCTTGCAAGATTTGTTGTTCCTCTGATTACTGATGTTATGATCTTCCATCTTTCAGGTAGTCCTCTCAAGATCTTCAAGCATACTTCTTTTTGTGGATATGTGTGTCCAAGTCATTGCAGAGTTCAACGATGATGCTTGAGAATCATTGTCCATTTGATCAATGGATTCACCGGTCTTCATTTTAAAGTTCTCAAATTTCTGTTTTGCAACGGATAATTTGTTTTCTTTGATCGCTTCGATCCTTCATTTATCAATGATAGTTTGTCCCACATCTCATTTGCTTTGTTTTGCGCTCTTTGATTCTCATGAACATGTTGTCTTTCGTAGAGTCTTTAAGATCATATCTTTTGCTACAAAGTCTAGGTTTGCCCTTCTCCCGTCATCTTTGGTCCAATCTTTCTTGGGTTTGTCTATCTCCTTTCCTTGATCTCGCTCCCGTGCCTACCACGGTAGTGATCATGATTGGGCCGTCGTTGATTACATCCAGCATCTCCTCATGAGTTGCTGCAAGATGAGATAACATTCCTATTTTATATTCATCAAAATTATTAACATTGAAAACAGGTACTTTTGACAAGAAGTTTGAGGAATCCATCAGTGCAGTTGAAGATAAAAATGGCAGTGAATGAAAAACTTCAGATTTGAAAACTACTTTGAAAATATGTGATCTCCTTGTTACCATAAATTAGATCTGAACAGGTTCTGATACTAGGAACACTGCTCCGATACCAATTGTTGGTCCCAGAGAAGGGTGAAACTATAGTCGGAGGGGGGTGAATGACTATAGTGGAGTTTCAAAAACTTTTCTTGTGTTTTAAAAGCTTTTGAGCAAATGCGGATAAGCCCCTTCTTACTATGTTGTTTTCAAATCGGTTTAGACAATCACGGATATGTGTTATGATGTAGGCAAATTAAATAAGTGTCCGTAAAGTAAATTGCGAAATTAAATTGACACAAGGCTTATAGTGGTTCGGGGTGGTGTAATCCCTTAATCCACTCTTCTCCCGTGATGATCGGAGGAATTCACTATTGTTTCCACAGATACAACAAGTATGATTGTCCTTGGCTTCCCAAGCTTCACAATCTACAAGACTATCACTCATTGATCGCAACGACTTCGGTGATTCGCCTTCCTTTTGTCGCTCCTTGAGATCAAAATCCTTCAACAAGCTATCACAGCTTTCAACTCCTTCTCGCATTGCCTCGATTCGGTAGCTTCGGTTTGATGTGAATGTGATTCACGCACTTGCTTGATCAATCTCAATTCTGAATATGACTTTGTAGTTCTGATATTTGAGTTGATCACTAGATGTATCCTTGTAAATTCAGAGAGAAGGCTTTTCTAATTGACAGAGTTTCTGCTTTTATCGTTATCTTCGTTTTCTGTCAATGCCTTCTATTTATAGCCTTGAATAGCCTTGATTTTGAAATTCCGTCCGTTGGCTATATTAATGAGGGAATAATCCTTGATTTTATTCTTGATTCCCCCTTAATTGTATTCTCCTTGATTTCAGTGATCGGATTCTTCTTTCAAATGTTTAGCGAAAAATCCGTCCTTGATTGATCCTTTAATGATTGTGCATTTAATGCATGATCCGTCGAATCTTCAATGTATATTAAATCGATCTTGTAAGTGTCTCTTCACCGTCCGTAGAACGGTGGAGTGAGCCTTCGACTTAGCCGTTAGTTCTTTCTTCGCCGTTTTGTTTTCTCTTTGCCGACAGTCAGTGTACTCAGCCGATTCACTGTTTTCTTCTTTGTTTTAGTTTCAGGAGAATCTTTATACTTCACTGATCCTAGATTTGGGTGAGATCAGTGTACACCATATTTGGAATATTGAGTTTCATCACTTGAAACATAACTTAGACTTATCCAAGGTCATCACAGACTTCCTTGGTTATAAGTCAGATCATAATCCCTTCTCTGTATCTCTGCTGGTGCTTGGCTGGCTTCACTCTGCCGAATGTCTGTTTTCACTTTGCCGTCCTACCAACTAGTACAATACTTGTCTGACTCAACTTATACAACATGTCAGACTCTAAGTAAAGACTTATACAGAGAATTCTAACTTATTTCAGGCTTGCTATAACAGCTAGTATGGCCATCATCAAAACATAATAAAATGTTCCTAACAAGCAGACGGGCGTCCGGTGGTGCGATTTTAATACAGAGAGTTTGGACATTGTACGAACGGGCGTGTGATGCAGTCCAGATCTATCTGGACGGGCGTTCACTAGAGCGGACGAGCGTCCGTCGACCGACTTTGGCAAACCGACTTCAAACTCTATATATAGTAGCTGTTTTCTCCACATATGAGATACCATATACACATTACTCGAAACCCTAAACCTAGGGGCGGCTTTAGGCTGCGTTTTTCTTCCTTTTATTCCAGTTTTATGCACTTTAGATCTAGAATAAATTAGTTACTTTTTATGCACTATTTCTGCAATTTTGAGTTGCTGAGGATGTTCAGAAGCTAAAAGCTTCATCAAACGAGTATTGTGAAGCCATCCAACAATTGTTGATTTCGTTTTCATCGATTATACTGTGAGTTTTTATTAAAGGTTGTTTCTTTATTCATGTTTACTATGTTTAATTGCTCTTATATCGGAAGATATGCATGTGTTGATTGTTTATTGTTGATGGAAATCTTTATAAACCTTAGATCACCATGAATAGGAATAGTATTTGAATCTATCTTAACGGAAGTTAATAGGTTTAATTGCTAGATTATAAACATAAAGTTTACACCTTTGGTTAGAAAACGCGTTAATCTTGCATTGGAAGATAATGGATTAATAGATGAACTTTCTAAGGAATTAGGGTTCATATTTAGATAAGGTGAATCACAACTTAGATAAAAACCACAATATAATCGAGATAGGAAATCAATGCTTGTTGGATAGGTGGATCAATCCTCGTTTGTTCGTTATACATTTAATTTAAATCCTTAAAAACTTGAATTTGTTTAGTTAGTTTACTTTTATTTGCATCTTAGATTAGTTAAAGGTTCGCAACCCGTATTCTTCCTAGCTTTGGACTATATCCTCTGTCTAGTTTTATTTTCGGTTTTGTTCTGTTTTATTCGCTGTTTAGATTAGTTTCGTGACATAGTTTAGGTTAGACAAAAACTAGGAATCACAATTGTTCAGTTCCCCGTAAGATCGACCCGGCATTAACCGCTATTACTACGATCCTTATACTTGAGGTTAACCGGATTATTACTTGTTTGTTTTGTGTTAATAACTAGGAATCACAATTGTTCAGTTCCCCGTAAGATCGACCCGGCATTAACCGCTATTACTACGATCCTTATACTTGAGGTTAACCGGATTATTACTTGTTTGTTTTGTGTTAATAAAATCCGTGACATTTACTACATAGAGTGCAACATACTTTACTTCCCATATCTCACAACAACTTAAAGCGTTAATATCTTATTCACCCGTACTCCGAATTGAATGATTTAAAACCCTATTGTCAACTATGTAACACGTAGTTTCCAATGATTTTAATAAAGTCTCGATAACTTTAATAAAAGTCTATCGAACTCGCTTTTTAAAATAGTTGTCGTAAATGATTAAAAAATCGATAAAATCGATTAAATCATTTTTCCTCTGTTTTCTCCAACAATCGCCCACATGAATGGATATTAATGCATATGCTGACTCTGATGAGATTTATGATAGAAAAATATTGCATCAGGAGAGGTAGCTTCTGGCTTTGAACCTGCCTTAGTGAAATACTATCGGATTTACTCGGCTAATCAGTGAACTATGTCTTGAACTATTCAGCCTTTATTGTAAAACCAGGCAATAGTACTCACACAATATTTCTCTAAGCACCGTATTTGGTTCTCATGATTGTGTTCATTTTGGCCATGAATCACCCCTGGTTTCAGAAAGTGCGTTAGAGAATTCTAGCCTCTGAATTCTCATAGAAGCGGCCTCACTTCACACTTACATAGGTGATCTCCTATCAAGAGTATTATGCCATACCCCACTTGATTAAACAAGATATAGGAATCATTAAAAGTTTTTCACTTAACCTTTACACCACTGACAGACAACACTTTTATTCACAGAATGAGTAAGTGTTCACGGATTCTTCATAACTTAGTTGTCCATTTGAACCATGATCTTGGGATCTCCAGTCAACATGGTTGGGTTACCATTACAAAGTTTTTTTCTCAATAGGCTTTAATCCCATTCCGAGTGTCAATTTTGACATTTGATCTCTAGATAAACCTTTTGTAAGCGGATCCGCAAGATTCTCCTTCGATCTAACAAAATCGATGGAAATCACGTCATTAGAGATCAGTTGTTTAATAGTATTATGTATGTGACGTATATGTCGAGACTTACCATTATACATACTGTTATCTGCATATCCGATAAATATGCAATCTATCGTTTGAGGCCCAATTTTTATTTGTTTAGGTTTAGGCACTTCCACCTTTGCTAAACACCCCCACAATTTCAAGTATTTGTAGTTTGGCCTATGGCCTTTCCACAACTCATACGGGGTCTTATCCATCTTCTTGGATGGAATAAGATTAAGAATGAAATTTGCTGAGAGGATCGCCTCCCCCCACAAGTTCTGAGGTAAACCCGAACTTATCAACATAGCATTCATTATCTCTTTTAGAGTACAGTTTTTGCGTTCAGTAATACCATTCGACTGAGGTGTATACGGAGCAGTAGTTTGATGAATAATGTCAGACTCTGTACATAGTTCATTAAACGGTGCATCATATTCACCACCTCTATCACTACGAACATTTTTGATTCGTTTGCTAAGTTGATTTTCGACTTCATTCTTATAATTTTTGAAAGCCTCGATAGTCTCATCTTTGCTACTTAGCAAATAGACATAACAGTTGTACAATCATCGATAAATGTTACAAAGTATTTTTTTACCGCCTCTCAATTGCACAAATTTTAAATCACACAAATCTGTATGAATTAATTCCAACGGTTCTGTGTTCCTTTCCACTAAGGAAACGGTGTCTTAGTCATTTTTTGCTTCGACACATATTAAGCATTTTTTCAGTTTCATTAAACTTTAGATTAGGTAATAAATCAAAATTCATCATTCTACGAATTAATTTATCATTTACATGTCCTAATCGATTATGCCACAAACATGAAGTCTCGGTCCATGTCTTAATTATTTATGCCTTAAAAGGGCAACTTTGATTTAGGTACAATAGTCAAAACATTGAGCTCATACATACCCACAATCACATTTATGCAAACATAAAATTATTCTAATTTTATTTTACAATACGAAGGTCCATAAAAAACAATTTATCGACCAGAGTGCCTTTGCCAATTACCAATCCATTCTGTGAAAGTCTGAATTTGTTTGCAACAAATTCTAACTTGTAACCCAGGCTAGTAAGCTGAGGACCAGAAATAAAATTTCCACCTAGGTCCCGGCACATGCATAACATCTCTGATAACTAGATAATTTCCACTTTTTAAATTCAATGTGATATTCTCATATCCAACGATTTCGGACGTTGTTGAATTTGCCATGAAAATATTTTCTTTAATTTCCTGGTATCCCCAGAATAATGATTTGTTCGCACACATATGTTGAGTAGCACCAGTGTCTACACATCATCCATATGTCTCTTCATTGATTAGATCCACGTCATTCTCGATCTTTACTTGAATTTCTTTCATTTCTTGGTGATTCTTCACATTTAATTTTTCTGGTTTCTCACCATGAAAAAAACCAGCCGCAACACCGTTTTCACTTCCACTTGCCGCAGCATTAAGAGTGGGTGTCAATGACGCATCATTAACAGAAGTCATTTCTGTTCAGAACAGAAGATCAACAATTAGAATATGGTTCGTTCACAACGAGACCAAAAAAGATGAAAACGATTTTCTGAATATCACTGAATGATATTCAGCTCCAGAAAAAAAATTGTTCAGAACCAACTGAAAAAATTATTTTATTAATTTCGCATACAGATACTTTTCAGAGCATAAAAAGGCTCTGAAATTTTGTCTTAAGATTGTTATTCCCTTATGCGAATAAAATAAATATTCAGAAAATAAAGAACAATTTTATTTCCAATTCAAAATATAAATATAATTACAAATATGTAACATAAAAATATAAAAGGATATGCAAACTGAGACAAGGTGCACTCTGTCCTTAAGACAAATTTGCACCGGCTTGTACCCACGGTTGTTGCAATTATCTCCCAGGATAACTCAGTTACCTGTTCAGATGGAGAGGTACTTCAACTCTGAACTTCAGCGAACTCTAACAGTGCCCAGAAACTCTTCAACTATTAATGCACAGGAAAAGAATTTTATGCAATGGAATGTCTGCTTGTATTCTATCTTGTGTTGTTGCTAGTGTATTTCATTTGTATGTTTTCCAACTTGTGGAGGTTGTTTATATAGAGACTAAGCAAGCAATGGAAGAGTCTTTGCATTGAATAATCATTAATGCATTTACTCCCACTACTCCCACTTTGATATCAATATTAATGATGACAGTTTCGAATTTATTCAGCCATCAGTTTCTAAGAAACTGAACAGTTTCAGCATTTAGTGAATTATATCACTCGGCTGAATTTCAGCTTTACTCAGCCGCCGGCACTTAGCCGAATTTCGCTTTACTCAGCCGCCGGCACTTAGCCGAATTTCGCTTCACTCAGCCGCTGGCACTTGGCCGAATTTTAGCTTCACTCAGCCGAATCCACTCAGCCGAATTTCTGGAGTCCAAAAATTAATACTTGCCCAGCCCAAGGCCCTCAGGCCCACGAAGGCCCAATTCACCAAGCCCAAGGTCAACGGGCACGGGCGGGCGGCGGCGGCGCACGCGCGCGTGTGGCAATTTTAGCAGAACATCGTCTGTCTAAAACCATTCTGAACTCTCTCCCTTTCTCTAGGAGCTTATACCAATCATCAACTATCATCATATAAATACTTGACATTGGAACACTCATATTCCAATGTGGGATAAAGTTTTACACTACTTTACTTCCCATATCTCACAACAACTTAAAGTGTTAATATCTCATTCACCCGTACTCCGAATTGAATGATTTAAAACCCTATTGTCAACTACGTAACACGTAGTTTCCAATGATTTTAATAAAGTCTCGATAACTTTAATAAAAGTCTATCGAACTCGCTTTTTAAAATAGTTGTCGTAAATGATTAAAAGATCGATAAAATCGATTAAATCATTTTTCCTCTATTTTCTCCAACAATAACAATTCATTCAATCCTCAACGGCTCATAACTATTTTTTAACTCAAGTGTTCGATCAAATGCCTACGTGAACTTTGGCATTTAATTGGTTTGAGTTGTTTCACTTGGGCATCAGTCCTGACTTGTGCCATGTTCCATGAGCTGCAACATGATGTTTCAATTATGTTATAAATTGAGAGGAATATCATTCCATTTCAACCATGCTTATTACTTATTCAAAAAAAAAAAAAAAAAACCACCACCATGCTTATTACAAGGAGTAGAATGAAATTATATTTAATTTTATTAAATTTAATCATCATTTATTACTATTGATTGACAATCTTAATTATATGCACTTAAACATGCATACAATCTAATAATAAGAATATCCATGAATGTATATGCAATTAGCTCACTCAATATGAATAAGATTATTCACTCTTTTTTCTACCGTCGTCCCTTTCTAATAAGTGAAATAATATTTGAATCAGATACTCATATATAATAGAATTTTCAATTTATATATTCAAAAGTTATCTCTTTTAATTTTATAAAAACTCTTTCAAGACAATCTTGTGGAGAGTGGTTGTTTAGCATTCGTTGCGCGTCTTCGGAGCCCTATGGTGGTTCTTACGGTGCATGAGTGTCTAGTTCAGGACTGTTTTCGCCTTTTAACTAGTTTAATATTTGTTACTTTTTCATTTATTCGATGCGTGGGAAATGTCTCTGCTCATTTTTTGACTCGACATGCTTTGTTAATTTCTGCTCGGACATCTTGAGGAAGCTCACCCCGATGACGTTTTGGCCGCTTGTTTGACGGTTATTTTCAAAACAAAAAAAAAAGAAAAAGACAAGCTACATCGTATCTACAATATTTTTTTTAGGGTTACAATATTTTATTAAAAATAGAGAAACAGTGTGTTTGAAATAAGAAATAAAGTTCATGATGCACTTGTGAAAAGATACACAAACAAACAACAATTTATTTATTAATATCAAGTTATTACACACGATACATATGGAGATATATATCGGTAAAAGCTAAAATAGCTAGAGACCGAAAATGCAAACTGAACAGAAATAAAAATCAAAGTGACAAACCACTCAAAATAGACTCACAACCCCTCACAACCCCTCGGTGTAGGCAACTCCGGTGTTCTTCAGCCATACACCGCCTTGAATAAACTTTGCCACCGTAAACTTACTAGCCTCAGCCGCGTTTGTAATCACACGAAAACCCGGCCACTTCACTCTACCACCTGTACCCGCACCTGGCCCTTTGTTCATATATTCTCCATAATACAACGTCTTTAACGCGAATTCTCCGTCCCATGGGGACCACCCGGACGGCTCAATGTGATTACCGATATTGCTCTGCATGTACACGGTTCTCGAATACTCCTTCCACGGCCGACCCAAATACGTTTTGAACGATCCCTTTACGGGTTGAAGATCGGAGCTAGCTATTACATCACAATTCTGGATCGAAATCCCGGTGTTTGAATTCGGGTCAGTTCTACCTTGAGCGGTACACATGTTTGATTGACCCGACATTGGTTTCCGGGCCGCGATTTTTGAGTTTTGGATAACCATTGCGGCATCGCCAAAGATAAAGTCGATGGTACCGGTGATGTAACTGTCTCTGTAGAATTGACGGAGACTATGGGCATATAGGGTGTCTTGGAATGCATCGAGTTTGACCCGGTTTAAGACGGATTGATCCGCTCCGACCCGGAGAGCGACGGCTTGTTGTTTTTTTGGCCCGGCTGTGTTTTGGAAACCTATGTCTTGTGCTATGAATCCATCTCCAACGGCAACTGAAATATTGTGGTAGTACAAAACATATGGATATGTTACATCAAAACAATGCTTTTTTACATATTGAAAAGAAAAAAGAAAACAGAAAGAAAAAAAACAATTGCAATATGGTTGATCTCATACGAGTAACGTAACTACTACAATCACTCGGGTCCAACAAATATCACATTTAATGAGTCAGTGGGACAACTCATGATATGTGAGGTCTTATTGCCACATAATGTTATGGCTTTCTTTGTGTCCGAGTTGTTGTTGTGGATAGCAGTATTACTCACCCCATATTAACAAAAACGTAGATTTAGTGCCACAACAAAATATTTACGGTAAAGATGATTTTTCTCCAACTCGATCGATCTACACAATTAATTATGATATATGACACATCGATTGATATGTGTTACAAACCGATCAACAGATTTTAAAATGCATTGTGGCACTTATTGTGACACTAGAATTTGAACCACCAACATTTCAAAAAAAAAAAAAAAGGAATTTGAACCAACAAACTCAACTTTCATCTCAATAGATGGGAATTTCAGACATATGCACACAATCTCTCAAGTGTCCATTGAGTTTGGTGTTCAAATGATCACCCAAAAAAAAAAAAAAAAAAAAAAAGAGTAGATTTATAGCATGCAAAGACTTACTAACAGTTGCAGAGTTGAAGGTGGTTGAACCATCAACAACATTCAAGCTACCAGTAATAGTTGTTGCATCCATACCATCACCTACTATCATCAAATTCTTTTTGCTTTTCGCTATAGTAACTTGCTCCTTATAAACACCTTTCTTCACATAAATCACATATCGAGACGCGGAATTATCCGGGGCGGCGGTAACCGCTGCCTGGACTGTGGAATACTTGCCGCTCCCATCCTTGGCAACCACCACGTTCGCCTGAATGTTCTCCCCGGAGCTTTGTAGTAGCCTCCGGTCGTTTCTTGTCACCCAAGACGGAAAATCTCCGGTTTCTAAAATGTCTCTGGCTGGTTTTAACTTGACTATCATGGCGAGGGACTTTTTGGCGGTTTGAATTAGGTCATTGAGCGTGTGCTCAATGACTAGACGGGCTGACTGGGATGACTCAGTCAGCCCGTCGAGGCAAGTAACGTGATTAGTAAGCACGCTACTTAACCATGTATGGACATCTGAATGTGACTCTTCAGATGTCATGTTTTGAAGAGAGATCATGGAGTTCATAACACGGTCCATGGACATGTCCAGCAGCTCTAGGCAGTCAGCCAGAGCTGCTCGACCGTTTGGATCGTTGATCCGAAGGTTGACGTTGTGAGTGAACTCGATGGAATCTTGGATACGAGATAACGATTCTTGGAGAATATTTTGAAGGTTAGTTGCATCATTGGAAGATTGTGATTTGTTCACGTTTGAAAGGGTGAAGGAAACAATGGTGGTTGTGCCTATGAAAGCGGCTATGGAGAGGAGAACTGAAAGCGTTTTGGTGTTTACGCCTTTAGTTTTGGGAGTGCCGAGTAATGGCTCATTGGAGGTGGTAGACATGGTGGCTAGCTACTTGTTGCTGAATCTCTGTTGTGTGGGTTTCTATAAATAGACCAATAAAACAGTGTATTGCATGGGGTGAGAGCCTATAGATGTCGTAAAGACGTAAATGATTTGAATCTAATCAAATATTAGACTTGTTGAATTGAATTTAGTCATATATTTTAAATTTTATAAACTCGAATTCGATTCTTCTCTCGAGACGTCATGTTGAAATTAAAAATCTTTTGGCTAGACTTTACCAATAAGTAAGAGTCACACTCTGCAGGCACGACATGTTCTGAACTCTGGATTAGTCGGAACAGTGCGTTTCGGATATCGAAAGCTTAAAAATAATAATTATAAACTCGAGTTCAAAGGCGTATTTGACATTTCAATCAAACTCAAGGCCGATCACGAGAACCTTCAAACTCATGTTGAACTCGAGTTGAATTGGTCTAGATACATTATAATCTCCTCACATGAAGTGATTAATAGTACTATAATTTTCATAATGATCGAATTGGTTAAAGTTGACGAAATTTTATGGAAGGTAAGTGCAGATGAACTGATCATAATACTATAATTATATCATATAATAAGAAGGATATGGGTTGATTTTGCAGTGAAATCTAATATTATTATTATATTATATGACATATCATTTTTTATATTTTTTAAATAAACCGTCCTCTACCGGGCATCGTGTGAGTATAGATATTATAATAATATAATATGACATATCGATCCATGAGAGCCAATTCATTTTTTTCTTTCTCACTATAGGCACAATTATTGTGTCATAATCAATAACACAACAGGAAGCATTCACAATTGATAATGATAAGTTTAAATTAATTATGATGTTAATTCATCACGCGTGATCAACGATACATATAAACGTTGTTGTGTCACTGTTTTGTGACACAACGATTTTACACGTATCGTTGTTTTTTCTTGATATACATAGTAACAATTAAATATCTAGTGATGTTAACCCATGTAGCTTAACTTAAGTAGTAAGTGACTTAGAATACTTAGAGAGGTCGCGTAGTTCGATTTTCCTTTGATGCGCAATGTTGATGTTGAAATAGGCTGCTTGGCGAGATATTACGGATTAGCCGGCCTTACCGGGGCTTTAAGAGAAAGAAAAAAAAAAAAAAATAAATATATATATATATATATATATATATATATATATATATATATATATATATATATATATATATATATATATATATATATATATATATATATATATATATACACATCCAGTGATGCATGTGAACCATTACAGGATAAGGGGCATATCCCATGATGCACGCGAACCCAAAAATAATACATATAACTCAAACTATACATATATATATATATATATATATATATATATATATATATATATATATATATATATATATATATATATAAATATATATTAAAAAACGAAATTCTAACATGTGAAATGAAGGTATGTCTACAATTGAGGAGAAAACAGTGTCGTGTATTCAGATTTTGTTGTATGCGGTTATAGGACATGTGGAAACTCAAAATTAATGAAATTGAGAGTGACAAAAATGCCCTCAAAATCTTGTTCTGAAAGCTATAGTTGAGTCCGGTAATTATTTAGACACGCCGTCTTCGTTTGGACTAAAAAGTTTATATAACCTGCGTTAACAATTGGATTATATCTCACATTTATAAGGAGTTAACTAGTACTTGGACCGAAAGGGTTAACCGCCACACCATCTTCACGGTGTAGTTTTCGTCTAGTAATCAGCTCTGATACTAATTGTAACACTTTCAAAGGTTAACCCACACACCATCTCTCATGATGTAGCTTTCGTCTGGTAGTCCGCTTTAATACCAATAGTCACGCCCCAAAACTTAGGGTACACCCCTCCATGCCTTTTCTTATGGGGTCTTGCATTTCTTTTGTTAGCTAATTGTAATTAAGCCATAATGATCCGATAAATACATAGACATGTTGTCCACGGTTGACTTAAAAGGATTAAATATTAGTTAATAATTTTATTATGTCTCACCATTGTACGAAGACAAAGTTTCTCACCCAATAACATAGGATATTACAATATATATTATGTTCATATAAAGAGTCTCATACATGTATTATTATTATTATTATTAATGAAATAAGTGGTGTAGAAATGATGAAACTTCAACTTGTTTATAACTTTAGTGCCCACTGCCCACTATCATCCATAATGCAGCATGCCACAATTGTTGATTGTCTCTTCTTTTAGAGGAAAGGTTGAATTGTCTTTTTGCTTTTGATAAGATGCTCTCGTAACATTATTTTCTAATCCAAATTCCCCACATGGTAAATGAGGAGTATAATATGCAAAATATAATAAAGAAGACCTTTTTTTATTTACGTCACAACGAATCTAGTTTCGGATAGCCACACCGACATTTGTTCGCGTAGGCCGAATGTCCGTTTTCAATCACTGTAAAGTTTAACTTAACCCGAAATCTAATGTCATAATAGATTTATAGTGATGTGAATAACAGCGTCTTGTAGCAAATTATTCAAGTATCAATATATATGGAGTTTTAAACAATATCTTAATAAAAATGATAAATATTTTTGCTATGTTCAGAGAGGCTAAACTGTAAAATTAGTTTTGTAACTTGGTTTAATTGATGTTTTAGTCATGTTTTTCCCTGGTTTTAGTTTTATCCCCGTAACTTGAAAAAAAAATTCCCGAATTTTGTCCTCTATCGCCAAAGAAGACTAAATTTTGGGGGAAATTGAATTATGACGGGAAAAACCTTTATGTGACACTAACTAGGCAAAAAATCGAGATGCATGCAATTGCAAAATCCACCCTATAGATTGCCTAATTAAGAGAACAATACCCTTTTTGTTCAAGTAAAATGATTAATTTTGCGATTTTGTCAGTTCAAAAGTCACGTCAGAATCATGTCATGTGTGAATGCATGCACAGTCACATGGCTCTTGATTAGGTATGAAACATATGCTATTGATTCCCACGAAACCTCAACACCCATAATAGTGTCTTTGCATGTCTATTGAGTCAAAATAGCAGGTGTTGCCGGGCCGGTCAGACTAGTTCTCCGCCTATGGGTGTAGAAAGCTATATTGTGGTTACATTTGTGATCTTCACCTTCATTGAGAAAATATGAAGACACAATACACTTTAAATATCATAAGTAAGAAAGTGTTAAGAGGCCATCAATCCTCTTGCCTTAACATATTTTATAATGGTAAATGATACATCACTCCTCTAATGGACTCTTTCAGTTTTCATCATTGAACTAAATACATGACCCACATATATAGGCCTACTATGATCAATGGTGAAAAGTGAAGGAACGTATTTGGAGAGTGGACAGCATAAAGAGACCACAATTCATATATTCTACCATGTCATGTCAATTACGTGAGTGTAGTGAGACCTTAATTGATTGTTTGTTTCGCATGAATAGAATGAAACGAAACGGTTTTCATTCCATTTCAATATTGGGTATACTACACGGTAATAAAATGGATTGAAATTTCATTTCCATTTAATAAAAAAAAATATAGTTTCATTACCTCTTAAAATGAATGAAATGAAATAGAATGAAACGAAAATCAACAAAACATATGGGTGGTGGGTAAGAGTGGATGAGGTATGATGGGTGATAAGGTAAGGTAGAGAGGGTGGGGTGGGGTGATGTTGGGTGGGTGGTAGGTTGGGAGAGGGTGGAGTGAGTTGAGATGGTGTGGTAAGGTAGGGTATGGTTAGATATGGTAGGAGATGTGGTTGCGTAGGATGGTGGGGTGTGGTGAGGTTAGGAAGGGTAAGATGAGACATGCGATTGGGTGGGTGGTGGGAAGAATAAGGTAGGGTAGGATAGATGGTGGGGTGGATGTCTGGATGAGGTATGGTAGGGTAGAGAGGTGATGGCCGTCAGGCCCAACGGATTCGATAACTATATATGTGATTAAATTCAAGATCCGGTCATGTTGGATGGTCGGGCCAATTGTTTAATCGGTTGGACTATTGGGCTTGAATGAATTTGATAATAATTATATGTGGGCTCTTTTTTTAAACAAAAATAACATTATATGTGGGCTTTATGGTGGACTTCAAACAAATGGACTTTATTAAAAAAAATCAGTCTCATGAATGTGAATCCAATTATTTATGTTTCTATAAAAATAAAATAAAAAACTAAGAAACTTCCATTCATATATGACTATATTATTAAGTGCAATTATCCAAAGTTATATTCCACACTTGCCTGTTGTATGTTGTCCTTTGGACACCTACCTCCATCTTCTAGGTCCATTTGTAGGAACTACTACGAGTGTAATTGAGTTGAGTCGACACTCCTTAACGCTTGAGTTCGATTCAATTTAAATAAACTCGGCTTAATTAATTCAAAACCGGTTTCTACTCATTCTCCTTTTGCATGCACCGCCTCCATCAATCTCATATATCTAATTTTTTAACAATAATAATATCATTTGATTTTTATCATTAAAGTTACGATTCTTTCTGGGATTCATATCAATCAATATATCTGTTGCACCGCTCAGGCTGCCGGGTCATGTGTCAAATCTCTATTTAAATGGGAATTAATATTGTTGTTGAAACCACATTGTGTAGTAGGTACAATTAGTTTGTCCAAAATTAGAATAAAAAAAAATAGTACAAAAAGTTGTACCAATCTATAGCTACCATACAAACTAAGGATATAGTACAGTTCATCCACCACATGACTAGACTATATATGCATGAAAGCTCCACCTTATAATAAAGACATGCAAAAACATAACAAAATCATATAATTCAAACTTTCTTGTTTTTTCTGGCTATGGAATAACTTGTATTACTATATTATTATTTTAGTAAAGGTAATTTCAAACATCTTTCATATATATATATATATATATATATATATATATAGATATAGATATATATACTTATAAGATCAATGTAATGATTCATCAACATTAATAGCAGAGAAAATTTATATAGCTCTCTAACAATGGCGGTAATACCGCATATTATAACTCGATTTCAGAAGGCTTTTTTTGTTGTGGAATTGGTGTTTATGTTGTTGTTGTTATCAACTCATCAATTGGTAATTGCTGAGAAATCATCATCATCTGTTTTTCCTCCAAATTTCTTGTTTGGGACTGCATCTTCTGCTTATCAGGTTCGTTTTTACCGCGTTTTCTCTTAATCTTCGTCTTTTTCTTGTTTTCGTTAGGGACATAAGTTTGGATTGTTTTGGTTTTCGATCGGTTATCATATCGCGGGTTAGAGTTATAGATTTGCTTACTTTTTTTTTTCCAGCATGAGGGAGCTTTCTTGAGTGAAGGGAAAGGTCTCAACAATTGGGATGTCTTTAGCCACCAAGGAGGTATATATAAAATTACGGAAATGCCCCTACCACAACAACGGTTATATGTATTAGAACGAGTAGCACAAGATATTTTTGCATCATTGCTTGCAGGTGGAGGCGGCATTGATGATGGAAGTAATGCAGATGTCTCTGTTGATCAATATCATCGATACGAGGTAATAATAATCACAATGTAGTAATGACATAAATGCCCCTCATTAAGTGGCATAAACAGCTAGCACCTATAAATATAATCTGAATATTTAGCTGCTAACACTTTTACTTTTGTTTAACTCTTGCAACAATTGGGGACTATATAGGAACACATCAATCTTATGGTCAAACTCGGAGTCAACAGCTACCAGTTTTCGATTTCTTGGGCAAGAATCCTACCACGTAAGTTACTTACTCGGTCTACGAGTAATCCATCCTATATCGTCACACTGCATCGATCGTGATCGTGACATAACAAATGTCGCATCATTATTATAATACGGAAACGCGATCTTTTATAGGTTCCGTTGCCTTGGTTTCATTCTGACATTTGTTGTGTCACTGTGTCACTGTGTCACTGTGGTCGTGACAGTTTCATTAATCTTATCCTATTAATTTGCTGATACAAAATCATTTTTTCTTTTTGTCATTTTATTGAATGAATATATATCTCACAAAAAACAAAATTAATTTCATTGACATTTACAGAAGGTAGATTTGGAAGTATCAACACCCTTGGAATCAACTACTATAACAGACTTATCAATACTCTACTTATAAAAGGTTTCACCCCATCATTATTTTTAACTGCTTTTATATATATATACACACACATATTTATTGAATATATTATAAAAAAAAGTGTTTTGTATATGCAGGGATTCAACCATTTGTGGTATTAACTCATTTTGACATTCCTATAGAGCTAGAGGACAGATATGAATCTTGGCTAAGTCCTAAATCAGTGTGAGTTTTGACCAAAAATATTAGAGCACTTGGTACATTTTTTTGAGTTAATAGCACTATCAGTCCCTGATGTTTTTCCAAAAGTTGTAACCTTTTTCAACTTTGGTTTTAAGTGGTCCTTCAACTTTTAATTAGATTCGATGTGGTCCCTTTTAACTTGCAGGCAAGACTTCAAGTACTTAGCAGACATATGTTTCAAGAACTTTGGAGACAGAGTGAAACATTGGGTTACATTTAGTGAGCCGAATATATTGGTAAACGGCGCGTATCGAGCTGGATATTTCCCTCCTAATCGTTGTTCAAAACCTTTCGGAAACTGTAACAAAGGTGATTCGGAAAAAGAGCCGTTTATCGCTGCACATATGATCATCTTAGCTCATGCTGCTGCTGTTAAATTATACAAAACCAAGTACCAGGTATGTACAATTAAACCTCGATAAATAAATATTCGATAAATTAATAACCTCGCCAAATGAATAGTTTTCTCCGGTCCCGACTTGCACAAAGGGTTTAAAATAACGTTCGATAAATGAATAACCTCGCTAAACGAATATTCTTTTCTGGTCCCGAGGATATTCATTTATCGAGGTTTAACTGTATATATATACAAAGTTAAACATGTAAGGAGGTGCATGATCAGGGGTATAATAGGCTTAACAAGTTAACACCTATAAGCATTGGATTACAATTTGTAGAAAGAACAGAGGGGTATAATAGGGTTAACAGTGCAAACAATGTGGTATGAACCTTTGAGCAACTCCACTGTAGATCAACAAGCTGCCCAAAGAGCTCAGTCCTTCCTTTCAAACTGGTTAGTTTCGGTTAATTGCTCGTTTTTTTTTTTTTTTTCTTATATCCACGTATCTGTACCAGTACAACCTATTAAAGGGTAGTCAAAAACAAGCTAAATTACAATTTTGGTCCTCTAACTAGACACATTTTCAAGTTTGGTCCTGGTATTTCTCCGGCGATAATTTTAATCCTGTAAGTGGTCTTTTTTTTGCAAAAATAGTCCTGAACGCCAGAAAGACCACTTACAGGACTAAAATTGGTCTTTTCCGGCGACAATTTTAGTCCTGTAAGTGGTCTTTCCGGCAACAATTTTAGTCCTGTAAGTGGTCTTTCCGGCGTTCAGGACTATTTTTGCGAAAAACAGACCACTTATAGGACTAAAATTGTCGCCGGAGAAAAACCAGGACCAAAATCGAAAAACGTGTCAAGTTAGAGGACCAAAATTGTAATTTAGCCGTCAAAAACATGAAAAAAGATGTGATTTTTGGTCTTTGAAACAGGTTCTTGGACCCTATAATATATGGGAGATATCCAGAAGAAATGACAAGTATTTTGGGATCTACATTGCCCAGTTTTTCCTGGAATGACCTTGAAGATTTGAAACTAGGAGTGGATTTTATTGGAATAAACCATTATGCAAGCTTGTATGTACAAGATTGCATGTTTTCTTCATGTGAGCCATCACTTGGGACTTCAAGAACTGAAGGATACATTAAACTAAGTAATTTCAAAGATGGCATCCCAATTGGTGAAGAAGTGAGTAAAATTTAACTTGGGATTCGTTAATGGCACCACATCGAATCCAGTAACATTCGAAAAGTTGAATGTAAGATTGAGGTCGAATGTCTATTTTCGACCTCTGTATATAAAGTCGAACCTAGTTTGAAATGTGGTGTAACAGTAGATTTACTGTGGTGTCATTAACAGTGTCGTTATTTTATCGGAGAATTTACCTATGAAGCTTTATGTTTTCTTGTTTTCTCAGACAGGAGCGCCGCCACTTCGCACTTATCCACAAGGACTAGAGAAAAGTGTTACCTACATCAAAGAAAGATACAACAATCTTCCCATATTCATCACTGAAAATGGTTAGTAAAAAAATCTTACAGATCAAAGCCATTTTCTTTAGAAATAGGTTTTTATAGCCCACAACAGGCAAGATTCGACTTTACTGAGGTCGAAAATGTTGACCTTATATATATTCGATTTTTCAGAAGTCGAATTTCAGTGAGGTGCTTGAATTTGCAGGTTATTGTGAGATAAGTGATTCAAGTTCCAATATCAACAACTCTGTGAATGATGTGAAGAGAACAAATTTCTTGAATGACTATTTAAGTTCACTGTCAACAGCAATGAGGTAATTAGTGATTAATTAATGATAATTTCGAGTAATTAATTAAGTAAAACGACGCTCGTGTTTTTACGTTTAAATATATATACCGATTTTTCACTCTTTCAAGAAAAAATTCTATGAAATTCAGGAAAGGAGCAGATGTGAGAGGCTACTTTGTATGGACATTA
Source organism: Gentiana straminea (assembly GCA_036785695.1). NCBI lineage: Eukaryota > Viridiplantae > Streptophyta > Magnoliopsida > Gentianales > Gentianaceae > Gentiana > Gentiana straminea. Next base: position 2,334,176 of record JAVUPR010000099.1, on the reverse strand, counting down.
CTTGATGCATTTGAATGGAATTATGGGTATACAAAAAGATATGGGCTACATCATGTTGATCAAAATACATTAGAGATAACACCAAAATTATCAGCAATTTGGTATAGAGATTATATTGCAAAATACAAATTATCAAAAAACATTGTTACAACAAGAAGTTCTTCTCAACTTCTTAATGACATGTGATTCAAAAATGTTTAAAATTCTTGTTCAATCATGCATGAATGGAAGATGTAATATCCAATTGGAAGAAATGTTATCAGTATATAAGGTTCAGACATAATGAATTTCGTAACTTAGTTTAACTATTTTAGGTCGATTATAACTCAAGTAACGATGTTAAGACCGAGTTTTGCGCGTTATAGGTTGTATTAGAGTCGATTATCAGATGAAATTAAGTGACACACGGCATAAGAAATAGTGGGGGCACCTCAAAATTTCCTCTGGTAGACTCATGACGATCCATTATGATTCAAATAGCGCCGTTAGACTCAAAATTTGGAGCGTTACAGGTGATATCTTATAGCCGACTACCAGATGAAACTAAGTGACACACCATAAGAGAATGGTGGGAGGAACCTTTAAAAAATCCTCTGGGAGGCTTCTGAAGATCCTCTACGATTCATATAGCGCCGTTAGACTCAAAATTTGGAGCGTTACAAGTGATATCTTATAGCCGACTAACATATGAAATTAAGTCACACACCATAAGAGAAGGTGGGGAAACCGCTAAAAATTCCTCTTGTAGTGACCTAGCGATGACTCATCTTCTATAAGAGAACACAAATGTAACATCACATATTAGAAAAGTGGAAGAAACATTAGCAATATATAGGGTTGAAAAATCACGAACTTAGTAACTTGGAGTAATTATTTTAGTCTATGTAGTTATAACTGGATTATATCTCAAGTAGCAAGCACCGCTAGACCAAAGTTCTAGGATGTTACAAGTTTAATAATACATGTCCGACTCGTATCTCGAATATCCTGAAACCGCCTCTCCCTAATTAACACCCAAAAATTATCGGTTACTTGTCTATTGCAAAACTAACTCCTAGACAATAAAGACAAAAGACAATGTTATATCAATTAGCTAGAAAACTAGTTCTTCAAAGTCTCTTACACAAAAATGGTTACGAACATAAATGAATTATTACCCTTTATTAAGAATCATATTAGACAATAGATCCCACACAAAAATGGCATGCCCTTTACTATTAAATAATGATGAAATTCAAAGTGATTGGAAAACTGCATGCATGGTAGATGAATATTTCTGGCAAATGGTGATTAATTGAAAGTAGCATATATCAAAATTGATTTCCTATATTGCCAAAATTATACTCCCTCTTCAAGCCTTATAAAATAAAAGTAAAAACAATTCTTAACAGAGTCTCTACTCAAATCTATAATATATAAAATCTGTAGATTTTACATAATTTATATCATATAAAATACAAATTCTCTATTGATTATTCATTATTCATTCTAGAAATTATGTTGCATTTCACAATTGAATAAAAGAATCTTTAAAGCATAATTTTTCTTTCTAATGAGCTAGAGGACACATGACTAGGTAGTTGTCGACATAGGGGAGGATATATGGTCTGGAATCTTCATGTCCCACCCCTATGGACATGTGTAATTCATGAGTGTACATTAGTGCTTTTTTTTTTTTTATTTTTTTTATTTTTTTTTAGACCCTCACATAAGTTATCCATTACATATTATATTAATTAATGAACATTATTTTTGTTAGAATTATTCAATGGATATTATTAATAACATTATATCAAACTTTTATGAAATCACATCAGTGATCTTACGATCGACTTTCTAGATATTGAATTTGCCCGTTCGGCATCTGAAATCGTTAAAGGGTTCCGAATTAGGTAATTATAATTGTTTCACCCACCATATTAAGATATCAACTTCTCTCACATCATAAACTATGAGGATGATGATCCCTCATCTTATATGAGTTTGAGTTTATATTTTCAATATGGTATCAGAGCCACCATTTATCGTGCAAATGTTAAGCCTATTTATTTGCCTTATAGTGTGCCCTTTATATGTCTTGTTTGTCATGTAGCACAGACTCTTTATAAGCTTACATTTGAGGGGGGGCGTGTTAAAATGCGCCACACCCATTCTACTCGTGCAACATTTTAACTATGCACAACAGTAGAACCAACTACACTCATTCTACTCGTGCAACATTTGGCTCGGTCTGTTTATAGGCCCACACTTAATGTGGTGTGTTAAAGTACACCACACTCATTCCATTCGTGTACCACGCTCATTCTACTCGTGCAACATTCTACCTATGCACCACAGTTGAACCGGCTATACTCGTTATACTCGTGCAACATTCTATGCACCACAGTAAAACTGACATTGTAAAACTCGATTCTAAAGAGTTAAAAATTGACTTTCCGTAGATTCATTGTGAGAACCGCCATGAGAAAGTCAGTTCTTACTGCATAACTACGAGAAATCGAATCTTGGCTCCATAACCGACTTTCATAATATCGATTCTACTATATCGCACGAGTAGAATAAATATGATGCAAATAAAAACCACGATTATTTTCCCTCAATCTCTTGGACCAAGCAGTACCTAATGAGATAATAATAATAGAAACCCATAATAATATATCAATAGAATACAATTATCATTGAAAAATCAGCTCCATGTACTTTGTAGTATTTCCAGGCTGTAGATATAATAGATATAGGCGAAGTACCTGTTCTCTCTTCTCTCATTCTGTTAATTACAGGTAATTTATTACTTTACTAGCAATATTATTTTTAATATAAGAGCTTGAGATTCGGTCCGGCGGGAGAGTAGAGGAGTGGGAAAAAAAAATGAAGAGAATTTTTCCACTGCCGATTGAAATCGGAGGAGCAGACCGATTATCATCATCATCGTCGAAATGGAATTGGTGGGATCAGATCAACGAGTCAGCTCAGTGGCAAGATGGGATCTTTTTCGCTCTTTGTGCTACTTATGCTCTTGTTGCCTCTGTTGCTCTTGTATGTATTTCCACACCTTATTCTATCCTTTTTTCATGAATCTTGAACAGTTATTATTAATTTTTTTGGATAAATTTTCATGATTATTGAGCTGGGGAAAATGGGTTTTGGTGGATTTAGTTAATGGTTTGGAGAAAGTGAGCTTAGATGAGCTTAGAGTTTGGGGACTTTATTAGGGTCCAAAAGTGTTGCACTTTCTATCCCCTTTTTTTTTTCTCCATGTAATGATGCATTTGCCTGATAGAGCTTTGTGAGGGTGTGTTTCTAAAACGACGTCGTTTCATGAGCTTCAAACTATGTACCCTAGTTTTGTTGGATATTGGATTTTGGCCCTGTTTGTTAACATCATTTATCACTCATCAGTTAATCTAAACGAATTAGTTATATTTAGACGTGTTTGATAATCGGTTCAGTGTTTAAGATTTCAGACTTCAGTTTCAACAGACGGCCCTTCGAGAGATGTTTAGCAAGGTTTTTTTTGTTGTCGTACCTACATTTTGCACGTTATGAATTCAACACGTAAATCATTCTGATACTTGATTGATTAAGTCTTTACATTTCAGACTTTGGATTTCATGCTTCAATTTTAACAAACGGCCCTCTTGGGAGATGTTTATCGTCTTTCGTTTTATCTTTTACCTATATTTGCAGATTCAACTTATAAGGATTGAACTAAGAGTGCCCGAGTATGGTTGGACAACCCAGAAGGTTTTCCATCTCATGAACTTCGTTGTGAATGGAGGTAAATTCAGCATTGTATTTTCTTCTAATAGGATAACATTGACTGATATTGTATTGCACTCAATTTTATATTGCAGTTCGTGCTATCGTATTTGGATTCCACAAATACGTCTTTCTTTTACATCCCAAGGTACGTTTTTTTGCGTTAACTTTAGATAGAAATCTGTTGACAGCATTGTTCATTCGGTAAATACGGATCTCAAATGCAAACCATTTCGTTGTTTTTTTTCTTTTTTCGTAATAGATGCTGACTTGGGCGTCACTGGATCTTCCCGGGCTACTCTTTTTCTCGACCTATACACTTCTTGTCCTATTTTGGGCTGAGATTTATCATCAGGTAAGCAAAGAACTAAGTATATTACTCGACTCTTCTACTGCGAAGAGTTGAGTTTCACTTGCATCATATCAAAAGCAGGACACGTGTCGTGTTTTGATTGGATGTAAGGGGATCTCCTCCATTAAGGACTCTTCATAGGAGAATTTCCCGTGTATCATACCACCATTATCAGCAAATCGGGTAGAGAAATTAACTTTTTGGATGTGACATTGCTTAATTTTCTTATTTGTTTTTTATGGACAGGCTAGAAGTTTGCCAACGGATAAGCTCAGAACGTATTATATTTCGATTAACTCAGTAATATACTTCTTACAGGTGTGTTGCTCGAACTCTCCACGATGCTGCATTCTACACCATTAGCCTTCTTTTGATTAATTGTGTTCAAATAAGCATTCTGCATGATTAAAGAAGAATAGAATATGTTAGAGGGAAAATATCATACGTTTCTTTTGTCCTTTTACGATAAAAGCTAACAGCAGCCGTTAGAACAGGTATGCATATGGATATACCTCTGGATTGATGACAATCATGCTGTTGAGATGATTGGGAAGATATTTATCGCAGGTTATCTGTCACGCTATTCGTGATTTTGCAGTAGAAAGATGATTTGCGTGTTGAAGTGTATTGAATTTTTGTTTATGCAGTCGTATCAGCCATTGCAGCAGTAGGTTTCGTGGTTTATGGTGGAAGGTGAAGAAGCTTCTGAATTTCTGTTTCATTCCTCTTGGTGTATGTGTGTGTGTTGTGTGTTTCTTGAAGTTTTCGAGTTGGTTGTATTCAGGTTATTTTTCATGCTAAGGCGCTTCCCGATTGAATCAAAAGGGAGACAGAAAAAGCTTCATGAGGTCAGAGTCCCTCCTTTCTATAGGCGCGTTTACTTGCATCACAGTGTTTGTATCGTGGCACGTATTATGTGGGCTCGTATCTTTCGAGTGATATTGATACGTCTTTAATACTAATATATTCAGGTTGGATCTGTTACTGCAGTATGCTTCACCTGTTTCTTGATAAGATGCTTTGTGGTATGTCTTCGAGAAATTACCATTTCAGGTCATTTTAACACCCTTTATTTCATGTCAGATCGGGTCAGACCTGACATTTTTTTTAAGTCCCCTGTTGAAATTTCCCCCTTCGCCCCGTTGAAATTTCCCCCGGCATGTTGAAATTTCAACAGGCTGGGGGAAAGTTAACGGTGCGAGGGGGAAATTCAACGGGTTGGGGGAAATTTCAACAGGGCGAGGGGGGAATTTCAACATGGGACTTTAAAAAAAAAAATCAGGTCTGACCCGACCTGAAATGAAATAAAGGTTGTTAAAATAACCTGAAATGATAATTTCTCGTTGTCTCTTAAAGCCTTCTCCGTCGCTTTATTTACCGGGGTAGGGTAGGGTGGGGTGGGGGAGGGGGTGTTGTAATGTAATCCCATTTCATATTTTCTCATTGGGAATACCCTGCAGGTTATGCTTTCAGCATTTGATGCAAAAGATGCATCTTTAGATGTCTTGGACCATCCTGTTCTAAGTTTGATCTTCTACACGGTACCGACCGTTCCCCTCTCTTTCTCTCTCACACACACACACACACACACACACACACTACGTATTATTCGTGTTTTCTCTCACTTACGTTTTTTCTTTTTATAAAACGTAAAAATAAAACAGCTGGTCGAGATTCTTCCTTCAGCACTCGTCCTCTTCATCCTCCGCAAACTACCACCGAAACGAATCTCTGCGCAGTACCATCCGATCCAGTAAGAATGAAGAAGAAACTCAAACTACCACTACATACAATGACCAAGAATTTCTGCATTTGGTTGTTGATTTTAAAATCATATCATATATTGCGATTTACGCGGGCGATTAATCGCGTATTTAAGCATAAAATATTAGTAATGTAGTTTTAGTTTGAAGGGAATTTTTGTTGTAGTAAAACCATGTAAAAATGTTTTTGCACTAATATCACTAGCATTATGGCATTTCCATATATATACTTAGTGTGAAAATGTTTTGAATGTGGTTTGATAAAATGAGGATATATTATGTGGTGTATCTTGGACTTATTGTATTGCATTTGTGGTGTTATATATATAGGCATAGTTAATGACACCACAGTCAATCTACTCGAGCACGACATGTCGGGCAAATTTGACTCTACAGAGATCGAAATCTGAGTTCGACCCCTCCAGAGTCATGTTTTGTACCTAAAAAATCGACTCTGGAGATGTTGAATTTCGGTGTGATGTTATTAACATATGGTGCAACGATGTGTGAGAATAAAACGACATCGTTTGGAGATTTTTTTTCTTCGCCGTAACGACGTCGTTTCATACCTTCAACACCATTGTACCGTGCAATGCATAATGGAGTATCAAACTCCTTCGTAGGACACTGAATGAATCGTGCAATTCGTGAGCTATTTGTACTCGATTTGTAAAAGAGTTTGACTTGATTCATGTTTTGTTGAGCTCGAGCTACTTGATTAAATAATCGAGGACAGAGAATGAATTGAGTTATTCATGAACTATTCATACTCTATTTTTAAAAGAGTTTTGACTCGATTTAGGTTTTGTTGAGTTTGATTTTGAGTCCAGCTACTTGAATAAATAATTGAGTTAATCTTGAGTGATTAAATAACTAATAAGCTAATCGAATTATATTAAATAATTATACTTATATAAAATTTTAAATTAGTCAAGTCACTTAAAACGAGCTCGTGAATTAGAGAGCATCAACTCGGCTCGCCTTCCGGGACACTTTTTGTGAACTCTTTTTTTTTTTTTTTTTTTTTTTTTTTTTTTGAGGGGACCTTTTGGGAACTAAACTGCTTTCATTCCATATGCTGAGATTAATTAGAAAAGAAGAAGCGCCATTTTCCCATTCAAATTCAAAACCGAACGGTAAAAAGTTCATCCCATTAGCTATTATCGAGTAAATGCAGAGAAATTGCTACGCAAAAACAGCGAAGAAATGGAATCGAATGGCGAAAATCAGCAGCAACAATCTGAAGTTTTCAGCATACATTCATCAATGTCTACATTTTCTTCTTCTTCTTCAGCAATTTTGTCAGATATATCCAATTTCAAAACGCCTCAAAACCCTTCAAAAATGCGTAGTTTCACTTCGACCCCAAAGCAATCAACCCAATCTAAGTACTTAACCGCCTCAAAAGCAACTCCTGTTTCATCCAAATCACACATTCGTGGCTCTGTTAAGAATTCCGCTGCTAGATCTACTAAAGCTGCTCGGAGGTTGAAAGCGTTTGAAATCGAGCAATCGAAGTCAGCTCGAAAAGCCCAGTTCGAGAAAGAGAAATCGCTTAAATCATTAGCGAAATCGCTCACTGTTTGGCTGAATTTCTTGTATGAGAATCCGAGGTATTGTGGATGTAACGTTGATGTGTTTACCGGAGAATTCGATCGTGGGGGTGATGTAGAAGAGGCTGGAGGAGGGTTGGTTAAAGGGAAAAGGGGGAATGGTCCTGGGTATGGAGTTAAGGTTGGTGTTGAAGGGCCTTTGAGAGGTCCAAAGAGACAGAGGAATTCTTCGTGGAGAGGAAATACTCCATTGGGGTTCAATTCATATTCGGGGCTGAAAGATTCGATGAATTTAGTTTGCAGTCTTGATGATTTGAAGGAGAGGATGAAGGATTATCTGAGCTCTGAAAGCTGTAATGAGGTGTTTGATGCAATGACTCATGTAACAAAGGTCAGTTTGTTCAATACAGTAATTATGTTTGTTTGAGCTTTATTGGCAAAAATGGTGAAGATATACATTAGCTAGGTTGCATGTATACGGATACGTAGGTACGGATAGGTTACGGTTACAGGGGCATTTGTAACGGTATTCACTCAATTTTTCAACATGAGATTCATTTCACATATCTGAGTTATGAATATGCATATATGGATTCCGTATCCAACTCTTGAAAGTTACAAATTCATCCCTAGGCCTGTACCCGACTTTTGAAAATTACAAATCTGTCCGTAGGTGTGTATTTTAAGTATCCGGTGTGTGTTAGTGTTGGATACGATACGCGTTACCAGACAATAGTATCCGTGAATCGTAGTACATTAGTGTTATTGAATTAGTTGCTGTCTCTCGCGTTGCTCATAACATTATCAATAACAAATGTTCAGTAATGGATTCATGAATTTGAATTGTGTGAATCATAGATTAGTAACTGTATAAGCATTAAACCACGAGGATTGTTTTCAGAATATCGATGAAGGACGGTTGAAGATGAGGGCTCATTGTCCCATGGTAACTGATGTAGCTTTAAAGGAGAGATCCCTGAAAATCCTCATGAGTTATAACTTGACATGGCTACGAATCGGGCTGTATATTCTTTTGGGTGGTGACTCGCTGTTGCAATGGGACGTCAATTCGGACCAAGAAATTTCGTTTTTGAGGGTAGTAATTGAGAAACAATTCTTCTCACATCCTGAGCTGGCAAAAGACTATGCCTACAACAAGTTGGTTGATGGCCTATATAGACCAGGCTACTATGAGAAACTAGGAAATGCAATCTTGAAACGATTCCTGTTGCTTGTGATCATTCTTGATAAAGCAAAAACTCACAGCAGTTTACCACTTAAATATGGTATTGATGGATTAGATGGAGGATCTCCGTTATTGTTTTCGGTGTCTTCCAACATCAAATCAAGCAGTCAACTGATTTCCGGTATTCAAAATTTGAATCTTGAATATTTTCGTTAGTGTTTGCTTGTGAAGTTTGTGAAATTTTACCTTTCTTAAACTCTTTTTTGACTTCTGGCAGAATTCTTATCATCTGATGTGATGCATGGGGAAGGTAATCTTCTGGCGCATCTAATGGTTGTAGGATATAAAGTATCTTACCAACAGGTAATCGCAGTTGTAGGATATAATGGTTGAATTTTAACTTTCCTTTGTATTTTGCATTGCTTGATTATCCGGGAAGTTTGGATTTCGGACTATTGAGCTTCGGATATCTATGATATGCAAGAATTTTGAATTTGTAGTATAGCATTGCTAAGTCTAATTGATTTTTCAATACAACCTTATTGTACTACAGAGTCCTTTGGTGGAGTACGATTTTAGGGTTACGGATTTATTTAAAGATCTTGAAGATGGTGTGCGGCTATGTAGAGCCATTCAACTCTTGAATCATGATTCATCAATCCTTTTGGTAAACAATTTCACTTAGTTTAATGTTTTTTGATCTTCTTATGCCTATTCTGAGTATATTAATTTCCTTTAACACATCTTTTTTTCTGGTTTTGGAGCAGAAAATGGTTGTTCCTTCAGATACTCGAAAAAAGAGTCTGGTCAATTGTGGTCTTGCTCTGCAATACTTAAAGCAGGCCGGTGTGTCGTTATGTGATGAAGATGGACTGTTAATTACAGAAGAAGACATTGTTAACAGAGAAAAGGAGCTCACATTATCCTTGCTTTGGAACATGTTTGTGCACATGCAGGTTAGTTTCGGTATTTCACATTGCTTTCTGTTGCAGAAAAGATAATTGTTTAATTTGTTACGAGTAGCAATTTTTCCTTTTGATTCGAAATTGTTGGCTTTCTGTGATAAATTGAATGAATAATAGTCGATATGAGTGATTATTTTGGTTAACATATTTATGTTTGTGTACTAATCTGCAGTTACCTCTTCTAGTGAACAAAACACTGCTATCAGATGAGATATGTAAAATTCGAGGTGTAGCCATGGTATGCTTCTTCCTGGATTAATGTTCTTATTTCTCTGTCATATGTAGTTTTTCATCAATTTCCTGATGTTTTGTCTTCAATTTCCCACAAAGTTCTTCATTTTACGTATCCAAGTTGTGGATTTGCATATTCGGAGTATCCATCTTAAAAAAATTGCAAATATGCCTCTAAATATCTGGTGTGTGTCAGTGTCGGATACGTATCGGGTTGGACCTCATTAAGCCTTGAATACGCCCTTTGTGCCTGTTCTTGGCTACACTCGTTTGTCTTAGGCTCACTCATAGGGACATTCATCTGCCCTTCATTTCAAGCTTTTGGCTGAGATGATAATTTAAGATTTTGATTTAATTTGTCATCTAATCTTACTGTTCTTATATTTGCATGTACAGGAAAAATCCAGCTCTTGCACTTTATTGGACATGCTTCTTTGTTGGATCCAGGTTTTTTTCCTATCTAATTTTAACACAAACAAAAAACATGCATGTTCTTTTAGGACATTATCTTGAATATTTGTTTTTCGGGTTGAAAATTTCTAAATTAATACGATGTTTTTGTTCAAGAGCATTACATTTGTGAATACTGTATCCTTACATTTACGTTCTTTTTCATGTTCTTAAGTTGATATATCCTCAAATAACGAAATTTTCTCAATAAACAGGCGATTGCAGAAAGCTACAATTTGAAGATTGATAACTTCCCTAGTTTGGTTGATGGAAAAGCCATGTGGTGCCTATTGGACTATTACTTCCGGAAAGAACACCATTGTTCTTTTAAGGTTATAATTATATGTTTTATTTATAATTTGTTCATGTTTTATCATCCCCTTTTCCTTGGCCACCTCAACAAGTATAGTTTATGTTGACAGGATTCAGAAGAAACAAATATAGCAGTGTCACTCGTGTCTACAAGCGAATATGCTGATGCGGTACATAACTTCATATTGTCCCAGAAACTGACATCGTTGCTCGGTAACTTTCCAGAGGTACAATATAGTTTGGATCAGTAAAAGGATGAAGTGTTCTCAAATAGTAAAACGAATGAAACTAAAGTTGTTTTTTGTTTAAAGGAGCATACATTTCTCTTACAGGTGTTACAAGTGAGTGATCTTCTTGAACATAAGGGTGCATGTAATGATCGGAGTGTGATTATACTCCTGGTGTTTCTGTCGTTTCAACTCCTCGTGAAAAGAAATAAGGTACTTACAGAAAGTACGCGAAATACGATTCAATTTGATTTTAAATTTGGGGTTTTACTTGATATTCTTGTGTTCATGTTACAGGAACAGCTAAATTTTCACAAACTGCTGGGATTCGTATGTAAAACACCAGAAAAGAAGGTTTCACATGATTACAACTGGGGTCTGAATCTTCAAGAAGGTTCCGATGTAGATGAACCACCACATGCTAGTGAAGGTTTGTCACACGTTTTTCTCACCTGGTGACTTTTCTTATATAATGCACCGTGCCTTTGTTGTGCCATTCCAAATTGCCTTACCTTTGTGCATTTTATGCTTCGTGTTGTCCATCAATCGCGTTATGTTCTCTGCACTTTTTCACAGTTGACAATGACATTTTTATTGTTTCTCTTTATGTGTAGATGGTTCAAAAAAATTTAAGGCTATAATGGCTTGGTGGCAAGGCATGGCTCTACAGAACAATAAATGCAATATATCGACAAGTACTCAAGATCCATTGCCATTTTTGCCCTCTAGAAATTCTACCAACACTAAAAGCGGTAATGAATATGACCACGTTTATTTGTGATTGACTACAATAATGTTCTCGTTGTTCTCCTTGTATTAACTAAGAAATGTTTCCAGAAAATGCTGCAAAGATTATACAGTCTTGCTTCAGACAGCTAACGGAAAGCCGCAGATTAAGAATCGAGAAAACAGCTCTGATCGTGCCAAATCCAAAAGAGGATTTATGTATTAAGCACTCCATTGCAGCATTAACAATCCAACGTGCTTGGAAAAAGTTCGTTTTGTACAAGTTCATCCAAAAGCAACACGTAGCAGCAACCAAGATTCAGAGTCATTTACGTCGTATGTTGGTGGAAAAGAGTTTTAGAGGTCAGAAAGAAGCAATCTTGAAAATTCAAAGCATTTTCATGTCTCTAAGATCGCAGAGGGAATTCCAGAAGAAACGACTAGAAAGATTATCATCAATTCTCATTCAGTCGCAGTTTCGAGGATGGATTAGAAGGAGAGAATTTCATAAGCTTAGATGTCAAGTTTTGATAATTCAAGTAAGTCCCATGTACACTGCCTACATTCCTTTTGTATATTTGCTTTCTTGTTGAACATATTGCTGGTGTATGTTTTTATTGAACATTTCGTTTTTGGATTTTGAGTATTTCAAATCGCCTATTTCCAGCAATTGCAAGTTGATATATACATTGATATGATTTTAGGGGAATGTTCGTGGATGGTTAATGTGGAAGGATCTATTGCATCACAAAGAGGCTACTGTCAGAATTCAAACTGCATTTAGGTCCTTGAGACAACAAAGACAATTCTGTTGTCAAAAGCTTGCAGCTATAGAAATACAACGGCGTTTTAGGGGATATATCACAAGAAAAACACTTCTAGGTTAGTTCCGGTTTATCTTTCTTTGCCTTTTATTATTCACTAATGTCTATTACTGTCAAGTTTGGTTTTTACTGTTACCTTTATAGTTTTGTGCATTTGGAACGAATATTTGTTACCCTGGTGCCACTACAGACGCCATCCATGTAATCTATCATAAGCAAAAACTGGAATCACATATGACACACACACACACACATTGCCTTCAGTCAACAGTAAAAAAAAACCACAGTAAAACTATCTTTCTTCACCTATGAAAGTTTCTATTGACTAACTGGTATTGTTTTAACTTTTTTCCTTTCCAATAGGTATTTCTACCTCACAAGAGATGCTACATGCAAATCTCGAAAGCGAAAACTTTGAATTGAAGATAGTTTTCGATTCAGTTCTGAAGTTGCAAAGGTGGTGGAGAAGTATCTTAGAACATAAACAAAGAATCAAATCAGCAATCATTATCCAATCAAACGTTAAGGGATGGTTGAAAAAGAAGGAGATATTACGTAAAAAAGAGGCTGTTCTTAAGATTCAAAATGCTTTTAAGTCCAGAAAACAACAAAGAGTGTACTGTTGTCAAAGACTTGCAGCAGTAGAAATGCAGAGGTTTGCTAGAGGATATATCACAAGGAAAAGGCTTTTGGGTAAGTTTTATATAGTATGTTTGTGGTTGCTTACTTTGTTTATGAGGTTTGATTTGTAGTGTGTTTGATGTCACATGTCGAGTTTTGATTGGATGCAACTGGATCGTTTCATTGTGGACTCTCTGCTTTACCGGTTTTACATACTAAATCGCGTTTGTCAATAATTCCAACCTAAGATATGTGTATACCTTTGTTTGGTAGCTTGTTTCGTATCCGGTCTGACACATACATGCACCGGATAAATGGGATACATGCCTGAGGCAAAATCACACTTTCTTTCTTTAAAGTTGGATATGGAATAACTATACAAAAATGAAGAAAAACCACTAAGCATTGTTGTTATTTTATGATTTACGGTTCGGCCCCTATATTTTTCATATGTACGCATATCCCCTTCATATCCGTATTCTACATTTTTCGAGATTCCTGCACTTTAATATTCCGTATCTAAATATCTGTACCTATACAACCTAGACTTTAATGAGTTCAACCTTGTTCTTTTTGTAGGTGCTTCTATCTGCCACACGCTGATGAATGAAAACATTGAAAACTATGAACTGAAAGTAGTGTTATGGTCAGTTCTAAAGTTGCAAAAATGGTGGAGAAGTGTTCTATTAACTAAACAAAGAACTCAATCTGCAATTATTATCCAATCATATTTCAGAGCGTGGAGTTCTCGCCAATGGGTTGCTAGAGAAAAGAATCGAATCGCAGTAATTCAAGTGAGTTCTTGGATTTTATATGTGTTTATACTGTCCAAACATATGTTATTATTAGGGGCACCTTTAATGGCACCATTATTTTCTGGCATGGTATCAAAACAATCAACCAACGGGAAGTCGATTCTCAACTCTAGAATCGACTCCGAGAAAGTTGATTGTCCTGCGGGGCCAAAAAACAGTAGATTTGGTGTGATGCCATTAACGACGTGATATCTTCAGAGGTAGCATTGTTCTAAACTCCACAACATATGAACATAAACTGTAAAACTAGATAGATTTGTACAATAGATATCTAGATCATGCAGTAGAATTTGAAAACTGCATAATCTTTATTTTTTGGTAAACTGATGCAAGTGATCTAACAGGCATACTGGAAAGGGTACCTTGTAAGGAAAGATACTGGAGGACAGATAAAAGATCTACGGCTGAGAATGAAACAATCTGCTGCAAATGTGGACGATAGTATGCGTTTAATAAACAGACTCATTGCAGCACTTTCTGAGCTTCAGAATATGAAAAGTGTTAGAAGCATTCTTCATATATGTTCAACACTTGGTAAGTTGATCCTTCTCTTCATTAAGAACTTAGAGTAGATACCGTATAATAAAGATTTCAGGCATTTCGAATTCATATAAAATCATATGCAACAGAATTCGTAAAATATAGAATCCTTGCATTCTGTGCCAAAATCTTTACTCAGATTACGCGTTTTAGAGATTCAGAATCAGATTCAATTTACCTTGAATAGAGATGTAGTAAAATTAAAAACCCGGAAAATGACACTTTTGGGTCCTCTGTCTTTTTACATTGTCTCAGAACTTGCCCCACACCGAAAACAATCGACCGGGTGAAAGTCGATTCTCGGCTACAGAATCAACTCTGACAAGAAGAAAGTTGATTCTAGGGCTGAGAATAGTGTGAAAATGTTGATTGTCATTGTGGTGTCAGTGTCACAACGGCATGTTTGGTGTGGTGCCCTTAATAATGACCATTATCTTATTGTCTCGGATTTAGCCCGTATCTTTTTCATTATGACACTTTTCATCCTTAGCTATACAATTTTGTTGCACTTCTAGGACACTTTTAGGACATGTTGGCTCCGTCAAGTGCCCTAAAAGTGATAAACTTGTATACATAGAGTTGACAAGTGTCATTGTTGAATATGGGGCTATTTTTTAGACAATAAGAAAAGACAAGGGATCAAAAGTGTCATTATCAAAAGACAAGGGATCATTGTTTAATTATCAGTTGGTGTACCTGATTATTAATATTACTTCTCAACTCCTAAATAGTAAATACAGTATAAATCTAATTTCATTTTGTTGTTTTGATTCTCTCAGACAATGCTACAAAATATTCACAAAGATGTTGTGAAGAGCTTGTTTCAGCAGGAGCTATAACCACTTTGTTAAAACAAATCCGTTCCGTCAGCCGAAGCATACCGGATCAAGCCGTTCTAAAACACGCGTTGTCTACGCTCAGAAACCTTTCGTGTTACCCACATTTGAGAGACGCGTTGGTTGATACCACCAAATGCGTAGAGACGGTACTATGGGAAATAGTACGGTAAGTGTGGTTCCACAGTAAGTTAGGTGTGGTGCGTTTAAAGACACTTGTTAATGTTTTGGTATCATTTTGACAGGAATAAAGAGGAGGGGTATTTTATTGCTTGTGAGCTGATGAAGAATATGTGCCTAAATAAGAAGGGCATAGAGGCAATCAGGAAGTCACCTGCCCTTGTAAAGAGATTACATGCCCTTGTAGAGGACCTTTCAAAGAAAGCAGCAAATGAGAAGAGGTCAGTATATAATATACATGTTTCAATTTCGGGCGTCTTTAGTGACATTACATTGTTTTTACAGTGACACGATACTGAAAACAAAACCGGTGGAAAGTTGACTTTCAACCCTTGAATCAACTTTCACTATGTGTTGAGTGTGAGAATCGATCGGCAGAAAGTCTACTTTTAGTTCTAGAATCAACAGTGACAAAGTCGGATTTTTCATTGTGGTGCCACACTAAAGATGCCCTTCTCTTTGAAGAATATCAAAGGGCGTCTTTAGTGGTGGTATCACACTCGATCTTCGGAAAGTCGATTCTATTGTTTGAGGTTCAACTTTTCAAAGGTCGAATGTCCATTTTTGACCTCTGAAAATTCGAACCTCACACCCTCCTGATATAGATGTTCTGTGGTGCCACCCTAAAGCTGCCCATATTAGATGTGGTCTTGAAAAGCACCACACACTCGAACTTACTTTGTCACACCTATTGATGCATCACGTTGAAAACCGGCTTTCAGAAAGTTGACTTGTAAGGCCTATAGTCAAATTTAGCGTGGTGTATGATAAGTGTAATGCTACGGGTATGTATGTCGGTGTCGGTGTCGGTGTCCCACGTTTTAAATCTTGATATTATGCAGGAACAAGAAAGGTGGGGTTGCTGCTGCTAAGGAACAACAAATAGAGAGAAGATTGAAAAGGGCAATGGAGATTCTTGAGTTGATCAAAGACAACCTGAACTGAATTGAACGGCTGTGATCACATCAACACTTTTATGTGGAAGATTATTCTGTGTTTGTACAACTTGTAGGTTGTCTTTGTTGTATAAATAAGAATGTGTTTGTACTTTGTAGTGCTAAACAATGTTATTGAATGGAGTAAAAGTTTTTGTTCTAAACACATGCAAATTATGTGTTCAGATTTCATAGCAACCATAAATATTCCTTTTTAAGATAAGCCTACTTTGTTTATAAGTTTCTTTGATTTGATGCCACGTGTTTTGGTTTGATTGGTTGTGCAAAGTGCGACTTCTCAATTTAAAGTGTCTGTGTTTTAGAATTTATGGATAAAGAAGTTATCTTTAATGACATCACAATGTTTTCAATGTTACATCAAATAAGAGTGAATTCTTATTGACCAAAAAATAATGTGAATATTAACTTATAATGGTGGGTGGACTTAAGAGTGTCTCGGGATGCTATAAGTTTGATTCCCCTATGACGTGTTATCGATTTTCCTCTGATGGGTCGTGTTGAAAGAAGTTTTGGGCCAGATCATACCCTTGGTCGGATTAGGGTATAAATGATCCGATCTGAATCAAGAATATATTGATCAAGTCGAGTATTCCTTTAAATAACTATGTTCGAACCCGACTTGAGTTCGTTTGCGCATACAAAAAATTTGCTCGAGATCAGTTCAATTAAATTTTAACTATGCTTGAGTTTGACTTGATTATCCTCAGCAAAATCTGGTGCACTTTCAAGCTCTTAACGAGAGCTTTGAAATACTCGAGAAAATATTAAGTTAAAAATGATCGAGTTTAGCTCATTAAAAGATACGATATAAATTATCTTCTTAAAATTTTATATTATTGATCATTAAAGTTTGTAAACATTTTAAGTTAATAAACTTTAAAACACTCGAGTTCGATTGAATCAAATATTAACGAGTATTGCACAATCCAAATTTCGAGCTATTCTTGAGCAACTCGAATCGTTTGTATCATTCTAACGGGCCGAACTCTGATTAGTTACTCTAGTTGATCTTGGATATCGGAAAAACTCAAATATAATAATAATAAATAAAAAAAGTGAATATTGTCCAAATGATCTGCACCGTTGATCGGTGTTAGATCTATATTATAATATAGATCTAACACCGATCAAAGCTGCAGATCATCCGATGTGGCCGGATGTAGCGCACACGGGTGTGGCACTATCATTTCCGAAAAAGGAATACGAGAAATAAAAAAAGCTATTTATATTTGGGGATATATATCGTAGGGTTCAATCTTCTCCACCTTCTCCCCTTTTTTTCTCTCCGCCACTTTGGAGGAAAAAAATAAAGTTTTCTCCTTTTTCTTCTTCTTCTTCATATCAATTAGCATGATGCAACAACCTGTATCATCAATGGTGCCACCACCAACCATGGGCGGCGGCGGAGGAGGAGTCCTTCAACAACAGCCTCCTTATCAACAGCAGCAGCCTCCGCAGCAGCAGTGGCAGCAGCCTCAATACCAGGTTCCACCACCGCAGCAGCAGCAGCAACAACAGGCGCCACCGGCAGCTTCTGCTTATTATTACCATCAGCCTCAGGTACAACAACAGCAGCAACAAGCGCCTCCTCAGTATTCGTACCAGTACCCAGCAGCTACTACGCCTACTGCTGGTGGTGGTGGTGGTGATCCGAATGGTGGTTCGGATGGGATCCGGAGCCTGTGGATCGGAGATTTGCAGCACTGGATGGATGAGACTTATCTCACCAATTGCTTCGCGCACACTGGGGAGGTGAAATTCGTTTACTTTTCAGTTTTTCGTTTTGAGGTTTTTATTTTTAGTTTACTATTCAAGCTTCTATGCTCATAAAAAAAACTTTTTAGCTGGAAATAGATGGAAATTAGATTACATGAGGGAAAATTGAACAGATTTGATTGCTTTGCGCACACTGGGGAGGTGAAATTCTTTGATTTTTAATTTTTTGATTTGAAGTTCTTATTTTTAGTTTACACTTCGAGCTTCTATGCTTAAGAAAAACTATTCTTTTAGCTGAAAATAGATCTTAACATGCGGTCAATTGTGGGAAAATTGACAGATTTGATTACCTTTTTTTGGGATATATAGTTTTCCTGCTTTTAATTTTGTGCACTTATCAAGTGTATCTGTTTCTTATCTATATTATTTACTGTGCTTGTATTTTGGGAGCTTTTTATCTTAGTTTATCAATGGCTATCGCTCCTGAGTTTCGGATCCATCGCTTGACTTGTAGATCTAGTGGAATTGTGGAAACTTTGTCCTGGTTGGTTTGAATGGCCTTTTGCCTTTTATCATTGATAGTCCGGTTTAAGTTTCCTATTGATGGTTTAGTTGTACACTTAGAGTAAATTTTCTTGTTTGTATGTGTGGATTTGAATTCTATCAATAATAGTACGTCAATGTGTCACAAAGTAAGCATTGAACGGCTAACATCATTGAATATGTCGATGGTTGTTATTGATTTCTGTTGATGACTAAGTTTATCGGTGATGTTGCGCAAAGCTGGAGTGTTACCTACATGTTCATGGCTTCATGCTATATGTTTATCATAGAATCATTGTATGGAGCTATTAAGTGGAATATAATTTTTTTTTTGGTTTGCCGTATTGATGTTGATCGTAGGCTTCTTTATGGTATTCTTGATCTGGTCATCTGGCTCTTTTTCTTCTTTCCTCTGCCTTCTTTCGGTTCTGAAAATTTGGCAATATGAGAAAAATGTGTCGTATTAGAAAGAAGACATTGGTATAATGATGTATGGATGTTTGAACTTTTAACAAATTGTGGTTTTCTTAAGTGATGTGATTCATGTATTGTGTATAAAGTTTTTTTTAAAATGGTTGCGTTTTCTATGAAATAATTGTTTTGGGAATGTTTTGTTTTTTCAGGTAGTATCCATCAAAGTCATCCGCAACAAGCAAACTAATCAATCTGAGGGTTATGGTTTCATTGAATTTGTGAGCCATGCTGCTGCAGAAAGAAATTTGCTGACTTATAATGGTGCATTGATGCCTAATGTGGAGCAAGCTTTCAGATTGAATTGGGCATCTATGGGTTCTGGAGAGAAGCGTTCTGATGATTCTCCTGAGTACACCGTATTTGTTGGTGACCTGGCCCCTGATGTTACGGATTATATGCTTCTAGAGACATTTAGAGTCAATTATCCTTCAGTCAAAGGAGCAAAAGTAGTTACTGATAGGCTTACTGGGCGGACTAAAGGTTATGGATTCGTTAAATTTGGAGATGAAAGTGAACAATTGCGTGCTATGACGGAGATGAATGGGAGGTATGTTTCGACTAGGCCTATGAGAATTGGTCCGGCTGCTAGCAAGAAAACTACACTTGGTGGTCAGAGTCAGACACCGAGAGGTATTTGCACGTTTTATAAACTAGATTTGCTTTTAATCCAACCGGATTCTTATATTATGTTGCACGTTTTATAACTAGATTTGCTTGTCTTCATGTTCTGCTTTTGTTTGGTGCTTGTTTCCCCAGTGCAAATTTAAAACTCATTTAATTTTCTTTTCATTCTTGACTTTTACACCGCCACCAGACTTAAGATTCGTTTCCTTTTAAATTTTAAGATTTATCCCGTTAAACATATTACAATTTGTCCCAAGCTCATAAAGATCCGGTTGTCTCGAAGCAGGGTGACTGGAGGCTCTGTCATTTACGGGGCCTGGAGCTAATTCCGGCTGAAATGATAATAACCCTTTTAGTGCCTGATCTTGCATATAGGTCAGTTTTAATTTTGATGTCACTAATTTCTGCAATTTAGTTCCTCGTGAGCTTAACTTTAATTTACCTTTCAATTTTCCCTTTACCAGTTTCCACTAGTCGCCAAGCATTTTCATACCGTATCGTTAATGTTATCATTCCAGCCAGTTTTATTCCTATTCTTGGTTATGTTTAACCGAGTTTTCTCTTTTACCTCTGTTTTAATTTCCTTATACAATTTTGTATTCTACCCATTCTTTTTTTTTCTTTCCGCAACCCCCCATCTTTCCCTAATTTTTCATAAGTTGGCAAGCCTCTAGGTTGCACGGGTACATATACGTGTGTATGATACACAAATAAAAGATTTTTGAAAATATAGGATACGGGTATGGTGGGCATTAATATTAAAATATAAAGGACCAAATTGTACATAACAAAACGATAAGGACTAAACAAATAGTTTCTCAAGACATAAGATAAAACATTATTTAGCGGTTCTCTTCATTTTTGGAAGTTTTTCATTATTGTCATTTTTTATAATGCATTAGCTTGCGGATTTTATACGTGGCGTAGAGGGTGCTACATTGTTACTGCTCTTTTTGGGCAGATTTGTTTCTGAGTGCTTTTTATTTGCACCTATCTTATACTCGGTCTTGTAAGGGAATGTCTGAAGTTTGTTATACAGTACTTTTGAGTCGAATATCCTGAATTTTTGTCGATTTGTCCATGTTTTTGTACTTTATCATCATGTTATGCAGGAGCTTTTCATGTACCAATTGTTTGGTTATTCTAACACATCACTCTTATGGTTATATTCTTTTGTCCCCTCATTATTGTTAGTATTTTGACAATTTTGTCCTCATTTTGCAGCTTCATATCAGGGTTCTCCTGGAGCTCAAGGCGAAGATGATCCTACTAATACAACTGTCAGTATATCTATATTTATACAAATATTTGGAATAAAGACATTTTTTCCTTTTTTGTTTCACAATTATCGCACTTATATCCCCAATGTTATGCATTTAAATCTTTTTAGTCCAATTTCGCCACGTGTCAAGTTTCCATTTTTGATACGTGGCACTTTGGATTGAACACGTAAAAAAATATTCATAGATCAGGGGATCAAGTGCAAATTTTGTGAAACTAAAGGGACCAAAAGTGTTTTATCCCTATATTTTTCATGCTTGTAGAAATTCTATGCTCACAATTCAGCTATGTATGTAATAATTTGCAGTTATTTGTTGGGAACTTGGACGCAAATGTCACAGATGAGCACTTGAGGCAACTATTTAGCAACTATGGACAATTGCTTCATGTCAAGATACCTCCGGGCAAGCGCTGCGGTTTTGTTCAATTTTCCGACCGGTATGTGTGTGATTCACTATTTTCTTATGGGGTCTTCAAACGTAACATCCCTAGTAAGGCATCTCACAGAATATATACATTTAAAAAGTCGAGTGTGATTAAAGTCGATTCTGTGGTGTGTTGAGACTTAATACTCAGCTTTTTGAAAGTCGGTTTTGAGTGTGATGTTTGATGCGTTTAAAGGGTTGCTTTTCTTTTTAGTCATTCATTGTATAATACAATCCGAAAGGGCGGGTATATTGCAGAAAACTGAGTGGTTTGTTGTGTATGTTTTTGTTGTATTTAACAGAAGCTGTGCAGAGGAAGCTCTAAGGCAGTTAAATGGTACTCAGTTGGCTGGACAAAGCATCAGGCTTTCATGGGGTCGTAGTACCACGAACCGACAGGTTCTTTTTCTTTCTTTTTTTCAGCATAATATAATATAATATCGGGAAAAACGTCACTTTTGGTCCCTTTTGCTTTACAATTTCTTCGTGTCTATGCTTTCTGTTTCATCTTTGCACTGTTATCCCCTCGTCTATCGTTTGTTTACATTCTCGGTCCATTTCTTATCCGCTTTGGGCTGAAATTTTATAGACGAGGGGTGAAAAGTGTAAAGATGAAACATTTGGGATAAAAGCGCCAAGTTCGTAAAACTAAAAGGACCAAAAGTGACTTTATCCCTTACGACTTTCTCTCATCTGTGGGAGAAGATGGATGGTACTAAATCTAATAATCTGTTTTGACTTATTGGGCCAGACTCAGGCTGATCCAAGCCAATGGAGCGGCGGCGGGGGTGGCTATTACGGTTATACCCCTGGTTATGAAGCCTATGGTTATGCTCCCGCTGCAGCGGCAACCCAGGATCCCAACATGTACTATGCAGGCCACCCTGGTTATGGTAGCTACCCACAACAGCCCCAACAGCAGCCTCAGGTACACACACTTCTAAAGATGCACGGATACTAGTCCTGTCTGATACTGCATCTCGTAATCCTCACACATCGAACACTTAATACACTTGGGGGGCAAATTTGTACTTTTTAAAAGCTAGACTAGATACATGATTCAGATACGAAGAAACTTGTTGAAAACTGAGTAAACACCGACATTTAATGGATGAAAAGGTGCCCTAGATGAAAAAAATACCAAAAGGTTGAAGAGAGCCACTAATATAAAATCTTTATTTATTATTTCGTCCTTTATTATGTACGCTTTGGTCCTTATATTTTTAATATCAACCAGTATACGTATCCGTTCTTATACAATCTCGTACATATAAAACAAGAACCTGTAACTACGTAATCTGTAACCTGTATCTACGTATCCATACCCATGCAACCTAGATGAAATATAGATTTTCAACTCGGATCTTTGAGATTTTATTATCTCTACTCGTATATATACAACAATAATATGTTTTTAAAATACGCGTTGTATAGAATATGATACATTTCATTTTGATGTGCAGTGATTGATTTAGCTTGTTGGAAGGATTTTTGGCTGGAGTTGGGAATCCAAAAATGGTGGTGGTCATTTATGTAGCAGTATGATATCTAGAGATACCATTTATTTATGAGCTGCTATATTATATCATCTAGTTACAACTTTTTTTTTTTTTTTTGTTTTTGTTGAGAGTTGCAACTTTGTTATGTTGGATTTTATTTTGTTTGATTTTTGGTGTGAAAAACACCTAACAATTGCAGTGCTTGTTGTGTACTTGTATGCCATTAAAAGCACTTTGAGTGAGTTTGTTTTTTTTTGTTTTTTTTTTCTTTTTTCTATGGGGTGATGATTTTGTTTACTTTGAATTTATGGTATGGCATTTTTATACAAGACATGATATTTTACTCTAGGTTCAGCAATTTCATTACATAGTACCCCATTATCGTATGTTTGTAGTGGCAGTTTAGTCTTTTGAGTTACGGAAGTTCGATATCCTGTATCGACTTTTTATAATGAAATTTTTTTAGACAACCTTTTGTAATCTAGAGCATTGAGGCATTACATTCGATGATTTACATTCACTATGGAGGCTTAACGTTCGATTTACATTTTCCATGAATATGTAGGGGCGGGGGCATCGTAGTGACACTCTTTCATCTAATGAATATTTGGTTTATTTAGACGTAATCCTTTACGAAAAAATGGTTATACCCTAATTATAAAGCCCTCTCGTCTCCGATCCGACAGGGGAAAGGAGAGTTTAATCATGTAACCTAGTGGCTTGGAGACAAAGGCTACTTTAGACCACTTCACTGAAATGTTTGTCATTGGAAGTCAATCAGGCCATATCAAAGATATGTTAACACCCAACCCATTTTTCGGGAATCGAACCGTTGACCTCCAGCTTATGGTCCGAGCGGTCACTACAACACCTAAGCTTATGGCTTGGACATAATCCTTTTCGAATCTCTAGAGGCGGAGGTGCGGGGCAGTGAGGTGTTGTAGCGACAGTCTTGTCTGTAAGTTAGGGTGTATATACAGTTTTTCCGAACTGAACCACTGAGGCATAACCTATATATCCTCAAAATATGCAAATCATTGGTGTTTCTTCTTCAAATTTAAACATGGTTAATGACCACTATCCTCAACATTTAGGGCAGATTAAAAGTCACAACATTGATATTTTGATGTATATTTTGTCTATTAACTCGAATTCGATTCGTTAAGATATAAACAATTAAGTTTAAATTAATATATATCAAATTATTAACACACGAGTATTAGAAAAATTCAATAAAATTACTTTGTAATCTCTATTAGATAAAAATATTAGCTTATCATGTAATGATTTAGAGTTAGATTGATACGTTAGTTTATCCATATAAGCAAGTTCGTAAAAATAACTGAACGTTCGTCAGTCAAGCTTGTGTTCATTCGTATATGAAACTAACCTACACTTTTATTCGAATTCGATTCGTAAAACTAAACAAACAAATAACGATAAACCTTAACGAGCCGAATATGAGCTTTTGCTAAACAACTCGATCCATCATCTAGATTGTAGAACAAGAAGGAAAAAACCGCAAAGGAATGGGCTCGTGGTGTGCATGCGTCATCTTGAAAGATCAACGGCCACCAAAAAACCTTAAGAAAATAATAAACTTTTTTTTTTTCGTTGGCGTTCATCTCTTTGCTGCAAAACGATGGCTTCTTTGCTCGCTAATGGAATTTCAACTTCTTTCCAACAATCTTCATCCGAAATCCCTTCTTCTCCATCTGGGTTCTTCTTTCTGAAGCTCAAATCTTCTTCAAATTATGTCAAGATCCCACATACTTTCCGATTTTCCAAGGTCCGAGCTGCTGACATCGCCTCCCAACCCGCCGGCGGCGCCATCGTTGTCGATTCTCCAAGTAAGCAATCTTTAACCGTCGTCGCAAAAGACGCTGACCCGTTTCGGAAATTCTTGAATAGAGACTACAAATGGGGATTTAATCTGGAAATCGATTCCTTTTCAATTCCAAAAGGGTTATCTGAAGAAACTGTAAAGCTTATATCTTTAACAAAAGGAGAGCCTGATTGGATGCTTGATTATAGATTGAAATCTTATAGAAAGTTCATCAGTTTGAAAGAACCTAAATGGTCTGATAATCTTTACCCAGAAATTGATTTTCAAGATATGTGTTATTACTCTGAGCCCAAAAAGAAACCTACTTTAAATAGTCTAGATGAAGCTAGTGACGAGTTTCTTATGCATTATGAGAAATTAGGTGTACCCATAAATGAAGGAAATAATATAGCTGTTGATGCTGTTCTTGATAGTGTTTCGATTGCAACTACACGTCCAAAAACTTTGGAAGAATCGGGAGTGATATTTTGCTCGATTTCGGAAGCTATTAGGGAGTATCCTGATCTTGTTAAGAGCTATTTAGGTCGCGTAGTTCCCCCGGATGATAACTTCTACGCGGCTTTGAATTCAGCTGTGTTTAGTGATGGATCGTTTGTTTATATACCGAAAAATGTTAGATGCCCTACGCCAATATCGACCTACTTTAGGATAAACGCGATGGAAACAGGGCAGTTCGAGAGGACATTGATTGTAGCTGATGAAGGTAGTTTTGTTGGGTATTTAGAAGGTTGTACAGCTCCTTCGTATGATACGAATCAGTTACACGCAGCCGTAGTTGAATTATATTGTCATAAAGGAGCCGAGATTAAGTA
Organism: Gentiana straminea; assembly: GCA_036785695.1. Lineage (NCBI taxonomy): Eukaryota > Viridiplantae > Streptophyta > Magnoliopsida > Gentianales > Gentianaceae > Gentiana > Gentiana straminea. The sequence continues at coordinate 2,308,660 of JAVUPR010000099.1, read as the reverse complement.
TTCTACGGTCCAGAATTGGTACGCTGGTGATGAAAACGGTAAAGGCGGGATCTTTAACTTTGTTACAAAAAGGGGTATTTGTGCAGGGGCTCGGTCCAAGATATCGTGGACACAAGTTGAGACGGGGTCTGCGATTACGTGGAAATATCCGAGTGTGGTTTTAGAGGGTGATGAATCAGTTGGTGAGTTTTATTCTGTGGCATTGACTAATAATCATCAGCAAGCAGATACAGGGACTAAGATGATACATAAAGGTAAGAATACACGGAGCCGGATCATTTCAAAAGGGATTTCTGCTGGAAAATCAAGAAATTGTTATAGAGGGTTGGTTCAGGTGATGTCCAATGCGGATAACGTGCGGAATTCGTCTCAGTGTGATTCGATGCTTATTGGTGATAATGCTGGTGCAAATACTTACCCTTACATTCAGGTAGTTTTCTTTTGTATCTTGTCATTAGATTCTTTGCTTTTCCTTGCTTATGGTTTTTATTGAATGTTTCTAATACGTTTTGGGGTTACATTAGGGCGTTTTAGCGCCACCACGTCGAATCTACGTTTTTAGCACCACAATACATTAGACTTTTGCATAGTCGATTATAAAACTCACAATCGACTTCATGAAAGTTGATTCTCAGCTCTAAAATCACACTAAAAACGGTGTGGTGCCACGAAAGGCGCCCTTCTTTTCTATCTTGTCCTCAGATTTCCACTTTGAATGTTCTAAAAAGTTTGTGGCCTTTGCTTGTTTTCATAGTTTTTCTCTAGAGGCCCTTAAACTATTGCAATCGTAACTTTGGCCCTCGAACTATTTTCTTAACAAATCAAATATTTTTTTTTCTTCTTGGCAACATATTGGTCCTTAAATGGTCTGCATTGATCAGTATCTGCTGGTTAGGGGCCAGTATGTTACAAGTAAGATTGTTTAGGGGTCATTGTGTTAAAATAAAAAAGTTTAGGGACCAAAATGCTACGATTGCAAGAGTTAAATGAGCTTCCTCTTTTACCCTTCCTCTCAAATCTTGATCTCATAATCTCTTGGGATGTGTCTTTCTTTAGCCTCATTGACTTCTGTCTTAAGAAAACTTTGTTATTCATTTCACCAGTCGAAAAATCCAAGCGTGCGGATAGAACACGAAGCAACGACATCAAAGATCGGCGAAGATCAGCTATTCTACTTTCAACAGAGAGGAATCGAGTACGAAAATGCGATGGCGGCCATGATTTCTGGGTTTTGTAAAGATGTATTCAATGAACTGCCTGGTGAATTTGGTGCTGAAGTTAATCAACTTATGAGCTTGAAGCTTGAAGGTTCTGTTGGTTAAAGGCCCCTGCCAAAAATGATGATAAATAAATACTGAAGAAGTTTCTGATTTTTATGCTTTTTATTTGAGAAAATAAACGTTTCTTTTCTTAATTTCTCAAGTTTTCTAAATTTTTTTCTTCTTTTTCCAAAATTTTATTCTCTCCCATCCTTGAGAAAAGTTATTTGAGAAAAGAAAATATTTTTTCTTCTTTTTAATAAGAATATCCATATTTTCTTACATTTTTTTATTCAATTCTTTTCTTTCTCAATTTTTCTTTTCTCATGTCTATTTTCACTACTATTTTTTCTTTTTTCTCTCTATACCAAACATGTCCTATGTGCAATGGTGGAGTTATTAAATGTATTACATTGTTATATCATCAAATGATAGAGTTGGTTTCGATGTCTTCTTTTATATATATATATATATGTTTTTTTATTGAATCGTCGAGGTTCTAGTATGAATCTAATATATCCATAAATCTCTGACTGATATTTATGAAATGATAAAATATGACAAAAGCTATATATATATATATATATATATTTATATTATATATATATATATATATATATATATATATATATATATATATATCAGCCGATGAGGCGATGACCCGATTATAAATTTTTTTTTCTTTTCCTTCGAGAGAGGCCTGACCTGATTGTTATTGATAGGGGCAAAAAGTGTGCGTGAGCCTGATTGAATTCTGGGTTCGAGCCTCAGTGGGTCTTGGGTTCGACTCTCAATAGCGGCAAAAAGTGTGCGTGAGCATCAGTGAGTCCCGTGTTCGAGTCTTAGTGGGGACAAATAGTGTGCGTGTGTTACAATATTGTGATGCCGTTTCAGTCAAGTAAATAAATAAATAAATATATTATATCAACTTTGTAACACCTTAGATCTTTATATGATAGATATAACTTATAATATAGGCATTGAAATCTTTGCCATCCTTGTTTATTTTCTTGAAAATAAACATGTCGTTCTGCAAGTCTAAAATAGATTTCAAGGTATTAGTGTATCACAAATATCTCACAACTAAAATTAAGATCAAAATATTGTATGATCACAAATATATCATAACTAAAATCAAGATCAAATATTGTGTTATGTCTACACATATATAGCATTTTAGAGATACATCATACATAAAACAAATGAGTATGATTATAATAGAACGAAATGAAGTTTCATTTCAATGGAATGAAAAATATTTATTTTTATTACTTATCATATTTAAAGTTACAAAACATGTATTTCGTTAATCGTTGTATCTGAGCGGTTCCGACGGTGTGAAACTATTTTAGAAAGGTCTTATTTTGCATGGCAATATCAAGAATCATATCCAATTGTTTGGATGATGACCCTTCTTGACCTTTTTCATGATCCCAACTTGCCTTCTTCAATATTTCCTTCACTTCAAATGCTTTATTTCTAATATCCTTTCCTTCATTCCCATGAATTATCATTTTAATTTTACCTTCTATATCTTCTTGACTTACCTCCATTTCTATACCATTAGCTACCCTAATACAAACCCCAATTTCTTCCTCTAGAAATTTGGCGTTAAACGGTTGCTCGAACTCCATCGGCCATGACAACATCGGGACACCGTTACTAAGTGCTTCGATGGTCGAGTTCCATCCACAGTGAGTCAAGAACGCACCGACAGAAATGTGGGATAGGATTTCTTGTTGAGGTGCCCATTCGAGCATCAATAACCCTCGTTTACTTTTCTTGATTCTTTCTAGAAATCCTTTTGGAAACCAACCCTTGTTTTCTGGCCGAGCAACCCAGATGAAGTTTATGCCACTAGCCTCTAGAGCCAGGGCTAATACCATTGATTGTGATGTAGAAGGCGCGCTTTGTGACCCAAATGCCACATAAAGTACTGACCTTGAAGGCTTTGAATCAAGCCATTTAGTACAACTAGAATCGATTATAACGCCCGTTGAAGGTGAAACTACCGCCCCAATCGAACATACGTGACACGAAAATCGTTGCTTGAAGTAATTCAAACCGACACGATCAATCTCCTCGACCGTGTTGAATAGTAATGCATCGGTTTTCAACCAACCTCGAAAAGCTTCACATAAAAATGGTGAAGTCCCTTTTTCATTCTTCATAAGAGAAGGTAGATCTCGAAACTTGAACCGGTAACCCGAAGGGAAACCGGGAAGAGAGAAATCGTCCTCTTCTTCCACCCCGAGGCTTCGTTTCAAGGGATGAGGGAGATTAGTCCATAAGGTATGATAAATCGCCATGCCAAAACCTCCGCTCGGAATGAAAACCGAATTGAATATACCAAAACTACGAGCAACCTCAGCCGGCCACCCGTATAACATGTCCGAGATTACGCAAAGCGGTGGATCGTTCTCCTGAACAAGATCCAACAATAGTCGAGTGAACGCAGGCTGTAGGGAAGCAGACGCTTCGCATAGGCGAATAATGTGATGGAGTGGTAGTGTGTCGGTGCACTCGCTTCCGGGAGGGAGCCCGTGATCTTCGCTACGAAAAGGTAGTTCGCAGAGACGGATGGTGGACTTATTCGGTATCTGTGATCGGAGTTTCTTGATGTTAAGAGGCGTATTCACGATCGTAACGTTACGATGATTCTCTCTTTCGAGTTTGCAGGCTAATGCCATGAAAGGAATAATATGGCCTTTAGCCATGAATGGAAAAAGCAAAATACTATGTGATTTTGTCATTTTAGTAGTATTTGTGATTTTGAGGAGATGGTGCATATACATATATATGGTATTTATTGTAATATAAATACCGATAAAATCTGTTATTAAATCTTGATGAAAGCGAAATTCAGCAGTCTACTTGATAAAACTCATAAATGAAGAGCATAAAAACCGGCCCTCAAAATAAAAAAAAATGAATAATGACAGGGATTTTTCGTCGTTATTAATATGCTCAGATACAATTTCGTTAAAAACTAAGTGTTATTTAGAAGTGTATCTAATAAATTACTCCGTAGTTGTTTACTATCGTCATTACAAAGACAGGTTTGATTTTAAAGTGTATTTAGAAATATATTATTACCAACAAATACGAAACGATCAAAACTTTACATAACATCTATATTTAACATCATTTTGTCCTGTTTAAAATTTATCTAACTCTAAAAATGAATAAATTAAGGTGCAACGCCTCTGTCCTCGATACTGAGTCATTATCCGAAAATGAAACGTTCGGCAAGTGAGAAATAGAACCCTAAATCCCACGTAAGTCTCGTGTCATATCAGAGTAATAAAAGATTCGTGCGGAAGAAAACAAGCAGAATACTCGGGAAAATAGACCCTCAGGGTCTTCCAAACAACCAACTCAACCAGAATTACGAATGTTGTCAAACTACATCATAAATACCTGAAAGAAACACTATTATCCATTACAAATCACTTGTCTGAAAAGAATGAACAACTATAAAAGGAAACTAAAACATAAACAACTCCATTGCTCCACTCCTAAGCTAGCACTCCAAGCTCGTCGTCAAAACAACAAGTACCTGCAATCTTCTTATTCCAAATGAATGAGTGAGCACCGGCCTAATACTCAATAAGGAGAAAGAAGATCAAAGGGGAGATTCATGGTTGTCATAAGTCAGGAGACACGACATGAATCTACTTTATCCACTTTACAAACAGTTGAAAGGAAAACTTGAAGAATTCGTAAAACGCCTTTAAAAGCATCTCTTGACACATATAGAACTTACTTTAAAACTTAACTTGACATACAAGGGAAAACAACATGTAAACCAACTTTAAACCATGCATAGAAAACATGTCTATTAACTACATTAATTTATCTTGCATGTACTTGTTCGTTACATTAATTACTTACTTCTGTAACCTACTCGTGTTCTTGTCTTGTCTTGGCTTGTCTTGTCACTTACATAACATGAGGGCATGGTGCGACAGGGGGAACATGACTAGGCATATGTCATACGTAGGGCTAAGTCACGATAACCCGTTCGGTACATCGTCTTGAGAACGACATAGGGAATACAACTAGTCACACATCCGACATGGGACTTAGAACCCATGGTACTCCGTTCAGTACATGGCAATGTCACTAACTATAAACACATAGGTGCACATAAACTCTCATGTCTAACCTATGGGAACATACAAAGACCTTAACAACACCGAACTACCATCTTATCCGCGTTATTAATATGACAAACAAAACCCAAAACTCAGTTAGGACTTAAAGACAACTTCCTGGACACCTTGTTGGAGACCCGGACTGCCCAGAACTAAGTCTGGGATCAGTCTGGGCGTTGTCCCGAGTGGTGGCCAGGGACACCGGCCCATGCTTCAGCCTTAGTCTCAGTTTTAGTGTCCAGGACACCCAGAATCTAAGTCTAGGGATCAGCCCGTGCGGTTTCTCGGGTGAATGGCCAGAACACAGACCCAGGCTTTAGTCCCGGACATGATTTATGACCTTGGACGCCGAGGAACTAATCTGGGACTCGATCCGTGCGGTTTCCCGGCTGGAGGGACGGGAAACCGGCCTAGTGTTAAGCTCCAAGATCAGTTTCTGGTCCAAGAATTAACCGACAGAACCCTAACACATAGTATGTCCGATTTTCATGCAATTTAACCGTAAAAACAAAAACAAAACCAACTGAAAAATAAACTTCAAAATAAAGATGGAACCTTTTGATGAGAAAAACTCTTTACCTTAAAGACGAGTTGAAACCAAAGCCAAACGATGAACGAACTACGATCGAATCCTGAACCCTTGGTTAAGCATGCCGGTCAGTCCTGGATTGCCCGGAACTTGTCCCGGGTTGCCCAGAACTCATCCTGGACATGAACTGGGGCGCTTCCCCGGGTGACGGCTAGGGGAACCGGCCCAAGTTTTAACCAGAATGCAAATTATATTCTGGGGATGTTTTGGAGCCTATATATATAGGCTTTTGGAAGCCCTTGGTTGATTTTCAAAGACTTGGAAGAAAAGAAAACTTACCAAAAAAAAAAGGAAAATAAATTCCGAAAGGACGAAAATACCATTACAAGAAGGTGAGTGGTTTTACATAAGATGATATAATGTTGAGTATAGACTATGTATGCATAGTTGTAAACTAACATTATATGAAGAGCATAGTATTTGTCAAATTCAAAGAAATGTTCAAATGATACCCCCCCAAAAAAAAAAATCCTTAAATCACTCAATCTATTTTCATAAGGTAAAGTTCACGATCAATCAACACATATCACTTGCCATATGGAGTGCAATAATTTTCCAGTCATTTATAATACAGTCTCTTTTAAATGCAATATAATTGTGTGATATGAGGCCCAAATGAACTTTGGTGATGTTTGGAGGAAGTGGATGAAAGGGTGTCTCTCCTCGGCCACACTTTCAGTTCTTATTAATGGTAGCCCAACAAAGGAATTTGGAATGGAAAGGGGCATAAGGCAAGGTGACCCTCTTTCCCCTTTTCTGTTTTTGATTATTGCTGAATCTCTAAATGCTATGATCGAAACGGCGGTGGGAAAAAAGTTACTCAAAGGTATTGATATTAATGATTCGGAAGTGAGTTTGATGCATTTACAATTTGCGGATGATGCCATCTTTTTTGGTGCTTGGGATAAGGATAATCTTGAAAATTTGAGTAGAATCTTAAAACTTTTTGCCTTAACTTCTGGGTTGAACATCAATATGGGGAAAAGTAAGCTTTTTGGGATTAATGTGCATGAAAATGAGTTATTGTTTGGGGCTACTTCTATTGGTTGCAATACGGGTTCCTTGCCTTTCATCTACCTTGGATTGACTGTGGGAGAAAATATGAATCGCGTTTCTGCTTGGCAACCGGTTATTAATCGTGTTAAGAATAAACTTGCAGGGTGGAAATCTCGGTTGTTGTCCTTTGGAGGCAGGTTAACTTTGATAAAAGCGGTTCTTGGTAGTCTTCCGTTGTACTAATTCTCGCTTTTCCATGCTCCTGATGCCGTGATACGCATGCTAGAATAATTGAGAGCTAATTTTTTTTGGGGTGGGGGACAAGGTGAGAGAAAAATTTCTTGGATATCTTGGAATACTATCATTAAACACAAAAAACATGGGGGTCTTGGGGTTGGGGGGCTAAGGGTTCAAAATGAAGCTTTGCTCGGAAAGTGGTGGTGGGGATTTGAAGCGTGTCATTGTTTCCGTGTATGGTGAGAAAGGAGGGTTTTGTAGTGATGAGGTTAGGAGGGCTAGAGGGAAAACGTGGAGGGGTATCATTAAGAATAGTTTTAGAATTGAGCAAAATAGGGTGAAGCTTTTAGATTCTTTGAGGTGGAAGTTAGGTGATGGTGGTACTATAAATTTTTGGAAGCATGTTTGGTTAGGAAAGAAATCTTTAGAGGAGTGTTATCCTAGATTGTATGCCCTTGCTTGTGCTAACAATTGTGTTGTTAGAGAAATGAGGGGCATTGGAGGGTGGGTATGGGATTGGAGAAGGGATTTAAGGGGTAGGGAATGTGGGGAATTTATTGATTTACTTAACATTGTCTCTACTTTCATTCTAATTGATGAAACAGGGGATAAACCATATTGGAGTCTTCACGCCAATGGTAGATTCTCGGTTGCATATCTAAAGCGGATTCTCTCATGGACCGAGGAGGAGTCTCGAAGCTCAAGATTGTGCATGGTTTGGAATAATGCTATATCTTCAAAATTTAACGTCTTTTGTTGGAGGGCTCTTCACGGGAGGCTACCTACGCTAACTAATATTGCTAAAAGGGGTATTGTTGTCCAAGATGTGAGTTTTCCATGGTGTAAAGCAAGCGAGGAAGACGAGATTCATATATTTTTTCAATGTCCCTTTGCCTTGCAGATTTGGCAATTTCTCTTTTGTTGGTGTAATATCTCAACTCCGGTGCCTCTTTGCTTTGACGATCTCTTGCATCTTCATCCGTTTGCTAGGGATCAAAAGGAGAATTGGTGGTTATGGGATGCTATTGTTAAAGTGGCACTTTGGACTCTTTGGACTAGACGCAATTCGCTAGTCTTTAAATCCAAATCTTGTACAACCAAAGAGGTGTTTAAAGAATGTCAAGTCAAAAGTTTTGAATGGGTAACTGGTAGGAAAAGTAAGTTGTACATTGAGTGGGCCGGTTGGAAGAGTAATCCTTTTAATTATCACACTATGTAGTTCGATTAGGTTCGGTGATTTTATTCTTAAGTTGTATTGTTTTTGGACTTTGGTGGATCTTGTCTAGTGCCTTACTAGACCTAATAAAATTTCTTATTGCTGTTCAAAAAAATAATTGTGTGATATGAGGACTTGCATAAGTTATTTTAACACACTCTCTCGATATCACATCGTTACTTCAAAGATAATTACAAACTTTTTTTTCGTATTTTTTTTGTACCCACAGAGTACTTAACGGTGTGATTTTTGATTCCGTGTACAAGGCCATTCGGGTGTCCGTTTCGCCTGCCGTTTGCACCGCCGTGCCTTATTTATCGTTGTGGTCACAGCATCAAACTTAATTTTTCTTTATTTTACATAATTTTCATTCAAAGTAAAATGCATCAAATTTTGTAAAATGTATAATGAATAAATAATCTGCATTTCATGCGATACATATAATACAAAATTTGCAGATTCTGTAACTTGTAGATTTAGGCAGAGATTATCTCTACTTTATATATTTATCGTATTTTACAATAGCGGCTAAATTACAATTTTCGTCCTCTAAATGGTCCTCTAAATTGGTTTTTTTTGGTCTTTGTTTTTCTCTGGCGACAATTTTAGTCCTGTAAATGGTCTCTTTTTGCAAAAATAGTCCTGAACGCCGGAAATACCACTTACAGGACTAAAATTGGTCTTTTAATCTTTCAATCTTTCTACATACAAAAAAATTATGATATCTAAAATACATTAATCATCTATTCATCTTACTAATTAAAAATTTGATTACATTACATTACCATTATTATTTATTAAACATTTAAACTATAAGAAAAATAGTAAATTATTATATGAAAATTACCCCCACTTAAGAACTTAGGGCTTGTGTTGTTGTGTAGGGAAAGATTGATACTTGATATTATTTATAACTTGAAGATTGAGATTAAAATTTATGAATTGTGGGAAATTGAAAGAAGGAAAGGCAAAAAAAAAAAAAACAGCAACTGAGAGTGAAGAACAGGCAGGGAAGGGGAAACGAAGGCAAGGGAAGGGATAAGGAGGATGACGTATTTAGGAGTGAAGTGAAGTTTTTATTTTTTTTGTTTGTTTTATTTTTTTTTGTGTGCCTTTTTTTTTATATATAGATATCATTCCTTATAAGAAAAGGGTAAAATTAGGATTTTAGTCCTTTAACTTGGCTTATTTTGAATTTTAGTCCTTTCTCATAACTCCGTGAGAAAATGGTCCTCTAAATTGGTTTTTTTTTGGATTTTAGTCTGTATCCGCCGGAAATAGGCGATTGACGCACTGGAATCTTTAAAAACGCTTACGTGGCAATTTAGTTAGAGACTATTTTTAAAAATTCCAGCCTTAATCAACTATTTCCTATGGATAGACTAAAATCCAAAAAAAAACAAATTTAAAGGACCATTTTCCTCACCGGAAGGAGAGCAGGACTAAAATCCAAAATAAAAGCAAGTTAGAGACTAAAATCCTAATTTCTTGAAAAGAAAGAGTGGGGAAAGCAAGAGGAGGTATCCACATGGATGTATTTTGGATTGAGAAGGTATCCACGTGGGTGTATTTTTGATTGGTCTGATATTTTTGAAATGTATCAACCACCAATTTCCACCCTTTTTTTGAAATTATCAACCACTTTCTCAGGCCATTAATTTCACCACTCGAATCTGTTCCTCTTTTGCGGTCTTGCATTTTCAAATTAACTCTTGAATGAATCCATCCCTATAGTTTCTTTCCAGAATGACTCTCCATCTTCTTCCATTGATTAATTGTTTCAATGAGTTAATGATCCAAGAAATTGAAAGGTCAAGATGATATTTTTTTTCCTAATCTCAGTTTTTATATGAAGTTCTAGATTCAGAAACATGCCAACACACAATGTACACTCCTTCACTTATTTTTTTTGTATTTTTTTTTATTGTGTCCGGCTTTTGTGCACTTTTCGTTTTCGTGATTAAGTGTGTTTTTAAGTATATGCATCCGGTGATATTTTTAGTCTGGATGTTTTGATTTCTGGTTGATTAAGTAATATATCCTTTATCAGTCCAGATGAATGCAAAAGGTCCTTGCTTTTTGTATTTATTAATCTGGCGGGTTTCATAGATGCAAGAAATTAAGGTTAGTGAAAAGGAAAAATTGCTTTAGATAGAGAGTTGCCATATCATTTTTTTTTTTTTTTTTGGGGGGGCCAACTTAGCTCATGAAACATAACGGTATTTACAATGCTAAAATTGAACAAAGGCATATCCATTATAATGCTTGTAATGGTTGATAATAATATGGCGTGTAGTTTTGAATATGCTTACTGATTTTGCAACAGAGTTTAGATCAACTTTTGATATGTATGGAACAACAATTTGGAGATTGGGTTCTAGAGAATTGAAAATCATGAAAGGTTTAGCCATTTTTTTCTTATTAGTCGTTTATTTGCATTCAAAAAATTAGAAAAACATGTGTTACAGATATGAGGATTTAAGCTTTTACTTTCAAAACTTATGCTTTTTTTCGACGTGTACGCGAAATAAACGGTATGTGCATGTTTCCATGTCAATAGACAAATATGTTTATCAATTTTTTTTAATCTTGCTACAATACCCCGAATATTACCCTTTATTCGTACAAAAATGATTGAAATTCCCCCTACTTAAGGTTTATAAAATTTGGGCATTCGTCATTTTTAAAATAGATTTACATATACACTACGCATGTTCAACGGACCGTGCAATGCACGGCCTTTAGCCACTAGTATCTTAATATAAACGAATGGACATGCATTTTAGTGCAAAACCAAGCAAGCAAAACACAATATTAATTGGCCTTTCAAGTTTATTTGTTTATTTTTACATTGTCAAATGGACTCAAAGCCGTCAATCAAGTTGACTTTAATGAATGTTTTTCTTTACTTTTTATTTCATGATTTAAGTTCTTAGCTTGGGTAATCTTGGAAAAATGAACATTCCATGTTAGAGGTGTGCATTAACAAACAAACAAACCACCCCCACCTCCACCCCCACCCCCACCCCCCCTTAAAAAATGAAAAATCCAATAAGTACTGAGAGCAACCATACTAAACCCTTTCTAGAGCTGTTCTTGCTATTTTTTCGTCGAAGAGAAGGATTAATTGGGCAAATATGAAATAATGAGACCATTCTAGATAATAAAATTTCAAGTCTCTCTATCCCCTTATCTATTTTGGGAGAGTGAATAAGATCATGTTCTCTCTCAAAAGAAGGCCCAAAACCTTATTTTTATTAATATTTAATATTATTTTATCAATAAATTCAAAATATTTACCACCATTATAAATCTAATCACACATAAATAATCCCTACAATTCTTTTATATTTATCACCATTACAACATCACATCACACACAAATTATCTCTACAACTCTTCTATATTTATCCTCCAATCATCTTTCTCCATATCATCCAAACATCACCAATCAATAGCCTTATCTCCCGATCACCACTACTCTTGCTCTGAAATGGGCTTGGGAGCATAGACAATACTCTGTTTCTATTTATTTTAATTAAAAGCCCATATCTACCCCCTCGATGGCAGCCCACAATCCACACCTAAACCAAACCCACAAGCACAATGACAATAAAATTTGCATTTTAATATGCGGGTGTGAGAATAGAAATCAAATGTGTGTGTGTGTGTGGGGGGGGGGGGGGGGGGGGGGGGGGGGGGGGGGCAAAAATAAATTAATAGGGACAATTATCCAAAGGACGCATATTGGATTTAATTAGACAAAAATGACATCCAAAACAAAACGTGGTTATAAGGACAAAAAATAGGTAGATAGACCTAAATACCTTAATGAAGAGAAAAAAAAGGGAAGAAAATGCGCCGAAAAGAAATGTAGCGCTATTGTGTTGTAGTTGTTTTGTTTATGTATTTTTTTTTCCCCTTTTCTGAACGCTCTTTGTTCTTTGTGTGTTTTTTTTTTTATTTTTTTATTTTATACTTACAACTTCTTCTCTTTTTCTTTTTTCTTTTTCTTATTTTTTCCAACCACCGCGATGTATTGATCATCCCGATATAGTGACCACCTCAATACATTGACCACTGCGATGCAGTCACCACCGCAATCCAGTGACCACCCCCGGTGCATTGACCACCACGATGTATTGACCTACGTGCTGCATTGACCACCCCGATGTAGTGACCACCGTGATTCACTGATCACCGCGATGCAGTGACCACCCCTGATGCATTGACACCGCGATGCAGAGACATCGGGATGTTATGACATTGGACGATGCAGAGACACCGCGATGCAGAGACATAGTGATGAAATGACACCGCGATAAAGAGACACCACGATGCAGATACATCACGATGAAGTGACACCGTATTCCAGTGACACTGCGATGCAGAGACACCAAGATGAAATGACACCGTGATGCAGTGACCACCCCGAGCAACAACCACCACCATGTAGTTACACCCCCGATGCATTGACCACCGCAATGTAGGACCACCACAATGCAGGGGCAACCCCGATGCAGTAACCACCCCGATTGAGAGACACTGTGATGCAGTGACCACCCCCGATGTATGCAGTGACATCGGCAATCATATATGTGTGACATCAACAATTTATGCAGTGACAATGGCAATCAGATATGCAGTGACATCAACATTTTATGTAGTGACATCAACAATCATATATGAATGACATCAACAATTTATGTAGTGACATCGGCAATCATGTATGCAAAGTGTCTCAGATTTTATCTAAGCAAAATAAACAAGTAATAAAAATAATCCGGTTTACCCCAAGTGCAGGGATCGTAGTATAGAGGTTAATACCGGAGTCGAATCACAGGGAATCGAGGTTGTTTATCTAGTTTATTAATCTTTCTAAAGGTTGTCACGAAAAACACAAAACAAAACTAAAACGAATACAATAAACTGGACAGAGGGTTGTCAATCCAAAGCCAGGAAATATGATTACGAACTTAAAATAACTAATTCTATTTTATAAACTAAAACGAAAATAAAATTCTAAGCTAGCAACGAAGAACAAGGCACAATGATTCTTTCAATTAAGTTAACGAGGAACAAGCAATGATCCACCTATCTCGCAACTCTCGATTTCTACCTTAGATCGTTTAGTGAAGATTTAATAAAGATGTGGTTCACCTATCAAAGGTATGAATTCCTACTCTCGTAGATAATTCGCCTATTAATCTTTCATCTCTCGATCTTAAAGATTAACGCTTCCATAACAAAGGTGTAAGATTTCTCAATCTAGCAACCTAGAATTCTAACCTAGCAACTCTCGTTATTTTTAGGTTAAAAATCCCATCTTTACTACGGTGATCTAGGTCTAACAACGATTTTCATCAAACGTTAAATAAACACATAATAAAGAAACAAACTTTAAATAAAACTCACAAAGCATCCAAGAATCGAAATCAAGTTGTTGCAGAGATTGGTTTCACACGCTTGTTCAAATCGCTTAGCCTTTATTCATCGTTTATATGCAAATACTATAAGTAAAAAGTAAAAGAAAAGATGTTTAAAGTAGGGGAAAAACTCAGAAAAGTCGCCTCCCAAGGGGCCTGGGGCGGCCAGGGGTGAATTGTCGTGTTTAGGGTTGGAAACAAACACGACTATAAATAGGTTTTTAGGTCGGTTTCAGCAAAGGCGGTGGCTGGACGCCCGTCTGCAGGGCTGGACGCCCGTTCATATTGTCAAAAATCTTCGAGTCGGGCCGAGTCTTCTCAAACGCCCGTCCTATACATTTTCAAACGCTCGTTCACTAAAAATCTGAACATCCTGATCCAACTTCTCCTCCTGGACGCCAGTCCACTCTTCTGGACGCCCGTTTGGGTAAAAATCATGCTTTCCTGAATTGAGTAGCTCCAGTGGACGCCAGTCCATGCTTCTGGACGCCAGTCCAGGTTGGACGGATGGCAAAGGTGCGTTCGGTCTTCAATATCTTCATTCCATCTTCGACTTGCATCCCCTTCCTTCCATTTAACCTTCAATCAAGTATCTTTTCAGCTCCTTCAATCCCTCTCCATGACATGTAAATGTATCTTCAAAACCATGAGAACACGCAAAGTGTAAAACCATAGATAATTACCAATAAAATCACGAAATTAGCTCAAGTTTACACTTAAAGACTTTTAAAACTCATTTGCTCAATAATTCGATTAAACCCTTAATTTCTATGCAAATTATATGAATATGGAGGAAATCATTATAAAATATAACGTTATAAATCATATAAAATCACCCTTAACACAAAGACACCGCGATGAAGTGGCCACCATCGATGCAGAGACACCGCGATGCAGAGACCATTGGGATGCAGTGATCACCGGGATGCAGTGACATTTGATGAAGCAACACCGTGATGACATTTGTTATTTTTCTGACTTAATTTCATAAAATTGATTTCTTTTCTTCATAAAATCGACTTCAAATGGCTATATCTTTTGATATAAAACTACGATCAACATAAATCTTTCACCTTAATTCATATTTTTATGCAGTGACATCGGCAATCATATATGCAGTGATATCAACATTTTATGCAGTGACATCGGCAATCATATATGCGTGACATCAACAATTTATGCAGTGACATCGGCAATCTGATATGCAATGACATCAACATTTTATGTAGTGACATCAGCAATCATATATGAATCACATCAACAATTTATGTAGTGACATCAATGTTTTTGTTGAACTTTTTATCCCGAAATTAGGAAGATTTTTCAGGGGAAATTGAGCTTATGAGCCGTGTCGAGCTATATCGAGTACTTAGCCAGTCGAGTTCGATGTTGCCTTTTTATGACACAATCGAGCCCGGACTTTTTTTAGTCGATTCGAGCTCGAGCCTAGGGAGTATCGACTCGGCTCGGATCGATTACACCCTAATGTGAATGACACTACACTTATTTTACAAAGTTACCAATTTTTGTATGAAATTGCATATGCAATGACATCAATGTGATTGCATCAATTCTCTAGCTGTATATGCAGTGACATCAATATCACCGCATCAATTTTATTCCAAATCATACACAAACCCACCATCAACGTATAGCTTTTCTTCTTTGTTTCAAGGTGATGCATGTTAAACTAATTGATCATTATTACATCATGGTCAACGGAGTCGATACGCGATGTGACACTCGTTGAGTCACAACGGTTATGTCCGGATCATTACACAAAAAAAAAAAGGAAGGAAAAAATAAAATATCATCCAAAGCCCGAACTTTTTTAGGGATGAGCTATATCATAAATCTCATATCACCAATTAAGCTTTCCGGTAACTTTTGGAGTTGGCACCATCTAAAAATAAGTTTGGAGGGAGGGTTCAAACACAACTTACACATCAATACACGGTAGATTAAAATAAATAGTAAATTGAAGCCTTGGATTTTTGTAACAAAGGAATGAAGGCTTCGGTCATTCTTTTTGCACAATAATAGTTTATCCCTATGCCTTCATTAGCTGATTCATACGTCTGTGTCACATATTTACTCACATTTGGGACTTCTCTTGCCTGCATAATCATAAGCAGAAATGTACAAAAACACCATTAGCATCAATAAAAAACACACTCGCTACCTTCAAGCAACAATGTATAGAATGCATACATAATCTCAAATAAAGCCCATTAGCATGAGAAAAATCATACAACTTGTGGAAACAAAAGGACAGTTTTCAAAGAAAATAAGAAACGAAAAACAAAGGATTTAAGCAAACCAACATTTCTAACAAATGTATGTACTAAATATACACAGCAAGTACAACTCTATAAAATGACTAACACGAAAAAAATACTCATCTAAAGATTCGTTAAAAATAAAATAAGCAATATTTTTTCCACCCATCGCCAATTTCACTTAATTGGGAATGTAGTAATGAGAACAGAATGACAACTTCCTTCAACACCAATAAATTTCCAAGATCAAAGTCATCATGTACTTTGCAAGCAGAAAGCAATGTTCCCCAAACCAAACCATTTGGCTATATAGGCATGTCATTGATGAACCTCTCAGCTTCCTTCAATCTTCCGGCACGACCTAAAAGATCGACTATACAAGCGTAATGTCTACAGTAGCCTTCTTGAACCAACCCACAATGACTACAAGCAGAAAGAACACCGACAAAAGTAACTGAATCCGGTGACTACAAGCTGAAAGAACACCGACAAAAGTCACTGCATCCGGGCTAACTCTAGCTTTTTTCATACATTCATATAAAGGTAAATCCTCTGACCCTTTTCCATTTTGAGCATAGCCTGCAATCACAGCTGTCCAGATAATGACATCAGGATCCTGAATTTGCTGAAACACTTTATGACAACCTTCTACAATTCCAGCTTTTGAGTGTCACCGTATCTTCGGTATTGTAATGACATATGAAGATGCAGTGCCAATCAAATACATTTTTTGGCAGAAGCAGTGACAACAAAAATAATAACAATAATACTTTACATAACAATGATGGTGATGATTGGATCATAATGAAATGATCACAAGCAAATTTAACACCAATGGCAACTCATGTCACCCACTGAAACAACTCAAATTGAGATAAGAAACCAAAATCGTGTTGCCCAAAACAATAAAAAGCAAGCAATCAGCTACATTTTCAGGTGTTATTACCTGAAAGATCCACAATGACATTGAAACCCCACCATTGAAGAATGGCTAACACGGATCGGACCGTGGTCCAATCGCACAACCCATTCTCATCGATTTCTGAAATGAAGAAGCCTCATAGCTCTACTTCCTGGATCCCAATATACGATGATTTTGGTCTTCTCCCCCTGTATTAAGCGAAAAATTCAACAAGTTTTCAGCAAAAATTGTAGCAGTAGGCTCTACAACCATGGCACAAATGTTCTTTGAAGGTTGAATAGCTGAAAGCAGCTTTCTAGAATCCAACCTCATCGGAATTACAGGGTATATTTCATCAGAATCATAGGAATGAACCCAAGCTATATCAGGTTTCTTTCGATTTTTCTTTCCCATGGATCAAAAGAAAGATAAATGGGAGAAGAAGAAGGAAAGAAAACGAAAAAAAAAACAAAAAACAAAAAAACCAAGCAAACAGGAACACCGTAACAATGGATTACCGGACGGAAAGTGCTAGAATCATGGCTGCCGGTGAGAGAAGCATCTCTCGATCCAGAATCCACGACAAGATATCTCCTTTAATTCATCGGCCTTTGAGAAGGCACGGCCCCATCTTGACATGGTTTAGTTAGCTAAATGTATTAAGAAAGATGACAGAAACGAAAAGCATACAAATCAAGTCAAAGTAACTTACAAAGGCATCTCGATAATGAACAAACGATTATATGCAGATAGTGAAAAAAAATAAAAAACAATGTTGTGTTCAATGGTGCAAAACCATTTTGACAGTAAACACATGAAATACATATTACAAATCTTAGGATTTCCAAAGTTGTTCTTAAAAAAAAGATTACCAAAGTTAGTTGTAGTGAATGTTTAGAGCTACACCAACATACAACTACAAGCCATATTATCAACCATTAGAAGCATATAATGGCTATTAAAAAGGTAATACACTCTGTTTAATTAAAAGGTAAAACACTAAAAGACAATGACAATAATATTATCTACCTTTACCAGTGTGGGTTACGCAAGGCAACATGATAGGAGAGCCAAAACGAAATACATTACAAACCAATGGCCAACAGTACAAAAACTAAAAGATTAGCTTGTTTTGAATTTGTCCAAGTTCTTCTTGGTATGCCTTTGTTGAATTTTAACATTGTTATTACCGATATGTTTGAGCTAAGTTGGCCCAAAAAAAGAATATTGTCAGCATCAAACATCCGAATCAACATAGACATGTTCATACATAGACATAACTACTTTATCAATCTTTAAAATGAAAAAGAATACAATTTTTAGTGGTCTAACCTGAGATTATTAATTACTTCCCGCGTCGATCGATTCGAGCAAACATTATGTAGGCATCCGGATCACTATATAAACCATGGAAACAAAAACTATATTTTCCTGAAATTCACAACCTAAAAACATATTGAATGAAAAATATCTCAAATTAAGATGATATGAATCACCTGTTAGAACATTTCTTATGTGATTCAATCACATTATTCCCGGATCGATTATGCTAAATTATTGAGAATCAGAGAACGATATTAATCTACAAATATACCTGAATCCATAGCAGCGGAAGACTCTGTAGATGTTGTAGGATCGATCTTTCAGATCTACACACCGTCTAGTAATTTTCAGAGGAACCCTTTAGAATTCTCTCTCGTAGTTCTCTTCTGGTAATGGGAGGCGAGAGGAGAATAGATCGGTGTGTGACCTGCGACCATAACCCTCCTTATATAGTGAAATATATTTTAGGTATTTCCATTTCTACCCATCAACGAAATAGAAATTACCACTTAGTCTCTACACATAAAAGGCCCACACCCTAATGATACATTATAGCTCAACAACCGTAAACCGAATTAGATCACTTTTATATCGAGCTAATATTTATCGACAGTCCATAATAAATAATTATTTCACGTATAAGCCCAACGTTGGATTAATGATCCAACAATCTCCCACTTGGGCTATATGTGTAACCTTATAATTATTTATCACAAGATAACCGAATGAGCGCTCAACTTTGCTGTCATCACAAAAGAATGTATCAATGACAATCTTGTCCATCAATCCCATCAACATAGGACCAAAGCGGCCTTCGTCACATCTATCGTGACGGGACCCATCAATGACCACATATGCTGATAAAACTGAATGACATGGATCATGATGTGGATGCGTAGCATGGAAAATAACATGACATGTGATCTTAACATGTATATTTCCAACTGGTCCACCTTAAACTTAATGAGATCAAAACCGTATATCGAGATCAAAGTGTGAAACATCAAAACTTAAATTTCTGCAGAAGGAACTGTAACTTTAACTTAACCTTAACTTTAAACCGAATAACCAAAAAATGTGTCTATATCGAAACAAACGTTATCAATTACAAACTCCCACTAAACCTGAGTATCCGTAACTGACATGACACCCATATGAGCAATATGCTCAAGAACATCTTGGGTGGTTGTCCCTTTGTGAGTGGATCCACAATAATGGAGTTTGTCATGATAATTTCAAAAGACACCATTCCACTTTGAACTCTATCTTTCACAACTAGGAACATTATATCAATGTTCTTAGACATTGATGAGCTCCTGTTGTTGTTGGGATAAAACACTGCGGAATTATTATCACAATAAAACCTTAGTGGTCATTCAATGACCAAATTCACAAATTTCGTGAAACATATTTCCGCATCTATATCCCATCACTAGTGGCTTCAAATGCCCCAAATTTTGTCTTCAATGTCAAAGAAGCCGTAAGTGTCCGCTTAGCACTTCTCGGAAAAACAACTTCTTGCGACAAAATGAAGACAAATCTTACGTGGATTTAAATGTATCTTTACATCCACCAATGTCTAAGTCAGTATACCGAATGATCTCTAACTTTTCTGACTCCAGATATGTGAGCATCTTATATTTTATTTTCTGTAAGTACTTTATAACCTTATAAAGTCGTGACCAAATGACCCTTTCCAGGATCTTTTAAGAATCGCTCAACCCGGGCCGAAATGTACACAATAACCGACATGTACAAACCTAAGCACACATTAGACTCCCAATAAATATATCAAAGGGAATCTACTGCATTTCCTCCTACTTTAAATAATTAGAAAAGGCACAGTTTGAGACTAAACTTGTCTCACTTAGACACAGGGGTACCTTGTGGTTTACAATCCAAAGATGTCGAATCTCTTAAGAAAACTTTATCGATATAGTTCGTTTGTAATGATCCAATAATACCTCAGGGATAACTCCGATATACATGGATCCCGAAACTGAACTTGCGTCAGCTAAATCTTTCAACTCAAATCCGGACGAGAGAAATGATTTAGTTTAACACTCTCAAAATCTATATCGTTACTAGTTATCATCAACATGTCAAACCAAGAGTATGAACCTACTTCCACTAAACTTATGGTAGATACATTCATCAACCGAATTTAACTCAAAAAACCAAACGAGACAACAATTTGATGAATCTAACATACCATTGACAGGAAAACCGTTTGAGTCCAATGATGGATTTCTTTAATTTGCAAGCCATATTCTTTGCGTCACCAAATGCGAAGTTTTCTGGCAGCACTAAATCAATGTTACATCAATGTCGCCACTGATGACCATTGTCTTTACATCCATCTAATGTTACTCATAATCCATATGAGCAAGTAGAGCCATAATTATTCCGAAAGAAACCATAGAGAAAGCATTTTATAATATATGCTGCTTTTGAGTAAAGCCTTTAATGACAAGACATACCTTATATCTTTCCACATTACCATCTGAATCCCTCTTGGTCTTAAATATCCATTTATAACCAATGGGTTTCGATCCTTCTGGAAATGGTAGAAGATTCCAAATGTCATTGTCCTTCATGGACTTCCTCTCATTTTGCATAACCTTAATCCACTTATGAGAGTTGGAGTTTTCCATGGTTTGGGGAACGGTAACCGGATCGTCCTCCATAATGCCAGGATCCTTATGCTCGAGGAGGTAAACAATATAATCATTCTGAATTGTTGACCCAATCTCTCTAGTGGAGTGTCTTGGTGACGGTGCCACTGATTTCTCATGTGGTATCTCATATGCTCATGTTGCTCCCATATAGGTTATTGAGGATGTTGAGGTTGCCTAATTGGAAGTTCAAGAATATTGTCAAAAACCGTATCTGGCAATAGTATACATCCTATTTGGGAAATACAAATTGTTACCAACTGCCACTGTAGGGAGAGTCATGGTAGGATCTTCTTTAAAGACAATATTTCATACCTTATCTTCCCCCCAAAATCAATATCCTCAAGGAACCTTGCAGATCCCGTCTAATGATAAAAACAAAAAACTGGAAGTAGGGCCATAGAACTTAAAACCCCTGGACCTCTTGAAAAACACCACATAACATAACAATTAACCAGAGTCTAATTTTCTTTCTTTTGGCTTATAAGGCCTAACCTTAATTGGACAACCACCAATATGATTACACCGAATACTGGGTTACCCAGTCCATATTTCATATGGTGTTTTGGTTACTGTTGTAGTGGGTATTTATTTAGTGTGAAAGCTGCTATCTTTAATTTCCGTAGTGACTACCATTAGATATAGGTAATTAAAAGAGAATATTCGTCTATGAAGGTGATACATTATTGCTGACCATTCCAACATAATGTAGGGAATAGACATCAAGTGACCATATGTATCAATTCTAAGACGTACTTAGAGCAATCAAATATCTAATCTCCTATGTTGGTTTGTTGCCCCTTAATACAACCTGCTCAGACAAAAATCCATCTGACATATCAAGGGGACCAAATGTTCCATCTAACACAAGCCTTTACATTCTCTTTCGAGAATTTTTCCAAAAAATGCTAAAGCCAAACCATATAGGAACCATCATTAGTTAACTTTGATTTGTGCCATGAAAACTAAATGCAGAGTGTTATTAAAGATAAAACGGTATCTCTACCAAATCAAGATTATCACTGAAAGCCAAATGATTAGAACATATTTGATCTGAATTCTGGAAAGACTAAAGGTATCATCCTTAATTGAACAAGAATGTCCTAATTTGTCCAATCAAGAAATGAAAAGCCGAATTCCGCCATAAAAACGGCCTGATAAGTCTTTTACAAGTCTAGAAAATGTTCAATCTTCGGTAACAATCTAGTTTCTGAATAGCCTTAAACTTTACTGCATCACCATCACCCACAAAGATGTATCTTTCAACATCAACTAGTGATCTGTAATGCTAACAACTCTGCAAAAACACACTTAAGTAAATAGAAACACCGTAATCTATCCACCAAGTGTGTTAAGGCACAAAAGTCAAGTGAACTCCTAAACAAACCAATAAAGGAAAAACTGAACTTTATTTGCTCAGAAAGCATGACACGTCAAGCAATCTTTCATTGTGTACCTACCTATTGGCATAAGAAACAACCAATATTCTTATGTTGTCACTTTTGCCACTATTGTTGAATCAAGCAGCCTTCCTTAAATTTTATTGTGCCCTTACCCTTAATGGTGACCATATTTAGCACTTTCTGGTTGCCCAAGTTTAAATCATTCAACTTCTTGCACTCAGTGGAAATCGATTTTTTCAAATCCCACAATTCCTTATGTCAGTTATAACTGACATTTAATTTACCATAGTCCATCACGGATATCCAAATCAAATATCTGAAGTTTGGAAAACAAATGAGCTAATTTTAAAATGTACCCTTATGTTGCATTAGTCCTTGTACCTTATAGAGCGTAGCTTAGACAAGACAAAGCATGTCTCGTCTTTCTCTTCCTAGACATGGTGCAACTTTATTAAACACAAAAAATTCCTTATTGGTCACCACAGTCCTTAGCAAATCTTAAGAGTATCTAAAAAGCTTCCTATATGATCACTAGACTCAACATGTTTGATCACTCTCACTTCTCAAAGTACAAATGTGTTTGTCTAGACTATCCTAACTGAGACGTTCAAGAGGATCATACTTAAATGTCAAGTCTAGATACATAATGTGAAGGACAAATTCAAGTCATCTTTTCCAACTCTTTAAAATTATAGGGAATTTGGAGGAATATAATGCTTAAATGAGCAGATATACTTTAAAGCAGAAATTATAATTGAATACAGAAAACAACTTAATGACCTTAGGCTCACGTATATAAGATTCGAAGAATATCCAAAGTCAAACAAATTTATGATATATTTTCCCATCACAAGATACCGGCACGACATTAGTATCTCATCTTTGGACGATAATACTAACTCGTAATTGACATCTTGGCGTAGTGATCAAATACTGACAATAAGTCCTGTCAAATAATAGACCAATCTTTGGATCGTATCTATTACCCACATGGAAACCGAATAATTGTCACGTATTTATCACCACATGTGTATTTATAATTCTGCCAAACAATATCCTTCCTTTGGGCCGAATACTATCCGCATGAATTTATAAAAACACAAACAATTTTACTTCTCATCGTGAATCTATTTCCACGTAGAGGTCACTTTGGCGGCATATCGCTTCAACAAATCCACTAGAGAAGTAATAAATACAAATACCGCAATATATCAATGTTTGATTTTACAATATTGACCCTTAAAAAAGGTCTATTAAAATTGGGTTGCTTATTTCTTCCGATCTTAGCACAATTAATTATATAGACCAATTATTGAATAAAACGTTCAACTGAATTAATGTCCAATAATTAATAAAGAATCAGCAACCCCTCATTAATAATTTTATTACTAATAATCAGATTCCCTTAAATGGCCCGTAATAACGCAATTTATTAAATAAAAAATTCTAACCGTATAAAAGCCCCCAAAACAATAAAAATTGTCCAAAATTACAAATAAAAATACCCCGACAGACCTTATTTTTAGCCTTATTATATTCGGCCTTGTACTGCAACATAAAGTTGGCTCATTTACTAAATAAAATTGCAAATGGCCCAAAAGGAAGCCCTAGCTAATACCGTAATATGTATTACCAAATTACCAAAAAAAAAAAAATTCGCCGCCGCGGATGAACACATCAATGACTACCTAAACAAACAAAAGACTGCCGCCATCTTCCCAGTTTTCCGTAATAAACAAGCGAACAAGCAATTCCTTTTTATTTATTATTTTAAATTAGGGCGAAATTCAACACCTTAATCTGTATGCTTTAGCAAGTAGATGGCCGAATCCAAGGTATGTATTCATATATCAGAAGAATTCAATCACGGCAACAATTGATACTAATAGATATCAATAATAATCTCTTTACGGTACAAATATCACAGAACATATACTGGACAGGGAAAAAAAAAGGAGCCAACTTTCTCTTAAATCTGAATCCATAAAGATAAATTATATAATTTCAACCGTATATTAAAAATGATTCTCGATAATTCAACATAAACCGGCTCTACTACCACTTGTTAGAACATTTCTTATGTGATTCAATCACATTATTCCCGGATCGATTATGCTAAATTATTGAGAATCAGAGAACGATATTAATCTACAAATATACCTGAATCCATAGCGAATCAAGAAGACTACTGTAGATGTTGTAGGATCGATCTTTCGGATCTACACACCGTCTAGTAATTTTCGGAGGAACCCTTTAGAATTCTCTCGTAGTTCTTTTCGGTAATGGGAGGCAAAGGAGAATAGATCGGTGCGTGACCTGCGACCATAACCCTCCTTATATAGTGAAATATATTTTAGGTATTTCCATTTCTACCCATCAACGAAATAGAAATTACCACTTAGTCTCTACACATAAAAGCGCCCACACCCTAACGATACATTATACCAACAACCGTAAACCGAATTAGATCACTTTTATATCGAGCTAATATTTATCGACAGTCCATAATAAATAATTATTTCACGTATAAGCCCAACGTTGGATTAATGATCCAACATCACCACCTAGAACCAAAGTCCGTAAATGATTTTGCACAAATTTGGGTTGAATGATTGAAATCTGCAAGCCAACATCATCAAATGTATGTAAGTGAAACTAACCTTGGAAATAATTTAACAAAATTAAAGCTACAATAAAGTCTCACATATTATTTCGTCAAATTAATGTGTATGTAAGTCTCGATGTAGAATATACGAAGGTACCATTTGAGGCTCATCAAAAAGCATTTTCCTCGGGCATCATAAGCAATAATAAACCATCCCATAAATTCTTGGCCTGCCCGTCCTCAGTTCGGATTGCAGGCTGCAACTCGCCTGCATGAAGCCGGAATCGCTAGTAATCGCCGGTCAGCCACACGGCGGTGAATCCGTTCCCGAGCCTTGTACACACCGCCCGTCACACTATGGGAGCTGGCCATGCCCGAAGTCGTTACCTTAACCGCAAGAGGGGGGATGCCGAAGGCAGGGGCTCAACGCGCACTGGTATGGTCTGGAGAAGCTTACTTATCTTATAGTTTAAGGGCTTTAGCCGTCTTTGGGTTCATTGCTTGTTGTTTTTACGGTTTAATAATACCGCTTATCCTAGTGAGTTTTACGGACCCACTGACCGTGTTCTTCTCGCCTCAAGCATTTACTTTTCTCGTTCGAGCACCAGCGTCTTGGGGCTAATGTGGGATCCGCCAAGAGTGCCACAGGGATTCAAGTTAGTCTCAACGAACAGACATACTTGAAAAGCATTAAAATAGGTAAAGAAAACAAAGTAAATGATAATAAAATCAACGTTGTAATCAGATTGTACCATAAATCCCTATAATTTTCACTATCTACTATCCATGAGTAATAGCCGAAACTATGGTTTAGGTTGTTTCCATTCCATTTCCCCATCAGTACAGGAAATGGTCAAATACACCAGAAAGTTTGAAAGAGGAGTTATGTCGAGCATAGGCCAAAAGTATACGTATAAGACAACATCTACCCTTTTAATCCAGACCTGGATATCCACGAAATGTCCTGCAGAAGAAGAAACCGAGAAGTTTATGCCAACAGAAACTAAGATTGCAATAATGGGCGGTTTTTTTAGGTTATTGAAGGAGGTATAAGTTGCAATTGAAATGGAATAAGATGGACAGCCATTCTGGTAATTAATAGCCTATCTGGAGAGGCAAACGATTCATGCAGGGAAGAGGGAAGGATTCATTAAAGAGTTAATTAACGTGGCTGGATAAAAAAAGAAAAAAAAAAATTAAACTCACGGCAGGCCCTAAAAACAACCACGTGGACACCTTCTCTACTTTTCTGAACTCTTTTCTTTTAAAGAATATAGAATCTATCTATATATATTTATATGTTTTAGAAGTCAATAAAATCAATTATCCAATTGGAAACCCATACTCGGATTTCTTTTTTTTTTTTTTTTTTTTTTTTTTGAAGAGAACCCATTTGTTGACAATTGTATTCAATTACGCAAATTAAAAAAAAATAGTTAAAATCTTTCTCACATCTTATTGATTACTATTTAAAACTCTCATATGACCATAATAACTGAATTCAAACATTCGAATTTTGAATATTAAAATTTGACTTCTAAAATCCATTAATAGTGTCTCCTCCTTTTAAATACAATCAAAATCTTTCTCGTATCTCATTGATTACTTCATAAATCTCACATATTACCATAATTATTGTATTCAAACTTTGAAAATTTTGAAAATTCAAATTTGCCTTCTAAGATCCGGTTATAGTGTCCACTCATCATTTTATTCTTCTCGGATGAAATAGGCAGGGGAGCATGGATGGGGTGCAATTTCAGAAAAGTATACAGCCTGCGTGTGATTTTTTTTTTGTTGACAATTTCTTTGAACTTTCTTATATTGTAACAATGCCCAAATTGGGATGCATTTTATTTTTTATTTTGCAACAATGGTTGAAACAACAATGTAGGTAAGAAAAAATTCTCTCATTTGTTTGAAATGAGAATTCTATTGTGTTTTACACATTCATTTAATTTTTTTTATGCTGATTTCTTTTCGTTATCAATTTATCATTTTGATATTTTGATACCTAAAGGCAAAAATAAATTTTGATACCTCTTTGTGCGTAAATGTGGACAAGTTCAACGTGTTTTAAGTTGAACAGAAGTTACATTAATCTTTTGGCCCAATTGATTCTTCGGTTTGGTTTTATATATTTCATGATATAGTACTACGTACGCAACGATAATATGTTCCGGGTAGTACTCTGTTTCATGCCCGCTACCATGTGGTTACTACCGTAAGGTATATTATTTTTCTATCCAAAGCAATATTTTCTCTAACAAATAAGTTATGTTTTCATCGTTCTTTAGCGGTTTTGTAGAAGCTTATATGAAATTCTCAGAACCATTTGTAGTTTTGGGATACACACATGAATTTGAACATACAGGTTGGTGTACAAGAAAATGCGTTGTAGAACAAAGCTGAATTGACTTTATAATTAGTTGAGAAATGTGTGACAATGTAGGATTTCTTCCATTTATTTTTTTAGGTTCTTGAAATTTTGACGACCTTTGAATTTCTTACCCACGGCACTTGGAAGGACTCCAAGTATTTTACCAAATTCTCCTTGGCTTTGTGATTCATTGAATGTAATTCTTTTTACGTTTTTTTTTTGAGATGATTTTTATGTTTTTTAGTTTGAGTATTTTAGAATGTTTACGGTGAAAGATTGACATCAAAGATTTGTACGTTTTTTTTCACTTTATTTAAAAATACTTTTCCATATCTCAATAATTATCTCAACATCTTCCATTCGCAAACCTCCTCCATTTGAAGGCTACTCCAAAGCATTCGGTTGTTATTATCAATGTTGGTTTTCAACAAGTTAGTGTCAATGTTGCTTTTTTACATTTTAATCCATTGCTTTATTCTTGAATGCAAGGCATGAAATGTAGTCGTTCTAGCAACATAGTTTCAGTTCTTACAACAATTCTCATAGTTTTTTTAAACTAAAACACAACAGTTTATTTTGTATATATATTACTGATTTGAACCGTCTCGTGCATGATGCACGGGTTTTTAGGCTAGTGATATATATTTAGGAGAGGAAATAAAATTGATTTTGACCCAAACCCGGAAATGATCCAATTGAGTCCGCTCCAAACCCGAAAAAATAAGCTGGTAAAAAAAAATAGAGAATCCTACCTAATAATAGAGAATCATCCAAAATATTTGTATTTATTTTAAATATATTTGATTTCATTCCATTTATTGTGTATATTGTATTACCATAATTAGGTGATTTTTTTTTTTGTGTGGAGAAAATACTTAGGTGCCGAGATAGATATTGCCTTTAAATTTGAAACGGATTACAACACACGGACCTTTGAAAACCTCCTCAGAAGTCTACGCACGAGAAGTTTTGCCGTTAACAAAAAAAAATTCCTCCCCAATCGCAATCTGTTTTTCTTTTTTGAGTTAATTAGGTGGTTCTTATTTTGTTGATGGTACACGTGTGTTTCTTTTTCTTTATAGAACGAGTGATGTTTGCTTATGATGTGAGTTTTTGTTTACAGATCATAGACCATTTGAACAACTGAATTTATTCTGGTTTTTTTCAGGTTCGAAGTGGAGAAGAATATGTGGAAGTTTTGAGTTGGGGATTCACGATACTAAATTGCTAAATAATATCAGGTCCATATTTTGTCGACTATTTATTTCTGTTTTAGGTGATTGATTATTTGTGATTTTCGATTTCCTCTCTCAAAATAAAGGTGAAAATTATAAACGTGTATATAATTTGGTTTTTGTAGTTTTCTACACAATTCATTGAATATCTTCAGGTTTACAATAATGACCATTTCATGATTTAAACATAATTTCCCATTTATCACAATCCAGTCGCTGAAGGTTAGTTTCCGTGGACATTGACCGATGACTGACTATAGCAAATTTTCTCTTTCTCTTATGTTTGAGAAGTGGTTAAATTTATGATATTTATAATGATTTTTTTTTTTTTTGGGAATTTTGACATTCTTAAGGAAATATTTGCATTTAGGTTATAAATGTTTGAGGTCTAATGTTGAGAATATGAGAATCACCTTTGCATTATCAGTTCCTTTTTCCTTTAAAAAATGTTTGATACTATAGAAATCTGCAAGACCCAAGCTGAGATAGAGTTCAAGATAGATGTGGAAGGTTCTCATGTTGTTTTAAGTACTTTGAAGAATGTTTGATGGAAAGTATGGGTTTGAATGGGATTCATGGTCTCAATTTGAGGAAGCAAAGTCTCATATAATTGACTTTCAACTGCAATTGGTTGTTTTGGAGTTGATTTGATACTCTAAATTTGATTTTCTAATTATGTAGAACCATTAATAGACAAATACGAATCAGAAATGAAAAAGGTTGTAAATGCGGTGTAATACGGTAATGAATATTTACGAAAAAAACAAAGTTTTTATAGATTTCTCGAGATAATGATATTTATAGTATAGAATAGTTGTATAAGAACATAATCTATCATAAATAAAAGTATGAAAAATATCCAAAAATTTGAACATGCCCTAATTACATAATTTGCTTTTGCAATAAGTAACCTGTCTCTCCAATCACTGTTAATTACCAATTTTGACTTTTTAAAATTTGATTTTCTTAATAATTAACCCATCTCTCCAATCACACTAATTACAGTCCACACTAAATACATTCACACTAATTACCAAATTTGACTTTTAAAATTTTGATTTTCCTAATAAATAATTCATCAGAATATTTAATGAATACAAAGGTTTTTTATAGTATACAATAGTTGAATAAAAACAGAATCAGTAATAAATAATAGAGAAATACGAAAAAAATTCACACTAATTACACTTCACAATAATTACAAAATTTGACTTTCTAAATTTGATTTTCTAATTATGTAGAACCATTAATAGATAAATACAAATCAGAAATGAAAAAAGTTGTAGTACAATTGAAATGTTGCAAGTTATTTACTTTAATTTTATTTTATCGTATGATCTTGCATACGTTTTTTTTTTTTTTCCGGAAGACTATTTATTTAAAATTTTATAAATTATGGATGATGTACTGTTTTATTTTACGTTGAGTTATCTCCGTGCATAGCACGGGTATATATATATATTGAAGGGTGTATTTATGTATATGAAATATTAAATCAACATTGAATAAGAACACGAGGTCTTGTTGCTGAATTGCATGTTAATATCGCAATAACATGAAATAAAAAAATTGAGGTGGTCTTGTTGCATGTTAATATCTAAGAGTGTTACTTATGGATTAGATCCATTCATTCAATCGTCTTATTTTTCAACTAGACAAGGTGAGAAAGTCAAAGTATGAATCAAATTGTGTTTAACTCAAAAGGTCGTAATGTGGGTATTTTATTTGGGGAAACTCAAAGTATATAGAAGCTTCGCCTGGATCACTACTTGAAACATTAATATTAGTATCGATTGGACAACTTGGAAGAATAATCCGCTCTCTTTTAGCATAATTTAGTCCTTGTGTAGCTGATTGACGTTAGTTTTTTCATTTTTGTTTCACTTTGGTTTTGGCTTGGTCGGCTTATTTCTTTAGATCATGTGAACGTATGTAATTGGGTAACTTTGGATTTCTAGTGTCTTGCTAGACCCCTTAAGAATAATATCATTTTGCTGTT
This sequence comes from Gentiana straminea, assembly GCA_036785695.1. Classification (NCBI taxonomy): domain Eukaryota; kingdom Viridiplantae; phylum Streptophyta; class Magnoliopsida; order Gentianales; family Gentianaceae; genus Gentiana; species Gentiana straminea. The sequence goes on along the minus strand of JAVUPR010000099.1, from coordinate 2,277,980 downwards.
CAAAAAAAATATCGCAATAATTTCATAATAAAAATTGTCATTCATTTCATTTCATTCAACTCATAATACTTAACTCATATATATTAATCATTATTTTTATTTTATTCTTTGATAGAGTTATCTTGTTTAGTCAGTGGGGAGAAAGAAAGGACCAATATTTCTTTGGCATTTTTCCTATACAAATTCTTATCTTGACTCTAAAAATAAATAAAAAACTTGACTGATAACTATTTTGAAGACAAGAATCAGCATCTTTAGTCATGATTTCATACAGATGTTGGTGGGGTTTAAATGTACCATTGTCACTCAAATGTATATATTTTGGCCACCAAAAAGTTGTAATTATTCTTTTTTTTTTCCTTTTTTTTTTATTGCCTTTCTTTTTTTCCTCCTCCCAACTAAAGTTCATTATTGTTAGTCTTTTCAATAAATTGTCCAGAAGATAGAGATGGGCATAACCATGATGTTGACTATTGATAAGTAATAGATCACAAAATTGCACAGAAATAGCAATTTATATATATTTTCACGCCACGTATGTATTCCCTATTGTTAAAGGCTTCACGATTGATTTATCCCCGCGTCGAATTTGATATATATTTGATGTATGTTAAAGGCTTCACGATTGATTTATCGTGATTTGATAATTGTTTCAGCCTAGATTTGATTTTGCAAAGATAAAAAAAAAATGACATTCGACATCTATAAAGACATATTGAGTTTATATTCAATTTTTTCAGAGGGTGAAAATCACTACCCTAAAAATAGATCTAAAGTCTTTAACAATTGTCTTTTATCTTTATAAAATGACACATCCTCATTTAATTTAATTGACAATTGTTACATATAACACTTAATTACATTAGTATTTTTTTTAATACAAATTCTCTATTTAATAGATTCAACCCTACTTCTCACAATTTTACATAATCTCTATTTAGAATGAAATGAATTGAATCTCTATAACGTAAAATTTGAATGAACAATCTATAAAAATATACAATACATGTAGTGGATATTCTAGATTTTTATGTATTTTGCAGATGTAAGTAAATATTTTGATGCATATCATTCTTAGGAGATTTCGATAAATATTTTACAGATTTACCAAATTTAATAATATATATCATAAATTAAAAAACCTTTTTTCCCATAAAAAACTTATATTACGTGACTAATGACTTATGAGACATGACTGTCAACAATTAGATAAGGCGTGCAATGGGACCCTCTACTAAATATCCAGTAGCCCACTTGAACATTATTAGTAAGAGTGAATTGAAACCACCGGCTTATAAACACTCATTTTATCATAAAATCTTATACAATACGATCAATATTATTAATTTTGTAGAGACCTATTACAGTAAATTTAACATTCTTTTAATCGATGACACTACCCAAGATTCCATTTCCCATCAAGAAAACATTGTCCCTTTCTTCAAAAAGTAAACCATATAGTGCTTATGGGAAATACAGAATCTTTCAAGCCCATTTTTAAGAAATATTCTTATCACACTATATCTTTTTAACATTACATGTACATACATATATATTGTTATCCCCGTAGTATCGTATGTAAAATAAAATAAATAACCAGATATAAGAAGAATAATTTGTTTATTAAACTGAATGGATATTACAACTGTGACAGCCCGGCTCCCTACTACTAAGGGTCGGTGTGGGAACGGCCTGCGAAGCTCTCGCCGCGACTTCAGAGCATAAAACTAAAATCCCTATTAAGGAAATCCATAAATGATTTATAAGATCTTATTTATAAGTACCATTAGAACTACAACAAATTAGATACAACTGTTCCATCTAACTTAATGGGCGCAGCACGATCTAATCCTTAGTTGATGACATCATTCTTATCTTCTTCCTCTCCCCCGACCAAACACCTGGAAGCCTCTCTTACTAGCCATCCATACCTATATAGACTGAAAAGGTTTTTGAAGGGGGTGTGAGTTTTTAAACTCAGTGAGGTTCGGTGTGTGCTTAACGTGTAGTTTCACAAATAGTTTTAGTTGAACATAAAAAGAACAGATAGTCACTGATACATATTATATTGACATATATCAGTCAAGAAGGCACAATAGCCGTAATAGTATCGCATAGATAGTAACTGTGGTAGCACATAAGTAACATTAGATTAACTTACACATATCAAAAAGTACAAGACTAACAGTGAAAAGCACGTATTGCGTATTAGGGAACGTGAACATAAATAGGTAGTCAAACTCTAATCTACGTGGATGATTCGACGAATGCTGTACATCCGTTTTACACAACGGATAGTAATGTATCTTGTGACGCCGGTTTTCTCACTACCGCACCGCGGATGTATAACAATTGTTCCTAATATTTCATGCTTTTCTTTTCTTTTCTTTTCATCTATTATATAACATAACATCTTATATATATATATATTTAATAATAATAATAATAATAATAATAATAATAATAATTACATATAATACACATATTACTATAAGTTAACTAAAAGTCTTTAAGGAAGTCGAGTATCGTAAAACAAGATGTTTAAAACATAATAACATAGACAACTAAAATCAATGTAAAAGATATCGTTCATAAAATACAAGCTTATAGAAAAAATCAGAAAAACCGGGGCGTTACAACAACTACAATAAAGAAAACGAAATGAAAACAAAACATAAAGGATATTCTTAAGAACTAAGGCGAGATGAACTCTGTCCTTAAGACAAATTTGCTCCGGCTTGTACCCACGGATAATGCAATTGTCTTCCCGGGATTACTCAGTTTACCTGTTCAAAGAGAGGTACTCCAACTCTGAACAAACTTCAAACTCTAACAGTACTTCAGAAACCTCTTCAACTATTTGTTATGAAGAAAGAATGAATTTGTGTTGTGTTTCTGTGTGTCATTTCCATTGCAGTAGATGATCCTTTTATAGGGAGGGACTGCCCTGAAGTGTATTGAAGGAGGCATCATTTGAAGGAGCTCCACTAAGGCTTTAACTCCATCAGTTTCCACTAACAGCCTTTAACTCCATCAGGTTGAAGTAATGATGCAACTCCACTAACTTCTGTAGTCGTGTATCAGTTGCAGATGAAATGACTCAGCTGAGTCGAGCCTGAATTGAATCGAACCTCTCAACTCGGATCAAATTCTTATTACTACTCAGCTCGAATTACTTATCAGAATATAGTTAATTTATTTGACAAAATCCAATCTAACTTTGTCCAAAAATATTAATACTTGCCTCAGGCCCACAAAGGCCCAATTCCCCAAGCCCAACGGTCTCGGGCTCGGGCGGGAGGCGACGCGTGCGTGTGGCAATTTTAGCAGAATATCGTCTAACTAAAACCATTTTGAACTCTTTTCCTTTCCTTGGAGCTTATACCATTAACTAAACTCCTCCCACTTAAATATTGAGAAATTGTTAGCACAATTCCCAATGTGGGACTAGGAAGTTAAACTTTTCAACTTCCAACTTTTCAATACTTCAACTAACCAACTTCAAGCCTTAATTTCTCATTCACCCGATATCCGAATTGAATGATTCAAAGACCTGTCTTCATCTACGTCACACGTAGATTTCAAAGTCATCATAAACTCTCTTTTTTTTGGTTAAATGTAAAAATATATTAAACCAATGTATGCAAGATACAAGAAGTTACATCATAATCAAGGTAGGGACTAATCTAGATCTACACCATGTTGAGAAGAGGTTAGATTTGAAGATTCCAAGCAGCATAAGACCCCATAGGTTATATGCTACAGGAAACAACAGCCACTAAACACTTAACAACACACAAAACCTACAAAAAAGGGGTCATATGAGAGCAAAACTCATAGAGCTTATCCTAAGGGGTGTAGAGAAACAAAATGATCTCAAACATCCACCAACAAGAACCAAAATAGATACAAAAGCATGTACAAAACCCTAACATCATGGGGTAAAAGTGTACAGAGGAGATGCAGCCTGCATTATATATAAGAGGTGTATCTTTATACAATGTAGAACATCAGGAATTTTCATAAGAATACCATCAAATCTCTTCTTGTTCCTCATATGCCAGATCCAATACACAACAACAGAAACGGAAGCAGATCTGGCCACATTTCCATGAGAAGTGCCCCTGCACTTCTGGTTGATCCATCTAACAGAACCAATGACAGTTTCCAGACCTTTATTGATACCTAACCACAACCTGATTTTTCCCCAGACCATACAGGAGATAGGGCATTGGAAAAACAGTTGTGAAGCAGATTCATTAACTAAACCACAAAGAGAACAAAGTTTATCATCAAAATGAAGCCTGTCAGAAGTAAAGGCGCTTCCTCATAGACATCCATAACAAAAAACAGTGTTTAGGAGTAGCCCTAGGATTCCAAACTGACCTGCACCACCAAACTTTTGGACCATGAGTCCTAAAGAAATCATAAGCTAACCTAGGACAAAGCTTTGAACCAACAGACCAGGATTTCAACAAAGCCACAGCAGCAGTTGCAAAACCAGTGCTGTCCAATAATCTATTTCGATTCTAGAATCGGTGCGTAATCACCAGGCTTGCACTGATAATCCCATAAGTCTACATCATCCAGATATTCTTCACTGATCCATTTCACCCAAAGACAATCCTTCTTGCACTGAAAATTCCACAGGATCCTGCAAAGAAGAGCCAGATTCCATGCATTCAACTGGAAAATCCGTAGACCACCTTCAGATTTAGGTAAACAGACATCATCCCAAGCAACAAAGGAGTTTTTGAAGGTATCACAAGAGCCACCCCATAAGAACCTTCTACACATTTGATCCATCTTCAACTTGACACTACCAATTATAGGATAAATCCCTAGCCAGAAACAATAAACACCTTGAATAACAGACAGAATAAGTTGCAACCTGCCAGCATAAGAAAGAGATGTACCCTTCCAATTACAGAAGTAATTCCTCAAAGCTGTAAACATGGGATCATAATGCACCACATTCAGTCTAACAGCACATAACGGAATACCCAGATACCTAATAGGCAGCACCCCTTCCTTTAAACCAGTAATATCTAACAAATTAGACCTAATAGGCAGCACCCCTTCCTTTAAACAACTCGGATTTGAGCAGGTTAGCAACCAGACCAGAACACTCACCAATAGTAGATAAACAGTTCATCAGTAGAGTGATAGAAATGTGATCCCCCTGGCAAATAACATTAGATCATCAACAAAAGCAAGATGGTTGATCTTCAAGTTCTGACATCCAGCATGAAAGTTGAATTCAGAATCCTCCCCCAAGATCCTCAACATTCTGGAAAGATACTCCATACCAATAACAAACAGAAAAGGGGACAAGGGATCACCTTGTCTTAAACCCTTTTTTCCAGGAAAAAAACCTTTCAGCTCACCATTGACAAACAAGGAGTAAGAAGCAGAAGAAACACAAAGCATGATCCACTTAACAAATCTGTCAGGAAAGCCAAAACCCTTTATTATAGACTCCAGGAAAGACCAATGAACAGAATCAAAAGCTTTCTTGATGTCAACCTTTATCATACATCTAGGTGCTCCCCTTTTAACCCCATACCTTCTAATAAGTTCCTGGCACAGGAAGATATTATCAGACATGGATGTACCATCCACAAAACCAGTTTGGGATTCATCAATTAGATTAGGAAGACAGACAACCTAGAAGCAAGGATCTTAGATATAACCTTATAAGTAACATTACAGCAAGAGATAGGCCTGAAATCCCCAACAGTAGTAGAATGACTAGACTTAGGAATCAAAGCAATGAAAGCATGATTTATCTGTTTCAACAAAGCATCATTCTGAAAGAATTCCAGCACAACATTTGTAAACCCAGAACCAACAATGTCCTAAGATTTTTTTAAAAAACCAGCAGAATAACCATCAGGACCAGGGGACTTGTCATCACAGAAAGAAAACAAGACCTCCTTAATTTCCAGTTCAGTAACAGGCTTGAGCATATTATCAGCACTAACCCTATGCACTTTAGGGCCAGCATTAACAACATCATCATCAATAGGTGCAGCAGAGATTGCTGTACCAAGCAAACCAGTATAATAGTCCACAAAAGCATCCCAAACCTGATCCATAGAAGAAGTAAAAGTGCCATCCTCAAGTTTGATGGATGTAATGTGCTTCTTGGCATTGTTCCTCTTCACCAAAGAGTGAAAATACTTGGAACCCCTATCACTTAACTTCATGTACTCACCCTTAGCTTTTTGAGATAAAAAAGAAGCCTCAGCAACTTCTAAATCATGACAAATCTTTTTCTGAACCAAAATCTGAGAAGACAGGCTATCAGAAGGCCTCAAATTGAACTGTGATTGTAAATCCCCAAACAACTTCAAAGCATTTTCAGTCCTAACAGAGATGTGAGCAAAATGTTTCTCATTTAAGGCTTTCAAGGGATACTTAAGCCTTTTAAGCCTCCTACAAAACAGCTGATACATAGCAGTGCCAAAAGTATCTTGATTCCAGGACTGAGATAGAACATCAAGGTAACTCCCATGCTGCATCCACATATTAAAAAACTTAAAGGGCTTCCTTCCAATAACAAGATCAGGGAAGAGAGAGACCCTACAGGGTGAATGATCAAAATGAAGACCAGGAGGCTCAAAAAAAGCAGTGGCATTCAAATTCCAGTCATACCAGGAAGCATTAACCAAGACCCTGTCAATTCTAGTAAAAACACCAGCAGAAGATCAAGTAAAGAACTCACCAGAGGAGTTTAAATCAGTAAGATTGGCATCCAGACAACAGTCCACACCATCCTGTAGTTCATAGTCTGAAGGCACAGTCCCATTCATATTGTCCTCCACAGAAAGAACAGCATTAAAATCACCAAGGACCATCCATGAAAGGTTAGAACAGACACTTAGCTCTCTGATTCTATCCCACATAGACCTCCTATCCCCAACAGAATGCAATCCATAAATAAAAGTGACAAGAAACCAGTCCTCAGTGACCAGAATCTTAACTTTGCAATGGATCCATTGAACATCAACCTCTACTATCTCCACATCAACAAAAGAAGGATCCCAGATCACTAACATCCTCTTACTGGTATGGAGACCAAAATTATTAAAAGACTTCCAAGAATGGGTTTTCTTTAGCAGGAAGTGATCCAAACTATTTTGAGACAGCTTAGTCTCAAGGATTCCAAATAAGGTAATCTTATGTTGTCTAAGAAATTTGACCACAATAGATTGTTTACGAGCCTTATTGAACCATCTAATATTCCAGAAACCTATCATTTTTGTCTACCTAGAGGTGATTTACCTCTAGAGACACCATCGGTTGCTTTCTTTACATTTCCAGTAACACCAGAAGTGTTTGTTCCTTTGTTCTTCTTCTTCTTCCTTGATTTCCTAGAGCCAGAAACAAGAGCCTCCCCTTTATCCAGCAACTCCTCAGCCTCCATATCACTAGCCTAAGTGGAACCTTTATCAGTGTCTAAAACATCAAAGTTGTTTGAAACATGAGTAGCATCCTGTTCCACACACACCTCCTTCCCTTTAGTGCTTGCAGCAACTTTACTTTTGTCAATAACAGGATTCTTGTCAGTAGAAGTTGGTACAGGAACATGAACAGCAGCAGTGTCAGGAACCTGAGAGCTACCAATGGCCTTATCCTTAGTACAATCAGCATTTAAAACAATCACTTTTTTTTTTCTTTTTTGAGGGCTTTGTTGCACCAGGTTGCTTAGACCTAGCAACATACAGAACATGAACATCCTTCAAGGCCTTAATACATCCTACATCATTATGTCCAAGTCTAAGACATTTGGTACAAAACTTGGGCATATCCTCATACAGAACAGGCTGCAACAGAACTTTTCCAGTATGCAAAGTAATAGGAATGATAGAAGGTAAGTCAGACCTAAGATCAACCTCAACAAGACACCTGGCAAAACTCAACACCTTCCTAGAAGCTGTGACTTTATCAGTGTACTGGGGGCATCCAACAAAATAACAAATTTTACTCAAATCCTTATCCTTCCATAACCTCAAAGGTAGATTAGGGAGCTGAATCCACACAGGTACCACTGAACTTGCCTCCTTACTAAAATTAAATAGCATAGGCATTTTCTTCAAGATCATAGGTTTGCCATAAGCCTGAAAAGGACCAGCCTGTAGCACCTCTATAAGATCAGATTCTTTCTCAAACACAAATACAATCCAACCAGAGTTGTGATAATTGTATCTGCATTTCCTTGGCCTTGTTCACAATTTTTTGGACAACATCTCTCCCAGGAAATTTGGAAGGGAAAATGCCAACAAGGCTAAGTTTTTCCAAACTATCATCATCCTGATCTTCTTCTTCTAACCTCATAGTATCCTCAGTGATAACATGATAAATTAAAGTATCCACTTCATCAGATTGTTCCCTATTATTCTTGACCAGCTGTGCCCAAGAGGCCACTTCATCCACAACTTTGACAACATTTTTACCAATAAAATCACCCCCAGGAGTCAACACATCAGCGATTGTTGTACTGTCTGGGACCTGCCCTGCTCCCACCACAGAACCAACCATATCAGCTGTACCACCAGTAGCAACCACAACATCCTTCTTTGAAATCAAGATATCAGAAGGTGTAGAGAGAGGAACAACAACAGAAACTTTCTCTGCAGAATCAAGAACAGTTTTTTGTTTCAGGTCAGTGTTATTTATGACTGCAGGGTCAAAAACCACATCATCAATCCCTAATCCAGCAACCACAGAAGAAACACCATCATCAATGTCTAAACCAGTTGGAGCAACTTCCGTAACATTCTCAAATTGCATCAATTCTGAAAGAGTAGGCAAAATTACTGGATCAAAATCAATGGAGCTCTTCTTCTTTTTTGCAGTGTTGACAGCCGGAGTAACAAGCTTTCCAGACTTCAACCTCATTGCCTCAACAACCACAGTACTACACACAATGAAGTTGAATCAGCCACTGCAGGAGCATCAGGGGGATCTGGCACCAGATTCGTTTCCAAAGTGTTACCTTCTTCAATTTGGGCTGCAGGAGAGCAACAATGGCAGCAAGAGCTGCAACATCCTGCAAATCGATCGTATTCCCATGTTCATCAGCAACTGGTGTATGAACAGTGTCATCTTCAATTGTTTTCTTAATTTATCGAGTCATGGATCAAAAGAGAAGCTGTAAGTTCAGAAAGAGGTTAAGCAAGTAGAAAGGAAAAGATTCGAGCAAGAGACATGAGCTAACACGCAGTAAAAGTGCAGATTTGGCAAGCTTTCTCATCGTAAGAAGAAGAAGCAAGCTGAGAGAAACATCTCTCTAGAAATCAGAACACCGTAGCAAAATTCATAATAAACTCTTGATAAACTATACAAGAGCTTAATCAAAACCGGCTCATAAAGTGGTTGTAAACAATGATTAAAAAATCATTTTCTCTTTTTCCCTCAATTTTTCCAACACACATATATATATATATATATATATATATATATATATATATATATATATATATATATCCTATATATATTGAAAAAACAAGAGGAAGGATGATTTAGTGCCCAATTATTGTTACTAGAATACCTTGTTTTGTACGTATTGCACTTTATCGTTTGATAACCCCAAATATTCTACCTTTGATTCAAATATACTTTCAAATAGAGAAAATGCGACCCGTATTCAAATAACTCAACAACAAGACTTTCATATCCCTTAGCTTTCGGGAAAAAAAATCATAGTTTAAATATATATATTTGAAATGATGATTTAACCCAATTATCCATTATTTTGCATCCAAACCCGTAAAATAACCCAACTCATACCCGCTGGAAAAAAAAAAAACCAGATCTGTAAAATAAAATAATATCTATTGTTCATAATTTACGGAAAAGAATTATATTTCAAACTCTTCCTCTTCTGTAGCCAACGCAATCCCGTCAAATCCTAACGTATTTCCGTTTTTTTCTCTCTTCAAACTGAATCGTGATATCATCAAATGAAAACCTACTTTACATTCAAAACTCCTACAGTCATTCAAATTTGCATAAAAACAACCTGATGTCATTTTTCTCTAGGATGATCAACACTGAAGAAGCGGGGAGGGAAGCAAGCAGAAAGTGCTTATAAACATTTGAACCAAATATCATGCATAAAAATTCTCAGTCTTCATCTTTTACTCTCACCAGTCTCGATCCACAGAGCAAGCATTTGTGAATCAATTCGATAAATTGCTTACATGTTTACATATCAAGTGTGTCAGCGGATTGTTCGCACATCCTTTGAGGATCTGCCTTTAGATCTTTGTTTGTGATTTTCCTTGCAAGCTTATCACCGGGACATGTATTTCTTAATTTGTATACATTTTTGCATGTGTGGCCGATGATCATCAGGATATTATGCATAAAGATTCTCAGTCCTCATCAGGGTCGATCCACGGAGCAAGCAGCTGTGAATCGTCGATAAGTGCTTACATGTTTACAGAGTGTGTCAGCGGATTGTTCGTACATCCTTCGAGGATTTGTATACTTTTTTGCAGGTGTAGCCGATGATTTATTCCATCCCGCGTTGTTCTAATTGCATGGGATACACTCAGATTCTGTTGGGGGCGTGACAATGTTTTGTAAGGGATTTTGATATGTAGTCCATTTTTTCCTTTAATCCCTTATTGTGTTTTTTTAATTTCACACTTCATATTCTTATTTGGATGGTGGTCTGAGAATGTTTTGGAAATGATTTTGATACTCTAATTTGATTATAAAAATCATGGACTTTTTAATGGGAAGAATATAAGTTTTGTTTCTTCTTTTATGTACAGGTAAAGAGGTAAAGTTGGTGAAAGGAAGAGTTGAAATCTTCAGCTGAACATAAGCTCAGTCCGGTAGAGTAAGAGTTTTTGTTATTTATTGCTTTTCAGAAATGGTAGCTTGACTAATCTCATTTAATTCAACTTTCTCATGATGTTCATATGATGATAACATGCAATTAAATCTCCGGGTTTCGGTCAGACACAACAATAGAGATGATTTAACGATGATGATTATAGGAGTAGGACAACAAATATTAGGGATTTTGTGATGGACATTTAAATGTAGAAGATAGCCAAATGACATTTTACTTTTTTTTGGTTTCTTTCATAAGATGCTTTAGTCTTTTTTTCAAAATAATTTCCTGTGTCTACCGTCTGCTGAATTTCTTAGATTGATGTACATATAACTATGTATGCGATAAATTGATTGCTGGTGGAAATGATACTATGAAGATGTTGATTCACCGAATCATAGTTTATGGTGGATCCAAAAATCTCAAATTATCTATTTTTGGTTACAAAGCAGAACTCCGGGGTTAATATACCATCGTTCAACGAGTGTTCCCATAGTGGAGGCCTTTTTTAGAGCAAGAAAGTGATGAAATGTCTTATGAATATGTGTTTCCATGTTGAAGTTATTTATTCATTCTTTTGCATATGATTTCCGAGTAGCTATTATGTTGTGTTTACGTGTTGAAGGACTTTATTATTTCTTTTGCATATGATTGCCGAGTCGATATGATGTAAAGGGCGAATAATAAAGCACTTTCTTTAGTGTAGCAGCACAATGTTTTATATGTTAGTATTTGATGATAAAATGCAGGTCATCATCAAGATAAAACTTCTTCCCCTCGCTTATGGAATTCGCATTCCTCTGGAAATCTTCAACATAGAAGCGGTGAACTAACGCATGGAGGATTTTTTTCCTTCTTCTATTACAATGCAATTATTTCATTAGAGAATCTTAAATCTTACGGTTTTTCAATATTACATGTTAAACATTTAGTTAGGTGACTATAGCATGTTAGCTCTCAATATTACTTCACAATTTCATTTTTATTTTTATGTTTTAAAGAACTGATATATCCGAAGTTTCCCATCCATTTTTTCCTGGTCATGGTATAATGTGATCGACTTATGACTCTTGATCCAAGTTTCCTTTCCCTCCGGATGATAGTTTATTTTTTCAGCCATGCAGTATTCAGCTTCTCTTCTAAACTAGGTGATGAAATATCTATAAAAATAGCCATTATCCCATGAAACCGAAAAATCTAATCACAACCGATTCCAATATCTATGAAAAAAAAGTCATTATCCCATGAAACCGAAAAATCTCATCACAATCCGATAAAAAAAAAAAAAAAGCCATTATCCCATGAAAATTACAACACAAAATTTGAACTTCCAACCACCCCCAAAATATCATATCTACCTGTAAAAAAACAAAAACAAAAAGAAAAACCGAAAAAGCTGTAGAACCCCCCCCACCAAAAAAAAAACCGAAAATCTCATCACAACCGATTCCAATATCTGTAAAAATAGCCGTTATCCCATGAAACCGAAAAATCTCATCACAACCGATTCCAATATCTGTAAAAAAAAAAAAAAAAAAAAAAAAAAAAAAAACCATTATCCCACGAAAATTACAACACAAAATTTGAACTTCCAACCACCCCGAAAATATCACAACCTTAAATAAATCACAGCATTTCCATTAATCGTCTTACCACAATGTCTGTGTTATTTATTTATTTATTGTTGTGATATTTAATAACATCATCAAATATTAAATATCTTATATTTGACCCGCTCCAAACCCGAAAAATAACTAGGCATGTCAAATAAAAAAACTAAAAAAAATAAAAAAAAATCCACAACACGTGAAAATAATAACACACTCATTTTGTTTCTTCAACCCCCTATTATTGCTAAAAAATCACCGGTCAATAATGATTTATGACAATCATTTATGACAATTAATATTCACAATTTTCATTCCAATTCAAATTTCAAACATGAAGTTGCTATCGGTGGTGCATTTCTCATAACACGTGAAAAAAAGAATAACGCAAAACCCCCGATTATTGCTCAACAAAATCACCAGATATTAATGAAATTTATGTCAATTCATTTATGACAATTTCTAATCGCTATCACTATTCCAATTCAAATTTCAAACAAGAATTTGCTATCGGTGGTGCATTTCTCAATTTTTCAATTTCAGAGCTAAATGTCATCTTCTCCAAAATCATCCTTGCACTGCGAAGAATGCAATAAATTTTCTTTTATTATTGTTCTTTCCATGTTCATCCATATATGCTTGGTTAGTCTTATCTTTTTTCGTTTTTCGTTTTCAGAAAAGTCACGACGACAAAACAAGATGAAATGTGAAGATTTTTCGTTAAGGTTCTTGCTCGGTTAGTCAAATGAGAAGAGGTTCGTTAGTAATTTTTCTCTATTTTGTTTTCCTGTTTAATCTTTTTGGAAGCATTTAGGATTTATAAGATTTTGGAAACAGGTATCGAAGCCGGCATGGAGGCAAATTGAGTTTTGGGAAAAGGAAGATCGATGTAATTTTGTGGGGTAAATAGTTTATGGATGTCATTTTTATTACGGCCGGTAGGGTGGTGGGTAAGGTAGGGTAGGTAGGGTACAGTAAGGTAGAGTAGGGTAAGGTAGGTTGGTGTTGTGGGTAAGGTAAGGTAGGGTGGTAGGGTAGGGTAGGGTAGGATGGTGGGTAGGGTAAGGTGCAATGGTGGGTAAGGTAGGGTTGGGAGGGGTTGAGTAGGGTAGGATAGGTTGGGGTAGTGGGTAAGGTAAGGTATGGTGGTGTGACGGGTAAGATAGGGTATAGTGGAATGGTGGATAGGGTAGGGTTGGGTGGTGGGTAAGGTAGGGTTGGGGAGGGATGAGTAGGGTATGATAGGTTGGGGTAGTGGGTAAGGTAAGGTATAGTGTGGTGTGATGAGTAAGATAGGGTATAGTGGAATGGTGGATAGGGTAGGGTTGGGTGGAGGGTAGGGTGAAATGGTGGGTAAGATAGGGTTGGGGAGGGTTGAGTAGGGTAGGATAGGTTGGGGTAGTGGGTAAGGTAAGGTATGATGGTGTGGTGGATAAGATAGGGTAGAGTGGAATGGTGGATATGGTGGGTGATGGGTTGGGTACGGTAGAGAAGGGTGGGGTGGGGGAAGGTAGGGTGGTATGATGGGTAATATTGGGTAGGGTAGGGTTGGGGTGGATGAAAGTGGAGTAGAGTAGGTAATGGGTAAGGTAGGTAGGATGTCGAGGGTAAGATATATGGTGATATCGGGTAGGGTAAGATAGGGTGGTGGGTAGGGTATGATAGCGGTGGGTAGGGTAGGGGGTAGGGTAGGGTAGGGTAGGGTGAAGTGGTGGGTAAGATAGGGTTGGGGAGGGTTGTGAAGGGTTGAGTAGGGTAGGATAGGTTGGGGTAGTGGGTAAGGTAAGGTATGGTGGTGTGGTGGGTAAGATAGGGAAAAGTGGAATGGTGGATAGGGTAGGGTTGGGTGGTGGTAGGGTACGGTGGGGTGGTGGGTTGGGTAGGATAGAGAAGGATGGGGTGGTGGGAAGGTAGAGTGGTATGATGAGTAAGGTAGGGTAGGGTAGGGTTGAGGTGGATGAAAGTGGAGTAGAGTATGTTATGGGTAAGGTAGGTAGGATGTCGAGGGTAAGATATGGTGATATCGGGTAGGGTGGATAGGGTGGTGGGTATGGTATGATAGCGGTGGGTAGGGCAGAGTGAGAAGAGAGGTAGGTGCAATGGGGTATGACGTAGGACTACCCACCCCTTCGCCTATATCATACTTTATGAACCATATCATACCATACTCAAGTCAACCTTAATTCACCATATTGCTCTATCAATCACTCAATGTGTCATTTTTTATATAATTTGTTTAATTTCAATCCTGCATATTCTATTCAATTCAATTCCTGCGTAACAAATATGCCAATAAAATCTTCTTTTCATCATTCAAAAAATTATTCTATTGAAATATACGTTCTCCCGTGCAATACTAAAAGCAGTAATATAACCACAATTATTGGCATCAGTATAACTTTTGGACATGTTGTGTGGTCTGTTTTTGACTTTATCTGAAGGTAATCACGTTATCATACATCTCCGTGCAATGCACGGGTTTATGACTAGTGCATATTAATATATATATATATATATATATATATATATATATATATATATATATATATATATATATATATATATATATATGTATGTATGTATGTATTTGTTAAGAAAGTACACACATAACTGAGTAATGTTAGATGCATTACAACTGTGTTTGACAGACAATCTCGTATTTTCTCACACCTATACGTGTATATCATTTGATGTAATAAAATACATATAAAACAACATGTAGCGCATATTTTACGTTTGGTTATATTCGTTTTCCTGAAATAGTTACCCAAGTTACTAGACTTAGTATGTGACAAGGAACCGACGTCCTACTTATAACTCTATAAGATAATTCTAGAGGTGGTTTACACTATCTTTCACGAAATGACACTTAGTTTTATTTGATACTCGACTCGAATAACACATATAACACATCTGAAGTTGAATCTAGTAGCATTACTTGAGCAACAATAAATCCATAACTACCTAAGTCCACAATCCTTTGTTTACACTAAATCTGTTAACTCAACGTTTGGACATTGAACATTTCGACTTGATTCAAACAAAATTAGGTTAAATGTTGTTTGATTTGTATTGAATTTCGTATAGAATAAAATTGATATGATGCCTGTGGGGAGAAAAGTGAGACATAAAAATTAAGTTACTTTCTTTTTTTTTTTTTTTGAAAAAATTAAGTTACTTTCTTGAAAATGAATAAATTGGTTTATTTGATTCAAGTTAAATCACACGTTGTAAATAATTATGTATCAATCTTATATATCTATCAACAAGGTTGTGAATCTTCATCATCAATCTGATATATCAACTGGGATTTGAATCATAATATATCTTGTTGCAATAAGATCTCCTTTTCAAATTTAGAAAAATATTATATATTTACGATATTTAATTTAATTTAATTTCATGAGATGTTACATTTAATAATATGTCAATAAATTGGTTGCTCATGTCATTTTTGTCCCTCCATCTATGTTGTCCACATTGTGTGGTGTCAACTTGTGCTTTGTATGTGACCCATCTATCACTTTCCATTAAAAGAAAGTTCATCATCAATTTTTGGGTTTTTGTCCTTGCCTTCCCTCAACTATCGTCCACTTGGACCTCGATCCCCGCCGGTGCAAGGTGCACCGTTTCTCCGACAGTGTATCGAAACGGTGTCGTTTCGATTCGAAATGACGCCGTCTCGATACGATCTAAAAAAAAAAAAAAACAATCAAGACGGCGTCGTTTCGGATCGAAACGACACCGTTTCGATGCATTGTCGGGGCATCTGTGCATCTTGCACCGTCGGGGATCTTTTCCCCTCCACTTCTATCTAATTATTTATTTATTGAGTGGTCCACTTCTATTTCTAAACTTTTTTTCCCTCTAAAATTTAATAATTTAACAATCATTTCGACCGTCAAGATTTTACTAAAACTCGTATCTACGAATATGTACATTTATCTACGAGTTCAGCTAAATATGTGAATTCGTAGATAAAACTATGAATTCTGTTAAATTTTCATACGAATCGGCTCAAGTGATGAGCGCTAGTTCACAAAGTTGGGTATGGCTAGTGCCGGTTTAGGGACTTCACTACAATTTAATTTGTTGAATATGGTTTTATTAATCATTTAGAAATGCTTATAAAAGAAAAGAATAATACATGAAACCTTTGAATATACCCTAAAACATAATAAAATAATATTATATCATTCATTAAATATCTATATTCTAACATCCTCTCAAACTCATGACGTGAAAGCTAATAGCATCAAGAGTTTGTAAAACAAAAAACGAAACGCTGAATTAAAGTGCATCATGGTACAAACTCATGAACTCATGATGCGAGAGCTAGTAGCATTGAGATGTTGTAAAGTACAAAACAAAACCGTGAAGTAGATTGAGTGTGTCATGGTACTGAAACTCATGATGCGAGAACTAGTAGCACTGAGAGTTTGCAAAATAGAAAACGAAACCGTGATGTAGAGTGCATCTTGGTACTCGAACTCATGTTGTGAGAGCTTGTAGCACTGAGAGGCTGTACAATATAAAACAAAACCCTGAAAGTGTGTCCTGGTACTCAAACTCATTATGCAATAGCTAGTAGCATTGAGAGTTCGTACAGCATAAAACGAAACCGTGAAGTAGAGTGTGTCCTGGTACACAAACTCATGATGTGAGAGCTAGTAGCTAGCATTGAGATTTTGTTAACAAAATTGAATAAAACAAGAAGATTCATATAAATAAGATGAACCTTCTAATTACCAGAAATGCAGGAAAGTTCCCAGGAATCAATCAACAGAAATTGAGCATTACATAATGAAATTGAACTTTCTAATTGAGCTTCTGATCCCTCAATTCCAGTTTATATAAAAGGAATCAGTTACAATGCTAATAACTAACTTGTCTAACTAACTAACCGTTGTCCACACTTAAGTGTTCGACCTAATGCTCCAACGAAACACTCTTACTCTTGTTGCATTCCAATCATCCACACTCTTCTTCTTGTGCTGCTGTAATATATTTAACACCCCCATCAAGATGGAATGAGTAGAATCATGACATCTTACACTCCAATCATCCACACTGATGTCCTTCTTTTGTTGCTGTAATAGTTTGGGAGGATGGCTGGTAGATGTATTTGATTGGACACTTGGGTAGGAGCCTGTACAAAGTACCTTTATCCACTGGCTTAGTTAGAATGTCAGCTAAATTATCTTCTGTTCTGACAGGCATATGTTTTACGACTTTTTGTTGATATTTTTCCTTAACAAAATGGCAATCAATAATTATGTGTTTAGTCCTTTCATGGAAAACATGATTTTCTACAATATATAGTGCACTTTTTCTATCACGGAATAAGGGAACTACTTGTGAATGAGGGATTTGAAAATCTGTCAATAGATACAAACGCCATTAGATTTCACAAGCAGTAATGGCTAATGCTTTATATTTATCCTCATATGAGCTTCTACTTACCGTTTCTTGCTTTTTGCACTTCCAGGATATGAGGGCTCCTCCTAAAAACAAAGTATACCTTGTGATAGATCTCTTTGTGACAGTGCATGTGCCCCAGTCAGAATCTGAAAAAGCCTTACGAACTGGTGAACCTGTGGCAAGAAATAAAATACATTGTCCAGGGTCTGTCTTGAGGTATCTAAGTAACTTGTGAGCTCCAACTAAGTTTTTCAGTAGGTTGATCCAAGAATTGACTGAGTTGTTGAATGGCAAAGGCTATATTAAGTCTTGTGTTTCTTAGTAAATAAGTTTGCCAACTAGACTTCTATAGTATGTGTTATCAAATAGTATATGGGAATCTTCTTTAGATAGGGAAATACCAGGATCCATAGGTACAGAAGATGGTTTTGCCCCAAGATATCCAAAATCCTTTAATAGATATAAGCATTACTTTCTTTGATTCATTACAATACCATGTTTGGATCTAGAAATTTCAAACCCTAAGAAATACTTAAACTCTCCTATGTCATTGATAGTAAATTCATCATGAAGAATAGTCTTGACATCTTTCATGGCTTGAAGATTTAGACTTCCCATGATTATATCATCCACATAAGCCAAAAGAGCTATACAGTCTGCTCATGTGCCTTTATTAAAAAGGCTATGATCATTCTTAGATTGAATATATCTTTGCTTTAACCAATGTTGTGGTGAGTTTATCATTCCATTGTCTACTTGCGTGCCTTAAACCATACAAAGATTTGTTAAGTTTGCATAGCTACCAATCTAGCTTTATAAATGTCAATGCTTCCACCCGCTTTCCTCTTTATCCTGTAAACCCACTTGCATCCTATAGAGACTTTACCTGGAGGTAATGAAATAACAGACCAATTGTTACTCTTGTGAAGAGCATTTAATTCTTCTTGCATAGCTTGTTGCAATTGTGGAAATTGGGCAGTATTGGGTTCATTTTCCTTGTCTATGGTGATATACCCGGGTCGGAATGGGGCACTGTTCATCTAAATTGGGCATATTATCTTGGCCCATCAGCATAGATATTGGGCCTCTATCTCCTCTGGCCGCTGCCACAAACCATCTTCTACCCGCTAGCTACAAGCCGGGTCCTATCCGCCAACAGTAAGCTGGATCTTGTCCGCCAAACGTGAGTCGGACCCATTCTCTCCATGTGATTTCAACCCATATAGTCAAGCTGATTTCAACCCACAAATGAGTCCGCTGCTCGCCATACTTATCGCTGCTCGCCACACTTATCGACCCAGCTGGCCACTCTTGACAGCTGGCTAGGACACTTGTATTGCATGCATACTTAACTTAGTTATGTACTCTCAACTGTCTTATCGATGAACAGTGAACCGACTTACTTTTTAGCCTATAAATATGGGATCACAAAGACAATCTCTTAAGCTCTAAGCTATAATCTAATACAAGCAGATACACTCTGCCAATTTGTCGACTAACTTACTTGTTCTTCATAAACACTTATCAGCCACCATTATTCTTATCCACCACCGTGTCCTCACCGTAGAAATCACACGTATCAGCCTTATATCCTCAAGATAAACACTATCACCGCAAAATCTGGTGTTCAGCGCAACATCATATAGTAGTTGTGAAAGACTTATAGGTAGTAGAAATGCCGTCATAGGACAGTACATTCTGTATCAAATGAGGTGTAGAAGTGGTTTTTCCCAAGGAAACTTGATAATCTTGTAAATAGTGGGAGATTGTTGAAATAGTGTCATAAACCCAATCGGGTTGGACCCGATCCGATCGGGTCGGATCATTTCTACTATTATGATTATACATATATAATAAATGACTTTTCTGTTGTCATATATTTGTTCTTTTAAAGAACCAATTATGAATTGTTATATGATAACGTCCTTAGTATTAAACTGTGATAGAGAAACCAAGATAGGCGATTATGGTTGATGATGTCTCTAATCACTTTAAATAAGTTTGATACATAAATGTTTCTAGGCTTATGTACTATCAAACAGGGCATAGATAGTACAAACAGGTTAGCACGTATTAGATGTCTTCTGTCTATAAGGGCAAAGATAGATCTCGTCTATCGAAGTGTAAAGACACTTGGACTGTACGTGGACGTGTATAAAAGAATGCGTACGTTAGACTGACCCACTTACACTGTTAAGTGTCACACTATGTGACGGTTGTGTAATTATCCTTAGGACCGGAGTCTACATGACATCACGGTGTGGATTTTCATGCTTTGACACTATTGAGGTTTCCCTTAGCCATGTGACGATCATGCGATAGTGATTGGGTGTGATACTGAAGCATGCGGAGTATACATGTTAGGTCGTCTGGGAATCGCGTACCTTATGAGTAGGGGTGAATATCCGAAAGGGCCTTCTTATAAGGAATGTCTTGCTCTCGTGAATCTTTGCAAAGTGTAAGTAAATGAGTCACTTCAAGAGAGCATGATATCCTGATTATAAGATACGGTCGTTAATGCTTGACACTTGACGTACGACCGTATGGATATTACTACAGCGATAGGATTCTATTTACATGCTAACCGAGCACATGAAAGGTAGTAGTCATTGCGTATTGACTCTTCCGATGATTGGGGGTCATGAACGTGTTGCTAGACGCTATCCGTGATCGTTAGATGTGAAGGGCATTTTCGTAATTGCGTCTTATGTCTACGGCCAACATATTCGGAAGCCTATCGGGTCACACACATATGAACATCAAGTCGGATTAAAGTGTAGTTATAGTTGATGACCAAATAAGGAAAGAATTTATCTCATACTATAAAGGTTATAGTGGTAAATTAATATGGTGGTATTTATTTATTATGAATAAATATAATACAAGATATTAATTATGTTGATTAATTAAATATACATATTTGTATGTATGTGTCGACTATATATATATATATGTGTGTGTGTGTGTGTGTGTGTGCTTTGAAAATTAATTAATTATAGTATTATATTAATTAAAAAATATTCCGGAAGCCAATTAGTTGGCATATGGGGCGCCACTTTCTTGTGTATAAGATACACTTAGATTATGCAATTTAATTAATAAGATTACCATAATATTAATATTGGATATTAATTGATTTTTGGAAAAATATATTTATGGTAATATAATAAGATATATTCAATATGAGATATTGTCAATATATATCTTGGAAATATATAAATATTGAATATTAAATGAGATAAATCAATCAAAGGGATTTTTCTTATTTTATTAGAAAAATGTTTTCTCTCTCATCAATCTACTTAAAACCAATCCTAACCAGATTAGGAGCTAGACGGGGCGCATGTCTCTCCTATTTAAGGGAGGTGATAGGAACCAACTTTACAGTACATTTCTGTACAGTTCAGCCCACGATTATCACATTTCTGGCATGTTTCGGGTGAGTTTAGACCCTATTTTGAGTATTAAATGAGGTTTTATTGTACGGCGAGTGACTGTCGGTTTTCCGTAAACTCGACCTTATTTTAGCATTTTATACTCGTTTTTCCCGAGCACCCGTAGTTTGCGGGGTTATGCGTTTTCGTGTTGTTTTCATATGGATGCAGGACTAGGGTGTCTTGAGAGCCCGAAAGACGAGAAGTATGAAGTTTAGACGTGTCCGAGGCGAAACACGGAGGTTGAAGGTGGAAAAGTGAAGATTGTGGCTACAAATGGCTGTCCGGACGGACAAGGTGTTGTGTCCGGACGGCTAACTCACTGGTTTTTGAGAAAAATTTGATGAAGAACCCGTCCGGACGGACAGAGAATCATCCGGACGGACAGAGGAAGCATCCGGACGGACAAGAGCATGTCATCCGGACGGATATCTATGCATCCGTCCGGACACCTGGAGAATCAAGAACAGTCCGGCCGGACATTGAGGACATCCGGACGGACAGAGGCTTTTCTATATAAAGCAGCAACAGATTGACAGCAGGTTCAGTTTCCACCAGTCCGGTCCTTTGAGCTGCATTTTGACCCATCGAGGAAGCATTTTCTGGTCAAGTCGTCTTCATGAAAGTTGTAGGAATTGAACGAGCTTTCCGACGCATCTTGAATCGTTCAATTCGGAGCTACACACAAGGAGATTTTAATGATTTACTGAAGACAGGTCAAACGAGCCGAGTTGGTCGGCCCACCAGCTCAAACTCGCGATTTTTGCTCTATATAAGAGGCTCCATAGAAAGAGAGCCTCATACTCTCACTTTTTTCAGCGTGGACTGAGCTCGAGGCCGGCTTAGGTGCTCAACCCAGCCGCTCCGGCGGCTGTCATGCAGGTTGACATCTAAACAGTCGGATCAAGGCTTGGGCCCATGCTTTTAGATTAGATCTTTAGTTTTGTTATGATAGTCGAAGGTGCGTATTCGATCGATTGCTTGTGGATTTCGCGTCGCGGGTCACGATAGGGATTAAAGACTGGATCTTTTGTCGATTTGGGACATGGGCTTTCAGATCTAATGTATTTCGATGTCGATTTTGTGAGTTCCCTTTGTCGATTTGCTTTCTCTCGATTTTGCTTTGATTGTTTCGATCTTTTGTCGATGGGATTGCTTATTGTCGTTAGTTCATGCTTTGAATCCCTTTTTCGTGCCGTAGCTTAGTATGGGCTTCGATCGTTTATCTTCTTCGCATGTTCTTTGTTCACCGATTTTAACACAGGTTTCGTATTCGACCCAATTTCCTCGTGGGATCGACCCCGTACTCTTTGCCATTCTACTACGATCGACCCGGTGTTTGGCCGGTTAGAGAGTGGTTTCACGGTATATGAGTTTCGTGGATTATAAATATTGTTTGGTTTTTGGATCGTGAAAAATCCTTTCATCAAAATGGCGCCGTTTCCGGGGAAATTGTTTAAAAGTCGAATTTGTGTTTGGTCGTGAACGAAAAAAAAAATGAAAAATATGAAAACATGTTGATAATGTTGTGCTTAGACTAGGTTTGAATGCAATTTTGGTACTTAGCTTCTTCGGAGGTTGATATCTTGTAGGTTGTCCTAGAACTTGGGCCTAAGTGTTTATCATCTTGTTTTATTTAGATTTCGATAGGAGCCATGGGATGTTGAAGTGATGTTGTCTTGAACTCGGATTGAATACGACTTTGGTACTTAGTCTCTTCGGAGGTTGATATCGTCTAAGTCGGGCTAGAACTGGGGCTCAGCCGCTCAGGACCTTCGACTATCATGACTTTTTGAGGGGTTTAAAATATCGTGTGTGTGTGTTGTGGAAAAAAATTCGAAAAAAAAAATAAAAAATAATTGTTTTGGTTGATGTGCTAGTTCTTTGACGTGGATAATTGCTTGTGTGCCTCTGTGGCTTTATTCTATACGTGGATGATTTGTCTTTACCCTGTTTGGTTATCTTTACATCCATTGCAATCCATGTTGAGTACTACCGATCTGCTCTGAGTCCGTTTGTGGCATGGCTTCTATATGTGTATAGCTCGTATCTATCACCATCTTTTGGCACGTCGACTTCTCCCGTGCATGTGTTTGCCTTGTTTTCGGTCTATATGGTTTTAGGTACTCGAGATGGATTCATTAGAAGATGTCACGTGAGCTTAAGTGCACCTTTCTGCCGGGTCCTACAAACAGCTAAGTCTCTATATCATTCTCCTTCACACACCGAGGACGGTGCTTCACTTAAGTGGGGGGGACGACTTAGCTTATTCGCTTGTTCTTAAAAGTATTATGCCGTGATGTGATAAACTTGGTTTTTACTCATTTCCGAGTCGATTTTTAGGCCGTTTTTCAAAATTTTCCAAGATTTTAACACCACGTTACATGCATGTTTTTCACAATTGAGTGGTGAAAGGTCTTTAGTTTTGTGAATGTTTCACAGTGAGTCTATATTGTCATGATACGGAACACTTTTTAGTACACGTTTGACGACGGTTATGCTTATCACGATTACTTTACACACCTGTACCCCTAGTTTCGAGGCGAAATAGAAGGATTGGCCTTGGTAGGAACACGGGATGACGCTTTTGGCGTTCTTTTTGACCCTACTTTAGCCAAATAAGCCTGAGCCGAATGTTTGACCTTCGTAGCCCCTCTCAGCCTTGATAGAATGGTCTGACCACCATTCGCATTATTAGCCGTTTCGTTACTTAGTCAGAAACCTACCCTTGAGCCTTATTTTGGTCACATTCCCTTCATTTGACCCTACGAGTGGACTTAGTCTCTTGTTAAACCACACTTGCCAAGGCAAGTGTGGGGTGGGGGGAGATGTTGTCTTTGAGTCGGGTTGTTGTTTCCTCAGTTTTAGAGCTATAAAAAGGGGAGGAGCTCGGGTGATCTTTTTTATAAGGCCTTTGGTTCAAAGAAGAAAAGAAAGAAAAATTGAAAAAGAAAAAGAATGCAAAAAGAAAAATGGAAAAAAAAAAAGGTGAAAAGAAAAGAAAAATAAGTGAAATAAAAGTTTGAATAAAGTGAATAAGTGTTGAGTCAAAGAAAGCCTTGTGTGGACGTGTATTGTTTGTCCATATAATGTTGAGTTCGGAAGTTGTTTTGATTTGTTTGATGATCGGAGGAGTTTGGTGTTGATTTGTGTGGTTGCAAGGAGGAGATACACTTGTTGATTTGGTTCACTCGTATTTTCTCTTCTCCAGTTCCCAAATTATCCTTTCGGTTAGCCCCCTCCCGAGCCTAACGTTATAACCATTCAAGTCCTGCTGGACCGTGTTTAACCTTGGTTAGTCCCGATTAGTGGAGATTCTAGGAAGGGCAGGATTGTGTAAAGGCATTTGTCCGGTATTCCAAGCCCGAAATCGTATTAAGCATAAGTCGTCGTCATTCAACACACACTCACTCCGTGTCATGATCTAGTAGAGTCAAAGTAATGCATTCACTTAACTAAGTTCTTCTCACCTCGATATTTTGAAATGCATGCATGTACCGTAAAGTTGATTCCTTGGTATTGTTTGAACGCCTAATTTACTCGAGGACGAGTAAAGGCTAAGTGTGGGGTGGTGATAGGAACCGACTTTACAGTACATTTCTGTACAGTTCAGCCCACGATTATCACATTTCGGCATGTTTCGGGTGAGTTTAGACCTATTTTGAGTATTAAATGAGGTTTTATTGTACGGCGAGTGACTGTCGGTTTTCCGTAAACTCGACCTTATTTTAGCATTTTATACTCGTTTTTCCCGAGCACCCGTAGTTTGCGGGGTTATGCGTTTTCGTGTTTTTTTCATATGGATGCAGGACTAGGGTGTCTCGAGAGCCCGAAAGACGAGAAGTATGAAGTTTAGACGTGTCCGAGGCGACACACGGAGGTTGAAGGTGGAAAAGTGAAGATTGTGGCTACAAATGGCTGTCCGGACGGACAAGGTTTTGTGTCCGGACGGCTAACTCACTGGTTTTTGAGAAAAATTTGATGAAGAACCCGTCCGGACGGACGAATCAACATCCGGACGGACGAGAGAATCATCCGGACGGACGGAGAGAAGCATCCGGACGGACAAGAGCATGTCATCCGGACGGATATCTATGCATCCGTCCGGACACCCGGAGAATCAAGAACAGTCCGGCCGGACATTGAGGACATCCGGACGGACGGAGGCTTTTCTATATAAAGCGACGAACGGATTGACAAGCGGTTCGCTTTCCACCAGTCCGGTCATTTGAGCTGCATTTTGACCCATCGAGGAAGCATTTTCTGGTCAAGTCGTCTTCATGAAAGTTGTAGGGAATTGAACGCGCTTTCCGACGCATCTTGAATCGTTCAATTCGGAGCTACACACAAGGAGATTTTAATGATTTACTGAAGACATGTCAAACGAGCCGAGTTGGTCGGCCCACCAGCTCAAACTCGCGATTTTTGCTCTATATAAGAGGCTCCATAGAAAGAGAGCCTCATACCCCTCACTTTGTTCGGCGTGGACTGAGCTCGAGGCCGGCTTAGGTGCTCAACCCAGCCGCTCCGGCGGCTGTTATGCAGGTTGACATCTAAATAGTCGGATCAAGGCTTGGGCCCATGCTTTTAGATTAGATTTTTGTATTTAGCGTCGAACGCGGTATTCGATCGATTGCTTGTGGATTTCGCGTCGTGGGTCACGATAGGGATTAAAGACTGGATCTTTTGTCGATTTGGGACATGGGCTTTCAGATCTAATGTATTTCGATGTTGATTTGGTGAGTTTCCTTTGTCGATTTGCTTTCTCTCGATTTTGCTTTGATTGTTTCGATCTTTTGTCGATGGGATTGCTTATTGTTGTTAGTTCATGCTTTAAATCCCTTTTTCGTGCCGTAGTTTAGTATGGGCTTCGATCGTTTATCCCGTTGGTGTGCTCTTTGTTCACCGATTTTAACACAGGTTTCGTATTCGACCCAATTTCCTCGTGGGATCGACCCCGTACTCTTTGCCATTCTACTACGATCGACCCGGTGTTTGGCCGGTTAGAGAGTGGTTTCACGGTATATGAGTTTCGTGGATTATAAATATTGTTTGGTTTTTGATCGTGAAAAATCCGCTCATCAGTTATTTTGAAATCGAGATTTGGATGTTAAACGGGTAACTTGCGTTGATTTGGGATTGTTTTGGTTTAGTTTAGGCTTGAATCATGGTCCATAAGAAGGAAGTGCAAAAGCGCTATGGTAAGGGGGTGGCCAGGGAATCTGGTAAGAAGAGGAAGGCGGTAGACCCTCCCGTAGTTGATCCAAACCGTTGTGTTAGTATACGAGACCAACCTCCTAGGGCTGTACAAAGTCAAGCTAGGGCACAACTACCGTATGAGTCTACGTCCGGGTCGGATACTGAGGAAGATGTGCCTCTAGTCGGGCTGCCTAGGGTCCAGAGAGGTGGAGCATCGTCTAGGGTTGAACAGACTGAGGATGCACCTAGACAGGAGGAAGCGAGTACCCGAGCTGAACCGGTTAGGACAACTGTTAGACCTCCTGCTCCTCCTATTCCTTTGGCTTATAGATTTATCAGCCCTAAGGCTTACGAGGTTTTTACCAAACATTATCAGTCGAGGACGATGTTGATAGAGAGGGCGGTTATGGAAACAAAGGTTGATACGGCGTTCGTGAAGCTTTTGAAGGATAGGAAATGGGATGCATTGATGAGAATCCCACTTACTCCGGTAAATGATACACTAGTTCGCGAGTTTTATAGCAACTGTTCAGAGACGGACTTGGAAACCGGAGTTGTAATGGTGAGAGGAGTCAAGGTCCCGTTCACCCCGCAAGTCATTAATGAGAAGTACGGTTTAGCATCATTTGAGGGGTTGGACTACAAAGAGGCTATCAAGGCTAAACAGGATGCCGGTGGAGATCCGTCAGAGGAGTTGCGTCTGAAGGTGTGCCCGGATGTTCCGTGGACACTGAGGCCGGGCGGGGACCGAAAGGAGTTAGTGACTACGACTTGGTCAGAGGACTGGAAGGTCCAGTGTCGATTCATTCAGAGTAGGTTGTTGCCAAAGAACAACCTCACACATTTCCACATTGGTGACTTAGGGATGTTATACGCGTTGAATTTCGGGTTGAATGTCGATGTCGGCCAAGCCTTATTTGATGAGATTGCGACCAATCAGCAAGTCTATGCCCGGTGTTTGATTGTTCCCCACTTGATACATAGCCTATGTGTGGATGCCGGTGTTCCTGAGTATAGGCCGGATCTTAAACAAGAACCCGAGGGCAATTCAACGAGAAAAGGTTCGGACTTCGGGACGTGTTGAGGCTACGCAAGAGCCGGGGTCTACTTCTGCACCACCCGCGGTTTCATTCGTTCCTACTTTATCTCCCACAGTCAGGATGCGGTTGAGCATGGCAAACAGTTTACGGGAATGGATGAGTGATATTCGGGATACACAGAACAACATTTTGACGATTCTGAAGTGTATCAGCGAAGACCGGCCGCCGAGGGACGAGAGCATCTTCACGCCTAGCCTGAAGGATTATGTTTTCCACGATGAGATCGAGCGAGCGATTGAAGATGTGCTTCGAGTTGAGAAGTAAGATTCTGAGGATGAGGATGAGGAGGATGAAGATGTTCCCACTCCACAGCCGGGACCTTCATCGACTACTTCTACGGCTGATGTACCTCCCACTGATGAGTCTACGCCGAGGCAGCCTTGAGATTTATTGATATTTTGCTTTTGTACTCTTTGATTTGGTACTTATTCGATATGGTTGTACTTTGATACGGTTGTACTCTCTATTATTTCTTTTACTGATTCACTGCACTTTTCTTTTTATACGCTACTGTCGGTTTCCGTAGGCGTATTTCTTTTATGTGAATTATGTAGGCCATAAGGCGATCTCCTAGTTTGTTTTGTACCTTGATGGTTGCCATTGTTTTACTGATTACTCTTTTCGTCTGTTCCATTTCACTTTATTTTTATCTTCATTGCGATGCTCTTTCCCCGTTTTCCCCGAGGTTTTTCCGTGTTTGTCCAGTAGTGCAGGTATATTTTTAGTGGTTTTGTCGAGCTACATCGTATGGTTACGAGTTCTCATTGTCACTACGTAGGCTCCAGCCTGACCAACGATTCGAGTATCTACTACGATCAGCTAAATCCTGTATCTTTTCTTCAATTCTGCACAACATGAGGACATGTTGATTTTTAAGTGTGGGGGAGGGGAATGATTTGATATGTACCTATACATTTGCTTAATTCGTTACGATTCTATGCAAAATGAGCTAGAATTTTCAAAATTTTCCGACATTTTTGTTTTTTGTTTTGTCCCGAGTAGGCAAATCAATTCAATGT
The DNA here is from genome assembly GCA_036785695.1 of Gentiana straminea. Taxonomy (NCBI): domain Eukaryota; kingdom Viridiplantae; phylum Streptophyta; class Magnoliopsida; order Gentianales; family Gentianaceae; genus Gentiana; species Gentiana straminea. The sequence continues at coordinate 2,249,348 of JAVUPR010000099.1, read as the reverse complement.
TCGTTATTTTTATAGTCATCCAAGCTATATATCATATATTTGATAAATTAGTTGTTTCACCTGAGATCTATTTTTCACGAGCCATAGTGAACGATGAGCTAATTTATAAAGTTATACCCCTTTTGACGAGTGATTTCTGATTTTCTTATAAGTCATGTGCTTAGTGCTACGTATATATCTTGAGATTTATGATAGTTTGTATTTAGATCCGGAGTATGCTATATTGTGAATATCTAACGTTTGAATGTGATAAGTAACACGTAACTTATTGTCGAATGAAAAAGTTGAGTTTATAATGAAGTAATTGGGTGTGTCGAAAGCTGGTCGATGATTTGAGTGCGATAGGGTATACCACGTATGTCCTATACCACTATGATGACTAAAAGCTCACGACAGTCAGAAAAAGCTGCCTTATGATTGGAGTAAGGTAGGGTATATCTCGAATATCCTATTCTGCTATGACAGGGCAAGAGCTCATTCTGATGTGTGTTTAAATGTGAAAATAATTAAATCAACTAATGAATTGTTATGAAATGAATGAGAGACTAAGTTATCGTGTATCTTATCCCCAGTATAACTGATAGATATGCTGTAGGGATTATCCTCTGAGTATTTCAGAAAGGCCCTAGATATATTCGGTCATTCTTTTCGGGATATTTTACGTTTGTAGGGTACATCTTATGAGTGTCATTTATTGCTAGTCTACGAGGGGGTATTAGCTAGTTTGCTTTGAGTTTCTCAAGTTTGGATTTAGTGGAAGTTTTCTATGGCTATGCACACACAGTGGTGAACTTCTGATTTATTGGATCTATGATATATTGTCTGAGATGTCTGTTTTCGTTTCGAGCCCTAATTTTCGTTTTGTTTTGCTCGGGACGAATTTATACGATTTATAATGCTATATTTTATGATAATTTCCCTCTTATTTGTATAATTTGCATAAGAAACGAGTGTTTAGTGGAATTATTGAGTAAATGTGGTTTTAATGAGTTATTCGCAAAATTGGTTAATTTTGGTGTTTTAATTTTGATTTTATGATTATTTGGATGATATTACGTTTTGCGATGTTTTAATGTGTTATAGGTACATGTTTGATGCTCAAAAGATGATTAAATGAAGATAAATATCGGATTTAATGGATGAAAAAGAGATAAGGAAGAAATTGGATAGAAGAAAAGAGATAGAGATGAGAAAATCAAATTTTGATCAAGCTGAACGCACGTCCAAGTTCCGTCCAGTTGGACGGGCGTTTGATCGAGTGGACGGGCGTCCAGGCTGAAGAGCTTGATTCAGAGTGTTGTTGGATTTGCTGGACGAGCGTCCAATTTTGTGAAGGACGGGCGTCTGATGAAGACTCGGCCCGATTCGAAGTTGATATTGAAGACCGGACGAGCGTCCGGAAGGAGTGGACGGGCGTCCAGCGGCCGACATGCTGAAACCGACTTTAAATTCTATAAATAGCCGCATTGTTTTCAACCCTAGGGATACCAATTACACATTACTCAAACCCTAATCCTAGGGGCGGCTCAGGCTGCGTTTTTACATACTTTTCCTTCAGTTTTATGCACTTAAATCCTAGATTAAATTAGTTAATTTTATGTTCTTTTCTTCAACAATTCCAAGCTTTCAAGAGGATGTTTAGAGGCTAAAAGCCCTTGAACGAGCATTGTGAAGCCTATCCGTCAACTATTCAGATTCGAATCTTGATTAATTTGTGAGTTTTTAATACAAGTTGTTTCTTTATCATGTTTGAATGTTTATTGCAATTATATCGAAAGATGTGCATGCTTGATTGTTTTACTTTGATGAAAGTCATGTAAACCCTAGATCCCCATGATAAAAGAATGGTTATTTGATCTATATAACGAGAGTTAATAGGTTAGATTTCTAGATTAGAAACGTTAAAGTTCACATCTTTGGTTAGAAAAAGCGTTAATCTTAGATCGAAAGATAGAGATTAATAGATGGACTATCTAAGAAATTAGGGTTCATACTTTAGATGAGGTGAATCACAACTTGGTTAGAAGTCACGAATTAATCTGATTAGGAATTGAATGTTGATAGGATAGGTGGATCAATCGCTCGTTTGTTCGTTATAATTTGAATAATCCCTTAAAACTTGAATTGTTTAGTTTAATCAAATCTTCTTATTGCATATTAGGTTTAGTTGTAGTTTAAATTGTTTGCAACCCGTATTTTCCCTGGCTTTAGATTCATTCTTCTGTCCAGTTTTACATTCGTGTTCTCATTACTTTCAGTCTTGTTTAGTTTTATTCGCTGTTTAGGTTAGTTTTCGTGACATAGTTAGTTAAACAAAGACTAGGGTTACCAATCGTTAGTTCCCCGTAAGATCGACCCGGTATCAACCTCTTTACTACGATCCTTGCACTTGAGGTATATCGGATTTATAAATTTTATTACTTGTTTATTTTGCATTAGATAAATCCGTGAACACTTTCTTACATTCTTCTCCAAACACAAAAGGTACATCCTTGCAAGTAATTCCGTCAAAGGTCTAGAAACTTTAGAGAAGTCCTTGTTAAACCTCCTGTAAAATCCTGCGTGGCCAAGAAAGGCTCGCAACGTCTTTAAGTTTGTTGGAGGGGGTAACTTCTCTATTACCTCTATCTTTGCCTTATCAACCTCCATTCCTTTCCTTGAAATATTATGACCCAACACTATTTCTTCTGTCACCATGAAATGGCATTTCCCCCAATTAAGTACAAGGCTGGTCTCTTCACAGCTCTTCAGCACTTTACTCAGGTTGTCCAAGCATTTATCAAAGCTATCTCCAAACACAGAGAAATCATCCATGAAATTCTCAAGAAAGTCTTCCACCATGTCTGCAAATAATGACATCATGCACCTTTGGAAAGTTGTTGGTGCATTACAAAGTCCAAAAGGCATGCGATTGTATGCAAAAGTTCCATAGAGACATGTGAAAGTTGTTTTCTCTTGGTCCTCAGACGCAATATGGATCTGATAGTAACCAAAATATCCATCTAAGAAACAATAAAATGCATGACCGCTTAATCTCTCTAGCACCTGGTCAATGAATGGTAGGGAAAATGATCTTTACTAGTTGCGTCATTCAGTTTCTTGAAATCAATGCAAACTCGAGGTCCAGTAATTAGTCTCACAGGGATTAACTCATCAAACTCATTAGGTTGTAAGTGAATCCTCATTTCTTGGGCACCACATTTATCGGGCATACCCATTCACTGTCTGCAATTGGGAAAATGATTCTCATTTCCAACATCTTTATCATCTCTTCCTTAACAACATCTTTCAGTTGTGGCTTCAGCCTCCTTTGTGGTTGTGCTACATCTTTCTTCTCAGGATCTACATAGATCTTATGCATGCACACCGATGGGCTTATTCCTCTAATATCTGCAATTGTCCACCCAAACGCTCCCTTATGCTCTCTCAGTACTCTTAAAAGTTTATCTTCCTCTAAAGACGATAGTAACGATGAAATTATGAGGGGAAGAGTATCATCTTGTAAATACACGTACTTCAGGTGAGATGGCAAAGTTTCAACGTTAAGTTCCTTGTGGCTCTTCTAATGATGACCTTAACAGCTTACCAGTCAATTGTAAGTCAAATAACTTGTTCCACGATGAATTGTTCCTCCTAAATCCACAAAAGATATAGGTTCTACTTCTCGCACTTGACCTTTGCTACACCTAGGCCAGGATTCCTTATAACTGTCTTCATCCTTTAGGAGCAAAGTCTCTACTACTTCAGGGTCTAGTGCCACTTGCAGATATAATTCTAAAAAAAGCTTGTCTATGGCATCTAGCATGTAGCATGCTTTTCTTTCATCTTGAGAATACCTCATTGAATTCATCACAATGAACACTACTTTGTCCTCATTCACTCTCATAATCAGCTCACCCTTATGAACATCTATCAATTTCTTACTCGTTGCTAGGAAAGGTCTTTCTAAGATTAGTGGAACATCATGGTTAGCCTCCATGTCTAGCACCACAAAGTCTACGGGGAATACAAACTTATCAACTTTTACCAAAACATCCTCCACCACTCCACAAGGTTTCTTCATAGACCTATCCGCCAATTGATGAGTTATAGATGTTTCGTTCAACTCTTTCATGCCTAACTTATGAATTATGGAGAGTGGCATTAAATTGACACTGGCTCCAAGATCACACAATGCTTTATTTAGGCACATTCCTCCAATTGTGCAAGGTATGAGGAAGTTCCCAGGATCTTTACACTTAGGAGGCAGTTTGCGTTGCAAAACTGCCGAGCATCCCTCGTTTAGGCAAATAGTCTCAAGTTCTAACAACTTCCTTTTGGTAGAGATTGCTTCCTTCAAGAACTTCGCATACTCTGGCATTCCGGCCAGAGCTTCTACCAAAGGTATATTCACTTGCAACTTCTTAAACATCTCTATGAACTTTTTATAACGAGCATCATCATTGTTCGGTTTATATTTCCTATAGGGATAGGGTAAAATAGCAAGATTAATAGTTATAGTTCGTGAAGACTTACCTGCTGACTGCTGCTGCTCTGCCTGCTTGTCTATTGAGTTTTCATACTCCCGGTTTACCGCAGTGGTGTCCCGGTTTACCGGCCCCTCTTTTTCTTCAGATTCTACTGCGTTCTGCTGCTGACGGCTTTCTGATTCTTCCTGGACAGTTGGTATAACTGGTCCATGCAATTCCTTTCCGCTTCTAGTCATGATTGCATTTACATCCTTTGGGTTCTTCTCAGTATTACTTGGCAATCCTCCCGGAGGACGGGCTGGCACTTGTTCTGCGATCTACCCCACTTGGTGCGACAGATTCTGCACTAGGGCTTCCTAATTGGTCAGTCTTGTATCATTCTTCTGACAATAGGTGGTGAAGTTTGTATTCAGCTCAGTCATGGATTTTGTAAGTTGATTGACCGTGTCGGTCATATTTGAACTCATTTTATCCATTGCTGTTTCCCAACCACCGGACTTGTTGAATTGAGGCATGAATCCACCAATTTGTCTTGGTCGCTTTCCACCGTTAGAATCACTTTGTTGAAAACCCCCAGTAGGGTCACTCAGTCAAAAATCAGGGTGGTCATGAGAACCTGGGCGATATCCGCCCCCATAAGGATTTTCTTGCCTCCCTATATAGTTCACATCCTCAGTGTTGGTTGCTTCGATATCTTGTACTTTCTCAACCTTGGCGATGCGATCTTGCATGCCATCTATCTTCTCATTCATCACCATTAGCTGGTATAAGATCTTTTGAGAAGTATCTTCTCCAAATACGCCTTCAGCTACTTTGGCGGTTTCAATTTGATACGTTCCCCATTGACTTGTTAGTGCGATTTGATCCAACTTTTCTTCAGCTTCTTCAGGTGATAACAACGCAAAACATCCGTTGCTCGATGCATCTACCCTCATCTTCTCACTTGGCTGCAATCCATGATGAAAATTATGCATTCGTACGGGCAGAGTGATGTCATGGTATGGGCATCTCCTTTGTGCTTCCTTAAATCTTTCCCAAGCTTCTTCAAACGTTTCAATGGGTTTCTGCTTGAAATTCATAATGTCTTGTCTCATCTGTAGTGACTTCCCAGGTGGGCAGTACTTGTTCATAAATTTCTGCAGCAGATCGGTCCAAGATTGGATCAATCATGGTGCTAGAGACAATGACCATATTTCGCTTTGTCCTTCAAAGTGAATGGAAACAACTTCAACTTGATGTTATCTTCGGGCACTCCTACTGGTTTGACTGTGCTGACTATCTTTAAGAAATTGGTGACGTGTACACTAGGATCTTCGTTCGGTACTCCATGGAAGGTAGTGTAATTAGTCACCATTTGTATCATATTTGGTTTCAGGTGAAATACCTCAGCCACATTCTCTGGCTGAACAATTTCTGGCACGAATTGCTCAATCGTCGGCATTGCATAACTCTGTAGAGTTCTCTTATCTTCTTGTACCACAACTCCTGCTCCGTTTTGTCCATTTTGTCCGTTCTGCGCCATGTTGATTTTTGTATCCTCCAAAGTTGGAATCTCTTTTTCCCTTTCTTTGTGATCTCCTTCGTGCGAACTCACGTCGCCCACCAGCCTTATAGATCTCTCTCGAATTTCTTTTCTCTTTTGTCTAACAAACTTTTCGATCTTCGTGAAGTTGTTCCCATCGGGGAAGTTTAATTCCCCTACACATGCAACAGTCCTCCCCATCGGCGAAGTTTAATTCATTGTTCAGCTACGGGAACAACTCCTAACCCTATCTACTCCGACCATGGTCGTAGACAATTTATACGCAAGCCACCCTCCTTAATTGGTCCGTAATAGCCCATACGCATAAAAAACTAGAGCTGTCGGTATTGAGCGCTAACTCATACCGCAAACCCGCCTAGACAGCTGTCGACACTGATCATCACGTTCTTAGGGTCTATCAAGATAATGTCCAAACTAACACTTCACTATCAGTACTTTATGCTAATTTACGATGACATGCAAATAGTTGATCATGCTACTAACATGTAAATTAAATCTATCGATCAACGTAGCTGGCGCCGATTATCATGAATTAGTAATTTACTAGGTATTCTATATAGACCGTCGCAGATCTGAAGAACGCAATCACTATTTCATGATTTCTTCACCAACGAATTAGATCTATAACACATGGGGTAAAATAAACTAATTACTACATAATTAAACTAAATAAGCAATTTACACATACTAGTCGAATAGAACAACAACAGATCTACATCCTGGAAAAGACAGAAAATCATACCCTCGAAGACGAGCGTAGATCTCCCTCAGATCTCTCCCTAAGCGGCGACTCGGTCGTCTCTCCGACCAGAACTCATGAAATAATAAAATAAAGAACAAAGAACTTTTATTGTATAATAATTGTAATAGTTATGTGGTACTAATGTTACCCTGAGTTCTGAGACGAAACTCTTATTTATAGCTACATAAACCGACTTAGAAACACCTAGTTCTACCCCTCATCCAAGAAAACGCGTTTCAGAAGATTCGGGATCCTCGGTAAGTCAGCGCAGCTCTCGGTAAACCGAGGGTATTTTGTCTTTTTTCTTCTGCCGACTTAGCTTGGAAGGTTCTGGAATACCCTAGGCCCAATCCTTTCGTTCAGTCCACTCCAGATTCGTCCATGATGCTATGTCCAATATTTCGTATCATGAAAATAATCAAATAACGCACGAAATAATATCAAAATCGGGAAAATAAACGTTAAGTGCAGATTTCTCGACTCACGAACCCGACATATGATATTCAACTCAAATGGTTCATATTTATAGGTCGAAACAACTATTTTTAACTCATAATAGACAGAATGTTGATGCCGTAGGATAGACTATTTTAAGCGTCATCATTGTCCAAACGTAAGTGTTCGACCTAATGCTCCAGTAAAACACTCTTACTTTTGTTGCACTCCAATCATCCACACTCTTCTTCTTTAACAGATTTTGTAAAGCATAAAATGAAGCCGTGAAATTGAGTCATCCTTGGTAATGAAGCCGGTGTTTTACACAAAGAAATGATCAAAAGGCAAAAAATAATGACAAGAAAATTAATAGCCACCACATACAGATATTCTAGTTGTCTATTTCTTCATGAATTTCCCATTGACATGCTATAGAAACAGTAACTTTAACTGTTAACCAAGATAATGCATTTTTAATCGATTAAATCAAACTTTAATGGAAAAAGAAAGGACAACACCCAAACGAAAAAGACAAGCAATTCATCATACAACCTATGGTTTTTAATTAATTTCCCAACTTTTGGGCCACTACACAAACAAACAAAACCAGAATTATAATTAAGATTACTGTAAAGCTCTGTAATTTGACAATGCATCCTATAAATAAAAAATAATGATCCATTAATAGAATTCCTTATAGAAAATATTCAGGAGTATATATATTGATTCGATATGCAAGCGGCTATATATATATATATATATATATATATATATATATATATATATATATATATATTTTTTTGAGAATATATGTATACGTATGTATGCATATATTCGCATATGAATATGAGATTATATATATATACATACTAGAATTAATCATTGAAATGAATGATATAGTTGACTTAAGACAAATTAATCAACGTTAAATAATGTATGTTTGTGGGCTAACTGAATGATATCATCTTTCAAACAATATTTATATCCGAAAACATATATTGTATTTATACATGTAAATGCAATTACATTTAAAGACACGAGTATTGTTTCTCGTTATGAAAAAATACCTCGTAAAAAAGCGATAATAATCATCAACAATACGAATAACTGAGCTCAATCGAAGCCCGATTCATCAATTCATTAAATCAAATTGTTAATTATCGAGCTTATATCACCGCCCAAGACAAAATAATACAATAATAACCACAATTAAGTACAAGTTAACAAAATATATTTTTCCCATTGGAGAGCTTAATAATTGAGACTAATGATTGAAGCAAACATAAGAACTCCCTCAAGAAAAAAAAGAAGCAAACATAGGAACAAATAATTAACTTTGATATAATAGCCATGATCAACCATCGAACCCGGTTTGACTCCACACTGCATCCCGGACTCGGCTCATGTCTCGACCTTTGAGGGTTCGACCAACCCCTTCAAAGACCGAGTTTTCACCCGTTCCACGGCTCCGTGCATACTCACGTGCCACGTATTCATGTGGTGGGACCCACTCTGAACTCAAGTCCATGTCATCCGAGTCATCATGAAATGATTCCATTGAATCACCTCGGTAAATTTTTGACCAATCAGGAACATTCAGTGGGGCCGAGGTAGCCATTTGACGGCCACGTGGGACTGACACCGAGCCGTCTTGGCCACCACGGAACTGGTGGATAATCCTCGACGACGAAGTTGTCTTACCGGAATCTTCGAATGCCAACGATAAACCACCTGCCTGGCGGTGACTGTCCGGCGGCGGGATGTACAGGCTGCTATTATAGCCACTAAAGCTCCCATTACTTTCTGTGACGGCAGGTGCCGGACTCCACCCACTATATGTACTGCTGTCAACTGACTGATCATCGCCGTTGACCAAGCCATCCACCACCGACCAAACCTCATCTTCCCGGAGCTCCGACCCGCCGTTTACTTGGCCATTACTGTACCCATAGCTCCCTAAAAATCTCTCACTTCTGCTGCTTGTCAATCTTCGACCTTTCCCCATGAATTATACCAACTCCGACAACCCTTCACCGGAGTCTTGATTTTCCGGCGTCACAATTCAAAATCTAAACTATACATACTTATAAACAAATACATGCAAACCATTATCATCTATCCATCATAGGCTGCAAGAATTGATCTTTGTTACTTGCAAAATTTGATAGAAAAAAAAAGTATGTAATATATATATTATTATTATTATGTAATAAATGTGACTATGGTGTATGATGCTAGAGCTCCATTGGGAGGAGGAGAAGAAGAAGAAAACATAGAGATGATTTTTTTAATAATGAAAGGTGTATATATAAGATGTGTTTGTAAGTGGGGTTGCTTTCATGAATTGAATCTCATTTGTATTTTAAGTTCATTATGTTGCATTTGGTGAATAACGACAATCCCTGTGAAGAATAATAGTAAACTATAAGGCGAGAATTGAAGATGAGCACGAAACTATGAAATCAAAACAATTAAGCTTACGGTGGCTATGATGCGATGGTATATATACACATATTTATGTGTGAGGATGCTCAAAATCGCCAGTGATGAAATTGAGTAATTGAACGTCGTGACGGTCTATCAACTACTAATTAATTTGATGGATTTGTGGATACCTAAATGTTTGGGATCAAGTTATAACGTAAATATGATTGTGAGGATGATAATTATTTAACAGGTCTCCCTAGTGGGGGTGTGGGCATTGAAGACATAGTCAATGACTGAGAGCCGTTATGAAGGCAGACATTTTGCAATTATTTACATGTATGTGTGAATCATGGAACCGTTAGGAGTTCGTGAGTTCATGTCACGTTGAACATATAGTTGTTGTTTGAGGTCGATGAGGACGTATGCTGAGTTGGGAATCCGGTATCGAGGTAAATATGCACCATGCCGGTTGTATAAACTGAGAGACGTCTTACACCGTGCTGTCCATAGAGGACAAAAGACGACCTGCGCCATATTGATAGAGGACGACTTACCTTATGTCGATTTGATATGAGCGACTTGTGCTGAAATCAACATTTGTTCCAGGTCCAATATAGAGCTGAGCCCATTCGATCATTTGCCAAAAGAGATTTGATTGACCGTTGAATGTCACATGTATAAGGTCGGGTCATACTCATTCATATATATATGTATGTATATATACATATATATATATATATATATATATATATATATATATATATATATATATATATATATATATATATATATATATATATATATATATATATATATTATTGGAGTTAACAGATAGCACACCTCATGTGTTAAATACAAGTTCAAGTGTCATTGGAGCATTTGATCAAACACTTCACCAAAAAGTCAGTTAATCAGTTTGTTGGAGCGGTTACGGTAGTTAGAGTAGTTGTAGCAGCTGGATTAGCACCTATATATACTCTACTATAGTATAGCATAAGAACTTTAAAGGAATCAATTGTAAAATTCTCCTAAAATGCTGCTACACTTGATTTTGTGCATATAGTGTCAATGTGTTCATCCTTTGTCACTGTTCTTCAATTTTTCCAGTTTTCTTTTGTTAGTTCATTGAATTCTTCATGGTATAAGAGATTTCAATGCTCCGTTTTTTTTTTGCGTAATTCTCTGATAATTATATAAGGACACATTTCTTTGTGTTCTTGAGTTTCTTTATAGAACTTTTTGCTTTTCTGCTTTGTTCCTGAGAATTCTGGTTTCTTGTGTTCGTTTTCTCTGCAATCATGGATGCTGATGTCCAGAATCAAGTTATCCTACCTGGTAATTAGATTTATCTTCATCCTAATGAAAATCCAATGTTGGTGTTGGTTCAACCGTTGCTCACCAACAAAAACTACCATCCATGGAGCTACTCAATGAAGATGGCCTTAATCACAAAGAAAAACATTGGTTTTATAAATGGATCTATCGTTAAACCTGCTGTGACTTCCCCAGATTTATAGGTTTGGCTTCAGTGCAATACTTTTGTAAAAACTTGGATTATGAATTCTGTGATGCCCAATATTGCACAAAGTGTTATGTATAAGGAAACATCCAGAGAAGTATGGTTTGATTTACAATCTCGGTTCTCTAGGTTAGATGTTTTTCGTCTAGGAGACTTACAAGAACAAGTTCATGTTCTCAAGAAAGGGAATCTGGATGTTACAACCTATTTTACAAAATTGAAAAACATTATGAGATGAAATAGCAGTCATGAGGCCAGATCCTGCCTGTTCTTGCAATCCTAGGTGTCATTGTGATGTTATTAGCACTTTTGCCGGTTATGTTGAGACTGATAAATTGGTAAAGTTCTTGAGAGGTCTAAATTCAGAGTTTTCACAAGTCTTGACACAAGCACAGTTGATGGTGCCAGTGCCAGACTTGCATTATGTTTTTGCTATGGCTTTGAAGCTAAAGGATCAAAGAGAGTCTGAAAATAGGTTTCCAGATGCCACAGCTTTGTATAACAGGGCTTTTAGCCATAATTCTTCAAATGTTGTGCCTGCAGCTACTGGAAATACTCAGAATTTCAACAGAAATGCCACTAGTAATGTTGGGAATTTCAAGAAGAATGTTGTTGGTAAAAAGGTGCAATGTACCTTTTGTGGATTCACATGGCATACAGTGGATAAATGCTACAAAAATCATGGTTATCCACCTGGTTGGAAACCAAGAAGTAGAGTTAATATGGCAGAGGCAATGTCAGAAGATCCAAAACAAGTTTCCATAGAGCTTTGTGGTTCACATGATCAAGATCCTGAGAATTTCACATTAAATAGGTCTCAATACCAGCTGTTGCTCAGGCTTTTGGATGTCCAGAAGTCAGATTCTTGTGAGCACTTGGACAATCATGCAACAGTTCTTTGCTAATTTTATGCCTACTGCTAGTGATGTATCAGGTTTGTCTAAACCTAGTTCTTGTTTAACTTGGATTGTAGATTCTGGTGCTACTGACCATATAGTCAGCAATAATCACTATCTAAATTCTTCCAAGCCTGTTCACCACATGTTAGTTGGTTTTCCTAATGGTAGTACTGTCAAAGTTACACATATAGGCACAGTTTGGTTGCCTCATCAACTCTTGCTTACAAATGTATTGTGTATTCTAGATTTCAACATTAACCTTGTTTCACTAGATAAATAAACTGCTAACCCTAATTTGGCTATCATTTTTTATCATGATTCTTGTCTTGTACAGGACAAGAAACTTGGGATTCAGATTGGATCAGCTAAGAAAGAAAAGGGACTATATGTTTTGAGAACTAGTCAGAAGCCTTTAGCACAGTCTAATGTTGTTAGTGGTGTGTATGATCAGTCTGCTATTACAGATGACCAGCTATGGCATTATAGGCTTGTCATCTGTCACATAAGTGACTATCAGATCTGAAATGTATTAGTTCTTCTTCTTTGCGTGATACTGCAGTTTTCCACATTTGTCAATTAGCTAAACAAAAAAGGAATCTCGTTCCTTTAAGTCAAACATGTGTTCAAAGTATATTTGATCTTGCTCATTATAATATATGGGGGCCTTATAAACAAACAACTGTGCATGGTCATTCTTACTTTCTTATTGTTGTTGATGATTATTCAAGGTTTACTTGGATTTACTTATTAAAGCATAAATATGAGGTTAGACAGATTGTGCAATCCTTTGTTCGATATGCATTTGTTTAGTTCCATAAACATGTTAATGTGATTATGCCTGCTTATTACTCAGAAAAAGGCATTTTTCATTAGACTTCTTGTGTACACACACCTCAAAAAAATGGAATAGTAGAAAGTAAACACCAGCATATACTTAATGTAGCTAGAGCCTTAAATTTTCAGTCCAATTTGCCTATCAAGTATTGGGGATATTGTGTTTTACATGATGTCTATCTGATTAATGTCACTCCTCTCCTGCTATCCAGAACAATAGTCTTTATGTTTTGTTGTATGGTAAATCATTTGATTATACTGAAATGAAAGTTTTTGGTTCTCTTGTTTATACATGCACCCCTACACACAACAGGTCCAAGTTTGATCCAAAATCTAGACAATTTGTGTACATAGGTGTTCCACGGTTCACTAAAGGACACATACTTCTAGATCAACAAACTAGGGATATTTTTGTGTCTAGGGATGTGCATTATTATGAAAAGGTCTTTATATTACATATACCATAGACAGATAGATGCAAGGAAGGTGTGCCCTTACCGGTGCCTTATGCAACTACTGAGGAATATTCTACGCAACACACCACAGTTCCTGCTACTGATATAGAACAACCAGCAGGTACACTTGTCCCTACAGATCCTGCACCACAACAAACAAGAAGATCTAGTAGACAGAGAACTACACCAGCATATCTCAGAGAATATGTCATTCCTACAAGACAATCTCCACATCCATCAATAATGTGGTCAGTTATGATAAGATTACCAACGCCTACAAACAGTTTGTGTACCTTGCAGACCAAATTCAAAAGCCTAAAACATACAACCAGGCCATTAAGTATGAATGTTGGAAAGAAGCAATGCAAAAGGAATTAGATGCCCTACGGGCCACTAAAATATGGGAAATAGTCTCCCTACCACCTGGAAAATATACCATAGGGTGTAAGTGGGTGTACAAAGTCAAGTATCATGCTGATGGCTCAAAAGAGATATATAAATCAAGCCTGGTATCCAAGGGCTACACACAGACATTATGGAATAAACTACCAAGAAACCTTTTCACCTGTAGCAAAGGTCACAACAATCAGGAATGTCTTAGCTCTTGCAGCTTCCAAGAAGTGGCATATACCCCAAATGGATGTAAATAATGCCTTTCTCTATGGTGAATTAGATGAAGAGGTTTACATGGATTTACCCTAAAGGTTCAAAAATGAGAAATGCTAATCACGTTTGCGAAATGACTAAGTCTATGTATGGCCTTAAACAGGCTAGCCGACAATGGAATTCCAAACTTACATCTGATAGAAATGGGATTTCAGCAATCTTCTCATGATCATAGTTTATTTACTTGAGGTACATGTGCAGATTTTGTGTCATTCCTTGTATATGTTGGTGACATAATAGCAACAAGCTCCTTAATGGAACCAATTAATGAAGTCAAAAAGGTACTGCATCTGAAGTTTCAGATCAAGGATATTTGAGATCTTAGATATTTTCTAGGGATTGAATTAGCTAGGTCTAACAGAGGGATCTACATCAATCAAAGAAAGTACACCCTCAATCTACTAGAAGAGTATGGATTTTTAGAAGCAAAACCAGTCAGCACTCCTATGCACTCTAAACATAAGTTGACTTTAGGGGACTCAGAATTTCTTGCAGACAACACACTCTATAAAACATTAGTTGGAAAGCTCATCTATCTTTCATTTACAAGACCTGATATAGCATATAGTGTTCAGCAACTCATCATTTTCTGTCTATTCCAATAGTTAATCATATGCAGGCTGCTCATAGGGTTTTAAGATACCTAAAAGGCAATCTTGGACAAGGTAAACTCTTTAAAACATGCAATGATCTCACATTGAAAGGATATACAAATTCTAATTGGACAAGTTGTGAAGAGTCCAGAAAGCCCATTTCAGGCTACATTATGTTTCTTGGCACAACACCGGTTTCTTGGAAATCCAAGAAACAAAGCACTATTTCCAAAAGCTCATCTGAGGCAAAATATAGAGTCATGACAAATACCACTTGTGAATTACAGTGGCTAGTTTACATCATGAAGGATTTGCAGATTTACAGTGGCTCATATACATTTATGTCTAAAGCTATCATTTACTTTTTGGTTGAAGATGATCTTTATTTATAAACAAAATTTATACAACGAGTTCAATCACCGTATCAAAGTATTAAACAAAGGCAGCTAGGACTAAAGCTATCATTTACTTGCTTTTCTATATTGTTATATTAAAATAGTATTTACAATATTTTCTTTCAAAGATAATATATATGCATGAAAAGTAACCTTTTCTTTCTATTATATTTCTTTTTACACTAAAATGCTATGATCATTTCATTTTAATGTCTCGCCCTCTGTCCATTTATCTTATAAAAGATAGCTTTTCAATCCTCAGGACATAGTCAGTTGGTAAGAAGTTTTAGTGTTTAAGGCATCCGGAACCTTAAGCTGAATGGTGGATGTTTGAACCCCGTAAATGAAAGATTACTTTCAGTTCTTTGATATAAAAAACAAGTCCCCGTCTGAACCACTGAAAACCTGATTAATATCTACACTTGGACAGAAGGAGTGGAAACCCTTAATGTTAGGTTAACATTTTTATAAAAGATAGCTTTTCCAAATCCTCACGACGCATTGGTAGTGATGCTACACAAACATGAATGTCAATAATTATAAACTACTCCCTCCGTTCCAAATTAACTGATGCAGTTGCCAAAAAAAATTGTTCCAACATACTGAGGTAGAACATTTTTCCAAACAACATTTATTGCTAATCTTCCTACTTTCCCATTATTTAATACTAGGTAAGAAGTTAAAAAGAAGACTGCGTTAATTGTATAATAGGGGTGTTTTAGTCATTGTATCCTTAAAATAATAGCATTAAATCACATTCTTAATAAGCGTGTTTTTGACAACTGCCTCAGATATTTCAGAACGGAGGAAGTATATACTACCTTCGTCCCATAAAAAGTGTCCATTTTTTAAAAATTAATTGTGTCATAGTCCATTTAGAAAACAATACATCATTTAATGCACTTATCGTAACATTTAATGTTTATATAATCATTTCATATTCCAAAAGAGTATTTATTATTTGATAGGGTATATATCTCCATAACTATTTAAAATACAACTCACTAATAGTTTTACTCTGTGTGCACTACAAAAAGTGGATATTTTTTTGTGGGACGGAGGTAATATATATATATATATATATATATATATATATATATATATATATATATATATATGTGTGTGTGTGTGTGTGTGTGTGTGTGTGTATATGTATATGTATATGTATATGTATATGTATATTAATTATAATTCATTTACATTATGATTCTAATTAATTATTGTGTTTATTCCATGAATTCCCATATAAGTACCCTTGTAACTATTACATCCGTTCCAAAATAGAGAGACTTTATGATGCAACGGTTGTAAGAAGGTTGTACCAAGTGACATACATTAGAGCCTCTCATTTTTACTCTCTTTCACATAATACACTTTTATCGTGTGTGAGAGGTTAGAAATGAATGGTTGTAATGTATGCCACTTGGTACAACCTTGCTACAACGGTTGTATTATAAAATTTGTCTAATATATAAGTAATCTATCAAACCTTCAACTACACTACTCATTTTACTGAATATAATTGATTCCATTTTTCAGAGATTTACATGTCCAAAATAATGTTAAAATTAAAGCATAAAATCAAATGCAATCATGGATGGTAATGAGGAAGTTGTTTAGAAGGAGGACAACCTTTTAAAAGGGCATAATAAACGGTTGAGAACAATTCGGTATCTGTTTTAAAAAAATAAAAAAAAATAAAAAAGAAAGAAAAAAGAAAGAACAAGTTGGTGGTAGCAAAGTTGTCCTTTTTCCTTATAATGCATACAAAATAGTTTATTATCCATTTGCAATCAAAGATTCAAGTCCCATAATGCATACAAAATTAAAATTCCGTTTCAAATTCCTTGAATCTCTCTCCATTTTAATTATTTATAATTTATTCCTAGAAGAATTTTCTGGATATTATATAATTTGAATATTTTACTATATATAATAACCCATTAAATAACATTTTTAAAGAACTTACTATTCAAAAAAAAGTGTAACTTACTATTTTCTATTTTTTTCTATATTTCTGCATAATTTTTTATATGTTTCTTAATGCATGTATAGGACCACATAATTTGTCTTTTTTTGGTTTAAATATGTTTTTCTTTTTACGAAAGTTTAAATTATGTCCATTATTACATATGTTAAGATGTAATACACTATTTTATAAACTATCCCATTATTTATGCTAAAGTTATTTATAATTTATTCCAATTGTCAGTAGTTGAACTCTATAGATATAAAATCATGCAGACATAAATCACAGGATCAAAACTATATCCCACCCACCAATATATACTAACTCTCCCAAAATATAAGTCCATATGAGGTTTTTCACATAGATTAAGAAAGTTGGTTAAATTAGTTATGCGTCATTAATTTTAATAAAAAGACTAAAATGACATTTGACCGTTATTAATGTAAAGTAATGAAAAGTAATGAGTATATAATGAGGGGTAAAAGGAGAAAAATATAATAAATGTTTCATTGGTTATGTAAATTGATTTACATCTCGGGACAAATCTAAAATACTAAACGGATTTATATTTTAGGACGGATTTAGTATAAGATATAGAAAAACGTAATAAATGTAAATCCCAAACTGTCTTAAGATTCTAGTTATATACTAGTATAAGGGAAGTGGAGTGGGGGCGAGGGGCGAGGGGTGAGGGGGATCCAAAATGAATTTTTCCCGTCCGTATACGTGTGATACAAATATGCTTATTTGAATTGAAAAACATAATCGTTTTTCAATTTAAATGATAAATATGAAGAAAAAAGAAACATTCATGTTTCTTGTTCAAATTTATTCGTACTGTACGAAGGTACTACACAAAAAGTTCCTCGTACACAGACTCGAGGCAATTGAGTGAACAATATAAAAAAAACATTTGAGTATTTTTTTATATTTTTAAGATAATATTATAGAAATTTCAAAATCTAGATTTAGGAAAAATAACAATATGTAAGATACAGATTATGTAAAATTTGTTTTACATCTATCACATTCATCTTGATTCTGTAATTTTTTCAGCGTTGTGTCAGTTTTGTAAAAAACAAATAAACAATGGAATATTGAAACATAGGATTTGAGGTCAGTTCCATTGCAGGTTGCAGCAAACAGTGGATTTAGGGTTATGTAGGGAGCTAAGTCCAACCAAAGTCCAAAGGTATACTAGAATTTTTTTTGGTTTACTTATACTAGAGAATTATGCATAATCCGATCTAATCTATTAAGTCATTTTTACCAAGCCTACCCGATGTTCTTAACATAGTTTACATTCGTCCACCTAAAAGGAAAATCCCGATTCTGTCCTTGAATAGAAAGACCTCGTTTTTAATACAATCTTTTCTCTTCTGAATATTCATAAAAAACACGTAATAAATATACGTCGATTTCCGGATAGAGTAGATGGTAGGGGGTGTGGTTTGGTGGGAGACAAAGAGATAGAGTACTGAAAAAATGAAATGAATTATTAAAAAAGCATAGGATACTCAAATTCAAGAATTTACTAAACAGTAGGTGGTGGATTGTTGTACATCCATTGGTCCACACACACAGTCCTTATCAGGGCCCGCCGTCCGTCCGATCAATCCATTAGCTCCGGTCTCACCGGCCAGTTATAATTCGTTATAACTTCTCTCCCTCAAACTTGGAGGATACATGTACTATGGACACAACACATCTTAAAAATAAAATGGACACCACACATCTTACAACAAAATAATGATACAACAATAACATCTCAGCAACTATGAGTGACACAATTTGTTTTTAAACCATATATGTCTATATGATGATCAATGAGTCTTATATGATAATCAATTGTGTACAAACATGTTGTGTCATTCGTTATGATTCAGTGGTTGTGGTTGTATAGCATTACTCCTTAATTACACCATTAGTTATGGTGGGACCCTCATCTACTAATATTTTCTACTTTATGTATAATATAATCAATTATGTAAGACGTGTTGTGTCATTTTGTTGTGAATATATTATTACTCGACATCTATTTGAAGTTGGATCATATACTGCCACATCATAGCGGCGCCACGGACATATCATGTTGTGACATTGTTTTTGTGAGAGTGGTTGTGATAGTAACATTACTTTAATTAGTATTGTGTCCTTTAAAAAGAAGGGCAATGTTATATTTTTACAACATTGATCATTGTGTATGATATATTGATTGATTTGAGTACTAAAATAACCAATGATATAGATTATATTATGATAATATCATATCCCTAACAAGAAATAAGAAAAACAGAATAAGCCAATTTGGGATTTACGTTAGGGGAAATACGATTAACATAACAATTGTATCTCACAAGAACTAACACAAAACACTTTTGTACGGTTAATTATGTTGTATGTCTATCATAATTATCGAAGCAAGCATGTGTTATATCACTTGTTATATAATATAAAAGTTTTAATAGTAGCATTATCTTTTACGTTACGACGTATCTTTACATTAGTAAAACAATTTTTTTCTTTCTATCTTCTTCTCAATGTAATGATTGATCTATGAATATAGAAACTACAAGTCTAAGACGATTCTCCAACCATGTTGCCTTTGTTCATAAAACTTATTGGATAAAAAAGTTAACTTTGGGGTTATCTTTTTAGTGCTTAAAGTCTCCCTTAGCTAGGTAATATACATGACTATGGGCATGTGTCACTTTCATAGGAACATGCTATTCTTATAGGCTTTTCCGGAACAAATTATCACAACGTATTTTTTGTATCATTGATTAATTATATTGAAACATGTATTAATCAATATGTATATATCTAAATTGTATGGGTATGGATACCAGATACGTGGGTACAGACATGCGTATGCAGATTTAAAAAAAATATAAGATACATGCACGAATGACATATGAGTAAATATTAAAAGTATATGAATCAGACAATACATAATTAAATTACAAATTAAAACCAAACAGTAAGAATCACAAAAACAAAGAACAAAAAAAGTTTTAAAAAAAACTTTTTTTTTAATGGTTCTTTTCATTTCCCTCCATCGTTTGGACAAATTTTCATTAATTATCTAGCAATTTTAGTCAATTTTGAACATAGTTCTTCATTCATGCACTGATGCACATGTACGAATTATGGATATATGTACATATATGAATACTTTATCTAACTTTTATGATTACAAATTTTCCCTTAGAGTGTATCCTAATTATTTGATGTGTATCTATGTAGGACACGTATCGGATACAAGATACGCGCAACCAGATATAAGTATTCGTACATAGATTGATCATACATCAATATTTTTATGTAAAATTGTGTTGTGATCATTTATTAAAATCGTTTGTCGTGAAACTAACACTACTTTCTCCCAAAAAAAATATATAGGGTGTAAGATGAATCGTAGGTTAGCTAGTTGGGAAAGTGAACTCAACCTAATAATACTAAGTGGGAATTATTATGGAGGACTTTCTAATGAGTTTAGTTAGACTTCACATGTTAAGTAATGCATGGACAATAAGTATGTTGGACAACATGTTCAAATAATTTAGATAGTTGAACATGGTAGATACACCTTATATATATTATACATGCATTATCTGGATTTGTTCTTCGTTACGCAGCGCCAGACCCATGATTTTTTTCAGTGGAAGCTTTGGAATAAATTCAAATATCGAGTGCCGATATTAGTATTTTTTTTTTTACTTTTTTTTTACCAACAAAACCACATCGTTTTCGGATCTCAATGAGCGCACCGCCTCTCACCTATCTCCTCTTGAGTCCGTCCCTGTCGTTACTTATTTGGCATTTATGATGCTATGAATTGTTAACAATTTTATGACGCCCGGTTTTTCGAGCCGGTTAAAAGGTTAAAAGAGTGTCTTACCTATGCGTGGTTACTTAATTTGGGGTAATACTAATGTTACAAACACCCGGTCACAATGAATAACAAAACCACTTTTCACACCACCGATTATCGTGAGTCTACATAATGATTAATGGGTGATACATGATAATCATTAAAAGCGGATTGTGTTATTTGTTGTGGCTGAATGAATGTTATAATATCATTATGTTAATTATGTTGGGCTTATATCATTTTCAAAGGGTCTTACATCATGTTCAATTGTATAAAGTGTATTGTGTCTCTCGTTCTGTCATAACCGTTATATTATGTGGATTTCTCGATCAAATTAGCTTTTCCATTTCCAATCATATGGCTGATTTCGTCATTCATAGCATTAGCCATGGTATAGTATCTTTATCTTACTACAGCCATGGTGAAAAGAATAGAGATAGATTTACCACATGTTGTTCATCTATTGGCTAGACTAGATCTTATGACACATCATTATATCTAGTAGTAGATTGTGTTGGGATATGTGATATTGTTATAACTAACTTGGTGATATAAGGGTGTATGTGTGGAATGATTGATTAACTAAGAAATAAAAAGATTATCTTCTCTTTTACTTGGTATCGGAGCGCCAGGTTGGGTATGGCGGAACCACCGCCGAGATCCGTCTCCGTCACCATTGCCGGAGGTGAAGGAGGCTCAGCTGCACTCTCCATTGAAAGCACCATACCAGCTCATCCATCCACTTCTGAGATCGTTACTGGAATTCATACACCCGTATCTGAAGTTTCTAAAGTTGTTACCGGAATTCCCATTTCCGGCCTGCCACCATTGTCACAGTTCCATCCCACTAGTCTGTTTCCGTCTTTCACCGGATCTCTTCCGTTTCATGCTGGTTCTTCTCTTACAGGTTTGAATCCAGGATCTACTTTCCCTTCTCTAATCCATCCTCCTTTAACTACTCGAAATGATAACACCACCTCAATTTTTCGATCTGCTAGTCCCACCTCTCCTTTTAACACTCCGAATTCGGTACTATTTACCAGTCACCTGAGCGAATTCACCACTGTCAAATTGACAAGAGAAAACTACTTACTCTGGCGTTATACTATTCTTCCTATAGTTAAAGGGTATAAGCTTGATGGTTTTCTATTTGGAACTACACCTCGTCCACTGATGGGAGTCAACTTCACTGCACTTTTGTATGTGATCTAGCCCCCGTTTATCACTTTATTGGCATGTTTTGGGTAGATTTAGACCGTTTCGAGAGTAATATCGAGATTTATATGCACGGGGAGTTAAACTGTCACATCGATAGTAAACTCTGCCTTTTTAGCGATATTTACCTCATTTCCGAGCACTTTTGTCTTGCGGAATTATGCGTGGTGTTTTGTTAGTGTGTTTATTGCAGGACTTAGGTGACTCGAGGACCCGGAAGGCGATGTTTTGGAATGAGAGACATGATCATAGCATGAATGTGGCATAAAAAGTGAAGAAAAGCCAAGTTTGGAGTGAAAACAGGGCAAACGGGCGTTTGCCATACCCCAGACGGGCGTCTGCAGTTTGGCCATCTCAAACGGGCGTTTGGACATCCCAAACGGGCGTCCAAAGAATTAACACTTCATTCAAAAAGTTGGGTTTTCAGCTGGACGGGCGTCCAAATGACCCCCAAACGGGCGTTTGGGTAGGTTCAGCCCGATTCAAGAAGCTCATATAACACAAACGGGCGTTCAAAGACAGGCCAGACGCTCGTTCGAATCTCAAGAACCCTAATATCATCATATTCTCCGGGCGAACGAGCGTTTGGAAGGACTCAGACGGTCGTTTGGCGCCGACATCAGTATTTCACCATGCCTGTTCGTTAATCTTTATTTTGACCTATCTTGGAGGCATTTTCTGGTCAAGTCATCTTCATGAAAGTTGTAGGGAATTGAACGAGATTTCCAACGCATCTTGAATCGTTCAAATCGGAGCTCTACACAGCAAGTTATCACCAATTTACTGAAGACGAGTTAAATGGGCCAAGTTGGTCGGCCCAACTAGGTCAAGGTCGCGATTTTCTGCCTATTTAAGAGCAGCTAAACCTAAGAAACAGATTATTCTGACTTTTATTGGCCTAGACTGAGTTTGAGGCCGGCTTAGGTGCTCAACCCAGCCGCTTCGGCGGTTGTTATGACAGGTTGACATCTAAATAGTCGGATTAGAGCTCTGGACTAGGCCCCGTATTCCAATTTCTTAGTTTAGATTTTTATATACATAGAGTAGAATACGATTCTCGATCGATAGCTTGGTGGAGTTTGTGCATGGGATCATTGGATGAATTAAAGGTTGATATCTTTTGCTGATTTAGGATTCAAAAGTCTTGATCTGCAATCTTTAGATCTTCATTATTGTGAGTTTTATGATTTCGATTTGTTTTCTCTCAATATGGTTTTGATTGTGTAGATTATTAGTTTGATGAAATTTACTCTGGATGAAAATCTTGATTCAGATCCTTCTGTATGTCGTGAAATAATAAAAGCTTCGATCTTTTATCTTGTTCGTATACTTTTTGCCCTTTTATTTTAACACAAGTTTTGTAATCGATTCAATCTCCTCGTGGGATCGACCTCGGACTCTGAACGCACTACCTACGATCGACCCGGTTCACTGCCGGTTAGAAAGTGAGTTTTGCCTAAGGTTTCGAGTTTTATAAATTGTATTTGATCGAGCCGGATTGCGAAATCTTCTCACTTATCATCCATCTCAAATCCCAGGTCTTCCTATGAGTCCTGCTACTGCTGAATGGGGTTCTGTGGATTCACTACTCACTAGATGGTTGCTTGGTTCAATGACTGAACAAGCTTTGGTGGGGGTGGTTGGTTGTTCCACCTCCCATGAAATCTGGTCAACACTAGAGATACTCTTCAACAATTAGTCTGAATCAAGAATGCTGGAGTACAAGAGTGCTCTTACTAGAGCAGAAAAATGGTCTACATCAATGGCAGATTACCTAGCCACTATGAAATCCTATAGTGACAGTCTCACAGCTGCCGGATACCCTATTTCCAAGTCTGAGCTGATACTAGCTACCCTAGGAGGGTTGGATAAAGACTATGAAGCTGTCATTGTAAACCTCACAGCTAGGATTGGTTCCTTGTCATGGCAAGAAGTTCAGTCTCAACTTGTCACTTATGAAATATTGTTGGCCGGGTTCAATCCATCAGCTCATGGCAGTGCTATGAATCCAGCTTCTCATGTTGCTAGTTACAGTGGGAATCCTGCTTCAAATAGGCCTGTTGCTAGACAAGGAGGGTCAAATCCGAATTACAGAGGCAGAGGTGGAAATACCATAGGTGGAAGGAATAGAGGAGGAAGACATAGTGGTAATGGTAATAATGGTGGAAGAAACTCTAGAATTTGAGGTCCTAAGGTTCAATGTCAGCTCTGTGGGAAGAATGGACACACTGTGGCCATCTGCTGGCACGGTTTGAGATAGACTTTCAACCTCCTGAGATCAATGCTGCACCAAGATCCAATCCACCATCAGCTTACATGGCTACTCCCAGTTCAGTGGTAGATCATGTTTGGTACCTGGACAGTGGAGCTACCAACCATATTACCTCTGACTTGGGTAATTTGAATCAAAGTATTGCTTATCATGGCAGTGATACACTAACTGTAGGAAATGGTGAACACTTGCACATTGAGCACACTGGTAACACAGTCCTACACACACTTGCTGGTCCTTTATTCCTTAATAATGTCCTTCATGTTCCACAAATAACTAGAAATTTACTTATTTTTCCAAGCTTGTATCTGACAACCATGTCTTTGCTGAATTTTCTAATAATCATTGTTTTGTTAAGGACAAGGTAACAAAGAGACCAATTCTCAAGGGACAACTCAAGGATGGACTATATCAGATAGTGCCTCTGGATAATGAATCAACAGAGACCTCCCTTCACTCCAAGTCTTCTCAGTCTTCTGATGTGTTTCTCAGTCAAGTGTCTACTAGGTCTAGCAATAGCAAGTCCATAGAAGTCCGTGATCCTAATAAAGATCATAATGTATGGCATAGGAGGCTTGGCCATCCTTCTAGTAGAATCTTGAGTCAAATCCTAAATGATTGTAATGCTGCACTTGTTAATGAAAAACTTACTTTTTGTTCTGCCTGCCAATTTGGTAAATCTCATGCTTTACCTCATTTACCTTCTGTTTCTCATGCTACTGCTTTACTTGATTTGGTTCACACTGATGTTTGGGGGCCTGCCCCAGTTAAATCTACTGAAGGATATACTTATTACATCAATTTCATAGATGATCATACTAGGTTCACATCGATCTTTCCCTTAAATGCTAAATCTGAAGTCTTCCATATATTCACTCAGTTTAAGACCTTAGTAGAAACTCAGTTTCACACCAACATCAAGTGCATTCAGTATGACTGGGGGGTGAATATAGGACACTTGAACCTTTCCTCAAACAACATGGCATAGTCTTTAGGCATCCCTGTCCTCATGATCATGCTCAAAATGGAAGAGCAGAGAGGAAGCATATACATACCACAGAGTTAGGTCTGACTATGTTAGCTCAAGCATCTATGCCATTCAGTTTCTGGTGGCATAGCTTTCAGGCATCTGTGTCAATCATTAACTGCCTTCCAACTCATGTGTTGAATATAAAATCTCCTCAAGAATGGTCTGTTTGGTAAGAAACATGATTATTCTATCTTTAAAGTCTTTGGCTGTGCTGTGTACCCCTATCTTAGACCTTTCCAGACTATTAAGTTTCAGTATCACACCACACATTGTGTCAATTTAGGAGTCAGTCCTCATCATAAAGGCTACAAGTGTCTTGATAGGTCCAGAAGAATATATATTTCCAACAATGTGAAGTTCAATGAACTCCAATTCCCTTTCTTAGAATGATTTACTCAAGGGCCTTCCAAGCAAATCCTCTGCACTCCTGATCTTGCCACTAATCCTCTTCTTTTGGTCTAGCTCATTCGAGGGGCACAACAACATATCTGTGACTAACCCAGAACCAGAACCAGACTTGAGTTGTCCAGAGCAAAGAACAAGCAATGGTAATTCTTCACCTGCATCATTACCTGTTTTATCTCATTTATCCACACACAACACTACTTCCCCTGCACCTAGTTACACATCAACTGACTTATCACCACATGTTGCATACAAATCACCTTCACCCCTTGCCACAACCAACACTGAATCACCACATATCACAGAAACTGAGTCACCACATGTTACAGAAACCTCTCAAAATGAAAACACTACCATAAATGACTCCATCCCTGTAACCACCACTGTCAATAATCACACCCATGTGAAAACTCACCATATGCAAACCAGGTCCAAAAGTGGAATATTCAAACCTAAAACTTACAGTGTCTCACTGGCTAGGGTTCACACTTTTCCTACTGAACCAACCTGTGTATCAGATGCTATGGTGAGTGAGAAATGGAGACAAAGCAATGACTGATGAGTACAAGGCACTGATTCATAATAGAACATGGGATTTGGTTAAACCTAGACCTAATCAGAGTGTGGTTGGGTGCAAGTGGGTGTATAAACTAAAGCTGAAACCAGATGGAAGTGTTTTAAAGCACAAGGCAAGGCTTGTAGCTAAGGGATACTTGCAAAGCTATGGCATTGATTTCACAGAGACTTACAGTCATGTGGCTAAACTTGCAACTGTTAGGATCATCCTAGCTATTGATGTGTCCATGCACTTGCCCATTAATCAAATAGACATTAACAATGCCTTTTTGAATGGACCCTTACAAGAACCTGTTTACATGGATCAACCAGAAGGATTTGAAGATCCAGAAAAGCCAGGGTATGTGTGTAAACTGAACAAAGCAATCTATGGATTGAAACAAGCCCCTAGAGCTTGGTTTGAAGCCTTGAAAGGACAGTTGCTCAAGTGGGGATTCACTCAGTCAATGTGTGATATCTCATTGTTTATGTTTAAACTAGAGGGCCAGATTCTTTTTGCATTGGTATATGTTGATGATATTTTGCTCACAGGTAATTCACCAAGGTTGATTCAAAATTTTATCAAACAACTTGACTCCAAGTTTGCACTAAAAGTTCTGGGGCAAGTATCACACTTCCTAGGAATGCAAGTCACTAGAGACTCAACTGGACTGCACCTCAGTCAATCCTATTATGCATCACAACTGATCAAGAAACTGAATCCGGAACATCTGAATGCCTGTGCTACACCAATGGTACCAGGGACACAACTCTTACCACAACAAGGTGAGCCTCTAGAAAATCCCACTGCTTATAGAAGTACAATAGGGGCTCTACAATACCTCACCTTGACAAGGCCAGACATAGCCTTTGTTGTAAATACTCTAAGTCAGTTTATGCAGAATCCCTGCACTACACATTGGCAGGGACTGAAGAGGCTACTGAGATATGTTCAAGGAACTCTAGACATGGGATTGCTGTTTAAACCATCAGAAACACTTGATATTAATGGTTTCTCAGATGCAAACGGGATGTGCGTCCCATTGACAGGAAGTCTACAGGTGGATATTGTGTTTACCTAGGTGATTCTCTCATTTCCCGGAGTTCAAAGAAGCAAACAGTGGTATCAAGATCTAGTTGTGAGTCAGAATACAGATCCTTAGCCAATCTAGCAGCAGAGGTAAAGTGGATCAAACAGTTGCTCAATGAAATGCAGTTCAGACTGCCTAGCATCCCAACTTTATGGTGTGATAACACAGGAGCAAGTTCTCTAGCACAAAATCCGGTTTATCATGCTAGAACCAAGCACATAGAAGTAGATGTGCATTTCATCAGAAACATGGTGCTGAATAAAGAGTTGCAGATCAGATATATGCCATCTACCGATCAGATTGCTGATAGTTTCACCAAAGCTTTGCCAACTGTGTCATTTGAAGTATTTAGACACAAACTCATTGTTACACATCCACATATTCGTTTGAGAGGGGCTAAAAGAATAAATGATAGATTTACCACATGTTGTTCATCTATTGGCTAGACTAGATCTTATGACACATCATTATATCTAGTAGTAGATTGTGTCATGTGATATTATTATAACTAACTTGTATATAAGGGTGTATGTATGGAATGATTGATTAATGTTGTAGGATATTTGATATTGTTATAACTAACTTGGTGATATAAGGGTGTATGTGTGGAATGATTGATTAATTTAAACCACAACTTTCGTTATAATTTGGTTTAAAAGATTCAAACTTTTGTATAGTGACCTAGGGTTCCATTAATCGTCATCAACGGATTGTCGAATCATACACATAATCTATCGATCGAAATGTAAAAACGATATGAAAACGATACAAAAGTTCTAACCTTTAGATATTTATCAATAGATAAATAGAATTGAAAACCGAAATCCGTTCAAAACGCTTCCCCAAGTTTGCTTGATGAAGAAATTAGCTCCTCATTGTTAAGAAATTTACACCCTAATTGTGTTTTTTTGGAATGAAAATATAAAGGGAAAAAAAAAAGGAAAAAGTCGGCCCTTCTGCTGATGTGTTGCGGCTCTGTATCAATATTTTTTTAGGGTTCCAATGACTGCTGCTATTTATACATAAAATTAGGTCGTTGCTACAGTAAAAAAAATCCGGAGCTTGGTTTGCATTTTTTTTGAACTCAAACTTCTAAAATTCATATCTTGAGTTGTAGACCTCCAAAAATTATGATCCGAACGTCATAATTAAGCTCTCGGGAAAATCTACAACTTTCATTAAGGACTCTTCTTCAGAAAACGCCTTTTTGACTAGCCCGTCGTGTTACGAGTCGTTTGCGGAATTTTCCAGTAGTTTCAGCAACAGCATCCAAACTTGTAACGCTCATATCTCGGGCCTCATAAGTCGGAATGAAGTGATTCAAAATCCTGTAGAATCCTCTCTTCAAGCCCTACAAATCTTCTCTTGAGGTCGAGAGTCAAATCAGTGTATATCATATCAAGAACTGCATCGGAAGTTCGGCTGCTTGAATGCTTCATTCCAAGCTTTACATGATGTATTTAGGTACCTACAATCACGATAAAGATGTGCAAAAATGTAATATCGCAAATACAACGATATTTATCGATAAAGCCACATAAAACTACCACTTTTGCACTTAGACGCTTCTTAAACGCGTTTGCTCAATATTTAGATAAAACCAATGATTTTCTATAAAAACCATTTAAATAACGAGGATATTGTTACGGAAATATTGTAGAATAAACCATAAATTTCACCCTTAACAACTCCCCCACACTTAAACCTTGCTCGTCCCGAGCAAAACAAAACAAAAACCTAGCTCGGAATCACGAAATAGGTGGATACTAAATAAAGTGCGTAGTAACTAAGTAGAAATTCACCCAAGTGTTTGTGTGCAAGGGCCATATCAAACTTCCACTAGATCCCATCTTGAATTGACTCCAAGCAAAACTAGCTAGTATCACACTTAAGTTAAGCATAGATGACGCTCAGATGTGCATGCGAAAATATAATAGAAAGTAATCAAACCATTTCTGACATACTTAGAGGATGATTCCTACAACATATCATAAGAGTTTATACTGGGTATAAAATCATCATTGGCCAAGTCTTGAAAAAAAAATTTCGAGTTATTATACATTTTTTTTCTTCACATTCACTTTTTAACACACATCAAAAATGAGCTCTTGCCCGTCATAGTAGAATAGGACATTTTGAGGTATGCCCTAACTACCCAAATCATAAGGCAGCTTTTCTGACTGTCGTGAGCTATTGGTCGTCATAGTGGTATAGGACGTTCGTGATACGCCCTACCTCACTCAAATCATTAACCAGCTTCCGACACACACATTTATTAATCAGCATTACTTATATGAGATTTCTGGCTGGCAGTTGGTTCTAAGCCATAGGCTATACAAACCTACTGAGCATAATACCTCAAGTAATGAATTATTGATCATTATTACTTCAAGACTTTGGCAATGACTTACTTATCACATTCAAACTCTATGATATTCACAATATGTCATACTTTGAATTTAAATCCAAACTATTACGAAATATAGCATTAAGCACATAGTATAAGCTAATCAAGGAATGCTTAACCTATATGGATCTAACCCCTTTTTTTTTAAAAAAAAATTAGCTCGTCATCTGATAAGGCACGTGAAATAAGGGTCAGGTGAACCTCTAACTCATCTAGCACACACAATATAAGGCATCCATTAAGTTTAAACATTGAACATGGGCATGTAGTTGTTCACTCGGGATAAAACAAATTTTAATTTTTGTGCATTTTGCATTGAACTTATCATGATATGAGCGAAGGTATATAGGTACACAATTTATCTCCTCCCCCACACTTAAAACACAACATGTCCTCAAGTTGTGCGTAGATAAAGTAAAGTAAAGTACTTAGCCGATTTATAAAGGTTGGATCGTTGAGCGAGTGCACAAAGATGAAAAAGGCAACGATCCTCGTATGTAGAAGACTTGTATCGCTAAATAGCTTAAAGTAACCTGCATTACTTGATAGACACAACAAAATATCTGGGGGCATCGGGGAAACATGCACGAGATAGTTGTAGAGAAAGGGAAAACACAGTGCATAGTAAAACGGGCGTTCGACTAAAACAGCATGCAACCCAAACAGAAATTTCTTGATTAAAACCCAAAATGAATCCAACTTCACATCAAAACATCACAAAAACTTAAAAACAAAAAAAAGAAAAACAAAGAAATGGTGGGTTGCCTCCCACCAAGCGCTTTTGTTTAACGTCGACGGCTCGACGATTAGTGAAAGTTCAACCCGGATCGGGCCACTTGATCTTTCGGCCAGTCATTCTATCAAAAGAGCTCTTGTCAGCAATGTAACCACGAAAACAACCATGCATGCAGGGCATCCTGCTCTTCAAACTCTCCCAGACTCCTTTAATCTTTCTAGCCGTTGATTTCCTCCTCCTTCCCTTCCTCTTCAGATGCATTTCCTTCCAATACGCTCCATATCCCAACTTCCAAAGGCGAAGACTTCACTGGTGATTCGATAACGGCCTCGGTGAATAAATCGGTGCAAACTCTTTAAAGTCATCGACTTCGGGATCCACACACTCAAATATGTCGAGGAACCGAACAATCAAAGGTGCCTCCTTTGGTAGACCAATGTAATGTTTGCACCTTTGACCATTTACCTTAAACGGTCGATCACCAATTCCTTTTAGCTCCAACACTCCGCTTGGAAAGACTTGCAAAATCTCGAACGGGCCGGACCACCGTGTCCGTAGCTTTCCAGAAACGATGTAACCCGGAATTGTATAGCAAGACTTGCTCTCCCGCACGGAACTCTCTTTGCTTAATTTTCTTATCATGGAGCAGCTTCATTCTGTCCTTACTCACTCGGGCGCTCTCGTAGGCCTGGAGCCTGAACTCATCTAGCTCATGCATCTGCTGAAGTCTGTGCTCACCACAAGCCTTGGAATCAAAGTTCAAAAACTTCGTCGCCCAATAAGCTTTATGCTCAAGTTCGACCGGCAAATGACATGGCTTTCCATAAACCATTTGATACGGAGATGTACCCATGTGGTGTCTTGTAAGTCCGTCCCGTAAGCCCACAAGTACATCATCCAATTTCGGACTCCGGGCCTTCCGATGATCGTTAACCGTCTTTTCTAAGATCTTCTTGAGGCTCGGTTACTACGCTCTACCCGACCACTTGTCATAGGATGGTATGGTGTACCGGTTTTATGCCGAACACCATATTTCTCTAATACTTTGTCCAAGGGTCGATTACAAAAGTGCGTCCCCTCGTCGCCGATTAAGGCTCTCGGGCAACCAAACCTCACAAAAATGTTTTTCTTTAAGAATTTCATGACCGTTTTATGGTCATTGTGAGGGGTGGCGATAGCCTCCACCCATTTAGACACATAGTCTACACGTACTAGGATGTATCTATTCCCGCATACGAGGATGGGAAGGGACCCATAAAGTCAATCCCCCGTACATCGAACACCTCACACTCTAAAATGGGTTTTAATGGCATATCATATCTCCTTGTCAAAGCACCGGTTCTTTGGCACCTATCACAACCTTTACAAAAGGCTTCGGTATCCTTAAAAATCGAGGGCCGGTAAAAACCGATTGGAATATCTTCGCAACGGTCTTCCAGGGGACCAAAGTGGCCGCCAGCGGGACCACTATGACATTGTTCAATTATGTCCCGTTGCTCGATTCGTGGACACACCGGCGAAGCAACCCATCTTTACAGAGTTTAAAAAGATACGGTTCTTCCCGCACATAATACTTGAGATCGAGAGAAGAATTTCTTCTTCTCCCGATATGAAAACTTGGGATTCGATATTGGGAATGGAGGTAATTAACGATTGAAGAATACCACGGAGGATCGACGTGCAACTATTCACGTACATAACACTCTCAAAGGGGCAATATAAATCGATGTCTTGTGGATTTTCCTCTACTACGGGCAACACTCTTGATATGTGGTCTCGCTCGTGTTTTCACTACCCTTGATATCTTTAATATGAACATCAAACTCCCGAAGGGTAAGAATCCAACGCAACAGCCTCGGTTTTGCGTCCTTTTTATTCATCAAATAGCGCGAGTCGCGTGATCGGTCCGACAATCACCTTGGCACCCGCAAAATAACTTCGGAACTTGTCCATAGAAAAGACAACAGCTAAAAGTTCCTTTTCCGTGGTAGTGTAGTTTGCTTGGGCCGGATTCAGAGTATGGCTTGCGTAGTAGATAGGTTGGAATTTACCATTACGTCTTTGCCCCAAAACCGCACCAACGGCGTAGTTGGAAGCATCACACATTAATTCGAATGGTAAGTTCCAATCTGGAGAGATCAGAATTGGAGCGGAGATCAGGCGATGTTTAAGCTCTTTGTAGGCACACTTGCAATCATTGTCGAAGTTGAAAACGACGTCCTCTTTAAGTAAAGTTGATAGAGGTTTTGAGATCTTGGAGAAATCTTGAATGAATCTCCTATAGAAGCCGACGTGACCAAGAAAACTCCTCACTTCTTTCACGTTCTTAGGGTAGTTCATCTTTTCTATGGCCTCTATTTTAGCCCTATCAACTTCTATGCCCTTAGCTGAAATTTTATGGCCAAGAACAATCCCTTCATCCACCATAAGGTGGCATTTTTCCCAATTGAGGATTAGGTTCTTCTCCACACATCTGTTAAGCACCTTGTCCAGATTAGCAAGACAATCATCGAACGAGTTACCAAACACCGAGAAGTCGTCCATAAAGACCTCCATGCATTTCTCAATTAGCCCGTCAAAAATTGCTAACATGCATCTTTGAAAAGTGGCAGGGAGCATTACGAGAGGCCGAACGGCATTCGCCTATAAGCAAAAGTACCATACGGGCAGGTGAAGGTCGTCTTTTCCTGATCAACGGGGTTTATAGGGATCTGGAAGTACCCGGAGTATCCGTCCAGGAAACAGTAAAAGGGGTGTCCCGCCAAACGCTCGAGCATTTGGTCAATGAAGGGGAGAGGGAAGTGGTCCTTCATGGTTACTTCGTTCGCTTCCTATAGTCGATACACACACGGTAACCGGTGACTAATCTCAACGCGACTTCTTCTCCCTTGTCATTTTTTTCAACAAAGTGATACCACCTTTCTTAGGGACCACCCGCGCGTGGGGACACCCAATCACCGTCGCCGCTATTGCATATATGATCCCCATATCTAGAAGCTTGATAATTTCTTTCTTCACCACCTCCCGCATGTGAGGATTTAAACGTCTTTGGGGTTGTCTAACATGCTTGGCTCCTTCTTCGATTTTTATCTTGTGCATACGAGACGTCGGGAGATATACCTCGATATCTCCTACCCGCCACCAAAAGCTTTCTCATTTCTTTTCAAGACGGCCAACAACTTCGCTTCTTCTTCCTCTCGTCGGCTTAGCGGAAACAATTAACGGAAGCCGATCACCCTCTCTCGGAAAACATACTTTAAATGTTTCGGTAACGGTTTTAACTCGAGGTCAATCGGAGGGTCTTCCAAACTAGACTTTAAAACTTTACTTTGCAAATTATTAGAGGAGAGCAACATAGCTTCTAATAAATCTACTTCCTCTGAAGGCGAAAGGTTCTTACTCACTACAACTTCATCTTCAGTCTCAGCTCCAAGCTCATTCAAATCTATCCTACCATATTGGTTCAGATTATCGATCAAGCGTTCGTATTCAGAATCTACTGCAAGGACTTGCTCTTCTAGAAAATCACCGAAATCATCAAATGATTCCTCGATAGAGTAGCCGGTTGGACATTCGTAAGGTCTTTTGATAGCTTTAGATACACTATAGCTCACTTCTTCATTTCCAACACGCAAAGTTACTTTAGCACCGTCATCACAATCAATGAGGGCTCTAGCAGTAGATAGAAAAGGTCGTCCAAGAATCAGGGGTGTATTGGGTTGTTGGATGTCTAAGACATACCAATCCACAGGAAAGGTAAATCGATCGACCTGAACCAACAAATCCTTTAAAATCCCTGTCGCTTTCTTGGATGATCTGTCTGCGAACTGAATACTCATAGTGGTAGGTTCCAAAAGATGGTCTAATTGAGCCGTTGACACACATATAAAGGCATAAGACTAATTGAAGCTCCTAAATCACATAAGGAATTAGGGAAAATGAGACCTCCAATTTGCAAAGTAAGGACGAATCGCCCAGGATCATCTTTCTTAATCGGTAACTCTTCATAACTCATCATTGAACAATCTTCACTGGTTACCTTTTCCATACTCTCCAACTTCTTTTTAGATGAGACTACATCCTTTATGAATTTGGTGTATTTGGGCATCTCAACCAACACATCGATAAAGGTAGATTAACTTGAGTGTTTTTCGAAGGTTGAGTACCTTCTCGTACTTCTTGTCCTCGCATAAAGGGATGTTTTTCTTCCTTGGTGGAAATGGAAGTTTCTTCAATTCTTCTTCGTAAAAACTTTCTTAGAAGAGGCACTAACAGCTTTATCTTCTAAATCCTTCCATCTCACCGTCTTCTTACTTGTCAAGGGATCCTCCTCCCCGACTCACTTCTTCGATTTCTCGCCGTCCGGTCGCCCACCCGAATTCTTTCTTCGATTTCTATCTCATCTTCCTCTTTTTCTTCACCCAGATTGGGGGTTGGGTCTTCTCAACTTCCCCTCCCACCGAATCGGTGGTAGGGAGGGTCTACTCGTTTCCCCGGTTCGGTTGAATGCGGGGTTTCCTTGAAGTTGAGTGCCGGATCTTAAATTCATGGCACTAGTTTCCTCCCTACCATAAGGGGTGGTTGGTGTCGATCGCACACCGGTTTGGGTTCAAATCGGCTTGGGCCACTTGGTTGCCCTTTGGATTTCTTTTCGTGAAACCGGCGTATGACCCCGAGGTCGTGAAGCTAGTTGCTCACTAATCGTCCCAACCGCCTCCCGCATTTTTAATAGTTTTTTGTTGCTCCTCAAAATCGGATCTCGGTAGAGCATCATTGGACCCGTATGGCCCTTGATGATTTTGAAATCCGGGAGGATGTTGATTAGACCGGTTTTGATAAGGAGAATTGGTGTTGGCGTGCCATGCCCGATTGAACCTCTCGTTGAGAATTCGAACTCGATTCGAGTTTTGAGAGTAATTTCGATTGGAATTTTGATAGTTCGAGTTGGAATTTTGATTCGATTACAACCGAGTTTTGATTAAAATTTCGGTTTTGGTTATAACCCCGATTCTCGAAAGTTATTCGGCCGAAAATTGATTTGGGAATCGTTGGTTTTGCTTGACCGAAAAAAAGCATTGACTTCATCATTTTCCCCGTTTAGGGGACAAGCTAGAGAAGTGTGGCCTTTCACCCCACAAGTTTGGCAACTAACCGGGGTATACCGTCTCATATTTTGGACAGCATTGACTTGGTAATTCGCATGACATTGGTCAATCATGTGACCAATCTGGCAACAGTTTTCGCAATACGTAACTTGAGCGTTCGTTGATAAGGAGGAGTAGGTGTGATCTGTTTTTGAGACGGAGTAAGAGCGGCCACCCGCTCGCCGCAAAGATGGCGATCACCCGATTCCGAGAGTGGACTTCCTCAATCTTTGGAACGTACGGGGCCGTATTTGCACGATATGAAGGAGCATAGTTATATCTAGCTATATCTTCAAATAAAGCCCAACCTTCGTCGGGTGTCTTCTTCGAAAAGCTCCTCCGGATGAACTATTCACCATCCCTTTGGTTAGTTCGGTCAACCCACTAAAGAAAGTGTTGACTTGGCGTTGTAGATCTAGGCCATGATGGGGGCGGCGACGCAAAAGAGATTTGAAACGCTTCCAAGCATCGAAGAATGACTCATCCATTTTCTTTGGAAGGTAAAAATGTCGGTTAGGCATTGGGCGCTTTGAGGGTGGAAAATACCGACTTAGGAACTCCTTCTCGAGTCCCGCCCAAGTGGTAATAGATCGAGAGGTTAAAGAGTTATACCACTCTTTTGCTTCTCCTCGCAGAGAAAGGGAAAAGTTTTAATTTTATAGCATCCTCGAAACTCCTTGAATGCGGGTCGTGTCACGTAGATCTCCGGAAGGCGTGGACATGATTATGCGGATTTTCGAAGGTAGACCATAAAAGATAGATGCATGCCGAAGCATCCGAATAAGACCAGGTCTCGCTCGAAGTGGTCCGTCGCGATTTCGAGCAAGGCTACGCAGGTTTACCGTGATGGCTCCCGGCATAGCATAATCTGCTAATGACCGTCTATTGTCGCCCATTGTGATAACGGTTTCTTCAAGTTCTTCCTTGCAAGCTTCTTCAAGGTTTTCTATCGAGTGACCACCTAAAGAGATTTGCCTCCTTTTTCGGTTTGGACGAACAATAGTACGTTCGATCTCCGGATTGAAAATTAAAGGTCTCGATTTACTTCGTGTAAGCATACACCGAAGTGAAAATCGAGGAGCGGCAAAGGCGAGCAAAAGTAAATAGCACTCGAACCGACTCTCTGAAGGGACACTTAGGTGTTCGGACCGAGAATAGGTTGCAAGGAATGGAAAAGAGTGGAACAAGGTGTGAAAGGTTGCTAAAGGTGATTAGGAAAGACTGGAAACGGAAAGGACTTAAAGAAGGAACGAAATTGGATGACTGTAGAATTTCACACCTGGGTGTGATATTTTCGGCTAAAAAGTTTTTTTTTTTTTTTTTTTTTTTTTTTTTTTTTTTTGAGCTACAAAAATTTCACGGGTGTGAAAATTTTTACACCTGGGTGTGATATTTTCGTCCAAAATGCGACCCTCTTTTTTTTTTTTTTTTTTTTTTTTTTTTTTTAGCTACACTAACTGAAACACTAAATTAAGTTAAAAAAAAAAAAAGGGACGTGTGATCAAATTAATCTAAGGCTATTCTAACAACTAAAACAAAAATAGGAACACACAACCGTTGCCAATTCCCCGGCAACGGCGCCAAAAACTTGTTGTAGAAAACGGATTATAATAAATAAAACGATCAAAACAAGTTATAAAAATTTATAATCCGGTCGTGGCCTCAAGTGCAAGGTCGTAGCAAAATGGTGTAACCGGAGTCGATCACGGGGAATTGGGGTTGTATCGATTCAAGTTTTAGTTGCAAATGTCACGAGTTTATACTAATTATGCAAGTAATGAACAAGAAAAACGACGATGAACAAGTGCGGTGAACAAGAAAAACGCGGATGAACAAGAAATTTCAGAAAAATAATAATCAACAACTAGGGTGAAGGCTTGAACAATTATCCAAGTGCAGTGATATAAAAGCAAGCAAACACGGTTCTACGAATCAAACAAATACCGGTTTCAAACTATTAATCAAATGATTCTATCCCAAGGTTACGATTATTACACCTAACCGAATGCCCAAATCTCTAATTGCTTAGATGATTTTATTCACAATCTTTTATCAAAGATCGATCCTTTAACGTTCTTAGGTGGGGATATTTATCAATATCCAAAAATCTAAACCGTTTAAACCACAACTTTCGTTATAATTTGGTTTAAAAGATTCAAACTTTTGTATAGTGACCTAGGGTTCCATTAATCGTCATCAACGGATTGTCGAATCATACACATAATCTATCGATCGAAATGTAAAAACGATATGAAAACGATACAAAAGTTCTAACCTTTAGATATTTATCAATAGATAAATAGAATTGAAAACCGAAATCCGTTCAAAACGCTTCCCCAAGTTTGCTTGATGAAGAAATTAGCTCCTCATTGTTAAGAAATTTACACCCTAATTGTGTTTTTTTGGAATGAAAATATAAAGGGAAAAAAAAAGGAAAAAGTCGGCCCTTCTGCTGATGTGTTGCGGCTCTGTATCAATATTTTTTTAGGGTTCCAATGACTGCTGCTATTTATACATAAAATTAGGTCGTTGCTACAGTAAAAAAAATCCGGAGCTTGGTTTGCATTTTTTTTGAACTCAAACTTCTAAAATTCATATCTTGAGTTGTAGACCTCCAAAAATTATGATCCGAACGTCATAATTAAGCTCTCGGGAAAATCTACAACTTTCATTAAGGACTCTTCTTCAGAAAACGCCTTTTTGACTAGCCCGTCGTGTTACGAGTCGTTTGCGGAATTTTCCAGTAGTTTCGAAGAATGATCCAAACTTGTAACGCTCATATCTCGGGCCTCATAAGTCGGAATGAAGTGATTCAAAATCCTGTAGAATCCTCTCTTCAAGCCCTACAAATCTTCTCTTGAGGTCGAGAGTCAAATCAGTGTATATCATATCAAGAACTGCATCGGAAGTTCGGCTGCTTGAATGCTTCATTCCAAGCTTTACATGATGTATTTAGGTACCTACAATCACGATAAAGATGTGCAAAAATGTAATATCGCAAATACAACGATATTTATCGATAAAGCCACATAAAACTACCACTTTTGCACTTAGACGCTTCTTAAACGCGTTTGCTCAATATTTAGATAAAACCAATGATTTTCTATAAAAACCATTTAAATAACGAGGATATTGTTACGGAAATATTGTAGAATAAACCATAAATTTCACCCTTAACAATTAACTAAGAAATAAAAATATTATCTTCTCTTTTACTCATGGTATAGTATATTTGGTGGTTAAGTAGTATTCTCATAATTAAGTACTGATAATTATTAATAAATTAATATTTTTAACAAGGGACAAAGACAAGATTTTAGGTGGCAGCCAATAACTAAGAATGGTATCATGGTCGACAGCCATGATTTATGTACTTGAAAGTGTGCAAAATAAATTTTTATTTACATTAATTGTTTTCTAATATATTGATTACTTTTACACGGTTTGGTAGATTTTTTAAGGTAAATTTTTTTTGAAGAACTTTTAAGCTAAATTAACTCAACAGACTTGCTATTAAGAATTCAAAATACATTAATGAAATATATATTCCCTTTGCCCCTAAAAAATCGTCATTTTTCTCTTGAAAAAGATTATCCTATAAGAAATTTCATTTTAGAACACCAATGCTCATTTATTACTATTTTCTCAATCTTTTCACATACTACTAAAATGATGTACTAGTATTAAATGAAGGGAAAGTATTTCAATACTCCGTATAATTTTTTAAGGACAAAGCAATATTTCATTGTTTTTTAGAACTTACTCTGAGAATATGTTGATTGGTATGTTGTTTAAAATATTAAGACAACAATAATATTACTTCCCCGGTCTAAAATATAAATCATTTTAGTTTTTTTTACTTTGTTCCTATAATATAAGTCATTCACAATACCAAGAGAGTATTAATGAACATTTTTCTTTATCTTACCTCTAATTAATTTATATCAATCCAATCACTTTTATTTACTCCACAATTGTTGTATTTATGATAGTCAATGGGTTATTAGACATTTTATCTATACATTAATTATATTTAACTAATTTCTTAATAATGTGAAAATATTATGATGACTTATATTTTGGATCGGACGTAGTATATTCTTAAAATATTTCTATGTTAATTATTCTAAGTGGAATATCTAATAAACCAGTTCATGGCACAGTTTCTTGGAAGCTTGATAGTGTAATGCCTACCTGTCTAAAGTTGATGGTTAATTCATATGATAAATATTTGTAAGTAGAAATTGAAGAACCATATGAAAGCGGCCAATTACTAGATCGAATTGTAGTACGTACGTAAGCGATCGAGCACAAGATCGTATCGTACAAGAAGATCGATGTGATATCCTACATTGGAAATGGGGGAGGCACATCACAACAATATAACTGTAAGACATAAATGTTATATAAACTCGGGTTAGTCCTTTTAGACGAAGCGATGACGGCTGTCTAAACAGTTGACCGAACTATTTATAACTCATTTAACGCTACCAGACACGGGTTCTGCAGGCGTTACAATCGAATTGAGTACTGATTAAAGTTACTATTGTTCTTAGACTAGGCAAATACAAATAGGATGATTGATCAATGATCAACAAGTACATCCGATCATACAAATACAATTCACTAGCCTAGCCAGTCAAACTTAATCGATTGCAATTCTCTACTTTTTGTTTCGTGCATATTCAAGTGAAGTTTTTACGTGCACCCTCCATACGTGGAGTTTTTGTTTCCGTGCATATTCAAGTGAAGTTTTTATGTGAACCCTCCATACGTGGAATTAATTAATGATGTGCCACGATCAACAACCTCTATTTTTAAACTAGATTTAGACTGTGATCAATATTTGTTTACGGATCAAGTCTCCAGAAATGAAGACACCACGTATAATTTCCCCGTATTCAATTCAAGGCACTTTGTATCATTTGTTATCTTTCAAACATCAAAACTCCTTGAGTTGGATACCAACAAACATCAATCAGAAATTTTTGAAGGGAAACTTGAAAAATTATGCTCCAAAAGAATAACATCTCTGAAAATTTGCACCAAAAGTTAACATTGGAAAACTATGCTCCATTCGGTTCTGCGTCGCTCGTGCGTCGCTACGTGGCTCGTGCGTGGCTCATGCGCCGACGCAGACATAGTTTTCCAATATCAACTTTTGGAGCATATTTTCAGGGATGTTATTCTTTTGGAGCATTTTTTTTTTCCAAGTTTCCCTTTTTGAAAAGCTCTGATGATGCCAATCCTATCAACTTTAAAATTACCTACAAAATTTGATGGTTGTGGGCATTGATTCATTTTGTTTGTTTTGGACAAGACTTTTTTCGTCTCATTTCGTTACATCATCGTACCATATGTTGTTTCACGGAATATTACCTAGTATCTTCACATATGAAAATTATATATGTATGGACATTTAAACAATACAGTTTTATCTATGATAAATCTGTGTGTTTCAGATGTACTCTATTTCTGTTTAATCTTCACATTTGAATACACCTTTCAAAAATTACCCTTGTTTCAAGTAACAACTATACTATAATTCATTTACATCATTCTCCATCACGACCATATGTTAATCTTGTTGAATAAAGATTTTATGTTAGAAATTGGGTAACAACCATTGAAGCTTCATTTTGAATTAATTGCTCCAAGAGTTGATTTATGACATTTCATTAAAGGCTCATGGTATTGTCAGGGCAATTATCGGGATTGCTAAGGCAAATACCACATAGTCCAAAAATATTGTAGTGTAAATTGTCATGGCATTAACAAAAATAGTCTTGGCAATACCCCTACCCTTCATTAAACAAGTCAACTTTAGGGATTTAATAAAGGAAAGAGGGTAACATAAAATTGAGTAAAAATTGATTTGACATCCGTAACGAGGGTTAACAAACTGATATAAGTATTGTGCGTTTTTTTACTGTAAGAGAGGTGTGCATTTTCGAGTAGTTGAGTCATCTAGACCTAAACCATTGGGGTAGATAGGTGAAAGAAACATAGGACACGGTAGTTTACCTATGGACATGCACCATTAAATATCACGAAACCACAAATGAAAGGGAGTATGAAAGTCTAATCTCATTCCCGTGCAACCATAGGAAGTTATTCATCTATCCCGAACATCATCTTGATTAGCATCTGGTTCATCTATACATACCACAACCGACACAATAATCTTGCTGAGTAGAAGAGATTCTAGCCGTATGAAAGCAAGAGATCTGAATTAACAATTGTAGAAGCAGCAAATCTTTTTGGAAGAGGTCCTCACCTTCACTTCCTGATAGTACCTACCTCGAAAGGATTAGTCTCAGGATATCTCAAGAAACCCAAGAAAATAAAATCTATAGTACAAAAAAAAATTATAATAATTAAACTTTTACCATTTAAAAACAATCATTTTCAAGTTTCCCTTTATATTTTGCATGATTGAGGTAGCAATGGACACCCCATCTACCAAAATTAATTTAGCACTACTTACTGCCTCCGTCCCGTTTTATTTGTTCACGTTTATTTTTTTGTTTGTCCTAAAATATGTGTTCATTTTGTGTCTTTATTGTTAAATTTCTTCTAATGTCCTTCTCTCTTTACAATATTTACAATAAAAAAATCTATTGAATTAAATACTCCAAAAACTACTTAAAGGGCATAATATTGGACCATTTAATGAAATTCA
This sequence comes from Gentiana straminea, assembly GCA_036785695.1. Lineage (NCBI taxonomy): Eukaryota > Viridiplantae > Streptophyta > Magnoliopsida > Gentianales > Gentianaceae > Gentiana > Gentiana straminea. The sequence goes on along the minus strand of JAVUPR010000099.1, from coordinate 2,206,991 downwards.
AAACATTAATTATATTTTTTTAATCAGTGTGAAAAGTCAAAACTGAACTAATAAAATAAGACGAATGGAGTATTAATGTTATGTTGCCGACTTTGAAACACAACCCTTCGGTTTCCGAAGATCCATCACATCCCCATTATCACTGTAATAAAACAAAAGTTGTACATGAACATGACCCACGTTTTATGAACCACAAAATTGCTACAATAGTAATTTGTATGAACATGGTAAAAAGGTTTTAATGAAAAAGTTAATGGGGGTCTTTCAATAGGGAGACACCATTTAAATATCCTTTTATAACCTTTGCAAACTGTTAAATTGTTGTCCAAGGATATAACTCGGTAGTAAAAGAATGAGACATTGTAGTGGCTGTCAGGGGCGGACGCATGCTCCAGAGCGATAGAGGGCAAAATTTCTAAAGATTTTTTGTAAAAAAAAATGTATATAGTAGTTTTTTTTTTTTTTTTTTTTTTTTCTATCCCTTATGACTCGAAAAAAAAAATACTATAAATCGTAATAAAAACGACTATACATTTCGCTTTATAGGTTAAAAAGCTATTACATATCGTATGATCCGAACACATTAACCATTCTACTTCTTTCAATAAAGAATTAATACATTACAAACAATGTTCTTAAAGGAAACCAACGTTTCGAAACCGATTAATGTTTTTTTCAAATGTATCACTTTGATAATAACTATGTATTTTTATTTATATGATAAAAGTTTTATATCAGATTATCGGTTTATTATAGATGATAAGGGCAAATATAAATTTTATGGAGGGCGAAAAAGATACATAACATATATATAATAGTGTGTTTCCCGGATCCGAGTGAGGGCGAGTGCCCCCTAATGTGAGGGTGAATCCGCCCTGGTGGCAGTATTGCTTTTGACCTGGGACGTGGAAAATTGATACCTTATGGCGTGTTTGGTAGAAGAAATTTCTTTTCTCAATTTAGATACGTTTGGTTACCGAAGAAAAGAAAAGCATATTTTCTCAACTTACTATCTTTTCTCAAAATGTGATTCTTTTCTCTATTTTTAATTCTCACCATTTCCTGTAGAAAAGTCTTCTTTCCTCCACATACTTGAGAATCAATTCTATTCTCAACATCTTTTCTCTGCATAACCAGACAGATGGTTATAATCTATTCTCAACTTTTCTTTTCTCATTTCTATTCTCAACACTTTTATTTTCTCAGTTTTTCTCTATACAAAACATGTTGATCGAATTCTCTCATAAAAAAAGGGTACAAGCCGCCTCTTGCAAACATTACTACTGAGGCATAATTTTAAATTTACATGATTAGTCTCTTGTAAACTAGAACACCGATGCATAACCCTTGATTTGTATCACCCGTGAAACATCTCCCAATAAAAAAAGTTGTACAGACATCCTATTGCAAACTTGACCGATGAGTCATCACCCTTGATTTACACAGTTGCAGCCTCTTGAGAACTAAACCAATGAGGTTTAACCCTCAATTTACGTCATGCACGAAGTTTCTCCCAACTAAAAAGGTATACAGACAGACTTTTGAAGACGAGACCACTAATACGTAACACTTGATTCACATCTATCACGAAACTGTGAGGGCAAAGGATCTAGTGAGAGTTGTCCCTTTAGGTTGAGGGTCAATATTTTTTAAATTAAATTTTAGAAAATGAATGAGTGTCAGTCCTTTGTGGAGAAACCGCTTGAATTGTTTCGTATGCAAACTACAAGGGGACAAAGTGTCATTTCCCTTATAACATTTTACCGAAATACTAACATAGGAATTATTATGTATGGTTTACGGTAGATTATATAAGAAAAACCATATAACACAAATCACGGGGTTAAACACATTATATGTCAAACTATAAGGGGGTAATGTGTATTTTCCCTTCAAAATTGATAACAAGAATGCATATTCAGAGATTTGAAATGAAAGAAAGAGAAAGTTTGAATAGTGGCAATATGTATGCAGTAAAAATTCTTTCTATTCTTCGATTGACATAGGAAACAATCCAAAATCAGAAAACGAATGGTCCTTTTTATTAGTACGATGCCACACCCATAAATTATAGTATATCAATAAATTATAAGTTTTTGTAAATCAGTAAAATTCATAATATAAAAGGAAGTAATGGTGGATGTACTAATTTCGGGGTAACTCATGTATGGTAACTAGACCAACCATAAGTGACAGCATTCTGACTTATGGTGAGTGGTCATGATACTGTCAGTCTGCCACGTATGAAGAAAAAAATCAAATGAAGTTACAATCCAAGACATACATGTGTTTTCGTTTTACGCATAGTGATGATGTCATAATCAGTGATTTCTCTGATCCCAACAAGTGATGTATCTAAGAAACCCTATCATTTGAGGGCTATTAGCTTATTACGTTGATGAATGTTATAATAAAAGCTATTTTAAAAATCATGGAAAATGTCTTGGTTTGGTTATTGATAAAGTACGTGGTGAGTATATTGCAAAGTGCTTTCATTCCAAGAAATGTGGGTTTTATTGATATCACATTTTGTTTCGAGTACCACGATTATTTTATTATGGAAATCAATATCATTGATAGTGACATTCTTAACCTTACAGAATCTTTACAGAGGACAATAGTAACAATGTCTGTCTCAGTTATTTATGTACATAACAAACGTCATTGTCACTGACGTTGATGATATTGATATTCTGATATAATAAAAAACATGGTGTTTTAAACAACACAATGATGGCAAAAGAACCCAAAAAAATTGAAAGATTTATAGTGTAACGGTTGTAGGAATGTCGTATCAAGTAACATACATTTTGAGCATTTTATTTTTGCTCTCTTTCACATAATACTCTTTTATCATGTATGAAAGATTATAGATGAAATGTTGTATTATATGTCACTTAATACAGCATTCGTACAACGGTTGCATTGTAAAATTTATCTAAAAATTATTAAATGTTTGATAGAGAAACTAAAAATGCCCCTAGTTCACATAGTAAACTTTTAATGGCCTAAAGTAGATTTTTTGGACTTTGGTCTTACCCACAATGGGCTTGAACTTGGGCTTGGGCTTGGGCTTTTGTTCAATGAAAAATAAATGTATAATGATTTTCATTGTAGGTTTCATCATGTTACTTCTTAGTAGCATCCAACATGTTTATTTTTTTTTGGTTGTTGTTGTTGTTGATGTTGCTTAAAGCATCGTTATCTTGGTCCGACTAATCCGGAGTTCAGACCGTGTCGTGTCAGCAGAGTCTTGTTAGGTGTAGTGCCCGAAAGACAATTATCTAATTGGTTTTATGACAGAATTAATAATTCATCTTATTATATGCATGAATGCTTATAATTAAGACACTACTGAAAACCCTAAGTACCTCGTTTATGTAATCACATAACTCAGTGTATATGCACAAGAGGATTGAGTTAGTGAGATGTACTTAAAATTAACTTAATCCGTAGCGTTTATTAATCTGAGTACGGGTCTCATAATTAATTTGCTAATAATGTGCCCAGAACACTTTAGGTGTGACAGTCTTATCCGGACTGTCGGTAATAGGGTACCTAGTGGGGCATTTATATATGATGATAATCATATAGGGCTGGACCGATTTGATTAGTTCTCGATATAATTCCGTGATCGAGAAGTCTTATCGAATCACAAGATTATCATAGATGGATTAATCTCAATCTTGGGGTGATCACAGACAACTGCTTAGACTAGGGTAAAGTTTGATGTGTTAGTAAGGATCGCTTCGCGGTATGTGGTCCAACACTTCTCGTAAAACTATTCTGGGATGAGTGAGTAGTCTGTGCTATCACAGATATGGAATCCATTCCTTCCCACGGGAAGTAGACAGACAGTTCCCTTATTTGTTAATCCTAGAAACTGATCGATCCGCGGAGTTCATATTATATTAGTTATAAACTAATTGATCACTAGGGGGTTAATGGTAAATAAGGATAAGATGTTTTGAGAAGGGTTTACGGAGATATCCCGAATCGAAACGAACAGTCTATGGAGGATTTATCCGTATGTAATGATTATATTAGTGGACGCTTATCAACTCATAGTTGAGTATAAGTTATCTATATTCGGCAGAGTTCAGTTTCGGGTTTATGGTGGTGTAATCCCGGAATTAATAGATTGAATATAATTGTTCGGTCTGACGAATAATTTTATTTAATTTATTGTATCTACTGAATATGGGTCCATGGTCCCCAACGTGGCTCCTAACATAGCATTGTTTTCTCGTCGTTTCACCTCAATTATAATTAAATAGTTGGATTGGACTATTTAATTGATATGTGGATTAATTGTTTAGTTGGACTAGATGATTAAATACATGGAAAAAATATTTTTCGTGGACTCGGCCCAATATGTGTAAAATGCGTGTGGCCCTATTTATCTAGGGTTTGGGGCGCATTTTGTGACTATTAAGTAATTAGAAAGAAATTAGTTTTCTTGGATAATTATTTGATATATGATTTAATTATTTATTTGTTAAATGATAAATCATGGAATATTGGATAATATATTTATTTATCCTAATTTGTTTGGGATATATATATTATATTTATCTTTTATTTAAATTAAGGATTAATTTAATAATTATCTTTTAATTATTAAATATTTGGAGGACAATGATTACTCTCCTATATAAAAAGAGAGTTCTCCCAAGCCTCAATACAACACATATAATGCGACATACATGAGTGTTGGAAGCTTAGAATTTTCGGCTTCAACACTAGGGTTTCGAGTTGGGATAATCCTCGGGATTATTCCGGTAGCATATCGAGGAGGTCCGGCGGCTTGAAACACCATCCACCTGGTGCTTGGAGACACACGTTGGAAGACTGTGGCTTCTCATTTAGCTTGGATCTTGGATTGACCTTGTTCTTGAAGTTTATTCACCATAAACTGGTAAGCAATCTAACCCCCTCGTAGGTTTAGATCTATTGTATTTATGTATTTTGGTTGACTAGATCTAGATCTTGTACTTTCTGCTGCGTAATCGGGTGGATCTTTGATCCATCCGGCGATATTACATCCTACAAGTGGTATCGGAGCCTTTGATCTATCAATCAAAGTATGTAAATTTTAGATCTAGGAGTGGAAAAAGCATGTTCAGATTGTTTTTTGTTTTTCGTTTGCTTTTCTATATGCATCGAAATTTATTCATGTATGTTCCCTTGTGATTGTCGTGGTTGAAGAGATGGATTGGGGTTGGTATTGTTTACACGTTAGATCTATTGTAAACTCATATAAATTCGTTTATATGAGTATAGGAAATCTTGTAATTTTAGTTTCCTAGAAGTAGATCTGTTTTGTTTCTATTCGGTTTTTTATTTATTCCCGGAGATTGAGCCGTTGAAACGACAATCCCTCCGGTCAGAATGAAGACTAAAAGTTGAAGAACAGGCCCTCAAAATTCTGTGACGATCGGAGTCTATCTCGATGTCCAATCGTTACAATAAAGTTGCTGCTGTGTCGTAAAAGCACCGCAGCCCCAGCTGTCAGTTCGTCGAATTTCTGGAAGAGATTGGACCGTTGAAACGAAGATCCAACCGTTCAGATTGAAGTAGGTGGAGTGAAGAACAGGTCTATAAAGTTTCGTGACGATCACTGTTTGTTTGGATGTCCGATTGTCGATAAAACGCGGCAGCAGCAGATTAGAAAATAGTAAACCCTAGTTAGGGTTTGTGTTTTTTTTTAATAGGTTAGATACGGGGTACCAACGATCCATCTCGGTGTTTATTTTTTCCGTTATTTTTTCGTGTATGATCGAAATTATGTGATAGAAACCGGAAAATTGCCATGACATGCATCATATCGTGATTCCACTCCAATGCATACATGTAGCTAGTTTATTTGGAATAAATTAGGCATGTATAACTCGTATAATTAGTTAAAAACTTTTTTAATTAATATGTGGTAGTTAATTAATTAAGTAACTAATTATTAAAACCGAGGAACCGGGTTTTGTCAATCGTTACGATTTTAGTGATGGATTCTCGGTGAATCCCACTTAGATAAATCGTTGAGTTTTCGGTGAACCTACCTCAAACAGAAACGAGATTACGCTTTGGTTGACAACATAGAAATCGGAAAATCTTAGTACATGGGTTCGGAAATGGTCTAACCATGGTTGGGCGAGTTCAACTGAGCTACGGCTCGATTGACTCCCCTCCACGTGTGACGTTTGCATGGGGGTTCGACAAGACTTAGCATATCCGATAAGCCTTCGGGCTAAACGGGGCTTCTCTTGCCGGATCCGACCGACAGTCACATATGTTCCAACGAATAAGACGGCGTAGGGTTGCCCACTTAACCGACCATGTTCGGAGTACTTTGATTCATTGTTTCTTATTGTCAAGACCGAAACCGCAATTAGTAAACCCACCACTTTTTTCAAATTATTGAGTGGGAGCGGGGAAGGCGACAGCCAACCCCACGGCCTCTACTATAGATGCAAGCACGTGAGAGAAGGGTGACGCCTCGAGCCGCTTTGATTTCGGCCCCCTACGGATGGTGTTCACCCCTATCAAAATTCAAGGCTTGGTCTCCGAAAGGATAGGATTTTGGGTACTCGTTGGGTTACTGACCGACCCTACGGCGGCATAGTAGGTCACACTCTTTATGGATATTTTCGATATATCAAGGCTAGAAAAAGGAAGTTAATCGATGATTAAGGTCCAGGATGTCTGATTCCCGTGAGATGTTCGAATCTCGAAGCTTAATCATTGAGAGAGATTGTCTCAGTTTAACCGTCACCTCTTTGACCTACCCTACGGCGGCACTGAGGTGCGAGGTTAAATTCTTGGAATGGTAGGATAAACTTTTTATAGTTTATTATTTCTAAAATAAAAATCTAGTAGTGAAAATTTATTTTTTGAATTTAACTTTCTGTCATGTTTATTTTACAACTTAAATCTCTAGGCTACTAAACTGTTAGTAACAGGACTTCATTAAAAATGTGGAAAGTATGTTGTGAATTATCAATAAATGCAGTTAATTTTTCGGAAGAGTTTTTTCCCTTGAGCCTTTAAAAACTTAAGTGGCATAATATAGGTATGTCACGGATGTCACTCATGTTTTAACGAGAGACGACCATGCTTAATTTACAAAAGATGATATAGGACTATCAGACAAATTCATTTAGTGTATTTTAAAAGTGTAATTACACAACAAATTTCTGAATTGAAAAATTGGAAAATCATATACATAAGGCGTTGCTAGTTAGACGGTATTTGGAACCGATAAACTAGTGGGAGCCTTAGTCTTATGATTTGTTGTTTTTCTGAATCATTAGAAATGTGTAATGGACTGCACAAGAGTTTTTCCATTCATTGGAAAAACAAGAATAAAGCGTTACTAGTTAGACAGTATTTGGAACTGATAAACTAGTGGGAGCTTAGTTCTGGAGATTTTATAATCTTTGAAACATCATGAACACAACATTGCTAGTTAGACAGTATTTGAAACTGATAAACTAGTGGGAGCTTAGTTCTAGGTGATGCTCTAATCTTTGAAAAATCATAAATACAAAGTGTTGCTAGTTAGACGGTATTTGGAACTGATAAACTAGTGGGAGCTTTGCCCTTATGATATGTCGATTAAAAAATTCGAATAGTCCAAGCTAGTAACACTATCATTAGGCATCCCACAGTTCAAGAGTAGTGTCTACTCAAACGAACTGCTAGTTCAAGACTGTTTCCATTTAAGGAAAGTCGAGAATGGGAAAGAATGTTTATACGTGTTAGTCATCTAAACTAAGTAGTTTTAAGGCTAAACCGGAAAATTAATAAATTGGAAATTAGAGGATAAGGAAAGTGATTTCGGATCACTGACCAATGCATCCTTAGAAATTTTCTCAAAAAACTAAGTTCTTTGGAAGAACTAAGTAGCTTTGCATTAAACGATAAATAAAATAGACAACGGGCAGTTATTTCAGATAGACTAGTGGGAGTGATATAAGGAAATAAATCTCGGATTCAATTCTTGATTATCACAGAAAATTCACTTTCTGTTTTCGGATTCGTTGGAACGAACGTATTCATTTTCAATAGGATAATTTGTTTGTCTTATTGACGATGAATATAACATTCGTAGCACGAACCCAAGACTCGGACTTTTGTTTGATAAAGTCAAAACCACTAAGAAATGCTGAATAGGTATATGTAACACATCTTAAACAATATAAACGCAAATGGTTTCCGTATTTCGATAAACGCTTCTTTCTATTCTATTAGTTAGTGCATATTCCCTAAAGACAAGATTTGAAGAATGGCTTAGGGTGATTCCTATCTCCTAGTCAAAGGAACACTGTCTCAAAGGAACAATGACTAAGTTTCCTTTCAATCAGGAAAGGGTAATAGATTTAACGAAGTAACATAGCTTGTTCATAACAACCTTTGGGGTCATATGAAAGGTACAAGGTAGTGGGAGCTTTTGAAGTAGTGACATCTTGTCTGATAACTATTCGAGACTCCGGTAAGTTTATCCAAAATATTTGAGGAAATCTCTGATTTCACCAGAGATAAAGTATTCCATACTCAGAAATAGGTTATTGCGTAGTCTTCAGGACTAATGCTCGGCTTGCCTCCCAGTGGAATGTTTTCACTAAGGGATACACCACAAATTTGCCTTATATAGTTATTGATGTGCTACGATACACTGCTTAACTCATTTAAGATATTAGTTGCAATAATAACGGCTTACATTTTCATGTGGAACCGAGAAGTCTACCTAAAAGATGCCTATGCATTTGTGGATAAGGAGTGAATTCGGTTCACCCCACTTCCGTAAATATAGACATTCAGCATTTAGTGCTTGAAGGTAGGACTGGAAATTTTGCGACACGTTCAGGTCATGAAATATCTTAATGCATTGAGTAAAGGTTGGTTATAAAACTCGTAAAATCAGAGAATGACGGTTATACTGTCAAACTCGGTCTGATAGAGTCTATAAATAACAACCTTAGATCTTGAAGTATTTGTACTCAAGATGTTACTAACTGATTTGTTCAGTCCACATCCAACACCGGCAGTTGGTGATAACACTAATAAAAACTACTAAACTAGATCAGTATATCGATCCATCCCGAACGTAGTGGGAGTATGGTTTGTCCATTACCCATTGCAGGACCTTACGGTCTATAGGGTAGATTGATGACCTATAGTCCTTTGTGGGCTGTGTAGGATCCTGATCATAGAGGTTGGTTTAAAAGCCATAACTATGTGAATGAAGTTTGATACTCCAGTTCTGTTGAAACTCTTGTAGAACCACCTGAGTATCTCAGGCCCAGTGGGAGTAATTGGAACTACACGAAGAAGAGTCGAATGAATATGAAAGTTTAACTTTCAACGCAAAGCTGAGTAATTTAGGGGTGATTCCATAAGAGGTAGAGAGTTAACCAGACTGTGATCTCTCTTACCACTCAGTCTTGCTTGATTTCGTCAGAAAGCAGGAAATAGAGGTGATTCTCTAAGACTTCCTTTCCGAACAACGGAATCTGAATTTATTCAGAACAGAAGGGTTTAAGGTAAGAACAAATAACGGATTCGTTACAAACCAGAAAATAGGGGTGATTCCCTAAGACCTTTTGCGAGACTAACGATATCTTAATTTATTCAGAAAGAACCTTTGGCAGGATGCCTGCCATAGCTTATATCCTTTGGGGATTAAAGCAAACCTCTACGTCATTTCAAAGTCATATATTTTAATATGTGGACTTGACCAGAATGATGATAAGTCTTTCGTAGTCTCGGCATCAATATTAGTAAAGTAGTATGTAGATTAGTGTTTGTGAATGGTAACACTGAAACAGTTGGAAACAACATGGGTGTGTTATCTGAAGTCAGAGTCTGACATGCCATCGGGATTCATTCTTAAGGATTTGATTCGTTCAAATTCTCGAGAATCGATCATTGGCAATCCCATCTATTCACCTGGTTAAGATATTCTTGCATTTGTGCAACATTCAACGATGTAGTCTACCCTACCTCTCAGGAATGCTTGTCTAAACCTGCGAATGAATACTAAATGGGATGTTTAGTGAATCCTCAAGTCTCTTCAGGAATAATATGCTAGTATATTCAGGTGCAAACTAGAATATAAGTGATAACACTGATTCTGGCTTTAGGTCAGATTGAGGATGATCGTTAAATCGATCTCGGTCTCAGTGTTTACTCATGTGATAACGTATTATGCAGTAAGTCGATACTACTTCATTGTGAAAACATTGGAGAGGTAGCTCATAATGATTTTGCAATCACTAGAGGTCATAAGCATATTGAAATCGTACCACCGGATTAGATGGAAATGCGCCGTTTCGATCCCAAAGATTGACTCAAGCTGCAAACCTACCTGATCAGTGTACCAAGTCACATGGTATTCAGATTCTAAGTACGTGCCGGGTCGCTGACCTACCCTGCGGCGGCACACTCCGGTCGTGCTTGGAAGGATGAATTACTAAGATGCGCTTGGAGAGTATGAATCTTGAGGATATGTCTCACTTGTTTTGAGCAAGTGGGAGAATATTGTAGATATAGATATAAAGGGTGTGCTCTAAAAAAATTAATCCACTTGCCTTTCGTGCAAGTGGGAGATTATTAGGTGTAGTGCCCGAAAGACAATTATCTAATTGGTTTTATGACAGAATTAATAATTCATCTTATTATATGCATGAATGCTTATAATTAAGACACTACTGAAAACCCTAAGTACCTAGTTTATGTAATCACATAACTCAGTGTATATACACAAGAGGATTGAGTTAGTGAGATGTACTTAAAATTAACTTAGTTCGTAGCGTTTATTAATCTGAGTACGGGTCTCATGATTAATTTGCTAATAATGTGCCCATAACACTTTAGGTGTGACGATCTTATCCGGACCGTCGGTAATAGGTACCTAGTGGGGCATTTATATATGATGATAATCATATAGGGCTGGACCGATTTGATTTGAGTTCTCGATATAATTCCGTGATCGAGAAGTCTTATCGAATCACAAGATGATCATATATGGATTAATCTCAATCCTGAGGTGATCACAGACAACTGTTTAGACTAGGGTAGAGTTTGATGTGTTAGTAAGGATCCCTTCGCAGTATGTGGTCCAACACTTCTCGTTGGCTCTATTCTGGGATGAGTGAGTAGTCTGTGCTATCACATATATGGAATCCATTCCTTCTCTCGGGAAGTAGACATACAGTTCCCTTATTTGTTAATCCTAGAAACTGATCGATCCGCGGAGTTCATATTATATTAGTTATGAACTAATTGATCACTAGGGGGTTAATGGTAAATAATGATAAGAGGTTTCGAGAAGGGTTTACGGAGATATCCCGAATCGAAACGAACAGTCTATGGAGGATTTATCCGTATGTAATGATTATATCAGTGGACGCTTATCAACTCATAGTTGAGTATAAGTTATATATATTTGGCAGAGTTCAGTTTCGGGTTTATGGTGGTGTGATCCCGGAATTAATAGATTGAATATAATTGTTCGGTCGACGAATAATTTTATTTAATTTATTGTAGCTATTTGAATATGGGTCCATTGGTCCCGACATGCTCCTAAAATAACATATGTTTTCTCGTCGTTTCACTCAATTATAATTAAATAGTTGGATTGGACTATTTAATTGATATGTGGATTAATTGTTTAGTTGGACTAGATGATTAAATACATGGAAAATATATTTTTCGTGAACTCGGCCCAATATGTGTAAAATGCGTGTTGCCCTATTTATCTAGGGTTTGGGGCGCATTTTGTGACTATTAAGTAATTAGAAAGAAATTAGTTTTTTGATAATTATTTGATATATGATTTAATTATTTATTTGTTAAATGATAAATAATGGAATATTGGATAATATATTTATTTATCCTAATTTTTTTGGGATATATATATTATATTTATCTTTTATTTTAATTAAGGATTAATTTAATAATTATCTTTTAATTATTAAATTATTGGAGGACAATGATTACTCTCCTATATAAAGAGAGTTCTCTCAAGCCTCAATACAACACATATAATGCGACATACATGAGTGTTGGAAGCATAGAATTTTCGGCTTCAACACTAGGGTTTCGAGTTGGGATAATCCTCGGGATTATTCCGGTAGCATATCGAGGAGGTCCGGAAGCTTGAAACACCATCCACCTGGTGGTACTTGGAGACACACGTTGGAAGACTGTGGCTTCTCATCTAGCTTGGATCTTGTATTGACCTTGTTCTTGAAGTTTATTCACCATAAACTGGTAAGCAATCTAACCCCCTCGTAGGTTTAGATCTATTGTATTTATGTATTTTGGTTGACTAGATCTAGATCTTGTACTTTCCGCTGCGTAATCGGGTGGATCTTTGATCCATCCGGCGATATTACATCCTACAAGTCTGACTCATAATCAGGGGTAATGTCTGACAAAGAAGTCTTTCAACAAAACGCCTTAGAGGAGAATCGAACCATGACCTCCCTAAGTATTCTCAAGTTACTTAATTACTACTTGAGTCATTCTATTTAGTTTAATTTACTAATAATCTTTGAATTTAGTATTTTGGACCTATTTCGTAGTGACATACGGAATCACCTCTCCCGTGAAACAAATTTCGTGACTCAGTTCGGAGTATCAAAAAACAACGCTCATAACTCGTACATACATATAGCAATTGCGAAAGTATTAATATGTCTGTCCAAATTTATATCTTTCATTCCATACATTTTTGTTGGGAATGCGTTCGATTACACCATGAATTTACTTAGAAAAAGTGTGCCTTTTTTTTTTTGGGTACAATTACTCTAGTCTAGTAACGAAGCTTGTTCATGTTCCAAATTATACGCAGATAAGAAACCGTTACGTAATTCCGTTCTCTCATCATACCATTCCATGTCTGTTATAATTGGGTAGTGAAACTCTCAGTTCTCTCATCCTACCCTCATTCATGCTCTAATTTAGTACAATTTTCATGCACGCTATTCATATTTTCATGAAAAATTTAAAAAAAAAAATAAGATAGGTATTACATAAACTCTATGAATATCTAGAATAAATATTCTACCTTTATACGGTGCCAAAATAAATTGTGATTGACCTTCAAAATATTATAAATTGTAAAAATGATTATTTATCAACAAAAAAACATATAAACTTGATCCGGCGTATTATTTATTTAATTATTATAAAAATGAAATCGTGTATTTTAGCGTTTCCATTGAAAAAAAACTTAAATAAAGAAAAAAAATTAAAAATTCGGTTCAGGAGTGTCGGTGCTGTGTCGGGGGAGTGTCAACGGTGTGTCGCAAGCGTGTCGGATATTTAAAATTTTAATAATATTAATTTAATCAGCCGACAGATGTCGGACACGGTGTCGGAACATGTCGAAGCGTGTCGTGCCGTGTCTTGTGTCGGACACGGCACACGGCGACCATATTTAATTGTCGGTGCATCATAGATAATTTCAAATGTTATTTTGAGATATTACTTTGGCTGGTCAAGTTTTTGACTGATGTTGTTCTTAATTAGACAAACTTATAAAGCTAATTAATTTAAAAAATTATAAAATTGCACGTGTTGACTGGGTAACGAAAATTACAAATAAAATTAACAATTCACTTAATTGTGTACGCTAAACGTACCATATGGTCCATTGAAAGTTACACGCAATTTCTTGTTCAAGCATCTATATTTCTAAGTATTTTCACACAACATAAGTCACACGAATATCCGTCTGGTAGACGGCTCTGATATCAATTTTTAAAGTCTCAAATCTGTGTTTTGCAGCGGTAATTGAGCAATAAAAAATCCGGTCAACTACTTGATCATCGTTCTCGTTTGATCTAAAATGGATAACTTGAGTTGACGGAATATTTATATCGCATACTGTGAGAATTTTATTACTTTATCTAGGTGGGATATTACAGCTATACCAAAGTAGGTGAAGAATTACAAGATTCCAGTAACATATTTCTTTTCACATTTTAATTAGTTTTCTATTTCAATCTATTATTTGATTCCAAGACTTTTGTTTGTTCACACCTCATAATCTCATATACACTTATTTTCACTGCAGGTAAATTTTATTCCTTTTATCAAGTTTTAGTCAAAACAATGGAATTTGACAATTTCAAAATTCTAGAGCTTAGCATCTATAATTTAATTAAGGGAAACTTGATAAAATATGCTTAAAAGTTAATTATTTGTATGATATACCTCAAAATAATAATATTTGAAAATATGTCTGAAAAGCATTTCGTTGCGTATTCGTTATCGATTTGCTACGTAATAGCAACGTAATCGCTACGAATTGCTTTACAGGTATATTTTTCAAATGTTATCTTTTAAGACATACCACACAAAAATAAATCTTTTTAAACATATTTTATCTAAGTTTCCCTTTAATTAATTGATTTAACACTTGTAGGCCAAAAAAGTAATGTTGCGTGCATGTGCATGAAGATTACCATAAAGCATGAATAACCATCATTACGTATCCATTTAACTTTTTAATTTTACCTTTATTATGAAGAGAAAAAAAAGTGTATGTATTATGATATCCATGCATTTCGTATACAATTAGACTTTTAAAGTTTCCTTGATTATGTAAAAAAAAGTGAATCCTATTACCTATATATACATGCTATACGAATCGCGTTTGATCTGGTGGTTAAATTTAGCACCTAGGTCGGACTCACTACAAAAACACTCTATTGCTACACTAGTTTTTTTTACACATATACAAAAAAGTGTGGCTAATAGCACTTTGTTAGACTCTTTTGTCATACTCATATGACTAAAAGTAAGTATACAACAACATTTTTTTATTGTGTGGCAAACAATAGTGTAGCAAAAAACTGTTTTTCTTATAGTGACTTGTTAGTTATTGGTTTAAATATCTTTTCACTCGATGTTCGTTTGAGGATATGGAAAAGTCGATACTCTTTAATTTACGAGAGAAAAGGAACTTTGACCAGAATTCATTTTGGCACAAGTGAAATTTTAGGGTGGTCCAGGTGCAAGTTTTGGACCACCAAGTCAGCACTTTCAAAGGGATACATTGGTGGAAATAGGCCTGTAAACGAGTCGAACCCTACCGAACCCTGCCAGGGGTTCGGCTCGGCTCGGTGTGTTAGAACCTTAGGCTCGGCTCGGCTCGAAATGGCCGAGCCTTATATTTTCATTATTCGGCTCGGGTTCGGTTTGGTATTTGGGGAAAAAATCTCGGCTCGGTTCGGCTCGAACATGTCGAACCGTTAGAACATGTTCGGCTCGAACTGGGTTTTAAAAAAAAATCAGAACATGTTCGGCTCGGTTTTAAAAAACATGTTCGGCTCGAACCGTATATGAATTTATGATATCCGAGCCGAACATGTTCGAACATGTTCGGCTCGACCACCGAATATCTAATTTGTAAGGTTCGGCTCGAAGTTCGAACCCACGAAACGAGCCCGAATCGAGATTTTTCGAGCCGAATACTCCGGATCGAATCGAATACTTAGGTTCATTTACAGCCCAAGGTGGAAAGTTTTTACAGGTAGGGGCCCATTTTAGAATGTTGGATTTCTATTAGTTTTGGTGCACCAACTAGGATTTGCATCAGGTCCAACATAAAATTTGTGTTGGCACAAGGACAAGCTGAAGCATGCTCCTATTTACAGGCTCATGCATGCTCGTCTAGCTAGAGCCAGGTCCAAACCCACGGGTTCCATTGCTTAACAACCGGGAACCTCCCCCACACTAAATGGTGAAGGTCAATGTTGATACGGTAGTGAAAAACAATGTTATGGGTATTGGAGGCATCTTATGGAATCTAGATATGGTTTGATCTTGCATAGTTTCTCTGAAAAACTATAAGGATGGCTTTGATGTTGCTAGCTGAAGCAATGGCGAAGCATCAAGCTGTTGTTTTGGATATCGCTCGGTGTTTTTTTGATGTCATTTTCGTGGGAGATTCTTTGACGGTGTGTAAAAAGCTCACATCAGCGGAGATTGACATCTCAAATTTAGGTATATAGCATTAGTGATGATTGTAAAGCTCTCTTACGTCTTACCGGTGTTTTTTTATTTTTCATATCTCCTTTGTCAAAAGAGAATGTAATTCTCCGGCTCACTTTTTGGCCAAGAAAGGCTAATCGCGCTCGTAGATCCCTCTAAAAACAATCTTAATTACTCGGTCAAAGTGTATTATTTTTTTCATGTCAGAAACGAAATTACCTCATTTAGAAGACAATAAACTCACACACGATGGGACTCAAACCCAAGACTTCTTAGGTCTTGAGACCTCTGCTTAGTGGTGGCCAAATGCTCTAACTGGACCGAACCTTAACCGGAACCACTGGTTTTTTTTTTTCCAGTTAGTGCCGGTTTGTGAACCGGCGGTTGAAGTGAACCGCCGGTTTTGTCGGTTTATAAAACCGGGGGTTGACGGTTCAATGCAGTTCACGGTTTTCTTCCGGTTCAGATCACGGTTTTAAAATTATTAATAATTTTTTTTACATTTTCATATAATACTTATTCTTTTCACTACAATAACAAATTACTATTCTTTTCACTACAATTACCAAAGCGAATGTAATATATATATTTTTATAAATTGTTTTTTATTCGGTTTCAAATATAATATTAATATTGTGTTATTTTTTTATATATAAATTATGTTATTTTAAAAAATTATATTATGTTTTCAACGCTTGTATCGGAAATTCGGTTGTCTACGTATCTTTTATATGTAATTATGTCGGAGGCACGACACATATAAAAATCAAAGCGAACGTAGTTTTATAGTTTTTTTTTAGTCTTATATAGTTTTTTATTGTTTTTTATTGTTTTTTTTATAGTTTTATAGTTTTTTCATAATATTTTATAGTTTCTTATTGTTTTTTTTGATCGGTTTTAAGTATAAGTTTATTAAACATATTGTTTTATTAAATATTACGTTAGATATATTGTGTCATTTTTCTTATATGTAAATGGTTGGGGGAAAATAAATAAATAAATAAAAAAAAGCAGCCGTTTCCTGTTACCCAAACACCCTAACCGTCCCATAACCGCCGAACCGCCGGTTATCCAAACCGTCGGTTCATTAACCGCCGGTTCCGGTTTTATTTGGCTACCACTGCCTCTGCTCAATCAAAGTGTATAGGAGTTTATAGAAATATGTTTCGCAAAAAAACAAAATTAAATTAAAATAGAAAACTATCAGTAAAACTTGACTATCATTAGTCGGTAGACTGCTAAAAAGTAGACTGGTCAACAACCTTCATCTTAGCTTACGTGTCAAAGACTAGTCACCCATGCATCCTTTCCACATAGGAACAAATCCTTTGTTTTCTAATATATATGTTACATAATTTGTATATATAATCATAAAAAAAATGTAGAGTGTTGAAAACTTAAATGAAATGAGTGACTGGTTTAATTAGTTGGGTTAACAATAAGTGCATATACCTTGTTATTGACTAAGTTGGTCATGGTTAATTTAATCATTTCTTGTAAATTAATAATTTAAGGGAAACTCGTATGCTCATTAACACGTCTCACGTTGAAAAATTGAAAGTGATATTATCGTAATTTGAGTTAATTATTTTTAGCCAAATTAATGCATGTGGACGATGAATTTAAATAGTTATTGTATTCATTACACGTATATGTATGCCTTAATTAGGGTCGTTAGTTAGACCTGAGTTCTTGAATGTTACAAGTGATGCATGAACTGATCACTATATACATCAGATAAAACTAAGTTATCACGCGTCATGATAGACATTATGGCCACATCTGAAATCCTCTAATAAAGTCCTAAACCCTAAACCTCTTGTAGGGTTGGGTTCTTAAATGGGACAATGTTATGTTTCATATTGAAAAAGTGGAAGATACGTTACCATTTACCAAAGGTAATAAAGTTGGTATTAGATCAATTGAAACAATGTTTTTGATTCATTATTGGTCAATTAATTCAAACGAAGACGATAAGTCTCTAATTACTGATCTATGCATGCCCTAAAGTCTGTGACGTTACATGAACTACAAGACACAACAACGACACAAGAATACAGAGAAATTGTAAAGTTAACATAACAAGAAATGTAAAATTGTAATGTATCACTCGTTAAAATACAATTTGATAAGACCGATATAATTAAAAGTGAGAAAATATATTAGGTCACCCTAAACCTAATAGTAGAGTCACCTTTAAGTGAAGAAATCATTTCCAAACACGATAGTTGACCATGGAATTAAGATTTAAGGAGACCAAGTACCACTAACTTTCAAATCTCATGGGTATATATATTCCCCATTTATTCACCTTAATCTCAATCCTCTTCACCCTCTATTTTCACAAAATCTCACTAATAACAACAATTCTTGATCTATATCTCACAAAATCAGAAGATATTTGCATACATACTCAAATCTCTCTCCCTCTATATATATATATATACACATATACATATATAGTAGTATATATAAAAATGGGAAACTGTCTAAAGCCACAACAAAAAATGGTATGGGCAGGTGAAGATTGGGAATCTGTAACTGCGCGCCCCCAATCCCATGACCAAATCCCCAACGAGAAAGAAAGTTTACTTCGATCTTTTTCGGGATCGGCGGCTCCGGTGGATATGAAGGGAGAAATAAAGATAAAGATCACAAAGAAACAGTTGGAAGAATTGATGAAAAGGGTCGGGAATCGAATGACTGCGGAGCAAGTGTTGTTGAGAATAATAGATGCAGCTGAACATTGTGAAGTTCGTAGGCAACGTTCATGGCGGCCACGTCTTCAAACTATTCCTGAGGTTGATTAATTAATTTTTGTATATAATATTCTTTATTTTTTTGCCCCGCCACGATTTTATATACACCCTACAAAATTGTTTTTTGAAAATTGATCTTTGATTCAAGAATTGATTTTCGAAAACATCTCTATAGATAGTATGTGTGGGTGTATGATAAATTCAGAGGGATATTAATAAAGATTTGGCCTTGTATATGGAGTTTGATTTTTTTCAAACCCGGGGAACTTAAAATCATCTATTGTTATCAATTTATTATTTTTTTTAGTTTCTGATTTTGAGCTGTGTATTTATGTTTATAAAAATTGATTAAGAAATGGAAAGAGGGCATCGGATGCATTATCTCTTAGAAAACATATTATTTCTCTCTTTTATTACTTAGATTCCTGAACAAATTTAAGTTTGGGCTAAAATAAAATAATTTAGGTCTTTCTAAAAAAAAAAAAAAAAAAAAAAAAAAACAGAGACCAAGTCAACAGCTATATATATATATATATATCTTAATATCGAATACAAAGACAAGGGGCACTTCCCCTTTGCCGACACATGGCGTTTTTTTTTTTTTTTTTTTTTTCTTCTTGTTTTTTTTTTTTTTTTTTTTTTTTTTTTTTTTTTTTTTTTCCCATTATAGTTTTTTTTTCCCTTCCTATATATCATATATATCCTATTCTAATACGATATGATCACGTGATATTTCAATGTACTAGAGTTTGTTTGTGTGTGTTCTTTTCGACAGTGCAACATGCCGTTCTGAATTCCTCTATGCCGGTTTTTTTTTAGGGGCGTCGGTTTTTTTTTGGTTCTTTACGTATTGATTATTTTTTTTCGTCTTCGTTTTTTTACTTATATATATAGTATGTGTGTCGGTTTTTTTCTTTGGTCAATGGTTTTTTTTTCGAATTTTTCTCCTTTTTTTAGGTCTCATTCTCGTCTTCGTTTTGTTAGTTTCCTTTTTTCGTTCTCATTCTCGTCTTTGTTTTTTTAGTTAATGAATAATAGGGCATCGGTTTTTTGGGTGCTACCTATTGATTATTTTTTTTCGTCTTCGTTTTTTTACTCTATATAGTGTGTGTCGGTTTTTTTCCTTGGTCAATGGTTTTTTTTTTTTTTTTTCGAATTTTCCCCCTTTTTTTCGGTCTCATTCTCGTCTTCGTTTTGTTAGTTTCCTTTTTTCGGTCTCATTCTCGTCTTTGTTTTTTTAGTTAATGAATAATATTTTATTCTTTTTCATCTTCACTTTTTTACTTTCGTTCGTTTTCTTAGTTTCCTTTTTTCGGTCTCATTCTCATCTTCGTTTTTTTACTTCTATATATTGTGTGCGTGTGTCGGTTTTTTTCTTTGGTCTTCGCTTTTTTTTCCGTTATATTCATTTTTTTCCCCTTGTTTTCTTATTATTCTTTTTAACGATGATTCATCCGTTCACCGGGTTTAAAATGATATTTTTTTAACTATGTAATGATATCATTCGTTTTTCTACTTTAAAATTAAGCTATACAATTTAATTAATATACCATCTTCATTAATACTGCAGTGGGCATTCACCGTGCCTTGCACGGTGTAAGCCACTAGTATATATATATATGTAGAGACTTGTATAACAATTAATGGGGAGGAGACTTCAACAATAAATATTGCTAGCAAAAATGAGTGGGATGCCAAACTTATTAATACTCTCTAGATATTAATACTCTCTAGTTGATTTGGAATAGCCGATGTAGTTTAATTTTTGATCAACAAGAGCCGATGCTAGGAAAAAACATAATACAAGCAGAAATAGAAGCTTCTACCTATATACAAACCCAAGGAAACCGAGTGCCGGAGACTACAATGATGCGGTCTAAAATGGTGTGGGAACCTCCCCAATCACCTATGATAAATTAAATGTGGATGCTGCTGTAATAGGAAATGAGGTAGCAATCAGAGGTTTCGTGCGTGCATACAACGAGAGAATCCTCCATAGCTTCTCCTCAAAGTTAGTTAGAGGCTATGAAGTTGTAGATGCTGAAGTCATGGTCATCCATCAGGCTATGATCTTTGCTATCATGTGAGGCTATTCCAATATCACTTTTGAAGGCGATTCCTTGATAGTCCATCGGCGATTAATGTCAGAAGAGGCAGATTTTTCACCTTTGAGATCTATTATTGATTACTGCAAAGTGCTTCTTCCTGGTTTTTTTAATTGCAAGTTTTCTTTTGTCGAAAGAGAGGGTAACACTCATTCTCATCTTCTAGAAAAGGAGGATTTTTCACTCGTTGGTCTCAAACAATAGGGCAACAGGCCGCCTTCTCATGTAATCATGGCATGCTCTATTTATGTGAATAAATAAATGTCCTTTTACCCCTAAAAAAATTAAGCGGGATGAGAATTTGAAAAGTTCAAAGAGGAATAAATTCATCTAATGGAATCCAAAGAAGGATCACCCCTTAAACGACTCATAAGTTCTCCGACCAAACCAATGGCGGATGTATGATCTTGGATAAAAAGGACAACAACCCGACAAATAATTTTTTCAAGGAAAGGACAAATGATACACATAATGTATATATTAGTGTTTTTTTCCGGCTCAAAGAGATGCATATGCCCTCCCGTGATTGTATATAAGTCCGTCTATGTCTCCAACATACTAAATACTTCATGCAATATAATCAACATGCATGTGCATTACATATATGTCATCAACAACACATACCATTGTCTCCCATAGTAAGTTGTTTAACTATCCAAACAAATGGTCATCTTCCCGATACACAAACTCTTGTCACCATACGTACATATGATTGTGCATACCACTACATCACTACACGATTGATTTCTCTATATTCCGTGCTTATAGCCCTCGGCGTCATAAACCCACCATGCTTGCAACCAACATCCATATGTTTGGAAACATGTCATCTTATGCATGTATGTACTAGCTTAAGGGTTTCAAGCCTGGTATTATACGTCCGTGAGAGGAATGATAGCTATCAACACCTACTATTCATCTTACCGGTATAAGATCTCTTTTAATATGAATCCGATATATACTTAAACAATGTAATAAGTTCTTATTCATTACCTACAAAAATGAAAATATATGTCATGAAATGTAATAAAATCAACCAAACTCGCTGCAATTTCCATCACCGCCTCATTCATCGTACCCTTACCACCACACTTTACCCTCACCCTAACCCCCCACAACCACTCCGGCCGCCATTCCCCTCCCATAATCATCATACCCACACCACTACACCATATCCTTACCTTACCCCCATTTCATCTTACCTACACCAACGTACTCACCCCAATCATCCCATATATATATATCACCATCTTTTATCACTCACACTTCCACCCACTTTAGATTTTCTTACCCTAATCACCTCACTCTTACCCCTGCCACCTTACTCCAACCTTACCATAACCACCTTACAATTTTACTCACCCCAACCATAATCACCTCACTCTTACCCCTGTCACCTCACTTTAACCCTACCATCACCACCTTCCAGTTTTACTCACCCCAACCATGATACAACCTCACCCTCGCTTGAACCTCATTACCTTCACATGCATCTACGCTCACCCAACCACCTTTGTCATCACACCACCCGTACCATACCATGATTCCAACACACGTTAATTACTCACCCCAACCACTTTGACCCACCTCCATTAACTCTTACCACCTTGTCCCACCACTCTCACTCACTCCTACTAGCCTTCCTACCCTTCGCCATCCCATTCACCTTTTAAATTATCATCCTTACATCGCTCCACCCCACCCCACCAACATACTCATTCCATGCCACCGCCTCATATTTTACCATATTCTCTTATCCTCATCACCCGGCCACCTTTTACCACTCATCATGTCACATATTATAGTAAATTAGGATATTACATTACACAATATCTTTCATTCCATTATGCTAAATTACATACACTTAAATAATATTATTCACATGTTTTGCCTTTTTTTTGGGTAAAGATGAGTAATTATAGTCATTACTATCTCCGTCCCAAAATGTAAAGTCTGTTTAGACATTTTCACACAAATTAAGAAAATTGTTAAGCGTCATTAATTTCAATAGTAAAAGAGTAGAATACCCTTTGATTCTCATTAATGTAATACTCCTTCCGTTCCAAAATATAAGTCATTCTACTTTTTTCATTTTGTCACACTATATAAGTCATTCACAATACCAAGAGAGTATTTATTAACATTTTTCCTCAACTTACCCATAATTTATATTCATCCAACCAGTTTACATTTGTTGTATTTACGATAGTCAAATAGTGTATTAGACATTTTAACCATACATTAATGATATTTAATCAGTTTTTTAATTCTGTGTGAAAACTCTAAGATGACTTATATTTTGGGACGGATAGAGTAGTTGTAAAGTAGATAAACATATAATAAATTTGGGGTAAAAAATGTAATAAATATTTATTGGTATTCTAAATAGATTTATATTATGTTTCAAATTTAAAAAATTAAACAGAATTACTTTTTGGGACGGAGGGAGAGTAGAGCACTTAAATCACATTTGTTTATCTTCTTTTGAGGACTCGCATGCTTTTCCATATGTTTGAATACTAGCCAAAAACATGTGCCTTGCACGGGGTTATTTCAATTTATAAAAAAAAAAATTGGGACAGTCAACATAAATGTATGATGAATGTTGACGTTCTAAAATATATATCAAATGAAAATCATTACATATTAGCAGTATCATATAACCAACAAATTCATTAACATATAACACAACAATTGGTATGTACATACACCACAATATCAACTTACCTAATCACAACCCGTCCCCTCCACTCCACTACACAAACCTTCACCACAATATTATTTTATGGGTAAAATGTATAATTTTTTTGATTTTTAGCGGGGTCCACACTTGAATCCGCCCTTGGTAATAATGAATGATAAGATTTCAAAATACCACTAAATTATCCTGGATCCCTTAATTTCACACAAATTGGCACCTACACCGTGAATTATGAAAAAAATGTTCCATCAGTTCTATCCATGATTGTCTTCGTAGAAATTCACCGAAAGCAATAACATAGTAACAAAAGGACATGCAAAAATGTAAGAATGCGCCTGGAAAAAAGGACATCAAAAGAAGATGAGGCCAATTTTTATCAGACATGATCACAAAATAAAAAACAACACAAAAGGCACTCATAAAAATGAAATAAGAAATAAATGTAACATTGGTGCTTATTGTTTAGAAGTTTCTTCATCTCATATAAGAAGTTACTTAAGAAATTATTTCTACAGTAAGTTAAATAAGGAATGTCGAAAAAAGTAAAACAGTCTTTACATACTTATGAGCATAGAACAAGTGGCACAAAATCCGAAACAAAATCTAACACATCGAGAAAAACTCACTGTAAATATTCCCACCAACTTAATTCGGTAAGAGCATGAGAACATACAAAACCCTTATCATAGGTAATGGGGCATAGCTGCACAAAAGTAAACGGAAAGCGCTGCAAGCCTCTTAGTATCGGCATTCGAGTCCCAATCTCTACGAAAAAGATAAACTCATCAGAATTAATTTTAATTTTCTACAATATTCATGACCTGGAAGCTGTAAAATCATATTGGACAATATGTAGAACCTGTGAAAGCGTATGCGCCTTTTGCCGACATCACCCCTCGAATTCTCGACAAAATTCCACTACTCTTTGTTTTTAAAATTCAAGTTCGCTGGTTCACTCAGTCCATTGTTCATGTCTCAGGGGCAGTTTGTAGGCATTCGATCCCATCGGCTTTTTGCACACTGGACCTTGAGTTAATACATGCCGAGACTCTAGAGAACATGAACATAACATTGACTAAAAATCATAACATAGATGCTCAGTTGCTGCTTTCAAACTACAAAACTAAGCAGGGCCGAAACATGACCAAGTTGAAAAAATGCTTTAAAAACAGAGTAAAAATATTATTTGAAAAAACCACCTCATGTCACAAAATATTAAAAGGAAAAACCACCTCCGGCCATATCACAATTTTTTTTTTGAGGAAACAAATCACAAAATTTAGATACCCGTTTAAACAATTATTCCTCCTTAAAAACTCAAAATAAAAATCATATGAATCTTCCGAAAATTGCGTAAAGTCTAGGCGAAAACATCCTCATACCTATTGCCCGAAAAATTCCATACAAAAACTGACATGTTGGAAAAAAAAATTTGAAGGACAAACCATTAGAACTTGCACAGGAACCTGCAAAGATATGAAACAAAAATCATAACCAAAGTGACGTAATCATAAATGTATCAGGACAGACATCTATATGGATATTAACCCTCAAAACAACGAAAATATGAACTATTTTGTACACGATTATCAGTGCTCATCTTTGCACTACAATGCACGGGATTACCAATTCAAGCACTCGTTACACGGGATTACCAATTAAGCTCCTGAAACAAATAAAGATGTTAAGTATAGTTGTTCTGGGCGATCCATCACAATGTTTAAGAGTTAAAGGTTATGAAATAAAAATACTTGGATGCCCTAATCTTCTCCAAAAAAAAAAAAGTGTAAAACTATGTACACAATTGCAGAAAGGAACCCCCCCCAACCACTAGGGTGGTCTCAAGCCCCCCACAAAATGTGTAAAACTATGTACACAATTGCTGGGCATGTCAAACTGTAACCAACATAATGGATTTTCATGAGTTGTTTCTTGATTACCTTTGAAATTGTGATCAATGTTTCCTGAAGTGTTTGAATAATTTACACACACAAAAAAAAAATAATAATAATAATAATGAAAAAAAATTGTGACAGTTTCCAGCGTTTGAATAATTTACACACACACACCAATAATAATAATAATAATAATAATAATAATAATAATAATGAAAAAAAATACAGCAACAGCTTATCTCTTCCATGTACAAAAGTCCAACTTCAAACCTAATTCAAAGGACACCATACTAAATCCAAAACAAAATTCCCACAAAATGAAGGATATAAACATTAAAAATATATTATATAAAATATATGTAATAACCTAGAAGCATAACTAAGAACTTACAAACAAAGAAAGAAATAGCTGCTCTACCCGAATACAAATTATGATTTGAAAAGAACTAATAGTTGTCATACTCGCCTCTTGTTTGTATTTTGGATTGTCTCGATCCCAGCTCCTTGCTGGCTATATTAATATATTTGTTCGCCCAAGCTTACCCTTAATACAGCCACAGTATTTCATAAACAGATGCTTAAAATTTTCACTCGAGATCCAAGGAGAAACAAAGCGGCTACCCGTGTAAATCTGTTGAATATAAAACCATCATCTGAAGAGGCGCTTCTGCTATAAAAAATAATCGAAACACTTCACAAATAAATAGATTAATAAAAGAAAGTAGTATTAATTAGAAATCTTCCATTATCTACTATATGCATGGTTGGCCAATACATATAGGCTTTGTGTTCCATAAGCTGCAGGTTGTACAACATGAATATACCTTCTGATGTGTGAGGCGCGAAGGCAAAATCAATATATAGAAATGCAAACGATACCATAAGCTGCAGGTTGTACAACATGATAAATTTACTTGAGGAAGATAGTTTCTGACAACGCACCTTTTAAGTGCTGATGAATAAGAAGACAACCCGGCCACCTTAGTTGGCGCTTTTATAATTAAGATCTCCCAAAAAGAAGTCACAACGATATAATACGTACCAACGGGATAAATTCATTAAAAACAAACAGGCCTCCTGAACCCCTTATTGTTATACTAAACGATATAATACGTACCAACGGGATAAATTCATTAAAAACAAACAGGCCTCCTGAACCCCTTATTGTTATACTAAACTGATTCCAATTCCGACACCCACCCGATATCAACGTTAAATATTCATCAAAGTGAAATCTTTGAAAACTTTGCTTTTGACTTGTGAATAGATGCGAACTGGCCAAAAACATGTAGGACAACTTTGAGTTGTGGATTTCAAACCGGCCACTGCATTGGCCGACTTGACCCACAAATCACATCGAATATACACACCAACACAATTGTAATTGGGACAGCCGACACATCACTGTAAATGGTACACATTTTTGCAATTTCATTGGAAAAAAAATGACCAGATTTACCCTTACTCAATCACAATGAACATCAAACGTGGTGACAATAAAGCCAAGAACAGACTTCCGCATAATCATATTGAGTACAAAAATGACATCATTATATTAATAGTAGTGAATTATGCCTAGCAAAGAGCTATCAAATAAGTGAATATGCACAACCATAAAAAAAATATTATGACGGTGTTACCAGAGCGCAAAAGTCGAATGATTGTGATGACAACCCGAATGGCCATCTCGCTTGCAACCCATGAAAGCTATAGTACGTGTTGGAATCCCTCTCCTTTGACCAAAGTGTTAAAATCAAATTTATCGTCTGACATAATCAAATAAAAAATAATAATTTTAGTTCATCATTACGTATCAATTTTTCAAAAGATAAAAATTTTGATCGCAAGTACAACAAAAAAAAATAGGATCAAAACCCGTACAAAATATTCATCAGAACTAAAATACCAGAAAAAGAGAATCAAAACCTGAACTGGACTTGCAGCAACTAATAGACCTGCAACTCCACCGCCCATGACATAACCATCCGGGCTTGCTAAAGATACGCTCATGCCACCAGATCTGTTCTTCATCCCTCCACTTTCAGAGGGCATAAATGAACCCGTAAGCGAAAGAATCTCAAATCGACCATGCATTAATGATCTTTCTGTTAATGAATTTGACAAAGTCAAAGCTAATGTAATAGAACAATATTAAGAGTAATCAATAAAGAGATTGAAGCACCTCATATGTCAATGTTGTTAGGTGCAGTGTCCGAAAGACAATTATGTAATTGTTTTAGGACAGAATTAATAATTCATCTTATTATATGCATGTATGCTTATAATTAAGACACTGCTGAAAACCTTAAGTACCTCGTTTATGTAATCACATAACTCAGTGTATGGCTATACACAAGAGGATTGAGTTAGTGAGATGTACTTAAAATTAACTTAGTCCATAGCGTTGATTAATCTGAGTACGGGTCTCAAGATTAATTTGCTAATAATGCGCCCAGAACACTTTACGGTGTGACAGTCTTATCCGGACTGTCGGTAGTAGGGTACCTAATGGGGCATTTATATATGATGATGATCATATAGGGCCGGACCGATTTGATTTGAGTTCTCGATATAATTCCGTGATCGAGAAGTCTTATCGAATCACAAGATGATCATATATGGATTAATCTCAATCCCGAGGTGATCACATACAACCGCTTAGACTATGGTAGAGTTTGATGTGTTAGT
Organism: Gentiana straminea; assembly: GCA_036785695.1. Classification (NCBI taxonomy): domain Eukaryota; kingdom Viridiplantae; phylum Streptophyta; class Magnoliopsida; order Gentianales; family Gentianaceae; genus Gentiana; species Gentiana straminea. Next base: position 2,178,841 of record JAVUPR010000099.1, on the reverse strand, counting down.
AAGATCACTTCGTAGTATGTGGTCCAACACTTCTCGTTGGCTCTATTCTAGGAATGAGTGAGTAGTCTGCTATCACGTATATGGAATCCATTCCTTCCCTCGGGAAGTAGACAGACAGTTCACTTATTTGTTAATCCTAGAAACTGATCGATCTCGGGAGTTCATATTATATTAGTTATGAACTAATTGATCACTAGGGGTTAATGATAAATAAGGATAAGAGGTTTCGAGAAGGGTTTACGGAGATATCCCGAATCGAAACGAACAGTCTATGGAGGATTTATCCATATGTAATGATTATATCAGTGGACACCTTATCAACTCATGGTTGAGTGTAAGTTATCTATATTCGGCAGAGTTCAGTTTCGGGTTTATGGTTGTGTAATCCCGGAATTAATAGATTGAATATTATTGTTCGGTCTGACGGATAATATTATATAATTTATTGTAGCTACTGAATATGGGTCCATGGTCCCCGACGTGGCTCCTAACATAGCATATGTTTTCTCGTCGTTTCACCTCAATTATAATTAAATAGTTGGATTGGACTATTTAATTGATATGTGGATTAATTGTTTAGTTGGACTAGATAATTAAATACATGGAAAAGACTTTTTTTTTTGTGACTCGGCCCAAATTAGTGTGTTGACTTCTTGACCTAATTGGTCAAGAAGAAAGTGGCGTGTGATGCTTGGTTGATTATCAAGAAATTTGTTTTCTTGATAATTATATGATACAAGTGATTAAATTATTTATTTGTTAAATAATTTAAGGAAAAGAAAATCTTTTATATGTCCTTATTAATTTGGGAATATTCTAGATTTATCTTTTAAGGAAAATGATTATTTTAATTGATTTTGTATTAATTAAATAATGCCTTGGAGGCTAGGATTTCTCTCTTATATATATAAAGAGAGTACTCTCAAGCAAATGACACACAGACATACACGCATATTTGCAAGTATTATAGTCTAGAATTTTCGGCTATAGTGCTAGGGTTTCGAGTTGAATAATCCTCGGGATTATTGCGGTAGCATATCGAGGAGGTCCGACGGCTTGAAACACCATCCACCTGGTGGTGCTTGGAGATACACGTTGGAAGACTTTGGCTTCTCAACTAGGATCTCAACTAGCTTGGATTGAAGATTGTTCTAGACGTTTATTCATAATAAACCGGTAATCAATCTAACCCCCTCGTAGGATTAGATCTATTATTTTATGTGCTTTTGTTGACTAGATCTAGATCTTGTACTTTCCGCTGCGTAAACGGGTGGATCTATGATCCATCCGGCGATATTACATCCTACAAATGTACCACCAGAGGAATCAGATTGACGAAGAGTAACACTTGAAATTACACCATTAGCTGAAAGAATACAAATTGCTCGTGGACCTTGCTGCGAAAAAGATATGATCTTCATCGTAACAAATTGCTCGTGAACTGGATATTGTTTCTTAATTAGTTACTCTTGCAGGGAAGTGTGCATTCTCCGATTTCCAACAGAGTGTTAGGTCCGGTTACGTAGCATTCTCACTTTCACCATGGCTTGTTCACATGTATTATGGAAGTGTGATAGACGAATTGAACGAAGCAGATGAATTCAAGAAAGCACGGCTTTTGCATTATGTATTGTAAAATGTTTTGTATCAAATTCCTAGGTGTTGTGTTAATCATTGGCTGGTTATGTAACTTTCATTGAGATCTTTACTACCACATTATTATCACGCATGTATATGCCCAAAACAAGATAAAAATACATTTACATTATCATCACATTGTGGACACTGCTTCGATGGGCAGCCGTGCCTTGCATAGCATCCATCCCACTAGATATATATATATATATATATATATATATATATATATATATATATATATATATATATATATATATATATATATATACACGTTATGATAAATAGATATGCGAGAGACTTGTATAACAATTAATGGGGAGGAGACTTCGTACAATAATTATTGCTAGCAAAATAGAGTGGGATGCCAGACTTATTAATACTCTCCGGTTGATTTGGAAAAGCCGATGTAGCTTAATTTATGATCAACAAGAGCCGATGCTAGGAAAAATTTTAATACACGCAAAAAAGAAGTTTCTAGCGATATCCAAACCCAAGGAAACCGAGTGCCGAAGACTACAATGATGCGGTCTAAGATGGTGTGGGAACCTCCCCAATCACCTATGATAAAATTAATTGTGGATGCTGTTGTAATAGGAAATGAGGTTGCAATCGGAGGTTTCGTGCATGCACACAACGAGAGAATTCTCCATAGCTTCTCGTCAAAGTTAGTCGGAGGCTATGATGTTGCAGTTGCAGAAGCCATGGACATCCATCAGGCTATGATCTTTTCTATTATGTGGGGTTATTCCAATATAACTTTTGAAGGTGATTCCTTGATAGTCCATCAACGATTAATGTCAGAAGAGGCAGATATTTCACATTTGGGATATATTATTGATTACTGCAAAATGCTTCTTTCGGTTTTTTTAATTCAAAATTTTCTTTTGTCAAAAGAACAGGTAACACTCATGTTCATCTTCTAGAAAATGAGGGTTTTATCTCGTAGGTCTCAAACAATATGGCAACATGCCGCTTTCTCATGTAAACATGGCATGTTCTGTTTATGTGAATAAATAAATGTCCTTTTACCCCAAGAAAAAAGTTATGCGGGATGAGAATTTGAAATGTTCAAAGAGGAATAAATGCATCTAATGGAATCCAAAGAAGGATCACCCCTTAAATGACTCATAAGTTCTCCGACTAAACCAATGGCAGATGTATGATCTTGGATAAAAAGGACAATAACCCGACAAATAGTTTTATTAAGGGAAGGACAAATGATACACATAATGTATATATTAGTGTTTTTCTAGGCTCAAAGAGAGGCAGATGCCCTCCTTTGATTGTATATAAGTCCGTCTATGTCTCCAACATACTAATATACTTCATGCAATATAATTAACATGCATGTGCATTACATATATGTCATCAACAACACATATCATTGTCTCCCATAGTAGGTCGTTTAACTATCCAAACTAATGGTCATCTTCCCGATACACAAACTCATGACACCATACATACATATGATTGTGCATACCACTACATCACAACACGATTGATTTCTCTATATTCCGTGCTTATAGCCCTCGGCGTCATAGACCCACCATGCTTGCAACCAACATCCATATGTTTGGACACATGTCATCTCATGCATGTATGTACTAACTTAAGGGTTTCAAGCCCGGTATTATATGTCCGTGAGAGGAATGATAGCTATCAACACCTACTATTCATCTTACCGGTATGAGATCTCTTTTGATATGAATCCGATGTATACATAAACAATGTAATGAAAAAAGTTCTTATTCATTACCTACAAAAATGAAATATATTTCATGAAATGTAATAAAAATCAACCAAATTCGCTGCAATTTCCACCACCGCCTTATTCATTGTACCCTTGCCACCACACTTTACCCTCACCCTAACCCCCCACAACCACTCCGGCCACCATTCCTCTCCCATAATCATCATACCCACACCACTACATCATATCCTTACCTTACCCCCATTTCATCATACCTTACCCCAACGTACCCACCTCATCATCCAACATATATATCACTATCTTTTATCACTCACACTTCCACCCATTTTATATTTGCTTACCCTAATCACCTCACTCTTACCCTTGCCACCTTACTCCAACCTTACCATAACCACCTTACAATTTTACTCACCCCAACCATAATCACCTCGATCACTTCAACCCTACCATCACCACCTTCCAGTTTTACTCACCCCAACCATAATACAACCTCACCCTCGCTTGAACCTCATTACCTTCACATGCATCTACGCTCACCCAACCACCTTTATCATCTCCCCGCCATACCATACCCTGATTTCACCACTCGTTAATTACTGACTCCAACAACTTTGACCCACCTCCATTAACTTTTACCACCTTGTCCCACCACTCTCACTCACTCTTACTAGCCTTCCTCACCCTTCGCCATCCCATTCACCTATTTAATTATCATCCTTACATCACTCCACCCCACCCCACCAACATACTCATTCCATGCCACCACCTCGTATTTTACCCTATTCTCTTATCCTCATCACCCGACCACCTTTTATCACTCATCGTGTCACATATTATAGTTAATTAGGATATTACATTAAACAATATCTTTCATTCCATTATGTTAAATTACATACATTTAAAGAATATTATTCACATGTTTATCCCTTATTTGGGTAAAGATGAGTAATTATAGTCATTACTATCTCCGTATCAAAATGTAAGTCCGTTTAGATATATTCACACAGATTAATAAAGTAGTTAAGTGTCATTTATTTTAATAATAAAAGTTTAGAATACCCTTTGATTCGTATTAATGTAATACTCTCTCCGTCCCAAAATATAAGTCATTCTAGTTTCATTATTTTGTCCCACTATATAAATCATTCACAATACCAAGAGAGTATTTATTAACATTTTTCCTCATCTTACCCATAATTTATATTCATCCAACCACTTTACATTTGTTTCATTTATAATAGTCAAATGGTGTATTAGGCATTTTAGCCATACATTAATGATATTTAACCAGTTTCTTAATTCTGTGTGAAAACTCTAGAATGACTTATATTTTGGGACGGATGAAGTAGTTGTAAAGAATATTATTCACATGTTTTGCCTTTTTTTGGGTAAAGATGAGTAATTATAGTCAATACTATATCCGTCCCAAAATATAAGTCTGTTTAGATATTTTTACATAGATCAATAAAGTGGTTAAGTGTCATTAATTTTAATAGTAAAAGGGTAGAATACCCTTTGATTCTCATTAATGTAATACTTCTTACGTCCCAAAATATATGTCATTCTAGTTTCTTCATTTTGTCCCACTATATAAGTCATTCACAATACCAAGAGAGTATTTATTAACATTTTTCCCCATCTTACCCATAATTTATATTCATACAGCCACTTTACATTTGTTGCATTTAGAATAGTCAAATGGTGTATTAGACATTTTAGCCATATATTAATGATATTTAACCAGTTTCTTAATTCTGTGTGAAAACTCTACGATGACTTATATTTTGGGACGGATGACATGCGTTCGAGCATTAAATCCTCAATCAAAGAGTAGTTGTAAAATAGCTAAACGTATAATAAATTAGGGGTAAAAAAGAAAAAAAAAACATAATAAATAGTTTGTTGGTATTCTAAATAGACTTATATTATGTGACAAATTTAAAAAATTAAACAGAATAACGTTTTTGGGCGGAGGCGGAATATACATACCAGTAGGCAGTAGAGCACTTAAATCACGGGAACTTATTGTGTGGTGAGGGAATTTGAGATGAAATGACGGATTAAACGATCAGAACCATATAGTTTAAATATAGAATAAAACTGTGTGCTCAGTATGGTAAAATACGGTGTCTCCATACCGTGTGGAGACACAACACAATCACTTCCCTTAAATCACAATTGTTTATCTTCTTTTGAGGACTCGCATGCTTTTCCATATGTTTGAATATACTTTGTCGTTCTCAAAAAAAAAAAAAGAATATACTTTGTCGTGCCAAAATTCATCTAAAATGACGGCTTGCGTGAAAATGATTATAAAAATAAAAAAAATAAAAATTCTTTTTAGCCTCCGTCAGATTTTATAGTCTAACTCACCACTATACCGATGCATCTTGTACATTTTTTTCCCTTTTTATTCTTCTTATAGGAAGAGTTATTCTATAATTAATTAATTACAAAACTCAGGGAAATCACTCTCAACTTTGTTATGATTTTGTAATGATGATGACTTTTTTAGCATTTTAATTTTTCAAACGTGGATATATTATCAGGGCCGGTAGGGGTGAACATGGTCCGGTTCGGCCGGTTTTTTTCGTTTTTTAAAACCGAACCATTTTATACGGTTTTTAATTTTCGAAACCAAACTAGAACGGTTTGCAAACGTAAACCATTTGTTCGGTCCGGTTTGGTTCAAATTTTGGTTCCGGTTTTTTACGGTTTTTCTTTAACAATTAAAATTATTGATAGGAAATCACAAATCGCCTCGTAACAACAAATGATAATATATGTAATACATTAGTACTATTATGCTAGTAAATCCAATGAGATGATTTAACAAATGTTTTATATTTAACTAACATCTACCCACGCGAATCTTAAAGATCCAAAAACCAATCATATTTCAACACCATCCAACACAACGAAATCGACACCTACAATTGAATTCCAAAGTTTGGGACAAACAAGATAATGAAAGAGTCATCCCTTACTCATTTCAATTCATCAACGAATCATCGATTTCAAAAAATACTAATAATGAACTAATCGTTATATTATTGAATATCATTTATAAATCTCAAAATCCATTTGACAAAATAATATTTTGAGTATAGTCAAGGAAGAAAGAGGAACGTGTTTGTTCCATAAGTAATGCGAGAGATAAATTAAAGATAAATTAACTTTCACACATTTCAAACGAAAAAAAACATGTGATATAGTTTTGACTTTATTTAGTTAGAACATATTCGTCATTTTATTTTCTCCAAAACACCAACTCGTATTTTGATTATCTCAACAATGTTATTGTCCAACATAATCTAATTATAAGCAAATAAAAGACAAACTTATATAAAACTAATGTATATAAATGCATTTATTTATATAAGATGTCAAACCTAACAAATGAACAAATCGGAAAATGTCCATGATTAAGTTCATCAACATCATTAAGAAGAAGTAAGTCATACAAATAAGCATTCACATAATTCAAATATTGGTGCCGATGAAGTAGAAAGAGAAGAAAGAGTTAGCGGTGGTGAGTTGTGAATCGACGTACTCGAGAATCTCTTAAATGATTGGAAATTAAAGACAAGTCGTGAAATGATCAACAAAATATGAATCTTTAGGATATGAGATTAGTAATTGATCATTAATGCATTACATTAATTACAAAGTTTAAACAAGTTGAGTTGGACCGAAAAAAGCACATTGATGTTTTAAAGTATTAATAGATGTAGGTATGTGTGTGTGTGTGTCTATATATATATATATATATATATATATATATATATATATATATATATATATATATATATATATATATATATAATTCCGGTTTGGTCCGGTTTTAAACGGTTTTCATTTTTTTAAATTGGAACCAAATTGTTTTTTACGGTTTGGTTTTTTACAATACAAAAACCGACCAAAAAACCATGGTTTATACCTTTCCGGTTTGGTTCAATTTGGTTCGGCCGGTTGGTTTGGTTTCTGGTTTTTTTGTTCACCCCTAAGGGCCGGCCCTATGTTAAGGCCGGCGAGACCCGGGTCTTAGGCCCAATTCTGACGGGGGGGGCCCAACGGTACATATTTCGATAAAAGAAAAAAAAATTCGTGTAGATTTAATCCGATTCAACTTAATATAATATGTTAATTTTTTTTTTGATAAAGGCCTAATTTTTTTTTACTCTAATTGATAAAGGCCCCAATAAAAAAATTTACTTGACAAAAAAAAAATAGATATATACAAACAAGTTTTAATTTTTTTTTTGCATTTACGGATTGTAAAAACGCGATAAGTGTTGGAAAAAATGTAGTACTTAGGATTTTTAATAACGTTGTCTTTTAAGAGATGTTTTGTCACACACGATTTGTCACTAAGGGATCAAATGAAAATCTCTTTCGGGACACAATGGGGGTGTTTGATTCAAACAGTGATTTGTTTAAATCAAACCCGAGAACACTCAAAGTTTTTCTAATGATGTTGTCAAATTTATGGATTTTCGTCTTCATACTTATGTCTTTTATAGGTTGCAAGTACTATAAACGAATGGATATACTCCTTGCACCGGATGAAAGAATGCAACCCTTACACAAAATGGTAAGTACATATCAGTTCGAAAATTCGTGTATCTGAAAATGCATATCCCTTCATGAACTGATGCATGCAGTGGTTTAGGTTTCGGGGGCGTTTCGTTGCAATAACATTAATTCGTACGACAACTCGTATGCAAACGATAACCAAAATATTTATTTATGAAAAAATATCTAACAATAAGTATGTTTTTAAAATTAAAAAAAATTCAACTAAAATGCGCCCAATTCGAGGGGGCATTTGTAGAAATTAATCTAATGAGGGTCGGCCCTGTATATTATTAGGGAAAATGATATGTCCAAAACTCTATTGTACACAACATGGTGCATTATATATAATCTCACCATCAATAAGATGTGGGACACATTGATTGATTTAAATCTCACCATAATAAGTGGTTGATCATGTTGTACAACATATTGTGCACAATAGAGTTGTGCATGTATCATTACCGTATTATTAGACACCACATTTTCCACAGAGTTACCTATAATGATAGAAAAGTTTCATTGCTTTAAGTCAAAAAAGTACGTTTGCATGTATATTACGTACCATATGATTTTATTGCTTTTTTATTTTTATTTTTTATTGAAGATATAATTTATTGGATAATGATAGATTTACTCTCTCAAGTCTATATCATGTTTACACCATAGGAAAATCTTGTGGTTGTGATTGTTCAGATATATTTTTTTCTTAAATTATAAGTAAAAAATATATGGTGAGATGATAATAGTGTAAAAATTGTATAGATTTAAGGGAGTAAATATATTAGTTCCCTAATTTATTATAACAGTCAAAATCGACGACCAAAAAGATTTACCTCAGAGTTCTTCAATCATAAAATATGCATTTACAAAAAAGAAAATTCCTTTGCTGCTGTGATTTTATTGCTTTTAATGAAGAGTATTCTTTCGTATTTTTCACTCGAGCTATCAAAGACGAATCTAAGGAGGCAAAGTTTAGCCGACTTTTTTTTTTTTTTTTTTTTTGTTGTTGTTTGTAACGGTGACTTAAACTATGCCACTGATTTTGATCAGCTGAGTGTGATACTTTACTGAATTTGTATGGAAACTGTGGTCTGATCAACAGTGTATGAAGCATCTGCTGAATCTGGTGTTCAGCTGGGACATCAGCAGGGTGGATCAACATGTTGAGTCATGGGTTGCTGAGTTGGTTCTCAGTGATACTTGGGAAACACGTCTGCATGGTTTTCCGGTTAGAATAAAGTTACTTCTGGGGTATTTCAGTCATTATCTGGTTTGGCTGTTTAGTTGGTTAAGGTTTGATTCTCAATGCTATAAATATCATCTGTATTAATTGTAACTTGTAACTTTCTCGTGATAATAAAATAATCCTCGTTTGTCCGTCAAGTAGTCGACACGTTGCCGAAAAACACGTTAAATCTATGTTTTTTTTTTTTTTTGTTTCTGTGTTTGTTTACTTGTTAATTGATTACCTTTACTTACAATCACCATTATTTCTTGATCGACATCATAATACTGGTATATAAAAAACATATATTTTATTCAAACGTACACAATTGGTCATCTTAATTTACCTCACCTAAGATTAATTGACAATGCAAATTAGTCCAATCAAAATATTAATAAATGGCTCAGAGATGATTAGATGAGGTGTTTTTACTTCAATAAGATATTATTTTTCTCACAACATATTTAATTTAATTTATTTAAATGACATGATTTTTTCTTTTGAGAAAATCAAACATTTTATTAAGTAATATCCGTAAAACAAGCGGCAAGTATATCACCTGGGGGCGAGGAGCCCCACAAGATGCGAGAAGTAACAAACAAACTATGTCTAGCTAAGAGATGCGCTGGGACATTCCCTCACGTCGAACAAATGAAAACGAAGCAGACACAAAACTAGCCACAAGGGCCAAACAGTCCTGGAGAAGGCAACCCTGAGCTGTGAGGTCCTTTCCCAGCCATCGAAGTCGCGAGATGCACGCCAAACAATCAATCTCCACCTCGAGCTGCCGGATTCTAAGTGCACCGCCTCCTCCAAAGCCAAGAAAATTGCCTTAAGCTCAGAAAACTCCACCGGGTCCCCTGGATCAAAATGATTCGCAAAGGAGTGAAGTACTGTTCCACCCGAGTCTCGAAAGATAACTCCAACACCCACGCCCGTCTCAGTGACTGATGCATCCACCTTGCTTTTAACCACGTCGGTGAGAGGTTTCATCCACCTGTCCGGTAACTGGCGATCTGATGTATGTACCCGAAAGGCGGCCAGTGCCTCCATATACTCTGCCGAAGCCGCCAGAGATCGCGTACATAATGTAGAGACATAAACCGCCTGATCGTCAAAAACCGCAGAACATCGCGCCTTCCAAATCTCCCACATAAGCCACAAAAACCCTGTCGTGTCTTGAATACCATATTCTTCAAGCATCCTCATAAAGAAATCCGCAAAGGAAGCAGAGCGAATGTGTTGTATGATCCCCTGAAACGGTGATGCCGACCATACTTTGTCTGACATCTCACATTCAAAAATCACGTACCGCATCGTTTCAAAGGTTTCCCCGCAAGCCAAACAAATGTCATCCCCTAGATTCCGCCTCAGCAGCCCCTGGCCGATTAGGAGACAATCATGCAAACATCTCCACAAAAAGTGCTGAATACGCGGCTGGACAGGGAGCTGCCAACATCTCCTCCAAATTTTGCTCTCTCCTGCCGACGTAGACGGACCTATCACAGTTGATGGTCGATATAGTGATAAGGCCAAAAAATACTCTGACCGGACAATATACACTCCTCTGCGATCATAGTGCCAAATCCGTCGATCATGATGCCACCTAAGGGCCACAGTAGTCTCTATATAATAATAATAATAATAATAATAATAATAATAATAATAATAATAATATATTGATCTGGAAGCTCAGTCGGCCATCGGAAATTTTATGGTTGTCACCAAGTCATACTTGGTGATCCAGGACCAATAGAAATCCAGAAAAAAAAAACACATGGGCCCACCGTGTAAAATATAAATGCCATTAATTTATATTTTTACCATTTTTATAATGATTTTCATTGATGGACAAGTATGACATGGTGATCCTGAACCACCATAAAACCACTGGTCGACCATATTGAGAAGGAGACCGGTCAACAACCTTCATCTTAATTAATTAGCTTACGTGGCAATGATTAATCACCCATCATTTATTCAAAAGAATTATAGGTAATAATTTATGTAGGTTTTTTTTAGACATGACTAATGGTATGAACATAATATGTTAGATAAAGACATGACTAGTGGTAATAATGTAGTTAAATAAACACATGACTAATGGTATGAACACAACCTGTTAGATATAACGGTAACACAATTATTAAATACAATCTCTTGATATATAATTCTATATGATCTAGTGATCAGGACGTAGGCTACCATAATCTTTTTTTTAAGAATCAACTATCATAATCAAATGTGCAGATAATGATTGTATCATACGTCGTATCTCACAGGTTGTACACCTATCATTACTGTTTTATTACCCATGTTTAAGGGAACTAACAAAACAAAACAAAAAAAAGAAAGAGAACTAACGTACGGTCACTAACTTTGAAATGTCCGCCCTTTAGAATTCTCTTCTGTATACACTATATATATGCACACACCCCCTATATATATTCGATCTCCCTCTCTATATTCATGAAAATCTCACTAATTAAACAATCTTCTTTTGCTCAAAGAATTCCAAATCTATATATATCCATACATATACATAACATATACATATATAGTAGTGTATACAAATATGGGAAACTGTCTAAAGCCACAACAAAAAATGGTATTGGCAGGTGAAGATTGGGAATCTGTAACTGCCCCCTCATCCCATAATAATCATACCCTAAACGAGAAACAAAGTTTACTTTCTTATTCTACGGCGGCGGGGGCAGCGGCTCCGGCGGCAGATATGAAGGGAGAAATAAAGATAAAGATAACTAAGAAACGGTTGGAGGAATTGTTGAGAAAGGTAGGGAATCGAATGACGGCGGAGCAGATGTTGTTGAGAATAATAGATGCAGCTGAACATTGTGAAGTTCGTAGGCAACGTTCATGGCAGCCACGTCTTCAAAGTATTCCCGAGGTTGATTAAAAAAAAGTGTGTTATGTTGCGGCACAAAATTGTCGTGGCAGTAGGCTACTGTTATAACGAGTCTCACGACATATTTTTACGTCTTGATTATATACGTTGGACAACGTATATACGTACATCATGACAATTAATATTGTAAATTTATATCGTGTCATTCGTTCTGACACAGGTCGTTCGTATATAATGGAGTTTGATTTTTTTCAAACCCGGATTGAGCGCAGTCATTCACTTTTTGTTTTTAGTTTTGTTTTTTTTATTTTTTTTTAATTTCAGTTTTTGAGTGAGAATTTCAGTTTTTGAGTGGAAGTTGTGTATTTATACATAACAAAAAAAAGTTGATATTCATCGATATAGATGATGTTTGGTTGTAGACTTATACAGAATATTCAATAATTCATTAATTTTCCTTCTTTCTATAACATTGATCAATTACATTCTGTTATCAACACCTGCTTTTCCATTTCACCCTTATTAGTGTCTCTTTTGGCATGATCCAACTCATTACTCACTATGATACTAAGGACTATCGAAAAATACGCCGTCTGGGAGCGTTATTAGGACTAACTAATAAAGAGACTAGAGCATAGAGCCTAGAGCCACGACAGACCTTAGAATCCAATCAGGTTCAATCTCAATATTGTATTCATTTGAATTGGAATCACCTGATGTTGATACAGCAGGTTATGAGTATTTAAAGGGTGTGGTATTTTTTTCCCTTTTCTTTTTCTTTTAAGTTTTACCTGTATTTACCCCCAATTGTTCCTCCCCCATGATCACGGCATGGTGTTGTGTTGAAACCCTACAGCAAAGGATCCATACTCGTATTCGTCTTCAAGAAAAGCAAAAGTTACGTTTTCATTTGTAGATTTCTCCGGATCCAATCCTCTAGGTAATCCTTGCTATTAATGAATAAGGTATGTATGTGTATACATGTGAGGGGGAAACCTTAAAATATGATTCCAAAGGCGTGATGCTTCTAGTACCACAAGAATACAAACACAACTATAAACGGATGTCGAGCTTGGGTGTTAAGCTCATCCAGACTCTTTTTTTTATATTAACAAGGAGTATGTATGATATTTTATCTCAATAAAATTGTCCACATTAGTCGATTTATCATTTTAGATTCATGTTTTTATTGTTCATATAATAAGTTTTTCTTAAATTCTAGACATCCAGAAGAAAATAATTACGTTATAACGTAACAATTTAATAAGATTTAGCTCATCCGATTGATAAATGTTGGTCCGTCCTTCATACAACGTGTGATACAATATATGTTGTGTTACCAATGGCTCTGTCCTTCATACAACGTGTGATACAGTATATATTACTACCTCCGTGCTGCACACAGATTAATAAAACAATTAATGTGTTGTATATTAAGTAGTGATTGACATATATATCCATCAAATTAATGCTCTTTTGGAATATGACATGAATGTATAAACATTAAATGTTATGATAGGGGTATGTTTGGAAAAATGCATTAAATAATTTATTGGTTTTCTAAGTGAACACTTTTTATGAGACAATTCATTTTTAAAAATTGGACATTTTTTGTAGGACGGAGGTAGTATATACCAATGACCTAATAGAATATAAAACCTAGAAATGACAAAGACTAATGTTTAAAGAATAGACATTATTAATGACACCGCACTCAAAATTCGACTCTAGGGAGGTTGAAAATAGATTTCGATATCTGAAAATTGGAAATTTACACGAAGTGTAGTGTCCCGATTAGATCGACTGTTGTGCAATTAATAGTGCTCTTAACGAATATATTGATAGAGATTCTATATTGTCAAGTCATGACAGGTTTAACGCCCCAAACATGTGTCTGGTATCGTTAAATGAGTCAAAGGAGTCTGTTAACTGCTTAGACCGTCGTTTTCGTTTGGTCTAAAAGACTTAACCCGAGTTGACAAGACATTTATGTCTCACATTTATCTGAGGTGAGAATCATAATACTTTAACTATACGGGGCATTATATTCTCCTTCTCTTATAATCGAGGGGCGTCCTTGCCCTCGGCAGGACCCGACCCGGACTGTTATCGGACTCGTCTCTACCAAAGATAACTAGAGGTCATCCTAACATGTGTCTAATTGACTTTTATGAGTCATAGTAGACTTTAGTCATAAAAGATCTTGTTAACTGCTTAAACCGTCGTCATCACTTGGTTTAAAATGACAAGACATTTGTCTCTCACAATGAGAATTCTACTACTTAACTATATGGGACATTCATAGAAGTGTTTGTTGAGGTAAGCATAATTGTCCAAAAAAATGTTTGTTGAGATATATAAGTATAACTTTCACATCTTTTAATTTTCCGTTTATGAAGAAATATTAGTAAGCATAGTCCTCTAGTGTACTTGGATATAAAAATTCATCAATTTTTTGAGGACTCAAATACTTTTCCAATCAGTTGAATGTACTACTTTGTCGAGCCAAATTCATCTAAATTGACGGCTTATTTATTTGAAACAAATAAAATATTTTCTTGATCTTGACTTGTTATGAATAAAATTGAAAAACGATTTTTTTTTAATCGAATATATTTAATATGAGAAATTAAGATGGTGCATTTTTTTTTTTTGGTTAAACCGAATATTTATATTAATTGCATAAAACTGTATAACTGTTCAGAAACGAATCAAATCAAAAAACTATACAAGAAACAAAGAAAGAAACTGGAATCTTATTTGCACCACGCTAGATGAAGTTCACGTGCTTTTCATATAGCTTGTGATATAAAAACTGCCTTCGGGGGTCTATGCCGATCTTCATTGTGAAATTCTTCATTGCGCCAGTACCATATGCTTAAGATTAATTCCCGAAAGAGGAACCTCCAGAACTCGATATTATCCTTCTTGAGCATGTCTTTTTTAAGGCACCTATCAAGCCAAGTTGGTGCATCATGGGCCCTAAAAAACTCGTTCAAAAACTGGGGATGTACGATGTCTTTCCACACTTTACGCACCCAATTACAATCTCGAAGAGCATGCAAGATAGACTCACTAGAATACCCACAACACTTGCATGTGTCATCGTCAATAATATTCCTCCTGGTAAGCGTCCCGGCAGTCGGGAGAGAATTTCTTCGGATGAGCCAAAGAAGAATGTTACCACGAAGTGGGCCTTTGATACTCCAAATTTGTTTCCAGCCTGCCATATCATTGCTCGTTAGCATATTACTTTTACAAGCCTCGTGGTAAGCCGAACTCACTGAGAATTTGCCAGAAGGACTGGCCGTCCAAATGGGGGTTCCGTCAGAGTAAAAAGCAAAGGCCGATCTCAACTCATTAGCTGCAAAGCAGATGTGGCGCCAAATAAAAGAAGAAGTCGGTTTAGGCGTCACAAATGGAGAACTATATTTTTTCATCAGAATTTGGACCCAAAGTTTGCTGCGGTCCGTCAAAATTTGCCACACTAGCTTGGCTAAAAAAGCCGTATTCATCTCTCGAGCTCTTCTAATCGCGAGGCCACCTAGTTAACTTTTAGAGGAAAATTACATTCATATCATCCATCCAGCCATACATGCATCTCAGTTCTTATACAGCATACAGAGAAAAGATAGAAGAGAATCTAGTAGCCTAGGTTCTTGCACCTTATCCTAACTACTTGTGCCACCTGGATATTATAAGAACCTTACCGTTCTACCCTCACATATATTACCCTTACAAACATAATTATTTCTCAACACCCCCCCCCCCATCAAACTAAATGGGGTGGATACCACATTAAGTTTGGACCTAAAATCTTGAAACTGCACTGTAGGTAGGGCTTTGGTTAGGGAATCAGCAATCTGAGAAGCAGATGGAACATAGGCTATTTTCAGATCTTTGTTCAGTACCTTATTTCTGATGAAATGAACATATATCTCAATGTGCTTCGTTCTAGCATGATAGACAGGATTCTGAGCAAGTGCAGCTGCTCCAAAACTGTCACACCATAGTACAAGAATAGTCTTCATAGATATATGCATTTCTTTTAAAAGCTGTGTTAGCCATGTCACTTCTGCAGCTAAATTTGCTAAAGACCTGTACTCAGCCTCTGTACTTGACCTTGCAACCATATTCTGCTTCTTGGAGCTCCATGAGACAAGAGAGGATTGATTAGCGTTATTTTTCACCAAACAAATTTATAATACTCAAGACAACGGTGACTAAACAAGCTCTCTAACCGGCAGTGGACCGGGTCGATTGCTAGTATAGCTACAGGAGTCCGAGGTCGAACCCACGAGAAGATGTGCTTGTAAGTACCAAAGTGAACTTATTGCTTAGTCTAGTCAAACAAGTTGTTGGAATGTTTGTACACTTCAATTAAACTAAAGTAAATTAAACTAACAAGTCTAAAGGGAAAGGGACATAGCCGAACCATGATCAATGTGACTAATCTCAACCCTAAGGTAGACAAAACCGAGAGTGTGCATTATACTAAACGAACTCTTGCATTCAATTTCACGGGTGCGAACTCCTAAACCCGGTGCTAGCGTCGAACAACTCTCTTCTAACACCTTATGCCATGTTAAGGTCGAACAACTCTCTCCTAACAAGTCATGTTTTGCACTCGAGCCGCTTAAACGTATAAACGAGTAACCTCACGATGAGCTCGGTTTAACAACTAAACCGAGACTACACCGCGATCCTAGAACCCTTTTCCCACACCCTCTCTCTCGAACAACTCTCAAGAGTGGTGTGTGTGATGTTTGACCTAGGTGATCAATCTAGCCCAAATCCGTTATAACAAGTTCTAAGACATGAAATATGCAAGATATAATGATAAAAAGCACTACCCACTCCCAATTTCATCACCCAAGGGGTGATTTCACCACATATCACATGATTCGACTATGGGGAGGAATTAGCTACACATTATACTAGTTGAAATGCAATGAAAGTAGTAAATAAGAAGACATAACAAGTAAAAGAGAGAAGAAATTTACCATTAAAGTGCGAAATTCGAGTTTGGAGAAGAAAGCACAAAAGTTGAATACAAAAGATCGAATTTTTCCCAATGAAATGTTATAGACCGAAGCTAAGAGTTAGAGAATCAAAGAGAGGATTGAAAGACGATTCTAACGGTATATTACACTAATTCTAACTCCTAAGGAAAGAAGAAAATCGCCCAAAATTACCCTAAAACAACTCCATTCGCGTCTCCCTCTCTTCTTCCCCCAAATTTGCAAATTTTTATAGCAGGAAATGAGCCAAACGCACGTTTGGAAGGTTCCTAAACGTGCGTTTCAGCCTCTAACACTCTGTACAGCAGAAAAACGTCCAAACGCACGTTTAAAGCTCCAAACGTGCGTTTCGCATGATGAATTTTTTCTGCTGCAGTAAAACCTTCATAACTTCTTCATCCGAGCTCCGATTTGGGTGATTCAAGATGCGTTGGAAAGCTCTTTCAATTCTCTACAACTTTCATGAAGAAGTCATGACCAGAAAATGCCTCCATCATGGGTCAAAATGCTTCTGAATCAGAACAGTCACTTGGATACCAACTCTTCTCTCTTCCTTTTCTTATCTTTCTTCTTTCTTGGCTCATTGTTGCACCTTGACCATGCTTCTCATCATAATTCTTTGCCTTCCGGGTTCTCGAGACACCATTTCCCTACATCATCACAACAACCAAAAACATCCAAAACATTCCAGAGGGTAAAAGTGCTCGGGAATAGGGTCAATATCACTAAAAAGAGGTAGTAAACTATCAAAGTGACGGATTTACTCCCCGTGCTAATAATTCACGATATTGCCCCTAAAACGGTCTAAATTACCAAGAAACATGCTAAAAGTGTGGTAAACGGGGGTAGAAAATGCACCGGAATCACGTAAAGTTGACTCCCATCAACCACCCCACACTTAGCCTTTGCTCGTCCTCGAGTAAAGTAGGCGTTTTAAAACAAACCAAGGGATTCAACTTTATGATGTAGTGCTACTACTCACACTCTCGAGGTGGCCCCAAAGTAAGAAACACGAACATAAACACATTGGTACAACATTATCAAGAAAATGGAGTGTGTGTGGTGCCAAGCTAAAACCAAATGCTCAAAATGATTGTCGGGGCTTGAATCCCAACCAAAAGTCTACCAACCGTTTCATAATCACGAGCCTCTCCACTAATCTAGTTTACTAAGTTTGGACACGATCGGGTAGGACTTGAAGGGTTATAACGTTAGGCTAGGGTAATTTCGGTTAATCGAAAAGGATATTTTGGGAACTCGGAGAAAAAGAAGTACGAGTGAACCTAATCAACCATGTACCAACTCATCTTTATCATGCAAACCACCCAAAACTCCTTTTTGATCAACTTTGACATTTTGGGAACCATAGGTTGCTAACATACACCGAACTCATTGCCAAACTCGACTATGTTTCAAGCGTCGTGAGGTGAGTCCGAGCACACTAGCACCTATCTCACTATCCCAACTCTAACATCATAAAAATTTATCATTGAGATCCTTACTTTGACTCCACGCCTTTATTTCTATGTACATCCTCTTGTTTTTTTTTTTTTTTTTTTTTTTTTTTTTTTGAGAAAGAGATAGAAGAAGAGATTTTCTTTTCTTTTGGCCCAAGAGCCGAACACCAAGCCCAAACGAGCTCCTCAACACTTTATAGCTCAAAACGAGAAACAACAACCCAATCAAAAACATCATCTCCCCCACCCCACACTTGCCTTAGCAAGTGTGGTCTAACAAAGGATTAAGTTCACTCGTAGGGTATAAAATGAAGGAAATGTGACCATAAATAAGGTTCAAGGGTAGGTTTCGACTAAGTAACAAAACGGCTATAAGCGAATGGTGGTCGACCATTCTACCAAGGCCGAGATGGGCAACGAAGGGAAAATGTTCGGCTTAGGCTTATTTGGCCAAGGTAGGGTCAAAAAGAACGCCGAACCGTCATCCCGTGTCCTACTTAGGTGAACCTTAAACATTTCGCCTCGAGACTAGTGATATGAGAGGTGGTAGCAATCAAATTGTGCACAAAGTGTAGCTTTCGTGAAATTAATAAGACTCCATTCTCAAGATAATATCAAACCACAATGTACATGTTCGGGATCCCGACTAAGGTGATCACCACTCAAATGTGAAAATAACACATACAACACGGTGTTAAGACCCTTGAAAAATTTTAAAAATTACCCAAAAATCGACTCGAGCCCGATCATAGGCTAAGCATACCACATTTATAGCACATTTAACAACGAAAACAAGAAAACGACTAAGTCTCCCACCCCACACTTAAACGAAACACTCGTCCTCGGTGTATGTGAGAGATAAAAAGAGTAAAAAGACTTAGGCGTTTGACCAAAACCCGGCGAAAGGCGCACTTTAGCCCACGTGACATCTTCTAGTAAGCTCCATCTCGAATACCCGAACACCATGTAGACGAGAAAACAAGGCAAACACATGCACGGGAAAAAATCCACGTGCCAAAAGATGGTGATAGATACGAGATATATAAAAATAGAAGCCATGCCACAATCAAGGTATCAAAGCATATCAACCATACTAGACGGGAAGTGCACTTGGATGTAAAGATAATCAAAAGAAACACGAGCATCCACGCATAAAATAAGGCCACGAGGCTCACATAAAAACATCCCCGTCTATGTACAAAGGCCGAACCAAAAGGAAATTCTCATCCCACACTCTCTTTTAAGCAAAACTCTCCCCTCTTACAACCAAAAACTACTTCAAAAACATAATTATACCAAAAAGGTGGGTTGCCTCCCACAAAGCGCCTTTGTTTTACGTCGTTGGCTCGACCAAGTGGCACCAAAACGGACTCAAACCATAAAGGACTCAAACCAACTCAAGACAACATTTTTAATTCAATCAAAAATCACCAAAAACCATCAACCGAAATCCGAACTCAAGAATATCAACAATTCAAGGAGAATGAGCATAGCAAGCATAGGGAAAACGAGTTCACTAGAACTTACCGCGCATGGCTCTTGGGAATCCCCTTTCGTTGAAATCCGCCATCATCCTCTTCTTGAAATTACCATCCCATGGTAGTTGTTCCCTTTCATAAATCTTGTGAGCTTTGTCTACCGGAGAGTAAAGAATGTAGTAGTCCGGGACCGGTATGCTAATAACCTCCAACTCTTCCGGTAACTCAACCACGGATGTCATACCAAGCTCATGAGATTTCATCACACACTCCAAAATTGCATCATCATACACTTCAATCGGGAGTGGTGGTGAAATGGGCGATCCCGTCTTCTCTTCAAACTCGTAATCCGGTTCTTCAAAAAATGTGCTCAAATCTATCATACACTCCTCCAAGTCATCGTCTTGCATTTCTTCGGAGGCGGTGTAATAGACAAACATTGCACCTCTTCCATCTCTTCTTCATCCCAAAACGAGCTACTTTCATCACCAAAGATTTCATGTTGAGTCTTAACAATGGTTGGTTCCACCATACATTCCACCAAGGCATCATCAATGTTCACATCGGGAAGTGAGGGTGTAATCGGAAGAACGTGAAACCTACCATAATCAAGCTCCACAAGAGGAGACTCTATTGACATGGGCGATCCCAACTCAATCTCTAGCTCGGAAAACGCTTCATCAAGATAAAAATCATCATCCTCTCTCTCCGTTTTCCTTGAATGAGCCTCTTCTCGCTCTTTTCCCACGGCTTCTAGCTCCTTTCTTGTTTCTTCTTCTTTCTCAAACCTCCTCTTTTCATTTAGTTGCACCACTCGATCTTTAAGATTTTGCAAAGATTCCTCTTGTTGGTCCAACAATTTCTCATGATATGCATCTTCAATCTTTTCCCCTACCGACTTCATCTCACTCGGTTTCTTGCGTCTTAGCCCTCTTCTTGTCTCGGAAACATAAAGTCTTGAAGTTTCCGCAATCCGTTCAATTTGGTCAAACGCTTGATCGGGTTGTAACATCATTATATCACCACCGCTTGAAGCATGAAGTCGGTTTTGCATATCTTGATCAAGTCCCCGCAAGAAACAATGGACTTGGTCCCCACGAGTGACTCCATGTCCGGGACATTGGCGCAACAAGGTCTTATACCGTTCCCATGCCTCGAGTAGTGACTCGTCTTCGTAAGCATCAAAGGTCATGATTGCCTCTTTCAAATCAAAAACTTTTCCCGGTGGATAGTATTTAAGCAAAAATGTGCGCACCACCTCGGTCCAAGTGTGTAGGGAGTCATGCCTTAAGGAGTCATACCACGCCTTGCTTGGTCTTTTAGAGTGAACGGGAACAAAAGTAGCTTGATTGCCTCTTCACTAACACCTTCCATCCTTATAGTCCGACACACCTCGAGATAATGATCTAGGAAGAAATAAGGATTTTCGATTTCCGTCCCTCTAAAGGTTGAGTTGTCCCTAATCATATTGATAATATTTTGCCCAATACTCATAGTGTTGGCGGTGATCGGGGGCAACCTTATCGGACTATGCCCCACCAAGTCGGCCCGTGGCATGACCAAATCTCTACAAGTCCGCACATCTCCTTGATTCGGTGCCGGATTGGGAGTTTGCATATGAGCTTGCATTAATGCTTGAAATTGCTCTTGTACTTGATTCATGAGCCAATTCATAGCATTCGGGTCCATCGGTGGCATTGCTCCACCTTGTCCTTTCCATTGACGTTTTGCTCCTTTTTGAACATTGTTACATAAGGATTGGTCTTGAGCTCGATTAGTAACTCCTTGACCTCCCCCGATAGAAGGGTGTTCCACAAAAACTTGGCCTCCACGACCAACTTGATTAGTGTCTTGGTCCATTTCCGTTTGTTCCGGACTCAAACCTTCAAATCTAGCAATCAAATTCCCAACTAGAAGGCCCCTTCCTCTTTGTTTAGCAAAGGTCTCCATTCTAGCAATGTAAGGTTCAAGCGGTTCTCAAAAACTCCGGGCAATGCACTACAAAACACCAAACAACAAGAAAACAATAAAATAAAACCTAGGCCCAAGCCTTCGGTTCACTTGCAAGATATCACAAATAGCACACATCTTCCCCGGCAACGGCGCCATTTTGATGAGCGTTATTTTCACCAAACAAATTTATAAAATACTCAAAACAACGGTGACTAAACAAGCTCTCTAACCGGCGGTGGACCGGGTCGATTGCTAGTAAAGCTACGGGAGTCCGAGGTCGAACCCACGGAGAGATGTGCTTGTAAGTACCAAAGTGAACTTATTGCTTAGTCTAGTCAAACAAGTTGTTGGAATGTTTGTACACTTCAATTAAACTAAAGTAAATTAAACTAACAAGTCTAAAGGGAGAAAGGGACATAGCCGAACCATGATCAATGTGACTAATCTCAACCCTAAGGTAGACAAAACCGAGAGTGTGCATTATACTAAACGAACTCTTGCATTCAATTTCACGGGTGCGAACTCCTAAACCCGGTGCTAGCGTCGAACAACTCTCTTCTAACACCTTATGCCATGTTAAGGTCTGAACAACTCTCTCCTAACAAGTCATGTTTTGCACTCGAGCCGCTTAAACGTATAAACGAGTAACCTCACGATGAGCTCGGTTTAACAACTAAACCGAGACTACACCGCGATCCTAGAACCCTTTTCCCACACCTCTCTCTCGAACAACTCTCAAGAGTGGTGTGTGTGATGTTTGACCTAGGTGATCAATCTAGCCCAAATCCGTTATAACAAGTTCTAAGACGTGAAATATGCAAGATATAATGATAAAAAGCACTACCCACTCCCAATTTCATCACCCAAGGGTGATTTCACCACATTTCACATGATTCGACTATGGGGAGGAATTAGCTACACATTATACAAGTTAAAACCAAAGAAAGTAGTAAATAAGAAGCATAACAAGCATAAAAGAGAGAGAAAATTACCATTAAAGTTGCGAAATTCGAGTTTGGAGAAGATAAGCACAAAAGTTGAATACAAAAGATCAAATTTTTCCCAATGAAATGTTATAGATCGAAGCTAAGAGTTAGAGAATCAAAGAGAGGATTGAAAGAGCTTTCTAACGGTATATTACACTAATTCTAACTCCTAAGGATGAAGAAAATCGCCCAAATTAACCTAAAACAACTCCATTCGCGTCTCCCCTCTTCCCCCAAAAATTTGATCAAATTGGGTTTATATGGCTAAAATGAGCCAAACGCACGTTTGGAAGGTTCCCAAACGTGCGTTTCAGCCCCTAACACTCGTATTCAAAAAAAAAACGTCCGAAACGCACGTTTAAAGCTCCAAACGTGCGTTTCGCATGATGAATTTTTTCTGCTGCAGTAAAACCTTCATAACTTCTTCATCCGAGCTCCGATTTGGGTGATTCAAGATGCGTTGGAAAGCTCTTTCAATTTTCTACAACTTTCATGAAGAAGTCATGACCAGAAAATGCCTCCATCATGGGTCAAAATGCTTCTGAATCAGAACAGTCACTTGAGATACCAAAACTTCTCTTCCTTTTCTTCATCTCTTTCTTCTTTCTTGGCTCATTGTTGCACCTTGACCATGCTTCTCATCATAATTCTTTGCCTTCCGGGTTCTCGAGACACCATTTCCCTACATCATCACAACAACCAAAAACATCCAAAACATTCCGGAGGGTAAAAGTGCTCGGAATAGGGTCAATATCACTAAAAAGAGGTAGTAAACTATCAAAGTGACGGATTTACTCCCCGTGCTAATAATTCACGATATTTCCCCTAAAACGGTCTAAATTACCAAGAAACATGCTAAAAGTGGGATAAACGGGGGTAAAAATGCACCGGAATCACGTAAAGTTGACTCCCATCAACCACCCCACACTTAGCCTTTGCTCGTCCTCGAGTAAAGTAGGCGTTTTAAAACAAACCAAGGGATTCAACTTTATGATGTAGGTGCTACTACTCACACTCTCGAGGTGGCCCCAAAGTAAGAAACACGAACATAAACACATTGGTACAACATTATCAAGAAAATGGAGTGTGTGTGGTGCCAAGCTAAAACCAAATGCTCAAAATGATTGTCGGGGCTTGAATCCCAACCAAAAGTCTACCAACCGTTTCATAATCACGAGCCTCTCCACTAATCTAGTTTACTAAGTTTGGACACGATCGGGTAGGACTTGAAGGGTTATAACGTTAGGCTAGGGTAATTTCGGTTAATCGAAAGGGATATTTTGGGAACTGGAGAAAAAGAAGTACGAGTGAACCTAATCAACCCATGTACCACTTCATCTTATCATACAAACCACCCAAAACTCCTTTTTGATCAATTTTTAACATTTTGGGAACCATAGAATGCTAACATACACCGAACTCATTGCCAAACTCGACTATGTTTCAAGCGTCGTGAGGTGAGTCCAAGCACACTAGCACCTATCTCACTATCCCAACTCTAACATCATAAAAATTTATTTTGAGCTCCTTACTTTGACTCCACGCCTTTATTTCTATATACATCCATTGTTCGTGTTTTTTTTTTTTTTTTTTTTTTTTTTTTTTGGAAGAAAAGATAGAAGAAGAGATTTTCTTTTCTTTTGGCTCAACAGCCGAACACCAAGCCTACATACGTTCCTCAACACCTTATAGCTCAAAACGAGAAACAACAACCCAATCAAAAACATCATCTCCCCCACCCCACACTTGCCTTAGTAAGTGTGGTCTAACAAAGGATTAAGTTCACTCGTAGGGTATAAAATGAAGGAAATGTGACCATAAATAAGGTTCAAGGGTAGGTTTCTGACTAAGTAACAAAACGGCTATAAGCGAATGGTGGTCAGACCATTCTACCAAGGCTGAGATGGGCAACGAAGGGAAAATGTTCGGCTCAGGCTTATTTGGCCAAGGTAGGGTCAAAAAGAACGCCAGAACCGCCATCCCGTGTCCTACTTAGGTGAACCTTAAACATTTCGCCTCGAGACTAGTGATATGAGAGGTGGTAGCAATCAAATTGTGCACAAAGTGTAGCTTTCGTGAAATTAATAAGACTCCATTCTCAAGATAATATCAAACCACAATGTACATGTTCGGGATCCCGACTAAGGTGATCACCACTCAAATGTGAAAATAACACATACAACACGGTGTTAAGACCCTTGAAAATTTTAAAAATTACCCAAAAATCGACTCGAGCCCGATCATAGGCTAAGCATACCACATTTATAGCACATTTAACAACGAAAACAAGAAAACGACTAAGTCTCTCACCCCACACTTAAACGAAACACCGTCCTCGGTGTGTGAGAGATAAAAAGAGTAAAAAGACTTAGTTTGTTTGACCAAAACCCGGCGAAAGGCGCACTTTAGCCCACGTGACATCTTCTAGTAAGCTCCATCTCGAATACCCGAACACCATGTAGACGAAAAACAAGGCAAACACATGCACGGGAAAAAATCCACGTGCCAAAAGATGGTGATAGATACGAGATATATAAAAATAGAAGCCATGCCACAATCAAGGTATCAAAGCATATCAACCATACTAGACGGGAAGTGCACCGGATGTAAAGATAATCAAAAGAAACACGAGCATCCACGCATAAAATAAGGCCACAGAGGCTCACATAAAAACATCCCCGTCTATGTACAAAGGCCGAACCAAAAGGAAATTCTCATCCCACACTCTCTTTTAAGCAAAACTCTCCCTCTTACAACCAAAAACTACTTCAAAAACATAATTATTACCAAAAAGGTGGGTTGCCTCCCACAAAGCGCCTTTGTTTTACGTCGTTGGCTCGACCAAGTGGCACCAAAACGGACTCAAACCATAAAGGACTCAAACCAACTCAAGACAACATTTTTAATTCAATCAAAAATCACCAAAAACCATCAACCGAAATCCGAACTCAAGAATATCAACAATTCAAGAAGAATGAGCATAGCAAGCATAGGGGAAAACGAGTTCACTAGAAACTTACCGCACATGGCTCTTGGGAATCCCCTTTCATTGAAATCCGCCATCATCCTCTTCTTGAAATTACCATCCCATGGTAGTTGTTCCCTTTCATAAATCTTGTGAGCTTTGTCTACCGGAGAGTAAAGAATGTAGTAGTCCGGGACCGGTATGCTAATAACCTCCAACTCTTCCGGTAGCTCAACCACGGATGTCATACCAAGCTCATGAGATTTCATCACACACTCCAAAATTGCATCATCATACACTTCAATCGGGAGTGATGGTGAAATGGGCGATCCCGTCTTCTCTTCAAACCCGAAATCCGGTTCTTCAAAAAGTGCGCTCAAATCTATCATACACTCCTCCAAGTCATCGTCTTGCATTTCTTCGGAGGGCGGTGTAATAGACAAACATTGCACCTCTTCCATCTCTTCTTCATCCCAAAATGAGCTACTTTCATCACCAAAGATTTCATGTTGAGTCTCAACAATGGTTGGTTCCACCATACATTCCACCAAGGCATCATCAATGTTCTCATCGGGAAGTGAGGGTGTAATTGGAAGAACGTGAAACCTACCACAGTCAAACTCCACAAGAGGAGACTCTAGTGACATGGGCGATCCCAACTCAATCTCTAGCTCGGAAAACGCTTCATCTAGATAAAAATCATCATCCTCTCTCTCCGTTTTCCTTGAATGAGCCTCTTCTCGCTCTTTTCCCACGGCTTCTAGCTCCTTTCTTGTTTCTTCTTCTTTCTCAAACCTCCTCTTTTCATCTAGTTGCACCACTCGATCTTTAAGATTTTGCAAAGATTCCTCTTGTTGGTCCAACAATTTCTCATGATATGCATCATCAATCTTTTTCCCTACCGACTTCATCTCACTCGGTTTCTTGCGTCTTGGCCCTCTTCTTGTCTCGGAATCATAAAGTCTTGTAGCTTCCGCAATCCGTTCAATTTGGTCAAACGCTCGATCAGGTTGTAACATCATTATATCACCACCGCTTGAAGCATGAAGTCGGTTTTGCATATCTTGATCAAGTCCCCGCAAGAAACAATGGACTTGGTCCCCAAGAGTGACTCCATGTCCGGGACATTGGCGCAACAAGGTCTTATACCGTTCCCATGCCTCGAGTAGTGACTCGTCTTCATAAGCATCAAAGGTCATGATTACCTCTTTCAAATCAAAAACTTTTCCCGGTGGATAGTATTTAAGCAAAAATGTGCGCACCACCTCGGTCCAAGTGTGTAGGGAGTCATGCCTTAAGGAGTCATACCACGCTCTTGCTTGGTCTTTTAGAGTGAACGGGAACAAAAGTAGCTTGATTGCCTCTTCACTAACACCGTCCATCCTTATAGTCCGACACACCTCGAGATAATGATCCAAGAAGAAGTAAGGATTTTCGATTGCCGTCCCTCTAAAGGTTGAGTTGTCCCTAATCATATTGATAATATTTTGCCCAATACTCATAGTGTTGGCGGTGATCGGGGGCAACCTTATCGGACTATGCCCCACCAAATCGGGCCGTGGCATGACCAAATCTCTACAAGTCCGCACATCTCCTTGATTCAGTGCCGGATTGGGAGTTTGCATATGAGCTTGCATCAATGCTTGAAATTGCTCTTGTACTTGATTCATGAGCCAATTCATAGCATTCGGGTCCATCGGTGGCATTGCTCCACCTTGTCCTTTCCATTGACGTTTTGCTCCTTTTTGAACATTGTTACATAAGGATTGGTCTTGAGCTCGATTAGTAACTCCTTGACCTCCCCCGATAGAAGGGTGTTCCACAAAAACTTGGCCTCCATGACCAACTTGATTAGTGTCTTGGTCCATTTCCGTTTGTTCCGGACTCAAACCTTCAAATCTAGCAATCAAATTCCCAACTAGAAGGCCCCTTCCTCTTTGTTTAGCAAAGGTCTCCATTCTAGCAATGTAAGGTTCAAGCGGTTCTCAAAAACTCCGGGCAATGCACTACAAAACACCAAACAACAAGAAAACAAAAAAATAAAACCTAGGCCCAAGCCTTCGGTTCACTTGCAAGATATCACAAATAGCACACATCTTCCCCGGCAACGGCGCCATTTTGATTAGCGTTATTTTTCACCAAACAAATTTATAATACTCAAGACAACGGTGACTAAACAAGCTCTCTAACCGGCAGTGGACCGGGTCGATTGCTAGTATAGCTACAGGAGTCCGAGGTCGAACCCACAGAGAAGATGTGCTTGTAAGTACCAAAGTGAACTTATTGCTTAGTCTAGTCAAATAAGTTGTTGGAATGTTTGTACACTTCAATTAAACTAAAGGAAATTAAACTAACAAGTCTAAAGGGTGAAAGGGACATAGCCGAACCATGATCAATGTGACTAATCTCAACCCTAAGGTAGACAAAACCGAGAGTGTGCATTATACTAAACGAACTCTTGCATTCAATTTCACGGGTGCGAACTCCTAAACCCGGTGCTAGCGTCTGAACAACTCTCTTCTAACACCTTATGCCATGTTAAGGTCTGAACAACTCTCTCCTAACAAGTCATGTTTTGCACTCGAGCCGCCTAAACGTATAAACGAGTAACCTCACGATGAGCTCGGTTTAACAACTAAACCGAGACTACACCGCGATCCTAGAACCCTTTTCCCACACCTCTCTCTCTGAAAAACTCTCAAGAGTGGTGTGTGTGATGTTTGACCTAGGTGATCAATCTAGCCCAAATCCGTTATAACAAGTTCTAAGACGTGAAACGTGCAAGATACAACAATAAAAAGCACTACACACTCCCAATTTCATCACCCAAAGGGTGATTTCACCACATTTCACATGATTCGACTATGGGGAGGAATTAGCTACACATTATACAAGTTAAAACATAAATAAAGTAGTAAAGGAGAAGCATAACAAGCATAAAAGAGAAGAAAATTACCATAAAGTTGCAGAAATTCGAGTTGGAGAAGATAAGCACAAAAGTTGAATACAAAAGATCGAATTTTGCCCAATGAAATGTTATAGATCGAAGTTAAGAGTTAGAGAATCAAAGAGAGGATTGAAAGAGCTTTCTAACGGTATATTACACTAATTCTAACTCCTAAGGATGAAGAAAATCGCCCAAATTAACCTAAAACTACTCCATTTCGCGGCCCCTCTGTTTCTTCCCCCAAAAATTCGATCCAAATTGGGTTTATATGGCTAAAAACTGCTCAAACGCACGTTTGGAAGGTTCCCAAACGTGCGTTTCAGTCCCCTTGCTCTCAGTATTCAAAAAAAACGTCCGAAACGCACGTTTAAAGCTCCAAACGTGCGTTTCGCATGATGCAGTTTTTCTGCTGTCGTAAAACCTTCATAACTTCTTCATCCGAGCTCCAATTTGGGTGATTCAAGATGCGTTGGAAAGCTCTTTCAATTTTCTACAACTTTCATGAAGAAGTCATGACCAGAAAATGCCTCCATCATGGGTCAAAATGCTGCTGAACCAGAACATAGGGGTTGAGATACTAAAACTTCTCACCCCTTTTCTTCATCTTTCTTCTTCTTTGGCTCATTGTTGCACCTTGACCATGCTTCTCATCATAATTCTTTGCCTTCTGGGTTCTCGAGACACCATTTCCCTACATCATCACAACAACCAAAAACATCCAAAACATTCCCGAGGGTAAAAGTGCTCGGGAATAGGGTCAATATCACTAAAAAGAGGTAGTAAACTATCAAAGTGACGGATTTACTCCCCGTGCTAATAATTCACGGTATTGCCCCTAAAACGGTCTAAATCACCAAGAAACGTGCTAAAAGTGGGATAAACGGGGGTAAAGGATGCACCGGAATCATGTAAAGTTGACTCCCATCAAGGATCCCAAATAAACACAATATCCACCAAAGGATTCCCAATCAGAGGGTGAACAGGCCCAATCTGCATCAGAGAAGCCATTTATCTCTAAACTTCCATCAGTTTTGAAGTGTAAACTGCATCCTAGTGTTCCTTGAACATATCTCAAGAGCCTTTTTAGGGCCTGCCAATGTTCTGTAGTAGGGGACTGCATGAACTGACTCAAATAGTTCACTGAATATGCCAAATCTGGTTTGGTACAAGTCAGGAACTGCAGTTCTCCAATGGCACTTCTATATATGGTGGGATTATGCAGTAATTCTCCATCAGTGGGATGCAAATGCTTTCCAACAACCATAGGTGTAGGACTTGATTTTAGATGCTCCAAATTCAATCTCTTCAATAGTTTTGATGCATAGTGTTCTTGTGTTAAGTACAACCATGTATCATCTCTTTTGGCCTGCATACCCAGAAAATGAGTCAAAGGTCCCAAATCCTTGAGAGCAAATTTGACATTCAGTGCCTCAATGAACCTTCTTGTATGTCCTAATTATTTCCTGTAACTAGAATATCATCAACATAGATGAGGACATACATAATGTCAGTACCATGCTTATGAACAAATAAGGAAATATCAGAAACAGACTGTTTGAAGCCCCATGCTAGCATCTTTTTTTGAGGGCATCAAACCATGCCCTAGGAGCCTGTTTTAGGCCATAGAGGGCCTTCTTCAACCTGCAAACATAGTTAGGTTTTGAGAAGTCTACAAACCCTTTTGGTTGAGGCATATAAACAACTTCAGTCAGGGGACCATTTAGAAATGCATTGTTTATGTCTACTTGATTAATGCTCCGATTTTGAGCAACAGATGTGCCTAGAACAACCCTTATAGTAGATGTCTTAGCAACTGGACTGAAAGTGTCTGTGAAATCCACTCCATAGTTTTGACTGAACCCCTTTGCCACTAACCTTGCTTTGTGTTTTAATACAGTTCCATCTGGATTCAATTTCAGCTTGAATATCCACCTATTACCCACCAAATGCTGCCTAGGATCAGGAGGCACAAGATCCCAAGTCTTATTTGTCATTAAGGCATCATATTCATCAGACATGGCCAGCTTCCATTCAGGCTGATTAAGTGCTTCTGACACCTTAGTAGGTTCAGAAAGGTGAGAGGGTAAGGACTGGTTGGAGATAGAGACAGAGTAAACTTTTGGTTTGAAGATGCCACTTTTTGATCTAGTTTGCATATGATGCTTGGGTGTTGGAACAGATACTGGTGGACTGATAATTGGAACATGAGACTCAGACTGAGGACTGTGTTTCTATCAGGAGACTCAGAGTTGGGGGAATCAAGTGAATGACTATCAGGACTGGATTGGTCATTATTGGAATAGATATCTCCAGGAACTTCACTTTCATTAGAGGGCTCAAAACCACTTGACACATCCACTTCAAGATAAGGTGAAGTTTGGGTGTTATTGCTTTTGAGAGATTCAATAGATCTGTGGATGGATCCAGTGAGGTGATCTTCAAAATTTGGAGGCCTTGTTGAGTCACATGTATTGTGACTATTAGCATATGGAAAGGGAGTGAGAAACATGGATGACATGGTAGGATCAGTGCTCACAGTTCTAATAGGACCTTGATTGAAGCCTTCTTGGAAAGGGAATCTGTTTTCATTAAAACTTACATCTCTAGAGATATAAATCCTCCCAGATTGATCAAGACACTTGTACCCCTTATGACAAGGACTCATGCCAAGGTACACACATTTAGAAGTGTGGAATATGAATTTATGATTGTGAAAAGGCCTGAGATTAGGGTAACAGGCACAGCCAAAAACTCTGTACTTATGGTAATCAGACTTCTTTTGAAACAGGACTTCATGGGGAGACTGATTTTGCAGGACATGAGTAGGATGATCATTGATTATAGAGACAGATTCTAGGAAGCTATCCCACCAAAACCTAAGAGGAAGGGAGGCCTGTGCCATAAGGGTTAGTTGATCGGCCTTTTCTAAGTGTCCAATCTCACCGGCAGTGTACCGGGTCAACTGTAGCCTAGAATTGGTGAGTCAAGGTCGTATCCCACAGGGAATCTGGTCGAGTACCAAAGTCGGTCTCGTCCCTAGTTCAGGTCAACACAATAATTGAACGTGGTGATTTGTCGGATCACCGGTTCTAACAACTAAATAAACATAAGAGAAAAGATTTTAAACTATGAATAACAAGATAGCCGAGCTATGATCCAACCAACTACTGTAAACATGCACCCTTGTGCATAGACTAATGATAGCCAATTAGTCTCATCTCGACTAATTGGCTATCACAAGTCTATGCACAAGGGTGCACCAGATGAGACTAATTGGCTATCACTAATTGGCTATCATTGTAAACATAGACATCATTAGTCTCATCTCTACAATATGTCTATGTTTTCTCTCTGCCCTTCCATATTGCCCATGTGCATGTGGACAAGGGTGCCTAAACTGAATGCCCTGTGTCTTAAGGACTGGTTCAAAGGTTCTATATTCCCCCCGCCTGACTGCACACACTTAATAGTAGTTCCAAACAGATTTTCAACAAGGCTTTTAAACTGTAGAAAGGCAGATAAGGCATCAGATTTAGTTTTTAAGGGATATATCCATACATATCTAGAGAATTCATCAATGAAGTGTATATAGTACAGATATCCATGAGTGGATTTAACAGGGGTAGGTCCCCACAGATCAGTATGAATAAGATCAAGCACATTATTAGCATGAGATTTTGACTTAGCATAAGGTAAGGAATGACATTTGCCAAATTGACAGGCTTCACAGAATTCAAGATTTTCATTAACATAAACATCAACACAGTTCAAAACAAGGTTTAACACATTTTTTGAAGGATGGCCAAGCCTCCTATGCCAAACATTTCTATCTTTATTGAAACCAACAGAGCCCACAAGGGCAGAACAACTACTAGAATCTTTGATCAACAAACTGGAAGGATCTTGACATTGTTTGGATTGAAGGGAGATCATATGACTTTGAGGATGGGTCTTGGATTGAGTTGATAGCTGATATAGACCATTCCTAAGAGCTCCTAGTTGCACCAGACTCTTTGTGATTTTGTCCTTGACATAACAAAATTTGTCATCAAATTCAACAGTAACAGGTAATTCAGAAGTTAATCTAGACACACTCACAATATTTTTTGTCATAGAGGGCACATGTAGAGAATTTTTTAAGTGTAAGTGTGTGTTGTTAAGGCTAGGTAAATAGCAAGTGCCAGTGTGAAGGATAGGAAGAGTCTCACCATTTCCTACTACCAGAGAGTCAGAACCAGAATAATCAGATCCAAGATGAAGGTTGTTCATGTCTGAAGTGATATGATTTGTGGCTCCACTATCCATATAACACGCAGGATCAGCAGGAGTCTGAGGTGAAGCAACAAATGCCATATTCTGTCTAGAATTCCCTGCTGCATTGGAACCAGTGGGAATAAACTCCTGCTCAAACCTGTGCCAACAATCCACCACCACATGACCAGTCTTCCCACACAGTTGACAGACTGGTCTATTTCCACTGTTAGAACCTCCATTCCTGCCTCATCTACCTCTATTTCTACCTCATCTTCCTCTTCCAGAATTGCCTGAGTTTTGACTCAAGTTGCTGTTGTTTCTAGGACCACCAGGACTCCTAGTCCTTGTCTGTTGACCAGCAGCAAAGTGAGCAGATATGTTGCCATTATCTCCATGTCCAGGTATACCAAATCTTGCAATCAATCTCTTATGTGTAATTAGTTGGGACTGAACATCTTGCCATGAAAGAGATCCAACCCTAGCAGTAAGATTAACTATAGCTGCTTCATATTCTCTGTCCAATCCCCCAAGTGTGGCCAAAATCAACTCAGCTTTAGACACATGATAACCTGCTGCTGCAAGATTGTCAGCATAGGACTTCATTTGTGCAAGGTAGTCAGGCATAGATTTAGATCCTTTTGTAGCTCTAGCCATGGCACTTTTGAACTCAAGCATTCTTGCTTCTGCCTGACTATTGAACAGATTCTCCAATGTAACCCATATTTCTCTTGCTGTAGAACATCCAACCACCTCATGTAGAGCTTGCTTAGTCATTGAGCTCATCAACCATCCCATTAAAAGCTGATCACTAATCTGCCATTCTTCTTGGGTTTGGACTCGTTGAAACGGAGAAGGTGATAGCCTGATTGGTGAGACCTCAGTAGATCTATTTTCAGTTCCTAGCACATGATTTTCAAGTCTATGACCCCTAATGATTGGCAACACAATAGATTTCCACAGAAGATAATTTGACCGGTCGAGTTTGACATTGCAAGTCTGACTCAGCTGATTTGTAAATGGAGGAGGACTTACAGTGTTGGATCCAGGTGATCCCAAGTTGGGAATGGCCGGAATTGAAGAATAAGATCCAATCAGACTTGGATTCACAAATCCAGATGTTCCAAACTCCGATCTGCCATAGTTGAGGCCATGACCGATCGGCAAGCTAGCAAAAGCCATGGTGGGGTAGGAGCTGAGTAATGATCCAAATGAGATGCCTGAGGCTCCAATTCCAGCTGCTGCATGTTGAGTCGTTGTTGTAACAGTTGCCGGAGATGGAGCTGTTACACTGGCAGTAGAAGTGACCGTTTCTGGAAGAGTGCTTGCACCGGTGGACGGTGCCGAGCTCATCGGCGGTGTACCGTCCATGACTTGATGCTCTGATACCAAGTTAACTTTTAAGGAAAATTATATTCATATCATCCATCCAGCCATACATGCATCTCAGTTCTTATACAGCATACAGAGAAAAGATAGAAGAGAATCTAGTAGCCTAGGTTCTTGCACCTTATCCTAACTACTTGTGCCACCTGGATATTATAAGAACCTTACCGTTCTACCCTCACATATATTACCCTTACGAACATAATTATTTCTCAACACACCTTGGAGCTCTTCTAAGATGGTGCATTTTCCTCGAATGTATATGCATTTATAAATGCTTATGAGCATGTAAAAGTGTCCCGAAAAACGAATTATAAACTAAGAAATCATGGAAAGCAATCCCATAAGTGAAATTTCTTTTATTAGTTGTATCCGCAAGAATAATCATATGAATCTATAGACAATTGTGTTGAATGCGAGTGAGACTCTTACTTACTAATAATAATAATAATAATAATAATAATAAATAGTTGTGTTTGCATGTAGTCAGAAATTGCTCATGTCTATGCCTTGCTTCTTAGCCTTGAAGTAGAGTCAATAATAAGAGCGGGGTGTAGCCTACTATCTAATTTTTTTTCCTTACGGTATCCATAAATTAGATGGGCAAGAAAATAAATTAGGAGATAGTGGCTCTTCTTTTCAGGACTTTTTTTCACAACTTCCACAAGTCAGTCTATATATCTGTGACGGATTCAGAAATTTTTTTCAGTGGGGTTAAATTCAAAAAAAAAATGTTAAAAAACATACAGTAGCCAGGTTTTAAACTAGTGACCTCATGTATAATTATAATACTTCTAACCAGTTGAACTAAATAAGCAATTACATTAGAATTTGTCTGAAATAATATACATACATGATCTTTAATATTATTAGAGGGGTATACTAGTAACTTCGCACGAAAAGTTGAGTGGGGGCCGTGCAACCCCCCTCCCCCCTCTCAATACACTGGGTCCGTCCCTGCTATACATAGAAGTGCAGGGAGATGACTTTTAAAAATCTCTACAATTTTGAGAGTCATTACGGTAAAATTTAAAAGGGCAATACAAAGAACATGATACTGTGCATATTAGCTTTTTAATCATATGGGTCATATGATGTTTGGATTTATTTTTTGAAGAGGGTCATTGCAGTCACTCTAAAAGGTAGGACAAAGTCGAGACATGTCACCGAGCCCATCCGGAGTCTGGAGTATGCTTGAGGACATAATGTCTGGTCAGTTATGTTGTGGCGCTCTACACTAGTCAAATCATGTCTTTCAAATAACAAAGAGAACAACTCCAGAGTGGATTATTTGTTGAACACCTAGAATTACGCATTATTTTAACCCGCATCATACTACATCCGTCAATACTTATAGGTAAGCGGGCTCCTTTCAACTAGATTACTTTACTGGAATTCTTTTTGAGAGTTCAGACCACGAGAAATCATTTTGCCCACAAGGAAATAGCCAAACTCAGCTTTCATTATTTAGTACCGTGAAATTATATTTTTTTATAAGGTCATCTAAGAGCAGCAGCCTTTAGACAACTTGAATTTGGACAATCAGTTCATTTATTCAGAAGACTTACCTCCTTCTGAGACAGGACATTTTACTTATATAAGTTGTTTTCAAATTTTTTTTTTTCGTTATCGTAAAACAATGTATTTTAAGAGATAAACAAATAATGTCAAAGCCAGATGTATATATATATATATCAGAACATTAATTCAAGATTTGGTGCATATTATTTAATAGTCACAAGTTAAAGATAAATATGAACTCTATGTGTTGCTGATCTGTATAATTTTTTTTTTTTTTTTATATATATATATATATATATATATATATATATATATATATATATATATATTTAATTTGTTTACTTTTCCAAAAAACCCCCCACACAACCCTAAATTTCTACGAAAGTTTATTACTAACCCGGCTTAAAAACCCGGTCGTTACAACTAAACAATAATGGTGTTTTTCCGACGCTTTATGGTAAATAAAATACGATCTTCCTAAGAACCGAACCGACTTACAACTTCGGTTCGACCAACCCTACGGTTCGGTTCGAAAAATCGTAAAAAGCCGACTAAAACCCCCCGGTACTGATCTGTATAAATTTATTACATAGGTAAGATATATAATTTGAGGTTAAAAAAAATTCCAATATAAAAAATGAAATAAATAAAATAATGAAGTCAAACGCTAAAAATTCCGTGACTTCTCAAACGTGAAGCATTCTCATTCTTGCTTTTACACCGCGTCCTGGATTGTGTGCTTGCGGAAAGCTCAATTAGCCAAACTCCAATCTGTATAATATTGCTTTCTTTAACCCCATATTCAATTTCATCCTTAAAATTTCCTCTAAATCCTGGATCCTTTTTAGCTTTACTATGAATTAAGAACATTATCTCCATATTTTCTGTTTCAAAATCCCAAATATCTTTTAAAGATTTGATCTTTTTAGCTGTAAAGTTTCGATCTTGATCAAGTTTTTGTTCAATTTAAGACAATGGGTGGTTGTTTCAGCAAGAAAAAGTACCCTAAAGCTGATATCAATGGTCACAGATCAGCTCCACCGTCCTCCGCCACCACCACCACCACCGTGAATCAAAACGTTACTACTCATTATGTCCCTCAAACCCATCGTCCAAATCCCCAACCACAGCCTAAACCAAATCCTCAAGAACCCCCACAAAGGCCTAGACAAGAGCCTAATAGTATATTAGGAAAGCCCTTTGAGGATATTAGGGGTTCATACTCTCTTGGTAAAGAATTAGGTAAAGGGCAATTTGGGGTAACGTATTTATGTACCGAGAAGTCAACAGGCAAAACATATGCTTGTAAATCTATACTAAAGAGGAAGCTTGTTAGCAAAAGTGATAAAGAGGATATGAAAAGGGAGATTCAGATAATGCAGCATTTGAGTGGTCAACCTAATATTTGTGAGTTTAAAGGTGCTTATGAGGATAGGCAATCTGTTCATATTGTTATGGAGCTTTGTGCTGGTGGTGAATTGTTCGATAGGATCGTTTCAAGGGGTCATTATTCGGAACGAGACGCAGCTGATTTGACTAGACAGATTGTGAATGTTGTTCATGCTTGTCATTTTATGGGGGTGATGCATAGGGATCTTAAACCAGAGAATTTCTTGATGGCTAGTAAAGATGAGAAAGCTATGATCAAGGCTACTGATTTCGGGCTCTCTGTTTTTATTGAAGAAGGTCTGGTTCTTTTATGTTTTATATATTCCATTTGTTTGTTGTCTTATTGATTGCATTATGTGTAGATACAAACATTTATATTGTGATTTATGGTGTAATGCAAGGTGAAGGATAGGTACATGTGTTTTGCTAGCTAGTATCTACTATATTTCGTGTGAAACTTAGCGGTTTTTGCTAGCTAGTATCTACAATGTTCTTTCTTATGCAACATAGGGATGAAAATTGGTATTTGGATCAAATGTTAGAATGAATTAGTATTGGAAAAGTGATGGTTGTGTGTGAGTAGTGTGTGTTTTCGGTTACTATTTTCCGATTAGGCCGCTTCGTATTGTTTAACAAAGTGATGAGTGATGGAATTAGTTGAAAGTGCAATCTAGGAGGATCAAATGGTTTTTTCTCAATTACATTGCAGGTTTCGATCTTCAAGAAATTTTGTTGGCTTTGTGTCCTCTGTTTTTCTTGTCCAATGAGAGATGGTAGACATGTTGATTAAATGTAGTCCTCCTCCCACCCCCCACCCCCCCCTCCCCCTCCCTCCCTCTCCAAGTTAGCATGATTGACGTTGCTTTTTTCGTTCGTGTTTGGAACTAATACATAACGGGATCTTGAATTTTCAGGGAAGGTTTACCGTGATATAGTAGGGAGCGCTTACTACGTTGCTCCTGAAGTCTTGCGTCGTAGCTATGGAAAAGAAATCGATGTCTGGAGTGCCGGTGTTATTCTCTATATTTTACTTAGTGGTGTACCTCCGTTTTGGGCCGGTAATAATAACAAGAAATCATTTTCGTATCTCTATTTAGAATGCTTCTTGTTCGTGCTCTTAAACAATATCTATTCTTCTTTTTTGAAATGATTTGCAGAAAATGAAAAGGGAATATTCGATTCGGTTCTTAAAGGAGTAATCGACTTTGATAGTGATCCATGGCCCACGATATCACGCAGCGCCAAAGACCTTGTCCGTAAGATGTTGACAATGGACCCCAAAAAGCGGATTACTCCTGCACAAGTTCTCGGTAAAACTTTTCTTTCTGAGCTTGTAGTATATATATATATATATATATATGTATGCGTGTGTGTGTTTTGACTTTCTGCTGACTTTAATGTATTTTTGCGTGATTGAATTTAAAGAACACCCGTGGATACGTGGAGGAGAAGCATCGGATAGACCGATAGGAAGTGCTGTGCTGTCAAGAATGAAGCAATTTAGAGCCATGAACAAACTCAAACAACTCGCTTTGAAGGTAACGTACAGTGTCGGTTTTTCACTTATATAAATATACCTTCATAATCGTATATTTGATGATACAGTTTGATCTCATTGTAAATGTTTAGGTAATTGGTGTTTATAATTTTGTGCTTCTCGCGTGGTTTTCAATGGATTGGATGACTCGGATATCTGCAGTACTAAGTCGTGTTAACTTATTTGCGTTTAAAAACGATTGCAGGTGATTGCGGAAAACATGTCTGAAGAAGATATCAAAGGTTTAAAAGCCATGTTCACGAACATGGACACCGATAACAGCGGTACAATTACCTATGAAGAGCTGAAATCCGGATTAACTCGGCTCGGTTCGAAATTGTCAGAAATCGAAGTCAAGCGTTTGATGGAAGCTGTTAGTACAATTCCTTTTTGAACTTGTTTGTTCTTTAATAAATCAGGAATGATTAATAAAGTGTGATTTGATAATCTTTCAGGCTGATGTAGATGGAAACGGTTCGATAGATTATATTGAATTCATCACTGCTACGATGCATAGGCACCGACTCGAAAGAGACGAGCATCTTTATAAAGCTTTCTCGCATTTTGACACGGATCATAGCGGGTAAGTTTCATCTTGTATTCAATTTATGTCTAAATAACTCACTCCCGGAATAGTTTAATCTTTTGGGCGAGATAGTAATTCAACACGTATCTAATTATATGGAAAGTATTAACTGTTTGTGTTCCTCTTACGCAAAGGACGCAAATACCCATGTAAAAGAAGGGAAAATCTTCTGTGCGGTGTCCTTAACGAGGAGATTCACTTGCATCCAATCATAGCACGACATGTGGCTTTGATTTCTGTGTGCTTGCTTTAATCTACTCCGTTTATGAGCTTGTTTGTACTGTATTTGATGGTAGTGTTTTGATTAGGGATGTAAATGGATCTCTTCGTTAAGGACACTTCGCAATAGAATTTCCCGTAGAAGCACTAGAATATTGTTAATTTGCCCTTTCTTGGACACCATATATCATGAAATTCTAGGGGCTATTATCCATTCTACTCGTGCACCACCCTACCTGTTCTCAAGGTCGGTTCTAGAGCCAAGAACCGACTTTCCGTAGGTGCGTTGTCTCCAGACCCTACGAAAAGTCGGTTCTTGCTCCAAAACCGACTTTCACTAGGTCGGTTGTACTGTGGTGTACAGATAGAGTAGTCCACGAGTAGAATGAGGGTGGTGCAAATAAAGACCCCCAAATTCTACTGTGATTATCCCCAACGAGAAGAGATTCGTTATCATCAACCAATCAAAACACGACACATGGTATTATATAACACTAAAACAAGCTCATATACGAAGCAGGTCACTACCAACACACACAACATGCCTACAAGTCGTGTTTTTCGTTACACAATGTGAGAAACATTATGACAATGCTCGTTTTTTTTCGAAAACAGATTCATAACACGGGACGAACTGGAATCAGCAATGAAGGAATATGGAATGGGTGATGAAGCTACAATCAGAGATATAATTTCAGAGGTGGACACTGATAATGTAAGTCAAATCAGATCTCGGGTTCTTGACACGTATATATATTATATCGCGATTATTCGAGCATTTTTATCATATGGGTTTTTGGACATTTTCGCAGGATGGGAGAATCAATTACGATGAATTCTGCGCGATGATGAGAAGTGGAACAACACAGCCTGTGAATTTACATTAGAGGTTTAAGGATGCATAAATAAGCAATTAAGCAGAAATAAAAGCTCTTTTTTTTTTTTTGTAATTTGAGAAGTTGGTAATAAAGAGCTTTTTTTTGAAGTGAAGAAAGAGGGCTTTTAAGGCTGCTGCTTAACCTTTTGACTGTGTTTGGAAATATTTACATTTTGATTCTTGACCACTGAATTAAGTGTGTTTTTTTTTTTTTTTTTTTTATTTATAAA
Source organism: Gentiana straminea (assembly GCA_036785695.1). Taxonomy (NCBI): domain Eukaryota; kingdom Viridiplantae; phylum Streptophyta; class Magnoliopsida; order Gentianales; family Gentianaceae; genus Gentiana; species Gentiana straminea. The sequence goes on along the minus strand of JAVUPR010000099.1, from coordinate 2,138,020 downwards.
GTGGATTTCAATTGTTGTTTTTGTTGCATAGTTTATTTGGTTTGTGAATTGGAGAAAATTCATGATGTTGCATTGTATATAATGAATGATACTATGAGTTTTCGATTTTACGGCACTGTGTCTTCACCGTAATGCATTTTACTTGATACGATAAGCCAGGAAATTCTGTTGTGGAGTCTTTGTTCTGTGGAGGTTCCTTAACAAAATCGGGAAATATTATGAAGGTTGGTCTTCAATCTGAAGTGTCATACTACTCGTATCTCTAGGACGCTATTAAAGATGTAAATCGGGAAATAAACCTTATAGATTCAATGTATATAGGTTGTTTCTACCCTTGTGGATCGTCTTTTTACAAAATCGAGCTTCCACACTTCAATTTTAGCCCGAATCCTCTTAAAGTGATTGCAGATGATTTGGGCTTTTCCAACTCAAGACAAGATTGTCGTTATTCCAACTATATGTTGAATCATCCACACCGTAAAGTGATGGTAGAGAATCTGAGTTTGTCTGACGACTCAAAACAAGACTGTAGTTACAGTATTTGAACTCTTAAACCGCCGAGGTATGTCTATAAGACTATTTTTATAATGATTTTACCATTACGTTAATGCTAAGTAGAAAATTGTTGCTTTCATGCTAATTAGGCATTAATCTCTTGGCCACACTTGAACTAAAAAAATGGAAAAGAGTGACTCACAAAGGTCCCCTAATAATGTGTCATGATTCACTATAGTTGTATATATGCCAAATTTAGTTTATAAGTCTTTTAGGTCCACATTTTACATTGTTTTTCATTTTCCTTGGCTTGTTGTTAGGTAAAGGAACCTTTCTCATATCTAATCAAATGTTAAATTCGACTTTACAGGTTAAAAAATGATATTTTGTCTCTATAAAGTTGAATGAATAGTTTACATTCGATTTTCAAGAAATCGAATATAACTATGATGTAACAAAAATAGGTGAATTCGATATGGTATCTTTATTGATCGTATCGTATACAATGCCTAATTTAATGTGCAAGTCTTGGGGGCCACATTGTACATAATTATTCATTTTTATTTGGCTTGTTGTTTTAGAGAAGGGAATCTTTCAACAATAACTAAGATCCAATCTAAAGACATGGCCACATGGTGCCATTATTGCTTTGCTATATATCTACTTACAACTTTGGTTATAGTGACATTGCACCTTATATAATATAGAATTATTCTCATTGTGATGACTTCACCCTATGTCTTATATAGATTTAGAAGAAATAAATAAAATATAACATCTTTCGATTCAGATAAATTTAGACCACATAGTTTATACACATAATGAAACAATGTTTTTCAGATTAATACAATAGTAACTCTACAAATGTAGAGGTATTATACAAGAACAACCCTTGAGTCGGAAAGTTCTTGAAAGGCAACTTCACATTTAAAAGGCCGCTACATGGATGGATGAATCTAGACCACGGTTTAAACACAGAGTAAAACTGTGTGGTCCATATTCATTTACGTAATAAATCCACAAAACTAGAGTTTCCATTCAAGAACAACCCCATTGAGTCACTAGTTCATCACAATTATTAACTAGATATTTGGTTAACGAGCAGTGTTCACGTCGACTAAGGGATCAATCACAAGTGTCATAAAATGAAGCGACAACTGATATAGTAATCTATGTCATATGATGCATTGTAACGTCTTAGAATTCGGATTTACGGCGCTATTTGAATCATGATGAATAATGTAATTACTTACGCTCATCATCCTCGCTTGATCTGAACCAAATTACCAAATTCATCGTGTCTTAACCTTATACATTGGTGATGTTTCTTCCGTTTTTCAATATGAAACATTACTACGTTCTCCCTCTATTAATTAGCTGACGTCATCGCTAGTACCCTATCAGAAGATCTAGAAGTGCCCACCCGCTGTCCTTTCACTGTATGAAATTTAGTTTTGTATGATAGACTGCTCTAATACCACTTTTAACGTCTCAGCACTCGAATCTAACGACGGTAATTAAGACAATTGATCAAGTAACTAATTAGGCTCATCGTACTTATTTGACAACCATATATCTTTGGGATGTTTCTTCCAATTTTTTGATATACGATATTACATTCGGTCTCACTGTCACGTCAGATGTCATACTGATCATAATTTTGACTATATCAAAGCTTAATGAGAAGGGGGAAAGGAAAAAAAAAAACCATGATTGCATTGATGTTGCAAGAGACTTTTTGATGTGAACATTTCTGCCTCACCGACAGTTTTGGCTCTATTATGTTACATAAATTTATTCAAAAATGTCACGGCTATGTTACAAGATGCGACACAACATACATCTTCATCATTGATTATGATGTAATATATACCTATTTTTTGTAATGATGCAAAAGTATGTCGTGTCTGTATGATCACTCAACCTTTTATTGTCACGTCATGAGATATCTTAGTATCGTATCATGTTATGGCATTTGTTCTTGTATGGGATTGGTTACGACAGTAACATTATTCACACAAGTGACACAATTAGAAGCAACCAAGAACAAGAGGCATTTGGGATTACATGTTTAAATCTCCAAATCCATGATATACATAACAAACATCAAATTCTAAAAACATACACCATCAAAACACATGAACAAAAACAACATTACAATAAATTAAAAGGGAGGGGCCATGGATTGAAAAAAAGGACAAATTACACATATTGCCAAACAGCCAGATAGACATAACAGTATCTGGAAACATGAAACATCATCATCATCGTCGTCGTCTTATTCCATCATCCATGACCTCCCCATCCTCGAACGAAAACACACATTCAAGGTGGGCATCGAAATCGACCCCATTAACGGAGCTACCACGAGCCAGACAGACATAACAGTATCTTAAAAAACATTCAACATCATCATCTTATTCCATCATCGATCCACAGCCGGCCACCACCCGATACACGAAACACACATTCAAGGTGGGCCCACCTCTCGACTCGACCCGCATTAACGGAGCTTGTTAGCGACGTTACATTGCTTTCTGATCTCACCTTTAGTACCGGTAAGTGGGTTATTCTCAGAAAGGATAGTAATAGCCCTAGAAAACTCCTTAAAGAAATAGTCTTGACTTTTCGCCATCTTCTTCACATATGGCTTTGTCCTTTTATCATAAGCTAGCTGATGATCAACAAGCAACAAACCCCTATTGTCCAAAATGTTCCTGTAATAATTGTTGTCGAGAACCATCGGCGTCCCGTGATCGTTTCTTACGTATTGCACCGCCTTTGGATCGGGGATTGGATCATAGCATTTCTTGAGCATATGTTCAACATGGTCTGCTGGGAATGCTGGATCAACTTCGGGATATAGACGGTGTACGAGCTTGACACAATGGGTTCTACCGACACTGTGAGAACCTGTATATCATACACGTGACACTGTCAATATATATGTTGTAACACGTGATGAAAAACGAATCGAATCGTAACATATGAAATTGTATCGTATAACATGCGATGAAAAGCGAATTGAAACTTACCGAGCAAGGCAACGACGCCAGGGGTGTCGATACCGATGGCGGCGAACCGATCAAGAACAACACTGATGCTTTCATTGTGGTCTGGAAGATATTGTTCAAGGATATCTGCTCTGCTTCTTCTACCATCTCTTCTTCCAGTTTTAAGAGGAATATATGGGCCCCCTACCTATAATATTTAATAACATGTTTATAAGTAATACTTAATGTTGAAATTTGTTGCATATTCTGAAGAATCAACTATTATGAATATTTGCATATTCTTGAAAGTAGGATGTCTAATATAATTTGGATCGCTAACTCATCACAGTAGAATCGACCTGGTGAAAGTCGGTTCTGGAGCCAAGAACAGACTTCCCGTAGAAAGTCGGGAAAGTCTGTTCTGAAACCAACCTTAAGAAAGTCGGTTCTTGCTCCAGAACATACGAGAAGTCGGTTCTTGACTCCAAAACCGACTTTCATAAGGTCGATTATACTGTGGTGCATATGTAAAGTGATGCACGAATAGAATATGTGTGGTGCAAATAATATCCTCTATGTTAAATAACAAAGTAGATTTTCAAATAATGCTGCAGATCTGGAAATTTTGGTACCAATAACATGTGTCTAAAATGAAAAAAAAAATTATGTTTTTTAATATACAAATTACACTCAAATCTCCATTATTAGTACACCATAAATCTGTCACAAAGACTGTTGTCAGATCTAAATTATTTTACCCAAAAAGGTATTAAAAAAAATAGAATGATATATAGCTCAGAATCTAGACTATGAAATTCATCTTTAATCTGACAAGATCTAAAATCCCCTGCAGATGCAACTAAAATTACCATAAATAGAAATTTAAATAACAATAATTAAGTATATGAAACTTATAACAAAAAAAAACATTTTTAGCAAATTACTAGGAAAATATATAGCACCAAAATGTAAATAAAAAAAAAAAACTTACAAGGGTAATGCCTTCTCTAGCAGACAAAACAAGAATATCAGAACAAGAAACAACTCCAGGGCATTCTCTTTCCAAAGCTTCTTTGATCTCTTCAATGTACCTGAAATTCCTCATTCCGAAACTCCTATCTGTTTCCTTTTCCGATAATACCCTTCTTGTTGAATCCAACAATAAAGACGCATCACATGACTGCAAAAAGAATACAGTAAAATAAGATAAATCTGTAAAATCGAGATCCGAACCATTCAGATCTACTAAAAACTATGTGCAACAGAGTCTCTGTTCACACACTTTGCATCAGATATTCTTAACGAACGACTATTTTAAAGTTTCAAACGCAGCATTTCTTTACTTTACACCATCTCCATTTGATATATATATGTTTTACACCAGAATCTCTATTACATTCTGTAACAAATAAAATATGTATTCCGTTTTTTTTTTTTACAGAATCTGTATTTTATGCATGTGATTTTATAGATCTGAAGGACGTGAATCTTCATAATACAGATTCACAAACATTTACAGTATCTACTGCAAACTGGCAACGTTTTTGATACATTTTACCCTGAACAGATTTTCTGTAAAATAAAAAAACTATTACACATCAATGTAGGATACACTAAACATTACATGATTCACATCTATAAAATGGAGAAAAATTAAAGAACATAATTAATTAATTACCTCAACAGCACAGTCATGGAAAATGTTTCTGAGCCAAGAAAAAGCAGTGTTCTTATGGCGTTTATACAGAAGCTTGACTTGTTGTTTGATGATTTCTTCAGCTTGTGGGCATGTATCTTTGTAGAAATTCATAACAAGACTTGGGTTTTCAGCGGATTCTTCGGCGCCATTGTTGTCTGATGCAAATGCAGAGAAAGCTAAAAGAGAGAGAAGAGCAATGAAGAAGAAGAGAGATTTGAAAAGCGCCATTGTTATCAGTGTTTTCTTGCACTCTCCCAAAGCGGTGGCTTTTACTGAGCTTGTTGGGGGCTGTCTTTTATAAAGTTATCCAAAAGTGGGAGGTTTATTATTTACTACTTCCGTCTCCGTCTTAAAACGTAAATCTATTTAGTATCTTTTATCTAGATTAAGAAATTTGATTAAATTAATTATGTGTTATTGATTTTGATGGAAAACTCTAAAATGATTTTTGACTATTATTAACGCAGTGCATTAAAAGGGTGAGTAGATAATAAATGATGTGTAAAAATAGAAAATATAATAAATACTTTATTGATTATTTAAATAGACTTACATTATGGAATAAAACAAAAAAGCTAAACGGACTTTTATTTTAAGACGAAGTTAGTATTTGTCGGTGCATGATTAAGTTTATAAGTTTTGTATTAATAATAATTGATAATTGATGAAATACAGTTGATTTTAAAGCTAATAATCAAAATCCACTCAATCTATTTAGTTAAAAGTCGACTCTTAATTTTAGAATCAATTAAATTTGATGTCATTGACTCATTTTGCTATTGATAATTTTATAAATGAAAATACTATATAAGGTAGAACATTTATAGCAGATATTGTAACATAGGTTAAGTTTGTTAAATAAAGATTTAAATCATACTCAGCAATTAAGAATTATTATCTCTAAATTATATATTATACGTAGTGAACAATATGAAGATCTTATATTCAAAATATATACTGCAAATATAATGACAAAATTCATCATATATAGAGTATGTGAATGACCTCAGGCCCCTCTACCTCGTTACAAGCAAGAGTACATCCCAAAGTGCCTCGGTCTAGCATGTCTCACAACAAGCATGTGTATCGCCTCTGACATCCTTTGGTACAATATTCCTATTTCTTAAACTAGGGTGAAACATATGCACTGAGCACCTTTCATAGTGTTCAGTATGACTCTCGAGATCATCTTTGACCTCACACTTTCTCGTCTTCAAAGGTGTGATGATGATACAAATTATATCGCCACCATTTAGTCTCGAAAACAGCCTGAGGAAGGTCTGCGACTACATCTTCGGCGACGTCAAATGGTATTAAGTCAAGGCCGCCTCCAACGACCCTTCCTAGAGCTTCGTCAGAGCTAGGGGGCCGGTGGACGATCATGGACACAAGGATCTCTTAGGGCCGCACAAGACTTGAGAAGAAAACAGGGAGCGAAGGCCAGACAACGAAGCTGGCGGCCTTGGCGACCACAAAGGGTCGCCGCCTGGATATTACATCCACTTGCTGTTAGATATTTAGTATTTGCTTAGCTATTAAGACTAGTGACTAAGCTGCTTCACACCGCCAGTCTTTTGCTTAGCTCCCAAGTAAACTCTTCCTATAAAAGGGAGTCTTGTGTAACCTAACTGATAGACACATTCTAATAGAAAAACAGGCCAAAGCTCTGTGAAAACAACTACTCTCACCCTCCTCCTCTCGCCGCCGCACATCTCCGGCCAACATATAAACAAATCACTCACAAATAAGCCAGATATCCACTAAATAAACACCGCTAAGCCACCGTGACGATTTCTGCATCGTCAGTTGGCTCCGTTACCGGGAAATTCAGACGCAACAACTTGCTCGCAATCCTAGGCGAAGGTATCATCAAAAAACGTTCAACACACCATCAGATCGAAGGAATCTCTCTTCGGCCGGCCAGGAAACGACCGGTTGTGTCCCTTCATCTAAGTTCACTCTAGAAAAAGGTAATCTCACAAAGATAACCCTCAAAACCGCCTTTGTTTCCTTCCCCCAGAGAAGAAAACTGTCAAAGGGTCATCTTTTCTACCTCAAAAGCATACACCCAGAAAACCCTCGTCAAAGCAAAACACTTCTAAAAGGTCACACTTTTCCGGGGTTATTACATACCAGTTATCCCCACTTTTCCCCAGAAAGCCACCCTGTAGCTATGGCGGGAGTAAAGGACAGATGACACCAAAAACCCCTGTAAAGGAGGGCTTGCAGCATCAGGCTCGCGAAGAGGGCGGTGGAGAAACACTTGACAATCTCCCCACAGGAGAAGCGTCACAGTGAGGAGTCTTGGCACCAAGCGACGCTCGGAATGTCATTAACCAAAAAGCTAAGTCAAAGGAGGCCATTGCTGCTTTAGACGGGGCTCGCAAAGAGAAAGCAAGGTCGCAACAAAGCCAAAGGTCGACCCCCGAGACAAGACCAGGTTTCCTGGAGGATCCTGAGATCGCAGAAATGAAGGAATATGCGAGGTATGCGGAAACTATGTACCTAACTAATTCTCGCCTGATGGCGAAGGGCCAGGCCCCTATGTCGATTCGACCCCCGAATCCTCCCAGAAATGAAGCCACTCCTGCGGCCATACATAAAGGTCTCCAGAGTCAGATCCAGGAGATCGAAATAGAGGAAAGTGTCCACTCATCGGGTCGCTAGGGGCTGAGGAAAGAAATCGCGCAACATTCGGTAATTCCAGAGCGCGACCATCATAATGGAAAGACACTCGAAAAAGGATCAACTTTCAAAAGGTTGGGTGAGAAGGACAAGGCCTCGGCCCCAAGTCGTCTCATCCCCCCAGGGGGAGGAATACCCCCCGACAGGATAGGAACGCGCAGGACGCTCGCGTGATTATAAGGGAGAAAAGAGCTCGACAGGAGGGGTCGCAAGACAAGGGGGAATCAGAGCGCAGGTCGGAACGAGCAGATACACAGGCACTGTCGCGACCCAGGTTCGACCCTGTCTTGGCAGAACAGATGGAGATAATGAAAAAAGAGCTCGCGGAATTAAAAAAGTCGAGACCCGTCGAGAGAATCGTCCCAATCTCAGGGATCGACGTGCTCGCTAAGAGAATCACCGAGACGTTGCCCGCCAGCAATGAGAAGGATAGCTACCCCAGCTACAATTATTACAATGGAAACTCTTGTCCGAACGACTGGCTCACCGCTTTCCAGGGGCGCATTACCTTGGCGACTCAAAATAAATCTGCCTGGTGCATCGCTTTAGTCTGTAGCATGCAGGACAGAGCTGCGTCCTGGATATGCGGACTTCCTCGTGGCTCAGTTGAAAGTTGGGAGGATCTATCTGAGAAATTCGTCAGAGAATTTGAATCGGCAAGCAGACCAAAGAAAACCATAGAGGACCTGTACGAGGTTCGCATGGGAGGACACGATTCATCCGAATATATGATCAGACAAGAAACATTCCGGACAATGCAATTATAACGTGCTTCCTCACGGGGATCGCCAAAGGTCCGATGAAGACAGAGTTCAACCTGTGGCCCCCCAAAGCGGGTCTCAGGGAAATGCTGGAAAGGGCCCGAATGATGGGGGTCAGTGAAGCACCTTCCTCCGGAAAAGCGAAGCCCAAAACAGAGCAACATTCACAAAATGAGGATCGTACGGAGGATCGCAAGAGGGAAAAGGGGCGAGAGGCTAACCAAGATCACGAGGTAAAGAAACCGTACAAATTCAGCGAAGATAATTTTACCCCGCTCAACACAAATGCCTCCCAGATATTGTTCGAGATTCGTGAGCATTTCGATAAGCCCAAGCCCATGAGGGGCGATCCCGACAGCCGCGATAAATCGAAATACTATGACTATCACAAGGATCACGGTCACGTCACAGATGAATGCTTCACCCTGAGGCGAGAGATAGAAAGGTTGATCCGAGAGGGACCGGCTACTAAGTAAAAGCGAGATGGGAACACCGGTCCCAGTCAGGGCCGCCAACCCCGCGTCTATCAGAGGGAAGTACAAGTTATCCATGGGAATATTCCCAGCAACAATCACCTGAAATCCCAGATACATCAAATCAACACGCGCGGCTTTGAAAAACGAATAGTGTTGGGGGAAAACAAGAAGGGAATCATGTTCACTAAAAGTGAGTTGACCACAGTCGACGGCCCCATGGAAATACCCATCATTCTCAAAGTTGGGGTAAACGACAAGCATGGCGTCAACAGAGTAATGGTCGACACCGGGGCTGGCCGCGACGTCATCTATTTCGACTGTTTAAAACAGATCGGATTTGGAGAGGCTAAGTTGAAACCCTACCTCGGGGTTCTCGAGGGCTTTACCAACGACACGGTGCGGGTCAAGGGCGCCATCGACCTCAACATCACTTTGGGTGACTACGAGCCGTGTAGAACTGAGATAATCACATTCCTAGTTATCGATCTCCCCTCATACTACAACATGATCTTAGGGATTCCGGCTATGAAGAAATTTCAAATGGTGGCATCCGTTCCCCACCAAATGGTCAAATTTCATATAGGGGACGAAATTGGGGTCGCCATCAGCCGACCTGGATTTTTCCTCGAATATATGACTAAGAATATGGTCGATTCAAAACGACCCAGAGTGGAGGGATTCAACATGGCATCGGATCTGATTGCCACGATGAAAGAGGTCCCGGAGGAAACAATGGAAGTCGAAACATTGCAAATTCGGGACGAGCCTGATTTCACCGCCGAGGACGAGCTGATCGAGGTCATCATAAACGACAGGTATCCCGATCAAAGGATAAAAATAGGGTCGCAGACCACCGAGAAAGAAAGGGAAGGATTGATCGAGCTTCTAAAAACGAACTTAGACGCCTTCGCCTGGGAGGTAACAGATATGAGAGGTGTGGAGCCGGAGGTCGCTTTACACTATCTAAGTGTCGATCCCAACTTCAGGCCGATCCAACAAAGAGCGCGCCAATTCTCAACAGAAAAGGAGGTCGCAATAAAAGGTGAGGTCGAAAAACTTCGACAGCAGGCATAATCAAGGAGCTTCAGTATCCCACCTGGTTAGCAAACGTGGTAATGGTGAAAAAACATAATGGCAAGTGGCGAATGTGCGTCGACTTTACTGATTTAAACAAATCTTGCCCCAAAGATCCTTACGCGCTGCCTCGAATTGACAAAATGGTAGACGGGATAGCGGGTTTCGAAACACTATGCTTTTTGGACGCTTATTCTGGGTATCATCAAGTCAGGATGGCAGACCAGGATAAAGAGCTGACCGCCTTCCGTGCCGCCGGCGGGCTATATTACTATGAGATGATGCCGTTTGGACTGAAGAACGCAGGGTCAACATATCAAAGGATGGTGAACAGAGTTTTTAGTACGCAAATAGGCAAGAACATGGAAGCTTACATCGACGATATGGTCGTGAAATCAAGTCGCCAGGATCATCTGGTGGACCTTCGCGAAACCTTCGCAAACGTGAAAAATCACTCGATGAAGTTAAACCCCGCAAAATTCACTTTTGGGGTCCAGGCAGGGAAATTTTTGGGCTTCATGGTAAGTCAAAGGGGAATCGAGGCCAACCCAGAGAAAATAGAGGCACTGGTAAACATGAGCGAGCCAACTAGCGTCAAGGAAGTACAAAGACTAAATGGAAGGGTAATAGACCTGGGAAGGTTCATTTCAAAATCTGTCGAGAAGAGCTACCTTTCTTCAAAATTCTAAAGGGAAACAAAACCTTTTTATGGACCGAGGAATGCTCACGGGCTTTCACAGAACTCAAGGCTTACCTCTCAAGTCCGCCCCTGCTAGCTTGTCCAGTAGTCGGAGATGTTTTGCTGTTATATCTCGCTGCCTCGGATAGGGCCGTCGCCGCAGCACTTATCAAAGAAATATCTCGCAAAAGCCTATTTATTATGTTTCTAAGGCTCTAAGCCCAGTAGAAAGTCGTTATTTTAATATCGAAAAGTTGGCCTACTGCGTTGTTATAGCCGCTCGAAAATTAAGGCCTTACTTTTCATCGCATTCAATTATAGTACTGTCAGACGCGCCGCTTCGACAGATCCTCCACAAGCCGGACTTGTCAGGTCGTTTGCTACGTTGGGCCATCGAGCTCACTGAATTCGACATCCGATATGAATCTCGAAAGGCCATCAAGGCTCAAGCATTGCCCGATTTCATCGCCGAAACGAGCTTCAACGAAGATATCCCCGAGCAAACCGACGCAAGACACAGCCCCGACAGAAGCACCACAGCGGACGAGCCTCAGCGGCCAAGTCACTGTTGGCAACTCTATGTTGATGGCGCCGCCAACCTCAAAGGTTGCGGTGCGGGGATCATTTTGCTGGAGCCTGGAACTTCAGAAGAAATTGAAAAGGCCCTAAGGTTTAACTTCACTGCATCAAACAATCAAGCGGAGTACGAGGCAGTCATCGCAGGACTTGAGCTCGCAATGGCCATGAGAGTCGAAAATGTGTAGGTTTTCTGCGATTCACAGTTGGTCGTCAACCAGGTGACCGGGTCGTTCGGCATCCACTGCGAAATCTTGCAAAAATATATTAATCTCGTCAAAAAGCTCGAAAGCAGCTTCAAATACTGCAAATTCACCAACATCCCTCGAGAGGACAATCACAGAGCTGATTATTTATCCAAGCTAACCAGCAAGGACGAAATAAGCAACCCATCGATTATGATAGAATATCTGTCGGGACCAGCCATCGATAGGATCGAAGTAATGGACTTGCAATCCACGAACCCTTGTGACGTGATCCGTTTCCGTCAGGTAGTTTGAAAGGAAGACTTGGACGTGGGATATCTGGCCTCTTCGTGGTGCTCCGATCAGTGAGGTTATCGCCGTCGGACGGTGGCGTTTATCGACCGGTGATGAGCCCGCGGTGGTAATATGAAATAAATATGAGAGAGAGAAAAGGTCGATAGAAATAAATGTGCAAAAGTTGTTCTATGTATCTCTCTTCTTCATTAATGTCACGGTGGGGGTATTTATAGGGAAAGGATAAAGTCGTAAAAGACTACTCGTGCTAGCGGCGCCGATGCCCGACGGATGGCGCTTGGCCTCGCATTCTATCTAAGCTTATGAACTTTCCATTAACCGATATTCTCATAGAATGGGCCCGCGCGCGCGCGGGCGGCCCCTTATGCTTATGAGGATGGCGGGATGGCCATCAAGTTGGCGACGTCGCGCGCTTATGCTCGGGGAAAGAGTTTGACTTATGTCCTCGCACGAGTTGACCGGGGATAATGGGACCGTGTCGGTTCCGTATCATCAATGGCCCCCTACTCGCGGCGGAAATTTGTTGCGGCGTAGAGTAGTATATCGGTCGAGGAGTCTCCGTTGTCGAACACTCTTGGAAGACAAAAGTTGAGCGGACTCGATTAGGGATACAAACTCATAGAGCCTCATCAAAACCTTTCTTAAGAAAAACCCGGTGGGAAAAAATCTTAAGCAAGGGAAAAGAGTACTCTCTCGTTTGTATCGTAAATCTCAAGACCGCTCCTTCGAGAGGCGAGGCGGGGTTGCGACATGAAGTTGATGCAACATATCCCGCGAGCGCTTCGTGAAGTTGAAGCTATACGAAAGGCTTGCCAATCACTACAAGCGGGTTTCCTCCTCCTAGTACACGTTAGTGGTGATCCGGAGTCGTCGTCGCGCTCGGTAGTTCGCGCCGGTCGCAAGCAACAAGGGATCCGACCTACCAGCCGCCCTTTTCGGATATAGGAAGCGATCTTCTCTCATCCGGCGGCCTACCGGGTCGTCTTCCCCTCATATGAAGCGATCCTCTCTCATCTTGGATCTCGCCTTGCGGACTCGGTGATTGTAAGGGGCCCAATTTCGGTGAAAGACGCTTTGCCATTCTTCCCAAACGGCGTCGACCATGGCCCCCCGGCGCTTCCATTCCGGACTAGACGCACAAACTTTTTGAACGGCTTGCTTTGTGCGGTCTCGTGGATCCGATCGCCGATGAATACCTCTCGATCCTCCTGTGAGCCCGCAGGACTCTGGATTCACTTATCTCAGCTTCCTCCTCACGCTCTAACTCCGCAATCTCGGGCAGCAAGAAGGCGGCAGCGGTATCAAGATTCTGTTCCATTTCCACTCGTGGTTTTGAAATTGGGGGTTGTCCTTCCCCTGAAGGGTTATGTAGGAAGTGCAAGCTGGATTCCAGATGCTCGTTGCCTTTGTAATCCTCCATAAATTCGTATTCAACATTATCCGACTGAGACATTCTTGTTTTTCTGGGATTTTGTAAGAAAAAAAAACGAGTGATTCGAATGGGAGAAGAAGCATCCGTGGAGGAGGCGGTGAAATGGCCGGCTTTTATAGAGGAGGTGGCGTGTTTGGCACGGATTACCATAATGGTGGACGGACGAACGACGGCTATCGAAGAGACAATCATAATGACCGGCGTAATGATGGTTATCCGAGAGGTTTACCGTCATTATGAGCATTCGAAGGGACGGTTATTTATGGTGGGTAATCATGGGCTATTTTTCGTCCAAAGATAGTCCCTAGTCAAAGTAGCCCTATTAAACACGGCTAAAACTCGGGAAGACCACCAATGATGGCTTTTGAACCGTTCCATCCGTTGGGATACCCGACGGTTTGTGGACGCGGCGGGGAGATGCGACGACACCGCGGACCGCGATTTGAGGTGCACGGCATAGAGCGATCCGGATATGCCGCGAGGAGTCGTTCGTCGCCGCGATCGCGGCTTGAGAGCTTGCGATGGAAATCGTCCGTGCTCGTTGGTCCGACCGAGGTCGACATGTTGAGGTGCACGCATGTAGCGATCCGGATATGCCGCGAGGAGTCGTTCGGTCGCCGCGACGCGGCTTGAGAGCTTGCGATGGAAATCGTCCGTGCTCGTTGGTCCGACCGAGGTCGACATGTTGAGGTGCACGCATAGAGCGATCCGCATATGCCGCGAGGAGTCGTTCGGTCGCCGCGATCGCGGCTTGAGAGCTTGCGATGGAAATCGTCCGTGCTCGTTGGTCCGACCGAGGTCGACATGTTGAGGTGCACGCGTAGTAGCGATCCGGATATGCCGCGAGGAGTCGTTCGGGTCGCCGCGATCGCGGCTTGAGAGCTTGCGATGGAAATCGTCCGTGCTCGTTGGTCCGACCGAGGTCGACATGTTGAGTTTACGGGAGTTATCATTTTCTCGCGATCCCGTGCGAGATGGCGAAGTCATTTGTGTTGGCGAGAGCGAAAACCGCATGCGAGCTATTACGGGTGGCGTGCCATGTGGAGCAATATAAATGGGCTGCGCAAACGCCGCGTATCATTAAATGTGGCGTCCTTTCGCCCGACAAGGTGACGTTTCGACGCAGACGTGACGGCCGGTGATGATGGCTTTTCGTTTTTTACGCAAACTTCAAATTTCAAAGCGTCGTGTCGGATTCTCGAAACTTTTCGCTTTCCCGCGTAAACCCGAACCGTTGGATGTAGATAATCACGCGCCCGCCGGCCGGTTGAATGCCTGTCTATTTAAGGGGGTGTTGCCCCTCTTTTTGCCACTTTTTCGAAAACCTCCTCCAAAATTCCCGGGCTGATCAAGCCAGAAATCAAGAGCATCCTGTGGTGATTCAGAACCAAGTTTCCAGAATTCTGAGGCTGAGGCTGTGTTTGAACTTCATCGGAGTGAGCCTTTTTCAGCGATCGGAGCGATCATCCTTGTCTTCCCACTTTTCTGCCATCCAGATCATAAAGGTACCATCTTTATCCGATCTAACACTGGGTTTTTCTTTGTTGATCGTCTTTTTGTGGTTGATTCTTGGCCTGTATAGATCATAAGTATGCTTTTTGTCCCGTAGATATTCGGATTTTTGAGGTTTTCTAACCGGTGATAGAATCCGTATGCCTAAACCCTTCTTTTGTGAATTTGAAGCCCTCAGGGATTAGGGTGCAATTTTCAATTTTTCCGTGTAGTATTTCTTTATGACCCCGTTGCCCCCTGTGCTGTTTGGCTTGCGCGGAAATGGGGGGGGGGGGGGGGGGGTGTCGACCGAACGAAGCGTTGATCCACCTCTCTTCATTTTGCGCATGTCGCACGGCGCGGGGACGACGAGCGATAAAGAGGAATTTAGTTATGGGGACGGCGGGACCGAGGAAATGGCCGGCGGCGAGGTTTCATCTTCCCATTCGACGAAGAGGACTCGCGTCCCGCGATCGGCGAGGCCCAAAGGCTACTTATAACGAGGGGCACTCGGTGCTTTCCGAATCCTTGCGCACTTAGCTCCCGGAGAGCGAATTCCTAAGACCGCCGGTGAAAGGATTCGGACGGCGTCCGCCCCAAAGCCGCAAAGGCGAAGGGGGACACCGTGGGGGCACCCAAACCTCGCTAGCTCCGCCCCGCGAGAGGGGAAAATCCGGATCGGCTTGGAGACTCGCGGAGTCTTTGGAAGAGGGTGGCAAGTCGAAGGCTATGCATCGCGCCGTCGATGTAGAATGGAGATCTTTGTTGACCGCGGCGCCCGATTTTAACACCGCTATCCGCGCCCGATACCGGCTTTCCGACGACTATCATTTTTGTCCGTGCATGGACACCGACGCGTATGATTATACTTGTGGGCGCTCTACCGGGGACCGCTTGTATGTTCCTTTCGACAATTTCCCCGCGGGGTTCGTGCCCCCTTTCGATCCTTTTTTGGTGGAGGTGATGTATTTGCTTTGGAAGCCTTGCCGGCGGACTTTCACCCTAATGTCGTTAGGGCCCCGGCGGCGTTTATTGCGACGTGCCGCCTTAATGGAATCGAGCCCTCCTTGGGCCTCGTTTAGGGAGTTCCATGATTTCGTCGGCACCCAAACTCCGGGTCGTGGTGAGCGTGAGGGCGCGTGAGGGAGGCCTCGCCCTTTTTACCCCGCCGACAACAAAATCTACAACTGGAGCCAAAGAGTGATGCGCATGCAATCCAGGGTCGGATGGCCGTTCCCGCATTTTGGGAGTCGGGCTGCACGGGGACTAGACTCCAAGTGGCTCAAATGCAGAGTGGTTCCTCTCGCAAGTCCTGAAGAAGTAGAGGCGATTGTGGCCTTGATAAGCTCTGCGGACAGATCTGCACAGGTCCGCATGATCAGCGTTCGGATGTTGACGAACGTAAAGCTGGGTAGCGCGAGGATGGCAGGGATCCCGGGCTGTTTGAAGTCGGGGATTTTGCCTGTCGTGAACATTCCCCCGCCATCTGTGGAGTTTAGTGATCCTGACTGGGTCGGCGAGTGCCACTTGGGTAGGAACTTTCCGACGCAATGCGAAGAGTGTGGCGGCGATTGGTCGAGCCGCCAGGGTAAAACCATTTCTTCTCTATTTTTGTTTTTGCTAACCCAAAAATACGCGAAGCCTGTGCGCGGGGTCGGGGCGGCGCTGGGCACAGTCCCCCTATTCCCCCTTTTTTTTTTTTTTTTTTGACTTGTACATTTCTGATTGCTTCCTCTCTTTTTTTTTTTTTCAGAGATGCCGGCATCCGGTCTTCGCAGGAGCGCTAATGTTGCCGCTGCTAATGCCGCGAGGAAGACGCGGGAGGAAGCGTTGGCGAGGGTAGATCCCGTGATCATACCGACTGTTCATGTGGGGATCAATCAGGGAGTGACCGTTGCTGCGGCGGGTACAGCGTCTGAGGCGGGGACTTCCTCTGGTATTGCGATCGCCGGAGCGATTACAGAAGATGTCCGCCCCCCGCCAGCTGAAGGCTCTGAGCGCCGCCCTGGTAAGCAGCCAGTAGAGTTTGAAGATGTTCTTGAAGACGTCCCCCTTTCCCGGAAAAGACCAAGAGTGGATGCGCCATCCGAGGTTGTCGACCTGAGGGTCTTGACTCTTCCCCTCTCAACCTTGCACCTCTTTATGAATTCGTGCCGCAGGAACGCGCACGGCAAGAAGCTTCGGCGAGCGCTGACATTCCTTTATATTTTGACGAGGCTTTCTGCGCCGATCAATCATCGCCTGACTGGGGTGTGATGATGGAGTCAGCTCTGTCAGCGGTTCCTCCTCTTCCTATACTTACCAGAAAATGGAGCGCTGAGGCTCGCCTATCCGTGGGGACCGGACTGATAAAAAGGATTGCTCCTGCCAACATCGGCAACGGCTATTGATCCCCGCGAGGCTATGAGGGCCGCCGTCGCCGAGTACGGGATGTCGGCGCATAAGGTAAATATGTTTCCTCGCACGAATTTCCTTTTATTTTCCAAGTGCTTACCGTGTCTTTTTTAGGTCTCGCGTTGCATGCTTGCCGCTTTAGACATCGTTGAGAAGTTGGTGGAGAGCGAACGACGAACGAGCGACGAGCGGCGAAGAAGGCGCGGGAGAACCGGGGAGTTGGTGCGGACGATGAAGGACCCGGAGGCCAAAGTTGGCGACGCCAAGGCTCTATATACCGCTAAAGAAAAGACCCGGGCGGACAAGATAGCGGAGTTGGAGCGCCAAGTTACTCATGAGAAGAATCATCGCAAGAAGGTCGAAGCCGCCCAGGTGCTGTGAGCAAAAGTTGAAAACCGCCGAGGATGCGTCGTCGCCGGTGCCGCTAAGGAACCGAGGATGCCCGTCGGAAAGCCGAGGAAGCTATCAAAAGGGCCGAGGACCTTGCCTCGGATGTCCAGCCAAAATCGAGGCCGCCCTTGCCGAATATAAGGACGGCGCCGAATATTGGAAGGATCTCGGGTGACAATTATGACCAAGGCGCTATCATATGGCGAGGTGTGTCCGTAGGTCGATGCACCGGCGAGAGGGTCCCCAGCTTACATGATATGGCGGCGTGGACTCAGGAGAATTCCTTCAGTGCTGAGCTCATTCAATATCATCCCGTGGTTCCATACTCCGAGGAGGAGATCGCGGAATACCGCGAGCGATGTAGGGTTGATGGTTTACAGGCGGCGGTATTTCCAGCGGCAGTAAAAGAGAACATGCGATCACTCATGCAGGCGATCTTGGATGGGGCCCATACAGAGGGAGATCAGGCAGTTCCAGGTGGTGAGGAGGGGGTGCGGCCAGGAGATTCGCAAGTTGGCCTTGATTCCGGAAGCGTATGATTCTCCTTTTGTTATTGACAGAAACTTTGTTATTGGTTTGTAATATTAACTTTTGTTTCCGGCTGATGTGGGGCTCGCCACCCTGTCCATTTGGTGTAATAATCAGTCGCTACTACTATGTATTCACATCCTCCGCGCCCTTTAGGCATTGGACCGACGAGGTCGATGCCCCACATTTCGAAAGGCCATGAAGCGGTGACGATGCTCGCTCTACGGAGGGTAACCTCGGGTATATCTCGCGTACCTTTGACAGGGGTCGCATTCCCTAACGAATATATCCGCATCCCTCAACAAGGTAGGCCGGTAGTATCCTGCGGTGATCGCCACTTTGTGCGAGGGTTCGACAGGGCTGGATGCCCGCCGCACACTCCTTGATGAAGCTCATGGAGGATACCTCTCTACTTGCTCCGGCCCGACGCAATGGAGCGAGGTTTGGAGAAAGAGCGCCCGTAAAGTATCCCATTTTGTACGACATATCTTGCGCTCGGCGAGCCAAGGTTCTCGCCTCTGTCTTGTCCGAAGGCAAAACTCCATGCTCAATATAATCTTTGACCTCATCGATCCAAAGGCGCGAGGAGGGTTGAATATCCATGACCTCGCATCCGTTGATAGAAGGTTCCCCGAGGTATTCCAAAGGGATGTCGGAGCGAGCGCCGCGTCGGCGTCGGATAACTTGGATAAATAGTCCGCCTCAAATTCGAGTGCGTGGTATATAAGAGAGCTCGCAATATACGAACCGACGACGTAACTTCGGACCGGTCGATGTGCTCGCTCAGCTTTCGAACAATAAATCTTATAACCTCCATTCACTTGATTGACAACCGGTTGTGAGTCGCAAAAGACGTGTATGTTCTCAACTCTCATTGCGAGGGCGAGCTCAAGGCTGCGATGACCGCCTCATATTCGGCTTGGTTGTTTGACGCCGTGAAATCGAAGCGAAGCGCTTTCTCAATTTCTTCGGACGTTCCCGGCTCGAGCAAGACGATGCCGGCCCCGCAAGCTCCAATTCCACTAGCGCCGTCAACGAACAACGCCAACGGTGGGCCGGGCCTCGTGGGGCCGGCCGCTAGGAGCCGGTTTGTCGGGTGAGTTGGTCGAAGGGGAAGTGGGTTGTGTTGTCGAGGGATCTCGGAAGCTTGCTTCAAGAATGAACTCGGCCGGGGCCTCGTGCCTTGATTGCCCTTCGAGGCTCGTACTTGATGTCGAATTCGGTGAGCTCAATTGCCCATTTCTCGGAGACGACCGGCGAGGTCCGGCTTATGTAAAACCCGACGCGGCGGACTATCCGATAGTACAATGATCGTATGTGATGAAAAATATGCACGGAGCTTTCTAGTTTGCTATAACAAGAGAGTAAGCCAATTTCTCTCGCATTAAAATATCGACCTTCCACAGATCGAGAGCCTTCGAAACATAGTAAATGGGCTTTTGAACGGGCTTCTCGGGAGTCCCCTCTTCCTTTACAAGAGCTGCGGCGACGCCCTCTATCTCGAGGCCGCCAAATATAAATAAAGCTGGTCGCCTATGATAGGACTTACTAAAAGAGGCGGGCGACCGGTATTGCTTGAGCTCTTCAAAGGCTTCGGTGCATTCTTCGGTCCATTCAAACCCCTTGCCGCCGCCTTTCAAAATTTTATAAAAAGGAAGGCACTGTCCGCCGATTTCGAAATGAAACGCCCCGGAGCGGTTATCCTTCCATTCAACCTCTCGAACCTCTTTCACGGTCGTGGGAGGTGCCATGTCCGAGAATGGCTCGATTTTCTCGGGATTTGCTTCGATGCCGCGCCGTGTGACCATGAAGCCTAAGAATTTTCCGGCTTTAACCCCAAACGTGCATTTGACTCGGGTTTAGCTTCATGTTGTTTTTTCGTACGTTCGCGAAAGTTTCCCTCAAATCGCTATGAAGTCGCATCTGCTTGATTTGATGACCATGTCATCTATGTAAGCTTCCATGTTGCGGCCGATTTGAGTGTGGAAGACCCGGTTGATCATCCTCTGGAATGTTGAACCCGCATTCTTCAGGCCGAAGGGCATCATTTTGTAATAATACATGCCGCCTCCAGCTCTGAAAGCAGTAAGTTGTCCTTCGTGCTCTTCTTCTCAGGATAATGTTCCGGGGATTTTCACTGAGGGGACCCAGTCTCCGTCTGACGTTGCCTCGCGTTCCTTTATCTTCATCCCTCGGTGGTGATGGTAAAGCTCTACGTTTTCCCAGGCGGTCGTGCGCCGATATTCTAGTTTGGCCGTGTTCACCGTGCCGAGAGGAGGATACGCTTTCCCTCGATGCTCGTGACGCCGAGCTCGCGTTGTTTCCCCCATGTTTGGCCCTTTCCACGGAGGGGCGATGACGTTAGGTCCGGCGTTCATGCCCTCTACGGTTGGGGGAGGATCAATTGCTAGCGCGGGCGGCCGGCGGAGATTAAGATCTCGTTGGTCGCCTTCATTTTCGCCGCGTATTCACCATAACTTCTTCATTCTTGCCGGATCGGCCTCGCTAGGAACCGGCGGGGCGGGGGCCTCTTTGTCCGGGCCCTCGGTGTTAATCTGTCTTCGGGCGAGCTCGCCTCTAACCGAGTGTTTTTCTTTCTTAACTCTAAGAACTCGCGGTAATCGACGGTTGTACGGGCGGGGTCACTCTCACGAGACCTCGTTGGGGCGATCCGCACACCGGGTTGGGTGTGACGGGGTTAGGCGAAGGGTTAGCCATGATGGGAGGTCCGATGCCGGTCGGCAACAAGCTTTCCAAGGTAGCAAGTGGGATTATTGCCTCGACACAAGCCAACTCTAGTATCCTTTTCAAAAGGTAGTTGATGTGACGTGATCTCGCCGTCGATTTTATGTACGCAACACCCGATGAACCTTTTACCCTCCTATAAGCAATCGATCCCAACACGGAGATGCTACAAGTCGAATTTTATGGCGTTCACACCGTCCCGATCAACATACAAATCGGAAAAACGCTAACCACGGCCGTTTTTTCGGTTCATATAAGATTATCCCAATAGTGGTGAATCTTCAAACGCAAGATTGGGATAGTCTACATAAACACATGAGCTATTTTTCAACGGATCGTGTGAAGACAAAGATAACCGATTTGATGATGATAAACTGGAATAACAAACCTTTTATACACGGGAGACGGAGATCGGTACAAGCTGAGCAACTATGGAGTCCACGAAGGTGTTGAATCCTTTGAAGAAAACGTTCCCGGTAACGGAGCCAATTGACGTGATCCGTTTCCGTCAGGTAGTTTGAAAGGAAGACTTGGACGTGGGATATCTGGCCTCTTCGTGGTGCTCCGATCAGTGAGGTTATCGCCGTCGGACGGTGGTGTTTATCGACGTCGGTGATGAGCCCGCGGTGGTAATATGAAATAAATATGAGAGAGAGAACAGTGCTGATAGAAATAAATGTGCAAAAGTTGTTCTATGTATCTCTCTTCTTCATTAATGTCACAGTGGGGGTATTTATAGGGAAAGGATAAAGCTGTAAAAGACTACTCGTGCTAGCGGCGCCGATGCCCGACGGATGGCGCTTGGCCTCGCATTCTATCTAAGCTTATGAACTTTCCATTAACCGATATTCTCATAGGAATGGGCCCGCGGTCGCGGGGCGGCCCCCTTATGCTTATGAGGATGGCGGGATGGCCATCAAGTTGGCGACGTCGCGCGCTTATGCTCAGGGAAAGAGTTTGACTTATGTCCTCAGACGAGTTGACCGGGGATAATGGGACCGTGTCAGGTTCCGTATCATCACCTTGTTGGATTGATATCATGAGAGACTACATCGATTCCGGAAAACTCTCTGATGATCCAAACGAGGCGAGAGCCCTAATAAAAAGAGCTGCTAGATACACTATCTTAAGCGACGTTTTATATCGGCGGTCATTCTCTAAACCTTTACTAAGATGTGTGCGACCTGAGGAAGTTGATGGAATTCTCACAGAGCTGCATGAGGGGGCATGTGGCGGTCACCCGGCTAGCCGCACCCTCGCACAGAAGATCTTATTGGCCGGATATTATTGGCCTAAAATCGCAGAGGACGCCAAGGCATGCGTCGTGTGTCAAAAATTTGCGGACATTCCTAGGCTGCCATCAGTCGAGCAAAGTATCGTCGTCGCCGCTTGGCCGTTCGACATGTGGGCCATCGACCTCATCGGGCCATTAAAAAAGGGCCACTATGGATGCGAATATGTGGCGGTCGCCGTCGACTATTTCACAAAATGGATCGAGGCCAAGGCCTTGGCAAAAATCAACACCAAGGACATAATCTATTTTCTACTCGACCAGGTATGGACTAGGTTCGGCGTCCCCAGGGTAATAGTATCAGACCACGGACCTCAATTCAGAGAGGAGTTCGACATATTCTGCGGGGAGAATAACGTCAAGTATTGGCAATCGTCAGTATGCTATCCGCAGGGTAATGGTCAGGCCGAGAACGCAAACAAACAAGTACTCAGCGTGCTGAAAAAGAGTTTGGGTGAAAAGGCGGGTAAATGGCCTGATCACCTCCCCGCAACTTTATGGGCGCTCAGAACGTCGCGAAAAACAACTACGGGGGAAACTCCATTTGCTTTAACCTACGGATCTGAAGCTATGGCCCCGGTAGAAATGGCCCTACCAAGTTTAAAGGGTCGCACATTTCAGCGAGACGGATAACCCTCTCAAGAGAAAGCTCGATCTTGATTTAGCGGAGGAACGGCGGATCGAATCATATGGGCGTCTGCTCAATTGCAAACAGGCGGCCAAATGTCACCACGACAAGCACATACGTGATCATCACTTCGCCGTCGGAGATTATGTTTTGCGAAAGAGACAGGCCACTGGCCACGAGGCCAAGAAAGGAAAACTATCGAAAAGCTGGGAAGGCCCAGTGAGGATCGCTCGAGTAGTCAAGAAAGGTACCTACGTGCTAAGTGATAACCAAGGTCGCGAATACAACCGACCTTGGCATGCAGATAATCTGAAAAAATATTACATGTAGAGCGTACATCTGCTACGTGCGAGCAAAAGCATGCGGAGAATGAAATCAATAAAGGAAAATCTTCATTCAAATAAAGGGAGTACAAATGTTTCCAGCAAAACTGCGGCCTACAACGCCCCACGGTGGGCGACACAAAAAAAAAAGCCTAATGAGTGTACCTATAACGATCCAATGAGTGCTTCGGCACCCTGGCTAAACTACATAGTTTAGTCATCAATGAAGCAAAGGGGAAGTGACGATTGCGGTCCATAGAAACTGCAAAATTAACCGCCTCGCGGTGAATCAAGATCCCCCAATCGATGTCAACCTGGTGATCATGAATAGCGTGCAAGAGGAAAGCTTCGTCTTCACTAACAGCCTCGCTGTCTATAGACAAAAGGGCGCGTGAGTTGATAAACTTTTTCCACTCACGATTGCTGCGAGAAAGATCGGACGCAGGTCCCAGTGCATGAGGCCGTTCAGAATCTGGAAAAAGCTCGCGGATTGCTCGTCGTAAGCGAGCCTGTTTACTTGACTCATCGGCAAGGTTCCAAGCGAGCTCATAATGGGATGAGGGATCGATAGCAGGTATACGCAAGGCACCATTAATAGCTTTCGGAGTAAAAGCAACCGCGACGCCACGAAGGGTAATGCAGCCAACAACCCCTTCAGATGCAACTTCAGATAAAATGGAGTAGAACTCCCTCACCATTGTAAGATTGGGAAGTATTGATGAAGGTGGTGCAACAAAATCGGCCCACCCAGAAAAACATACCCGCAGCAGGGAGCCGTCACCCTCAACCTTGCTCTGATTTAAACCCCTCTCCCTTACAGGCACGACCCATTCAAAATAGCGCCAGAAATGATCCTTAGCAACAGAAGAGGCAGTGAGGAAAAAATGGGATACATCACGCATGGGACGAGCTTTCCACACTCGCACTCCACCCTCTCCAGATGGGAAAGACATAACTCCAACAGCAATGATGTATGCAGAAGAATGAGAGAGAGGAATGAAAATGAGGTTAGGCTTGCCTCCTCCTTTTATAGCAAAAGCAGGAAAAAGGGACGGCCACGATCAACACGATCCTACGGTCGGCCTTCACGCGGTTTATCCAAAATTCAAAATTCAAAAAGCGCATTTAATGTTGTCAGATATCAGGGAGAGATTCTAGCCTATGTTTACGCCACAGTTATCAGCCCGGGATTATAGGCCACTTTGAACACGCATGCGCTGCCAGTGAACTGTCAAATCGATTCAAATCCCTGAATTCCCGGCAGCACGACAGTCGAGAAAAGTTAATTCACTCCAATCAGCTTAGCTCCCAAGTTTCAAGCGAGCGCTCTACTCCGCCTCAAACTTAGGGGGCCGCATCCAGAAAATTTCAAGCGTAAACAAATCAAGCAAAATACGGCTCGCCTCCAGCAAGGGGGCCGCGTAAAGCCTTGCGAAATCTAGAATATTATTCACCACAAATCCGCAGCGACCGAGAGTTGTACAAGGTTGCGACGATGATTTGTTTCGCTCAAGTCTCCTCGGGCCTCGCCCAAAACAAAGGGGGATGGGGAAATTTTAACGCTCCGCATACGACACAATTTAGCGACTGCCAACTAGGTCGCTGGCATCCTTGTCCCAAATAAGGAGGCCGCGATAGCGATTTTCGATCAGTTCTCAGCTCTCAGCTCGCCCGGTCTAGTTTATTTTAGCAAGCTCAACGAACCTCGCCAAAATAAAGGGGGCACACATACGAGACAAGACAAGATTGCAGGAAATAAATCAAAGAAACAAGTACAGTAGATAAGTCAAGAGGGCCAAAAACGGCCACAAGCCAAATTCAACAAGCCAAGCATGGCCACAATGTCGGTGCGGAAAATAAAAAGATAAGTTAATTATTACAAATCATCAAATGAGGACGCCAAATAGTTCAAAAGACAAACAAAGTTGAATTATTACAAGACTGCAGAAAATGATTTGAAACAAGCCCAAAAACGATTAAACAGAACCAGGAGGAGTATCAATATACTCGTCGCCGGCTTGATCATTGGCAGCAGGAGGATTTCTCAAAATGGCAAAGTTGACAGGATTCACTGGAGGAGGATCCCATATCGGGTCGCCACGCTGAATCTGATTAGTCTGGATGGCAACAATGTGGTCCGCCGCATAAGGAATATCGGGGTGAAGGGCCAGTAGCTCGGGGGTTCGCTGAGACAAGTCGATCCACTGAAGCATTTCCTCAAAAGTAATGCTCTCCCTCCCATGGTAGGCCCAAAGACAGCGGGCGAGATGGTTAAAGCCTTGGTCAAAGCTCGCCTCTTGGTTACCAAAAAACTCGTCAGAGAGCTTGTAAGCATCCACAGCCGCTGGGCCCGCTTCCTCAGTGGCCTTATTTGCAGCAGCAAGCTGCTCCTTCAAACTGGCGATCTCCTCACGTGCGGCCACTAACCCCTCAGCAGATTGGCGAGCTTCTTCTTTTAGAGCCAACACCTTCTTCTGCAGCTCCACATCTAGTTTGGCGCTCTCCGCCATATCTTTCCTCATCCGATCAACCTCGGTCAGCGCCTCCGAGCCCTTTTTCTCAGCAACAATCCTACCTTTCTCTGAGGCCCCAAGAGCCGCCGTTACTTTCTTCAGTTCAGCTTTGCGCTTCTCGGCGGCCTCAATCGCCTTGTTTATGCGGGTCCCAAGCTGAAAGAGAAACAATAAGTTATAAGCTCGCCAGATATAAAAAGGGAAAGAAATGAAAAAAATACAAAAGGCAAAAACTTACCATTGAGGCAGCAATTCCAAACTGGCCTGAGAGATCTTTGAGCTCGGCGACCTCGTCACCAACCGGGGCGTCGTCTTGAACAACGACATGATCAGTAATGCCTCTCCCGATCTCCAGCTGAACCCCGTGCGGCGAGTCCCATACGAGGCGACCCAAAGGGATAACATCAGCAATAGCCTCTCTGATTTGGCTCGCTTTATGCATGTCAAGGCCTTTGGTGAAATTGGCATCTAACCACACTGCCTCTTTCCCCTTATAGCCATGGGGCAATGTCCCTGCCGGCAGCGGCTCCATCCCCTCGGGGACCTCTTCAACAACAGCCTCAGCAGCTCGCTTGTCAGTGCGGTCAGATCCTTTTCCAGCACCGCCAGCAGTTTTGGTTTTCTCAGTCCTGGATCGCTTCTGACCCTGAGACTCCTTGGCAGGTTCATCAGCTTGCGATCTTTTTTGGGCCACAGTTTGGCTTGAGCTCGAAGGTTGGGGCGCCGCCGTGGTCTTGGTCGGATCATACGTCTCATCAATAATAGATGCGTCTACAGTACGGGGAATTTTCCCCAGAGCTTTCTTCAAGGTCGCCTGACGGGTTTTAGCTTGCTCATCAGCGAGCCTCGTCCTATGAGCCCGGCGTTCAGTAGCGTCCATGCCTGCACGAAGAGGGTTCGTTAAAAACGGGTCCCAAAGAAAAACAAATGACAACTTATGAAATAAGTAAATAAAAAGCAAGGAAAGTTACAGGGCGGTCTTTCACTCGGGTAGCCTCCACAAACAGCACACTCAGAAGGAAAACATTTGCCTAAGTGGCAATCTCCTACCCAATCAGGGTCACTCTCCTCAGGAACTATGGCAACCAACGGCTTCGCTTTACCCGGGCCCGCAATGCCAGCCATACGCGCGAATGGAAGAGCCAGATCAAGAAGATCGACCCAAGCAACGTTCCTCAAAGAGGCCTCGACCCCATCAGATTGTATGAGCGTCATGAATCCTTTGATAAAACGCCGTTCTGTTACAAGAGGCTCGTCGATCGGGAGGGTAGATTTTTCCATACGCTTTTGGGCCTTAGGAAACGGCCAGCCAACCTTGGACTCCACCTTAAGGATCCGCTCCTGCCATCTATGAATCTTATTTGGCAACAGAAATAGTAAGCGAGGCGTCTTGGTCCTCAGTGATATTTGCCCCGGCAGGCCCGTGCCGCAGAATAAATGGAATTGACCTAGCAAAGTCAGGGAAGGTTCTATCTTCATCGTCCTACACATCACAATAAAGGCCATGATCTGAATGACGGCCCCGATGGCAAAATCAGAGGGCAGAGCTCCCATAAGCTCGCAAATCCTAACAAAGAAAGGATCAAATGGAGGTCTGAGCCCCGCATAAAAATGATCAAAATGCAGGATTAGGGTGTCATCTGAGCGGCGGGCACACACGTAATCCTGGCGGTCCCCAGGTTTAAACTTATCTTCCTCCTTCGAATGATCAAGCAGGGAGAATCGGTACACACTTGTGTCGATTTTAAATCGACGACAGATAAATCGGTTAAGATCGTCACTGTCACGAAGTTTCGCCCACTTTTTCTCCAGCGCCTTCTCATATTCCGCCAGGATGGCGAACTCTCTTAGCGCCTCTGGATTGTTGGGTGCTGTTTTCTTTGCTTTGGAGGCGGCCTCCCCAACAGTAGTTTTGAGCTCCCTCTTCCTCTTTGGTTTCTTAGGGAGCTCCCAGACAATCTTGCGAGGTAAAGGGGCGTTCTCGTCCTCACTCGACCCCATCAGCTCATGAAGAGCGGTGTCCTCAATATACGCCTCGTCATGATCAGCGGCGCCACTGGGGCTAGGATCGGCGGCCTGCTCTTCAGCATCAGACACCCCTCTTTCACCAGCCTCGCTAGTGCTTGCCCTTTGGGCTCGTGCCATTTCCTTGCAGCTTTCCTTACGTCGCGGGGCGGGGTCAGGGAACATAGAATCTAAGTCGAAAGGATCGTCGACTGCTCAAGCTGCGGCCCCCCGCCGGTTATCTATTCAAGCAAGTCGCCCCCGGCGGACATTTCGGGACTAGAGGGGTCATCATCCTCTTCCTCATGGGCGTAATCATAAGCCTCCTGCTCCTCGTCGGAGTCGCCTCTTGCAGAATACTCTCCGTCAGACATCCTGCAAAAACAAGAGGAAAAGGTGGAGCTTTCAGACCTGGGATAATAAGAATTAAACCAGGAAGGTAATCGCACCCATCTCGACGCCTTCCCCTCCGTTTTTACAGGAGAAATGGAAAGCAAATTGCAGGGAAAGGGGAATGTAAATTCAATAAACAAACGCGCCAAAGCCAAAAGATAGAAATTTCTGGGCTAAATCGCCAACATTCCCCTCTTTTCCAGAAAAAACCACCCCCACAATAAGAGCACCGACCCAAAAAGCCTCGACTTTTTCTTCAAAAACATCTTACATCTAAACACATTGCTAACTAACAAATCAAATTCCATAAAAAGCTCGAAAAGCAAACAGAAAAACACAGGAAAATGGAAGAGGGAGGAGAATTTACCTGTTAATAGGAAGAAAATGAAAAGAGCAGCCTTAAAAACACGCCGGAGCCTTCAAACTCTCGCCGGAAACCTCGAAGACCACTTCAACCACCGCAAAATCCTCACTGCTAACCCTCGCCGGAAACCCTTGTTAATCCCAGAAAGAGGAGAGAGCACTTGGAAATTATGGGAAAATAGAAGAGGGAAAAGTGAGGAGGTATGAAGGAGGCCAGCTTTATATAGGCAAGAAAGTTGCGATCGTGGGGCTGGGAGTTGATCCATCCAACGGTTGGGGTTTGCGCGGTCGATTCGAATTCCGAAATTCAAAAACCACAATCATTATGGAGGCTAATCAATGCCCACGTGCCTGCTCGGGCAGTTACCAAAGGCGTTACTACCCACGCAATAACAGTTATCAAGGGGGCCGACGTCAGCCACGATCTGACCAATAAACTGCCCCAGTAATCCTTGAACGAGTAGATAACCTCGCAGACGACGAGGTCGCAAAAACAGGCCCAGAGTTGCTTCGAAGATCGCTTGCTTAGAAAGCACGGTCCTTAGTGAACAAGTCGCATCAGACGACGAGGTCGCAAAATAGGCCCAGAGTTGCTTTGAAGATCGCTTGCTTAGAAAGCACGGTCCTTAGTGAACAAGTCGCATCAGACGACGAGGTCGCAAATATATTGTTCCTGAGTTCACTACTCCACACTCGACATTTTCACGAAAAATGACCAAGATATGGAGTAGGGGGCCATTGATGATACAAATTATATCGCCACCATTTAGTCTCGAAAACAGCCTGAGGAAGGTCTGCGACTACATCTTCGGCGACGTCAAATGGTATTAAGTCAAGGCCGCCGCCAACGACCCTTCCTAGAGCTTCGTCAGAGCTAGGGGGCCGGTGGACGACCATGGACACAAGGCTCTCTTAGGGCCGCACAAGACTTGAGAAGAAAATAGGGAGCGAAGGCCAGACAACGAAGCTGGCGGCCTTGGCGACCACAAAGGGTCGCCGCCTGGATATTACATCCACTTGCTGTTAGATATTTAGTATTTGCTTAGCTATTAAGACTAGTGACTAAGCTGCTTCACACCGCCGGTCTTTTGCTTAGCTCCCAAGTAAACTCTTCCTATAAAAGGGAGTCTTGTGTAACCTAACTGATAGACACATTCTAATAGAAAAACATGCCAAAGCTCTGTGAAAACAACTACTCTCACCCTCCTCCTCTCGCCGCCGCACATCTCCAGCCAACATATAAACAAATCACTCACAAATAAGCCAGATATCCACTAAATAAACACCGCTAAGCCACCGTGACGATTTCTGCATCGTCATGTGACAACTAGGTTTGTGGAGCAAGTAATATGTGTCAAAGATATGTGTGGCCCGCCTCAAACCGGTAAAGCCTCTTTTCTTTCTATCTAAGGGCCCTCGAGGATCCACAAAACCTTTACGTTAGTCATCCAAAGTTATTGGTTTGTACCAAGTTGGTAATGTCCTTTTCGGCCACCTTTCAAGATTGTGGCTGATCTTTACGTCCTCGAAGTGTCTCTAAACTGATTCAATCCATCGATGCCCTAAGACTTGGCACGAGTTGGTTAAACTTGTTTCCTTATCTTATCACAGTAATCAAGGGAACCCTTACCACCTCCTCATCGTGGCTGCAATCATGGGGATCTCCTTGCATTCAGCCCACATTCCTATATTAATCGTCATGATGGTTTCATGTTTCAACTCCATTTATACAAATTAACGTCTATCACTCACTACGGCATATATCGAATAATCACGGATACATTGTCTAATACCCAAAATACTAACAACACATAACTACATACGTTGACTTGATCCCCCAACTGTATTAGGCAACCATAACAACCCGACCGTCTCTAATAAACAACCCTGGAGGATTCATCTTCCCAAATTACATATTCCTTCATGGTGTCTTGAATAACGACATCACGACCGACTATAATATTTCCTTTTTAATATTTCATATAGCCGTATAAAACTACATAAAAATGCAGTTGGTTGAAGTTATATTGAGAATGTTGAATTACATAAAATATTAATTATTTACTTCTCCAACAGTTTAAGCTTATGAGAGAGATAGTAGTTCAACTGAAAATATTAGGGTCCAAAAGTGCAAATTGAAATCTTGTGGAGGTTGAAGTTGAAATATCATCCATGAGAAATTTTATGGTGCAACGATTGTAAGAAGGTTATACTAAGTGGCATACTTTAGAGTTTTTCATTTTTTAATCTCTTTCATATAATACACTAGCTTGTATCGTGTGTAAAATATTAGAAATAAATAATTGTAATATATGCAACTTGATACAACCTTCATGCAACGGTTGTATCGTAAAATTTGCCATCATACAAACATTGCAAAAAGTTTCAAGATTCAAAGCAAATATCTGCAAGTTGTCCTTAAACAAATGGAGAGTACTTTATTCATTTGGTTTTAAAATAATGGTAATACAGTACAGAGGGGTACTCACAATAATGCATACACATATGAGTTGGCTTTGAATGCCTCATCCGTGATGAAATCCACTCTTGACTTTAATTACTCAACGCTTTGGTATTCACGTTATATTAATCTACCACGTCTTTACACGTGTACGGTCAGTATTTCCAATTCTAATTATTATTACGGATGATTCTAATGCAGGGAATCCTCATTGGAGTCAGTCGTCAGATCTATAACGTGTATATAAGATAAAAAAAAATTATAAAATAAAACCAAATTATATCACTCGTAATAGGTGAATGATGGTGACAATACACTGGTATTACCCAAACAAATATTAATTGGTTGCTTGTAGGAATATGTTCAAGTTAATGATGATATTTGTGGGGTAGTAGTGGTTGCTTGTGCCAATACGGTACAATTAAATAGGACTATTTGTTGCCACTTGAAAGCAAATGTGTCGGTGGAGGGAAGTTTCCTCTTTTACTGTGGAATCAATTGCATTATTGGTTTGGACATATACAAAAATATAAAATGGTTTTGTAGTGCTGAAATTTAATAGATTGGACTTCAGTAGGTTTTATAATTGGGAAATTCTAACATAATGACTCTAATATAGAGAGTGATCCGTGTGGCATGATCCCGACCACATGCTTTATTGCGAGAATGAATCAGTATGGTCATTCAGGATCATCACGCCACACCTGCCACTTCTCCACGTTAGCCTCCATTGGTAAACCTCCCTTTATAATTTATTAGATTAGAGATGTACTGTAGTTGGGCCATAAACTTTGGAAGTTATTGTGTGGTATCTCCACACGGTGTGATGACATCGTGTGGTATTTTTCAGACCACACAATTTTATTCTGTATTTAAACTGTTTGATTCTGATCGTTTTATCTGTCACTTCACATCAAATTTCACCACCACATAATAACTTCCTCATAAACTTATACTAGTGTGCACGATTATTTCATCTTTCTAGTGTTTCTCTTAGTTAATTCGTATTAAATATAAATATATAACTTATTTTTTAAAGGGAAAAAAAGTAGCTTTCTTATTAAACCACGTAAAACAAACGAGGGTTTACGACTGTTTGAGAGGGAGTCGGGCCCTAATCCACCAACCCCACTAATGATAAAAGGAATGACTAACAAAAGAAAAAGTATAGAAGTAAACAATCAGAGACATTGCACCTTAATGACGAGAGATCATCCTCCATGGACCGACTGCACACATGCCAATGGATCCGTCTCAACAATGATCCGTCGACAGAGGTGGCGCCACCTTGCTCCAATTGGGTCACTTGACCCTCAAACCAAAAAAAAAAAAAAAAAAAAAAAAAAAACTATAGGTATTTTTCACACTATTTAAAAATTTTATGTATTAATATCTACTTACTGACCCGTTAATTTTTTTAAATATTAACCCTTGACCCATAACTATACATATATATTTTAAATAATGCATTAAATACTTGTAATACGATGTGTCGTTCTCGATCCCTGACCCGTGTCACATAATTTCTGCAGCCGTCCCTGTCCGTCGATACCCTCTAGACGCCGCAGGGTAAAGAGCCTGAAGGATCTCCCCAAACTCCAAGGACTCAACATCAAGCTTACCCGTGATCCGCTGCGAAAACTGTATGTTGTTGCAAACTTTCATGATTGTATCGAATCAACACTCCAATAGCCGATGCGCCATCGACACCAGCAGGATCTGTATCGATGGCACGTGGGTACACGTCAGGAACAAATTAATAAAATTTGAAAGTTAAATACGTTATCACTTACATATGTCTTGAATACGTATAAATGTAAAAACCATATACTTTCATACGTTATCGCTTTCAATCATTTGTATT
The DNA here is from genome assembly GCA_036785695.1 of Gentiana straminea. Lineage (NCBI taxonomy): Eukaryota > Viridiplantae > Streptophyta > Magnoliopsida > Gentianales > Gentianaceae > Gentiana > Gentiana straminea. The sequence goes on along the minus strand of JAVUPR010000099.1, from coordinate 2,105,262 downwards.
CATATATTTCAAGCCTTATGGGCCTTCAAACAAACAAGATCAACACCCAATGAACACAGAGCCCAGCAGTCCAATATACCAAGGAGCTGGCCTTGTGGGATTTCATCAACACAACCGGAAAAAAAAAAAAAAAAACGTAACACCGTATTTTTTTTTCAAATTTTATCTTTCGAATTTTCTTGTTTTATGCGTTTATTTATTCTAATTTCATTTTACAAAGAACATTTTTTCTACCCTAATTTTGTCAAAAAGTATCAGATGTATTTTCCGACAGATATTGAGTTTAGAGAACTCTTAACACATTACTCAAAGATAATCAAAAAGAATTTTCTTTTGCACCGAAAAAACTGACCGAGAATTCTTAGTTGCAAACAGATTTCTCTATGAGTTTTATGTGTTGACGCAAATGGTTTAACAACTTCTTCTCCGTATAATTCCATTGTATTTCTCTATAATTTCTCAGTTTTCTTTATAAAAAAAAAGGGAATCATGAAGTCCCGTAGAAACAAGGAAATTAAATTGAGAAGATGGTCTCCTTCGAATTCCTCTAAAAGTCCTATAAGTGGATGTTGGTGTGTCATTGACGAGAACTTGATACGATACCGAGAAGTAACGTCACATAACATAATAAGGTTAACCAACGGACGGGAAAATCTCATTGCTTGCAGAATTCCTTCATAAACCCGCCCGACACGATCGTATGCATTCATCATGTCTAGTTTAAGGCTATCTGCCACATCCCCATGCACCAATTTTCGTTGAATGAAAGGTATTAAATGTTTTTTTTTTGAGGAAAAAAAGGTATTAAATGTTGTGACAATATTATCAATGATTAGCCTTCCTCGTGTGAAATCTAATTAAGATTTAGAGATAATTTATGGGAGCCCCGACTAAAACCAATTCGCAGTGGTCTTGATATAAACATTTATAAATTGGATTGCAAAAGCTAATAGTAATGGGCTGATATTCAGAAAGATGTATATGATCTTTCCACTTAGGATTAAGAACAGTAATTGTTTTGTTTATTATTGACGATGCTAAATAATGCACCACCAATGAATCAGGGCCACGCGTAATCTAAGGATGAGCTGTAAGTAGAGATCGAATGATCGTGACTTGTGGGAAAGGTAATGTTTTGGGTGTTTTATGGGCCGAGTCCAAGAATGTATCTTGGATTGCCTACGTATCCTCGTGTGAAAGTCGGGAATCGAAGCCTTACGTAGCTCCCGAGCTATGTATTTATAGGCACATGTCCTTCTTCTCTCGCCCTAAATTTAGGTTTAGTACATTGCGTAAATACCCTTAAATGGGCCTTGCGCTCCTTACCCAAGAAACCTATTAGAAGTGGGCCCATGGCCCCGGACGAACTCCATGGTATCGTCTCGATGCACACCGATGTAGATGTCCGATATCGGACACTTGTGGAACCTCCCCGAACAATGGCCTTCACCGGCGTATCCCAAATCGACTCGATGTGGATCACCAACACGTACTTTTCCACACGCCGGTGGGCCGGCCAATCATAAAATTCCACGTGGAGGAGTAAATCCTCGTATCATCATAAGCCCCCCAGATCGGAAGGAAGCTCATCTCGAATGCTGAGGTCGGATCTGAAAATTTGAATAACCTTTCCAACACGTGGTGTTTTTTAGGCGGGAGAACAGCTGTCACTCTTAATTGGTATAGGCGGTTACAGGATGACGTCACACTGTCGGCATTAATTGGTGTAGGAAACGAAGCGTCCCCCTTAATGGGCCACGTGGAGATTTGGCCCTTGATTCTCGCGCTGTATAAGCTATAACTGCCACCATATCGCCCTTTCAAATCACTTTGAAGATTTTGTTTATTTATAAGGAGCCCAAGATCTTGAAGCCTCCCGTTTGCCATTCTTTGCTTTTGTTCTATCAGAAAAACCGCAAGTAAGCCCTAATTCCTTCAAATTCTTTTCTGTCTTTTATTTCTTGCATCTTTTGTTAAGTCCATGTCTACAGTAGCGAGAGCGACTCACAAAACAGGGGAAGAAACGTCGTGGTAGAAGAAGAATCTACGAGGAAACCATTTCGAGCGCCCCATTGTCTCCGGTGAGAGGGGTGCCGGTGAAGAAGAAGAGAAGGAGGAGGAGAAGAGGAATCGTCTTCTCGACCCGTAGCCAAGCGTCAAACGAGAATGAAGGGCCAAGGGCCATATGGTTGCATGTCCAATCTCACCCCGAGAAAAGCCAAAGTCATTTGCCTCCGATATGGCATTCCCTACTCTTCGAACATATCAAAGTATCGCACGGCGCATCGCCCGCCCGTGACCCTCCCCTTTGTTCTCGCGCCATTTACGAAGCGCAATTAAAGGAGGGACTTCGGTTTCCTTTCGACCCGTGCCTAATCGCCGTTCTTCAACACTATAAGATCCGTGTCACCCGGCTCGCTCCCTAACGGGGTCCGGAGCGTAATGGGTTTTGTCTTCCGGCGTGTCGAATCGCCAAGGTCGAGTTCTCGGTTCGACTTTTCCGTCAATACTATGCCTTATCGAGCTTGCGGGACGCGGGGTGGTACACATTTCGAAGCGTCCTTTGACATCGGAATTTGTGAGAAAGGTGACCTCATCTCAAGGCGACCGGAAGCCTAATTTTTTCTTTATCCGGCACGGGCTAATTGACATCGACATTCACACCGGTACAAAAGGCCGCGAAATGGCATGACCGACTCGACTCGGACGTCCCCAATGGGTGTGGGGCCCTCGAGATGGTTCATCCCGACATTGCCACACGAAACCCGCATTCACCGTATCCCTATGCCGATATCGAGACGGCCGGTCCGGCGCCTATCTCGAACTTGATGAGGACGTTCGTCTTTTATGTAGGACCTTTATGCATTCTGTCGAGCCGTAACACTATTCATTTTGTACTTTATCTATATTCATTTTATATCGATTGTATCCTGACGTCGATCCCTTTCATTTCTCAGTGGAACATTTCTCGAAGATGGATGCCCTGGGCAAGATGCCCGACCCAAAGAAAACCGATCCTAAGACAATTCAAAAGTTTGGTAGGGATTAGACCGAAGAGTCCGGCACAAGCTTCGGGATCGGCCACGCGCTCTCCGGAGGGCGAGGACTCGCTCGAGCTCCCACACCGCATCCGTGTCGGACATTTTGAGGGATCAACCGGATGAAGCTCGGCGGCGGGACGGACGGGCGGACCTCGTCCCGAGGAAACGACGAGAAGACAACGGCTCGAAGCACGGAGTCGGAAAAGAGCCCCGTAATCTCCCTCCTCGGGGCCCGGGGGGGTCGAGGCCCTTCCCGCCATGAGTCGGCCGAGATGGAGGCCATGACTCCTGAGGAGTTGAGTGACTACCATCTGAAAATCATCCGAGCTGTAAGTCTTTACATTTTTCGTTCGACCACCGCGGCTTGATCATTAATTCCATTGTCAATTTCGGGTCTCGAATTAATTTAAAATTGTTTTGATAGGCTCGGTTAACAACTAAGGTGGCCATCAGTAGGATTGAGACTCCTCTCGTCATGGAGGAACAAAAAGAGACTATAGCCAAGCTTATCGCCGACATCGAAAAGCAGAAAGCCAAAATTGACAAGCTCGACGATCGGCGTGTCAAGCTCGAGTCTAAGTTGGCTACCTCCCGAGATGAGTTATTAAAGGCGCGCCGGGACGCGGTGTTAGAGATTCCGAGCGAGCCAAGATGAAATCGGAGCCGGCAATGGTGAAATCGAGCTTGACGGGGCCATCAAGGATCGTATCGAGCGCAATCTCTCCTCGACGGTCTAACGAGTCGCATGGAAAGAGCTAAGGCTGGACTTCTGTCCTCAAAAGAGCTCGAGAACGACCCGACACCGTTGATGACTCAAGGCATGAAGGGGGGATTCACCATGGCTCTTGACCAGGTGAAAGAGATTGACCCGAACTTTGATATATCCGCTGTGGCGAAGCCCTACCTGTACGATCCCGAGGCCGTCCCTCGTTACGGGAGATACATCAGTGAACTCCAAGGCGACGTCTCCCCGTATGCAAAGTATGTTACCTCTACCTTGGAGGGTGATGAAGCGGGAGATGTCGAGTCGGAGGAGCAAGCTGACCCCGATGTTCCGACCTCAGACCAGCCCCCGCTTAATGCTAACTCCTCCTCCTGCTGTTGCAATTTTCGTTGTTTTTTTAATGAACTTTTCCTATTCGATCTGGTTGTAATAACATTTATGTTTTTACTTGTCTAAACTCGTATTTGGTTATATCGATTCCGTAGACTTGACATTTCGATTTGCATTTTGATCTTTGAATCTGAATCTATGCTTTTCACTGAATGTCTTTGGTTTGTTATTGATCGTTTGTTCAGGGTGTAGTCCTTTTGAACTTAATTCCCTTGAAAATGTTGTCTTATGGGGTGTAGTCCTTCGGACTTAATTCCCCTGCTGGCCCCTCGAAGTGTAGTAGGAGTTCATGCCTCGTAGTACACTTGAGTATGAGTCGGCCTAGCATTGTGCTGCCTTATTGGCTTGACTTGGCTTTTTGGTCGGAGCTCGATTCGACTATCTGCCTTGTCGGGCTTATAAGGACGTCGAATTAAGAAGTCCATACTCGGCTTGTCGCACATCATGGTGTTTTTGATCGAGCACATCGTGGTGCTTATGATCGAGCCGAGTTAGGGATCCATCGTGGGATCGCCGACCGCTTAGCATCGTGGCTTGCGGCATGTCAGGAGTGATATAAGCATTGTCAGTGACTTGGCTTTATTCACTATTTTTGTTTTAACTCCATCATGTCGATGGATCGTAGCTCGGAAGTGATATAAGCATTGTCAGTGACTTGGCTTTATTCACCGTATAGTGTCGAGTTGTTCGGGTCGGAGAATTGATGTCGCGGTCAATTATTGCGCTTTTTCATCTGCTCCCCTTTGCTTTTTCATACGGTCTTGCACATGTAGTGTAATTAAAAAGAAAAAGAAAGCATGCTTAATAAAAGGAATTGAAATATAACGTCATATCGACCCGTTACAATTGATGAGAGTAGAACTGCAAAAGTTACGAGAATAAGAAATAATTTAAACATAATATTTTCTGAGGTTGGTGGCATGCCAAGTTCGAGGCACTGTGCTTCCATCCGACCTTCCTAATTGATATGACCCTTTAGGATGCACTTTCAAGATTTTGTACGGACCTTCCCAATTCGGCTCGAGCTTGCCTATTGGGTCCTGCTTGCTGGCTTCATTTTTCCTCAATACGAGGTCTCCTACTTGGAAGTATTTGTATTTCACCCTCGCATTGTAATATTGAGAAATCTTTCTTTTATAACTGGCCATCCGATATGATGCCATCTCTCTCTTTTCTTCGACGTTGTCTTTTTCTTCCTTTAGATCGGCAGCATTAGTTTCGACATTGTAAGCTAAAACCCGAGGTGAAGCTAGCCCGACCTCCGCAGGTATCACTGCTTCGCATCCATAGGCCATGGCAAAAGGAGTCTCTTGGGTAGCTGAATTGGGTGCTGTTCGATATGCCCACAGTATACTGGGTAACTGAGCTGCCCAATCTCGACCTTCATCTTCCAATCGCTTCTTCAATCCAAACTTAATTTGCCTGTTGGTTTGCTCGACCTGTCCATGGGACTGAGGTCGGGCCACCGATGTCGTTCTGTGCTCGATCCTGAATTCTTTCAACCACTTTTGCACTCTATCATCGAGAAATTGAGTCCCGTTGTCCGAGATCAGATACTTTGGAATCCCAAATCTGCGCACAAAATATTCTCCCATTGAAATTTTTTGATGGTCGAGCCACGATGTCGGTAAGAGCTTTGGCTTCGACCCATTTAGTAAAATAATCAACCGCAACGACGACATATTTGAAATTTCCCGGAGCCCGAGGCGAGAGGTCCGACTATATCGATCCCCCATTCATCGAAGGGCCGGACCGACTCGATGGCATTCATTTCTCGTGCTTGCTTTGGTGGGTTACCACATCGTGTACACAGCAAGCTCTACAACTCATAACCAATCGACTCGCATCTTTTTGCATGGACGGCCGAAATAAATACCACCTGCTGTTTGCACTTCCTTGCCAACATTCGAGCCCCGCAATGATTACCACAGATCCCTCGGTGTATTTCTTCAAGCAGATAAGCCCATTCTTCTTCCGATGCGCATCGCATCCACGGGGTCACAAATGATTTTCGATAGAGCACATAATCAAAAAGAGCGTACCTGGAGGCTTGAAGTCGGATTTTCCTGGCCTGGGATTTATCGGATGGGAGAATTCCATCCTTCAAAAATAATGCTATAGGGTCCATCCATGTCGACCCCTGAACCACTGGTTGCACATCGACTTCATTATAGCTACGTTCTGCTAACATCTCGACCAGGACTTTCCTCTTAGATTTAAAATTCGACGCGAGCTTAGACAATGCATCGGCTCGTTTGTTTTCGCTTCGAGGCACCTGCTCGATATGAACCTCTTTGAATTTCGATAACAGCCCTTGTACCACTCTCAGATAATTCTTCATAGATTCCTCTTTGGCTTCATACTCGCCTCGTATATGATTTACTACGAGTGCGAGTCGCTATAAACCGGGAGATTCTCGACTCCTAACTTGGATGCCAACTTCAAACCCGTGATCATGGCCTCATACTCGGCCTCGTTATTAGTAGCTTTGAACTCGAATCGTAGCGCATAAGGGAACTCTTCCCCCTTAGGACTGACCAATAACAAACCAGCCCCAGCTCCTTCTCTACTCGAGGCGCCATCAACATGGATGGTCCATTGCTCACCTGATGACTGTTTATCATGTTCCAACTGAATCGACAATCCTTCTGCTATAAAGTCTGCCAGAGCTTGACCTTTAGTGGCTGTGCGAGGTAAAAACTCAATATCATACTCAGCCAGCTCGACCACCCATTTGGCCAACCGACCCGACGTCTCGGGCTTCGACAAAATCGTTTCGGGGGCGGTCGGTGACCACGAGATGGGGTGTGCTTGAAAATAAGGTTTCGGTTTCCTCGACGCATGAACCGGACCTAATGCCAATTTTTCGGCGGGCGTGTATCGACCTCGGGTCCATGCAATGCCTTGCTTACGAAATATGCTTGGGTCCGTCCCTGGTCTCCTTCTCGAACTAATACGGCACTCACAGCCTCTTCACGGATTGCTAGATAGACTAGGAGTTTCTCTCCTTCTCGAGGTGAAGTGAGTGTGGGTAAATCCGATAAATACTCCTTCAAATCATCGAACGCTTTTTGGCACTTTTCGTCCCACTGGAATGGACTCGCTTTCTTTAATATCTTGAAGAATGGTAGGGCCCTTTGCGCTGATATCGACAAGAAACGATTGAGGGCTGCCATTCGACCTGTCAACCGTTGCACCTCCTTTACGTTGCGAGGCGCAGGCATGCTCTTCAGTGCCTCGATTTTATCCGGGTTAGCTCTAATCCCGTCCCTCGATATCATATAACCTAGAAACTTACCCGATCGGACTCCAAACGTGCATTTCTTCGGGTTGAGCTTCATGTTTGCGGCCCGCAGCACCTCGAATACCTCTCTGACATCGACAAGAAACTGTCCCAAGGACTTGCTCTTGATCAATAAATCATCCACATAAACCTCCATGTTCCGACCTATCTCGCCTCTCTTGAAAATTTTGTTGACCGCCCGTTGATAAGTAGCCCCTGCATTCTTAAGTCCAAACGGCATCGTGACGAAGCAAAACGTGCCAAACTCTGTGATAAATGCGGTTTTTTCTGAGTCCTGGGGGTCCATGAAAATCTGATAATAACCCCTGTACGCATCGAGGAACCCGAATACCTCGAAGCCCAGTGTCGAGTCGACTAACTGGTCGATTTTCGGTAGCGGGTAAGAATCCTTGGGGCATGCCTTGTTAAGATCTGTAAAGTCAACGCACATTCGCCAGCTCTGATCTGGCTTCTTAACCAACACTGGATTGGCCAACCAATCCGGATAAAAAACTTCTTTCACGATCCCTGCAATCAACAACTTGTCGACCTCTTTTCTTACTGCTTCTTTTCTCTCGGGGGCAAGATTTCTCTTCTTTTGCCGTATCGGCCTCTTTTTGGGATCGACGTTAAGTTGGTGCACTGCTATATCTGCCGATAGGCCAGGCATGTCATCTGCCTTCCACGCAAAAACGTCTCGAAACTCAACTAGGAGGTCGACCAAGGCTCTCATGTCGGGGTGTGGCATCCACTTCCCGATCTGGACCCCTTGACCTTCTTCCTCTTTCCAAACTCGAACCCTCGGTCGGGTCGGAGGAAACCCGGCTCCGATCTTCCTCTTCCTCAGGTATCAATTCCTCAACCAGCACATGCCCAACTCCTTTTCCTTTGATCGTAACCAGACTACAATTCCGGGCTACCTCGACGTCTCTTTTGACTTCATGGGTACCGTACCAGGTGGGAAACTTCATGCTGTTGTGGAATGTCGAGATGATAGCTACGAGATCATATAATGCCGGTCGACCTAATATCGCGTTATACCCCGAAGGGGCCTTAACTACGACATAGGTCATTTCCATTGTCCGCCCCTTTTCTCCGTTTCCGACCGTAGTTAACAAATTGATCGACCCGACGGGGTGGATGGCTGCCACCCGTAAATCCGAATAAAGGGGTAGATAGCGGAATGATGTCTTCATCTTTCAACCTCGTGGCCTTAAACGCCGAATAATAAAGGATATTGACGGCGCTTCCACTTGTCGACACAAACTCTTTTTACTCGACCTCTCGCTTATTACCGCCTCGATCACCAATCCTCTCGCTATGATTTGTGAGAACTCGGAACATCGTCCTTGGGTCCATAACCCACTTCCGTTGTAAACCTGATCTTTTTCGACTCTCTCGATTTGTCCGACGGATGCCGACTCGATCGAGGTCGATCCGACTCGTGCTCTGCAACGATGGTGTTAACGTCATATCCGACACGATTATCTCGATGAGGGTCTTGGTTCTGAACTTCTTGACGGTCATCCCGATGATTGTCTCTGGATGCTGGGTCGGATGACCTTTCCCGCCGATTCCGATTATCTCGACGTGGAGATCGATCTTTCTTTCCATGGTAGCTCTTTCTCTTATACTCCCGACGGCCCTTTGGTTCGTCTTTTTCTGACCTGTCGATAACTTCATCCAATCGACCCTCTTGGATACAGGCGTCGATATCCCTCTTCAAATCAAAGCATTCCTCCGTGTCGTGCCCCACATCTCTGTGATAGTCGCAGTACTTGTGGGTATTTTTTCTTTTCTCTGGGTCCTTGGACATCGGCTTAGGTGTTCGAGCGATGTTCTTTTTGATCATGATGGCCAATACCTCCCCCGAGATCGGTTGAGGGGTATAAAATCTCGATCTTTCAAATTTCCTTTCTTCCCAAGCCGATCCGATATCGGAGCTGTCAGTCGATCAAAAATGTTGGACTTGCTTTCTTCATTCCGACCCCTAGGCTGACCCTTGGCTTGGCTTCGGGAGTCGCCCCTCGAGTTGAGGCCAAGTGAAATGGTGTGCAGACGCACTGCCTCTTCACCTTGGCAGAATTTATGGACTATGTTCACACATTCATCCATATCGTTTGGCATCTTCTTGGACAATTTATCATACAACTTCATATTTCGCAGGCCTCCCACAAAAGCATTAACTTGCAGCGCATCACTGGCATTATGTACCTTCATGGCTTCAAGGTTGAAGCGTCTCGTAAGTCGATAGTAGACTCCCGCTTTGTCTTGCTTGATATTCGTGAGGTGTGTGGCGCTAAGGTGGAACTTCTTATTCCCAATGAAGGCGTCTCGGAATTTTTGTCCTAACGCAAAAAACTCGAGATCGACCCGGGGCGTAACTTATGAAACCACTCTCGAGCTCGACCCGTCGACAATGTGTCGAAAGCGCGGCACTTCATGGCATCATTTGCGTTCCTTAACCTCATCAACGATATATATCGATACAGATGGTCCTCGGGGTCTGTGGTACCGTCATAAGGTTCCATCTTGGGTGGCTTGAATGACTCGGGCATCGTGTATATCTCTATCTCGGGACTAAATGGCGATTCGAGCCATTCGTGACTCGCTCCTTTCCTACAATCCGATTGAACTCATTTCGGATGCTATCCTCGACTGTCGGCGATGCTTTTCTTGTTCGGGGTGTTTGCGGGCGTTAGTCACGCTGATTTCAATCGGGCCTTCCTCACACTCTCCTTGAGGTTCGGCCGGCCTCTTCCCCCTAGCATCATCGATTTCCTTACGACCCCGCGCGTCAGAGGTGTTCTTCGGGGGATTACGGATTCCCTTACCCATAAACGCCGACGCCACCACTCTTTTCGGGGCATCCTCATCTAAAGATGCTAAGTGATCGCCATATCTTGCGGTGGGGAGGAAGGGCGGGGCACAGGTGGATGCAAAGCGGGTCTAGATCCGGTGGGGACTTCTTGAACACAGGGATGGAACCCTGCTTTGGATCCATATCCGTGTGTTCTTCGATCCGCGCATTCTTACTGTTCGTTGGTTTCTTCCTTGCTGCTGGTGCCATTGCGATTTCTTCACCAACTCACCGGTAGAAGGCCCTCCTTCTAGCGCCAAATGACGATGCTAAATAATGCACCACCAATGAATCAGGGCCACGCGTAATCTAAGGATGAGGCTGTAAGAGATCGAATGAGCGTGACTTGTGGGAAAGGTAATGTTTTGGGTGTTTTATGGTTGAGTCCAAGAATGTATCTTGGATTGCCTACGTATCTGTGTGAAAGTCCGGGAATCAAGCCTTACGTAGTTCCTGGAGCTATGTATTTATAGGCACCTTCTTCTTACGCCTTAAATTTAGGGCGGTTTGGTACATTGGCAGAAATACCCTTAAATGGGCCTTGCCTCCTTACCCAAGAAACCTATTAGAAGTGGGCCCATGGCCCTGGACAGAACTCCATGGTATCGTCTCGATGCACACCGATGTAGATGTCCGATATCGGACACTTGTGGAACCTCCCCTGAACAATGGCCTTCACTGGCGTATCCCAAATCGACTCGATGTGGATCACCAACACAGACTTTTCCACATGCCAGCTGGGCCAATCATAAAATTCCACGTGGAGGAGTAAATCCTCGTATCATCAATTATATATGTCTTTCAAATAATGAGAGAGTATTGCATGCTATCTTAATTTGTGTAGATTTGACCTTTAAATAAATCTAGCCCATACAATTTAAATCCAATTTAGAATTAGACGGTGTAGATCGTGCTACACTTAACTCCACGCACGACGGATGCGTGTAAAAACTTCCAAAAGTATATGCATGTCAACTGGATCCGAGAATATTTCACCTGACATTTAATGAAGGGCTTGGATAATCTATGTTTTCAAACCAACAACAAAATGAAATTACACTTCCTGAGCTAAAAAAAGTAGGTCTCGTATGTGCTAGGATGTTTACAGCTAAAAATCTAGCTAGTACCCGGCACAACATCCTCACTAACATTAGTTCTCCAAAACCAAGCACAAGCGATAGTTTACCGGAAGATAGATTTCCAATCTAGCCCTGTATTGTCGTCTTGAAGGCTTTGGGAAGGATTGAAATCGACCCAAGCGTCAACTCTATTCATAGCAAAAAAAAAAAACCGTGTTTGCCAACGGTGCGGAAAAAGAATCTTCCATACTTCTTTTATCTAATCGCAATCTCTCAAGGCATGAAGACATGACTCCGCAATGCTACCACAAATAGACCAGTCGGGGTTGACATCCGGAATATGTTGGGCAAGAAGCAACTTTGTCTTTAGAATACATCTCTTTACTTCATACATTAGAAGATTCAGTTGTTCGTGTCCCTCCATGGTCTATATTCTATTCCAAAAACGATTATGCGATGTTCCCCCAGCCCCTTGATTGATGTCATAGGACGATTGAGCAGAACAAATACCATTCTACGAATGCTTCCGGTACAAATAACCCTTTGATTCGTCCCAAACCGCCCCATGCTAAAGAATACTATTTGCACACACATTCCTCTCCAGGTCGTTGAAGAGTTATTACGAGTCGCACGGTCAACCAGCAAATCCCCATATTTACTATGAAGGAATCTTACTCAAAGCGCCTCATTGTCAATGATGTAGCGCCAACCAAGTTTACAAAGAAAAGCCATATTCATACATTTTGGGGACTTGATACCAAGTCCCGCTGAACCTTGGGAAGTTATTGTGTGGTGTCTCCACACGGTGCGGAGACACCGTGTGACAGCTCCCACACCACACAGTTTATTCTGTATTTAAACTGTGTGGTTCTGATCGTTTCACCCGTCACTTCACTCTTAAATTCTTTCACTACACAATAACTTCCCCCTTACCCAAAATGCTTCAATCTCAATGATGTTCTCGGTTTGGTTTAATTTACCCGATAAAATATCTTCTTGGTTTGGTTTAATTTTCAAAATTTTACATGGTACCTCTATCTCAAACTCCAACGGTCAAAATCCTTATCTCAAATCCTCATCCTCCCTCTATTGTCCTCCACCTCTCATTCCTTACTATCTTCACCACCACAATCCATTTCCCCTCAATCCTATAGAGCCAATCAACCCAATTATCCTCACTCTATCTTCCCCAAAACTCCACTCTGCAACTTTGAAGAAATTCCAAGAAGATCCAACAATGTCTTGCTCAAACATAACCATGTGGGCATCATCAAAACCTTATCTTTCTGATTCATCATCACTCTCCTTTCGTTCATCTTTCAACCCTCTTCATCTCCCCACCACCACCCCTTCAACCCCATCTAAAGATTCATCAGTTTCCCCTATTCGCTGCAATCTTCGCGAGCTTCGTGATCGAATCAGCTCTGTCAAGAACACACAGAAGATCACAGAGGCTATGAAGCTTGTTGCTGCAGCTAAAGTGAGAAGAGCCCAAGAAGCTGTTGTAAACGGTAGGCCATTCTCTGAATCACTTGTTGAAGTTCTTTACAGTATCAATGAACAGCTTCAAACAGAGGATATTGATGTCCCATTAACAAAGATCAGACCAGTCAAGAAAGTAGCTTTAGTTGTTGTAACCGGTGACCGTGGCCTATGTGGTGGATTCAACAACTATTTGATCAAGAAAGCTGAGAGAAGGATTCGAGAATTGAAGGATCTTGGGCTTGATTACACAGTTATAAGCGTTGGAAAAAAGGGTAATTCTTATTTTAAGAGAAGACCTTATATCCCAGTTGATAGATTTCTTGATGGGAGTAATCTCCCTACTGCTAAAGAAGCACAAGCAATTGCAGATGATGTTTTTTCACTTTTTGTAAGTGAAGAAGTTGATAAAGTTGAGCTTTTGTACACAAAGTTTGTATCTTTAGTCAAATCTGATCCTGTGATTCATACATTACTACCATTATCACCAAGAGGAGAGATTTGTGATATAAATGGAAAGTGTGTTGATGCAGCAGATGATGAATTCTTTAGATTAACAACAAAAGAAGGGAAACTTACAGTGGAGAGAGATTCATTCAGGACTAAAACACAAGATTTCTCACCAATCTTGCAGTTTGAACAGGACCCTGTTCAGATTCTTGATGCATTGTTACCTTTGTATCTAAACAGTCAAGTTTTGAGGGCATTACAGGAATCATTAGCTAGTGAATTGGCTGCTAGGATGACTGCAATGAGCAATGCGAGCGAAAACGCGAGCGATTTAAAGAAAGCATTGGCCACAGTTTATAACAGGCGGCGTCAAGCTAAGATTACTGGTGAAATCTTGGAGATTGTTGCTGGTGCAAATGCTTTGACATGATGATTTTCATTTTGATTTTGGATTATACTTCTTGTATTTTCATATAATTGTGATTCTCTATATGGGGAGGATTTGATTTTATTGTACTATTATGTAGAGAGTATATGAAGTATTGAGTTGTGTCTCTAAATTTGCATACAAAAAGACATTCATGCATACTAAATAAGATGGTATATATATAGTTCGTATATATCTATATGTTTTGGTTCATAATTTTATAAATAGTTTTGAAGTTTAAGCTCTTAGTGTTTGTGTGTATGGTGTGATCACTTTGACATATACTTTGATACATTTGCATCCCCGATCATTATTTAATATCGGGGATTCACTAATCGTAATTGATTAGGAACGACATGCAGTGAATGTCATAGATTCACTACTTAAAACGATTTTGATACATTCTTAAAAGGTAGAAATTTCTATCTCCACGAGGATACGTATGAGAAATCTCGAATAAGAAAATCTATTTTTTTTTTATTAAATCAACACTTGTGGTTGAAATATGTGAAGGGTTTTTCGTACTTTATTGTTGGTTGAAATGCAAGACACGTATACGAGGCTAGCTTAATGATTACGCTAATCACGCACTAATCTTATTAATTGGGCTTTAACGGACCTTATTCGAGGCTAGCTAACTCACTAGAATAGAAATAAAAGGTAAAGAAACCTCTAAACAATTAGAGGATTATCCTTCAAAAAAAAAAAAAAACAATTAGAGGGTTAAAGTTGGGCTTCAACAGGCCTATATTAGACTTCTAGCTACTGTATATATAAAATGGCCCAATAAATTTTTAAGCCCAATATTTAAGTATGGAAACACAACTAGGTTGAAATGAGCATTTTATGCATTTTGAACTTTTGATGATTCAAAAGTCTCAAAATCATCTTCAACTTCTTCCCACATCCTTAGTGTTGATTTTCAAGATTTTAGAACTACAAATGCATAAGAATTGCTATAGACCTCTATATTAAGAACAAGAAGTAACTAAGAACCTAGCTGAAAAGACTTTGAATCCTTAAACGACAAACACTACCCTAAAAGGTGATTGACAAAAACCTAAAAGAACTTTGGCCTTCTAAAACACTAGCCTACAAAAAACCATACAAGCACTTAAACCTCAACAATGCACCTTGGAATTTCTCCCTTACGAAATGGCAATCTGTCTTTATCTGCTTAGTTCATTTATGAAACACAGGGGTTCTATGCAATGTAGATAGCTGTCTGATTATCACGAAACAATAGAGCTATTGAAATATTTGTGAACAATTGAATTTCACTTGAAGCCATTGCCATTGCTTTGTTCTCAACCCCAACCAAACTCTTTGACACATTAGTTTCCTTTTAGACCGCCAAAAGATTAAGAATCCTCTAAACAATCACAATATCATGTAACTGACCTCCTGGATTCCAACAATCTTTCCCAGTCTGAGTTTGAAAAGCATGATGTAGAAAATCTTTCAATTGCCAAATCCATTGCGAGTATGGATTGGTTGCTAGAACGTAACGCCATCCATAAAGACTAAAAGTACAACAAACTAATCACCTTCTCATTTGGTGAATAAGTTATGATCATTATGAGATTGGTTAAATCGTTGATTGGTTATTGACTGAGTTAGTTTAACATTCGATTGCATGCTCGCTTGCTTTGGTTCGTATGAAGGCTTTCGTAGTTTGCATACAAGGTTAGGATGTTATGTGTACGTAATAACCTGGAGGTAGAGTCATATGTTTCTCTTCATCTAAATATCCATGAAGATGTGCATTGTCCACATACATCTAATGTAAATGTCTTCCTTTAACAACCATATATGTCAAAAGCATTCTGATGGCGGTTGTCTGCGCAACAGATAAAAACCTACCTGGGTAGTCAACTTCAAGTTGATAAGTGTAGCCTTTGACAACTGAAATATTTACCATTTTTCTTCTTTTTCCTTATCAAGTTAGATAAGGAAAATGTCGGATATTTATATATTTCCTTTTCCTTTCTCGCTTTTTCAACCTCCATTCTTACTCTCACTATATGTGTGCTTATTGATTACATGAATGCTAATTTCAAAGAAAGATTATCATAATAAATGACCACAATATATTTCTTACACTATTAATCAATTTGAATCTCGTATCAATCAACATGTCATACACAATTACTAATCGATAGTGTGAAAACGTATTTTGATAGTTCTTTGTGAAATTACCTCTACTCAATAGATTGCCGTATTCACGTGTATATATATAACTTTTCTTTTTCTTTTTCATTTACAGATTCACTCATCCACTTTTAATGTGGCATCAACAATTAAACCTGGCCAAAGAAAACCGGAACTGGCGAACCGGACCGGTGGTTCGTGTAACCGGCTGTTCGGTGGCCCTGCGGTTCATCGGTTTAGGGACGGTCCGGGTATTTCTGGAACCGGAACCGGCAACCGGCGGTTCAACCGGTCCGGCCGGAACCGGTTGTAACCGGCCAGAACCGGACCGGCTCCAACGGCTAATTTTCAAACGGCTATTTTTTTTTATATTTTATTTTGCAACCATTTCAAAAAAATCCTATAAATACCCCATTCATTTTCCAAATTCTTTACACCTACTTCTCTCAATTCTACACTTCTACTTCTCTATTCTCAAACTCATTTCTTTGTTTGTAATCAAGTTTGTTTAGTTGTTAAAAACAACAATCAAATTTACTTTACGATACCGATTTTTGAAGTTGTTCTGATTTAATCGGTACTTCAATACGGTTTTAGTTATAAGTAAATTTGGTTTGTATTTTATTCAACTTTTTTTTACAAGTGTAAAAAAAAAATTATAATCAAATTTGTTTAAAAGTTAAAAACAACAATCAAATTTACTTTATTATACCGATATTTGAAGTTGTTCTGATTTCATCGTTACTTCAATTCGGTTTTAATTATAAGTAAAATTGGTTTGTTTTTTTTCAACTTTTTTTTATAACCGTTAAATTTATTTAGATTTTGTAAAATGTCAAGAAGGGGTAAATCACCATCACAAGGCCATCGAAATATTTAATAAAACAACATTTATAATCAACTTATATTTAAAACCGAATAAAAAACTATTTATAAAAAACTATATTTACATTCGCTTTGGTTATTTGAAATTACATTCAAATTTAATTAATAATAATTTGTTATTATAGTGAAAAAAAATAAATATTTTCTGAAGTTTTTTTAAAAAAAATTATTAATAAATTTTAAAACCTTGATCTGAACCGGAACGAAACCGTGTGAACCGTTGAACCGCCGGTTCTGAACCTTTAACCGCCGGTTCACTTGAACCGCCGGTTCCGAAACTGGAATGAACCGGGAAAAAAACCGGCTGCCCGGTCCGGTTCCGGGCCGCTTTCATCATTTGTCAAGGTTTATCAACAATACATGCATATACACCTTAGCATTAAAGTTAATTAGTGGACTTCTTTGTTCAGTACACATCGGACCCATGGATAGTATTATTGTTTATCTACCCAATACAGAGCTTCCAATGTCCCCTCCAACTTGGGATCGCATTGTATGTATGATTAGGGCCCATTATTGTTTTCGAGGGACGTCATTGACATTGACGTTCTTATCATTATGAAAACGTCACCATTATCAATTACGTCTCTTGTACATAACGAATATTAGTGATAGTGACGTTGGTAGAAACGTCATTAACAGTGAATTTCAAAACGGTTTTCTAAAAGGCTCTGGAATATGTTTAGCTCTAGAAGGTCAGTAGTCCCGCAGTTCAGATGTAGATCCGCAGCTTTACGGATTCAGATACGCTTATAAATTAAATATATAAATTAAATGATTCTATAGCCATAGTAAAACGCCGTATATAAATTAAATCATATAATCTCTTTATTTATGCAATTATTGAACGTTAATTCCTGTAAGTACGGAAGTTTTCAACTGGCCCAAAATTAAACTTCCACCAAGTGACATTGTTACAGTCAAATAATTTTTTTTTGGCTTTATCTGATTATTGACAAGATATTGAACGGTTTCTTTCAAGGTCCAACTCTGCCAATTATCATCAGGATAACTTATTTTAATGGTTTTATTTTTATATATCATCTAATTGATGCATGTTTATGATTCGTTTGTTACGCAGGAATGAAATGAAATGAAATAAAATGACAGGAATGGAATGAAATGAAATAATTAATTCCATTTTTGCATTTATTATGCAAGATACTAGAATATCGCCATTCAATTTCAACGTTTTTCAACGTTTGTTATTGGTATATAATAGAATGAAAATTTATCATTCCTTTGTTTGGAAAAATAGAAATTTTGATAGAAATAAATTTAAATTTCAATGTTTTTTTATAAGGATATTTCCAATTCTGTATGTTGCAGGAATAGCATGGAATGAAATGACTTTTCCGGTGTTTGTGTATAATTATAATGTAACGAAATAGAACGGAATTTTATTCCAACGGAATCAAACAGTCCATTTTCACTAACTCGGAAAATGTATGGAATGAAATGAAATGGAATGAAAATTGACAAAACACGTGGGTGGTGGGTATGAGCGAGGTGGGGAGGGTGGGTGGT
This sequence comes from Gentiana straminea, assembly GCA_036785695.1. Classification (NCBI taxonomy): domain Eukaryota; kingdom Viridiplantae; phylum Streptophyta; class Magnoliopsida; order Gentianales; family Gentianaceae; genus Gentiana; species Gentiana straminea. The sequence goes on along the minus strand of JAVUPR010000099.1, from coordinate 2,086,963 downwards.
GGTGAAGGAAGGTGGATGGTGGGGTGTGTAGGGGTGGGGTGGGTGTTTTTTTTTTTTTTTTTTTTTTTTTTTTTTTTTGAAAAATCTTGCAGATTTTATTAATAATTTCATCACATTGGCACTACAAAAATAAAAGGATAATGGCATTACATTCCATTCAAAATTACATACCATTGTTACGCAAAACAAAAAATTACATTCCATTGGAAAACATACCACGTTATACATCATTGCATCACATAATTACATTCCATTAAAAACATATCACCTTATCGTACCACAATATTCACCATGTGTCGAACAAAACTATTTTCACTTGCTATGCTTAAGACTAGCATATCCATAAAATGCAACATAATACAAATTACCAGGCAAAATAACTACCATCACAAAAAATTATGTAGCATAAGGTGACATATTTACATGCGTCTATGAAGGATGGCTTATGTTCCACATCTCATGAGCGATTTGGTCACGCCAATCAGTTCATTGCTGTGAAGGTTCGACCTGATTTATTATATCATATTGGTCATCAACTTGTCCATCTAGAAATGCATCCACTTCGCCCATTATAAGATCATCGGGCATTTCCCTCCTAATGAGGTTGTGAAGAAGACAACATGCATTAACAATACGGCTGTGGACACGGATTGGGTAAAATGAAGGACTTCTAAGTAGAGCACACCGCATCTTAATAGCACCAAAGCCTCTCTCAATTACGTTTCTTGCACTAGAATGATTGTAGTTAAAAAGTTCTTTAGAATTACTAGGTCTATGGGCGCTCCCCCCCAGTCACTTCTATGGTATCGTTGACCACGATAAGGTGCAAGAAAACCTTCTTCATGGGTGTATCCAGAGTCACATAAGTAATATTGCCCTACACTCAAATGTAAGTCAAATAAATAAAATAGTGATCACACCAATAAATGTAAAATATATTCTAAGGTCATGACAAACCTCCTGGGACCCTCAAACCATTTTGCATAAGGATAGCATCTCGTAAAACTCGTCCCTCGGCAGCAGAACCTTCCCGGTCTTGTAATACAAAAATGAATTCCATGTTCGGATTGTATACACCCAAGACATTCATAGCTATTTGTCCTTTTCGTGTCCTATAGCATGGTCTAACGCTCATATAAACTCTTACCGGGATGTGTGTTCCATCAAGAGCACCGAGACATCCCTGCAAGTATTCATCATTTTCAAATCCATGGATAAACAATCTACGAGCACTATGTATGATTCGCAAATTGGTGTGCTACTTACTTTAAACCACTTCCATCGTTGGTTAGTTGAATCGGTTGGTACAGGTTCAGGCTTTGCAAGGAGGACACTATGACATCGTATGCAAGCATTCAACACTCTGTGAAAATGCTTTTGTATAGTCTGACCCAATCTCCAAAAAGTAAACTTTTCGGAACGAACTTTGGTGTGATGTGCAATGATATTGAGGAATGTGGCAACCATCTCATTTATGCAAACACTCTTGCTATGCGTTAGCCCCCTACTTTCAAGTAAATCGCACAGAAGTACAAAAGTAGGAGTATCAACTCTGAGGTTATCCCGACAATAGACATTGTTCTCGTAAATGAGCCGTTTGAGGTGTTCACTATGCTTTTGGGCTCTTACGAGACCATGTGGAATATATGTGTCTCCTTCATGTTGTGCACTATAGCTCGCAACTAGGACAAGTACCTTAATCAACTCCAACAATTGCATCCACCAAGTCACAACAACACGAAAATTTCTATTTCTCGTTGACAATGAAGACCATGCCATAAGAGCCTTCCAAGAAGACAACAAGAGAAGTTGAGTTCTACAGAAAATTAAAAATATGTTTGTTTGTACTAAATCAGTATAGATAACAAACTTGAAATATGGACTGTCTTATTCACCTTTACCACTTGTAGCTGATTTCCAAAGTCTATTTTGTGTTAGACTTTGCAGTTTTTGCAGCAACAAAAAAACAAGCATTACTTAGCTAACGGATCAAGTGTATCCGTTCCGGTATACCTCCAAACCGTGGTTTTCTTAGAACAGAACCAAAACAAATTGACTACTTTCCAATAGTAATAAAAAATTGCAAAGAAGATGATCTGCAAACGAATTACACAAACCACATGTTGAATGCATAATAATAAATCTATCGACTAATTGCTTTGCTAATGACAACCCATGTCTAGCTAGTAACATAATATGTACATGTGTTGTGTCAACCAATGGAAATAACATGTAGGCAGCATAATGAACAATGCATAGGTCTATGAATTAGTTGACCTCCAACACCTACTACTCCTTTATTATATCATAAAAGAAACAAATAAACAGGAGCAAACAAACAGTTTAAAATCATTTATTTTATCATTATTCCTTTCTGTTGGACATATTTCAAGTTTTAATGATGAGTGCCAGACTAGCTGTTATAGAGCAAAGGCAAAAAGATGCATGTCTAGATCAAATGTATATGTTTATTAAAGTTTGATCTTTGTATGGGTTTGATCAAACAAGCATTGTAAAAGGTCAGCTGACTTTATCAGTAGACCTGTCTAGGTCAGTAGAGTGTCTAGGTCAGTAGACTTACTAAGGAGCTGCTGAAGATTGAAGGCTGAGGGTTCAAACTCAGTTATTGAAGGCTAAGGGATCAAACTTAGCGTTTAAAGTGAAGGATATGGAATCAGAATTTAGGGAAGTCTGTGATGACCTAAACTTATTACATATACCTTGTGTACAAGGTCTAAGTTCCATATGTTAAGTGGTGATTGGAACTTAGTTATGTTCAAAATGGTGTACTCTAACTTCACAATAAAAAAAGTTAGATGAGAAGAAGTCAGCTGAAGTGTTATTAAAACACAACAGACTTAAACCTGCTGATTGATATGTATTTCTGCAGGCTGTTATACTTCATATATTTGCTGAGTATATTTATCGATTTAATCAAGGGTCACATTGGAAGATTAAAAGGATAAGGATGGATTACAAGCCTTGATATTGTCAACAAATCAATGGTCAAGATAAAAGGAACGTTGGAAAGATTCAGAGGATTAACCAATGGACATAAGTCAAAGGGTGGACAGACTGAAAACTGACAAAAAGCAAACTGATTGTGTCAGTACTAGGAACTGTGACAAAAAGCAAGTCAAGATGGAGACAAGTCTGAAATGGCTATGTTTGAAATTCAAACATAAGTCACAGGATTCTCACCTATAAATAGAAGACTCCTGATTCAGATACAAGTGATGAACAACAAATAATATATTCAAAGCTATCAAGTTTTTGATCAAGAAAATCACCCTGCTGACATACACAGAGCTTAAACTGACTGATCAAGAAATATCTTCAAGTGTAACCAGCTATCAAGTTACATCTGAATTCATCTAGCTGCTGATCATTTCATCCTGATCAAGCTGCTGACAACTGAATCATTTACTTGATTCAATTTTTCTTTTACAAGAAACCTGCTGAAGACAGAGAAGCACTTAGGTGTCAAGAATTGTGAAGAGGCAACCCTACCCTTCAAGGACCAACGGAATACTTTGGAGCAACAATCCTACCTGTTTCAAGTGTTCAGTTTGTAAAGCCATAGTTATTGGTGAAGGACAAATAGCTTAGGGATTTTTGAAACTGCAACCTCAAAGATCTCTAGTAAATTTCCTGCAACATCACAGGAGAAGAGTGGACTGACAGGATTACACCACCTGGAACCACTATAAAATTTGCCTACTTACTTTCTGCACTTACTTTCTGCATTTAGTATACTGTTCATATCAACCTACTGAAACTAGCAACTGAATCACACACTTACACTACTGAGTATCCAATATTTAGTATCACTCTTTTAACAACAAGTAATAAGGCTTAAACTAAATATATTCCGCTGCAACAAATCCAGTAATATCAACAGTCAGCAGACTGCTGAGCAGTTAGAAGGCTACTGACTTTGCTGAGTTTGTTAACTCCAAAAGTTTTAAGTGTTAAGTTTATTCACCCCCCTCTAAACTTAACAAAAGCCTTTTCAAGGGACCAACACTTTCCATTCCGGGCAAACAAACATGCCATTAGTTTGGAAGGATGTAATGTAATGTAATAAAATGGAATGAAAAGAAGTGCATACAATGCAATAGAGTCATTGAATACGTTTGAGACGCAATGAAATGAAATGAAATAAAAGTGATTCTATAATATGTAATATGTTAGATGATGTATGTTGGGGTATAGAGGAGTGATGGACTCGACTGGTGGGTGTGGGATGGGCTAATAAGGTGGTGGGGGTGGGGTGGGAAAGTGTGAGCGTGATCATTGGCCAGGTGAACGTGGGGGTAAGGTAGGTTAGTGACATAAGTATGATGGGTGGGATGGTAAGGGTGGAGTAGATGGTGAGGATGGAGGGAGGTGTAAGGTGACGAAATTTTTTTTCATCGGTTATAAATCTGGGTCGTATAATCTAGTGACAACTTGTTCGAGGTTGAACCCTAGAAAAGATGTGAAATGGGGGGGTGGTTTTATGGTGGTTTAGACTGCACTTGAGATGTTATTTCTCAAGCTGCCTACGTATCCTGTCATTGTTCAGGAATCAAGTCTCCGTAGTTCCTTAGGGATTGTTTATATAGAGAGAGCTTAAGCCCTAGGCCTGAATGGGACGGGTCCTAATTGGACTCTGATTTCGTGTTCCCTGAGGAAATGATAATTACAGTTCAATCCCCTTAATTTAGGAGATAGTCACGTTATTCAAATACTAGATTTAAATGATAAAGATCAAGGCCTTAATGGCTTATGATTCTTTCCATTATTATCTTGATAAATGTGTATTTATCGTTATACACTCTAGCCGAACTGTGGCGAGTAGCCGAGGTCAAGATGACCGAACTACGCAGGTCGCCCCCTGCCTTGTCCTGACCGGCCTGCGGTGGACTGAGGACCAACCTGATCAGCTTTCCTCTTGGGGGCGGAGATCGGCCCTTAGGCTTATACTTGTGCTCATGGTCCCTTATCTAAGTCTATTTTTGTCATTATTCAAGCGTTGTGCGCATGACACGTGGAGTGGTGAAATTTGGCCTCGACATAAGTCCTCAGATCTAGCTGAGCTCTTGAGGTCAAGCCAGATTTGTTTCGGGTGCTGCTCGGTTCAGTTATCTTGACTTGTAGATATTTTGCTCTTATCTTGCCAGCTGGCAGACTTACGTTATAAATCCATTTGAAGTGGGACGGTTTCCGCGGCGTGTTCGGGGTAGATAGGATGAGGTACTTCCCTCAACTCCCCACTAAACGCCATAGGTTTGCATACCAACTGTCGGAGGGCTATTGTGCAATTTACAAGGAACAACTTGAAGGCGGTTGTCTACGGATTTTATCTATGCAAAACAAACAAGTAATAAATTTATAATCCGGTTAACCCCAAGTATAAGGATCGTAGTACTAGTGGTTAATGCCGGGTCGATCTTACGGGGAACTAGACGATGGTGGTTCCTAGTTTTTGTCTAACTAAGTTATGTCACGGAAAACTAAACTAAACAGCGATTAAACAAAACTAAACTGAACATATATGCTGAATATAAACTAGACAGAGGACGAATCCAAAGCTAGGGTAGTTTGGTTGCGAACAAATTACTCTAAAAGTGCAATAGAAAATAAACTGACTAAACAGTTCAAGTCTCAAGGGTTAAATCAAGTTTAATATGGGCAAACGAGTATTGATCCACCTATCCAACAAACACTAATCTCTCATCCCGATTATATTGCGCTTTCTACCAAGTTGTGGTTCATCTTATCAAAGGTATGAATCCTACTTTCGTAGATGATTCGCCTATTAATTTCTATCTTTCGATTTACGGAAATTAACGCGTCATAACATAAACAAAGATGTAAACTTTAACGTTTTAACCTAGATTTTCAACCTATCAACTTTCGTTTGACATAGATTAAAGATCTATTCCTAAATCATGGTGATCTAATGTTTATAAAGACTTTCATCAAATATAAAACATCATACATGCACATCTTTCGATATAAATGCAATTAATCAATATAAGACATGATAAAGGAAACAACTTGATTAAAAACTTACAATATAACCGAAGAATCAAAATTAATGAAAGTTGGATGGCTTCACAATGCTCGTTTGATTGAAGCCTAGCCTCTTAGCATCCTTGAATAGCTTGAATTGTTGAAGTAAATTGCATAAACTAAACTAATTTTATCTAGGAATTTAAGAACATAAAACTGGGAAAAACTGAGTAAAAACGCAGCCTATAGCCGCCCCTAGGGTTTAGGGTTCGAGAATTGTAGAATTGGTGTCTCAATGTGTGAAAATAGGCAAGTATTTATAGAGATTTGAGGCGGTTTCACTAAGTCGGCAATCCGGACGCTCGTCCAAGTGTTCTGAACTCCAATGCAGACGTTCGTCTGGATAGCGTCCAAACTCTCTGATCTTCTTTTTGCACCTTGGACGCTCGTCTGCTCCTTCTGGACGTTCGTTCAGTAAGTTCATGATGCCTCAGTATTGAATTCTTCCTCTAGACGCCCGTTTGGATTGTCAGACGCCCGTCCACTCCTGGACGGGACTTGGACGCCAGTTTAGCTGGAATAAAACTTGATTAAATCATCTCTATCTCTTTTCCTGCCCACTCCATTCGATCATTATCTCTTCTTAAATCTTTATAGCTCGAATTTTAACCCTTTTGATCATCATTTGAGCACGATAAACATACCTATAACACATGGAAAACATCGCAAACTGTAATAAAGTCCAATTAATTATAATTCACGATGAGAACACATAATTTATTCAATATTGCGATTAAGTCCTTAAAAACCTAGTATGCTCAATATTTCCATATAAGGGCCATTTATTATGCAATTAATCCAATTAAGAGGGAAAATACCATAAAATATATCATAATAAAACATAGATTTTCACCCTTAACAACTCCCCCACACTTAGCTTTTGCTCGTCCCGAGCAAAACAAAACGAAAAATTAGGCTCGAGAAAGGAAAACGGGCATCTAAACCAAGTACAACATATATTCAATAACTTAGGTGTTCACCATCGTGTAAGTGCATAGCCATAGGAAACTTCCACTAAAACCAAACTTGAATAACTCAAAGCAAAACTAGCTAATACCCCCTCGTAGAATTGTAATAAATGATACTCATAAGATGTACCCTACAAACGTGACATATCCCGAAAAGGATGATCGAATGAATCTAGGGCCTTTACGAAATACTCGAGGATAATCCCTACAAGATATCTATCGGTTTATACTTGGGGATAAGATTAACGAAAACTAAGCCTTATTCATTTCATAACATATCTTAAGTTGATTGAATTCATTCACTTTAAACACACATTAGGGTGAGCTTTTGCCCTCATAGCGAGAATAGGACATTTCGAGATAATCCCCTACCTTACTCCAATCATAAGGCGGCTTTTTCCTAACTGTCGTGAGCTCTTAGTCATCATAGTGGTATAGGACATACGTGGTATACCCTATCGCACTCAAATCATCGACTAGCTTTCGACACACAAATAGGTTCATTTAAATTTTCAACTTCTCATTTGACATTAGTTACGTGTTACTTTTCACATTCAAACCTCTAGATATTCACAGTATCTCATACTTCGGATCTAAATACAAACTATCATAAATCTCAAGATATATACGTAGCACTAAGCACATGACTTATAAGAAAATCAAAAATTACTAATCCAAAACGGGGTCTAACTTTATAAATTAGCTCATCATTTACTATGGCTTGTGAAAAATAGTGTCAGGTGAAACAACTAACTTATCAAGTACATGAAATATCGCATAGATGACTATAAAAACAACGAACTTCAAATTGAATTGCCTACTCGGGACAAAACAAAAACAAAAGTGTCGGAAAATTTTGAAAAATTTTGAAAAATTACGCTCATTTCGCATAAAACAACAATCTAACGTACTAAACAAACGTGTACGCATAGGTACAAATCGAACTATCCCATCCCCCACACTTAAAAATGCAACATGTCCTCATGTTGTGCAGAAAGTAAAAGGATAAGAAACTTAGCTGTATGCGCGTAGAAAATCGAGATGTTGGTCAGGCCGGAGCATGAAAGAAACAACACTCGCAAAAGCGTCGAAAAAAAACGTCCAAACCGAACTCAACCAAGACTAGATCTGCACTACTCGACAAAACAACAGAATCTCGGGGGAAAACGGGGCACAATAACGTAATAATGTGAAAGGAATGAATGAAAGAGATAGAACAACAAGCGTTAACCAAAAATGATCATAATACCAACGAAATCGCAATCCAAGTACGTGGTGCTAGACAGCTTACATGATTTAAGAAAACATACGCCTACGATAATCAACAGTAGCGAGAAAAATAGAAAGTACAGAAATCATGGAAGCATCAAAAGGAAAGTAGTAGTAGTCATCGTACAACCAGATCGAATGCGTATAAAAGGAAGAAATACATCAAGCAGAAAATGCATAAAAATCTTAAGATCACTCGGGCGGAATCGGAGCATCAGACAGAGGATTAACAGCAGAATCACCAGCAGGGGCATCAACATGAGGAGGATCTGAAGTAGGTATAGCAACAGTGGACGGCGTCGGTGTAGGCTCAGGCTGCGTAGTAGAAGCAGTAGCAGGGTCTACCGGGGGCTCATCCTCCTCATCGTCAGACGACTCGCGAATCACAGCTGCAATCGCCTGCTCAATGTCGTCATCGAAACTATAATCCACCACGCTGTGGGCATAAATCCGCTCATCCCGCGGCGATCCCATCCTCAAGCACACACCGAAGCAAAGTGACAATGTTATTCTGCGCATGTCTCGCCGATCGAGCATCCACCGCCTAAAACCGTGGGCCATGCGCCGAGCCGCATCCGCATCGATGGAGGAATGGTAGGGACGGGAGGTACCGGAGGTGGGGCGGCCTCGGACTCACCCGTAGGCGGAGCTTTTTCTCTTTGAATACCTCTCGGGTTCTTAGGCACCGTGATCCCGCTTATACTCCGGCACTCCGGCATCGATGCATATCTGATGAATCAAATGTGGGACAATCAAACTCCGCTTGTAATTCTTCTGACTGAACACCAACTCATCATAAATCGCTTGGCCAACATCGACATTTAACTTGAAAACCAAAGCATACAACATTCCAAGGTCGCCTATGTGAAAGTGTGTCAAATTATTCTTCGGCAATAAACGACTCTGGATGAAACGGCAGTAGACTCTCCAATCTTCAGACCACGCCGTAGTAACAATCTCCTTACGGTCCCCACCCGGTCTGAGCGTCCAAGCAACATCGGGGCAAACTTTCAACCTCAATTCCTCCAAGGGATCCTGTCCCGAATCCTGCCTTCTCTTAATTTCCTCCTTATAATCCAACCCTTCAAACGCCGCCAAACCATACTTTGCATTAAAAACTTGTGTTGAAATGGGAACCTTAACACCTCGAACCATCACAACCCCTGTGTTCAAGTCGGTTTCCGAAAAATTAGCGTAAAACTCCCTAACCAACGAATCATTCACCGGGGTAGTCGGTATCTTCATCAATTCCTCCCATTTCCTATCTCTCAACAACTTCACAAAAACGGGATCCACTTTTGTCTCTATCACCGCCCGCTCAACCAACATATTCCGAGCGAAATAGTGTTTGGTATAGGCCTCATGTGCTTTAGAGTTGACAAACCGACGAGGCATAGGGATAGGCACGCCTCGGGTCTCACTTTCTTTCGAGGTCCCTCGGTCCTAGGTTCATCGGCATCCTCCCTAGCAACCTCTTCAGCAGTTTCACCTCTAGACGGCTCACCACCTCGGGCATTCTTAGTAAACCGTGCCAAGGGCACATCCAAATCAGTTTCAGACCCCGAGGTGGACTCGTCTCTCAAATCAGCTCTAGCTTGTTGTGATGCCCTAGAGGGTTGCTCTCGGATCACTACGCCCCTATTTGGATCAACTATGGGAGGGTCCAACTCTTTACGCTTTTTACCACTCTCCCTAGCCACACCCTTACCAAACCGCTTCTGAACTCCCTTCACCCGCACCATGATTGAAACTTTAAAGACCACAAACACTAAAACATTTCAAGGCACAACAAAGGGTACCCGTTTAACATCCAAATCGGGATTTTAATTCAACAATATCAACCCATCCACCACAACCATCATCACCACATCATCACAACACCAAAACAGGAAGAAAACAGCAACAAAATGAGATAAATTTCAAGAAAATGAGCCGACCCGAAGATCGAACTCACAAAAACGTGAAAGAAATCAAGAAAAGTCGCTACAAACTTACCAAAGATGGTGAGTAGATGAAGATAATGCTCTGTAGACGTCCAAAACAACCCAAATTGACCCCAAAAATCCGATTTTTCTTGAACAAGGTCGGACTATACAGGTGGCCGATTCTCTAAAAATATGGAATGTTGGGGGATTTGGCTTTGAAAATTGATGAGAGGGTGTCCGGGGCGTCCTATAGCACTTGAAATCGCCCAATTTGGTGTTGAATCAATGGATTTAGGTTGATAGGAGGGCAAAAGTCGGGTGTTGCGGTTTGAATTTCGAAGGAATGAGGGTTCATGGCATGAGGGGGGTATATATAGACAGGTGGTGGACGCTCGTCCAACTCGGCGGACGGGCGTCTGATCGGAAATGTGATGAACTGGACGGGCGTCCAAAGTACCAGACGCTCGTCCAAAGGCTTGATTTGAATACAGGATTGGGGGGAATTATCCGGACGGGCGTCCATATTTTTAGACGAACGTCTGGTCAAGAAGTTGAATACAGGATTGAAAAGCTTGTTTCCAGACGGGCGTCCCATAACTTGGACGGGCGTCCAGGAAAATCGAGAGCCGGACTGGCGTCCAGTATCACTAGACGGGCGTCCAGTCAAGAAAAATGCAAAATTGTCCCTTCCTAAAAATTATCATATAAAACAACTAAATGCGAAACTTTTATTACTGATAATTTAAAATTCAAAAGTACAATACGGAAAATCATGAAAGAACTTGAAAATAAAACAAACAAAAATAAAACAATGGGTTGCCTCCCACCAAGCGCTTCCGTTTTACGTCGGGGCTCGACGAAAGCAAAACCAACTAAGGAAACACTAATCTGCGTAGATCTCGTCCCAATCCACTAAACGAATGAGACGTCGAAGCATGTCGATAGCCGGAGGGAAGTCGTACTCATCCTGCAAACACCAATCCTCACCAGCTACCTCAACACCTCTAAAATGCTCAGCCCGCAGCACTAGTGCCAAATCCGTCAGCATAGGATCATTAAGGATCATGTAAGGACGTCCTATGGCCTCCTGCAACTCCTCAGTCGTGAAATCGCTGCCTCCCGAACACGGTGGAACAATGATAACGTACGTGATGGTCTTAACCTGAGTGCTAATGTCAAAATCTACATGAAGAACTATAGTGCCTCCTGGTCCATCATCTACTGTGATCAGCGGGATTCGACTAATGAGTGGGAACTCCTCAGGGCGAACTCCGTAGAGATCCATATCTAGCAAGCAACTACTGACAGATAGAAACATAGAAGCTTAGTAAAACTAACCAAAATAACATACTAAAGCAAAGAGAACTAAGAAAAACTAAAACAAGATTGGATATCTAGGATGCCCCCTAGTGGCGCTTTTGGTTTATGTCGTTAGCTCGACACCAGTTAAATTCAGCCTGGGTCAGGCCATTTGACTTTTCTGCCCGCCATTACCTCGTTAAAGTTCTGATCAGGATTGTGGCTGCAGAAACGACACTTAACGCATGGGATTAAAGCTTTGACAGTTTTCCAGATACGTTGAACCTTTCCCATGGTCGACTTTCTCCTTTGTAGATTTCTCTGCTGACGTTTGAGTTGTTGCTCCCTTGCATATTCCTCCATATCCCAACTACCGGCTAGAACTTCTTGTGATAGACCACTACCGTTATCCTCAGAAAACAGATTGGGTGAAATTTCGTTAGAGTCTTCGACTTCATTAACACCACATCCAAGGATATCGAGAAATTTAACAATCAAAGGCTTGCCTGTAGGTTCTCCAATGTAGTGTTTGCACCTCTGACCATTAACTCGAAATGGCTGATCTTTATAACCGAGTAGTTCTAGAACGCCTCCAGGAATGATTTTGAGAATCGTAAAGGGCCCGGACCATCGTGTCCTCAGCTTTCCAGAAAACAAATGTAATCTGGAATTATAAAGAAGAACTTGTTCCCCTACTTGAAATTCTCTTTTCTTAATTTTTGCGTCATGGAGGAGTTTCATCTTATCCTTGCTTATCCTGGCGCTTTCGTAAGCCTGGAGTCGGAACTCGTCTAACTCATGCACAATGCAATTCTTGCATCGATGTTTTCCACAAGTTTAGGAATCAAAGTTAAGAAACTTCGTCGCCCAATAAGCCCTATGCTCTAACTCAATTGGCAGATGACATGGCTTGCCGTAAACCATCTGATATGGAGATGTACCCATAGGGGTTTTATAAGCGATCTATATGCCCATAGTGCATCATCCAATTTCAAACTCCCGGTCCTTTTCTATGACTCATTTCACCGTCTTTTCCAGGATTTGCTTGATGCTTTGGTTGCTTCGCTCAACCTGACCGCTAGTCATCGGATGGTATGGTGTGCCGGTCTTATGGCGAACACCATACTTTTCAAAAACTTTCTCTAGAGGTCGGTTGCAGAAATGCGTTCCTTCATCACTGATCAAGGCTCGAGGACATCCATATCTCACAAAGATGTTCTTCTTCAGAAATTTCATGACCGTTTTATGATCATTGTGAGGAGTGGCCACTGCCTCCACCCATTTCGAAACATAATCAACGCAGACTAAGATGTATTTGTTGCCACACGATGATGGGAAAGGTCCCATAAAATCGATGCCCCGTACATCAAAGACTTCGCACTCTAAGATGGGTTTTAAAGGCATGTCGAAACGCCTTGTCGAGTTCCGGTTCTTTGACATCTATCGCAAGCTTTACGAAGGCTTCGTATCCTTAAAGATTGTAGGCCAATAGAAACCGGACTCGGAAGATCTTAGCAACCGTCTTCCAAGGACCAAAGTGACCACCCGTGGGTCCACTATGGCATTGCTCGATAATCTCTTGTTGCTCGGATTCGGAACGCATCTCCTAAGCAAACCATCTTTGCGGATCTTGAACGGATAAGGTTCATCCCAAACGAAATATTTCATATCGAGAAGAACTTCTTCTTCTCTTGATACGACATTTCGGGGTCAAGGTAACGGGCATGAAGGTAATTCACAATGGACGAATACCATGGAACATCGGGGAGCGGCCATCGATCAACATGATGTTTTCTAGAGGAAAGTAAAGATCTATATCTTCGGGATCACCCTTTTCCTCACTTATCATCCTAGAAACATGATCCGCCACTACGTTCTCACCGCCCTTCTTATCTTTGATTTGAACGTCAAACTCTTGGAGGGTCGGTATCCAACGCAAGCGCGCGGTTTAGCTTCCTTTTTGGTCATGAGATAACGCAAAGCGGCGTGACCGGTCCACACAATCACTTGAGCACCCGGCGGGTAACTACGAAACTTATCCATAGCAAAGACTACGGCTAATAATTCCTTTTCGGTGGTCGTGTAGTTAACTTGAGAAGGATTCGGTGTGTGACGGCATAATAGATAGGCCGGAACTTTCCTTCGATTCGTTGTCCTAAGACCGCACCAACAAGATAGTTGGATGCATCGCACATAAGTTCAAAGGGCAAGTTCCGGTCGGCGATATAAGAATTGGGGCGGATATTAACCGATTCTTGAGCTCCTCAAACGCTTGCTTGCGGTTCTCATCGAAATTGAACTCAACGTCTTCCTTGAGCGAGTAGATAGGGGCTTGGCTACTTTGGAAAAATCTTGGATGAATCTCCTATAGAAACCGACATGTCCGAGGAAACCTCGACTTCGCGTACATTCTTAGGATAACTCATCTTCTCAATGGCTTCTACCTTGGCTCTATCTACTTCTATACCTTTGGCTGACACTTTGTGGCCAAGGACTATGCCTTCATCTACCATGAAATGGCATTTTTCCCAATTAAGCACCAAGTCCTTTTCCACACATCTTGACAACACCTGATCAAGATTATCTAGGCAATCACCGAAGGATTGACCAAAGACCGAGAAATCATTCATAAAAATCTCCATGCACTTTTCAACTAGCCCGTCAAAGATTTCCATCATACACCTTTGGAAGGTGGCCGGGGCATTACAGAGACCAAATGGCATCCGCCCGTAGGCGAATGTACCATAAGGGCGGTGAAAGTGGTCTTCTCTTGGTCAACGGGATCGATGGGTATCCGGAAGTATCCCGAATATCCATCCGGGAGAGCGATAGAATGCGTGCCCCGCCAGACGCTCAAGCATCTGGTCAATGAATGGAAGGGGAAAATGATCTTTCAGTGTGACCTCATTGAGCTTTCGATAATCGATGCAGACTCTGTAACCAGTGACAAGTCTCAATGCTATCTCCTCTCCCTTCTCATTCTTCTCAATGGTAATTCCACCTTTCTTGGGAACTACCTGAGTTGGGGATACCCACTCACTGTCTGCAATGGCGTATATGATACCCATATCTAGAAGCTTGATAATTTCCTTCTTGACTACCTCTTGCATGTGAGGGTTGAGCCTTCTCTGAGGCTGTCTAACTCGTTTTGCACCCTCCTCAGTCTTGATTTTGTGCATACAAAGGCTTTTTCATTTTTGCGCAAGACGTTTAACAATTTAAGCTCTTCTATACGAGATAGCTTGGCGAGAGATGATCAAAGGAAGCTTGTCACCTTCTCTTAAAAACACATACTTAAGATGTTTAGGCAACGGCTTCAGTACCAAATCTACGGGAGGAGCCTCTAGACTTGATTTAAGATCGCCACTCTTCAACTCAACATCGCTGAGCTTACTTAGTGGTCCTACTGCCAAGGCTTCTTCTCTTAGCTCATCCTCAAATTCAGCTGCTAACTGATCTAGATTGACCACACCATGATTATTCAGATTATCAATTAGTCGCTCATATTCTGATTCTACAGCTATGACGTGCTTATCCATGAAGTCATCGAAATCATCAAAGGTCTCCTCAATGGAAAAGCCGGTTGGAGATCCAGACGGTACATTGATAGATTTGGAAACACTATAACTCACCTCCTGGTCACCAACTCGAATGGTCACATGCCCACCATCACAATCGATGAGGGCTCTAGCTGTAGATAGGAAAGGTCTTCCAAGAATCAAAGGGACATTTTCACTTTTATCAATATCTAAGACGTACCGATCAACCGGAAAGGTAAACCTATCTATTTGAACTAATACGTCCTTTAGGATTCTGAAGCTTTCTTAGAAGATCTATCGTGAACCGCAAATTCATGGTCGTGGGTTCTAGAAGACTTTGTAAACCCAAATTGCTTGCACACGGACAATGGCATCAAGTCGATAGATGCGCCCGTGTCACATAAGGAATTTGGGAAGACTAAACCTCCCATCCGCAATGTGAGCACAAATTTTCCCGGGTCGCTTCTCTTGATTGGTAAGCTTTCATTATTGACCGAGAGAACACTCCTTACCAACCGCTTGATCCATTCCCGCTAACTTCTTCTTGGAAGATACAACATCCTTGATGAACTTTGTATACTTAGGCATCTCGACCAAGACCTCGGATAATGGCGGATTTACACGAGTATTTTTCGAAGGTTTAGCACCTTCTCGTACTTTTTGTCTTCAACCAATGGAATGTTGCTCTTCCTCGGTGGAAACGGAAGCTTCTTCGCATCACTCTCGGAAAAGACTCTCTTTGAGGATGCGGCGATAGCTTTGTCTTCCAAATCCTTCCACCGAACCGTCTTTTCGAAGCTTTCGTAGTCGGGGGATCGGCCACCCGACTTTCTTTTCCTTTTTCGGTCCTCGAAGGGATCGGCCACTTGAGGATTTCCAACTTGTTCGGTCCTCGGGGAACGGCCACCCGAGGATTTCCAACCTTTTCACCTATCGGGGGATCGGCCACTGATTACTTGCTTGCGGCCAAGGGGATGATGGGTGCTCAACTTCCCTCTGCCTTATCAATGGCGGGGAGGGGCTAGTGGTTTCCCGAAAGCCGGGGGACCACTCGGTGTGTACCGCTTCTTAAACTCATTGTACTTGGCCTCCTCTTGTCCATAATGCATTGTTGGTACGAGGTCGGTACATTGGTCGTCGCTCAAATCGGCTGAGCAACATGACCGCCGCTTAGGATTTTTCTCGGTAAAGCGGGCGGATGCCCGGGGGTCTTGATGCTAATCTGCTCGGCCACCGCCCTATATCTGTCTTTCAAGGTTCTTATTGGTACTCATCGGGAGCCGAATGTTCTTGTTTTGCTCCTCTTTGAATGAGTTCCATTCGGCCTTGAGGTCATTGGAATTCGAGGGGCCTTGAGAATTGGAAAATTTTTGATTCTGTGGCTGGCTGGGCCGATTCTGATAATTGGAATTAGAAATGGAGGGCCAATTCTGATTAAACCTTTGTGTTTGATTGGAAAAATTAGAGTTTTGGTTCGAACCAAAACCAGGGTTTCTATTGAAGTTCGGGTTAGAATTGAAGTTCGAGTTTGGATTCTGATTGAAACTCGGATTCTGGCCGAAGCCCTGATTTTGAGCATTATTCTGGCCGGAGAGTTGGTTGTTGAACCTAGGATTAGACTGGCCAGAAAAAGCATTCACTTCCGCATTTTGTCCAATCATGGGACAGAAACGAGCAGTGTGCCCCGGATCATCACATACTTGGCATGTGATTGGATTATACTGTCCATTATTATGAACAGCGTTGACTTGATGAGCAGCGGGGGATTGAAATTGACACTGGCTGGACATGTGGCCAGGTTGACAGCAACTTTCGCAATACAGAACCTGAGAGTTCTGTGGAAACGAAAGAGTCTGATTACTCGGATTGGGAACAGTTTGGGATGTGGTTAGTTGAGAGCTAGCCATTTGCTTTTGCAACATGGCAATCAGATTCTGCATAGTCACTTCCTCGACCTTGGGAGGAGGAGGAGGTGCCTGAATAGCTTGATAGGATGGAGCATAGTTATATTTGGCAATGTCTTCGAACAATGCCCATCCTTCGTCTGGAGTCTTCTTCAAAAACGCCCCGCCAGATGAACTATTGACCATGCCCTTAGTGAGCTCGGTCAATCCGCTAAAGAATGTATTGACTTGCCTTTGCATCGGCAAGCCATGGTGGGGACATTTTCGGAGGAGGGACTTGAACCTTTTCCAGCAATCAAAGAAAGACTCATTTTCCTGCTGACGGAACGTGAAGATTTCATTCAAATACTGGGCCGTCTTTGACGGAGGGAAATATTGACTCAAAAATTCTCTTTCAAGTCCGGCCCAGGTCGTAATGGATTCCGAGGGGAGAGAGTGATACCACTCTAGTGCTTCCCCCCGCAAGGAAAATGGGAAAAGTTTGAGCTTGATTGCGTCCTCACTTACACCTTGGATACGGGTAGTACCGCATATGTGTAGAAATGTGTGTAGGTGAGTGTGGGGGTTCTCAGATTGATAGCCGTGAAAAATCGATGCATGCTTTGCATCATCCGAATAAGTCCCGGCTTTAGCTCGAAAGTTGGAGCGGTAATGGCTGGCATAACAATTGCGGGGTTGATGGTGACTGTGCCAGGCATGGCATAGTCGGCCAACGTCCATCTATCTTCCGCTGCCATTATTACTATTCTTTCGATTTCTCCTGAAAGATAATGCTCAAACTCTTGATCTAGAGCGTTTCCTTCGTCGAACCGAAGTTTCCGCCAATTGGGTCGGACTATGGTCCGCTCGGGGTCAGGGGAGTAGATTAGTGGTCCCTTCTGACTACGAGTTTGCATACACCGAGATCCAAGATCAAGTTGTTGAGCAAGAAAGAAAGAAGGAGAGAAAGAGAACTATAAACTAAGAAACTAACGACTTAAACTAAAGACTTATAATCTAATCTAAGATCAAAACCTAGGGAAAAGAAAAGAAAAGAAGAAGTTGATAGAAGGAAAAGAGGAACGGACGGACGTCCAAAATCAGGGACGAGCGTCTGACCAGTTTTCAGGATGGACGGGCGTCCAGAAGTATGAACGCTCGTCTGTAAGTCAGAATCTGATTCAGGATTGAGGACGTTTCAGAGGACGGGCGTCCAGTAACCTAAACGCTCGTCCGACTGAAGCAAGAACTGGACGGGCGTCTGGTAAAACGGACGCTCGTCCAACTGGCCAGAAACGATTAGGAAAACAGAGCGTGGTAAACGAGAAAACAGAGTATAAATTAAGAGCAAAGATTTTATATTAACTACTAACAAAAACACAATTAAAACGACAGACAATTGAACAAAAACAACTAAACTACTAACCACAAACAGAAATTGAAAATAGCTAACCTAAAAACAGGAATTGAAAGCAAAATAAAAAATCGAACAAAAACTAGGCAACCGTCCGGTTCCCCGGCAACGGCGCCAAAAACTTGTCTACGGATTTTATCTATGGAAAACAAACAAGTAATAAATTTATAATCCGGTTAACCCCAAGTATAAGGATCGTAGTACTAGTGGTTAATGCCGGGTCGATCTTACGGGGAACTAGACGATGGTGGTTCCTAGTTTTTGTCTAACTAAGTTATGTCACGGAAAACTAAACTAAACAGCGATTAAACAAAACTAAACTGAACATATATGCTGAATATAAACTAGACAGAGGACGAATCCAAAGCTAGGGTAGTTTGGTTGCGAACAAATTACTCTAAAAGTGCAATAGAAAATAAACTGACTAAACAGTTCAAGTCTCAAGGGTTAAATCAAGTTTAATATGGGCAAACGAGTATTGATCCACCTATCCAACAAACACTAATCTCTCATCCCGATTATATTGCAGTTTCTACCAAGTTGTGGTTCATCTTATCAAAGGTATGAATCCTACTTTCGTAGATGATTCGCCTATTAATTTCTATCTTTCGATTTACGGAAATTAACGCGTCATAACATAAACAAAGATGTAAACTTTAACGTTTTAACCTAGATTTTCAACCTATCAACTTTCGTTTGACATAGATTAAAGATCTATTCCTAAATCATGGTGATCTAATGTTTATAAAGACTTTCATCAAATATAAAACATCATACATGCACATCTTTCGATATAAATGCAATTAATCAACATAAGACATGATAAAGGAAACAACTTGATTAAAAACTTACAATATAACCGAAGAATCAAAATTAATGAAAGTTGGATGGCTTCAAAATGCTCGTTTGATTGAAGCCTAGCCTCTTAGCATCCTTGAATAGCTTGAATTGTTGAAGTAAATTGCATAAACTAAACTAATTTTATCTAGGAATTTAAGAACATAAAACTGGGAAAAACTGAGTAAAAACGCAGCCTATAGCCGCCCCTAGGGTTTAGGGTTCGAGAATTGTAGAATTGGTGTCTCAATGTGTGAAAATAGGCAAGTATTTATAGAGATTTGAGGCGGTTTCACTAAGTCGGCAATCCGGACGCTCGTCCGGTTAAGTGGACGCTCGTCCAAGTGTTCTGAACTCCAATGCAGACGTTCGTCTGGATAGCGTCCAAACTCTCTGATCTTCTTTTTGCACCTTGGACGCTCGTCTGCTCCTTCTGGACGTTCGTTCAGTAAGTTCATGATGCCTCAGTATTGAATTCTTCCTCTAGACGCCCGTTTGGATTGTCAGACGCCCGTCCACTCCTGGACGGGACTTGGACGCCAGTTTAGCTGGAATAAAACTTGATTAAATCATCTCTATCTCTTTTCCTGCCCACTCCATTTGATCATTATCTCTTCTTAAATCTTTATAGCTCGAATTTTAACCCTTTTGATCATCATTTGAGCACGATAAACATACCTATAACACATGGAAAACATCGCAAACTGTAATAAAGTCCAATTAATTATAATTCACGATGAGAACACATAATTTATTCAATATTGCGATTAAGTCCTTAAAAACCTAGTATGCTCAATATTTCCATATAAGGGCCATTTATTATGCAATTAATCCAATTAAGAGGGAAAATACCATAAAATATATCATAATAAAACATAGATTTTCACCCTTAACAGCGGTCTTAGATTTCCTCTTAGTCCGGCCTTCTCGGCCGTACCGTGCTATTGTAAGCTAGGAATTGCCCAGATAGCCCCCAATGGGGTAAGGGCCATCATAGGATTTACCATCCGGTGCAGGTTGCTCGGGATAAAGTTCTCTGTGAACTTGTTCAGGTCTTTCTATCAATATAAAAGAGTGGAGTCACCTAGGTGGTATTACTTTCCACGCCGATCCGGATCACGAAAGAGCATTCCAACCCTGTCTGTCTAAGGGGAATTCCCTTCACACAAAGTGGAAGGAGAGGTTTTTCTTTGTTCGTCACGATGGACGATCTGGGCTGGGTCAACGAAACTCTGAGGAGATTCCCAAAGATGTCTGCCCCACGTCTGTGAGTGAGGGCCTTATACAGGGCATCAGGGAATTGGTGATTACCTTAGATGTCAAATTTGCTCGGTTAACTGATGCTGGGCCTAATCCTTAGGTGGCCTTTAGTGATGAAGAGAAGGGAACTCGGAGGGTTTTCCTTTATTTTTTACTTCATAATTTCTTTTTTTCTTTTAGTACTAGTCCTTATTTTTGACTAACTGTGGTTTTGTTTGCTTATTTGCAGTGGCCGATTTCACTGGTCTGATGGCTGGCGCTGTTGACGATGAGGCTGGGATGAGTTAGCCTGAGAAAAGCGTAGAGGCTGAGAGGATAGCAAGTGTGGATCCTCCTCTAGCCCAATCTACGAGGGCTAACTTGGATGCTACTGCATATGCTACGTCTGCTTTCCACTCTATCCCAAAGGACGTGGATCTGACTTCAATGGATCTGTCTGATTCAGGAAAAGGAGAAGAAGAAGAAGGCCTCAAACTTCAGAAGAGAGGCCGTGGTAAGGCTTTTGCAAACCCCAAAGAGGGTAGGCCTAAAAATAAGGTCAAGCCTAGAGCTTTCCAAGAGGGAACTCGGGATAAAAAAGGTCTAGAGGGTGTTGCCACTGAAACACAACGGATCTATGAGATGACCAACATGGAACGCTGAAGCTGGCGCTAGAGCTAGAGCCATGGACTTAGTGAGTTTTGCTTTCCTATGTTCGTCCTACACACTATCTTTTTATAGCATTTCTTACTTTTGTTTTTCTACTCTGCAGGGTACCTTGGTCGGCCAGGAAGTTTTCCTAAAGTTAGGCAAGTCTTCAACTACCATTGAAGGCTTGGAAAAGAAGGTTTCCGAGCTGAGGAAGCCCAGGGGGATGTTGAAGGGCTCTATTGAGTACAAGGATGAGGAGACTAAGGATCTTCGAAAGCAACTCCAGGCTCTGGAGGCTGAGCTTTAGTCCTCAGTGAGCATGCATGCTGAGGAGGAAGGGATGGAGCAAGCCATGGACAAGTTCCGAGCTGAGAGGGATGAACTAGAAGCTGTTGTTCCAGCTCGGACCACTGAGGTCATTCAACAGTTTAAGGCTTCAGAGGAGTTCGCTACGGCTTTGAAGCTGTTGCTTACACCAGATCTGAACCACGGCTATATTTTAGGTGTGGATGAGGCAAAGGGTCAGGTCGCCGACTTTGTCATGGACAACCTTCCTATCAAGGCTCTTTATAAGTCTGGGATGAGTGTGCTCCATGAGACTCAGTTGAAGGACTTCAAGGCGGGGATAGACATTGTGTCTAAGTATTCTCGCCATCCTGTAGCCGAAACAGACTCAAGCCCTAAATGCTTAGATCAGTAGGCTTATGGAGTTGTACTTTGGTTTTTAGTTTTTGAATTTCATTTCAAATACATTGTAATCCTACAATTTGATAGTGGAAGCAGTATTTTGTTAAGTTCTCAGCCTTAACTTTATTTCGAGCACTTCATTCAAGTACTTGCTTTAACCCGCACTTTCTCTAAGTGCTTCATCAGCATGTCATGCATTAACTTGTAGTTTTGGATGACATACTTGTTATTTTTGTTCCAACCAGTGGAATTCAGAAGCCAAAATATGCCGATTCCGAGGCATATTTTTAGTTGATGTGTTTGCTGAGCCCGAGCTTTGGAGCTCGGATCTCAGTTTTAGCGTGTTGAGTTAGGCGTTTGCTGACTTAGCATTTGTAGCTGACATATCCTTATCGAATCCGACACGGGGAGTTCTGATTTCAGATCTTGGCGAGCTGGGTTAGACTTTGGAGAGCAGGGTCAGATATTTTGTGACTTTGATGACGGTTAAAATAGTCTATCCTACGACATCAACATTCTATCCATTATGAGCTAAAAATAGTTGGTTCGACCTATAAATATGAACCATTTAAGTTGAATATCATATGTCGGGTTCACGAGTCGAGAAATCTACACATAGTATTTATTTTCCCTATTTCGATATTATTTTGTGCATTATTTGATTATTTTCAGGATACGAAATATTGGGCTGAGCATTATGGATGAATCTGGAGTGGACTGAACGAAAAGAATGGGCCTAGGGTATTCCAGAACGTTCCAAGCTAAGTCGGCTAAAGAAAAAGGACAAAATTGCCCCCGGTTTACCGAGGATAGGCACCGACATACCGAGGGTCCAGAATCTTCAAAAACACGTTTTCTTGGATGAGGGGTAGAACTAGGTGTTTTTAAGTCGTTTTATGTAGCTATAAATAAGAGGTTTCGCCTCAGAATTCAATGTAACCTTGGTAGCACACAAATACTACAATTATTATGCAATAAAAGTTCTTTGTTCTTTATTTTATTATTTTATGAGTTCTGGTCGGAGAGACGACGGAGTCGCCGCCTAGGGAGAGATCCGAGGGAGATCTACGCTCATCTACGAGGGTATGATTTTCTGTCTTTTCCAATATGTAGATCTATCCTTGTTCTATTCGACTAGTATGTTTTAATTGCCTATTAGTTTAATTACGTAATAGTTAGTTTATTTTACCCTATGTGTTATAGATCTAATTCGTTGGTAAAGAAATCATTAAATAGTAGTTGCGTTCTTTAGATCTGCGACGGTCTATATCGCTAGTTCTGAATACCTAGTAAATTGCCAGCTATGTTGATCGATAGATTTAATTTACATGTTAGTAGCCTGATCAACTATTTGCATGTCTTCGTAAAACTAACATGAAATACGAATAGTGAAGTGTTAGTTTGGACATTATCTTGATGGACCCTAGAAACGTGCTGATCAGTGTCGACATCTGTCTATACGGGTTTGCGGTATGAGTTAGCACTCAATATTGACAGCTCTAGTTCTTTATGCATATGGGCTATTACGGACCAACTACCATAGTCGGAGTAGATAGGTTAGGAGTTGTACCCGTAGCTGATAATGAATAAAATTCACCAATAGGGAGGACTATTGCAAGTGTGGGGAGAATAACTAATTACTCATAATTGAACTAATACATTAGAAACTTTTGTTGCATTTGTTTGAGGTAGCATACTATTGTTAGTTTGTGGCACCAGTGGCACCAAAATTTTACTACTATCTAGATTGTAGTTGGTCGTAGACCATTAATCGTGACAAGCTCAATCTTGATAATTAGACGTTCTTACGAGTCTCTGTGGGATCGACCTTGACTCGCCAGTACTCTACTACGATAGACCTAGTCCTATTGCTAGTAAGTCCTTTGCACGCGATCAAGATTTTCTGGCGCCGTTGCCGGGGACTCGTGTCAAGAATGATTTTTATTTAAGATTGAGTGTCTGTAAATATTTGAGTCTGTTTAATGGAGTGTATTTTATAATCAGTTTATACTGGTGTCATACAGAGTCAGTTCTGTTAAAATCTGAGAAAAATAGCATCCGGTTTACCGAGGGTATACCATGGTAAACCGAGGGTCTCCGTTTGGCAGAATCGTTTCTGTCAGTTCAGCGTCAAGTCAGTAGTCGGAGTCTGTATTTTTGAGTCTGCCAGACGTGTGTAACAGCCGCCGAGGCAAGTAACTAACCTTTTTATTTTCTTTTTGTGTCTTGTAGTACGCCACACGAAGTTCAGCAGCCAAACTCGAGAGATTCATACCTGAGATTGAAAAGTTTGCCTGACAAAAGAGAAAGGAAGCTCGAGAGAGATATGTCAGGCTGGCGGACAATGTGAGTACGCACGAAGGAGATCACAGCGAGAGGGAAGAAGAGATTCCACCTTTGGAGGATACATAAATCAACATGGTGAAGAGCGGACAAAATGGACAAAACGGAACAGGAGTTGTGGTACAAGAAGATAGGAGAACTCTACAGAGTTATGCAATGCCGACGATTGAGCAGTTTGTGCCAGCAATTGTTCAGCCAGAGAATGCGGCTGAGGTATTTCACCCAAAACCGAATGTGATACAAATGGTGACTAATTACACTACCTTTCATGGAGTACCGAACGAAGATCCTAGTGTACACGTCACCAACTTCTTGGAGATAGTCAGCACAGTCAAACCAACAGGAGTACCTGAAGATAACAACAAGCTGAAGTTGTTTCCATTCACTCTGAAGGACAAAGCAAAGATAAGGTTATTGTCTTTAGCTCCAGGATCGATCCAATCTTGGACCGATCTGTTGCAAACATTTATGAACAAGTACTGCCCGCCTCGGAAGTCACTACAGATGAGACAAGACATTTTGAATTTCAAGAAGAAACCCACTGAAACTTTTGAAGGAGTTTGGGAAAGATTTAAGGAAGCACATATGAGATGCCCTCACCATGATATCACTTTGCCCGTACGAATACATAGTTTCTATCACGGATTGAGGCCAAGTGAACAAATGAGAGTTGATGCAACGAGCAACGGATGTTTTGCATTGCTATCACCTAAGGAAGTTGAAGAGAAATTGAAGCAAATAGCACTGACAAGTCAATGGGGAACGCGTCAAATTGAGACCGCCACAGTAGCTGAAGGCGCATTTGGAGAAGATAGTTCTCAAAATATCTTAAACCATCTAATGACAATGAATGAGAAGATATATGGCATGCAAGATCGCATTTCCAAGGTTGAGAAAGTACAAGATATCAAAGCAACAAACACCGAGGATGTGAACTATATAGGGAGGCAAGGAAATCTTTATGGGGGCAGATATTGCCCATGTTCTCATGACCACCCTGGTTTTAGACTGAGTGACCCTACTGGGGGTTTTCGACAAAGTGATTCTTACGGTGGAGAGAGACCGAGACAAACTGGTGGATTTGTGCCTCAATTCAACAAGTCAGGTGGTTGGGCAGCAGCCATGGATAAAATGAGCTCAACTGTGACCGACACGGTCAATCAACTTACGAAATCCATGACTGAGCTGAATACAAATTTCACCTCATTTTGTCAGAAGAACGATACTAGACTGACCAATCAAGAAGCCTTAGTGCAGAATCTGTCGCACCAAGTGGGGCAGATTGCCGAACAAGTGTAAGCCCATCCTCCGGGAGGATTGCTAAGTAATACTGAGAAGAACCTGAAGGACGTGAATGCAATCATAATTAGAAGAGGAAAATAATTGCCTGGACTAGTTACACCAACTGTCCAGGAAGAATCAGAATGCAGTCAGCACCAGAACGTAGCAGAATCAGAAGAAAAGAGGGGCCGGTAAACCGGGACATTACTCCGGTAAACCGAGAGTCTGAAAATTCAGCAGACAAGCAGGCAAAGCAGAAGTAGGCAGCATGTAAGTCTTCACGAACTGTAACTATTAATCATGCTACTTGACCTTATCCCTCTAGGAAAAATAAACCGAATAATGATGATGCTCGTTATAAAAAGTTCATAGAGATGTTTAAGAAGTTGCAAGTGAATATACCTTTGGTAGAAGCTCTGGTCGGAATGCCAAAGTATGTGAAATTTTTGAAAGAAGCAATCTCTACCGAAAGGAAATTTTTAGACCTTGAGACTATTTGCCTTAACGAGGAATGCTCGGCAGTTTTGCAACGCAAACTGCCTCCTAAGTGTAAAGACCCTGGGATCTTCCTCATACCTTGCACAATTGGAGGAGTATGGCTAAATAAAGCATTGTGTGATCTTGGAGCCAGTGCCAATCTAATGCCACTCTCCATCTTTCATAAGTTAGGCATGAAAGAGTTGAACGAAACATCAATAACCCTTCAATTAGCGGATAGGTCTATGAAGCAACCTTGTGGAAGTTGATAAGTTTGTATTCCATGTAGACTTTGTGGTGCTAGACATAGAGGCTAACCACGATGTTCTACTAATCTTAGGAAGACCTTTCCTAGCAACGAGAGTGAATGAGGATAGAGTAGTATTCAATGTGATGAATTCAATGAAGTATGCATAAGACGAAGGAGAAGCATGCTACATGCTAGATGCCATAAACGAACTTGATTTGGAATTATATCAGCGAGTGGCACTAGACCTTGAAGTAGCAGAGACGTTGCTCCTGAAGAAAGAAGAAAGTTATGAAGAAACCTGGCCTGGGTGTAACGAAGGTCAAGTGCGAGAAGTAGAGCCTATATCTTCTGTGGATTTAGGAGGAACCATTCATAGACCTTCGTGGCATAAGTTCTTTGATCTACAATTGACTGGTAAACTATTAAGATCATCGTTAGATGAGCCACCAAGGAACTTAACATTGAAACCTTTGCCATCTCACCTGAAGTGCGTATACTTACAAGATGATACTCTTCCCCTCATAAATTCATCGTTACTATCACCTTTGGAGGAGGACAAACTTTTAAGAGTACTGAGAGAGTATAAGGGAACGTTTGGATGGACGATTGTAGATATTAGAGGAATAAACCCGTCAGTGTGCATGCATAAGATCTCTATAGACCCTGAAAAGAAAGCGCTAGCACAACCACAAAGGAGGTTGACGCCACAACTGAAAGACGTTGTTAAGGAAGAGATTATAAAGATGTTGGAGATGAGAATCATTTTCCTGATTGCAGACAATGAACGGGTAAGCCCGATTCATGTGGTGCCCAAGAAAGGAGGATTCACTGTACAACCTAATGAGTTTGACGAGTTAATCCCCGTGGGACTGATTACTGGACATCGAGTTTGCATTCACTTCAGGAAACTGAATGACGCAACTCGTAAAGATCATTTTCTCCTACCTTTCATTGATCAGATGTTGGAAAGATTAAGCAGTCATGCTTTTTATTGTTTCTTAGATGGATATTCTTGTTACTATTAGATTCATATTGCACCCGATGACCGAGAGAAAACAACTTTCACGTGTCCCTATGGAACTTTTGCGTACAATCGCATGCCATTTGGATTATGTAATTCACCAGCAACAATCCAAAGGTGCATGATGTCATTGTTTGTGGACATGGTGGAGGACTTTCTGGAGATTTTCATGGATGATTTTTCTGTATTTGGAGATAGCTTTGATAAATGCTTGGATAACTTGAGTAGAGTGCTGAAGAAATATGAAGAGACCAACCTTGTACTTAATTGGGAGAAGTGTCATTTCATGGTAACAGAATGAATAGTGTTGGGTCATAAGATTTCAAGGAAAGTAATGGAGGTTGACAAGGCAAAGATAGAGGTAATAGAGAAGTTACCCCCTCCAACAAACATAAAGACACTGGGAGCCTTTCTTGGCCACGCAGGATTTTATAGGAGGTTTATCAAGGACTTCTCTAAAGTTTCTAGACCTTTGACGGAATTACTTGCAAAAGATGTACCTTTTGTTTGGAGAAGAATGTAAGAAAGCGTTCAACACATTGAAGCAAATGCTTATAACCGCCCCAATTCTGGTAGCACCAGATTGGAACAAACCTTTTGAGCTTATGTGTGATTTAAGCGATACGGCAGTTGGAGCAGCCCTGAGACAAAGGGAGGATAAAATCTTTAAGCCTATCTATTACGCTAGTCGTACCCTTAACAGTGCCCAGAGGAATTATGCAACTACAGAGAAGGAACTCTTAGCTATTATCTCTGTATTTGACAAGTTTCGACCATATCTGATAGGATCGAAAGTCACTGCATTCACTGACCATGCAGCCTTGAAATACCTTTTGACCTACAAGAGTTTGATGTTGAAATCAAAGATAAAAAGGGATCTGAGAACCAGGTGGATGATCACTTGTCAAGATTAACTTTGCTGGAAGAAGAGCAACCGACTGAGATCAGGGGGAGATTTCCTGATGAACAACTTTTTGCCATCTCAGTGGTAGCTAGAGTTGAATCTCAGCCCCAACAAAATACATCAAGAGTGGGTAAGGTATACCCTTGGTTTGCTGAATTTGTCAATTATCTAGCAGGAAAGTACCTACCACCGGAATTCACAAATGCAGATAAGAAGAAGTTTTTCACAAATCTAAAGCATTACCATTGGGACGATCCCTACATATACAAGCTGTGCCCTGATGCCATTCTCAGGAGATGCGTCCATGATGATGAGATTTCAAGTATTTTGCACCTATGCCATACTAGAGAAGCTGGAGGTCACTATAGGCCAGAAAAGACAGCATCAAAGGTACTGCAATGTGGATTCTAATGGCCTACAGTTCATAAATCTGCTTACGAGTTTACAAGAGCCTGTCATTCCTGTCAAATGACCGGTAATATTTCTAAACGGAATGAGATGCCACTGCAGAGTATCTTAGAAGTGGAGTTATTCGATGTATGGGGAATGATTTTGTTGGGCCTTTCACAGCATCAGAATCAAATCGTTACATCCTGGTAGCAGTTGACTATGTTTCCAAATGGGTGGAGGCAGTGGCCTCACCTACTAATGATGACAGGGTTGTCCTGATATTTCTTAAGAAAAACATTTTGACGGAGGGAGTCATTTCTGTAATGGGTTGTTTGAAAAATTGATGTTGAGATATGGGGTTAGACATAAGATTGCGGCAGCATATCACCCCCAGACGAGTGGACAAGTAGAAATCTCGAACAGAGAGATTAAGTGAACCTTAGAGAAGACTGTGAATCCCACGAGGAAGGATTGGTCTTTGAAATTAGATGAAGCTCTTTGGGCGTATAGAACAACTTATAGGACCACGATTGGGATGTCACCGTATATTATAGTGTTTGGAAAAGCATGTCATTTACCGGTAGAACTAGAGCACCGAGCGTTGTAGGCTACGACATTTTTAAACATGGATGAGAATTTAGCCGGTGAAAAGAGAATGCTAGAGTTGAATAGATTGGAGGAGTTTAGACTTCAAGCGTATGAGAATACTAAGATTTACAAGGAGAGAACGAAGCTTCTGCACGATAAAATGATTCTGAACCGCACATTTCAAGTTGGAGATAAGGTGCTGGTATATAATTCACGTCTTCGTCTTTTTCCTGGGAAGTTGAAGTCTAGATGGTATGGACCACATGTAGTTACAAAAGTTTTCAATTCAGGTGCATGTGAAGTTAGAAATGAATACTCTGGGCAGACTTTCATAGTAAACGGCCACAGGCTGAAGCATTACCTAGAGAACAAGTATAACCCTGAGTTGGAAGTCTTTACGTTGACGGATCCAAAATATGAATAAAGGAGCCCTATTAGTACAGTCGAGCTGGCGACTATAAACTCAGAACTATTTGTAAACCCTTATTTATTGCTTTTGTTTATTTTAGTTATTTTGAGTCAAAAAAATAGCATGACAATCACAAGGTTTTTTTCATCACATATATCTTCGGTCATCTGGCTAGAGATATATGTGGTTTTTCCCTTCACGATTCTCATGTGATACCCTCGTAAAAGTTTTCGCGTCTTGCTTAGGCCAATAAAGAATAAAGTGGCTTAAACTGTTTTTGCGCATTCCTTCGGTATGCACAATTACCGCCACCTTATTTTCTTATTGCCTTTCGCATGTTACTCACAGTTTTCGGAAGTATTTTGGAACGCATGTAACAACTTGGAAGAGGAATGACCTAGGAGCTAATGATTTCGCTCTGGGATTCGCTTTGACTCAGCCGACAAATACAGAGCTAAGTACCTTTTTTTTCTTTATTATTAGTCATTGGGGACAATGTCTATAATAAGTGGGGGTAGGCGTCTTAGCTAGTAAATCGAAAAAAAGGAATAATTTTGAAAATTTAACACTGTTTTTAGCTTGCTTATTGCATGTTCCCGAGTAAGGAATCGGTAGAAAAGGAGCCCAAGTTCAATTTGAAGTGAGCAATAGCATATTTAATTTAGTATGGAAGAAGGGGCATATGTTATGTTGCAAGATGTAGTAACTTATTAATTGTTATCTCATCATTGCAATCAATATTTGAGCACATAATCTGCGTGAGAAGTGTTTAAGATCAGATGATAAATTGTTTTAACCGGGAATCATTATTTGTCTGTCTATATACTTTCAAAAATTGTTGTAAGACAAGGGAAGCAACTTGAATGCCACAAGAGGTGACCGGGACAAAACGGGCTTGTGAGAGAAAGAGAAAAAAGTGAGGAAATCTGCCAGAAAAAAATGAAAAAAAAACAGAAATGAAAAAAATATGCAATAAAGGCAGTGATGGAAGCGAACTCGTGTAAAAAGGGAACGACCCTCGCATAAAAAGAAACAAACGAGGACTTAAGAGCGATGCTTAGTTCCCGAGTCCGCCCGACCCGATTAAGGTACCATGTTGTGCAACCAAGTCTGAAGGCAAGATGAGCGAGTGTATGTGCAGGTAAGTTAAGATTGTGGGGTTAATACAACTTGATTCTCCTCACGAACGCACTATCACGACTGATTCATCACACGACACATTGATGCATGATAAGTAGTGATTAATGGGAAGCTTGTGGATTGTGTCTTAATGTATGTTTTTGCCGGAAATCTTTATTGAATATGTGGTAGTTGATGGAGATTGTTCTTGGAGGTACATTCCGCCTTGATACTCTGCTCGAGGACGAGCAAAAGGCTAGTGAGGGGTAGTTGATGATGGTTAAAATAGTCTATCCTACGACATCAACATTCTATCCATTATGAGCTAAAAATAGTTGTTTCGACCTATAAATATGAATCATTTAAGTTGAATATCATAGGTCGGGTTCACGAGTCGAGAAATCTGCACTTAGAGTTTATTTTCCCTATTTCGATATTATTTCGTGCATTATTTGATTATTTTCAGGATACGAAATATTGGGCTGAGCATTATGGTCGAATATGGAGTGGACTGAATGAAAGGAATGGGCCTAGGGTATTCCAGAACATTCCAAGCTAAGTCGGCTGAAGAAAAAAAGACAAAATTGCCCTCAGTTTACCGGGGATAGGCACCGACATAACGAGGGTCCAGAATCTTCAGAAACACATTTTCTTGGACGAGGGGCAGAACTAGGTGTTTGTTAGTTTATGTGGCTATAAATAAGAGGCTTCGCCTCAGAATTCAATGTAACATTGGTAGCACACAAATACTACAATTATTATGCAACAAAAGTTCTTCATTCTTTATTTTATTATTTTATGAGTTCTGGTCGGAGAGACGACGGAGTCGTCGCCTAGGGAGAGATCCGAGGGAGATCTACGCTCGTCTACGAGGGTATGATTTTCTGTCTTTTCCAAGATGTAGATCTATTGTTGTTCTATTCGACTAGTATGTTTTAATTGCCTATTTAGTTTAATTATGTAGTAGTTAGTTTATTTTACCCCATGTGTTATAGATCTAATTCATTGGTGAAGAAATTATGAAATAGTAGTTGCGTTCTTCAGATCTGAGACGGTCTATATCGCTAGATCTGAATACCTAGTAAATTTCCAGCTATGTTGATCGATAGATTTAATTTACCTGTTAGTAGCCTGATCAACTATTTGCATTTCTTCGTAAAACTAGCATGAAATACGAATAGTGAAGTGTTAGTTTGGACATTATCTGGATGGACCCTAGGAATGTGCTGATTAGTGTCGACAGTTGTCTAGGCGGGTTTGCGGTATGAGTTAGCGCTCAATATCGACAGCTCTAGTTCTGTATGCATATGGGCTATTACAGACCAATTAAGGAGGGTAGCTTGCGTATAGATTGTCTACTACCATGGTCGGAGTAGATAGGGTTAGGAGTTGTACCCGTAGCTGATAATGAATTAAAATTCACCAATGGGGAGGACAATTGCATGTGTGGGGGGAATAAGTAATTACTCATAATTGAACTAATACATTAGAAACTCTTGTTTCATTCCTTTGAGCTAGTGTACTATTGTTAGTTTGTGGCACCAGTGGCACCAAAATTTTACTAGTATCTAGATTATATTTGGTTGTAGACCATTAATCGTGACAAGCTCAATCTTGATAACTAGACGTTCTTACGAGTCTCTGTGGGATCGACCGTGTCTCGCCAGTACTCTACTACGATAGACCTAGTCCTATTGCTTGTAAGTGCTTTGCATGCGATCAGACTTCTCGCATGTTTTTTGCTGAGTCCGGCTGAGCGGAGCTCAGATGATAGACGTAGCGATGAGTTAGAAGTTTGCTGACTTAAGCTGATATATGTTTGCTGAGTCCGACCTACGGAGCTCAGATGTCGGATTTAGTGTTTTAGCGGAGTCTGTCCTGCGGAGCTCGACTTGTCTGTCCTGTAGACTTTAATAAATTTGACCGGGTACGACATGCGAAGCTCAATTCGAAGAGCTTAACTTGCAAAATTTGTTGAGTCCGACCCGCGGAACTCGAGCTTTCAAGTTTGTCTTACAGACTTTGGAGAAAAGTTTCAAAATTGTATCGTGTACAATGTTTTTATAATATATGCAAATTTTTGCAAGTTCTCTTGACTTAATTT
This sequence comes from Gentiana straminea, assembly GCA_036785695.1. Lineage (NCBI taxonomy): Eukaryota > Viridiplantae > Streptophyta > Magnoliopsida > Gentianales > Gentianaceae > Gentiana > Gentiana straminea. The sequence goes on along the minus strand of JAVUPR010000099.1, from coordinate 2,054,306 downwards.
TATTTTCAGCACTTACCTGAAGTATTTTGATTCGCAGTGCGGTGTCTTGCCCCCCACTATGCCATGCATTAATTTATAGTTTTCTGGATGGCATACCTAGTAGCGAGTGTAGATTTTTTGCCTCTGAAACTTACCTGCGGGGCTATGCAATTAGATGTCTGCCCTGCAGACTTAGGAACTTTGGATGTTGCAGAGCTCAGTTTTATGCAAACTTAATTTTTTGAGTCTGTCATGCAGACTTTATTTTTTATGAGTCTGACCTGCAGACTTATTTTTTGAGTCTGTCAGGCAGACTTATATTTTTCTTTTGAGTATGCCAGGCAGACTTAATTTTTGGAGTCTGTCAGACAGACTTAATTCTTTGAATCTGACCTGAAGACTTAATTTTTGAGTTTGTCAGGCAGACTTAATTTCTGTGGGATATCTTGCCCCTCCAATATGTCATGAATTAACTAATAGAATTTGGAGGGCGTACTTAGATTTTTGTATGATTTTTAATTTATGTTCGACCTGCAAAGGTCAGATAGTGAGTCTGACCTACAGGCTTATGGATTTTTTGCTGAGTCCGTCCTGCGGAGATCAGTTGTCTGTCATGTAGACTTAATGAACCGGCTGAGTCCGACCTGTGGAGCTCAGTTTGTCTGTCTTGCAGACTTAGAGCTATTATCTTAAAGCCGTTACGTATTATACACAATAAAGAAGAGAAATATTGAAATAATACTGGTAAATTGAAATAATTTATTGAATTCTGAAACCTGTTTTAAACGTAAAACTTACGAGGATCATTTGCGTGCTTGCTTTGTGGAATGGTCCTACCATTTGAATCTGCCGGTTGATAAGCACCATTGCCTTGCGCTTTAACAGCTTTATAGGGGTGTCCTACGGACCTCGGGTTGTCTGACCTGCAGACTTGCAAATTTTGTCGAGTCCGACCTGCGGAGCTCAATTCGTCAGTCCTGCTGACTTATGAATTTTTTTCTAAGTCCGACCTATGGATTCGCAACTCGTGAGTCCTGTTGACTAAATGATTTTAAAATGAGTCCATTATGTGGATCTTAGCGCTTCCATCCTGCGGACTTAGATAAAATTACACTGGTCCGACATGCGGATCTCAGCGCGTCCGTCCTACGGACTTAGATAAAATTACACTGGCCCGACCTGCGGATCTCAGTGCGTCCGTCCTACGGACTTAGATAAGATTACACTGGTCCGACCTGCGGATCTCAGCGCGTCCGTCCTACGGACTTAGATAACATTACACTGGTCCGACCTGCGGATCTCAGCGAGTCCGACCTGCGGATCTCAGCGAGTCCGTCCTGCGGACTTATATAAGATTACACTGGTCCGACCTGCGGATCTCAGTGCATCCGTCCTGCGGACATGATAATGTTTGCCTTTTGTCAATTTCAGCTAGACTCGACCTACAAAACTCAATAACAAAATACATGATGGAACGAAACAACAGTATACTGAAATAACATTAAAGTGAACCTGATCATTCAGAGTACAACTCCTTGGAGTAGTACTGAGAAAGAGAGATGATGTTCTTTATGATGGGTTTGACCGCTTGGTCCACCAGAGATGTGTTTATCGTACCGATGGGACGATGGCGTTTAGGGTTGCTGCATCCATAGCAGCCAACTGCTCCACTACTTCTTGTCGAGCCCTTGTAGATTCTGGTTGGTGGCAGGATCTATTGTCGTCCCGTCTCCACCGTTTTTTTACCACCATCCTGGATGGTTTCCCCCTCGACCTTTCTTCTCCATCTGCTTTTGTGGCGTGGTTGCAAATGACCTTGAACAAATTGTCAGTAGAAGACCCTTCTTATAGCGCCATTTGATGAAACAAATTTTCGTCGGGTATAAATCTGGGCCGTATAATCTAGTGACAACTTGTTCGAGGTTGAACCCGGGAAAAGATGTGAAACGGGGGGTGGTTTTGTGGTGGTTTAGACTGCACTTGAGATGTTATTTCTCAAGCTGCCTACGTATCATGTCATTGTTCAGAAATCAAGTCTCCGTAGTGTTTGGAAATCTACGCGGAAACGCAGCGGAGTTTAATATTTATTTCTTTTTTAACCAGGATCGACTTCGTTTAAACAACAAGCATAAAAGAAGTAGATGAAAGAACTACCTTGGATGATCTAAAATATATCGACGCTTTGTCTACGGTTGTAGTTTCTGCACGAAGTCGCCCAAGCGTTCGGCCTCTACCGTTGATCCACACAAACAACGTGCCGGAATCCACCATTGGATTGCAACCGGAAAAATTCAGCTGTTAGACCATCTTTTTCTTTCTCCCAAAACTCTCCTAAAAAGCTCTCTTTTTATCTCACTAAATTATTGCAAGAATATTGTGTTGTAAAAGAGTTAGCAATCTCATTCCTAATTTGATTTGGAAAAGTTTCCTAATGGATATGGCAGAAAGAAAACCAATTTCTAATAAAATAAGGAATTTTTTTTTAATTGATTTATCTCATTAATATTCAATATCTCATATTAAATATTTTCAAGATATATATTGTCAATATCTAATATTGAATATATATATATATATATATATATATATATATATATATATATATATATATATATATATATATTAATATCCAAATACACAAATTTTCGTCCATATATATATATATATATATATATATATATATATATATATATATATATATATATATATATATATATATAAACATAATTAACATATTGTATTATATTTAGGGAATATTAGGTTTTAGTCCAATTTCCCCCCTGTATATAAATTTTAATCAACACTCATTTTTTTTGTTGCAATAAGGACAAAACATTTTCTGATGGACTGTTTTGCCCTTAATTTATAACGCCAAATCTTTGTCTGCTTTATTACGTGTAATACACTATCCAAACCATTAATTGGTTCTCTCGTTTGATACGTTCTTCTACTTTCTCTATTTCTTCCGTATTTCACTGATTCTCCATATTAATTGTTGCTGTTCTTTGATTTCTTCTTCGTTCGGTCACTTTAATTGCAGAGGTCTGTTGATTTTGTGGTTGCAATTTCATATCTGTTTCCAGTCGAAGGTTTCTGTTTTTGTTTCAATCGCTTCAAGCTAGTCGTTCTTCTCCTATTTTGAAGATTTTCGAAGGTAATGCTCTTCGTTTTATGCGTTGCTTTTTGTTTTTGTTTGCAATCTGGTTTCCATATCTAATAATCTTCTTTTACGCCTTTTTTAGTTTTGTTATTGTAATCAAATGACATTGTGTTTTTATGTTGTTTCTTCACTTTGATTATCTATTCACATCTATTTTGTGATTGTTGACCCTTCTCTGTTTCTGTGAATATGTTGAATTGTTGTTAATCAGATCCTTGTTGATTTTGTTTGAGTTTTGTATTTGAATTACATCTGTTAATGTGATCTGTGTCAGCTTGCATTCTGATGTCATTGTATAATCCTCAACTATTATTATTACGTGTGTTTTCTGATTCTAAATTGTTCTTTTTGATTGTCCTTGTTTTATTAAGAATGTTGTTGTGTTGTATGTATACAATGCACTGTGGTGTTACTGTGTTAGTAACACGGTAACAGTAACATATTAACACCAACACAGTAACATCGTTATTATTAGTGAGAATGTGTTGTTTCTTTAGTTTTAGTTGTGGAATTTTTTCTTTTGTTTATTTGCAGATTTTTTTGAGGATGGTGCTTTTGTTTTGCACCTATGCGTTCGATACTTATGTTTTGTCTGTTTGTGAGACTGATTCCTTCAAGTTTATTGTCGATAAGATTTGTCGACGATGGCGTAGTTTTAATTCATCGTCTATTAGGTTGTTCTATAAGTTACCTGGTTGTTCTAGATGTTTTTTGTCTGGTGATGAAGATTTGGTTACGTTGTTCGTTGTGTCTCAATCCTTGAATGGGAATGGTATTCATGTGGATGTTCTAGACGAAAGCAATGCTCCTTCCTCAAGTTCCAGTACAGTCCTACCTGATGTTGATGATGCTATTTCCTCAAGCTCCAGTACTTGTATACCTCCTCTTGATGCTGTTGATGATGAGGATTCATTGTTTATGCTTAGGAAGGCTGCTACAATTATGCTAGGTTGGGATAAGATATATTTTAAACAAGGAACAGTCTTTTATGGTGGTGTCTCACAGTTTAGATTATCTCTGCAAAAGGTATCTATTGATACTGGATTTAAATATGTTTTAAAAAGGAATGATGGAAATAGAATAACGGCTTATTGTCCTTTCAAGGATCAATATAAGTGTTCATGGAATGTACATGGTGTTAAATTGAATGTGAATGGGTATTTTTATGTGAAGAAGTCATGCATTGTTCATGTTTGTGGTTCGGCTGGTCGGTCTTTTCATGGAACACGAATCAGCTCTGATCTTGTTGCAGAGGTTATTGAAAGTATGGTTCGTGATACTCCTAATTTGCGTGCTTGTGTCGTTAAGCGTGATCTATCCTCACTATTTAAGTTTAAGGTAACTTATTTCAGAGCAAGAATTGGTGTGTCAAAAGCGAAATCGGCTTTGTATGGTGATATGCGTGAATCCTTCAGGAGACTGCCTTTTTATGTTCAATGCCTCTTGGATTCAAATCCTGGCTCTCGTGTTGTTTATGAAGTTGATCCTGGATCATGTCGGTTTAGGCGATTGCTTGTTGCTTTTTATTGTTGCATACGTGGTTTCAACTCTTGCCGTCCTCTTCTTTTTTTTGGATGGAGCACATTTGAAAGGGCAATTTAGGGGTCATTTATTGGTTGCTACTGGGAATGATGGTAACCAAGGTATGTGTTGAGTTGTGTGTTGTTTTCATATTGTTGAGCAACATAAAAACACAGTAACACAGTCACACATTAACACAGTAACAATCACACATTAGCATTATAATGAACTCTAACCGTGAGATTCTTTTTTTGTATGTTAGGTATCTACCCACTTTGTTTTGCTGTTGTTGATTCTGAGGACACTTGTAATTAGGAATGGTTTCTAATACAATTGAAGTCTATTTTGGATCCAATGCGGCCGATTACGTTTATTAGTGATAGAAATTCTGGCTTGATTGATGGGGTCCGTACTGTTTTCCCAAATGCTTATCATTCATATTGCTTGTATCATTTGAAGCTTAATTTACGTGTGAAATGTTCTGAATATTCGAAAAGTAAGTTTTTTCGTGAGCGAATGGTTGCCTTGCTTGATCGGTGTGGTTATGCTTCTCCCGAATTGGAGTTTGATTCTAATATGCAACTAATGCTTGTTGAGGGTGGAAATGCTGTAAAAGATTTTTTTATAAATCTGAATCATGAGAATTAGGCTAATGTGCACTTCAATGGTAGTTGGTATGGTTACATAACATCTAGTACAACTGAATCCTTTAATTCGTGGGTTTTGATAGAGCGTCTACCTGTTGTTAACTTGGTTGATGCTATCCGTATTAAACTTATGCAGCGATTTGCAGGTTTGTAATTCTTTTGATGTTATTGGTTTCATGTTGTCGTGCTTATTTATCTTTCCTTAGTTATATGATTTTGTTGTGCAGAAAAGAGAACTTTAGCTGCATCTTTTTCTACTGCTATTTGCCCTGCAATTGATGCCATTCTTTCGCATATGATGGATCAATCTAAGGAGTGGAATGTTGTGAGTTCTACTGCTTTTATTTATGAGGTTCACTCTTCACCGAGTGCTTCGGTTAATTTGATGGATCGTACCTGCTCTTGCTCTCTTTGGGAAAGGAATGGTTATCCGTGTCATCATGGAGTTGCTGCTATGATGAGCACACGATTGTTTCTACATGATTATGTCGACGTGTGGTACCGGACTAGCTCCTTTCTGGATACTTATCAATATGCGCTATATCCTATTCAAGATACTTATCTAAAAGCTCAGATATCAGGTGCAGTTGCTGTATTACCTCCTTTATCTAGGAGGCAGCCTGGAAGACCTCGGACTAAACGGTTTGCTTCACGTGGAGAGTCATCCCAACGTTCAAAACGTGCATATAGATGTAGTCGTTGTGGTTCTAGTCGTCACAATAAGCGTACATGTAGTGCTGTTGTGCAGTTGGATTGATCTTTGTATTGATGATGTTTTCAGTAGGATGTTTGTTTTTGGATTGACTGTGTTTTTGGATCGACTGTGTTACTGTGTTGGTGTTGTTACTGTGTTGGTGCTGTTATTGTTGAATGCTCATTATATATTTTTGATTGAGTAATTTTTTTGTAATATATTTTATTTTTGTATTCACCTATCAATATCTTTTGTAGTTTCATGATGATCATGATTTTGTACTGAGACTTGGTTATTTATTCATAATAATGTGTTCAATGAGTAGAATTGCTTTTACAAAATTTGATAATAATGTTTTGAATCAGCACAATTGCAATTACAAAACTGCCATACTCATTGTTGTAACTATTTTGAATAATATAAGAATGTAGAGATAAGAAAATATGCAGAGAAAGATTTGGACAACAATAATATCATATTATAAAGATGATCATATTAATATTCAATGTGAGTAACATTCCATCATAGTATCATTCAGAGTCACATTTCAAAATCTACACAATGAGAAGTAAATCAATAGTTGAGTGTATTATAACAAGAATGCTACATGACAAGAAGCATTTGATTCATTGTAATGCTATTTATAATCATTCCTTTCATTTGTTGCACTTGTTCTTCTGTTATTTTTCTTTCAATTTCATTTCCTGTTGCGATCCTGTTAATGTAGTATGTTACATAAACAAGACACGGTCATACCGTGCATCGCTTTAGTTCAAATTATTAGTACTTATACTAGTAATTAAATACAATGTGTTGAATACTTTCTTACGATTCAATGGCTTGTACCGGCGTTGGGAACTTTCTTTACTTGGTGAAGGCTTTCTTCGTTGTTCTTTGTTTTTGTTGCTTCATCTGGCCACATGCAGTTCCAAATAATTGCTTGTTGTGATTCAATGTGTATCTCAGATTGATCAGTTTGCAGTATCCAACATTAAAACAGTAACACATGAAGACATCAACACAGCAACACATCAACACAACAACACATCAACACATCAACACATTAACACGGTAACACAGTAACACATCAACACATAGATATAACTGCTTACCAGATTCTCACAATCCTTCAAGTAAGGGTCATTTCCTCTTGGAGATTTCAGTGAATGGTACATATTCCAGGTATCTTGTTCTTTGTTGTGAGTCAGCAGCACCCAATGGTTTCCAAATTTGCTTTTTTTCCACTGGCCCAAATTGGCATTAACATTGTTTTTCCTTTTTCTATGTGTCTGACAATTTCATTGATGGGTTCCATATCGTCATAACCTGGTGTTCTGTAGAACCTCAAGAAATCCGCCTGCAAATGTTAATCTTCTTAGTAATAGTTTGTAATAGAAGCATGTATAAAAGTATCGCATTCAGAATTTTATCTATCTTACCAATGGTGCTGCTTGAATAATTTGGTACTATTTTTTTACTACTACTGCCATTTTCATGATTTCACACATTCCATATATTATCTGTGTTTGAATTTATTGTGTTAGTAACTAAATTGGAGTGCAAATTAAAGTTGATATTGCAAAGATATTATCAACTTCTTACCGATTCATCAATGAATAATTCATTCATTACAGCCATGAGTGAGTTTACATTCACGAAAGGGTAGTCTCCAATTGATTTTGCCCACACTTCTTTGCTGTGTATAATTATAGGCCTCACATTTTTCATTGTTATGTAACAATATTAGAGTAATTATTTATGTAGAGATACTTACTTTTTGCCACCCTCCTGATTATGATTCCAGATTCGTTGATATGCGTCCTCCATGACATGTTTTCCACATTTGTATTCATTCTTTGATTCTTCCATGATTACTTTCCCATTGATGCATTCATTATCTTCTGCAGGATTGTATTCTTCTTCAGTTTGTTTTTTCTTTCCTTTACCTATGTTGTATTCAAATTCTTCATCCTGGATTGCCTTCTTTTTTCTTGTATTTTCATGCAATCTTCTTATCAATGATGACTGACCGGTGGTTTGCTTACATTCTTGAGTCAATTTTTGAACTTCAAGCTCTGTATTCTCTTCACCCAATTTCTCTGCCGGAGCTTTCAGCTTTTCGATTAATTTGTCTTGTGCATCCAAGCGTTTTTTTCTCAGTTATGCAGTTTCTTTAAGTGTTCCTGCTGTTGTTTTTGATTCTTCGGCTATTCGATTTAACTCAGTTATGTCAGCCTCTTTGTTAGACAGCTCTGTTTGGAGTTGTAAAACTGTCTTTTTTAGTTCTGATGTTTCGTTTGAATGCATCTCCTTGTTTTCTTGTATGTTCAACTTGAGCTGTTGTATATTTCTGTTTGCTCCTCAAGTCTTCCTTTCAATTTGCCGATTTCAGAGTCTTTTTGAAATTTTTCGTTTTCGAGTTTAGCAACTTTCTCTGACAGAAATTGAATCTTCATTCTATCTTGCTCTTGCTGCTGCATCCATTGTTGTTCATCTTTCTTTTTGTTTGGATTAATTTCGTCCTGAAGTTTGGTAATGTATTCATCCTTCCTTGCTAAGACATCCTCAAGGTGTTCATTGTGTAGTTTTTCTAATCCGTAAAGTTTCTTGAAATTTTGCACTTCGGATATCAATTCAGCTTGCCTAGAAGCTTGTTCTTCCAATTCTGTTCCCATGTTATCATTCTCAACTACAATTGATTCTGTCTTACCAATTAGGCTGACTTCATTCGTTTGATAAGACCCCACACGTGCTTTAAGGTATGATATTTGTTTTTGGTTGTCGTGCACCATCTGTTGAAGATTTTTGATTTGTGCTTCTTTTTCCTTCAACATCTGTTGCAGGATTGATATCTGTTCTTCATTAGCCTGCACAAATAGGCCTCTGTTACTGTGTTACTGTGTTGATGACAATCGAGTATGTTTGACTATTTTGAGTATGTATTCATACCTGATTGGTTGTTGTTTTTTCAACCTCATTTGATGGCTGTGTGATATCTATTGAGAAAAAAGGTATATCAGTCTCTTTGCCACCTTCAATGTCTTGTATACCTTCACTAAAATCATCCATTTGATCCTGATCCATTGGAACTTCTGGAAAATATTCAGCCTCTTGTTCTATATTATCTTCTTCATCTTCTTTGTCTTCTTTCCCTGCCTGCTCTTGTTCCTGCTGTTTTACTTGTCCTTTCCCTGCTTGCATTTCTTGCTCTCCTTCTCCCCCTTGCTCTTCTTCCTCTCCTTCTTCCCCTTGCTTATCTTTCTCCTCATCCTGTTCTTCCTCTTCATCTTGTTCTTCCTCCTCCTCATCTTCTTCCTCCTCATCATCTTCTTCCTCTTCTGTGTCTTTTTCATCATGTAGGCCTTTAATCAAGTATTTTTTAGCAATGGTAGGAGTCAATGCTTCTTTGTTGAACTATATTGCATCAAATAGAAGTTATATTAGTTTAGTAATGTACATTGCTAAAGTGTTACTGTGTTACTGTGTTGCTGTGTTACTGTGTTGCTGTGTGAAATGCATGAATTCTCACCAACTGCCTTTTCCTCCCTTTTTGTTTGGCACAACTAGTTTTTCAAGTTCTTTGTTGTCCCATTTTGTAATTCGGGGGATCCCCTTCAATGTAAGTCCTAGCTTCCCCTTCAGTTTTGGATCTTGAGCTTTACCACTTGTATTTCTTGGTCTAATTGCATTTGAGTGCTCACAAAACTGTTAAAGGTGAATTTTGTGGTTTTTAACGCTTTATTTTATAACAACTTCTCATGTATTTCATTACTATTTATAGTAAAATAAAGGTTTAAACGGAAATATTGAGCACATGTGTTTGGAAAGCGTTTAAATGCAAAACCGAGCTAATTATGTGGCTTTATCGATAAATATCGTTGTATTTGCGATATTACATTTTTGCACATCTTTATCGTGATTGTAGGTACCTAAATACGTCATGTGAAGTGATGGAGTGAAGCTTTCAAGCAGCCGAACTTCCGATGCAGTTCTTGATATGATATACACTGATTTGACTCTCGACCTCAAGAGAAGATTTGTAGGGCTTGAAGAGAGGATTCTACAGGATTTTGAATCACTTCATTCCGACTTATGAGGCCCGAGATATGAGCGTTACAAGTTTGGATGCTGTTGCTGAAACTACTGAAAAATCCCGTAAACGACTCGTAACACGACGGGCTAGTCAAAAAGGCGTTTTCTGAAGAAGAGTCCTTAATGAAAGTTGTAGATTTTTCCGAGAGCTTAATTATGACGTTCGGATCATAATTTTTGGAGGTCTACAACTCAAGATATGAATTTTAGAAGTTTGAGTTCAAGAAAGAAGCAAACTTGCGTCCAGGGCAATCACTGTGCAGCAACCGACATTGTTCCCTATAAAAGCAGCAGCACTTTATACCCTAAATATACAATTTTCATACACAGCCGAAAATTACACAAGAGAGGGCCGACTTTTTCTTTTTTTTTCCCTTTATATTTTCATCCCAAAAAACATAATTAGGGTGTAAATTTCTCAACAATGAGGAGCTAATTTCCTTCTCAAGCAAACTTGGGGAAGCGTTTTGAACGGATTTCGGTTTTCAATTCTATTTATCTATTGATAAATATCTAAAGGTTAGAACTTTTGTATCAATTTCATATCGTATTTGCATTTCGATCGATAGATTATGTGTATGATTTGATAATCCGTTGATGATAATTAATGGAACCCTAGGTCACTATACAAAAGTTTGAATCTTTTAAACCAAATTATAACGAAAGTTGTGGTTTAAACGGTTTAGATTTTGGATATTGATAAATATCCCCACCTAAGAACGCTAAAGGATCAATCTTTGATAAAAGATTGTGAATAAAATCATCTAAGCCATTAGTGATTTGTGCACTCGGTTAGGCGTAATAATCGTAACCTTGGGATATAATCATTTGATTAATAGTTTGAAACCGGTGTTTGTTTGATTCGTGGAACCGTGTTTGCTTGGCCTTTATATCACCGCATTTGGATAATTGTTCAAGCCTTCACCCTAGTTGTTGATTATTATTTTTCTCGAAATTTACTTGTTCATCGCACTTGTTCATCGTCGTTTTTACTGTTCATTACTGCATAATTAGTATAAACTCGTGACATTTGCAACTAAAACTTGAATCGATACAACCCCAATTCCCCGTGATCGACTCCGGTTACACCATTTTGCTACGACCTTGCACTTGAGGCCACGACCGGATTATAAATTCTATAACTTGTTTTGATCGTTTTATTTATATAATCCGTTTTCTACAACAAGTTTTTGGCGCCGTTGCCGGGGAGTTGGCAACGGTTGTGTGTTTCTCTTTTTGTTTTAGTTGTTAGGATTTTTTGTTTCAACTGGGAGTTGGCAACACTTATGCCACAAAACGTTTAAACATCATACAAAATGTCTTAAGTGGCATTCATTTTTGTTTTTGTTTGATTTGCACATTCCCGAATAAACATCCCTATTTTTAGCCCCTTAATTTATTATTATTATTAATTTTTTTTTTTTTTCTTTCTTTTCTTCTGTTTGTGAGTGTATCGAAAAAAAAAAAAAAAAAAAAAAAAAAAAGGGACGCACATTGGACGTGAGCTTCACACCCTGGTGTGCCAATTTTCACACCCGTGAAATTTTTGTAGTCAAAAAAAAAAAAAAAAAAAAAAAAAAAAACTTTCTAGCCGAAAATATCACACCCAGTGTGAAATTTTTCACACCCGTGAAATTCTACAACATCCAATTTCATTCCTTCTTTAAGTCCTTTCCTTTTCCAAGCCTTTCCTAATCACCTTTAGCAACCTTTCACACCTTGTTCCACTCTTTTTCCATTCCTTGCAACCTATTCTCGGTCCGAACACCTAAGTGTCCCTTCTGAGAGTCGGTTTTGAGTGCTATTTACTTTTGCTCGCCTTTCGGTTCATTTGACAAGTGTGCCTTATACGACTTAGTAAAAAATATAAATAAAATAAAATAAAATAAAAAAAAACCGCTGCCTCTTTGCCGCTCCTCGATTTTCACTTCGTTGTATGCTTACACGAAGTAAATCGTGACCTTTAATTTTCAATCCGGAGATCGAACGTACTATTGTTCGTCCAAACCGAAAAAGGAGGCAAATCTCTTTAGTGTGGTCACTCGATAGAAAACCTTGAAGAAGCTTGCAAGGAAGAACTTGAAGAAACCGTTATCACAATGGCCGACAATAGACGGTCATTAGCAGATTATGCTATGCCGGGAGCCATCACGGTAAACCCCGCCGTAGCCTTGCTCGAAATCGCAGCGACCACTTCGAGCCGAGACTGGTCTTATTCGGATGCTTCAAAGATGCATCTATCTTTTATGGTCTACCTTCGAAAATCCGCATAATCATGTCCACGCCTTCCCGGAGATCCGTGACACGACCCGCATTCAAGGAGTTTCGAGGATGCTATAAAATTAAAGCTTTTCCCTTTCTCTCTCGCGAGGAGAAGCAAAAGAGTGGTATAACTCTTTAACCCCTCGATCTATTACCACTTGGGCAGACTCGAGAAGGAGTTCCTAAGTCGCATTTTCCACCCTCAAAGACCGCCCAATGCCCGACCGACATTTTTACCTTCCAACGTAAAATGGATGAGTCATTCTTCGATGCTTGGAAGCGTTTCAAATCTCTTTTGCGTCGCTGCCCCCATCATGGCCTAGATCTACAACGCCAAGTCAACACTTTCTTTAGTGGGTTGACTGAACTAACCAAAGGGATGGTGAATAGTTCATCTGGAGGAGCTTTTCTGAAGAAGACACCCGACGAAGGTTGGGCTTTATTTGAAGATATAGCTAGATATAACTATGCTCCTTCATATCAGGCAAATACAGCCCCGTCTGTTCCAAAGATTGAGGAAGTCCACTCTCAGAATCAGGTGATCGCCATGCTGCAGCAGCAGGTGGCCGCTCTTACTCTGTCTCAAAAACAGATCACACCTACTCCTCCTTATCAACAGAACGCTCAAGTTCTGTATTGCGAAAACTGTTGCCAGATTGGTCACATGATTGACCAATGTCATGCGAATTACCAAGTCAATGCTGTCCAAAATATGAGACAGTATACCCCGGTTAGTTGCCAAACTTGTGGGCTGAAAGGCCACACTTCTCTAGCTTGTCCCTTAAACAGGGAAAATGATGAAGTCAATGCTTTTTCTGGTCAGCAAAACCAACGATTCCCAAATCAATTTTCTGGCCAGAATAACTTTCAGAATCGTGGTTATAACCAAAACCGAAATTTTAATCAAAACTCGGTTGTAATCGAATCAAAATTCCAACTCGAACTATCAAAATTCCAATCGAAATTACTCTCAAAACTCGAATCGAGTTCGAATTCTCAACGTAGGTTCAATCGGCATGGCCCGCCAACACCAATTCTCCTTATCAAAACCGGTCTAATCAACATCCTCCCGGATTTCAAAATCATCAAGGGCCATCTCGGGTCCAATGATGCTCCTACCGTATCCGATTTTGAGGAGCAACAAAAAACTATTAAAAATCCGGGAGAGGCGCTTGGGACGAGCTTAGCCGAGCAAATTAGCTTCACGACCTCGTGGTCATCCGCCCGCTTTCACGTAAAGAAATCCAAAGGGCAGCCAAGTGGCCCAAGCCGATTTGAACCCAAACCGGTGTACTGATCTGACACCAACCACCCCTTATGGTAGGGAGGAAACTAGTGCCATGAATTTAAGATCCGGCACTCAACTTCAAGGAAACCCCGCATTCAACCGTAACCGTGGAAACGAGTAGACCCTCCTACCACCGATTCGGTGGGAGGGGAAGTTGAGAAGACCCAATCCCCCAATCCGGGTGAAGAAAAAGAGGAAGATGAGATAGAAATCGAAGAAAGAATTCGGGTGGCTGACCAGACAACTGAGAAATCTGAAGAAGTGAGTCAGGAGGAGGATTCCCTGACAAGTAAGAAAACAGAAAAGACGGTGAGAGGGAAGGATTTAGAAGATAAAGCTGTTAGTGCCTCTTCTAAGAAAGTTTTTTCTGAAGAAGAATTGAAGAAACTTCCATTTCCACCAAGGAAGAAAAACATCCCTTTATGCGAGGACAAGAAGTACGAGAAGGTACTCAACCTTCGAAAAACACTCAAGTTAATCTACCTTTATCCGATGTGTTGGTTGAGATGCCCAAATACACCAAATTCATAAAGGATGTAGTCTCATCTAAAAAGAAGTTGGAGAGTATGGAAAAGGTAACCAAGTGAAGATTGTTCAATGATGAGTTATGAAGAGTTACCGATTAAGAAAGATGATCCCGGGCGATTCGTCCTTACTTTGCAAATTGGAGGTCTCATTTTCCCTAATTCCTTATGTGATTTAGGAGCTTCAATTAGTCTTATGCCTTTATATGTGTGTCAACAGCTCCAATTAGACCATCTTTTGGAACCTACCACTATGAGTATTCGGTTCGCGACGTATCATCCAAGAAAGCGACAGGGATTTTAAAGGATTTGTTGGTTCAGTCGATCGATTTACCTTTCCCGTGGATTGGTATGTCTTAGACATCCAACAACCCAATACACCCCCGATTCTTGGACGACCTTTTCTATCTACCGCTAGAGCCCTCATTGATTGTGATGACGGTGCTAAAGTAACTTTGCGTGTTGGAAATGAAGAAGTGAGCTATAGTGTATCTAAAGCTATCAAAAGACCTTCGAATGTCCAACCGGCTACTCTATCGAGGAATCATTTGATGATTTCGGTGATTTTCTAGAAGAGCAAGTCCTTGCAAGAGATTCGAATACGAACGCTTGATCGATAATCCGAACCAATATGGTAGGATAGATTTGAATGAGCTTGGAGCCGAGACCGAAGATGAAGTTGTAGTGAGTAAGAACCTTTCGCCTTCGTAGGAAGTAGATTTATTAGAAGCTATGTTGCTCTCCTCTAATAATTTGCAAAGTAAAGTTTTAAAGTCTAGTTTGGAAGACCCTCCGATTGACCTCGAGTTAAAACCGTTACCGAAACATTTAAAGTATGTTTTCCCGAGAGAGGGTGATCGGCTTCCGTTAATTGTTTCCGCTAAGACAGAGAGGAAGAAGAAGCGAAGTTGTTGGCCGTCTTGAAAAGAAATGAGAAAGCTTTTGGTCGGCGGTGTAGGAGATATCGAGGTATATCTCCCGACGTCCGTATGCACAAGATAAAAATCGAAGAAGGAGCCAAGCATGTTAGACAACCCCAAAGACGTTTAAATCCTCACATGCAGGAGGTGGTGAAGAAAGAGATTATCAAGTCGCTAGATATGGGGATTATATATGCGATAGTCGACAAGTGATTGGGTGTCCCCCACGCAGTGGTCCCCAAGAAAGGTGGTATCACCGTTGAAAAGAATGATAAGGGAGAAGAAGTCGCTTTGAGATTAGTCACCGGTTACCGTGTGTGTATTGACTATAGGAAACCGAATGAGGTAACCATGAAGGACCACTTCCCTCTCCCCTTCATCGACCAAATGCTCGAGCGTTTGGCAGACACCCCTTTTATCGTTTCCCGGACGGGTACTCCGGGTATTTCCGCATCCCTATAAACCCCGATGATCGGGAGAAGACGACCTTCACCGCCCGTATGGTACCTTCGCTTATAGGCGAATGCCGTTCGGCCTCTCGTAATGCTCCGGCCACTTTTCAAAGATGCATGTTAGCAATTTTTGACGGGCTAATTGAGAAATGCATGGAGGTCTTTATGGACGACTTCTCGGTGTTTGGTAACTCGTTCGACGATTGTCTTGCTAATCCGGACAAGGTGCTTAACCGTATGTGTGGAGAAGAACCTAATCCTCAATTGGGAAAAATGCCACCTTATGGTGGATGAAGGGATTGTTCTTGGCCATAAAATTTCAACTAAGGGCATAGAAGTTGATAGGGCCAAAATAGAGGCCATAGAAAAGATGAACTACCCTAAGAACGTGAAAGAAGTGAGGAGTTTTCTTGGTCACGTCGGTTTCTATAGGAGATTCATTCAAGATTTCTCCAAGATCTCAAAACCTCTATCAACTCTACTTAAAGAGGACGTCGTTTTCAACTTCGACAATGATTGCAAGTGTGCCTTCAAAGAGCTTAAACATCGCCTGATCTCCGCTCCGATTCTGATCTCTCCGGATTGGAACTTACCATTCGAATTAATGTGTGATGCTTCCAACTACGCCGTTGGTGCGGTTTTGGGGCAAAGACTTAATGGTAAATTCCAACCTATCTACTATGCGAGCCATACCCCGAATCCGGCACAAGCAAACTACACTACCACGGAAAAGGAACTTTTAGTCGTTGTCTTTTCTATGGACAAGTTCCGAAGTTATTTACCGGGTGCCAAGGTGATTGTCCGGACCGATCACGCAGCTCGCGCTATTTGATGAATAAAAAGGACGCAAAACCGAGACTCGCCGCGTTGGATTCTTACCCCGCAGAGTTTGATGTTCATATTAAAGATATCAAGGGTAGTGAAAACACAAGAGCGCACCACATATCAAGAGTGTTGCCCGTAGTAGAGGAAAATCCACAAGACATCGATTTATATTGCCCCTTTGAGAGTGTTATGTCCGTGAATAGTTGCACGTCGATCCTCCGTGGTATTCTTCAATCGTTAATTACCTCCATTCCCAATATCTCGAATCCCAAGTTTTCGTATCGTAGAAGAAGAAATTCTTCTCTCGATCTCAAGTATTATGTCCGGGAAGAACCGTATCTTTTTAAACTCGTAAAGATGGGTTGCTTCGCCGGTGTGTCCCCGAATCCGAGCAACGGGACATAATTGAACAATGTCATAGTGGTCCCACCGGCGGCCACTTTGGTCCCCGGAAGACCGTTGCGAAGATATTCCAATCTGCTTTTACCGGCCCTCGTTTTTAAGGATACCGAAGCCTTTTGTAAAGGTCGTGATAGGTGCCAAAGAACCGGTGCTTTGACAAGGAGATATGATATGCCGTTAAAACCCATTTTAGAGTGTGAGGTGTTCGATGTCCGGGGGATTGACTTTATGGGTCCCTTCCCATCCTCACGCGGGAATAGATACATCCTAGTCCGTGTAGACTATGTGTCTAAATGGGTGGAGGCTATCGCCACCCTCACAATGACCATAAAACGGTCATGAAATTCTTAAAGAAAAACATTTTTGTGAGGTTTGGTTGCCCGAGAGCCTTAATCGCCGACGAGGGGACGCACTTTTGTAATCGACCACCGGACAAAGTATTAGAGAAATACGGTGTTCGGCATAAAACCGGTACACCGTACCATCCTATGACAAGTGGTCGTGTGGAGCGTAGTAACCGAGCCTCAAGAAGATCTTAGAAAAAACGGTTAACAACATCGGAAGGATTGGAGTCCGAAATTGGATGATGTACTTGGGGCTTACAGACACCTTACAAGACACCTATGGGTACATCTCCGTATCAAATGGTTTATGGAAAGCCATGTCATTTGCCGGTCGAACTTGAGCATAAAGCTTATTGGGCGACGAAGTTTTTGAACTTTGATTCCAAGGCTTGTGGTGAGCACGACTTCAAAGCAGATGCACGAGCTAGATGAGTTCGGCTCCGTGCCTACGAGAGCGCCCGAGTGAGTAAGGACGAATGAAGCCGCTCCATGATAAGAAAATTAAGCAAAGAGAGTTCCATGCGGGAGAGCAAGTCTTGCTATACAATTCCAGGTTACATCCGTTTCCCCGGAAAGCTACGGACACGGTGGTCCGGCCCGTTCGAGATTTTGCAAGTCTTTCCAAGCGGAGTGTTGGAGCTAAAAGGAATTGGTGATCGACCGTTTAAGGTAAATGGTCAAAGGTGCAAACATTACATTGGTCTACCAAAGGAGGCACCTTTGATTGTTCGGTTCCTCGACATATTTGAGTGTGTGAATCCCGAAGTCGATGACTTTAAAGAGTTTGCACCGCATTTATTCACCGAGGCCGTTATCGAATCACCACCGAAGTCTTCGCCGGAAGTTGGGATATGGAGCGCATTGGAAGGAAATGCATCCGAAGAGGAAGGGAAGGAGGAGGAAATCAACGGCTAGAAAGATTAAAGGAGTCCGGGAGAGTTTGAAGAGCGGATGCCCCGCATGCATGGTTGTTTTCGTGGTTACATTGCTGACAAGAGCTCTTTTGATAGAATGACTGGCCGAAACGTCAAGTGGCCCAATCCGGGTTGAACTTACAATGGTTGTCGAGCCGCCGACAATAATCGGAAGCGCTACTGTGAGGCACCCTAGATATCCTTTTCCTTTTTCTTTTCTTCTCGTTTGTTTTGTTTGGTTGTTTTCCGTTTTTCTTTCTAGCTTCGATGAGCGTGGTCCATTTCTCGTGCTTCAGCTTGACTACCGAGATGGCCGATGATGACGATCGTTATCCCTACGGAGTCCCTACACACGAGTTCTTTGGGATGACCGAGCCCGAGTTCGAGTTTGTCGGCCGGATCCACGCCATTTCCTTGGATGATGGTCCGGGTGGCTTGCGAGTCTTGGATGCGGATATCGATATTCTCACCCGAGTCCGGACTTTCACCTTTGTTATCGTCGTGCCACCATCTCTCTCTCGGTGGAGATGGAGAGTGGACCATCGAGGAAATCGAAGATGACTTAGAGAGGCCATTCACGATCCTCAATGACCCGTTTCTAGCCGATCTCATCTTGGTACTCGAGGATGAGCATGTTCGGGGGATAGAGCTAGCCGGAGAAGATTGGAACTTACAAGATGACTACGACCTCTCGGCTCGCCATCGACGTGCTTCGCCGTCTCATACGTTTGATAGATTGGTCCTCGCTCTACTAGTTAGTAGTTAGTTAGTGTTTGCTTCTAGTTAGTGTTTGGTTTGCATGTCGTTTAAGTCGAACGCCCGTTTTCTTTGAATAAAGCCGTTGTTCTTTGATTAAACATTAGTTGATGTGGATATTTTCATTTGCGCTTATATAGCACTATCTTATTACATGATGTTCGTACTTCCTCGTTTCATCCTTTCATCTATGCATCCTTGTTAATTACATGTTTATACTATGCACCGTGTTCTCCTTTCTCTACAACTATCTCGTGCATGTTTCCCCGATGCCCCCCCCCCCCCCCCGATATTTTGTTGTGTCTATCAAGTACCGCAGTTACTTTGAGCTATTTAGCCGATACGAGCTTGCCACATACGGGGATCGTTGCCTTTTTTTTTTTTTCATGCTACAAATTTCGCTCAACGATCCGACTTTTATAACTCAAATAAGTACTTTACTTTACTTTATCTCTCGCACAACTTGAGGACATGTTGTGTTTTAAGTGTGGGGGAGGAGATAAATTGTGTACCTATATACCTTCGCTCATATCATGATAAGTTCAATGCAAAATGCACAAAAATTTGAATTTAAAAAAAAAAATTGTTTGTCCCGAGTGAACAACTACATGCCTATGTTCAATGTTTAAACTTAATGGATGCCTTATATTGTGTATGCTAGATGAGTTAGAGGTTCACCTGACCCTTATTTCACGTGCCTTATTAGATGACGAGCTAATTTTTTAAAAGTTATATCCATGTAGGTTAAGCATGCCTTGACTAGCTTACATTATGTGCTCAGTGCTATTTCATAATAGTTTGGATTTGAATTCAAAGTATGACATATTGTGAATATCATAGAGTTTGAATGTGATAAGTAAGTCATTGCCAAAGTCTTGAAGTAGTAATAATAAATAATTCATTACTTGAGGCATTATGCTCAGGAGGTTTGTATAGCTCATGGCTTAGAACCAACTCGCAAATTTAAATCTCATATAAGTAATGCTAATTAATAATAAATGTGTGTGTCGGAAGTCGGTTTATGATTTGAGTGAAGTAGGGCGTATCACGAACGTCCTATACCACTATGACGACCAATAGCTCACGACAAATGCCGAAAAGCCGCCTTATGATTTGGGTAGTTAGGGCATATCTCAAAATGTCCTATTCTACTATGACGGGCAAGAGCTCATTTTTGATGTGTGTTAAAAAGTGAATGTGAAGAAAAAAATGTATAATAAGTCGAAAAAAATTCAAGACTTGGCCAATGATGATTTTATACCCAAAAGATAAACTCTTATGATATGTTGTAGGAATCATCCTCAAAGTATGTCAGAAATGGTTTGATTACTTTCTATTATCTTTTCGCGTGCACATCTGAGCGTCATCTATGCTTAACTTAAGTGTGATACTAGCTAGTTTTGCTTGAATTCAATTCAAGTTGGGATCTAGTGGAAGTTTGATATGGCCCTTGCACACAAACACTCGGGTGAATTTCTACTTAGTTACTATGCACTATATTTGGTACCCACCGTTCTTTAATTCCGAGCCGAGTTTTGTTTTGTTTTGCTCGGGACGAGCAAGGGTTAAGTGTGGGGGAGTTGTTAAAGGTGAATTTTGTGGTTTTTAACGCTTTATTTTATAACAACTTCTCATGTATTTCATTACTATTTATAGTAAAATAAAGGTTTAAACGGAAATATTGAGCACATGTGTTTGGAAAGCGTTTAAATGCAAAACCGAGCTAATTATGTGGCTTTATCGATAAATATCGTTGTATTTGCGATATTACATTTTTGCACATCTTTATCGTGATTGTAGGTACCTAAATACGTCATGTGAAGTGATGGAGTGAAGCTTTCAAGCAGCCGAACTTCCGATGCAGTTCTTGATATGATATACACTGATTTGACTCTCGACCTCAAGAGAAGATTTGTAGGGCTTGAAGAGAGGATTCTACAGGATTTTGAATCACTTCATTCCGACTTATGAGGCCCGAGATATGAGCGTTACAAGTTTGGATGCTGTTGCTGAAACTACTGAAAAATCCCGTAAACGACTCGTAACACGACGGGCTAGTCAAAAAGGCGTTTTCTGAAGAAGAGTCCTTAATGAAAGTTGTAGATTTTTCCGAGAGCTTAATTATGACGTTCGGATCATAATTTTTGGAGGTCTACAACTCAAGATATGAATTTTAGAAGTTTGAGTTCAAGAAAGAAGCAAACTTGCGTCCGGGCAATCACATTTTACAACCGACATTGTTCCCTATAAAAGCAGCAGCACTTTATACCCTAAATATACAATTTTCATACACAGCCGAAAATTACACAAGAGAGGGCCGACTTTTTCTTTTTTTTTTTTTTTCCCTTTATATTTTCATCCCAAAAAACACAATTAGGGTGTAAATTTCTCAACAATGAGGAGCTAATTTCCTTCTCAAGCAAACTTGGGGAAGCGTTTTGAACGGATTTCGGTTTTCAATTCTATTTATCTATTGATAAATATCTAAAGGTTAGAAATTTTGTATCAATTTCATATCGTATTTGCATTTCGATCGATAGATTATGTGTATGATTTGATAATCCGTTGATGATAATTAATGGAACCCTAGGTCACTATACAAAAGTTTGAATCTTTTAAACCAAATTATAACGAAAGTTGTGGTTTAAACGGTTTAGATTTTGGATATTGATAAATATCCCCACCTAAGAACGCTAAAGGATCAATCTTTGATAAAAGATTGTGAATAAAATCATCTAAGCCATTAGTGATTTGTGCACTCGGTTAGGCGTAATAATCGTAACCTTGGGATATAATCATTTGATTAATAGTTTGAAACCGGTGTTTGTTTGATTCGTGGAACCGTGTTTGCTTGGCCTTTATATCACCGCATTTGGATAATTGTTCAAGCCTTCACCCTAGTTGTTGATTATTATTTTTCCGAAATTTATCGTTCATCGCACTCGTTCATCGTCGTTTTTACTGTTCATTACTGCATAATTAGTATAAACTCGTGACATTTGCAACTAAAACTTGAATCGATACAACCCCAATTCCCCGTGATCGACTCCGGTTACACCATTTTGCTACGACCTTGCACTTGAGGCCACGACCGGATTATAAATTCTATAACTTGTTTTGATCGTTTTATTTATATAATCCGTTTTCTACAACAAAAACCAGTACTACATTCATTACAGTTTTGTTAGTTCTTTTATATGATTAGAGCATAATATGAGATCATGAATTTAAAGGTAACATACCGGTAATATCAGAGTGCATCCATTGACTTTTGTTGGATGCTCCCAATCTTTATTTAAGCCTTCAATGAGTTGGTCTAATATATATGTTGTGACCAGTTGTAAGTTTTCAATCTATCAATGTCATCAACATAGTATAAGAATCCCCATGGTATATATGCTCCCGTATTTGGCGGAAGACCGTATGTAGTAGTATTAGACAAAGTAGCTTCACACAAATCATCAATTGATTGTTTGTCCTCTTTTGTAACCAGCTGCTTGACTTTAAGTTTCACAAGGCTTGCAGTTAGTCTGTTTGCTTTCTTAAAGTACCTTTCTTCTAGTTTCGTTTCTCCCCTTCCATGTTTTTTCATATTTCCAACTTCTTCTTCACCATCCTCTATGCCAAAAATCAGTTTCACATCCATTGTTTTTGGAATGCAAAATTGACCACCAATGTTGAACCTTTTTTTTGTTTTGTTGTAGCTATTGATAAATTCATCCATCATTTCATTCTTTCTCTTCTTGTAAATGATCTCTTCTTGTTTCAATGCAATTAGCATGTGCTTGAATGGATTTCCGTTGAATGCATCTTCATGTTTTTTTAGGTCATTTTTTATTTCCTTGAACATTTGTTTTATAGCATTCAAGTTTGACGTATATTGTAATATGTACCTGCAATTAAAAATCCAAATTTGCAACTACATTTTAATGTTTGCAATAAAAATTCCTATTAACATTGCTATGTTCAGTAACACGGCAACAGATCAACACAGCAACATATCAACACAGCAACATACCAACACTTCAACACATCAACACAGCAACACATCAACACATCAACACAGCAACACATCAACACATCCACACATCAACACAAGAACACGAACACGAACTCATTAACACAGTATTGCTAACATTATCAGTAAGATTATCATCAGAAATAGTTATTACATTGTGAAATTATTTACAATCCAGTATAGAATTGACATTTTTCAGAAATTACTATGATTTCTGTAATGTTTTCCATTTTCAGAAGTTCAATACCATTTTGCCATAAATTCAACACCATAGAATGAGAAAACCTTCTTGCATTTAGTGATTTTGGAGTAACAACTTCATATCACTTGTAGAATACAATTTACAACTGACAAAATCAGCTATATATCAGTTGTTAGATCTTACCCTAGCTTATTTTGCTCCTCTTCTTCACTGCTACTTCCATCGGTCCTCTTTCTTTTAGACATTTTGCTAAAATCTCTGCAAATGTATGAAATCCATGCTTTTGGTTAGAATCTTCGAATTCCTGATTGATTTCTGGTAAATCTCGCTGTTATTTATTCGACTTTGGAATCGTGGGCGAAGAAAGTGTTTAGAATCATGGATTTAGAAAGTGTCGTGGGTGTAGAATCGTGGGTTTGTGAATTGAATACTTTTCCGTTTCTATGTTAATGAAGGGTAATTTTGTCTGACTGAATTTTTTTTGTCTTTTTTGCAACTAAAAAAAGAAGTGTGTCCTATTTATTCATTTTGTAAATATTTTTGTCCTTTTTCCTCAATCCCTCTTATATTTATTCATAATAAATAAATACCAAAATATTAATTTATCTTTATAGTTGAGATAAACTTTCCTTATTTGGTTAGCACTATAACCGCATTTTAATCCGGTTAGATGTTCTTATGTGTGTGACCCGATAAGCTTCCGATTATGTTGGCCGTAGGCACAAAGTGTAATTACAAAAATGACCCTCATACCTAATGATCATGGATAGCGTCTAGCAACACGCCATGACCCCAATCATCGGAAGAGTCAAATGCAATGACTACTACCTTTCATGTGAAACGGTTACCGTGTAAATTGAAACATATCGCTGTAATAATATCCATACGGTCGTATTTCGAGTGTCAATACATTAACGACCGTATCTTATAATCTGGATATCATTCTCTCTCTATGTAACTCATTTACTCCCACTTTACAAAGATTCATGAGAGATAGATTCCTTATAAGAAGGCCCTTTCGGATATTTACTCCTATTCACATGATACGCAATTTCCAGACAAGCAACATGAATCCTACGCATACTTCAGTATCACACCAATCACTACCGCATGATCGCCCCATGGCTAGGGGAAACCTCAATTGTGTCAAAGTATGACAATCCACACCGTGATGCCATCAAGACTCCGGTCTTAAAATAATTACACAACCACCACATAGTGCGACACTTAATAACGTAAGTGGGTCAGTCTAACGTACGCATTCTCTAATACACATCCACGTACAGTCCAAGTGTCACTACACTTTGATAGACGGGATCTATCCCTATCTTCAATAAGATAGAAGACATGCAATACGTGCTAGTCTAACCGTACTATCAATGTCTCGTTTGATAGTACATACGACTAGAGACATTTAAGTTTCAAACCTTTTTAAGTGAGTCGAGATCTCATCAACCATAATCACCTTTATGATTTCTCTTTCACAGTTCGACACTAGGGACGTTATCATATATGCAATATCATAATTGGTCCGTTAAACGAACAAATATATAATAACATAAAGCCATTTATCATATGTATAAACATAAAGAAATAGTAGAAATGATCTGACCCGGTCGGATCCGGTTCAACCCGATTGGGTTTAGGACACTATTTCAACACGTAGTTCCTTGGGGATTGTTTATATAGAGAGGGTTTATGTCCTACGCCTGAATGGGCCGGGTCCTAATTGGACTCTGATTTTGAGTTCCCTAAGGAAATGATAATTACGGTTCAATCCCCTTAATATAGGAGATAGTCACGTTATTCAAATACTAGATTTAAATGATAAAGATCAAGGCCTTAATGATTTATGATTCTTTCCATAATTATCTTGATAAATGTGTATTTATCGTTATACGCTCTAGCCGACCTGCGGCGAGCAGCCGAGGTCAAGATGACCGAACTACGCAGGTCACCCTCTGCCTCGTCCTGACCGACCTGCAGTGGATTGAGGACCAACCTGATCAGATTCCCTCTTGGGGGCGGAGATCGGCCCTTAGGCTTATGCTGGGGCTCATGGCCCTTAGAAATATTTCTAAGTCTATTTTCGTCATTATTCAAGCGTTGTGCGCATGACACGTAGAGTGGTGAAATTTGGCCTCGTCACAAAGGTGTGGTGAATGTTGTAAGATGTGTTGGATATGGAAGCTGGGGTGAGGATATGGTGGTTTATGTAAGTTGAGGTAGGGTGGGATGAGGGTAACAATTAATATAATGGTTAGGATGAGTAGGGATAACATGTTGTGCAATAGAGTAAGCTGATAAAGATAAGCAGTAAGGGTGATGGTGGTATGAGTTGGGTAAGTAGGGGTAGGTGGTGGAGGTAGGGTAGTAATAGTACATATGTGGTTACGATGAGTGAGGGTGGAGGGTATGGATGTGATGGGTAGGGCTGGGGTAAGGGTTGTGAAGGTGGTAGAGGTAGGGTGGTAGTAGTTTGTGCATTTGTGCATGGTTACAATGCGTGAAGGTGGATGGTATGGATGTGGTGGGTATGGGTGGGGTAAGTGTTGTTGGGTGGGTGTAAGGTATGGTATGATGATAAGGGTAGGGTGATTGGGTTGGGGTAGTGGTGGTGAAAACGAGTTTTGTCAAAACAAAATTTATTTTTGAAAGGAAGCACTTTTATTATCACACCCTGCCAAGAGATCAAATGGATTTACAAAGGGATTAAATCCAACTATTTTATTCATGCAAAAGGAAATCAACTATAACTAGTTTACGTTCCAAGCAAGCTGTAAATTTCTTGTCTTCTCTACTTTTGTTGCTATGAAAGCATAAGAAGGGGGGCGTTCTTCATCTTGACATACCGATTCTTGTTCCGCCACAACCAAATGACGTATATCATTTCCTTCCACAACTACTTCCAGTTTTGTCAATTTTGGTTACACTCTACTCAATCACTTTCAAACATTAAGAAAATAGATTATTTTCATTATAGCGTTGTGAAATATCATGACATCTCATTGCTTTACAACATTACCCAAACATTATTATGAAATGAAATACTACTTTACAACATTAATCAACATAACGTTGTTATATGCATTAGGGTCACTACGCATTAGTATTGACCGTTGTTATTGACAACAACAAATCTATTTTCGGAGCATGCCTTCATGACATTCAACATGTAAAAACTTGAATGTAAACTCAACATTCGTCTTTACAGAGTTCGAATGTCTATTTTCAATATCTGTAAAGTCAAATCTCACCCAATTCACTGTACTTTCGATAATAGTGTCATTTCCCAATTTAGAAGGTGAAAAATAGGGTACATGCAAGTTGACATATAAAAGTTGACGGTGCTGATAAATGCACTACTTCACTTCACTACAAATGCCCACTACATCCTACTCATTACGCAAATAATCAGATTTTACGACAATATTGACAATAATATTGTCGTAAAATTTCTCTTTACGACAATATTATTGTCGTAAAATTTATTCTTACGACAATAATATTATTGTCGTTAAAACTTTTTACGACAATAATATTATAAAATTTCTTTTCACGACAATATGATTGTCGTAATGCATGTAGTGATCGTGCACTACACCTCATATGCAGTGCACATGTCATTTTCCAAAAATTGAATCCATTGACCCACAGATATATTGTCACGTCTATATCCATCAAAAGCTGCAACGGCTTATCCAAAGTTGTGAATACTCATATCAACACTCTTGTGCCATCTGCCATATAATTGCTGCCACATTGAAGCACATACAAACAGCCTAAAATAGCTTCAAAATGTGGCTCCACCAACCATAACAGACCCACAAAACCCTAATCTGGATGGACAGATGCATTGATAGGATGATTATGATAATATAAAGTATAATTAATTATCATTATATAGACATATCATATCTTATTATTGAGCTTAAACTCATACCATAGTGGTAATCTACTCAGAGTCTACCCTGACCTCTAGTGGGAGGTCCAGGGTTTGAATCCCCTCCCTCTCCTTTCGTTTCCGAAAAAAAAAAAAAATCTTATTATTCAGTTGTAATGATAATGGTTTGGTTTGTGAACATAGCACATGATGTTCTTGATCAAAGACACATGCTATAAGCTAAATGAGTGATTCTGACGTAATGATTTCTTATTGGACTGCAGATGATCGTCATACGTATAAAAAGAAAGTTATTGCATTTTCAGATAATCGACGTGTGTATAAAGAGACAGCTACACACATGACGATCATCTGACAGTGCAGTCCAATAAAAACTCCTACGTCATATTTTCCCAAACTTAATTATATTAGTTTCAAACATATATGATACCTTTTTATTGTTTTTTTTTTATAAAGAAAACTATATGCATATACTAGTGTTTGGTTGTTGGCGTAGGTCACTATGCTTTCAATCATGTTATGTCATCATCAACAATAATACTACAAAACCTGAAGGGCCTAATGTTGGAAAAATTGGTTTGGAGGGGAGGTTATTGTATGGTGTCTCCGCACAACCTGGAGGGCCTAATGTTGGAAAAATTGGTTTGGAGGGGCGGTTATTGTGTGGTGTCTCCACACGGTGTGGAGATACCATGTGGCAGCCCACACACCACATACTCTTATTATGTATTTAAACTATGTGGTTCTGATCGTTTCATTCGTCACTTCACCTCAAAATCCCTCACCACACAATAACTTCCCGATTGGTGTTGTGGATATACGCGTAGAGGGTGATTTTCGGTGGTATCTTTAAGTGTGAAGAGATCTGAAACACATGTATAGTTTCCTTCTGAGTTTAAATTGTAGTTCAAATTTTTCCACATGTTTAATCCGCACATTTAGAGATACTATATAATAATCTTCCAACGAAGAGGATATCTTATCATATTTTGATTCATAATAAGAAGGAGGTTTGATGATAAATCTATTTCCCTTGTTGGAAAAATCAACTTTTCGAATGTCGATTATCACATTATATATTTATTTGAGTCCGACATTCTATTGTGTACATTCGACCGTTTGAAAGTCAAATTTTTGACTCAAGAATCGTTTTTAAAATATTAATCCAGTACAGTGTTGGAAAAAATTAATATTTAGGAATTTGACAGACTATGAATAACTCCAATGCACGCAAATACGTTATATTTAAAGAGATGTTTCGTCACACACGATTGTTACTTAGAGAACTAACGAAATTATCTCTCAAAATACAATTGAGGTGTTTGATTCAAACAGTGACTTGTTTGAATCAAACCCGATGACACTTTTTTTTTTCTTTCTCTGATGATGCTTTCAAAACTATGGACTGAATTCGTTTGCATACTTGTGCCTTTTATAGGCCGAAAGTACCTCATACACGAAATGAGGTACTCCTACGCGAAATGATAAGGATCATCACCGTTCACAGATTCATGTCCAAACATAGAGACACATCAATTCGTAAATGCACATCAGGTCGAACCCGTTTCAATATATTTATTTGAGCAAATAATTGAAATCATTGGGAAGATTGAAGAGTAAAACAAAAGTAGCTCTACATAAAAATGTCTTATTAAAATCTAAGTTGGTTTTCCCCATAATAACTTGTCTAAAAGAATTGTCATATTATTGCTGTTTTACAATATTATAGATCATTTATTAATATTTTTTTCCCCTCATTTTATTGTAAATTCATCATTTTCATAATTTGCAATGACAGTCGAAGACATTTCAAATGACATATCTAATTTTGTGACAGTTATTAAATTGTATTAAATAAAAATGTATGTGAAAACTTTCAATACATCTAACTCATTCCGATCGTTTGTCAAAAAAAAAAAAAAAAAAAAAAACCCTCATTCCAATGATCTGAAACTATGTGGTATTTAAATACATTACATCCCTTCATTTATTATACAAACCTTAATTCTTCTTTTGATGTTAAGGAACGGATGTAGCAACATTAATGCCATGCATCTACCTACTGACTTTAAAAACATATTACATACAATGCATGATTTTACTTGATTAAATTGTTTTAAGATGATTAAATTGTTTTAAAACCAAACCAAGCTTCTGAATAGCCACTATTTTTTTTTTTGTTGAGAAAATGAATAGCCACTAATATTAACCAGTAAGAAATGATTTTACTTGATTAAATTGCTCGAGGTTGGGGTTCGGTTTTAATGTTTCTAGCACAAAGAGGGCCTGAGAAAACCAATCGGAATCGATAAGAGCTGCTAGAAATAAAAGTAGATACCTTCTGAGTTTGAAATCTGCATCTACATCGGTGAAGAGCCACAGATGAGCCAGTGGGGCTTCGAACTTTTGGGCCCCACCTGATGCATTTAAGAGGTTTTTTCATGTATCAGATGTAAAATCTGATTTGTTAATCATGATATAAACCCTTTTATGATGTCACATGAATCTGAAAAATGACGTACATACCCTAAAAATTATGTTGGAAAAAAATTAGTACTTAGAAATTTGACAAACTAAGAATAACTCAAAGCACGCTATAAGCGTTGTCTTTAAAAAGATATTTCGTCCCTCACAATTTGTCATTTCGGGAACTATCGAAAATCTCTCTCATGATACAATGTAAGTGTTTGATTTAAACAATGACTTGTTTGAATCAAACCTGAGGACACTCAGAAATTTGTTTTGTTGATGCTTTAAAACTATGAATAATTTCGTTTGCACGCTTGTGCCTTTTATAGACCGAAGGTACCCCATATACGAAGTGAGGTACTCCTACACAAAGGGTAAGGTTCATATCGGTTCTGCCAAAATCTGCAACTCTTGGATTCTTGAGGTGCATCTCTCCGCAGGTTCATGAATCCGAAATGATGCATGAATCCGAACTGATGCATGTATCTGAATCCGTTCAGCTAGGGGCGTTTAGCTTTCGGAGGCGTTGCCCCCGAGCCCCCACAAGTTGGCGCTGCCACCGCGACCTGACCGGGAGTCGAACCCCGTTTCGTTGCGGCAACATTAATCTGTACGACAACTCAAAAGTAAACGATTATAAAATATAAATGAAAAAATATCTAACAAATTAAACTCATGGTATTACATTATAATAATCTATGCTTTGCAACCTTAAACAACTAAGTAAAATAGAGGATCATCAATAGAAAAACCACACATATATAGTATAAGATTGTCATATATAAATATTTCAAACACAAGATTTAAGCATTCAACACAATTAATATACTTAAAAAAATGAGTTACACTAGAAATGATTTTATCTTGAAACTTACACACACTTAATCCATGATAGTACTCTACTACCAAAAGGCATCTCAAATCTCTATGCACATCAACCAACCAAGTACTTCTACTCCCCATTAATTTATACTACTATCACACCCTCTTCAATGCATATACTACCATCTTTAATAAGAAAGCTCTCTCATTTGCTGCCCAATTTTTTTATTGGCTTGGACTAATGCAAAGCTTAGTTGTCCTCCTAAAGGCTTAGTTGTCCTCCTTTAGGAGTAAATTGGATAAGACTGTTATACTTAGCCAATGGAACCTCTCCATCTTGCTCATTGACAGCCAATTCTTTTTAATTAATGGTTCAGATTGACAATGAATTCCATATTAATGGACAATGTTATATATGCACCCCCTATACTATACATTAGCTAGGGGAATTTAATATGGGAACTAAACCCTATTACACTATCATATCACACTTTCATCAAAATGGGCAATAAGTGGTGCTTGGTACTTGGAGCTTTTCAGGTGTATAAAGTGCTTCCTAAAAGGTGACCAGTGTAGAAATGAAAGTAAAGATTTATTATCCCTTTTATGTTTGGATTGTCTTTTTTAATATGTATTGTCAAATTATTAACTTTGGGCATTGTCTTAGAAGATAGATATTCATGTTTTATCACACTAATAATTAAGGTTTTCTCGCGCTCCCTCTTTTCGGTTTATCCCAGATTTATAGTTTTTAATTGATATTTTGATGATTAATCTAGAATAGATCGATGTAGAATTAATCCCTCCATGTTTGTGATGCTGGATGTTTCATCCTTTCATCTATTAAGAAACTCGATCACATCATCCTTAAAACTGTTATACACAGTTCTAGAATCATTTCCGTAATCTCTCTGTATTTTCGTACCTATGTGTAGACTAAGAAGCCCACCCGAAAAAAAAAAAACGTACAAAAAATTCTCTGTAGTCCGTTTGATCTATAAAATATAAAAATGCCCCACCCGACGAATTTGATATAATCCATTAAAAGTTTAACCCGAGTGCAAAGCATAGTTTCTTGGTTCTAGTTTATTTGTCAAGACTCAACTCGCGATGACTAATCGAATCTTTACTCATAATGTATCTAGTAACCGCAAATGCATGTCATCAAATGTCATCATATAATAAACACATATGTATGAGTAATGCGCGTCATCATATGTCATCATATAGTAAACACATATGCATGTCATCATATGGTCACATTCAAGTCTTTTTTTTCAAAGGATGTATCACTACTCTTCCAAGTTATACATGGATCATATATACATATATGCAACCATATGCATATATCCTATCTGTCGTTTTATACTCATTGAATTGTGGATGCAAGTTATTTAAATATAAAGAAATAAAGTTAAGAAGGTGCTTGTTGCAAGTTTGCAACTGAGATTCAGATAAAAACTGTCCTCATCTTCCATATTAAATTAGAGTTCTCTTTTTCTGATGGCCAAGTAAGTTTAAACCCCATGTCATAAATACCAGAGTGATTGTCTTTTTCCTTCTCTCTTTCTCTCTGCTCTCCAATAAACAGAGCAAAGAGTCTCCTTTTCAATCCCCTTGAAATCTGTGAATTTATTTGGATTTTTGCCTGCCATAAAAAAAGATCTAAATTAAATAGAAAAAAAAAAAAAAAAAAAAAAAAAGCTCTTTTTCTTTTCTGTGCCTCCACTTAATTAACTTCTGTTGCCACTTTTACGGTAGGTTCTTGTGGGGGGTGTGTTTATAAAGATAGTTTGTTTGTTTGCTAAATATAAGAAGGGTATACACTAGTAGATAAATTATTCCTCACATTATTCTCTTTCATATTCCTCCTATCTTTTCCCCCCCTCCAAAATCACCAAAGTTTAAAGCTTTTCTTCTTGTCTCCCAAAAAAAAGAAAGCCCTTTTCTTCTTTTTTTGAATAATTTGCACATTACGAAAATGGATTTTTGATAAATCATTCAATGTAAGAAAAGGTTTACCAACTACCCTTTTAGAAAAAGATTCAATCTTTAGTTTTAAAAAAAAAAGAAATGGAGAACATAGGATCTTCAAGCAGGTTGAAAAGCAAATCAAAGGCAAAGAAAGATGATGAAGATTTTCAAGAAGATGAAGTTTGGCAAAACTGGGCTCTTGTGAAAGACTCAAACTTTAGGCCAAAAAAATCAGAAAGCTCATCAGCTGGTAGTAAAATCCCAAGTGTTTTTAAGAGAAATGTGTCTAAAGTCAACAGTGCAAGTTGTGGTCAATCTTCAGCTCCTATGAGCATTCCTGACTGGTCCAAGATTAAGGATGATTCCTGGGGTTCTGCTAAAAGTTATGATGGTTATGATGTTGATGATGGTCATTATGATGATGATGATGATGATGATGATGAAATGATTCCTCCACATGAAATTGTTGCAAGAAGGCAAGCAAGAAATCCCATTGTTTCTTACTCTATGTGTGAAGGAGTTGGGAGGACACTCAAAGGAAGGGATCTGAGTAAATTGAGGAATTCCATTTTAAGCAAGACTGGATTTTTAGAATGATTGCCATTTGTAGGTAATATTGTGATGTCAGAAATTTTATTATTATATAATGGTCGTAACATTGTTATGTCAGGTGTCATACGTTATAACTATACATTTTTACTATCTTTCACATAGTAGACGTGAAAGACAATAAAAATAAATGATTATAACGTGTATTACTTGGTATAACCAGATTACCACCGTTGTAGAATAAAAATTTCTCGTGGTCATGTAGTAGTACTTATCGTAGTAACTTCCCTCTTTTCAATCAAAAGTTTTCCTTCCACCTAAAAGATACACCGAATTTACGGGCGATACGTAAAAGAACCGTTTCTTTTATGTGCATTCTATGTAAATTCGATGTTTCTTTTTTATGGAGTGATCTTTTCTACTTTTCATTTGGTAGTGACTTGGCCAAGATTTTAGTAAGGGTCTCTCCAAAATGTTTATTTAAATCCTTGAGTTTGACATTTGGAAATCGGTTATATTAAATCCTTTGTGATGACTTTGCAACTTTGAATCGATTTGATAAGTGTTAGTTGCGTGCATAATGGTATTTGAGAAAACAACCGTTTAGCACATTTCTTGTTAAAGTTGAACGTTTGAATCACTCTAAAAAAACGAGAAGGGTAAGTATAGAAAATTATGAGAAGACATTTTTGCGTAACAAGTTAAAAGCAAGCTTTGGAAGAAAAGTATTTCAATTATGACTTTATACGTGGAGTTACACGTTAAAATACAAGTGTTTTAACGTTAATTAAAATTATTGAATGTAACAATGTATACATTATGATATGGTCAGTGACGGATTTAGAAAATTAAATGGGGCCAAATCCAAAAACGGTTTTAAAAATGTAGCTTCCAGATTATAATCAAATGACCATGTGGTCACTCACAATAGATCCAACCGATTGAGCTAAAGGGCAAGTACACTATAAATTGTTCGATATAATATATACATACACATGTGGTCACTCACAATATACATACACAATTGTTTAAAATTATTAAAGTGCATATTAGTAATTTCGTACGGAAATTTAAGTGGGTGTCGTGGACCCCTGACCCATATGGTTCTGCCCCTGAATATGGTATACAAAGTTTTGACTAAAAAACTTATTAACAGATTTATTGGTAAAATATTATTGTATTATTCACACTTCAAATGAATACAGGAATTGTTACATATATATGGCTCAACGGAAGGATCTAGACACAGTATTAAATACAGAATGATTACAAAATAAATCGTAATTAATGTATTCACACGTAATCAATGTATTCACACTATTATACTACTAACACGCCCCCTCAAGCCGGACGATCGGAGATTAGGCCAAGCTTGGAACAGAAACGCTGAAAGGGCATGCGAGGCAACGGCTTGGTTAAGGCATCTGCTAACTGGTCCGCACCGGCAACGTGAGTAACTCGTAACCAACCTTGCTGGACTTGATCCCGAATGAAATGAAAGTCAATGGCGATATGCTTCATACGAGAATGAAAAACAGGATTTGCACTGAGCTGGGTGGCACCAATATTATCACAAAAAATAGTGGGAACCTGCGTACATGTTGTAAAGCCGAGGGAATGCAATAGGTAAGTGACCCAATTAAGCTCAACAGCTGTGCACGCAACTGAACGATACTCTGCTTCAATCGAAGAATGAGCAATATAATTTTGCTTTGTAGAACTCCAGGAAATAAGATTACGAGCCAGAAAAACCAAATAACCACTGGTGGAGAATAGTCTTCTTTGTTTCTACCCCAGTCTGCATCTGAAAAGGCATGAAGGACAAGCGGAGAAGAACGATACAGAGGTAAACCACGGCGAGTAAACCCAGCAAGATATCGAAGAAGACGTTTGGCAAGATCCCAATGCTGAACTGTAGGGCCATGCATATACTAAGAGAGTTTATTTAGCAAAGGCCAGTTCAGGACGGGTGAAGAGCAAGTACTGAAGACTCCCAAGAAGCTGACGATAAGCAGACGGGCCATCATAAGCGTCAGCAGGTTGAAGCATAAGCTGAATGTCATCAGGAGCCAAGGGTTTCAGAACAGCTTTAGCATCAAGCATATTGAACTTGATGAGTAAGTCGAGAACATATTTGTGCTGATGAAGAAGAAGACCAGAGGTAGTGGATTCAACCTCAACTCCCTGAAAATAAGAAAGAGATCCCAAATCTTTGATAAAAAAACGAGAACCCAAATGATCCTCAAAGGCCAAAACTGCAACAGAGTCAACACCGGTGACTATGATATCATCAACATAAACCAAAACAACCAGGAATATGGGTGATGCAGAGAGGACAAACAACGAGGAATCAGCAGCGGAATTGGAAAACCCAAGTGATAACAAAAACTTTTTCAACTCTGAATACCAAGCACGAAGAGCTTGTTTGAGACCATAGATAGCATTGTGGAGCTGACATACATAGTCAGGATGGTCAGAATCAATAAAACCCGGGGGTTGGACCATAAAAACCTGTGCAGTCAAAGTACCCTGTAAGAAAGCGTTATTAACATCTAGTTAGCAAATGGTCCACCCATGAGAAACAGCAAGAGAGAGAACAAGACGAATAATGGTAGGTTTGACAACTAGGCTGAAAGTCTCAAAGTAATCCACACCAGGGCGTTAGGTAAAGCCCTTAGCAACTAACCGAGCCTTGTAGCGATCAACGGAACCGTCAACTTTGCGTTTAATACGGAAAACCCATTTGTTGTCAACCAAATTAACCTGTGAAGGACAAGGAACCAAAGACCAAGTACCATTAGTAACCAAAGCATTAAATTCATCAGATATTGCAGCGCGCCAATTTGGAGACTGAAGAGCCGGTTTGTAAGTAGAAGGTTTAGTATCAGAGTATTTTGAATCCATCTGGGAGTTTAGGTTGATGATTTGATGAGGTTTGAATATGTTGTTGCGAGCTCGAGTGGTCGTAGGATGAGAGAGGGGAGGCGGGGTGGACGGGGAAGAAGAAGAAGAGGAAGAAGGATCAGAAGGAGAGGAAGAGTCGGGAGATGGGGATTCGGTAGAGGTAGACGGAGACGTGGGATCATCGGAGGGTGCGGCTTCAGAGAGGGCTAGTGGAGAAGGGACAAGGATAGGGTCAGAGTGAGCGGAGAGGAGACCGGGAAGCCATGAATCAGGGAAGTAGGTGACGGGATCGGAAGGTGTGAGGTGTGATAGAAAAGGAAAAACCGTTTCGACAAACTTCACATCACGGGAAACATACAAGTGATTGGATTCAAGATGAAGACATAGTTACGCACTTTGAGTTAAGGAGTAGCCAAGGAAGATACAGGGGAGGGAATTTGGTTCAAGTTTGTGTTGGGTGTAAGGGCGTAACTAGGGGTAACATAAGCACCCAAAGACTCGGATTTTGGAATAATTGGGGGATTGGTGAAACAACTTTTCATTAGGGTAGAGCATAGAGAAGACCGGAGTAGGCATCCGATTAATTAGGTAAACCACAGCAGAGAAGGCATAAGTCCAGTAAGAGAGGCATATGAGCATTGTAGAGAAGAGAGAGGCCCGTTTCCATAATGTGTAGGTGACGGCGTTCCGACAGACCATTATGTTGAGGTGTGTGAGGAGGGGAGGTGTGGTGAGAAATACCATGATCAGAAAGAAAAGGGCGAAGCGAAATATATTCGGTTCCATTATTTGTGTAGAGTATTTGATTGACAGTAACTACTTGTTTCTCAACCAACGTTATAAATTGAGGAAAAATCGTGAGAACATTAGGCTATGCATTTAAGAGGATATAGACAAGTGTAACGGGTAAAATGATCAACAAAGACAACGTAATACTTATAAGCATCCATAGAATAAACAGGCGATGTCTATACATCAGAAGAAAATTATTTCAAGAGGTCGGGAAGATTGCAAGGTTGAAATAGAAAAAGGTAAACGATGACTCTTTTGACTGCGACATGCATCACAATGAGAAACGTCATGCAGACGATTAGTAGCTAGAG
The DNA here is from genome assembly GCA_036785695.1 of Gentiana straminea. NCBI lineage: Eukaryota > Viridiplantae > Streptophyta > Magnoliopsida > Gentianales > Gentianaceae > Gentiana > Gentiana straminea. The sequence continues at coordinate 2,017,581 of JAVUPR010000099.1, read as the reverse complement.
AATGTTGGTTTAAAATGTGGGAGATGATCGGAGAAGCGGGGTGACCACAACGATGGTGCCAAGTCAATGAGTTGGTTTTAGTGGCTGAAAAGGCTAAAATAGGTGCGGATGACCAGAGATACATGCCATCGTGAACAAGACCATGGTGAAGACATTTACCGGTTAGAAGGTCCTTCACAATGAAAGAGTCAGGGAGGAATTCAATAGTAACAAAGTTATCGGCACATAATCTAGACACAGAGAGTAAATTGCGAGATAAACGAGGAACACACAAGACATTCAATAAAGTAAAAGTAGAATTAGAAGAGTGTAAGAAAGTAGAACCGGTATGAGTGATTGAAAGTGCATTGTCGTCCTCGATAAGGATGTTACTATGGCCTTTATAAGGAGTATGAAGGTGGGGAGTCTGGAGATCTGCTGTCATGTGATGAGAAGCGCCACTGTCCAAAAGCCAAAGCTGAGAATGAGCTTTATGAATGGTTGAAGCCGCCATTGAAAGACAACCTTCTTTTTTTTGTTTTTTTTTTTGGCAAAAGACCACAACCAAAGAAAGAATAAAGACAACCGAAATAATGGAAAAGTGAAACAACAGCGGCAAGAAAAGTAAATAGGGGCAACGACTAGATGGCAATCGAGGAAATCCAAATCGAAATTTAGATCGAGGGGAAGAATGCCGGAAAAGAAGGGTGGTCGCGGCCAGAGAAGAAGAACGGAGGACGGATGGAAAGATTTTGCGGAAAAGAGAAAAAAAAAATGGAGGATCGGGAGAGATTGAATTCTCAATGCTCTGATACCGATTTGTTGGTAACATATCATTGTATTATCCACACTTCAAATGAATACAGGAATTGTTACATTTGTAGGGCTCAACGGAAGGATCTAGACACAGTATTAATTAATACAGAATGATTACAGAATATATTGTAATTAATGTATTCACACAGATGTGGTATCCTCCGATTCCGTAGCAGAACCCGATCTTGGAATTGCATTACGTATTCACACAATTACACTGCTAACACTTATGTAACGAGGGTCAATGTAATACTCCACGTCCTTTTTGTTCGCTAATTTCCCCTTATTTAAGTAGTGGATTAAGGTGCATGAGGGAAATTATTATCTTGAAAATTTTATTTTTAAGAATAAAGAAAGGAAAGGACACATCATTGAATAGCTTGGAAACTTCCAAACTTGTAGTTTTAAATAGGAAACTTCAAACCTCTTTTTGGAAGAGAAAAAGACAAGAGGTATTAAACTACGGTTTTACCAAGAAGTGTAGTGAGTTTGACTCATATGTCGGATCTGATCCCGTGAAACTTTCACCTTTCGTGATATTAGTGCTCATCCTATCATTCTTATTTTCACTTGATGTACCTTTTTTTACGTGACATTAGTCATTAGTGTTCACCTCCCTTACTTTTGTTTTACCATACGAGTTGTGGTATTCTTATGAGTTGGGACGTATTTAAATGGCCTAATGAATTTGTTGATATTTATTACGTTGGTGGCATGGTGGAGACTATGAAACTCTATGTAGACTTGTAATAGACCTTTCTATGTTGCAAAAAGCGATATCCCTCGCCCATAGAGTCCATCCACTCCACCTGACAGAACGGTAAGGAGGTTAATAATGGTGACTTAACAGCTTTTAGGTGGGATGATCATGACCTAGTGCCCAAACCGAGTCACCTTGAATCTAGAGAGCTCACTCCCACACTGCGGCTGTCGGGATCGTAATAGTCATTTCTAATCCATATTTCGGTAGACTAGTTTATGGGTCCTTAGATAGAATGTTTTTTTCTTCTTGAATTCGACTCAACACTGAACAACCGTACTATTTCCTTTTAGTAGTTTTTTCCCGTTGAATTTTGTGTTGGAATTTTATGGCATTTTAGCTCCTAAATGGGTTTAAGTGTAAGTGACGAACAGTCAACTTCAGGCCCAGATTTGAATGAGTTATGGAATGAATTTCCGGGATCTAAAAATGGTTTTGGAAACCTGTTTACGACTAATTTTGTGGTTTTTATCGCTTTATTCCGTAACAATATTCTTCGTATTTTATTACTTTTTATAGAAAAGTAGGAGTTTAATTGAAATATTGAGGGGTTGTGTATGAAAAGGATTAAAATGCAAATTCGAGCTATTTATGTGGTTTATTAGTCATTTTCTATCTATATATATATTTCTACAAACTTGCATGTTTTTACCCCCTTGTAGATATACATTTTCGAGCTATAAAGAGGATTAAATGGTGTCAAGGATCGAGTTTATACGAAGGAAAAGAGATAAATGTGAAGTCGGTTGAGGATAGAGATGAGAAAATCAAGATTTGATTGATGACTGAACTGGCGTCCAAGGCCGTCCAGTGGACGGGCGTTTGAAGCATCGGACGGGCGTCCAGGAGGTTTATTCGATTCAAAGAAGAAAGGTCCAGACTGGACGGGCGTCTGATATATGGACGAGCGTCCAGGAGAGGAAATCACATACAGAGAGTTTGGACGCAGCATGGACGGACGTCTGGAGCAAAGTCAAGATCTAGTGGACGGGCGTCCACCAAACCGGACGGACGTCCGCCGGCCGACTTAACCCTAGCCGCCTCAGAATCCTATATATAGCAGCCTATTATGAACCCTAAAGGGGATCATAAAACACAGCCGCTGAGACCTAATATCAGAGCAGCAGACGCACCACATATACACGAAGGAGATGAACTCTTCCATCCCAATAATCATGTTTATCAACATGATTGTTGGCTAAGCACATCGCGGTGGGACAACGGATGAAACCGATCAACATCAACACCAACTAGATGATTTTTAGCTCCATGTTTAGTGAGTAAAAGTTACAGTTTTTCATCAATTGGATATTGTTCTTTATTGTTTACGTTTTGTTTGAATCGAAAGATTGATAAAACTACTTTTATGCTTTGAATTTATATGAGAATATTATTCAAGCTTTGGTTTATTTCAATTGATGCAATTAGTTGTAATTCGAGAGATCGTTTATAATTAATTGAGTAGAGTATTGGAGACGATCTCATGATCTTATTTTGCATGCCGTTTAGTTTTGCTTGAGAAAGAAAACGAAACCCTAGAATTTGTTTAAAGGAATTTAATCGAATTCGTGATAGATCATTACTAAAAATCGTATCTTTAACTTGCCATCTAGTTGGGGTTGGGTTGGTTGATTGGTGGATTCCCGTTGCCTTTCCGTTTCCTTTTAATTACTTGATAAATCGAATAGTTCGTATCAATTTGATTGCTACGTTTAGTTATTTTAAAAACCCTAGCTTCTACCTGTTTTTCTGCATATTTTCTGCATTTAGATCGTAATTGGACGCCCGTCTACCCTTGGTGAACGCCCGTCCATCGTTGAATTTTCCTGTTTCCTATTTTAGTTTAGTTTTACTCATCGTTTTTATATTATAGTTAGTATAGACCTTAGTTTTAGGTAATAATTTGTGACATAATCGATATCATAACTGCACTTTAATCCGATAAACATTCGACTCCCTTAGGACGACCCGTTAACATCCTATACTACGAACCTTATACTTGGGGTGTTTCGGTTTATAAATTTAAAACGAGTTTTTACCGAACAAGTTTTTGGCGCCGATGCCGGGGAGTCGGTTACGGTTGTCGGATTCTTCATAGTGTAGTTTTCTGAGTCGACGGTATTTTGGCCATAACTTTCGGCTCGAGTGTCGGATTGGCGTGCAGGACCCCAATTCGGAAAGCTCGTTCTGACGCCGACGACGTGGTGAACCGCCTACGGCCGTTCAACACCGTTTTCGAGGTCAAGATCCACTGTTTTCTCTTCCATTTTAGCCCTAGAAGATTTCAACACGTTTTTTTTTACCGTCTTAGTGTTTTTCCTATTTTAAGTTTTTCGTAGGTAGGTTTCTTTTCCTGTTTCTGTTTCTATATCTTTTCTAAATAAAAAGAATAAAAAAATAATAATCAAAACTTTTTGAACGAGCGTTCACTCATACTGAACGCCCGTCTGCCCCGTTTGTCTTCTGGACGCCACTTCAGTAACCTGAACGAGCGTCCACTTCCAGAATTTCCCTTGAACCAGCGTTCACTCATACTGAACGCCAGTTCACTCTCTTCAATTGTCACTTCTTTTCTCTTCTCTCTTTCTAAACCTTCTAATTTCCTCTACATTTCGCTCTCATCAACCCTAAGGTTGATTTCTTTCCATTCTGCTCTTCTGGTTTATGCAAACCAGGAGTAAGAAGGGACCTCTTATCTTTAATCCCGAGCCTGAGCGATCTATTCTCAGGAGAAAGCTCTTCCCTGATCCAGACATTATGGCTAACGAAGTTCAAAATCCAGATCCTCAAGCCCAAATGAATCTGATCCTTCAACAGATGCAGGCAATACAAACAACAGAATCAACAAGCTGGCATAAATAATCAGTTTCAACAATTCCGTCAAAACCAAATAAACCAGCTTAAACCAAGACCCCTATGCTCCCTATCTTGACCAAGACTTTCTGGAAGGGCATAGACCAATTCGCCCTCCAGACATGGGGCAAGCGAACTTCGATCTGAAAAATGGATTGGTAGGATTGGTCCAGAATAGTTCTTTTCATGGCACTGCTGATGAAGATCCTCATGACTTCTTGTCCACCTTCGTTCAAATCTGCGAAGCAGGCCACTATCCTGGTGTTGATTCTGAAATTGTCAAGTTAAAACTCTTCGCGTTTGCTCTAAAGGGTGAAGCAAACCGTTGGTTTAAATCTTTAGCCCATCATTCTCTCCGTACCCGGAATGATGTCAAAAGAGCCTTTGCTCGAAGTTTGTCTCACTCCGGACAATCATGGACATGAAAAGGGAGATAGCCACATTTGAACAACTTGATGGTGAGAGTGTGGGGAAAGCATGGGAGAGATTAAATCGTTGATGAGGAAGTGCCCCAACCATGGATACAAGAGACATGAGCTACTGTAGAGTTGTTCTACGAGGTGTTTCTCAACCAAATAGAGACTTCCTAGATTCAACTCGCTCGTGGATCATTCCTAGGGAGGTGATGACGCTCGCTTACGGGGTAGCCGAAACTATAGCCAAGAATAACATGTGGTCAAGTCCTAGGAAGACCAATGTTAGTGGGAATAAGAAGGAATCACGTCGCGAGCAATTCGAGACTAAGGTGTTAGTTGCTCAAATGGAAGTAATTAGCAAGCAAATAGCCGAGTTACAAATGCAAATAGCGGCGACAACAAGGGCGACGATTTGAATTATCTGGGAATGCAGGCGGGAAATGAGATGACTGAGGAAGTAAATTTAATGGAGAATCATAACCAACCCTTCAGAAACTTCAATCAGAATCAGAATTATTCCGGATTTCAACGTCCCAATCTTAATCAAGCCAATGCACCACCTGGCCCATCAAATTCCAAACCTTCCTTCAGGTCAAGTTATCAAAGACCACCTCCCGGGGTGGTTAATCAATCCCACAATCCTAACTCTCAGAGACCTCAAGGTGGTTGGAATCAAAACCAACCTCATAACCAAACCACCTCTTGTGTCCCTCAACATAAGTTCGATGAGCTAGTAGACATGGTGAAGACCCCGGCTACTAGTGTCAAGACAATAGAGAGACAGGTTGGTCAGATGGCAGACCAGCAAGCAAACAGACCCCAAGGTAAACTTCCAAGTTATACCGAAAGAAATCCTAAAGCAGATATCAATGTTTGCACTGCCATCACACCTCAATGGGATTATGGGACCGAAGAGCTGAATGAGGTTACTTTAAGGAGTGGTAAGCAGGTAGGACCCGGAAAGCTGTCGGGAAACGAGTAGCCCCTCCTGACGCCATAAGTTTAGGAGGGGGCAATCAGAAGTTAAACACCGAAGAAAGCAACAGTGAAGAGGAGCTTAATGATGATTCTTCGGGTGATGAAAATGATTCTGATAGAGAAATGAGGAAAGGTCAGGTGGCTGTACCCCTGACAAAGAAGAGGGAGGAGAAGTTTGTCAGATGGAAGGATAAGGAAGATGAAGCCATAAAAAATCAAGCCATGAACAATGATAAAGCCCTTCCTTATCCACCAAAGAAAAAAGAGAATACCCTCGGTCATGACGGACAATATGACGGTGTGAGGAGGATGCCGAGAGATACCAAAGTGAGTATACCCCTAGCCGAGGTATTGACCGAAATGCCCAAGTGCTCTAAGTATCTTAAGGAAGTTTGTGGAAGCAAGAAGAAGCTTCAAGGGATGGCAGAAGAAGTTTTAAGAGAAGATTGCTCTATGGTTTCACAAAAAATTGCTACTAAGCGAGGTGACCCCAGGAGACCTTCGATCTCTTGTGAGATTGAAGGCCACATGTTCCAAAACGTCTTATGCGACTCAGGGGCCTCCATAAATGTGATGCCATTGAACGTCTGCAAAAAGCTCGGTTTAGATAAAAGAATGCGGGAACGCCCTATTTCTCTTCAGATGGTAGACCGATCTAGCCGCTCAGCAGCCGGTTGTGTTGCTAATGTTCTTCTCCATGTTGGGGGCTTGGTTTTCCCTACCGACTGGGTTATCTTAGACTATCCACCTGACAAAGAGATGCCCCTAATTCTCGGCCGGACCTTTTTGGATACCTCTGCCGCCCTCATCGATTTCTGTAAGGGCCAGATTACGCTTAGAGTCGATGATTCATCTGTTACCTTCACATGAGGGAAAAATCCCGATGAAACCTTGATTGAAGAAATCTCGTTTGTTGAAGCAATGTATGAGGACGAAGAAGATGCCAACGCTGAAGAAGCGATAGAGCTAACAGAGATAGGTGTTTTCGAAGCTATAAACGTTACAGATCAAGCTGACTGTGGACCATCTTCTGTTTCATTACCGGCTTTAGTCACCGAGCTCAATCGCTGAACAAGAAACATGGAGATTCCCAGCAATGAACGCTGATTTCAAAGAGTTGTATCAGGAAGACTTTAACCCTGTGGAAGAGGAAGCCCTTATGGGTAGTTGGGATGAAGTGGATTTCTGGAGAGAGACTACTCATTGGGAGGTTGATGATTGGGAACAACAGCGAGAGGAGCTAGAAGAAGAAGAGTTGAGAAAGATGATCAAGCATAAGAAGGAGAAAGCGGGTGCCGACGAAGGATCCCTATGGATGATGTGATCCAGTACCTTTCTGGGGTTATACCTCGGGAAGATGAGGTATTCTTCAGTCAACCACTTCAATCCCATAAGGAAAAAGGTGGCCCTTTAAAATCTAGTATTGAGCAACCACCTACTGACTTGGAGCTCAAACCGCTTCCGCAACACCTTAAGTACATTTTTCTTAAGGATGGTGATAAGTTACCCTTGATCATCTCTTCAAAACTCGAGCCCGAGCAAGAAGCACTGCTGATAAAAGTGCTTGAAAAGAACATCCTCGCATTCGGATGGCAAGTGGGTGATATCCGAGGGATCAGCCCTGATGTGTGCATGCATAAAATCCGAACGGAGGAAGGAGCTAAGAAAGTCAGACAACCTCAGCGAAGGCTGAATCCGCACATGCAGGAGGTTGTCAAGAAAGAAGTTATAAAGTGGTTAGACATGGGAATCATCTATGCAATCGCCGACAGTGAGTGGGTTAGCCCCACCCAAGTTGTGCCAAAGAAGGGAGGTATCACTGTTGAAAAGAATGAAAATGGGGAAGAGATAGCTTTACGCCTTGTGACTGGCTACAGAGTCTGCATCGATTATCGCAGATTGAATGAAGTCACCGCCAAAGACCATTTCCCCTTACCCTTCATTGACCAGCTTATTGAAAGACGAGTGGTCATAAGTATTATTGTTTCCTCGATGGATATTCGGTTACTTCCGGATAGCCATCGACCCTAATGATCGGAGAAGACTACGTTTACGTGTCCATCCGGCACTTTTGCTTTTCGCGAGAATGCCTTTCGGGTTATGCAATGCACCGGAACGTTTCAACGGTGCATGTTGGCCATTTTCGATGGACTTGTGGAGAAATGTATGGAAGTCTTCATGGATGACTTCTCAGTCTATGGCGATAGCTTCGATGAGATCTTGGAGAATCTAGATATGGTGCTTCAACGCTGTGTTGAGAAGAATTTAGTGCTTAACTGGGAGAAATGCCATTTTCTAGTAGATGAAGGGATTGTTCTGGGACACAAGGTGTCCAGAAGTGGTATTCAAGTTGATAAGGCTAAGGTAGAAGCCATTGAAAAAATGTCGTACCCGAAAACTGTCAAAGAGGTACGTGGGTTTCTTGGTCATGTTGGCTTCTACAGGCGATTTATTAAGGACTTTTCCACAATAGCCAAGCCCTTATCTAACCTTCTTAAAGATGATGTTATGTTCTTGTTTGATGAGAAATGCAAAGAAGCTTTCAATTGCCTAAAGGATAAGCTCATAAGTGCCCCTATCTTAATCGCACCTGACTGAACTAAGCCTTTTGAATTATTATATGATGCCTCTAACTACGCAGTCGGTGCGCTTTTAGGTCGAGAATTGACAAAAAGTTCGAGCCCATTTACTATGTGAGCCGCACCTTGAACCCGGCTCAATGCAATTACACCACGACGAAAAGGAATTCTTAGCCGTCGTTTTTGCTATCGACAAGTTTAGAAGTTACCTTCTAGGGTCTCAAGTTCGGTTTGGACGGACCATGCAGCCTACGCTACCTTATGGACAAAGCGTACGCAAAGCCAAGGTTACTCGGATGGATTCTAATTTTGCAAGAGTTTGACCTGGAGATCAAAGATAAGAAGGGCGGCGATAATATTGTGGCCGATCACCCGTCTCGCCTAGTAAATGAGGGTGGCGAAGATCACAAGGAAATAGGCATCGATTTCCCTACCGAGCAATTGATGAAGCTTGATACGCTTAGGCCGTGGTACGCTGATTACGCCAACTATTTAGCAAGTGGGCATTTAGAGGACATGACGTATCAGCAGAGGAAGAAGTTCTTTTCTGATTTAAAATATCTCGTATTGGAGGATCCTTATTTGTTTAAAGTCTGCAAGGATGGGTTGCTTAGAAGGTGTGTTCCGGAACATGAACAATGGGATATTCTGGAACAATGTCATAGTGGTCCCACGGGAGGACACTACGGAGCACCTAAGACAGTCACAAAAATCCTTCAAGCTGGTTTTTACTGGCCTACTTTGTTTAAAGATGCTGAAGCCTTTTGCAAAGGCTGTGATAGATGCCAAAGAGTATGGAGACTCAGTAATAGGATGGAGATGCCTTTGAGGCCTATCTTGGAGTGTGAAGTTTTTGACGTCTGGGGCATTGATTTTATGGGACCTTTCCCATCATCATGCTCTAACAAATATATTCTGGTCTGTGTAGACTATGTTTCCAAGTGGGCCATAGCCACCCAAACCAATGATCACAAAGTTGTAAAGAAATTCTTGCAAAAGAATATCTTTACTAGATTTGGTCGTCTGTAGCCCTTATCGGTGATGAAGGTTCGCATTTCTGTAATGCACCACTGGATAAAATTCTTGAGAGATATGGTGTCAAGCATAGAATTGGTACACCATACCACCCCCAAACCAGTGGCCAAGTCGAGGTGAGCAACAGAAGTCTGAAGCGGATTTTGGAGAAAACTGTGAATTCCAATAGATCCAACTGGAGTCTGAAGTTGGATGACGCACTTTGGGCTTATCGCACTGCGCTTAAGACCCCTATGGGTACGTCACCCTTCCAAATGGTTTATGGCAAAGCTTGCCATTTACCAGTCGAGCTTGAGCACAGAGCTTATTGGGCTATTAAATTCTTGAATTTCGACAGCCAGCTTTGTGGGGAGAAGAGATTATTGCAATTACATGAGCTCGATGAATTCAGACTCAGGGCCTACGAGAACGCCAAGCTGAGCAAGGAAAGAACGAAGGCGCTCCACGATGCTAAGATTAAAGATCGGGAATTCAAAGTGGGAGACATGGCTTTGCTGTATAACACCAGGCTCCATCTTTTTGCTGGTAAGCTTAAATCTAGATGGTCTGGCCCCTTTGAGATTCTTGATGTTCATCCTGGTGGAGCCATTACGTTGAAAGTGTACGGCGATCAACCGTTCAAAGTCAATGGTCACAGGATTAAGAAGTACTTTGGGCAACCCAAGGAAAAGCCTGAAGTACTATTCTTTCAAAAGAGATATGAAACGGTTGAGTCGTTTATTTGTGAGGAGATTCCATCCGACTTCTTTGGAGTGGATGATGACATTATTAACCCTATCCTTACAAATCCTTCTATCAATGTTCCTGAGCTTGTTAGCATACCTCAGCCGAATCTCAGAAACAAGAACAAGAAGAAAAGAGTCAGTGTCGTCTGGAGAGAAAAATTTCATGATTTACTCGCGCACTTGACTTGTTGTTGTGGCGAAAACCATTTCCGTCCTAGTCGGTCCGATTCGACGGAGAAGTGGTTAGCCTCATACACAAGTGGCCCGATCCGGGTTAACTTCGAAGTCTGTGTCAAGCTAATGACATAAAAGAAGCGCTACTAGGAGGCAGCCTAGTCTTTTAAGTATTTCTTTTTAGTTAAGTTTTTAGGTTATTAGGAATAAAACCTTGGTGAGTTGTGTGTTGGTTATCCTTGTCCTACTTGTGAATGCTTTATGTGCCTACATATTTACTCATATACCCCTTGTCCCCCGAGATTATATGCTATGTCGAGTGTTGCAGATACTGTTGCGCAGTTTTTGCCAGTTATCACCTTTAGTGTTGTCTGTTCGTGACACGAGCTGCAGCGGTACATTCATGCTACGGCCTGACCTCTGCCAACCTACGACCCGACAACCACTTTGAAACCAGCTAAGTATTCTTTTCTTTTGTTTGCACATTCTGAGGACATAATGTGATTTAAGTGTTGGGGGGTGTCTAAATTGGGTATGCTATGTTATCATGCTATATCTTCTGTAAATAAGTAAATGTGATCTCCTCGACAATTTTAAAATTTTTCAAAGTAAACTTGGATAATTGTAAATCTTGAGCATGTAATTGAAACAAATGGCTTGCTAGTTGTAGTTTCCTGACAATGATTTTATGTGACTTTTGAGAGATAATTATAGCATGTTTTTACTGATTTGAGATAGTATTCATTTCACACTCACGAAAGCCTTTGATATTGAAGCAAAAATTTTGAACTTTATCCTTTCACTATTTTAGTGATTTAGCTAAGAGAGATTTGTTCTTAATAGTAACAGTGAAGTAACACCTAAGTTCAGAACGTGCACTGTGAATATCTGAAGGTTTGAATGTGATAAGTGAAACGTAACTAATGTTTTTGAAAAAGTTGAGTTAATAATAAATAAATGGGTGTGTCGAAAGCTGGTCGATGATTGGGGTGCGGTAGGGCATTATCTCGAAATGTCCTACACCACTATGATGACCAAAAGCTCACGACAGTCAGGAAAAGCTACCCTATGATTTGAGTAAGGTAGGGTGTTATCCCGAAACATCCTATTCTACTATGACGGGTAAGAGCTCATTCTGATGTGCGTCAAAGAAGAAAAAAGAAAGTGAAGAAAAAAATTAAAGACTTTGTTATCGTTGAATTTATACCCAGTATAAACCGAATGATATGCTGTAGGGATTATCCTACTAAGTGCGCGGGAAGACTTTGTGTGGAACGATTACTGCCTATACCTAGGATAGTCATTAAAATTATTTGAGAGGATATTTGTTTGAGAGGATTGTGAAGGTTGAAAAGGGCTTGTCACATACACAGAATCTATCTCTATGTTGGTATCACTTGCTATAGTTGTTGTATCTTTTGTTACGTGAGTTAGGGATCTATGTGGATTGCATGAAAGTGAGCTAGTTTTGATTGTTTTGTTCGGGACGAACAAAAGTCTAAGTGTGGGGGAGTTGTTTACGACTAATTTTGTGGTTTTTATCGCTTTATTCCGTAACAATATTCTTCGTATTTTATTACTTTTTATAGAAAAGTAGGAGTTTAATTGAAATATTGAGGGGTTGTGTATGAAAAGGATTAAAATGCAAATTCGAGCTATTTATGTGGTTTATTAGTCATTTTCTATCTATATATATATTTCTACAGTTTGCATGTTTTTACCCCTTGTAGATATACATTTTCGAGCTATAAAGAGGATTAAATGGTGTCAAGGATCGAGTTTATACGAAGGAAAAGAGATAAATGTGAAGTCGGTTGAGGATAGAGATGAGAAAATCAAGATTTGATTGATGACTGAATCGGCGTCCAAGGCCGTCCGGTGGACGGGCGTTTGAAGCATCGGACGGGCGTCCGGAGGTTTATTCGATTCAAAGAAGAAAGGTCCGGACCGGACGGGCGTCGATATATGGACGAGCGTCCGGAGAGAAATCACATACGAGAGAGTTTGGACGCAAGCATGGACGGACGTCCGGAGCAAAGTCAAGATCTAGTGGACGGGCGTCCACCAAACCGGACGGGCGTCCGCCGGCCGACTTAACCCTAGCCGCCTCGAATCCTATATATAGCGACTATTATGAACCCTAAAGGGGATCATAAAACACGGCCGGCCGAGACCTAATATCGGAGCGACGGACGCACCACATATACACGAAGGAGATGAACTCTTCCATCCCAATAATCATGTTTATCAACATGATTGTTGGCTAAGCACATCGCGGTGGGACAACGGATGAAACCGATCAACATCAACACCAACTAGATGATTTTTAGCTCCATGTTTAGTGAGTAAAAGTTACAGTTTTTCATCAATTGGATATTGTTCTTTATTGTTTACGTTTTGTTTGAATCGAAAGATTGATAAAACTACTTTTATGCTTTGAATTTATATGAGAATATTGTTCAAGCTTTGGTTTATTTCAATTGATGCAATTAGTTGTAATTCGAGAGATCGTTTATAATTAATTGAGTAGAGTATTGGAGACGATCTCATGATCTTATTTTGCATGCCGTTTAGTTTTGCTTGAGAAAGAAAACGAAACCCTAGAATTTGTTTTAAGGAATTTAATCGAATTCGCGATAGATCATTACTAAAAATCGTATCTTTAACTTGCCATCTAGTTGGGGTTGGGTTGGTTGATTGGTGGATTCCCGTTGCCTTGCCGTTTCCTTTTAATTACTTGATAAATCGAATAGTTCGTATCAATTTGATTGCTACGTTTAGTTATTTTAAAAACCCTAGCTTCTACCTCGTTTTTTTACGCATATTTTCTCGCATTTAGATCGTAATTGGACGCCCGTCTACCCTTGGTGAACGCCCGTCCATCGTTGAATTTTCCCCGTTTCCTGTTTTAGTTTAGTTTTACTCATCGTTTTTATATTATAGTTAGTATAGACCTTAGTTTTAGGTAATAATTTGTGACATAATCGATATCATAACTGCACTTTAATCCGATAAACATTCGACTCCCTTAGGACGACCCGTTAACATCCTATACTACGAACCTTATACTTGGGGTGTTTCGGTTTATAAATTTAAAACGAGTTTTTACCGAACAAAACCACTAAGATAGTAGTTGATGTTAGGATTTTGAATCACTTGATTTTGATATCGGGTGAATGAGAAATTAATGCCTAAAGGTAGAGTGATATATGTGCACCGAAACAGACATCACTTCTGATCGAATTTGTTGAATCAATGATCTGTTCGAATTATGTTCATGAGCAGAATGGCATCCGTTCAAAATTTGGTAATTTCCAACTAATAACTTCCACTTGTGAACAGTTGCTTCATCTACCAAAGGTTGTCATAATGCCTATATAATCTCATTGTCCTGAATGAAAACTTAGACAGAAAATTCATTTGCATACTTCTAGAAAATCTGCACAAACAATTTTCTGCATTCTTAACTTCTAAATAAGGCAAACAAACATTTCTGAAAAAAATTTGCATAGTCATAGATATTCAAGGCCGGATTAATTCGCCGCTTGTTCACATTGAAGTGCCACAACCAGAATAAGGAAAAGACTGTTGTATCTTGGGAGACTTCTTGCCATAACCGTAGGCATTTAATCGGGGCAATAAAGTCTTAAGAAAAGTGTTCCACGTGCCTCAGTCTAAACAATAAGTTTTCGTATTTACTTATGCTTTGTGTCGTCCAATTTTCTATGCATATTGTTGTGTTATTGTGTCTATAGATGTGAAATACATATTCATAAAATTGTTTCTTCATCTCTGTTGTTCAACATCGTTTTTTCTATTTAGAAAGTTTCCATAAACGATAAAAACAGATTACTATAAACGAAATCAAACAACTAATTTTTCCTTCAATTTGTTGCTATGAGGTTTGAATGAAAGATTGCTAGGTGTTGATGTGTTATGAACTTTATTAAGGCGGTCTAAGTCACATTTTGTCCTTTGAAACCCCATATAATAAAGCTCATTTTCTAGTCTATATAGTGTTATATCATATTTTGTAATTTAGCAAACAAGTTGATGGAGAAAATTCAGAAAGGTATTGAACCCACAGATTTTAAGTTGGAAAGTAACTTTTGTGCACGAGATTTTTGCTATATGGAAAACTCAAAGTCTTCATTTTCTTCATCAAACTTTTTGAAACATATCTCCTGATTTTTGCTGCTACATTTGTAATAAACGGTTAGCCGGTACATCATCAAAAACAAGAATATCAATAAATAACATATATTTTATTTTAAGAAAACCCACAAAATTAGTTGCTTGTAAGTACATGGCTTGACATAGAGTCCAGGTTCATTCTTTTTTCTTCTCATAATTATCTTCTTTTATGAGAATCGGGAGAGTCGGGATGAGTAAACCGAATCAAACCAACTCAAACCGATATGCAGATAGTAATAAAATACGAGCGTGTAATAGTGTTCTTTATATTTTTTTGTACACTAGAAGATGTATTATTTTGCATGGTAATGCTTTGCGTTATCAAATGATAAAAAACAAATTCCCAAAAGGACAAAAACATTAGTTTCCGACAAGTCTTAGAAATTGTTTGGCTACAATTTCAGGTAATTGGATTCTTTTTGGAGAAATCCAATGTAAAATTGAATTGTCTTTGTGGTAATTTATGGTTATGTCAAAAATACTACCTAGATACCTATTATGTATAAAACCAAGCAAAATAATATAGTTCTGAACGAGAGGACAAGGACCCTTTATATAAGAGTCCCACATTGGGGAGTCAATGTATAAATCCCAACTTTTGGGGCACGTGATTGAGGGTCATTACGATGCTCTCGTGGAGAAGTCATGGATCAATTATGCTAATATCAAGAGATGGAAGCAATCATGGGATCACGACAGTAAATGAAGATCAATCGTGGGATGTTGCTCTTTAATGACTTGATCATAGCCGTCCTTTGAGCTCGGGGACGATTTGTTCTGAGCTGATCTGAAGCGACCGGGATGATGAAGTCGTCAGGTCGGTAATGTGGGACCATAGACCAGTGATGGACCCAGAAAAAAATCTTTGTGGGGGCACCGGAGTAAATTCGAAAGGCGAGTGGGGGCATCAATAGTGTTTTTACATTTTTTACCTATAAAAACACGTCGATTTTCGGATCTCAGTGGGGGGCCATGCACCCCCCCCCCCCTTTTGCTGCTGGGTCCGTCCCTGCCATAGACAACAAGCGTCATGCCGATTATATAAAGTTGTGAGTAGCATGTATCGAGCTGAAATGATGTCCGATCGATGAATCTGAACTGAGCCGAGCTAGCGACCTATACCCTAATTAAGGACAACCAGAATGAGGTCGGTAAAGCCGTGGCTAAAGCCTGTGAGCGAGGGGCCTAACAGCGGGCTAGACATGAGTTGGCCCATTTGTTAAAAGCCCAATAAAAACCTTATGAGTGCCACGTTTATCACTTTCGGGTCATACCCATGTTAATTTTTTAATTGAAATATTCACGTTCAAAACTTCTTGATGCGAAATTAAAGACGAATTGACAAAGTATATGAAAAAAATACGCTTATGAATCTTCTTTTCGCTTTCTTCTGTTTTACTATCATTTTAGATTCATAATTTCTAAGAGAACACCGAATAGTTGGTGAGAAATGCAATTAAATCCGATGATGAAGAAATTGTTTGACTTATAAAGATCAACATAGAAAGAAACATAATTTTTTTTTATCACGAATGATTGATGTATGAAAATCGGGTAATTCTAATAAAAACACAGTTTGACTTTGACAAGTCTTTGTTATCAAGAATCTACTAAGGATATAGATATAAATGTTATGTAACAACAAAATTATATTATTGTTATTTTTCTTAAAAACTCCGGTATCCCGAACCCACTGA
This sequence comes from Gentiana straminea, assembly GCA_036785695.1. Classification (NCBI taxonomy): domain Eukaryota; kingdom Viridiplantae; phylum Streptophyta; class Magnoliopsida; order Gentianales; family Gentianaceae; genus Gentiana; species Gentiana straminea. The sequence goes on along the minus strand of JAVUPR010000099.1, from coordinate 2,001,375 downwards.
TTCGACTTATTTAGAGTTTGGTCTGAATCGTACGTACAGAGTCTGATTGCGGAGTCTGATTGCGGTTGTTTATATTATATAATTTACAAACTTATAAATATCTATCAAGGTTTATATGATTTTTCTATCTTGCGGAATCTTTATAACAAGGAAATATTGTACTAATAAAGACAGTAGTCCCAGGAAAGAAAGTTTCCTTATAAAACGATATTATCCCTACAATTAGGGATTCTGATTGGTCTCAATCATCTTTTATTAATTTCTGGAATTTATTTTCGTTGCATATAAATTAATTCTGTTTTTTTTTTTTTTTTCATCCTCTTGATTTCCAAGTGACAAAACCCTCGACTTTTTCTGCCGCCAGAAGTTCTGGTCTGCCTATACAGCAATTTCAAGTAAGTGGCTTTTTCTCTATTAAAATTTTCTTTTACGTTCCTTCGGACATAAATTTATTTCAATTCATTCACATACATTTTGAATTAATTTTGATTGAAATATTGTTTGTTTGATATTAGATTTTCTTTCGAATAAAATAGATAGATATGGTGTGTTTCAAAAGAAAAAAATCGCACAAAACGGTTGTATAATTCAATGAATAAAATTGTTTTATTTTGATCGAATAAAGAGGTGTTCAGATGGTTTTACTTATTTTATTTTTTGGGTTTGCAAATTATTTTTCTTTTGTTGGTTTTTTTATTAGTGGTTTATGATGATTTCTGAATTTTGAAATTTTGCAGAGAATATTTAGCCATGACTAATAGTGCCTTCAAGCTTGAACACACATTTGGTATTTCAAATTCTATTTATTTGCTATATATTGGCTTTCTTTTTCTATTGAAGTAGGTGCTTTTTAATTTTGTATTCCAATTAGATTTAGAATATTGGATTGAATCGATCATATATCATGATAAATGATGTGAAAATGTGTTGAATAACTCGTTATGTATCACATTAATAAATGTTTTATTTTTTTGAATATTGTCAGAGGAGAGGGTGGCCGACTCAACTCGAGTCAAGGAGAAATACCCGAATAGAATACCGGTAAGATTCTCTTTGTGTGTTTGTAGTTTATGTAAATGTATATTATGATTTATTTTGAATTATGAAAAATCATATACAGGTGATTGTTGAGAGAGCACAGAGAAGCGATATTCCGAATATTGAAGCAAAGAAGTATGTTATCCAGCTTTTGCTTACATTGACATTTATTATAAGTTCTTGTCGCTTTTATAATAAGTCACGAATAAAAATATAAATTTTGTTGAATTATCGTATTTTCCAATAACTTATAAAGTTGTGGGCTCGTTGTTTTTTTTTTTCTTCAGATTTCTATTACGAAATGACTTGACCGTCGGAAGGTTTGTTTATTTCATTCGAGAAACGATAAATCTCAAAGCTGAGAAAGCTATATTTATCTTTGTCAACAATACACTCCCTCCCACTGGTTAGTACTTTTCATAATTGCATCTTTTTCTTATAACTATTACCTAACATTTATACCTATAATTTAAAATTTATTATGTCCCTTATAATAGATGTATATATATGTTGTAGGTTCTTTGATGTCAGCATTATACGATGAACACAAGGATGAAGACGGGTTTCTCTACATGACTTATTGTGGTGAGAACACTTTTGGGTTCCATACCGACAGTGTGGAACCAAAGGATAAAAGATCGTTTGATTCTGATTTTTAGTATATATATATATATATGTGACAACTTTTATTATATTTAAAATTGGCCGGTACTATTAGCAAACATGATTTGATACTTCAACAATGATGGATGGTTTTCATATTTATGTTCAATAAATGAGCAAAACTTTTTATGTTCCTTACTTTTTGATAAATGCTTAACATCTACTCCTCCAAAATTATATAAAATAAATAAAATAAAATAAAAACACATAGAAATTATCAAAATTTTGATTATTTCGACAAGTATGATATCGAATCATTGACGAAATCACCGGAGAGATCGGAACACCAATTGTTCATAGAATCCGGTTTTGCTTGAATGGCAATACATACACACTGAGTGACTATCTGCCCTCTCATGTGCATTTGATGGTGAAGTGAATTAAGCTTTTATGACAAAAACAACACCGTTTGGAAAGTGGGACTCCGATATGGGGAGTAGCATGCGTGGCACGTTATGCATCAATAGTTTCATTGCAGAATGAATGAAACTGCGTAACGTGCATAACGCGCACGCACGCTTCTACTCTCCATATAAAAATCCCCACGTTAGAATTTCCCATGCCGTTTCAGTCCGGATAAATAAATAAATAAAATGACTATGCGTTTCACTGGATGGTACTGTGACATGAGATGATCATGTTCCCATACACATTGTATTAAAAATCTCTAATGAAATATATGAATGAAACTGAAATTTCCCAAAATGAAAGTCTTGTTCAAAAAAAAAAAAAAAAAAAAAAAAAATCAACAAATAGATGATGCTAATATTTCAAAGATGATTATATATATATATATATATATATATATATATATATATATGCTAAGGGATGAACATCATCATTCATCATCATCATGTGTGGCAGAGTTCTTCTTTTGGCATTTGTTTTTGACCCATTTCAAACTTGTAGAGGTACCTGTCTTCAACTTCTGTGCCACAGCCTTGGCCTTACCCAATCCCGACGCCGTTTTCCGGTCAGTTCCGGCGTCTTTGCCGCCGGTATTGGCGGCTGCATCCTCATCCAATGCACCTATACCTCCTGCACCCCATTGATCTGCCCAACTTGGTGCCTCACTTGCCATTCTTATTCAGATCTACAAAAAATCAAACACGTATGAATGTAATTAATCAAATTCAAGAATCCCAAAAATCAAGAATATAAACATATACAACCGATTTCTTCAGGAAATCCTTGTGTGGTAACTCCGCGTTTATAGTTAGCTGATATGACACAGATCATAGCCATCACTCAAAAAGTACTATCAAGTGTCAATAATGAATGCTATGATATGTGTCAGATCAGCTAACTTTCTACGCGAAGTTAACATACAAAAATGTCCCGATTTCTTTGTAGTTCGTAAGATACATCTAATTATGCTCGAAAGGATACGAATCTATAACATTATCGCGGTTTTCTTACAAGTGGTGGAGCTTGATTGCTAAGGAGGGATAGAATGTAAATGATGGAAGAAGGAAAAAAAGGGGTGCTTGAAAAAGAAGGGTTGAAGGTTGGAGGAGAGAATGTTTAGTTATATGAATTCTTTGGTCATAAGAAGAAGAAAAAAGTGCTAGTGACATAAGTGACACGATAAATGTCACATCCTGATAACGTGTCGGTAAGATATCTCATTATTTGAGATTTATATAATACCAACGGATATGATATCATTGTCACATTATGTTATAATATTTATTGTGTCAAAATGATTATACAGTAGTGATACATCCACTATTCTTTCAACCACAACATCTTACACAACACAATCAACATCATATATTCTGTTGGGACCCATCACAAAAAATCTTTAATCACTTTAATCAAGGACTACAATAATGTAGTGGTTTGTGCACTGCACAAAAATATAGTGCACATATCATTATTCATGATTATAACAGTATGATTATTTAATAAAATAATATGAGTTTTTGTGTGTATGTTAGCTGGAAGGGTTGTTGATTGGGTTGTACTTTTCTGGTTAAAAAAAGACATGACAACTCATCAATTGCTGACTCTTGAAGCAATGTTGGGTATTATTTGTGTCTAGATAACACCTTCTTTTGTGTCTAAGATTCCACCTAATTTATTTGTTTATGGAAGCTATTAAGAATAATTAACCCACTAGTTTATGTTTAATTGAAGTAGTAATGAGTGATTTTGTGAATGTCAAGAGGTATCGCATATTCGATTTTCTGTCAAAAGAGCGTAAGGTTAATGTGTTTTGGATGAGACTAAACATTTAGATTTAGGTCAAATTATGAATATACTGTATAATTCGACTCTAAATATAGTCATAGTCCTGAGCGGACCTACTTTGACTATGGTTGGGACCATTGCCTTGCTGAAATCTGAAAAATATTATTTTTATATTAAAACGATATAGTTTTATAGCTTAAAAAAAATATAAAAATGCTGCTACTAATGTCCTAATGGAACATAATGTGATTTTATATCCAATGAATAATAGATGCATGTGATATGGAACAAAGTACAGTAAAACCTCTATAAATTAATACTCGATAAAATTAATAATTTGTTCGGTCCCAACTTGAGACCAGTACAAAATTGGACCTCAATCGATAAAATAATAAGATAATAACTTTTTTGAAATTCCAGGTGTATATATATTGGTCCCAACGAAACTATAAATTAATAATTATGTATGTAAAAAGATTCCAAATTCTAAGATTATCTAAGTAAAAAATGAATCTATAATACTGTTTTTTATTAAACTTCAAATCTATATTGAGTTATCTTTAAATCTCCTCATTCGCACTTAAGAGTTGGGGCATTGTCAAATTCAAATAATTTGTGAATGTACATTCATAGAATGTGCGCTTGAACTTGTTTTTATAATTTATTTTTCATCTCTAACTAATATACATTGAAACTAAGACACGTTGACTTGGAAATTTAAAGGTTATACGTAAAATCTCTTTAAATTAATAAATTATTAATTTATCGATATAATAATATCTCGCTAAATTAATAAAATATCCCGGTCCCAACATTATTAATTTATAGAGGTTTTACTGTATGGAACAAAAAAAAAAAAAAAAAAAAAAAAAGTAATTCAGACATTTTCCTCTTTAAGGTTTGGGCACACAAATTGATTAAAATCATTTGATAGTAGTCTTTAGGCAAAAAGATGGGTTAACTTGCTCATTACATTTCTTTATGAAAGGTTTAAAGCATTTAGTATCAGTACAATCATCTGATAGTCTTTTGAGATGAAAAAGGCTAATAACCCTTCTTTAATTATCTTTTGTTGGATGTTGATAGATTAAGATCCAATTACTATGTTTGTAAAGTAATTATGCATAATCCAGTGTAAAATATCCGGAACGAGATAAAATAATTATACACTATTCACACACAAAAACGAGTGATGAGTCTCATTGTCAGTTGTCAGTTGTCACTTGAGTGACTGTGAAACATACATAGATATAGGTATTAGGGAAGTACTTAGGGGTTTCGTTTAAGTTATGGATACAGTGGCAAGTGTTGGTTGTTGTGCAATGGTCGGAAGTAAGCCCCTACTGCCTCCATTGTCCTTATATCCATATATGTTTCACAACCACTCAAGTGGCAACCGGCAATGAGGCTCATGCACTCGTTTTTGTGTGTGAATAGTGTATTATTGTTTATCCGTTTCATTGCATTATTTCTCCCAATCTTTCGATGTCCCGTCTCAAAGATGAGACGTCTACAGAGGCGGACTATTACTTCTACAACGGGGTCCACGGACCCCGTTAAAATAAAATTAAAAAAAAATAACGTTAAGTTTTACCTATAGAAAAAAATCTGGACCCCGTTAAATATTTTTTTTACTCTTAAAAACATTTTTAGACTCCGCTAAATAATTTTTCTGGATCCACCACTGGACGTCTATGTAAGATATTACATTCACTCCTATTAAGAAAGAGACATCATTGTCAGGTGCCTATCTAGAGGCGGCCCTCAGGGATGCCTATCACTTGTGACGCCCCAAAACACGGGTCTGACAGCGCTACTTGCGTCATAATAGATCGTGTAACTAGTTACACCCGTAGCCCTCGTTAGGCTTAAAACGGTTAACACGTTTTACCATGTTCATAATACATCAATCTAATTTCTTAAATTTCTCTCTATCTTTCGATTTGAGATATTACATTTATAGTGATATTACATTTATAGTGTATTTTTAATAACTGATATTTAATGTTGTTAGAATAGCATTGTCATGTCCAATTTCAGTATTTAATTATAAAACCAACTTTTCTAGAAGAAAATAATGAAAAGGTAAAATGGATGCATCTATGGGTTTAATGTAGTGCCCACGTATAAGGCCTACCCTATATGACTGGACCATTATTTGTGCCCATATAAGTATTTTAGACAAGACAAAGTCCAGTTATACATTCATTGGAAATTGACCGACTCCCAATTCTTTCCATATGAATTTTTTTCCTTCTTGAAGTCAACGGTAACCTGGACTTTACATGTCTAACTAATCTGAACTTTACTCTGGGCGGTGTCTGCAGAGTCCGCCAACAACCTGACCTAGAGGTTCTTAACACAGCGCATCAGAGAAGAATTGAAGATCGACACTGATGCACCGACACTTCAATATGGGCGCCGTGCGTCGTGTCCGACATAAGACACGACACGACACGCTCCGACACCGTGTCCGACACGTGTCGGCTAATTAAATTAATATTATTTAAAATTTTAATATCCGACACACCTCCGACACGTTGTCGACGCACCTCCGACACGGCACCGTCACCTCCCGACACCCCTGAACACAATTTTTTCAATCTTTTTTCTTATGAAACCTGAAAATATACGATTTCTATCTTGATTACTCTGTATTATGTTTATATATTTTTTGTAATAGACAATCGTTTTTACACTTAATTTGTAATATTTTGAAAGTCAATCATAATTTTCTTTTTACTTTTGACACCGTATAGAAAACAAATATCTATTTTAGATATTGATTGAGTTTAAGTATTACATAACTTATTTTGTCTAGTTGTTTAGACTTGTACGAATATTTTTTTTGATAAATTTGAATATATATATATATATATATATATATATATATATATATATATATATATATATAGAGAGAGAGAGAGAGAGAGATGTATATATAGATGTATATATGTGTGTATATACATATATATGTGTGCGTATATATATATTATGTGTAACGTGTCGGGGCGCGTGTCGTGTCCTTAAATTTTAAATTAGTTGTGTCGCCGTGTCCGTGTAGTGTCGTGCGGCGTGTCCGTGTCCGTGCAAGATAGGCCGACACCCCATAGGTATTCTTAAGCCACAAACTGCTTTAGCAAAGTTATGGGGGGCTTTTTTTTGTAATTTAACATGTGTTGCACAGTTGCACCATCTCCTATCATAATAAATTATGTGTCGTTTTAATCAGAAAAAAAAAAATCAAGTGGTCCTTAAGTTGTAGATAATCTTACACATTTTTTTGTAGCTAGAGACCACATACTCTTGGCTTTTATAGCTTTGTAGGGGTGCCCCAATGACTTCCCTAAGAAACAAAACATAGTTCGTGACTTTACATATGACATTCTCTTATGCAATATATACATGTTGAGATTGTATAGCGACACCACACAAAACTTACTTTTAGGGCAGCACATCAAGTCTTTAGAGATAACACGTCAAACCTATTTTAAAGGCATCACATCGAGGTTAAACCACTGAAAAAACAAACATCATACATGAGGTTCGTCTTTCCAGAGTTCGGATGTCCATATTCAACCACTGAAAAGTGGAGCATTACACCTGTTATGTGGTGCAATTAAGGATTATGAAGAGTTTGTATTGTAAGAGCAAAAATTGGTAAACTTAGAGCACCGTTTTGAATTTTACGGTATGTCGTCTTGGTAATATAATAGAGACATTCTATCCAAGAATTTTTACGACGGTTTGGTAGTAAAAACAACTGCATAAACATAAACACTAATCTACAATTCAATCAGAAACAGATTCTCAACCACACCATCACTAGACCAACCGATTCACCTAATCCGAAGTTCAACTCGGAACCTGTCTAAAACCCCCGACTCTTACTCAGGGGTTAGGTCTGACTCAGAGCGCTTGAATGTCTGGCTCAGGGGTAAGGCATGTCCCGACTAATCCGGAGTTGAATCATCACTTAGCTTTCTTAGTAGAAGACTTACATTTCTTCTTTTTCTCACTCTTGTTATCAAAGCTACTCCAAACATATCCACTCGGTATCGCAAACGGGTCTTCATGATGCACATTCCCACCGTCACCGCGGTTTTTTTCCTGTTGTTGGAGTAACTTACTCGTTGAGGTAGAAGATCGGTTGTAACTTCTCGATAACCACGAAGAAGATGAAGATGACGAAGATGAAAAAGAAGAGCGGTTAGCGTCAGTAAAATAATTGTCGCAACTGTTTTCACCCTCCTCAAAATGTGCAGGACTTGAGACAGGTGTGTGGAACTCCTCATCCAATGGTTGTAATTCAACAAACTTTGTGAAGGTTATTACTACCCTCACAGTTGCGACAACCGGAATCGCCAACTGTTAAACAAAAAATATGAAATTAATTAATTTCATCATTAAATCAAAATAAAAAAGTTGATTAAAAAATAAACCAGAATATAACACTATGGACGATTAATCATTAGTAACTAAAGTAGTGGTTGTCAAATGATATAAAATCATTAGTAAGTAGTAACACTCTGGAGGATTAATCATTCTTTTAACTAAAGTTTTGGCTGTCAAATGGCATAAAATCATTAGTAACTAAAGTCTGGTTGTCATCAAATTACATCATTATTTATAATTTTTATAATTCAAGTCAAAATCATATCTTTGACATGCGAATCAACAGAACTATTTTTCGACCGTGATCTTTCCCTAGCAACTCCACGTTAACCCTTAAAACAATCTGAAACACATGTTTTAAATTCAGGTCGAAAACATGCAGTCTAGATCGTGTCACGTCGAAAATAGAGAGGAGCCCTTCGTTTGCGATACAACGATTTTATCGATGCATCTTATGTACTATGCATCACATTGAATTAATCATTTGATGGTCGATTCTAGCGCTAATAATCAATTTTTTAAGGGTTGATTATCACCTTCAAACTTCGGAAATTCGATTTTGACTCAAAAAAATATACTTTCAAAATGTCAATCATGGTGTGACAGAAAGTATGATTTATAGTCGATTCAGGCTGGTGTAAATAATGATTCCCAGTTAAAAAAACACTACAAAGTGATATGCATGTATCTTTCAAAAACACTACAAAGTCAATTGTGTAAATAATGATTCTCAATTAAGATACAATCGTTGTATAAATGCTCTACAAAGTAATATGCATGTATCTTTCAATTTTTATTCTTTTCACTATAAACCGTAAATGCTAGTGCCGTGATAAAATTGTCAGAAGAAAATGACACAACACAATTCTACGCTATCATGCATTATATAACTATGATCAATCCAAAATTAATATATCATAATCAATGATATTAAAGTGTGTTATTATATTATTTTTACATAAACACTAATCACTATACATCTATTATACTAAACACACTAAGAATAAACCATATTATACCAACGATGCATGTCACTTGACGATTTTTATGAAATGAAGTCTATATTATGAAAAAAATAATTTCGGGAAGTGAAATGAAGTCTATATTATGAAAAAAATAAAAACACGTGGTTCATAATTGAGAATTCAAAAAATCGGGGCCCCACAAATCTAATGACTATATTTATGATTCACATGGGTCCCATTAATTCTTGAGGCTCGAGCATCAAGTCAAAGGTATTCTTTCCGTGAGATATCAAAAGCAGAAATCAAAGCTAAAGCCATACCATTCCCCATTAAATAAAATCATTTAGTAACGCTTTGGAATTAGAACCAAAAGGGGGGAGAAAAAGAAAAAAAAAAAGAGTAAATACTGTATAACGTATTATATGAATATAGCTAATATATAGACAATTTTGGCCCCTTCCACTCCCCCCACCTACCCACCCCACCAAAAAAAATAAAAAACCATCTAGTAACGCTATGAGTTAAGCTACATTTATCAAAATTAAACATATTTTTATGTTGGTTTTATTAAACGAACATGTTCGTTTAGGCTCATGAACTTTAAATACATGTCATATATATACATAAAGTGAAAACGCTCAACTTATATACTTAAGGCTTTAATAGTGTCGTCTAACATTGTTTCTATCCATTTTCTTAAGACGGTTTAACCCTAACAGAAAAAGCCTCGACTTTCTTGTCCCATGAAATGAATGGAGAGTTTAAATAAGTAACTTAGTGGCTCAGAGTCATGAGATGTTATTATTTCAAGAGACTAAAAGAAGTCCTCCATTTACGGGATTCGAACATCTACACTCCAGCTCCCGTTCCAAATGTTATTACGACACTCAAGTCATGTCCATTTTCTATCCATTTTCTTAATATTTTTCGAAAGTTCTATCTGCACCCCCATTTTTACTATTAGCATCCTATTACTCCCGGCACCACAAAAAATTACCTAGATACCACGATTATTTTTAATGAACATAATGTCAGTGACTGACTTTGCTATTGAAAACCAAACAAAAGTCAGTGGCACTGGCGTTGCTGTTCAAAAACGAAAGTCAATGGCACAGACGTTTAGATTATAAACACGTTACAACTTAGAAATATCAGTCCGCTGACGTTGATATCCAAAAGGAACGTTAGTGTGGTGCCGGAAATAAAAACAAAAATATATGTGTGATGCCGGAATTAGAAAAAAAATAATCAAAAAAAAAATGCCGATAGAATCCCCTATTTTCATTAGAGCTATCTAATTTATACAAGTTCTAAAAACTAAGAAAACGTTCAATTAATTTGTCGTTTTACATTTGACAAAAGTCTCACAAGGGGAGAGGGAAGTATGCTCGTTCGAACTCAGACAATAGAATATCGAGCATAGCTCAAACATAAAATTATTTCGTTATCAAACAAAAAAGTTCAAACTCGTTCATGTATTTCAGATATTCGACTCAACTAATCCTAGACAAAAATATTTATTACGAAACTTACAAAACAATCGAGAATCACTGGTTTTTTTTCATGCGTATTAAGTTTTTATGTGCATTATACGTGGAACACAGTATTTTTTTTTCGTTGTTTTTAGAAGAGTTTTATAAAATACTTTTGTAGTATATATAACATAACATAACGTAAAGGACGATATTGCCCTTACCTTAACAGGAAAAGTCCCGGGAGGAAACGTCGTCGTAAGAAGCTCCCTCATGCGCCTAATAGCCTTCACTTTGTTCGCCAGTATATCCAGCAACGGCAAAAGCTCCTCCGTTTTCAACGGAAACTGCTCCGTCAACCAAATAAACGGCTTCAGACTCTTCAAAAACTCCTTGTTCTTCGTCTGTGGAGGCGGCGCCACCGCAATCGTACTCCCATATAGCGGCGGTTTCCTCCTTATCTCCGGGATTATGTCTACACTCTTCCTAGACACCATCACAAAATCCCTATCTTCTCTAATGAAGCTGCTATGCCTTCTTCCCTGTAAATCATCACCGGAAACACTAAACCGTGGATTCTCCGCCACCAGAAAACCTTCCTCTGTATCTTCAACGAGCTCTAATGGCAGAATTTGCTCTGTTCCGTCGACGGAAGTGATTTTCCGGGACCGGAAACTGAAAAACACATTGTGCACTTCGTAAACCTTTGCTTTCCACTCGCCGACGTTTTCGATTTTCTCTTGCCTTCTCCAATTTGTACGGCTAATCAATTCTGCTTTGGTTACATCCATTCCTGGTCTATAGACGCTTGTTTGATTGCAAAAGCTTGATACATCTTCTTCGCGTAAAGGATTTCCGGCGCTTTCAAATGCATCGTATATTTTTTTCTTATCGTGATTTAAGATCAGAAGCGAACCTGGAGCAATTTCGAGGCTTTGATTGCCGTCACCGAGGAAGAGGTAGCTTTGATTAGCCCGATTAAATTTCATTCCGTCGTAACTAGCAAGCGTAGTGTCAGCACGGAGATTTCCGTCGCGCTTCCAGATCTTATAGGTATCAGACGGAGTAACTTTTCCGATGAACGGAACGATTGAGCTCTCGAAATTGAAGGAAATTTCCATGTAGAAATCACGCATCCGTTTTAATCCAGCAATTAGGCGAGGTAATCGGCGGCGCCATTTAGACCAGGACATCATGTGTTGATCCTGAAATAGAATCTTCACAATCTCCGACGAACGACGCAGAACGGCCTCTTGTAACGGATTCCAACCGTCGGCATTCTGGAGAGAGCTATCAGCACCGGCGGTGGACAATGTACGGACGGAAAACACATCGTTCAGCCGTACGGCAAGGTGAAGAGGCGTTTCTCGATTGAGGTTATCACGGACATCTAGAACAGAGGAAATCTGATCGGCGAGTTTCTCCTGTGCTAACGAGTCGGACTCGGTATGTACTTGTAACGGATTAGCAAGTTTAGGCAATGTAGAGACGATTTTGGAGAGTTTAGCATGGTCGCCGATGGCGACGGCGTAATGGACGGGGCTGTGAGCGAACTCCTCCGGCCGCAACGCCGTTGAAGACGCCGACGACGGAGCGTTGAATGATTTCGACATCGACGGTGATTGAGAATTCGAAGAGTGTGTAGTGAGGTTTTGGGGAAGGGAATGTTTTTGAAGGAAGCGAAATGAAACGGTTTTTTTTTTTTAATTATTATTATTATTATTATTTTTTAATGGGCCTTAAATTTTTTGTTTTTTTCTGAAGATATGGACCTTAAATTTAGGTGGTTGAAACCTTAAATGGCGTTTTTGATAGTAAAAGAGTTTGATTATTGTTATGGCATTATTTTAAATTCTTTTTCTAAATCTATTTGGGAATACTTTAACTGAATTTAAAGTATTCCCAAAGAATTTCAAGTATTTCCAACATTGATTATATCAGAGTTATAGTATATGTATTCAAATCATGTATCCAGCTTAAAATGTTAAAAGAAATTCATCCTTACTGTTATTGAAATTTAATTGGACATTTCTATATAACCACTAAATGATCAACATAATATCTGAATAAATCAAATATAAAAAAAAGGTTAAGTCATGATGCAAGAGCACTTGCAATAGATATTCTAAATTATTTAAAAACTTTATTTTAAAGATTTCGATATTCAGATTTAGAAAACGTAGCACTGCAGCAGATACTCTACATCTTACTATAAACTACAGATTTTATAAATTTTCCTTTATATCTAACATATTATGTAAAATCGAGAATCTGATATATTTAATCTTAGATATAGATTCTGTAAACTAGAAAAATATGTATTTAAAACTGTATAATATAATATTCACTTAGAGTATCTGATTCAAGTGCTCTAAGGGTCGTACTGCCGTGTCATAGGACTTCATGGCTGATATATATCGACGTATGTAGCTCAGTGACTCAATGTGTAAGAGTTATTTGTATATATCTTTTTGTTAGAATGATTCGTCCTTTTAAAAATTGAACTCTCTATTCTCAACAAAAAAGAAAACCTCTCATAATCTAAGTTAAAGATAAGATTATCACTATTAAACTACTGTTTTTTACTTACTAAGATGATTTGTAGTATTTCTTTTATTTATATACTTTTAAGGAAAATGATACATTCAATACACATTGTATGTAGTGGAGCTACACTATACATATTATATTGACACATTAAAGTATACTACTTTAAATTTATGGAAAATTAGGGATAAGGACAAAATCTGGAATATTTTTAAGTAACAGGACAACTACATATTTTTTATAGGGAGAAGGACAACTGCATAATTTTTATAGCGAGAAGGACAAACAGTGAATCCCGAAAATCAGTGAATCTTCCCAGTGAATCCCAAAATCAGTGAATTTCGACAGTGAATTTTGACAGTGAATCCCGAAAATCAGCGAATCTCGACAATGAATTTTGAAAATTAGTGAATTTCGACATTGAATTTCGGCAATGAATTTAAACAATGAATTTCGAACACAAGTGAATTTCGACAAATGAATAAATAGTTTTGTCCTTTATGCAAAAGTTTCAAAAAACTCTCCTTCTACTCAATTGATGAAATATTTTTGTCCTTCTCCCTCATTCCCCCTTAAATTTATAGATAAGATGAATGTAGTGTAGCTCAACTACACACATATTAATGGATGTATCATCACCCTACTTTTAATTTAGAAAAAAATTAGAATTTGTATGTATTGAAGACTCCTTTTTCAGATTCTTGTGCTTTTAATTAAAGACTTGTCACTTCTATTACAGCTACTTTGTCTTTTTTTTTTCTTTTTCTTTTCCTTTTTGTCCTTCCTGAATTTCTCTTTCATCATGTCCTGTAAAGTTTGATATTGGAGAATTTTTTTTTTGTATGATACTGTGCCCAGAATTCATACTATGAATTGCAATTTTAATCACATTTTGCTTAAATAGAGCTACCTTCCATTTATTTTTTATTAAGAAAATGAACATAAACACATGATACATTATAAAATTTTCATAAAATGGTTGTATAATAGTTGTTTCTTTTGACTATTAAAATAGTAGTATAATCCGGTGAAGTGTTATTGTAATCAAACACGTAACGTTCTAGACTGACGACACTTGTTGAGGCGAAATGGATATTTATTTAGAACAGTAGTATATGTGCTACTATATTTCTTTATACATTAAGAGTGTGGCAATCTCTCCCAACACACCCCCCAAGTATGGGCAATCTATCCCAACACTTACACAATTTCACAATTTTTTTTAAATAATGTTCCAACCAGGGTTCGATATCATGATATCTGGCACCGATACCATGTTAGGATCAAGCGCTTACCGTTCTACAAAAACCAATTGATGGTAGTAAAAGTGCAACTTTATTTCCTTACATTAAGAGTGTGGGCAATTTGTCTCAACACCCTCTTCAAGTGTTGGCAATCAGTCCAACACTTGTATAATTTACTTGTATACATTCAAGAGTGTGGCAATATGTCCAAACGTACACCCCCTCAAGTGAGAGAAATCTTTCTCAACACTCGCACAATATTTTTTTAAAATAATGTTCCAACCAGGGTTCGATCTCATGACATCTGGCTTCGATACCATGTTTTTTTTAAAATAATGTTTCAACCAGGGTTCGATCCTTTAACCTTAAATAATGTTCCAACCAGGGTTCGATCTCATGACATTTGGCTTCGATACCATGTTAGGATCAAGCGTTTACCGTTCTACTAAAACCAATGGGTGGTAGTAAAGGTGTAACTTTATTTCCTTACATTAAGAGTATGGACAATATGTCACAACACCCACATCAAGTGTTGACAGTCTGTCCAACACTTGCACAATTTACTTATACATTTAAGAGTATAGACAATCATGTCCAACACCCCCTCAAGTGAGGGCAATCTTTCCCAACATTTGCATAATATTTTTTTTAAATAATGTTCCAACCAGGGTTTGATCATTTGACCTCTGGCTCCGATACCACCAAAGGTGCTACTATTCTTATACATTAAGAATATGGGCAATCTGTCTCAATACCCTCCTCAAGTGTTGGCAGCCTATCTCAATACTTGCATTTTTTTTAAATAATGTCGATACCAGGGTTCGATCACATGACCTCTGGTACCGATTCCATGTTAAGATCAAGCGCTTACCGTTCTATTAAAACCAATTGGTGGTAGTAAATGTGCTACTATATTTTCTTATACGTTAAGAGTGTGGGCAATCTATCCCAACACCCCCTTCAAGTGTGGGCAATCAGTCACAACACGCACGATTTTACAATTTTTTTTAAATAATGTTCCAACCAGGGTTCGATCCTTTAACCTTTAGCTCAGTTACCAAGTTAAGATCAAGCGCTTATCATTCTACTATCACCAATTGATTTTAGTACAACGGAAAGCGCTTGATCTTAATATGGTATCAAAGACAGAGGTAACGAGATTGAACTCTGGTTGGAAAATTATTTAAAAAAAACTTGTGCAAGTGTTGGGACATATTGCCCACACTTGAGAGGGGTGTTGGGAGCGATTGCCCACACACTTGAAAAAAAAAAGTGCAAGTGTTGGACAGATTGCCCACACTCTTAAAATGATAAGGAAACAAAGTAGCACGTTTATTAACACCAATTGATTTTAGTACAACGATAAGCGCTTGATCTTAACATATACGTCTCGGAGTACTTTGAACCTAGAGACACTAGTTGGAGGCGAAATTGATATTCAATTCAAAGAGTTATACGATGGTTGTTTGTTTTGACTGCTAAAATAGAACCATCAGAAGAAACATTATCGTAATCAAACTTGTAACGTCTTAGACTTTGAACCTAGAGACACAAGTTGAGGCGAAATGCATCAAGAACTATTTAGTCTGTTTTTTAATGTGGAATATTACATTCCTCACATCGTTTAAAGAACTGGCATCTTGGTCAGGAGTTTACTAGAAGATTCTAGAGGTGTCTCTCACTGTCTTAATGGAGTGGCGCATAGTTATATGTTAGTCATCTATGCGCTAGTCGTTTATGCACTTAGTGCAATATGATAGTCGGTTGCGATATCACATGTAACACCCTAGAATGAAAATTCTAGATGTGGTTATCACCGTCTCTAACAACGTACGTGACACTTAGATTCATATTGTAATCGGTTTTAATATCATGGGTATCGCCGCAGATTATAGTGGAGATGACCCCCACCGTATCTAACGTCATGACACTTAATTCATTATGGAAGTCAATTTTGATACCAATTGTACTACTTTAGGCTTTGTGCCTTAAAACATTATTTGAGTCGCACTGGATTAGATATATAAAGTCGAGCGGAGATAATTGAGTCATAATGAAATCAATAACGACTTAAGTGATCGGTCTCTTTTGCATAAAATGCTTAACTCTATTTTATTCCTATATTTCAACTTTATTTAATGTTAATGTTTCTCTTTATTTTTCCAAAGTTAGATATTGGAACGTTTATAAAACAAAAGGTGATTTGCCTAGGAAAAGTTGAAAAGAAATACTCTATGAAATGTGTGCAAATAGATTCTTGTGGTCAAGTTTAAGGAATTAAATCTTATGGGAAAATAGGGATAAGGACACAATCTGGAATATTTTTAAGTAACGACAACTACATATTTTTTATAGGGAGAAGGACAACTGCATAATTTTTATAGCGAGAAAGACAAACAAATGAATCCGAAAATCAGTGAATCTTCTCAGTGAATCCCGAAATCAGTGAATTTTGACAGTGAATCCCGAAAATCAGTGAATTTCGACAATGAATTTTGAAAATTAGTGAATTTCGACGGTGAATTTCGGCGGTGAATTTAAACGATGAATTTCGAACACAAGTGAATTTCGACGGTGAATAAATAGTTTTGTCCGTATGCAAAAGTTTCAAAAGATTGTCCTTCTACTCAATTGATGAAATATTTCGTCATTCTCCCTCATTCCCCCTAAATCTTATTGACTAAATAGAGCACATAGCACTTGCTTTTCTTATCAACCCATTAATTAATATTATATTTTCTTATATATATATATATATATATATATATATATATATATATATATATATATATATATATATATATATATATATATATATATGTAGAAATATTACATATCAAATAGTATGTAATATTTATTTATTTTCGTGTATACATTATTTGTACACTTTAGTTGTAAAAGGACATATTAATTGTGGTACATATAAACAATTAATATGTCAAACTCTAGTAAGCTTTATGTCGTAGTACATACTTTTACTTTTTACATGCATGTTTGCCGCCCATCTAGTGGCCGCCCAAGCTAAGCTAGCTAGTATCTCCCATCAATTGTAACTATTTATACTTCTTCCATTTAATGAATAAAAAGTTGAAGTTTTCTCAAGTATTATTTACTTTCTCAAACTCTCTTCAATATATATATATATCTTGAAGGTATTATTATGGTAGTACACAAATTGGTAATGTGTCTTACTCTTACTTCCTCCGTCCAAAATTTAAAAGTTAAAAGTCTACGATTCATTTTGTCTATTATTAATGTAATAGTTGTTAAGTAATGAAAATTTGTTGGATTGATAGTAAATTAGTATAAGATAGAAAAAAAAAAGTAATAAATGTTGTATTGGTAATGTATAATGACTTATATTATGGGACAAATCAAAAAGTGTAGAAATACTTATATTTTGGTACGGTGGTAGTATATACTACCTCCGTATCAAAATATAAGTTATCCTAGGTGTTTTCACACAGATTAAGAAAGTGGTTGAATGCCTTAAATTTGATGATTAATGTCTAAAATGCCCCTTGACTATCATTAATGCAATAATTGTTAAGTCATCCTCCGTACCAAAATATAAGTCATCCTAGGTGTTTTCACACCGATTAAGAAAGTGGTTGAATGCCTTAAATTTGATGATTAATGTCTAAAATGCCCCTTGACTATCATTAATGCAATAATTGTTAAGTAGTAATGAAAAGTGGTTGGATTGATAATAAATTATGGGTAAGATAGAGAAAAAGGTAATAAATGTTGAATTGATAACATAGAATGACTTATATTGTGGGGCAAAACTGAAATTGTAAGATGACTTATCCGAGGCAGTTACATTTCAATGCAACATTTATTATACTTTTCCTTGTTTTACCCTTATTTATCGCAATATGATAGATAAAAGGGAATGTCACATTAATTATATCCAAGGACTTTTTAGTAATTTCATTTTAAACTCAATGCATTAACTGTATGCGTGATTTCGACAACTGACTCAGATAATTTGGAACGGAGGGAGTATTTATTTTTTCTTTCCCAGGCACATTTGAGTCCATATATATATATCTTATATTATATTTTAGAGCATAACTGTCAATTAACCCGTTTTGACTAATTGACCCGACCCAAACCCGTGTTTTCAAAATAAATATATATATTAAAAAAAAGACTAAATAAAGCTAATACCCTAACTTCCGCATCTGCATCCTCCACTCACGTTTTTTCTGAGGGGTCTCACATATCCACTACTCACGTTCTCTTCTAATAATTAAAAACTTCTCCACCCACGTTCTCTCCTTTCCCCTCCCCCTTCGCCCCTCCCCCAATAAATCAACCCTGAATTTTTAACTCACTTAACATCACCATGCTCTGCACTCATTTTTGTCAATTAGCCGATTATTTCTCGCGCCCTCAATAATTGATTGATTTGTTCTTAGTTTTTATAGTATTAATTTTTGTCTATTTTGTTGCTTATGTTGTGATGTTTTTTTTCGTCTCCGTTTTCTTATGGAAGATATTTTTTTGATGGGCAGATTCTGCATTAATGTACTAATTTGGTTTCCTTCTATTTCCTCTTTTAAGGTTTCTTTTCGAATCATTTAATTACAATCTATAAATATGACAAGTTTTTTAATTCCTAATTTCCTATGTTCCTATCAGCAGAAAAAGAGGGTTTTGCGTGTAGACGTCTATCTCAATGGATCCAGGTAAGTAGTCGTTCTTTCTATTAATTTTTGTTTTATTGATTTTTAAAATTAACGGAATCATATGTCACATAAATTTCTAACGATTACTATTTTTTTTTCTTTATTTTAGCTCATAAACGATTAAATTCGTGTACACCTTATGTATGAAGCTGTTTTGATTTTTATTTTTTAAAGCCAAATCTTTTCATGCTATTATCTTTGTTGCCGACATCGTTATTTGTATTAATAAATTGAATCATATTAATCATTTTTTGTTGATTCATACGGTCATATGCATCAAGTAATCAAGGTTTATGTCTATTTTTTCCCTAAAATAATAATAATTAGGGTCTATGTTTATGGTTACAGTAAAAAAAAGTAATTAGGGTTTATTCCATTATTCGGTAACTTTTTATGGGCATGTTATTTATTAAGGGGGTGAGGGGATGAGGACTGCCCTATTTACTAGGATTCGTTTTAAGAGACGTAGTAATGGAACGTGGTCGCAACTACCCTAGCCTCATTTCTAAGTCGACAGATTCTCTTTCACCTGTTAATTTAAGCAAATAGACCGCAAATCAAAGAGAGAAAGAAGGTAAGAAATTGGAATTCATAATGGCGATTTGCTGTAAGTTTTTTTTTTTTTTAAATCTTGATTTGTATGGTTTATTTTGACTATTGACTATTGCTGCAGTTTCATTAAAGAGAGGAAAGAAATAGAAAATTCTCCTTCACACTGGTGGTCTGCTGTAAAATTTTTGTTTTTTATATTTGTATAGTCTATTTTAAATTTTGATAGATTCATCCACATATAATTAGCATATCTGCATGTTTTTCCTTTTCATGTAGTGAAATAGCAATCACGATTCACTGC
Organism: Gentiana straminea; assembly: GCA_036785695.1. Taxonomy (NCBI): domain Eukaryota; kingdom Viridiplantae; phylum Streptophyta; class Magnoliopsida; order Gentianales; family Gentianaceae; genus Gentiana; species Gentiana straminea. Next base: position 1,981,311 of record JAVUPR010000099.1, on the reverse strand, counting down.
TATTTTTTCATTTCTAATTTTTTTTTTCTATTTACATGAAAACTCTCTTCGATTAGTTTGTTAACAATATCGTATTTGAAACTTTTAGTTGTGATGTGCAACTCAAGACAAAGATATTCTTTGGAAACTAATATACATTGGCCAAGGCAACAAAATAAAGCGGCTAACAACTAGCTCGATTCAAGCACTGGGGGTCCGGCCTGCTCGCCCCTCCCTTTTTCAAAACAACTTGGTAACAAGGTTCCTCTAAGTCTGACCTCAGTCGACGCTCCGAGTCCGAAAGGACTCTCTGCCCGCCAGGGGTCTCTCCGAGTCCGCGAGGACTCTCTGCCCGCCAAGGACTTTCAGCCCTCCGAGCTCACAGTCTGCCAGCTGCCCTGATCTCTGCCAGCCGTCCTGCTCTCGGCCCGCCAGGGGGCCTCCCCGAGTCCGAAAGGACTCTCTGCCCGCCAAGGGCTTCCCCGAGTCCCTGGACTCTCTATCCACCAAGGACTTTTAGCCCTCCGAGCTCACGGCGCCGCCGGTGCCTCCCGCTCTCGCCCGTCCCGCCCTCGCCACGCCGGTTTGTCGGCTCCATTCCTCTATAAGAGCACTTGCATCAGTGTCTTTGAATAGAGTCTCTCTATAATAATGCAAGTGCTCTAATATCACATTCACCTCCATTACAACGGACCCACTTTTTCTCCTAAGAACTACGCATTGGCTTGATCCCTGACAGAGGGTACGTAGGCAGCTTTTCAGGCACAACTAATAATCAAAAATACCATCATCCTCCTCTTACTCCACAAAAGCTCCATCTTTTTCTTGAGCTCTACTGCGCATCACCGGAGTAATCACCCGTAATCAGCTAGATATCCACCTCAAAATCCATATACCGCAAACCTGAATATACATTGGCCAATGCAATGGAATAAAGCGGCTAACAACTAGCTCGATTCAGACACTAGGGATCCGACCTGCTCGCCCCTTCGGCTTTCAAAACAGCTTGGCAACAAGGTTCCTATAAGTCCGACCTCAGTCGGTGCTCCGAGTCCAAAAGGACTCTCTGCCTGCCAGGGGTCTCTCCGAGTCCGTGAGGACTCTCTGTCCGCCAAGGACTTTCAGCCCTCCGAGCTCACAGTCTGCCAGCTGCCCTGCTCTCTGCCAGCTGTCCTGCTCTCTGCCCGCTAGGGGCCTCCCCGAGTCCGAAAAGACTCTCTGCCCGCCAGGGGCCTCCCCGAGTCCCTGGACTCTCTGTCCGCCAAGGACTTTCAGCCCTCTAAGCTCACAGTCTGCCAGCTGCCCTGCTCTCTTCCAGCTGTCCTGCTCTCTGCCAGCTGTCAGCTCCATGCCTCTATAAATATCACATTCACCTCCATTACAACGGACCCACTTTTTCTTCTAAGAACTATGCATTGGCTTGATCCCTGACGGAGGGTACGTAGGCAGCCTTTCAGGCACAACTAATAATCAAAAACACCATCCTCTTCCTCTTACTCCACAAAAGCTCCATCTTTTTCTTGAGCTCTACTGCGCCTCACCGGAGTAATCACCCACAATCAGCTAGATATCCACCTCAAAATCCATATACCGCAAACCTGATATTTCTGACAACATCAGTTTGCTCCGTTACCGGGAAAAAAATCATCAAGAAAAGCCTACTCCGGTAGTCCGCACCACTGCGAAATCTGTTTTCACGGCGTCGCCGGCGAGGTCTTTCCTCCATCTTCAACTTCAAAATCAACAAAAGCTTTGATTTTCTTGGTTGTACAGCCTAGAAATCATCGTTTTCAGCATCTTAGCAGCAATCTCGGTGCAAGGATCACTGGTTTTACGGATCGTTACCCCTTTTTCCGTCAGAAACATCTCAACTTGTCTTGAAAGATCACCTCCAACGTCATCTTCAAAACTCGCATACGTGTCCTTCATAATTTCCAGGTTGGTATACGTGTTTTATCAACTCAGCTTTTACATATAAAGGAGATTGCCTCTACTTGTGTTGTTTGAGACCATTTGGGGTTACATCGCCTGAGTTCCGTCGGATTCTGGGTTGAGGCTTCACCAGCCGGCACCGACTATGTTGAGTATTTCTATCGGCCAGCTCTAAGTCCGACCTCGGTCGGCAAGCTCTAAGTCCGACCCATCGGCCAGCTCTAAGTCCGACCTCGGTCGGCAAGCTCTAAGTCCGATTAGAGCTCGACTTCAACCGAAACAAGCTCGCCATCAACATGGATTTCTTTACAACGATAAGCCCGATAGAGCGTTGTCGGTGACTAAGCCCGATAGAGCGTTATCGGCGAGTAAGCCTGCCCGCTACAATGCGCAGCACATAGCTGGTGGTTTTCACCAACACCAGTTCAAGCCCGACAGAGCGTTGTCGGTGAATATAAGCCCGACAGAGTGTTGTCGGCGACTATGCCCGATAGAGCGTTATCGGCGAGTAAGCCTGTCGCTTCATGCACGACACTCTAAGCCCAACTCCATCTCGGCATCCTATTTGGAGCTCGCCTTCGAGGGTCTTCTATAAGCCCAACTCCAGCTCGGCATCATATTTGGAGCTCGCTTTCGAGCGTCTTCTATAAGCTCGACTCGAGCTCGGCATCATATTTGGAGCTTGCCCTCGAGCATCTTCTATAAGCTCGACTCCAGCTCGGCATCATATTTCTGCTTGCATCTAGTAGAATCTTCTATCACTCTACAAACAGCCGTCTCGGCAAAACGACACAACAGGTCACCTACAACTTTACTCCATGATTCTCACCTGAACAGTGAAGAGCTCAAGGAGTAAGGGGCCATTGATATACATTGGCCAAGGCAACGGAATAAAGCGGCTAACAACTAGCTCGATTCAGGCACTGGGGGTCCGACCTGCTCGCCCCTCCGGCTTTCAAAACAGCTTGGCAACAAGGTTCCTCTAAGTCCGACCTCAGTCGGCGCTCCAAGTCCGAAAGGACTCTCTGCCCGCCAGGGGTCTCTCCGAGTCCGCGAGGACTCTCTGTCCACCAAGGGCTTTCAACCCTCCGAGCTCACAGTCTGCCAGCTGCCCTGCTCTCTGCCCGCCAGGGGCCTCCCCGAGTCCCTGGACTCACTGTCTGCCAAGGACTTTCAGCCCTCCGAGCTCACGGTCGCCGCCCCACCCCGCTCTCGCGCCACCGTCCCCGCCCTCGCCAACTGTTAGCTCCATGCCTCTATAAATATCACATTCACCTCCATTACAACGGACCCACTTTTTCTCCTAAGAACTACGCATTGGCTTGATCCCTGACGGAGGGTACGTAGGCAGCCTTTAAGGCACAGCTAATAATCAAAAACACCATCATCCTCCTCTTACTCCACAAAAGCTCCATCTTTTTCTTGAGCTCTACTGCGCCTCACCGGAGTAATTACCCACAATCAGCTAGATATCCACCTCAAAATCCATATACCGCAAACCTGATATTTCTGACAACATCAGAAACTGCCGTCAACGGACGTGAGTATGTTTTATTATAACTTTGAAAATTTCAGTTTCTCTGTTTCTATGTTGAATTAGCATTTCTCCATTTTGATGACTCATTCTCACTCCAATGTGATTAATTGTAGTTTTAGCCTAGCCAATGCATTTCATTTTCTTAGGACAATTCAAAGTTTTGTTTAGTAACAAGTATTATTCTTTTGCATTCTCTGCATTTGTATATTTTAAGAGATCCGAACATACACGACAAAAAATAATCAGCACATTCTGTGATTTCTTATTTCTACTTATTTTACGTCTGCTAAACTTTTTCTATGTTATTATGTTTCCCTGCAGCTCTTACAGTATTATAATATCCAAAATAATTGTCGTACACATTTATGATAAGTTACACTTTTCTTTTCATTATTGTACAAATTAAATTTATTCTATGTTTTTAATGAATAAAATCATTTTTTTTATATGTTAGTTTCTTTAAACACAACTTTTTTTCATAACATAATATTTTACTTCGATGTTTACTTTTTAATTTAACGTTCTCCGTACATCGCACGGGTTTTCTACTAGTATATATATATATATATATATATATATATATATATATATATATATATATATATATATATTACATTACTGTATTTTCCTTTCTTCTTTATTTATACATAAATGCTTTTCTAGGCATTTGCGGTACAAAGTAAAAGCACTAGCTTGCATCAGATTATTTAAAAATAATAATAAAACCCTAACCATGAAGGTCCCTTCTCCCATGTCTCACAGGACGAGTGAATATGTTAATCCGATAATGTAGTGGATTAGAGTCATGAGCTTGCTATTGTACCAAAAAACTCAAAGAAATCTCTCATTTACGGTGTTCGAACTTCTACGTTTCAGCCTAAGGCCCAGCTACCATTTAAAGCATTCAAACCGTTACCATCAGGCTATGTCCTGGGGATTTGCATTAGATTAATTTAACAAATTATCTTTTACGGTTTAAATGCACAATTTTATAGTAGTTTACACAATTTCTATTTGAGATAAAATACATCATAAATTTATAGAATTAGGATGATATAGTAGATGTAAAAGAAATTTTACAGAATCTGTATTTTACGGTAAAAAAATAGAGTAGATTGACTATATACACATGGATGGAGTGTTTGACTCGGCCAGTAAGACGAAGAGAAGTTGCTATAAATCAAGAAATTGTCCGAGTAAGAAGCATGCGACATTTGTGCCCTAGCCCTAAGCTTTTAACCTATCCCGCCCGATCGATACGACCTTGACCAATAATACCTATATGCTACTGAAACTAGCTAGATTCCAAGGAGAAGGTATGAATGTAGATGAATGGGTTCCAAGAGAACTCCCGCTGGTAGGAATAGACCTATATGCCCTTAGAACCGCGCTTGGCTACAATGGGTTTACACCTTGCTCCTATTGTGAAGAGCTCACTGTGGCCAATAACTCAAGCTTGGGATTGTAGGACTTTGTGGGATGGGCCTGTGCATTCAGGCTTGGTTCTTTCATTCGGGCCTTCTTGAGGGTGCCTGTAGGCCTAACGCAGTGTTGGTTATTTTTACTAAATATGAATTCTACAATACAATTTTTACACGATTTATGGTATCTAAATTATGTCTCATTTTTATATATTAGATTTGTAGTGATATTTCTATCATTTTTTCAATGCAGGACAGTTCATTCTATCCCACTGCGTTCTTGTCGGGACCTTACCAAAATATTGTAGAGATAGTCCTACCGCCTCTCACGGTGTAATACTTAGTTTTGTCGGTAGTCAGTTATGAAACCACAAGTAAAGCATTAGAATTTTGGATATTACATGCACCCTCAAGTACATGTTGCACCCTATTCGGCTCGGGAAAGAAAAAGGTTTATTTGTTTTTGAATCAAAACGGGGATTGAAGACACTAATAGGAAGATTTGGTGGGCCAAAGTGGTGTAGGGGTATGACCCAAGAATAAAGGAGAAGTAATCAACCATGGGCCATTATGCAAACTAAAGAAAAGGGTTCTGTCTGGATGCACCCCAGACCATATCCCAAAAGGATTTCACAAAATCAAAGACCAAATAAAGATTTGTCAAAAAAAAAAAAAAATCACTTTAATGGTACTGATACAATATTGAAATGAACAATACAATATATGTTTATATATACGATAAACTTGCCTTATTAGAGCACATGCGGTAGATACAAGTAATACAGGTAAATCCGTATTTTAAATATTTAAACATTTTGGATTTGTAAAAAGTAGAAGTGCATCAGATACCATTTAATATTATTATTGAGAAATTCTATTGCAAAGACTCTTTAATAGAAAATTTCACTTGCTTCCAATGAAAATACGACACGTGGCAATAAACACATTGAAAATAAAATAAAAAAACAAACCAAGCCCTTAAAAACACATTAAAATCATCGATTTTTGTTTGATGTAATTGGAACTCTCTATTAAATATTTATTTTGAAATATTTTACGATTTTAACGAGTGTTCTTTACTTTAAACAGAAAATAAATCAATAGATTTAGATATAAAAGTAAGACCAATACCCAAAAAAAATAATGGATATTTGTTTATAAAGATTAGTTGAGTACACTAAGGAATCTTATTTGTTTATAAGGACACAAAATGAGTAACTAGATAAAACTATATTTTTTTAATTTCTTTTTCCTGGAGCTATTTTTTTTTCTTTTTTCTGGACGTGATTTTTTTTTCTTTTCTAGCCGCGTTTTTTTACCCTGGCTATTATTTTTTCTGGGCGTGATTTTTTTTTGAACGCTAAAGAGACATCGCGGTGTCTTTGCATCGCGGTGTCTCTGCATCGGGGGTGTCTCTGCATCGGGGGTGGTCACTGATCAGGGGTGTCTCTGCATCGGGGGTGGACACTGCATTGCGGGGTCACTTCATCGCGGTGTCACTGCATCGCGGTGTCACATCATCGTGGTGTCTCTGCATCGCGGTCTCTCTGCAATGCGGTGTCACTTCATCGCGGTGTCTCTACATCACGGTGTCTCTGTAATGCAGTGTCTCTGAATCGAGGTGTCACTTCATCGTGGAGTCTCTGCATTGCGGTGTCACTTCATCGCGGTGTCTCTGCATCGCAGTGTCTTTGCATCGGGAGTGGTCACTGCATCGCGTGTCTTTGTATCGAGGTGGCCACTGTATCGCGGTGGTCAATAGATTGAGGGTGGTCAATGCATCGCGATGGTCACTGCATTCGAGGTGTCTCTGTATCGGGGGTGGTCATTGCATCATGATGACTCCGCATTGGGGGTGGTCACTGTATCGCGGTGTCTCTGCATCGTGGTGGTCACTGCATCGCGATGTCTCTGTATCGGGGTGGGCACTGTATCGCGGTTGTCAATAGATTGATGGTGGTCAATGCATCGCGGTGGTCAATGTTAGATATAGTGTGCCCGAAAGACAATTGTTTCTTGTCTTTACGGGCAAGTAGGAGATTGTTGGAAGTAATGCCCGAAAGACAAATTATGTAATTGTTTTTATAATTAATAAATGACAGATTTATTCTCATCTTATTATTTGCTTTGTGCTTATATTTAATACACTGCTGAAAACCCCAAGTCGTATCATATGTAGCCATATAACTTAGTGTGTGTCACACATGAAGGTTAAGTTTATGGTGATACACTTGAAATGTTAGTCCGTGGTGAAGTTAATCAAAGTATGGGGTCTATTGATTAAACCACCTTTAATGCGCCCAAAACACTTTATGGTGTGACCGTCTTATTCGGACCGTCGATATTGGTTATCTAAGTAGGGCATTTATATATGATGAGAGTCATATAGGACTGGACCGATTTAATCTGTATTTCTCATATAATGCCGTGATTGAGAAATCTTATTAAATCACAAGATGATCATATACGGATTAACCTTAATCCTGAAGTGGTTGCATACTCCAACTTGTTTCAGGATAGGGTTTGATGTGTTCGTTAAGGATCGCTAAGAGGCACGGTCCGAATCACTTTCACGTTGGCACTATTCGAGGATGAGTGAGGAGTGTGTGTCACAGATAAGAAATCCATTCTTTCCTGCGGGAAGTAGAAAGACAATCCCCTTATTTGTTAATCCTAGAAACTGATCGATCCCGGGAGTTCGTATTGGTTATGAACTAATTGATCACTAGTAGGTTAATGGTAAATAAGGATAAGATGTATTGAATAGGGTTTAGGGAAATAATCCCGCTTCATTACGGATAGTTTATGGAGGGTTAGTTTATATGTAATGATTTTATCAATGGACACTTATCGACTCGACTCGACGTTTTGAGAATAAGTTATATCTATAATCGATAGAGTTCAGTTTCGGATTTATGGTGGCGTAATTCCGGAATTAATAAGTTGAGTAGAAATATTCTGTTCATTGAATATTTTATTCAGTTTATTGTAGCTACTGGTTATAGGTCCATGGTCCCCGGGTTGGCTCCTAACACGCGAGTGTTTTCTCGGTTTTATGGAACCTCGAGAATAAATTAAATAGTTGGTCTATTTAATGAATATGCAATATTATTTATTTGGTAAATAATATGTAAAATTAAAAAGACAGTTTCTATTAAATTATTGACTAAAATGGCACCACACATTATGGATAAATTGGGAGAAGAAATTTTCCTAGATTATCTCATATGTGTAATTAATTAATTGTTTATTTGTTAAATAATTAATGGATAAATTAAGAGATTGATTGTTTGAGAATTATCTCTTATTTTTATGGCAAAAATATATTTTCCTTATGGGAATAGGTAATTGTGGTGTGAAAAGGATAACTCTCTTGACTAGTTATTTTCCGATATAAAGAGAGTTCCTCCTAGTACAATAATACATCACAAATTGCGCCACACTTGGAAAAAAAAAAAAGAGAAAACCCTAGGGTTTTTCTTCTCTTAATAACTAGTACAAGAAACTAATTTTTCGAGTTCTGAGGCGAGGATCAACGTCCACCAGTCGTCGCTAGGAGATACAATCCGGAAGATTGTGGCTTCTCTTTCTGTCGATTTATTATTCCTCTTAAATAAGGTAAATCTTCAACCTTCTCATAGTTAGATTAATTGTTTATGCGAATCGAATCGTGGTATAATCGCATGCGAATTTATTCGTAGCTTCCGTTGTGCTAGATCGAGTGTCTCGATCGGTGCTGTGAATAAGATCTGACGATCCAATTATTGATCGGATCCTGGTTCGGGTTTCTGTATATCCAACATGTGGCATGAGAGCGAGGTTAAAGCGATTTTGCGATTTTGATTGCATAATTAATTAATAAGGAGTGAATTGAATATATATTGCATCTTTTATATATTCGTTATATATATATATATATATGCAAGGTTGAATGCTTTGGTTGACGAGATGGATTGGGGTTGATACTTGTTTACCGTCAGATCTATTGTAAACCCGTTTTTCCAGGTATAGGATGACATGTAATTCAATTTGCAATTTTAATTTTCTGTTTTTTTTATTTTCGGCCGAGGGCCTATTTATTTTTCCGGGTGAAAACTTTGAATAATAAAAGGTGCAACACAGTGGTCAAAACATTGATTAAATCATGTGCAGACTAGAGTTCTAATCCCTTTTGCCGTATAATTTTCTGAAAACTTCTTTTTTTGTAATAATTTTAATTTTTTCATCTCGTAAAATTTTTTTTTTATTATTCGATTTTTTTTCTTGTACGAAAAAAAAATACGAAACAAAAATAAGGGAAAAGGGAATCGAACTCGGGTGATGAAGGAAGAAGGAGCTTCAACCGACTCAACTAGAAGGATTTTTATTGAAGATTTGGACCTGAAAATTATATACCAAGCAACGGCGGCGGTTCATTAAAGATTAGAAATTTTTTGAACCTAGGGTTTATTTATTTTATAAATTAGATACGGGGTACCAACGGTCCATCTCAGTGGTTTCCTTTTACGCATTTATTTTCATGTTTGATAATTTATGTGAGATAACCATGCCATGACATGCATCATATTCATTAATTCCACTCATAGCATATGCATACATGTAGATAATTAATCGTGATATTAATTAGGCATGTATGATACGTAATTAATTTAGATTAATTTTGGTAATTAATTAAATTAAATTAAAACGAACGGAATTTTATAAGGATATAAAATTCACATGATAAAATAAAAAAATTACTCGGTAAATTTAATTTTGGTATCTAAAAATCATTCGTGGATTATAATTATGTAGTGACTACATAAAAGAATTTTAATAATTGGAAAATTGAAAAATCCGGAACAGTTGGACACCAACTGAGCAAAATGTTCGAAAATTGATTCGGGCGGTCAACAGGGCTTCGGCTCGACTCGACTTGTCCGTCCAAGTGCGGGGTTAGCCACGGGAGTCCGGCAAGGTCATGCTATCCGGCGAGCTGAGGCTCAATGGGGCAACCTTAGCCGATTTTCAACCCAGCACCCGCATACGTGCGATGTTAGCGTCAGCGGTCCGGCAAGGTCAAGCTATCCGGCGAGTTTCGGCTCAATGGGGCAGCCTTAGCCCGATTCATCCAACAGTCATTTATGAACCAACGAAGAGGATGGGTCGGATTAGCCAATCCAGACACCGTTCGGTGAACTCGGTTAAAGCTCAGCCAGGGTTTAATACCGATAAGTTGGTAATTGTTTTTCAAGATTTATTGTTTTCAAATTATTGAGATAAAATTCTACGATCCCAAATTTTTATCATGACAAAATTAGGACTTTTTAAATTCTTTGGTGAAATTTAGTTGTGTAGTGTCTACACAAGAAATTTCTAAAGATTCAAAAAATTGTAAAATCATGAATATAGTGTCACTAGTAACGATAAACTAGTGGGAGCTTTAAATTTTATGATTTATTGTTTTTTAGAAAATTCATAAGGTCCTAATGTATTGGGATTAAAAAATTCTTGGTGAATTTTAATTGTGTAGTATCTACACAAAGAATTTCAAAATCTGAGAAATTGGAAAATTATGAATAAGTGACACTAGTTAGAAGGTATTTGAAACCGATGAACTAGTGGGAGGATTATTTTAAATATTCATGATTTATTATTTTTCGGATTGTGAATAAATTCTGAAAATCCTAAAAGACTGCCTATTTTTCAAAATAACGAGTGGGAGCGGGGAAGGTGACAAACGACCCCTCGGCCTCTACTGTTGACACAAGCACCGTGAGAGAATGGTGACGCCTCGTGCCGCTTTGATTTCGGCCCCCTTCGGATGGCCTTCACCACTAAATTCAAAGTTTGGTTTCCGAAAGGATAGGATTTTGAGTACTCGTCGGGTCACTGACCTACCCTTCGGCGGCATACTCGGGGTCTATTTAAAAATCTAAAACAATATGTCACACTCTAAAGGGAATTTTTGGAAATATCTTGGCTGAAAAAGGAAGGTAATCAACAATTAAATCGGGATGTCTGATTCTCAGTTAATTGTTGAGAGTGATTGTCTCAAATTAATCGTCACCTCTTTGACCTTCCCGTCGGCGGCACTGAGGTGTGAAATTAAATCTTTGGAATGGTAGGATAAACTGCATGCATAACATCACGTTTATAATTGCTAAAATTTATTATTTGTTGTGGTATATGATTTGATTTATAATTCTATCATAATTTATTTTACAACTACATATCATCTCAAGGTATCTAAACTGCTAAACAAGATAAATCGACTAATGATGACTTCATAAAAGTGGAAAAGTAACAAGAACGTTGAACTCAATAATCAAAAATGCAAATTAATTTTTCGGAAGAGGATGTTCTCTTAAGCCTTCAAACTTAAGTGACATTGATAAGTGTTGGAAATATTATTTATGTTTTGATGATGATTCGTCACGAAATTAGGCAAATCACTTACAACCCATGATGATGAAATCGTAACTAACTGTTATAGTGCATAATAAAAGAAGAAGCAAGAAATGGTCTAGAGATAAATGTATAAGTTCTATCTAGAGTCTGAACTTTGTATAGGTTGTTTCAGACAAGCTTTGTAATAGAATAGGAACTAGGCGAACAGCTGAGTCACAACAAGAAAACTGAGTTATAGCAAGAAAACTGAATACGACTGTAAAGAACTGCGGGTTCAAACTCAGTTATGCAAGAACCGAAGAAGATAAGTTCGCCGAGGGACACGGACTCGGTTGGCTTATCCAAGAAGGCGAAGAACCGAGGGACACGAGCTCGCTTACGAAAACTGAAGAATTGAGGTGGCAAACTCAGTTGGAAGCTAATTAAGTCGTGACTATAAGTCAGGATTCAGGCAAGTCTGTGGTAACCTGAAACTGAGTTATAGATCATGTAAAACTGAATAATCTTAAGGACAAAGATTATCAGTTACCTGGATAAGAAGAAACTGATTGGTGTACTCTGACTTAACCAATTAAAGTCAGATATTAAGTATACAAGGTACTCAGTTTTGAAGAAGAGTAGAAAACCGAGTTAAGGCCTTGTTTAATTCAAACTGACTATACGACAAAAGATCGTACATGTGAGCGTTGGCTAAACGACAAGCGTAACGGCTACAAGAGCTAGTGACCGTTACATCATCCCTATAAATACACAAAAGAATCACTCAAAGAAGAGAGAGAGGAGGATCATAAAAAGGGCCTTAACAAGCATATACTCTAAGATCCAAATCCAGATCCACAAAATCAGATCAGATATATCTAGAAAAAGAGAAGCCAACGGAATTGCCTTGAAGACTTCAAAGAAAGATCCAGTAACCCATTAAGGGGGAAATAAGGCATCTTGGAGCTACAAAGTCAGATCCAGAAGAATCAAACAGCTCACTGAATTAATCCTTGATTAATTCTAAACCTAACCTTTGTGAATAAGGGTTGGTTGTGCATAGTTTGAAGAGAGCAATTCTACCTTTCTTCATACGGTTGCAACTTGGCTGCCATAGCTGTTGGTGCAGTCTGAGAACTGTGTGTTGGTAGTAGTGGTGAGCTGGTGAAGGAGCAATTCCAACTCCGAAGGATCAGTGTGCAGAGTGAAGGGAGCAATCTCACCTTTCTTCATTTTGTGTAGACAGTGAAACTAGGGTGTCGTGAAGGACTGTCATAGTGCTAGGATTTTGTAACGGTTATCTCATTATTCTAGTGATACCTCCTACGCCACAGGAGAAGGGGAGACGTACGGGATTACACCACCCGGAACTTCCATAAACAAATCTTGTGTTGATTTACTTTATGCATTTGTGTTTGTTTTATTTACTGGATTATCACTCAGCAAACACTAGACACTGAGTCAGCACAGATATGATACATAGAGAGTCTTAGAACTTAACTGACACATCTATTGCACTAAAGGCTATTACTTATCCGCTGCCAGTTAACAAGACAAAATATAAGTCAATATTGATTTATATTCAGTTGAGCTAACTGAACTCCGCACAAGTTAAGGGATAGGAACAAAACTGAACTGAAGATCAGTTTGAGTTTCAAAGAAACTCAATTCCTAGGGCTTTTCCAGCTCAGGATTAGTTTTTTGCGACAAGTTTATTCACCCCCCCTTTAAACTTGTGTTAGCCTTTCCCAGGGACCAACAATAAGAATGTCACTGCTGTCACTTGTGTTGAATGAGAGACAACCAAAATTTAGTTCAAAGATGACGAGAATGATTTGGTATTAATCTCACTGGACATCCCACAGTTCACGAGTAGTGTCTACTCAAATGAACTGCTAGTTCACGGTCATTTCCTTTACAGAAAGCCAAGAATTGGAAGGTAAATGTCTACAAGTGTAAGTCATCTAAACTAAATAAGTTAAAGGCTAAACCAGATTATTAATCGAAGAAAATATAGGATAAGGAAAGTGATTTCGGATCACTAACCTATAAATTCTTAAAGACTTTCTTAACCGAGTAATTTGACTCGAAAGCTAAAGTTCTTTTGCAAGAACAAGGTAGCTGAGCATTCACGATAAAGAGTAGACAACGGGCAGTTATTTCAGCTAAGATAGTGGGAGTGAATTATGGATAAATTGGGAGAAGAAATTTTCCTAGATTATCTCATATGTGTAATTAATTAATTGTTTATTTGTTAAATAATTAATAGATAAATTAAGAGATTGATTTTTTGGGAATCATCTTTTATTTTTATGGCAAAAATATCTTTTCCTTATTGGAATATGTAATTGTGGTGTGAAAATGATAAATCTCTTAACTAGTTATTTTCCTGTATAAAAAGAGTTCCTCCTAGCATAATAATTAATCACAAATTGCACCACACTTGGAAAAAAAGGAGAGAAAAATTAGTTTCTTGTTCTAATCATTAAGAGAAGAAAACCTAGGGGCAGATTCGAGGAGGTTCTGAGCCGAAGATCGACGTCCACCAGTCGTCGCTATCCGGAAGATTGTGGATTATCTATCTATCAATTTATTATTCCTCTTAAATAAGGTAAATATTCAACATTCTCATAGTTAGATTAATTGTTTATGTGAATCGAATCGTGGTATAATCGCATGTGAATTTATTCGTAGCTTCCGCTGTGCTAGATCGAGTGTCTCGATCGGTGCTGTGAATCAGATCTGACGATCCAATTATGGATCGGATCCGGATTCAGGTTTCTGTATATCCAGCAGTCAATGCATCGTGATGTTCACTGCATTGGAGGTGTCTCTGCATCGCGGCGTCTCTGTATCGGGGGTGGTCACTGCATCATGGTGTCTCTATATCGGGGGTGGTAACTGCATCGCGGTGGTCAATCAATCGGGGTGGTCACTGCACTGGGGTGATCACTGCATCGCGGTGATCACTTCATTGCGGTGGTCACTGCGTTGCGGTGTCTCTTCATCGCGGTGGTCAATGCATCGGGGTGGTCAATGCTTCGGGGTGGTCACTGCATCATGATGATCAATGCATCATGGTGGTCAATGAGAGAAAAGAAAAAAATAAAGTTTCAACGTCCACAAAAAAATGCCACACTTTCAAGTTTCAACCTACAGCGAAATTTTTTTTAAAAAAAAAAACCAAAACACAACAATCGCATGTGTTTTAAAAATAAAAAAAAACATTCAACGTCTTCTTTGCTAAAAAAAGCGTCTCTTCCCCTTTTTATTTTTTATTTTTTTCTTCTTTAAGGGTATTTGAGTCTATCTATCTAATTTGTTCTTTATAACCAAATAAGATACCTTAGTGTCCTATTTGTATAATTAAATATATTTTGTGTCGTTTTGGATCCTTGCCCCAAAAAATAAAAGAAAAATAAACACAATTGTCCTCCTAAAGCAAAAAAATAAAAGGGGATCGAGGGAAAATGACAAAATTTACAAAATGAATAAATAGGACACACTCATTTTTTAGTTGCAAAAAGGACAAAAAAATTACGACGGACAAAAATACCCCAAATATAAAGTCGTGCGCTGGGTTTACCTGCTTAGTAGTCTCTTATTTGTTTTTTTTTCTCCAAACACCCGTAACTTTTGATTTATAATTCCGATCATCGAAATTTTTTCATAAAAATTCATATTTTTTTCGCTCTTTAATTTGTGCCCAAATATGACACCCTTCCGACGTATGAAAGCCGAAAAAATATTTGCATTAATCGGAGCGTTTTTCTTATAAACGATCGTTAACTTTAGATTTAGAACACCGATCATCAAAATTGTTTCACCAATGTTCATATTTTTTTATCTTCATTTTGAGACCTCATTTGATACCTTTTCGACATAGTATTTGAAAGCCTAATTTTATCGCAGCGTTTACACTAACACAGTAACAACAACACAGTAACACAGTAACATAGTAAAAGTAACACAGTAACACAGTAACAGTAACACGTTTTATTAACAGACAAAATATCACCATTAACATTGCGTAATACAACAGTCTATCAAAAATGGTGAATATCGTAATTAAACAATCTATCAAAGAATTATGGAGATGCAACTCCCGGGAAATCAAAAGAATAAAAGCCTAATACTATTGAATATAATCAAAAAGCATATCAGGGGAACTAAAACAATTTTCAAGTTGTTGAAGACCAAAGCAGTATGTTCTACCATCTATAGACATTTATCCTTCAAACCCGCACCACATCAAACTTGATGAAAGATGTATGAAGTAGAAAATACATTAAATAGCAGCAGCTCAGCCTTATTAATAGAGAATCTAGGCTCCTCCATTTTACTAAAGACAAAAAAAACACCAACATTACATCACCATTTGAATCAACAACCTTCAATCACCTAGGCCAAAACCACACCACAACAAATTGTGGAATGGAAGAAAAGATTAAAAACAAATAAAGACACCATATGCCTGCAATAACACATTTTACGAAGAATACATAACGATATTAACAGTAACACAACCAATTCTGTTTTCCTCTTCAATTTCTCAAAACACTTTTTTGTACTAATAACCACATAAAACAAATATACATTACATTTTTTATCCATTAATGACTGAAATATCATCATTAGTATGCTTCCTAATATAAGGGGGGTTTGAAGCACACTACAACCAATTCTTTTTTGAAGGAAAAAAAAAACATTACATCTTTCTGTATATTTGAACAAAGTAGAAGGAGGCAACAACATGAATTCAATAAAAGTATTTGGAGTTTTTCAGCCCTGAAACACTTGGTTTTCTGCCCCAAAATCTGATTTTTAGCCTTATTCTTGGCGTATATATGGTTGAAAATCTCACAACACATAGTGATATTAAAAGCAACACAGTAACACCCCCCACAATCAATATTCTTTAAGACATCATAGATGCATCCTTAAACCAATCCTTAAACTGTGGATCACCAATATGATCAACCACAACAGACTTACCCTTATTTGTGTTCTCAACAGACCCATTAGTTTCAACTCCATGGTTATTTAAAGAGTTGACGATGGTAGCTTCAATATCTACCATGACAGTTTCAATACATGCCTTGGGATTCCTCTCAGCCCCAGTTGCCAGAGGAATAGTCCCAGACGCAATACGCGAATTATCAGACTCAATTCGCAAATTTCCAGAATTTTCAGAACTTGAAATGCTAGGAACAATAACATTAGCAGAAGTATATACCTTGAGTGTGTATGGGACACATAAACACTTTAACATAAAACATGGCATATTTATCATTGAGTAAGTTGCATTTCTTTATTCATCCGTCTTTAGCTTTTCATTTAAAAATCTAACCTTCTTCTTTAACGCATCATTATCTTTTAACAATGTTGCCATCGCTGATTTGAACACGGCAACCCGGTTTGAAATTGAAATTTCACACGCAAATGAATCAACCTGACATCAGATGGGAGAGAAATCGAACCCTTTGGTATAATACATTGGAGCATTGATTCGAACTACTTGCAAGAATTAAATCAAATATAGAATTGATGAGAATTTAGATATCAATTTAACATGCATTTTGCACAACCTTAATGAAGCAATACCTAAATCTAGGGGATGCTAACATAAGGCTGTATCCCCGTCCCCTAATTCTCTCTCCTTCACCATTTTCGACTGCTCCTACTACTACATATATCTGTCTTTCTTCCCAGTCATTAATTATTCGTCTCGACCACTTAATTTAGAGACTAATTAAACATCTGTAATAATATATATACAATCTGATGATAAGTAGGCCCACTGGGTCAGATTATTCGTAATTGGGCCGGGCCCAGTATGAAATTTAAATAATAAAGATAAATGAGCCGATCAAACTGGACCACCAAGCGTTGACCAGATCAAGATGCTGGACAGAATAGTCGAGGAGCAGGACTGCACCGTGTTCTGATCAGAAGAGTTTCTGGACAGAATAATAGGCTGAACGTGGTGAAGACCGAGTCAACAACGTCTCAACTGCTTACAGACGTGGGTAGACCCCACATCCAGAAGATAACCGATAATAACTTCCCAGTACGTCCAGGAAGAAATTCACGATCTACTACTATATAAAGAACACCCTCAACTATGAGGGGGACTTGATTCCAGTTTTATTGCTAAAATTGGATATGTAGGCAGCTCTCTCAGAGTTCAGTCCAAGATTATACATAAATCTCTTCGTTCTTGTATTATTTTCCTAATTAGAATTATCCAATTACCCAATTGTAAATTCCGAACAACATCATTTGGTGCTAGAAGGAGGGTCCAATTCTAGTTAGTGAGGGATTATTACAGTAAAATGGCGAAAAATCAAGGAAAGTCGAAAAAACAACAAAATCCGTTGGAAAAAGAAAATCAAACCAGGGAAGAAAATCCTGCGGAAAGAAATGACCAGGATATTGGAAAGAAAATTCTAGAAGAAGGAAAAACCAACAATCCGAACCAAGTTAGACAGATGCTGGTGGAAAATCTTGCAAATCTCAAAAGGGAAGAAATCAAAGCCATATTTGAAGAAGACTTAAAAGCCAGAAACCAAGATAATGACGCTTCTGAAACACATACTCACCTTCATACCGCTAAAAGGGAGAAACATGAAGCAGAGTCTAGCATAAGGGTGGTGGTTACTTACCCGGGTGGTGATAACGCCAAGGCGGAATTAGATGCCATTCTTAAGCCTAAGCAAGATGAGTTTAGGCTGGTATCTCCTTTCACCGAAGACATTGATGTATTTCCTTGTCCTCCAGGGTTTAAGATCCCAAAGATCCAGGCATATGATGGAACTAAAGATCCGTACGATCATATGCATCAGTATATCCAGCACATGAATTTGTATAATGCTCCAGAAGAGATGAAATGCAGGGCATTTGCAACTCTTCTAACAGGAAAGGCAAGAGATTGGTTCAACAAGTTGAACCCCAGATCCATACCAGATTTCCCAACTCTGACCAGAAAATTCATGCATGCATTCATCGCAGCAAGACCCTTCCAGAGGAACCGTACATATTTGCTAACCATTAGGCAAAAAAGTGATGAAACAGTGTTGCAGTTTATTAAGAGATTCAATGGAGAATCATCCCAGATAGCAGATTTGGATGATAAATTCTTAGTAGCATCCTTCGTGGAAGGTCTCAGAGAAGGACGGTTACATGCAAAGCTGAGCAGCAAGAATCCGAGTACTATGGAAGAATGTCTGGAAATAGCATACATGCATTGTCAAGGAGAAGAGGCTAACAGAGCCAAGAGGGATGAATCCCACAGGGATTCAAAAAAGGGAAAGACTGATGACAGGTCTGATAAGAAGCGAAAATCTGTTTGGGATAGGGTAACCGCTCCCATCTCCGAAAGGTTAGGAAAAAATGGTGATTTGCAGGACAGAGACCTTATTCCTCTAAACAGATCTCGCGACCAAGTGTTGGCAATTATGGAAAAGAACGGAATTGCTAAGACTCCACCTCCATTGAGGGGTCCAAGGGAGAAGAGAGACCATACCAGATGGTGCAAATATCATAAAGACATTGGACATGATTCTGAATAGTGTAGGGATCTGATCAGAGATATAGACGCAGCAGCAATGGAAGGAAAGATCGATGAATGCATCATCGAGCACAAGGAGATAACCCCAGGGGAATGAGAGAATTTAAGAAGCACCACAACAATCAAGACAGGTACAATCAAAGGAGACATAGAGATCCATCTCCTGATGCGGATGGACATAGAGAAAATGCCCCAATCAACACAATGAACACGATCGTTGGGGGGCCAGGAGAAGTTAATAAAGCTGCCTAGCAAGAAAAAACTGGCTGCTCAGAAAAAGAAGGAGAGGCAAAGAAACAGAAAGTGATGGGAACCGTTCAGTACGGTCCAAGAGATGCGCTACCAGCCATCGTGAGCAACGAAGGGCTGGTGATAGAAGTGGTTATAGAGAAGAATCTAGTCAGAAGTATCTGCGTAGACATGGGCAGCGCAGTAAATGTGCTGTATTACAGTGCATTACAAGCAATGAAGTTAACAGATTCGGAGCTGACTCCTATGTCAACTCCTCTTTTTGGATTTACCGGGCCACCCATCCATCCTGTGGGTATGTTAAAGCTATTGACGACTTTCGGCAGAGGACCGCAGAGCAGGACTCTGATGGTCAATTACGTGGTAGTAAAAGCTCCATCAGCTTATAATGTGATTCTGGGAAGACCAGCTTTGATCGACCTAAGGGCAGTGGTATCACCAACACATAATAGTATGAAATTCCCGACTTTTGAAGGAGAAGCTACCATTAAAAGGGATGTGGATGCTGCCAAGAACTGCTACACAGCCACAATCAGTGGAAAAATGAAGGTGCAACAGGTGACAATGGAAGATCTAGTTCCTGATGAAGAGAAAAGTTGGCAGTCCAACGATCCTGTGGAATCAATAATGCTAGATGAACAGGATCCTGAATCCACAGTCAGCATAGGATCATGGATACCTGCTAAACAGAAACAGATGCTGGTTAAGATTTTGAAAGAATACAAGGATGTGTTTGCATGGAAAGCAAGTGACATGCACGACACCGTCAACGAGTTGGCTGTCCATAAGCTTAACATCGACCCCACCAGGAAACCGGTGAAACAAAAGAAGAGATCTTTTGCCCCAAAAAGGATACAGGCTGTCCAGCAAGAAGTGGAAAAATTGTTGCAAGCCAACATGATTAGAGAAGTTATCTACCCAAAATGGCTAGCAAACCCAGTGCTAGTCAAGAAGCCAGATGACAGTTGGAGAATGTGTGTGGACTTCACAGATCTAAACAAAGCTTGTCCCAAAGATAGTTATACTTCCCCTAGAATTGACGGGCTAGTAGATTCTACAGTTGGTTATGAAATCTTTGCTTTCTTAGATGCTTATAAGGGATATCATCAGATTATGATGGACCCTGTAGATGCTGTAAAAACTGCTTTTATTACTGAATTTGGTTCCTACTACTATGTGTCTATGCCTTTCGGATTAAAGAATGCAGATGCTACCTACCAAAGGGCAGTCAACACTATTTTCAAACAGCAAATTGGCAAATCCATGGAGGTATATATGGATGATCTATTGATCAAGAGCAGGACTCTTGACAAATATTTGAAAGATGTAACTGAGGGTTGTCAAGTTTTAAGACAAACAGGAATGAAATTGAACCCAAAAAAGTGCACTTTTGGAGTAAGGTCAGGCAAATTTCTAGGGGTTATATGATATCTAAAGAAGGTATCAGGACCAACCCTGATAAATTGGAGGCTTTAAAAACCATGCCTGAACCGAAGAATATTAAAGAAGTTCAGCGATTAACAGGAAGATTAGCAGCGCTAAACCGATTCTTGTCGAAATCTGCACAGAAGTCATTGCCTTTCTTTAAAATTCTCAGGAAGGCTAGCCCGTTTGAATGGACTGAAGAATGTAAACAAGCTTTTCAAGAGTTAAAGGATCATATCAGTCACCTACCAACTTTAACTCCTCCTCAGGAAGGTGAGGCACTATTTCTTTACTTGTGTTTTTGCAATGAAGCAGTAAGTGCTGTGTTAGTAAAACAACATGGCATGATACAAAGGCCAGTATATTTTGTAAGCAAAGCCCTACAAGAGCCTGAAATCAGATATTCTGAGGTGGAAAAATTGGTCTTAGCCCTGGTTCATGCCACAAGGAAGTTAAGGCCCTATTTCCAAAGCCATCCGGTGGTAGTGTTGACAAATCAACCCTTAAAACAAATTTTGGATAAACCAGACAAGTCTGGAAGGTTAGCCAAATGGGTAGTTGAATTGGCAGGGTTTGATATCGAGTACAAACCAAGAACAGCAATTAAAGCTCAAGCGTTAGCCGATTTCTTGGTAGAAGAAAAAGCCTTGGCTATAGAGCAAAAGGCTGAGCAGAACAAGGCTGAGAAGAACAAAACTGAACAGTGGCAGCTTTATGTGGATGGAGCTTCTAACAAAGTAGGAGCAGGAGCAGGACTCCTACTTATTAGCCCAAAAGGTGAAGAATTCCCATATGCTCTTCATTTTGACTTTCAAGCTACTAACAATGAGGCAGTATGAAGCTTTGATAACTGGATTAAACATAGCACAGAAGCTAGGGGTGCAAAATCTGAAAGTCTACACAGACTCACAGCTTGTAACGAATCATATCAAGGGAGAATTAATATGAGGCAAAAGAAGGCCCCATGAAGAAATACCTTGCAGTGGCACAAAGAAAACTATAGAATTTCTCAATGATAGAAGTGGAACAGATAACTCGGGCCCAAAATACCAGAGCAGATGCTTTATCAAAGCTAGGATCGAATTTATTGTCCAACAAAAAGGTGTTGGTTGAGCAGTTAAAGCATAAGAGTTGTGATGAGATTGAAGTACAACCAATCACACAGGAAGAGACTTGGATGGATCCAATTGTAGTGTATCTGAGAGATGGAAGGCTTCCAGAAGATAAAATACGCGCCAGAAAACTGATAAGACTCTCAACCAGGTATGCTCTGTTCAACGATGTTCTGTACAGAAAATCTTAT
Source organism: Gentiana straminea (assembly GCA_036785695.1). Lineage (NCBI taxonomy): Eukaryota > Viridiplantae > Streptophyta > Magnoliopsida > Gentianales > Gentianaceae > Gentiana > Gentiana straminea. The sequence continues at coordinate 1,959,526 of JAVUPR010000099.1, read as the reverse complement.
GCAGCACCTTGGTTGAAATGCGTTACTCCAGATGAGGGAGATTATGTACTGAGAGAAATCCATCTCGGAATTTGTGGAAATCATTTGGGAGCAAGATCTCTGGCCAGGAAATGCAGGCTTTTCGGGTATTACTGGCCAGAAATGCAAGACGACGCAGAGAATCTGGTCAAAACTTGCAGGACATGCCATGTGCATAGCAATTTATCACATAATCCTGTACATGAGATGATATTAATTGTATCTCCATGGCCTTTTGATCAATGGGGAGTAGACTTAGTAGGTCCACTACCTCGAGCACCAGGAAATTTCAAGTTTCTAGTGGTGGCAGTGGATTATTTCACCAAGTGGGTGGAAGCCGAACCTTTGACCACCATCACAGCCAACCAAATACAGAAATTCCTATGGAGAAATATTCTATGTCGATACGGAATTCCTAAAGTACTCATCTATGATAATGGTACACAATTTGAGGATCGGAGTGCAGACCTGGTGCACAAACCTGGGAATTTCCCAACACTTTACATCAGTGGCCTATCCCCAAGCCAATGGGTAGGTAGAGCAGACTAACAGGCAGATAAAGCAGGGATTGAAGAAAAGGTTGGAACAAGAGGGATCACATTGGGTAGACCATCTTCCGAACATCTTGTGGGCATATAAAACTACCCCAAATGCGGCAACACAGGAAACTCCATACTCCTTAGCATACGGATGTGAGGCAGTAATTCCAGCAGAGATTGGACACAAATCTCCCAGGACAGAATTATACTGTCCAGAAACACAGGAGGTAGACATGCTACATATCAAGGACGAGCTGGAACACAAACGGGATGTTGCACTAATACAGATGGACAAGTACAAGCAGAAGATTGCCCAATACTACAACTCCAAGGTTAGAGGTACGTATTTTAAAGAAGGCGATTTAGTGCTGAGGCGTAATGATGCCAGTAAGCAAGGCCCTACGGGAAGACTAGACCCAAACTGGGAAGGTCCCTATAAAATTATCAAAGTTCATGGAAAAGGACCCTATCAACTGGCTAATGCCTCCGGAAAAACCATTCCTAGAAGTTGGAATGTTGTTCATTTAAGAAATTTTTTTCCCTAAGATAATTTTGTTTTATTTAATTTTCTTAAGTAATGTTATTATGAATATATATATTTTGTGATAATCAATGTGGATATTTTAACTTGTGTTGAAGCACGCAATTAAGGACAGGATGCTTGAAAATCGAGCAGTAATTTTGCAGCGCAAAAAAAATTTCTGGGCAGCGGACCTGATGACGGTCAAGTTATAAAAATAACTCGATACCTAAATAACCAACTAGCAAGAGAACTAGGTTCAATCGTAGTATAGCTAGATAGAGTCGAGATCGATCCCACAGAGACTCGGCTTAAACAAGTACAACGTTATTAAACTAAAAATAGATTAAAAGCGGTCTCCGACCAACTATAACGTAAAAATAAAGGTTGACACGATAGAAAACACAGAAACTAACAATACGACACAAAACACTAAACACTTATTTTTAAGGTTTTATAAGACTCTAACAAACGGTATTGATTACGCTAGTAGTAATTACTCCCCCATATATGTATATCTAAACCGAGACAGAAAAGACATTAAGGTTGATTATATTTTGGCTACGGGAGTCATTCCCTAAACTGGATCTAATTCGTGAACGGATAGAAGATCCCTATGCTTAATTTCGAATCCTTCCTTGGACAGGAGAGAACATCATATAACAAGCATGCTATACCAAACTAGGGATGCCCATCTAAAATCGTCACCTCGTTTAGGCAACCACCGTGGACGGGCTGGCACACCTCCTAAACGATCGGCTAACTAATGTCCTATTTAACATGGCAATTTTCACAATATATCATATTAATTTACGAGAACGATGTAACAAATTGGCCAGATCTATTACATGTATATATGAAAAACAGAAAGCACGACGTAGCCGAAGTCGTTCACGAAAAATTACTAGAATCTTGATGGCTAGATCTAACCATATAGACCGCGGTAGATCTAGACCGGTGACTCTAGAATTTACTCGTAAAACGCCTTCGTACAGCTTAGATCTACACGAATATGGGTTTGTTAATTAACTACATCACGAAATCAATACACAAACGACTACTCCATAACGAAATAAAATAGATCTACGAATAAAAACAACATATTTGGATAGGCATTACCCTCGTAGACGGTGGGTCCTCCGATCCTTCAATGCAATCTTTAATCGATGAATCCATCGCCTCCGTGATGAAGAAACATAATATAAAATAAGAAGAACTATATTGATAAACTAAAATTATTGTAATATTGTGTTTCTAGAGTGTATATGGTGTGTAAAGTACAGCTCTATTTATAAGGGTTCAAGCTAATTAAAAGATATACTTCAAAATATCAAAATAATAAGAGATAACTCCCGGCCGATCTTCGATTTTTGGCAAAATGCGCCCCCCTCCTAGTTGGTGGGCCGCCGCTAGCTCTTCTCTGATTGGCTCGCCGGCTCTTGTCATGCCTTACTCATCTTTTCGTGCTAATCCGATCTTTATCTTTAATGCATTCCGGATTTACTTGGATTTATCTTGTAATTTAATTTATCCATTTGTAATTATCCTCCAAAATTTATCTCAATCTACAAAATAAATATTTATCCCAAAATAAATCATATTTAAATAATAATGGATAAATACCAAATTATATAATAAAAACGGATAAATACAATGAAAACGGATAAATACCAAATTATATCTTATTAATCACATAACATTAAATAATCCATATAAACATGTGATTTAATATAAAATATATATTATTAATCTCGATTTAAGGCCAACGTTGATGACTTTTACGGGTATAATTTGACCGTCATCAACTACCCCCCACTTAGACTTTGATCGTCCCGAACAAAGCATCAATAAGTCATTCTCCAAGACAACATTTTCCATGGTCAAATCATACTTACACGAGAAACTCGAGTCAACTCATACCACTTATGCTCATAAGGTACCCATTATTCACTACTCGTTATGAATCGAAGTGATGTGTGCATGTGCATTTGGTTTTATATATTCGTGGCAAGATTAAAGTTTATGCTAACTTCGCAATCTTAACCTACCAACATCAGCATTCCCACTTCTTAAGCCTCGCAATGGGTAAAGACATGGTGCAATAAGCAAGAGCGTCATCTAACAGGTTTTTGGACTCGGAGACCGAGAAAAATACTCGAAGCCTCTTAAAATTTGAATTTTTTTCTCACATTTTCATATTTTCAAGCATTAACACATCTCAAGAAAGAAACTTGCTTTAAAAGTAAAGTATGCATTGCAAGAATCCCTCTCTCACGGATTAGTGGAAGCATTGAATATTACCACAAGCGCGGGGCTACTTTGGTAATGTTACTACAAGCCCAATGTTTAACATTTCGTCAAAACACAGATAATTCTCAAGCTTATTACTCCGCTTTGATGGCTAGAAGATAAGAATACATCAGCAGATAAATATCGACTCTAAGTCTGCATAACCAATCATCTACTCAATGTACACATAATTCTTCTTAGTTATTATAATTTGTGCGGTATTTGTCGATTCACACACTGAGTAATCGAATAATAAATAACTACTTGCAATAGTTGGCATGAATATCCTTAAATTTACATTCACATAAGTATAAAATGATCATGTAATCATGCAACTTGGTTCATTCCCTATCAATTCTATGTATAAGAACTCACAATTCTAAGGGTACGAGATAATTAATTTGGCATTTGTTCAATTTTTTTTTTCATTTTTTCACCGTTTCATTCAATTGTTCAATTATAGTATCATGACTAAGTCTCCTACCCCCCACTCAAACTTGGCATTGTCCTCAATGACAAAGGAAAAGGAGAATCTAAGAAAAAAGACTTAGCTCTGGAAACGGCTCTCAAGTAGATGCAGAATATAGTATTAGTCCAAGCACGTCGTGGAGAAGCAAACGAAAACCTGTTTAAGCAAACCAAACAGAAACTCCACGAAACCGTTAATAACATGTCATTGGAAGTTATAAAATAATGTGGCAGTAATTAGATATAGAATATCCAAAAACAATTTAAGCCACTTTATTTCATACAACCAACGACATGTAAAACCAAAGAGTTAAAACTACAAAACTCACATGGCGGCTATCAAGGAAAAAACCTCGTTTATTCCGAACTTAGAATTGGAACATGGCGAGATGAAAAAAACCTTAACAGTCTCATGCTACTTTATTCAAACAAAACAAAAACAAAAGATAGTTTTTAAGAAATAGTTCTATGGTTATAGTCGTTAGCTCGACTGTACTCACATGATGGTCTAGTTGTAACTAGGATTTCCTAGAGGAAGTACATCTTCCTCCCTATCAAATTGATTCCCAATGTAATGCTTTACTCGGTGGCCATTCACCACAAAAGTCTTTCGATCATCCAAGTGACTCACCTCTACAGCTCCGGAAGGAAATACTTTACTCACTTTATAAGGACCAAACCATCTTGATTTTAGCTTTCCCGGGAAAAGTTTCAAGCGTGAATTGTAAACAAGAACCATATCACCTACCTTAAAGGTGCGGTCAAGGATCTTTTTATCATGAAATCTCTTAGTGCGCTCTTTATAGATCCGAGCATTCTCGTAAGCTTCAATGCGAAAATCTTCTAGGCGAGTTAATTCCAACAATCTCTTCTCTCCGGCTAAACTTTCATCCAAATTCAACATACGAGTAGCCCATAAGGCACAGTGCTCAAGTTCAACCGGTAGATGACACGATTTCCCAAAAACAATGCGGTACGGGGACATACCTATGGAAGTCTTATACGCGATCCGATAAGCCCATAAAGCGTCATCTAACTTCAACGACCAATCTTTCCTTGTTGGGTTCACAGTTTCTTCCAGGATGCGCTTAATTTCTCGATTAGTGACCTCAACTTGACCACTTGTTTGAGGATGATAAGCGGTAGATAACTTATGTCTCACCCCGTACTTGGCCATTAACTTCTCAAACGGATTATTACAGAAATGGCTCCCATTATCACTAATGATGACACGAGGGATTCCAAACCGCGTGAAGATATTTTTCTTTAAAAACCGCAGTACAACCTTTGCATCATTGGTAGGTGAAGCAATAGACTCAACCCATTTAGACACATAGTCGACCGCCACCAAAATATAGCGTTGAAACGTAGACGAAGTGAAAGGTCCCACAAAATCAATTCCCCATACATCAAAGAGTTCTGGTTCTAGGATACTCCTCAGCGGCATTTCATTTCTCTTCGAGATATTGCCCGTCATTTGGCATGAATGACAGGATCTAGCATATTCGTGCGAAGTTTTGTAAAGATTGGGCCAGTAAAAACCACATTGGAGAACTTTAGCAGCAGTCTTGTCCCCTCCATAGTGTCCTCCCGCTTCATAAGTATGGAAATGTTTAAGTATATCGTGGAATTCACTCTCAGGAACACATCTTCTAAAGATGTTGTCTGAGCATCGCTTGAAAAGATAAGGTTCATCCCAATAATAATGTTTAAGGTCCGCAAAGAACTTCTTCTTTTGCTGCTGGTTCAAGTCTGGTGGTAAATATCTCCTGGATAAATAATTCACATAATCTTTAAACCATGGTTGTTGCTTCTCAGCCTTAACAACCTCACCTTGCAAAGATACTGCGGCACAATCACTATTCCCTAAAATGGTAGAGATGGAGGATAATTGCTCATCGGGGGGCTTTTCTAAGCAAGGTGTGAATGCCTCCTCAGGCTCTTTCTCATCATCCCTAACATCTTCTATATTTTCCTCGTTCTTTGGGATTGTTGGAGTAAGCTCCTTTTCACTTCTAATCATTATCGCATTCCCATCCCTAGGGTTCCTATCAGTGTTGCTCGGAAATCCCCCATGAGGTCTAGTTGACAGTTGTTCAGCTAATTGTCCTATTTGATGAGAGAGATTCTGGACTAAGGCTTCTTGGTTGGTGACTTTGGCATCATTCTTTTGATAGTATTGTTGAAAGTTCGTAGCCAAGTCAGTCATGGAATTTGCTATTACATTCGGAGAGTTTGGACGTGAAGTGAACGAACGTCCGGCACAAGTTCAAGGTCGAACGTTCGAGATACGGACGAGCGTCCGAGAGGAAGAAAATCGTTCCGGGTAGCGCTGAACGTGTTGCTCGGAAACTAAGGAATTAGGAATCCGTAGCTTGAGAATAAATTCACTAAGGAATTAGGGGTTTATGTCTGGCTGAAAAGGTGAAACCACAACTTGAATTAGAATCATGAATTGAACTAGGATTGAGATCACATAGGTTTGTACTTGGTTTGATCCCATGTTTCCTTAGGTTAGTTTGTTTATTTTATTCTTAGGTTAGATTATTTGAATTATTTTCTCGTTTTTATGTTTTGTCTTTCGTTCATTTGTTTTCTTGAGTAGCAATTGGTAGGATTAATAGATTAGATTTAATATCCCTTTCCCCGTGGATCGACCCCGTACTTACCCTACTATGTCTTCTACCCGGTATTTGGTCGGTTAGGAGTTAGTTTGCATGTTACATAGTTTATAAAATTTCTTGTTTCCATGATGCAAAATCCTCCCAACAAAAGTGGCGCCGTTGCCGGGGAATAGGTGTCATGTTGAATCTCGATCTTGTTATTTTTCGATTTTGTTACAATCTATTTTTTTCAATAAAAGTAGCGTTTAATAGATTGAGAGTTTTTATTTTGCCGTGTTTCGATGACATACCTCAATTTGTGAAACGTGAAGTTGTATCTAATCTAACCCTCTCGTGCTATATTATGATGTGGGTCGCCGTGATGATATTGTGTATACAAAGCATGCAGTATTTAGGGTTGCTTGTGTTTTCCTCGCTTTTCTCGTGGTTTTTTTCGATGTTTGGACGAGCGTTCGGTAAGTGAACGCCCGCCCCGCGCTCTTAACTTGCGGGGAACGAGCGTTTGGCATTACGAACGCAGCGTTCGTGGCCGAAAACCTGTGTGAACGCTCGTCTGGTATTCAGACGCACGTCCGTGTTCCGAATTTTTTCTTTTTCTTTATTTTTAATGCTTTATTTAATATGGATTTCTTTCATATGAGCTTCTGTGGCTATTTCTTTTACATAGATGTCCTTTTAAGCTTTAAGACTTATGTGCTTTCTTTTTATTTTTAACTCATTTGGGTAGCTACGTCGGTTTTCCGTATGCTACGTCCAAATCCATATGAGTTATATCGTTTAGTATAGCTAACTTCGTTGGTTTTCCATAATGCTATCACCTTTGATGAGTCTTAAGGCGCGTCTACATTGCATGTAATGAACAGCACTGTCGTTTATCGTAACCTGTCATTATTTGGTAGACGTTTATTTTATATATGTCGTGTTGCAAATGAGTGGGCTAGTTTTCTTTCTTTTATTTTCTTTTATTTTTGCATATCATTTAGATGCATATCATTTAGTTGCATGTCATCTAGTTGCATTGTTTTTCTATTTTTCTTTTATTTTTCTTGAGTGTAGTTAATCGTCGGTTTCCGTAATACTACCTCGTTTTTATTTTTATTTATTTTATTTTTAGGATTCTTCATGTAGTTTGCGTTGTATTCGCATTTTGTGTGTTCTGCTGGCCGCGAGTTTGTGATATTTTCATGTATATGTAGGCGTAATTTGAATATCTGCATAAATTCTTTCCTTATGTACTTTATTTGTATAAAATCTAATTCTTTTTCCCCGTGAACTCTTTTTGCACCTTGATCAAGTCCGCAGGATATCTTTACTATGTGATCGTGCACTATTCGCACGATGAATTACTACGCAAGCAATTTTGGTTTTTACCTATCTTTCCGGAGTACTTGGCGCAAGATCAAATCGACTAAGTTCTCTTATTTGTTTTATTTAAATAGGCTGTCCTTGATGAATGATTCTGTCCCGAAGCGTGTAGGGGAAGCGGACAGATGATTTACGTGTCTCACTTTCGTTTGCTAAATATTTTTAGTATTTACTACATGAAAAGTTGCTTAATTTTCAAAATTTTTTTTGTTGTTGTCTATCTTGTAGACAAAGGCATATCTTTGTTTGATTGTTCGGCTAATTGTCCTATTTGATGAGAGAGATTCTGGACTAAGGCTTCTTGGTTGGTGACTTTGGCATCATTCTTTTGATAGTATTGTTGAAAGTTCGTAGCCAAGTCAGTCATGGAATTTGCTAATTGATTCACAGTGTCAGACATTGTGTTACTCATCTTTTCAAGTGCAACTTCCCAACCGTAAGTTTGAGCTTGCTGAGGTACATAAGTGTTGTGTGGTTTTACCCCTTCATTTGGATCACTCCATCGGAATTCAGGTTGGTCATGATTTGGTTTGTAACCTTCATAGTGATTACCCTGTTTCCCAATGTAATTGGCTTCTTTAGTACCCGTATTATCTAATGGCTTAGTCGTTTCCGTCCTTTTTCCAGTCTCTACTCGTACAATTCTCTCATGCATACCATCCACCTTATCATTTATGAGCAATAGAGTATTTAGGATCTTATGCGATACATCCTCCTCAAGATTATCGGCCATCTTCACAGTTGCTATTTCACCACCTCCCCATTGGCTATTCATTGCTATTTGCTCCATCTTTCCTCGTGCCTCCTCATGAGATAAAAGAACAAACACTCCATTCCTGGAGGCATCTACTCTTATCTTCTCCGTATCTCTCAATCCATGGTAAAAGGTTTGCATTAAAATCCATAGAGGGATATCATGATGAGGACACTTCCTCATGGACTCCTTAAAACGTTCCCAAGCTTGATCAAAACTCTCCCAAGGTTGCTGCTTGAACCCCAAGATATCTTGGCGTAACTTAAAGGTCTTTCCTATAGGGAAGTACTTATTCATGAACTTTTGTAGCAGCTCCTCCCGTGTCGTGATTGATCTAGCCTCTAAAGAGAAAAACCATTGCTTAGCTTTATCTTTCAAAGTGAAAGGGAAAAGTCTCAACTTAATGTTCTCCTCGGGAACCGGTTACGCTTCACGGTACTAACGATCTCTAAGAAATTCATCACGTGAATGCCAGGATCTTCATTCAGGATACCATAAAAAGTGGAATAGTTTGTCACCATTTGAATGACATTAGGTTTCGGGTGATAAACTTCAGCAGCATTTTTAGGCACTACGATAGCAGGAATGAATTGTTCAATGGTAGGCGTTGCATAGCTTTGCAAAGTACGCCTTTCCCATGCAGCCACAGCTTGGTTAACAAAATTTGTATTATTAAAATTATTTCCATTTACCTGGCTGGCGTTATTCAGTAATGCTTCCATGTCTGAGTCAGATTGATGTGCTCCTTCAGATTTTTCCTCGCCTTGCTCTTCGTTTGGATCCTTAGAAATCCGGGTAGCTTGTTTGTTGTTTTTTATTTTTAATTTTTTAATTTTTTTATTTTTTTATTTGCAAGACAAAAACAACAATAAACAATTAAAATACGCCAAGCCTTTGGCGAGACTCTAAAATAGACAAAAATAAAAATAACAAAAACAATAAACAATTAGAAACTTTAATGGCTAATCCTTTAACTAGGCTTAATAAATAAAAACTAAGCTAAAACGGACTCTAAAAATACTAAAAATACAAAAACACAAAGTATAAACTGTGTAAAACAAAATAGAACAGAAACTGCCCAGATTTGTTTTACGACTCTTACATGTTAATTCTATGTTATAAAAACTAATTAAATAGACACTATTTACGAATCTACTTTTAATAAAATAAGCTATACTTAATTTAATGACACGAGTCCCCGGAAACGGCGCCAAAAATTGATGACGGTCAAGTTATAAAAATAACTCGATACCTAAATAACCAACTAGCAAGAGAACTAGGTTCAATCGTAGTATAGCTAGATAGAGTCGAGATCGATCCCACAGAGACTTGGCTTAAACAAGTACAACTTTATTAAACTAAAAATAGATTAAAAGCGGTCTCCGACCAACAATAACGTAAAAATAAAGGTTGACAGGATAGAAAACACAGAAACTAACAATACGACACAAAACACTAATCACTTATTTTTAAGGTTTTATAAGACTCTAACAAACGGTATTGATTACGCTAGTAGTAATTACTCCCCCATATATGTATATCTAAACCGAGACAGAAAAGACATTAAGGTTGATTATATTTTGGCTACGGGAGTCATCCCCTAAACTGGATCGAATTCGTGAACGGATAGAAGATCCCTATGCTTAATTACGAATCCTTCCTTGGACATGAGAGAACATCATATAACAAGCATGCTATACCAAACTAGGGATGCCCATCTAAAACCGTCACCTCGTTTAGGCAACCACCGTGGACGGGCTGGCACACCTCCTAAACGATCGGCTAACTAATGTCATATTTAACATGGCAATTTTCACAATATATCATATTAATTTACGAGAACGATGTAACAAATTGGCCAGATCTATTACATGTATATATGAAAAACAGAAAGCACGACGTAGCCGAAGTCGTTCACAGAAAATTACTAGAATCTTGATGGCTAGATCTAACCATATAGACCGCGGTAGATCTAGACCGGTGACTCTAGAATTTACTCGTAAAACGCCTTCGTACAGCTTAGATCTACACGAATATGGGTTTGTTAATTAACTACATCACGAAATCAATACACAAACGACTACTCCATAACGAAATAAAATAGATCTACGAATAAAAACAACATATTTGGATAGGCATTACCCTCGTAGACGGTGGGTCCTCCGATCCTTCAATGCAATCTCTAATCGATGAATCCATCGCCTCCGTGATGAAGAAACATAATATAAAATAAGAAGAACTATATTGATAAACTAAAAGTATTGTAATATTGCGTTTCTAGAGTGTATATGGTGTGTAAAGTACAACTCTATTTATAAGGGTTCAAGCTAATTAAAAGATATACTTCAAAATATCAAAATAATAAGAGATAACTCCCGGCCGATCTTTGATTTTTGGCAAAATGCGCCCCCCTCCTAGTTGGTGGGCCGCCGCTAGCTCTTCTCTGATTGGCTCGCCGGCTCTTGTCATGCCTTACTCATATTTTCGTGCTAATCCGATCTTTATCTTTAATGCATTCCGGATTTACTTGGATTTATCTTGTAATTTAATTTATCCATTTGTAATTATCCTCCAAAATTTATCTCAATCTACAAAATAAATATTTATCCCAAAATAAATCATATTTAAATAATAATGGATAAATACCAAATTATATAATAAATACGGATAAATACAATGAAAACGGATAAATACCAAATTATATCTTATTAATCACATAACATTAAATAATCCATATAAACATGTGATTTAATATAAAATATATATATAATTAATCTCGATTTAAGGTCAACGTTGATGACTTTTACGGGTATAATTTGACCGTCATCAGGACCCAACTAAAAAATATAAGTGCCAAACTTGCAGTGCAAGGGCATTCTGGGCGGCAGACTCAACTAAAAAATATAAGTGCCAAACTTGCAGTGCAAGGGCATTCTGGGCAGCAGACCCAATTAAAAAATATAAGTGTCAAACTTGCAGTGCAAGGGCATTCTGGGCGGCAGACCCAATTAAAAAATATAAGTGTCAAACTTGCAGCGGAAGGGCATTCTGGGCAGCAGACCCAATTAAAAAATATAAGTGCCAAACTTGCAGCGCAAGGGCATTCTGGGCAGAGGACCCACTTAAAAAAGATAAGTGCCAAACTTGCAGCGCAAGGGCATCTGGGCAGAAGTCCCAAGTAAAAAACTCAAGTGTAAAACTTGCAAGGATGTTCTGTGCAACGCACACAATTAAAATAAATGGAACTTGCAGTGCAAGAATATTCTGTGCAGAGGACATTAATGTCCTAGATATTTAACTAACAAGGCATTTCTGTGCAGAACAGATAAGTTATTACATTAAATACTGTTCAAAAGTTACAGCAAAATCAAAAGTTTCAAGATAATATATAAACTAAGAGGACGGAATTACAGAAGGTTGAGCAGAAGGAGTTGTAGAAGGCGGAGCAGATTTCTTCTTGGCATACTTGCGGATAATGTCTTCCCCGCTCTTATATTCATCATACCGCTTGGTGAAGATTTCGCCGGCTTTCTTGTCATACAACTTGTGATTAGGCAGGGTGCTAATCACTAAGTCAGCTGGTTTAGCTTCATCAACACCAAGAGTGTATCCTCTACGCAGAGCAGGAGCCAATATGATCTGAATTTCCTCATAAGTTTCAGGAGCAGCTTTATATCCTGCAACGACCTTCTGGATGATATTCTGAGCAGGAATCTCTTCCATCTGCCTCACAGTCTCATCAAAATCATTCCTCATCTTCTTTACTGTGGCAAGATGCTTCTGATGCTCTTCATTCATTTTCTTCAGTTGGTCATCCCTGAGTTTCAGATGCTCTTCTTGGGTGAATATCAGACCCTCAGCTTTAGCAAGATCAGCTTTCAATTGCTCGATCTCCTGGCGAGCAGCAGCCTCTGAAGATTCCAAACTAGCCACCTTAGCATTAGCCTCGTCAAGGTGAACGACCTTCTGTTGCAGGGCAGCAATATCCCTAGCCTTGCTAGAGGTTTTCTTATGCAAGGATTTACCCAGGCGGTAACACTGCAAAAGGACAAATCTCAGAAGATAGAGATTAAAGAAAAAATGAAAATCTTACCAAAAAGATACTTACAGAATCAGCAAAGTCTTCGGCAGACATATCTTCAAAGTTAAAGGAAGAATCACTTGCAGAGCTACCCGAGGAAGTGGACCTATGCCTTTTCTTCTGTCTGAAAGAAATGGTCCTTAGAGGTACAACACTCAAGCCAGTAGATTGGCCACCGGGAAGATCCTCTTCAACAGTCAGATCCATAGGATTAACTGTGTTCAGAATGCTCTGATCAGAAGGATGGGCAATGGAAATGGTTTCTTGAGCAGCATTGCCAGAATCAAAGCCTGCCTCCACAGCTTCTTGCTGGCCAGAAGCCTCACCACCTTCAGGGATTACAGATAAGGTCCGCTCAGAATCTTCTGGCATTTGTTCTGTTTCCTCCTCCTCGTCAACCTCAATGTTCATCAAATCATCCACATTGGCCACTACAAAGAGGAAGAATAGTCAAAATATATTCAAAAAGCAAAAGCAGAAGTAAAGTCAAATATACATTTTCGGTATTGTTTCTTGGTAAATTCTACATAACCATTAGGCCCCGCAGTGAGAAGGGCAGCATCCACCAGTGCAGAGCTGATAGAGCTCAAAGTCAAAGTAATGTTATTGCTGGAAAGGTATTTAACCAGAGCTTCATCTATATGATCCTCCAGTTTATCCTTCATGGAGGAAGTATTCCAACGACCAAGATTCACCTCAGTGTTGTGCTTCACAAAGAAGAAACGCTCTGACTACTTCTTCTTGGTCTTATCTTTACTGGATAGGGGAATGATGTGGCCTAACTTACCGGATCTACGACAAAAGTGATACAACCCTCCACTACCCTGGGTCAATTTACACTGGTAAAAGTTCCTAAACAGTTTTACAGAGAAAGGAGTGGTGTTCAGGCGACACCAAATCCTGAAACCTACAAGAAATTTAACGCTATTTGGGTGTATTTGACCGACCCCCAATTTGTAGTACTTCATCACCTCAATATATCCAGGGGAGAGAGGGAACCTTAACCCATTATGGAGCTGATCAACATATGCTGTGCAGAAACCTGCTGGGGATTGTAAGCATATTCAGTAGGTTTGGGAAGAACAACTGCAAAAGGGTCGGTACGAATCTGATAGGTTTTCAATAAACTGGCCATCTCTGTTTTGGTCATCTTCCTAGCCACACCATGGCAAACCATTATAGCTTTGGTTTTATCAAATCGATTGATCTCCATTTTTAGAGTATTCAAAAAGGCAGAGTGGTCTTCTGGATATTGATTAACAATGGAAGTAGGAGTAAAAATCCCAGGAGGGAGAAGATGAGAAGGTAACAGGCACAGATGGTTATCCCCAAAAGTGGAAGTATTCCTTAAATCAATCAGAGAGGACGGATGATCGGCCGGTATTGCAGTTTCAGAGTGCAGGACAGGGTTGGATGAACTCACTTCCTCACCGTCTAAGGCAATCGAAATTTTTTCCGGAGATTGAAACAATTTTTCTATAGAATCGCTGGAGGCGGTATCGGCTCTCAGACTCATGAAAGAAATGAAGATTCAAAAGAAATAGCAAAATGACATAAGAGCAGAAACTTACTTGTAACTGCTGGGGTGCGATTCCAAAGGTTTGAGATAGACGAGTTGTTTGACAAGAAGTGGAAGCGACGTAAGAGTTCAATTCACAGTTATAATAATGACTGGCTGTAACTTGGCCTCGATTCACGGTATAATAACGACGGAAGTTAGAGCGATTCAGACTAGGGCAGCCCTGGAGTAGCCCACCCTAGTCTGGGGGACTTATGATCATAGTTATTAAAACCGGACCGGACCGGCGGTCGGACCGGTAAAACCGGTGACCCGGACACGGAACCGGTCCGGTTCAGTCATTGGACCGGTTAAGGAGCCCGACCGCTCAAAACCGGTAAAACCGCCGGTTGAACCGCTAAACCGTGACCCAGCCGGTTAACGGTCGAACCGGTTTTTAATTTTTTTTTTTGAATTTTTATTAATAATTTGGTGAGATTTAACTTAAAAAACAAAACAAATATTTTACCTTTGTATAATCAAAGCAAAACACAAAAGATTTAATTTCACTCATCAATTATTAACATTTTTATTCTTTCAAACTTCGTCCATTTTGGAATAAATCCTGTAAAAAATTCATTATTTCTCATTAAAATCTTTTATTTTATATGTTCTTATTTCTTCTCTTTTGTTGGATTAATTATGAAAACTGATAAGTTTCAGTATTTCAAATTTTTTGATCATGAATTTGGTACTATTTTGAAAATTAAGGACTAGTATAGTGTTATTTTACAATGTGCAAAATTTACAAACCAATATATAATATTCGAAACTTTTTGTGGGTTTTCACTAGTATTGTAGTGTATTTATAATTTACATATTTCATTTGTATCTTGCTTGTGATCGATTTAGATGTCGGAATATTTTGGAATTAATTTTGGATGTCATATTATAATCTTATCTTATGTATTGAATATATATATATATATATATATATATATATATATATATATATATATATATATATATATATATATATATATATATAAATAAATGACCCACCGGTTGAACCATTGACCCGCCGGTTGAACCGGTGACCCGGTGACCCGGGTTGTCCTCCGGTTTAACTATGGATTCAATGATATATTTTAAAATATTTATTTTGAGATATATTACATGATTACTTTACGATTAATTATGTTTTGTGACTGTTTGAAAATTAATGTTAGTTTAGTGTCACAATATTTTCAATTTCTCTTGATTATAATATTTATTTTACTTTAATATATTTAATTCTACTATATCACACCATTTACATATAAGTTTCTAAATAGGCGTGCTAGCCTTTAATTTTCGGCCTTTAGGCCCTGCCTGCTTTTAAATCTTAATATATAGTACAACTCAAACTCTACTACCCTATTTCTTTAATATTTTTTTATTTCCTAAATCTTTTCTTTACCTGCAGCCCCCACCATTTTTTTTTCTCCTAGAAATTACCTAGTATCTTCCCCACCTCCTCAAACGTCCCTATCTCCTCACCTTCTTTCCATAAACTTTCCAGCCTTTCATTAATTAAATCTGAAGACTCCAACGTCTTCCTTTCTCTGCATTTCTTCAATAGCTCTCAGAACCCAAATCGTCTCTCTTCTATTTTCGGTTTGAAAAATGAAGAGCTTTTCTTTCTCCTGTATTCTCTTCCATCCGATATGAAGAAAGAACCGAGCTTTATTGCTGAAAATGTTCTGAGGCCGATGAAGGAAAGAACCGAGGTTGATGATATCACTCTCTACCAAATAAAACCCGTGAATCTACTTCAGAGCCTCTGGTCCGTTGGTTCCCTTTTCGATCAGAGTTGGACGCTTTCTTGGTGACCCGTGATGTGAAGACAGACTCATGAAGTAAAACAAAAAAAAATCGGGCTGAGACCTATGAAGACTAAATCTGAGGTCAATGATGTCCTTTTCATCATCTCAAAACTCAGTTCAAAGCCAAAAAGTGTCAGGTATCTTTTGCATCTTCTCTCTTCTATTTTTCGAGTCTAATAGCATGTTACAGTCCTGATAATTTGTAAAGATGAAGTCTTTATGTGCCAAATTGTGTTTCTAGTCAGAATCTAGTTTTAATCGAGTCATGCATGCTTATTTGAGTACTGTTAAACTGTTATTCGAGCCAAGATTTGAATCTGATTGATTAATCGTGTCTAATCTGTATATGTGCTTATTTGAGCCGAGTTGTATTTCGAGCTGAACTTTTGAGTCTCAATAAAATCTTGTCTCTGCATGCTTAAGTCCTATTTGCTTAAATTGCTATCTGTCTCTATCCATCAATTAAACAATGTCCAAGTTTATTACATAATAAGCATCTATGTAATGTAGTGTCTGTGCTTATGTGCATATGTGTATATGTGTTGACTGTACATATTGTGTTACTGTTTACATGCTTATACAAGTTATCTTAATGATAAAAATATTTTTGAGTGCTTTAATTAATAGAGCATTTCAAGAATTATCTTTTTGATTTAAGTGACTTGTGTAAGTTTTCTCATTCATCATTCTGTTGTGTATGTCACAATTGCATTTTTGTATGAATGCACACACACTTTCACGCACACACACACACATAACATGTTGCACACACATTAACACGCACTCTCCTTCTTTGTCTCTGTGTTTAAATAAGCTGTTGTTTATGTCACTCTTTTCATTACATCATTTATAAAATTGCATACACATAGCCTTTACCTTACAATGTGTCACAAGGCTGAATTGTATGACACTCTATCTCTCATGCATCATTAATAGATGGGGCCTTTGATATATTACTACTTTGCCCTCATACTTCAAACACTAGTTGTTTGTGAGTATAAATACCCCATCTATACATCAAACATGATCAAGCAAGTGAACTCATTCTCTTGGTCAAACATCCCTCTTCAAACTAACATTTCTCTTGTTTTTGTGAGTGCTTGCAAGGCTTCCCGGAAAAAGTGCTTTGGTTTGCACTAGGAAGCTTGAAGACATAGGAATTAGGGAGTGTGTAGTTTGAGAGCTCTCTACTTAGTCTAGCCTCTTGTTTAAGTGCTTGCAAGGGCTCTGCAGAGAAGCTTGGCTAAGCTTGGAGACTTGAAGACTTAGAAGATTAGGTTAGTTAGTGTAGTGAGATATTGTGTTTGAGAGTTTGAAGTGTCTTTTGTGAGGACCAAAAGCTTGTAAAGTGAGGATAGTCATTGTAACACTACTACTTAGAGTGGAGAGACTTACATAAGTGAGGTGAGTGTCAACAAGAAGTTTGTCCGGATTCTTTCAAGGTCGTTTGCTTGTGGGGTCATCAAGTCAAGGAGAGGAGCTCCGGTCACTTGGTGGTGGTTCAACACACAAGGCGTGTGTGTTGGTGTCAAAGCTAGCACCGGAATAGCTTGGATTGCGGATGTGCAAGTTCAAGGCCTTACGAATTGTTGGTGTGCTTAGTGTTTTGGTTTGGTAAGTTTTATTTCAACTTTGTTGTAATAATATAGATGATAGTGTAGCTTGGTTTTAGTTATACTTGAATCTATGTTTTGAGTGTTTATCTAAGCTTGGCTTGGATTCAACACTTGGTTGATTCAAGTAAAACATTCTTGACTGGTTTGTTTTGCTTGAATTGTTTGTTTTTGTTGTTTCTCACTTAGGAATTCTGCATGTTAGTCTAAAGAACTAAAATCTGCAAAGTGTTTGTTTCACCTTATCAACTTAAACACTTGGGCTGAATCTGCATGCTAGTTAATTCAACCTAACTGAATTAAAATCTGCTTGACTGAAGCATGTTAGGCTGAACTAGATCACCTAGACAACTAGGATAACTTGGTTTTCATATAGTTAAATTAAACGAGTCTTCCGCCCGTTAATTGACCGAAACTAAGTTGGAACTCTGATTTGTGCTTAATAGAAATAAAATCAAAAAATTGGTAATTACTCTATTCACCCCCCCCTCTAGAGTAATTTATTGCGCGTTTACGGTCCAACAATTGGTATCAGAGCGTAGGTCTCTAGTTGTCTAACTTGTTTACTTGTCTAATCCCGAGTTGTCTAACTTGTTGAAATCTTTTTCTTGTTTGTTTTACGTTTAGTTTAAATCGCATCCTGAGATTTTCTAAGTCTTGAAATCTGCATTTTGTCTTGCTTATTTTCTGCACCTTAAACTTCTGAAAATTCCCTTGCTAAACCTGAAAAACCTGTTTCTGTGCTGTTGCTCTTTGAATATTCTGTGTTATTTTTTTTTGAACTGCAGTATTTGTGTAGTATTCGCTATCTTGTTTGCTGTATCTGCATATCTGCCTGCAATTTGTTTAGTTGCACTCACCTTACACTCTTTGTGTCTCAGTCACACACTTCACTTCTTGTTTCCATTTCACAATTATTTGGTCTTCATCTGATCTTGCATTGTAAATCATTCATTTCCAAAACAACAAAAAAAAACTGCATTGTATCTCTACATCAGTTTTTAGGATCATTTTGGCATCTTCATTCATCATCTATTTGAAACTCATTTAATCCTGTTTAGCATGGCTTCTTCCAGCCATAATTTGCCTCAACGTGAGGGAATGTCTAGTCTTAGACCCCCTTTCTTCGATGGTACAAATTATGGCCGTTGGAAACGTGCTATGAGACTGCATTTGGAGTCTATAGACCTTCAATTGTGGTTTGCCATAGAAGATGGTCCATATATTCCAAAGAAAGTCATCATAAAAGATGGTGCTGAAGTTGAAGTCATTAAGGATAGAAAAGACTTTGGGCACGATGACTATAAAATCATGGCATTGCACTCCGAGCCGAGTCTACCCTTCTTGGCGCACTCGGCCAGTTTGGATGTGATTATGTGTCTTCATGCTCAAACGCTAAGGAAATATGGGAAAGTCTGCGTATGAGATATGAAGGTACTAATCAAGTTCAGCATTCTAAAATTGATAGGCTTATGCATGAATATGAAACATTTCAGATGAAGCCTAATGAATCGATTAGTGACATGGATTCAAGATTCACTTCTATTATAAATCAACTTAAGTCACTAGGTGAACACTTTTCAAATCTAAAACTCTGTCAGAGAATTTTGAGATGTTTGCCTCCCGAGTGGGATCCTAAATCCACAGCTATTTCTGAGGCAAAAGATCTTTCTATTCTCCGAAAAGAGGAACTTATCGGATCCTTACTTGTTTATGAGTCTCAAATGAACACTCGTAAACGAGCTAATGTTGAGTCACATAATATTGCTTTTCAAGCCGCAGTTCCTAAGCATGTACCCGAGACTTACTTGAGTGATAGTGATGATGATGAAGACATTGATGTGTTGGTTCGAAAATTCAGAAAATTTCTGAAGTATAAAAAGCAGTCTAGTCATCATTCAGCTCCTCAAGTTAACAAATCTGAAAATTCTGAAGTTATATGTTTTAACTGTGATAAACCGGGTCATTATAAATCTAATTGTCCTTATCTTAAGCATGATAAAAAAGCTAAGCCTTCATTTCAGAAACATCCCAAGTATAAAGGTTTTGCTGCATGGGATAACAGCTCTGAATCTGATACTACTTCACTAAAAAATGAAAAGGCCAACATCTGTGTGGTCAATTCTGATTATGAATCAGATTCTGAGGCTGAAACCCCTTCTAAGTCCAAAAATATTCTGCATTTTCTTTCCAGCATTCTAGCAACTAGGCAGCATCATTTGCGTAATGAAATTAATGAGTTAAAGCTAGAAATGGAAGAAAAAGATAAAATTGCATGCACTCTTAGAAACTCATTTCTTGAGTTGGAATCTAAATCCGAAGACTTGATCAATGAAAATGAGTCTTTAAAGGTTGAGATGTCTAAGCTCACACAAACCATTCAAAGGTTTGAAAATAGCTCTAAACAGCTTAATGAGCAACTCTCTTCACTTAAAGACCCAAAGACAAAACCGGTCTTGGCTTCAAACCTTCCTTGGAAGAAGTTGTAGCTAAGCCTCCAGTTTTTGTCTCAAAAGGTAAAGAAAAAGTCTTTGAATCTAGACCCATTCATGTTGAGAAAGCATCTAAGGCCTCTACATCTTCCAGTTCTATAAAATCACCCAAGCATGCTTCATCTACACACCCACACTCCTCACAGCATGCTGATTACACTAAAGCTAAGTTTAGCTATTCATCACCTCCTAAACATCATGCATTTCAGTATGATAGAAGAGCCTCTAAGAACACCACTCCTAGTAGTTCAACTTTTCAAACTCGGTTTTGCCGCACCTTATCATCCCGTTTTTCAAAGAATCGCACATCATTTTAATCATAATGCACAACAACTTTTCGCGCCATTTTCAAAGCATTCACATCAACAGCTCTACTTTTACCTCACACATTTCGTCACACACCCGCTTTTCATAATTTACATCCACCATTTCATCACACACCACCTCAAGCATTTCAGCATTCATCTAGATTGTATGATGCTAGACTACACACACCACCACCCTACACTCACATGCGTCCTCGAATGGCACCCATTCATACATGGTTTCATGAGCATAACCGATTTGGTCAAAGTCACCCATATCCTCATCCTCTCTATTTTGGCTTGCTTGGACCGGCTCCAAAGATTACTAGTACATCTTATGGTACTAATTTTGGTCCAAGAAGTATTCCTAAGAAGCCTAAAATTAAGAAGGTTTGGGTACCTAAAAGTACTTTAGTTAATAAGACTAACCATTCGGACCCAAAGATCTAAAGGGTACCAAGCTTATTTGTCTTATTTTTGCAGATCTCCCAAATAATCCAAAATCAGTGAATTGGCTCGAATTGTATAATACTGATCAACTGACATGCTTACAGCTTCATGATATCACCCTTGATATCCTCTTACTTTCTCCACCATTTCACAATCCATTTATTCTTTCGATCTCCTTTTGGTATCTACATTATCTCTTACCATCATATTCTTCTTTGATATCTATATGATTTTTGATCTATCTTTACCCTCCTTTAGTATACTAATTGTCAAGTATTTTGTGTGTTAGTACTTTATAATAAGTTTTTAAAACCTTGTTTCTTAACCCATTGATTAATTTTCAAACTAAGGGGGAGAGAAATGTAAAACTATTATTTTGTTAAGTATTAAAGTTTCGATTAAGGGGGAGTTTAACTCTTTAATACTATTCTTTTGCTAAGTATTAAAGCTTTGATTAAAGGGGAGTTTATCTCTTTAGTGATAGCTTCTAAGTAGGGGGAGTTAAACCCCAAAATAAAGTTTTAAAGTGATATTTTGAAAATAATCAAAGGGGGAGAATTGTTGAGTATTTTGTGTTGATATATTTTAAAATATTTATTTTGAGATATATTACATGATTACTTTACGATTAATTATGTTTTGTGACTGTTTGAAAATTAATGTTAGTTTAGTGTCACAATATTTTCAATTTCTCTTGATTATAATATTTATTTTACTTTAATATATTTAATTCTACTATATCACACCATTTACATATAAGTTTCTAAATAGGCGTGCTAGCCTTTAATTTTCGGCCTTTAGGCCCTGCCTGCTTTTAAATCTTAATATATAGTACAACTCAAACTCTACTACCCTATTTCTTTAATATTTTTTTATTTCCTAAATCTTTTCTTTACCTGCAGCCCCCACCATTTTTTTTTCTCCTAGAAATTACCTAGTATCTTCCCCACCTCCTCAAACGTCCCTATCTCCTCACCTTCTTTCCATAAACTTTCCAGCCTTTCATTAATTAAATCTGAAGACTCCAACGTCTTCCTTTCTCTGCATTTCTTCAATAGCTCTCAGAACCCAAATCGTCTCTCTTCTATTTTCGGTTTGAAAAATGAAGAGCTTTTCTTTCTCCTGTATTCTCTTCCATCCGATATGAAGAAAGAACCGAGCTTTATTGCTGAAAATGTTCTGAGGCCGATGAAGGAAAGAACCGAGGTTGATGATATCACTCTCTACCAAATAAAACCCGTGAATCTACTTCGAGCCTCTGGTCCGTTGGTTCCCTTTTCGATCGAGTTGGACGCTTTCTTGGTGACCCGTGATGTGAAGACAGACTCATGAAGTAAAACAAAAAAAAATCGGGCTGAGACCTATGAAGACTAAATCTGAGGTCAATGATGTCCTTTTCATCATCTCAAAACTCAGTTCAAAGCCAAAAAGTGTCAGGTATCTTTTGCATCTTCTCTCTTCTATTTTTCGAGTCTAATAGCATGTTACAGTCCTGATAATTTGTAAAGATGAAGTCTTTATGTGCCAAATTGTGTTTCTAGTCAGAATCTAGTTTTAATCGAGTCATGCATGCTTATTTGAGTACTCGTTAAATCGTTATTCGAGCCAAGATTTGAATCGATTGATTAATCGTGTCTAATCGTATATGTGCTTATTTGAGCCGAGTTGTATTTCGAGCCGAACTTTTGAGTCTCAATAAAATCTTGTCTCTGCATGCTTAAGTCCTATTTGCTTAAATTGCTATCTGTCTCTATCCATCAATTAAACAATGTCCAAGTTTATTACATAATAAGCATCTATGTAATGTAGTGTACGTGCTTATGTGCATATGTGTATATGTGTTGACTGTACATATTGTGTTACTTGTTTACATGCTTATACAAGTTATCTTAATGATAAAAATATTTTTGAGTGCTTTAATTAATAGAGCATTTCAAGAATTATCTTTTTGATTTAAGTGACTTGTGTAAGTTTTCTCATTCATCATTCTGTTGTGTATGTCACAATTGCATTTTTGTATGAATGCACACACACTGTCACGCACACACACACACATAACATGTTGCACACACATTAACACGCAGCTCCTTCTTTGTCTCTGTGTTTAAATAAGCTGTTGTTTATGTCACTCTTTTCATTACATCATTTATAAAATTGCATACACATAGCCTTTACCTTACAATGTGTCACAAGGCTGAATTGTATGACACTCTATCTCTCATGCATCATTAATAGATGGGGCCCTTTGATATATTACTACTTTGCCCTCATACTTCAAACACTAGTTGTTTGTGAGTATAAATACCCCATCTATACATCAAACATGATCAAGCAAGTGAACTCATTCTCTTGGTCAAACATCCCTCTTCAAACTAACATTTCTCTTGTTTTTGTGAGTGCTTGCAAGGCTGTCCGGAAAAGTCTTTGGTTTGCATTAGGAAGCTTGAAGACATAGGAATTAGGGAGTGTGTAGTTTGAGAGCTCTCTACTTAGTCTAGCCTCTTGTTTAAGTGCTTGCAAGGGCTCTAGAGAAGCTTGGCTAAGCTTGGAGACTTGAAGACTTAGAAGATTAGGTTAGTTAGTGTAGTGAGATATTGTGAGAGTTTGAAGTGTCTTTTGTGAGGACCAAAAGCTTGTAAAGTGAGGATAGTCATTGTAACACTACTACTTAGAGTGGAGAGACTTACATAAGTGAGGTGAGTGTCAACAAGAAGGCAGTCCGGATTCTTTCAAGGCTGTTTGGTGGCTCATCAAGTCAAGGAGAGGAGCTCCGGTCACTTGGTGGTGGTTCAACACACAAGGCGTGTGTGTTGGTGTCAAAGCTAGCACCGGAATAGCTTGGATTGCGGATGTGCAAGTTCAAGGTTGAATTGTTGGTGTGCTAGTGTTTTGGTTTGGTAAGTTTTATTTCAACTTTGTTGTAATAATATAGATGATAGTGTAGCTTGGTTTTAGTTATACTTGAATCTATGTTTTGAGTGTTTATCTAAGCTTGGCTTGGATTCAACACTTGGTTGATTCAAGTAAAACATTCTTGACTGATTGTTTTGCTTGAATTGTTTGTTTTTTTGTTTCTCACTTAGGAATTCTCGCATGTTAGTCTAAAGAACTAAAATCTGCAAAGTGTTTGTTTCACCTTATCAACTTAAACACTTGGGCAAATTATCTCGCATGCTAGTTAATTCAACCTAACCGAATTAAAATCGCTTGATCAAGCATGTTAGGTGAACTAGATCACCTAGACAACTAGGATAACTTGGTTTTCATATAGTTAAATTAAACAGTCTTCCGCCTGTTTAATTGACTGAAACTAAGTTGGAACTCTGATTTGTGCTTAATAGAAATAAAATCAAAAAATTGGTAATTACTCTATTCACCCCCCCTCTAGAGTAATTTATTGCGCGTTTACGGTCCAACAATGTAGTCCCACTGGGTCGGATTATTCGTAATTGGGCCGGGCCCGTATGAAAGTTAGATAATAAAGATAAATGAGCCGGTCAAGGTTTGGACCACCAAGCGACCGGATCAAGATCTTTGGACGAGAATAGTCGGAGGAGCGAGGACTCGCCGTGTTCGATCGAAGAGTTTCGGACGGAAATAATAGGTTTGAACGTGGTGAAGACCGAGTCAACAACGTCTCAACTGCTTACAGACGTGGGTAGACCCCACGTCCAGAAGATAACCGATAATAACTTCCCAGTACGTCCAGGAAGAAATTCACGATCTACTATTGTATAAAGAACACCCTGAACTACGAGGGGGACTTGATTCCAGTTTTATTGCTAAAATTGGATACTTAGGCAGCTCTCTCAGAGTTCAGTCCAAGATTATACATAAATCTCTTCGTTCTTGCATTATTTTCCTAATTAGAATTATCAATTACCCGATTGTAAATTCCGAACAACATCACTATCAGCAGTGCACAAAGGCACAATTTTCTTTTTCTATATTCAAGTTCTCATAGTGATAGTTTCATAATCATTTAACTAAAACCATAAGAACTAAAAGACACTTGAATTCAGATTCTATTAATAATAAGTTGGAGCATTTACAGCCACCATGTAATGTCCAACATTCAAATATTAGAAGAAGGATTATTAAATTAATATAAGCTTAAGACGTCGATGGACCTAAAATATATATGTGCTGGAAAAAAAGAGAAGACAAATGAAATATACCTTTAGAGCTGACTTGGTAATTCAAATTACGTTGAAATTGCTGCTGCTGATAAAGAAGCTGATGATGTTGAAGCTCTGCAAAAGGCCATTTTCCGATCAAATTTGTTCTCCGGTTATGGGTGCTTCATTTACGCCGTAAATTCTATTCACGCACTATTCTAACTTTCAATTACAGTAGAATCAACATTGTGAAAATCGTTTCGGAGTTAAGAAATGACTTTTCATAGGCAGGGCCGGCCCTCGCATTTGTTGGGTTTAAAACCAAGTCCCCGAATTGGGGCTTTTAGTTGAAGTTGTCTTTTTTTTTAAAAACATACTTATCGCGTTTTTAACATCCGTAAGTACAAAATTCAAGTTATTTGTTAGATATTTTATTCACAAAGTCTGTTTTTATTTTTGTTTTGAATGTGTTGTGGCACACTGAGTGCGATAGGTGTCGCCGAAAAGAAACGGGGTTCGACCTGACACGTGATTTCGTAGAAGGGATTTTTCATTGAACCTATGCGAATGACACGTGATTTCGTAGAAGGGATTTTTCATTGGGACACATCATTTCGGTTGTGCATGGTCATTGGGACACATCCTTTGAAGGCGAACTGGTTTGTTCTTTCGTGAAGAGGGACAATATCTTTTCGTTGTCTATATATAGAGAGACGTCAGCATTCGGCGTGAAAGATAAGAAGTTTTTTTAGAAGTATCATCAGTACAAATATATTGTGTCTCTAAAGTAGTACTCCATTGAATACTGAGAGAGATCTTAAAACATCTCTTTAAAGAAACGTTTTATACGTGCCTTGGAGATCATTCAATTCTGTTTGTTTTATCACATTTTTCTAACATTCTTGATAGTCTCAAAACATGCCTACAAAGTAGTCTTTTCTAGCATATTTAGAAACAAAAACCAAATTCATATGTATACATAAAACATACTTACATATTATCATTTCAAGATCGCTCTTGCAACACATTTAGAGACGAAATCACTAATCAAAGTAGAATTGTCAATTTCATTAACCATATTCTTCTCAATTGAGAATTTAAGAAAGAATTATCATTTATGAATGGGAAATTGAAAGAAGGAAAGGAAAACAAAAAACAAAAAAATTAAAAAAAAAATCAACAACTCAAGCGGCAGGGGAGCTGGGGAAACGAAGGCAGGACTGAATGGGAGGGCCGGAACTTAAGAGTGAAAAATGAGTTATCTATTTTTGTTTGTTTTATTTATTTTTGTATGTGCTTTTTTTTATTTATATAATATAGATATATATAATAAATTAATAATATAGATAAAGTCATAAAACAAAAAAAAACTTGTTTGTATATATCTATTTTTTTTGGGTCAAGTAAATTTTTTTATTGGGGTCTTTATCAATTAGAGTAAAAAACAATTTGGGCATTTATCAAAAAAGAAAATTAACATATTATATTAGGTTGGATCGGATTAAATCTACACGAATTTTTTTTTCTTTTAGCGAAACATGTACCGTTTGGCCCTCCGACATAATTGGGCTTGTAATTAAGACCCGGGTCTCGCCGGCCTTAGCATAGGG
The DNA here is from genome assembly GCA_036785695.1 of Gentiana straminea. Classification (NCBI taxonomy): domain Eukaryota; kingdom Viridiplantae; phylum Streptophyta; class Magnoliopsida; order Gentianales; family Gentianaceae; genus Gentiana; species Gentiana straminea. The sequence continues at coordinate 1,932,917 of JAVUPR010000099.1, read as the reverse complement.
CCGGCTCTGTTCATAGGGTCTCGCAATTAACCTACCTACGAAAAGTCGGTTCTTGGCTCTTAAACCGACTTTCACAATATCGGTTCTCACAATGCATCTACGGAAAGTCGGTTCACGCAATGCATGCACCTAAACCGACTTTTACAAGGTCAATTCTTATATGGTGCATAAGTAAAATGGTGCACGGTTAGAATCGATGTGCTGCAAATAATAACCTATTTTTTAATGTATACATTGACTCCATATTAGAACGAGTTTTCAGATGATTGTCAAGTGTACAATGTATGGTTCATGGTAAGAGAGTTAACATCATATATATAACACCTACCGTGAAACATATAATAGGTGTAAGACCGACTTTTTAGAGGTTAAACATAAACATTCAATTTTTAAAAAGCCAAAACCAAGCCTATAAAGATATATAGACTTTCCGGTGTGAGAACTTTATTGTGGTGCCATGTCCTGAATGGAAATTTATTGTGTGATGAGGGATTTTGAGGTGAAGTAATGAATGAAACGATCAGAACCACACAGTTTAAATACATAAATAGAGTATGTGGTGTGTGGGTTGCGACACGATATTTTCGCACCGTATGGAGACATCACACAATAATCTCCCGTCTTGAATAGTTGAAATTGAAAACAAAATGACGTGGGCAATTTGTTTTGAGTTTTGACGATTATGATTGAAAAAGTGAAATTCATGTGTTGTTATACAATTAATTGGTTGGTGGAATTTTCTTTTTCCACGTTAAAGGCAAGTCAAACACTCTCATATTTTCATGTCTAAAATCATGTTTATTATGATTTATGATCAATAACAAATAAATATATTGTATGATAAAATCATTGTGATATGAACCTGAATTTTATTTTTAATCAAAAGATGTGGATTAATACTTATAAACATCTGTCTTTTTACTGACACGTTAATCAAGATTTTGTTTAGGGTTATAATAACATTTTATATTGGTAGGAACTTGGAAGAAGATAGTCATGTTATTGTTTTTGACAATGAAATATCACAACCAGTAAACGTATATAATATAGCGAATTATTATAGGAGGGCATTACATGTGTATTTTTTTTATGAAAGTTTTAAATGATATTAAAACAAAGCAATTTATAAATAAATATCCTCTTTAAACCAAAAATAAAAGAATACAAGACATTACAAAATATAGTAAAAATACTGCAATGGTCTTTGCTATGTCGCGTTTGAGTCGGTTTTTTTTTTTTTTTTTAAATTTTTATTTTACATTTTTACTAAACTGTGGTGTTTTTATTGTCACCTCAATAAATCTATCGTTTTTGACACTATGAAATTATCAACTTTTTCACATTTGATTTTGAAGTTGATAATCGATTTACCGATAATCGACTGTTGAAATCGAACTTTCTGTCAGTTGATGTATTGTTTTCACTATCGTGTTAAAACCGGCAGAATGACACTATAAACGCCTTATATATTTTACCAATAAAACTTCGTTGTTTTAATCTATATACTTAACTTACTAAATCCATACATATAGCGGGGCTTAAACCATTAAACCAATAATTGAGAAATCATGTAATAGCAGTCGTTTTTTATGGTCTTGAACAACAATGAATTGAAATCGTGCGAGAATACTTGATACACTTTTTTTTTTCCCCTGCTGTATCTTATATCTATTTAAAGCTAAGGTAGTTCTCCACATGAAGCCACGTGGCAGCCTCCTGGGCTGACATGTGGCACATCTTCTTCTTCTTTTTTATTTTATTTTTTATTTTTTTTTCGGTAAAAAAACGGAATTTCGGTTATCGTTGTGCAGAAACCGTTTTTTTTTTGGCGCTCCGTTACATAAATCGAACCAAAGTGTGTATATTTCGATACGATTCATTTTTTTTCTTTTTTAAACAGCGGTTTTTTCCATTCGGTAAAAACCGGAAAATCGCTTAGCGTTGTATAGAAACCGAAGTTTTTTTTTCGGCTCTCCGTTACGTAAACCGAACCAAAGTGTATATTTCGATACGGTTTATTTTTATTACCTCCAACAGATAGTGCGGATTCAATTTTAAATTTCAAACAACCAAAAAATTTCGATTCGATTTCGACACAACAATTGAATAAAACCGTGTGTTTTTTTTTTTAAATTTCGATACGATTCGTTTTTATTTTTCCTTTTTTAATAGCGGTGTTTTTTCCCTTCGGTAAAAACCGGAATTTCGGTTAGCGTTATATAGATACCGAAATTTTTTTGTTCGACTATCCGTTACATAAACCGAACAAAAGTGTATATATTTCGATACGGTTTATTTTTATTACCTCCAACAGACAGTGCAGATTTAATTTTAAATTTCAAACAACCGAAAATTTTCGATTCGATTTCGTCACAACAATTGAATAAAACTGTGTATTTTTTTTTTTATAAATTTCGATATGATTCATTTTTTTTTTCCTTTTTTAACAACGGTTTTTTTCCTTTCGGTAAAAACCGGAAACTCGGTTAGCGTTGTATAGAAACCGAATTTTTTTGTTCGATTCTCCGTTACATAAACGGACCAAAGTGTATATTTCGATACGGTTTATTTTTATTACCTCCAATACACAGTGCATATTCAATTTTAAATTTCAAACAACCGAAACTTTTGGATTCGATTTCGACACAACGATTGAATAAAATAGTGTATTTTTTTTTTTTAAAATTTCGATACGATTCCTTTTTTTTTTCCTTTTATAACAGCGGTTTTTTTTTTCCCTTTGGTAACAACCGGAATTTCGGTTAACGTTATATAGAAACCGATTTTTTTTTCCGACTATCTGTTACATAACCGAACCAAAGTGTATATTATTTCGATACGGTTTATTTTTATTACCTCCAACAGACAATGCGAATTCAATTTTATATTTCAAACAACCGAAAATTTTCAATTCGATTTCGGCACAACAATTGAATAAAACCGTGTAACTTTTTTTAAATTTCGATACGATTCATTTTTTTTTCTTTTTTAACAGCGGTTTTTTTTCCCTTCGGTAAAATCCGGAATTTCGGTTAGCGTTATATAGAAACCGAAATTTTTTGTTCGACTATCTATAACATAAACAGAACCAAAGTATATATTTCGATACGGTTTATTTTTATTACCTCCAACATATAGTGCAGATTCAATTTCAATTTCAATCAACAGAAAATTTTCGATTCGCTTTCGGCACAACAATTGAATAAAACCGCGTATTTTTTTTAATCAAACGTGTACCGTTAGTAGTTTGTGCTAAAAAGAGAAAAAAAAAAAGGAAAGATCGACGGATTTGAAGTTCTACTGTGTAGTGTACTATGGAAGATGAGTCATGTTTAGCTATAAAATACAACAAAAAAATAAAGGCAAACAAATATCCGCGTCAAGAAGGTGTGACCACATGGACAACACATTAAATGTTTTTATTATTTTGAACAACATAACGTCGGTGGAACCGTTTGCAATACAAACGTCACTAAAATTGACGTTTGAATACCAAATCACTTTTTATATTTTTCAGACCGTTTGACAAGTGTTTTTTTTCCACCAAACGAATGAACGCAAGATCAGTGACGTATTCATTAATGATAAGAAAGTGAAATGTTGTATTGAAAATGAATGAAACACATTTTCTTGCATATTAATGATCTGGAAGCTAACGCGTCCCGAGAGATTTGACCGTGTAATTATGGTCCGCTTATTGTTTTTCTATAATGTTCATTGCGTAAAGTCGAAGCTAAAGTGATCGAATTATGACATTGTTTTCCGATTCATCATATTGTAGTTTATTTTGTAGATGAAAACTCTTGATAGGGCTGGAAGAGAAGTGTTCACAATCTTCACGTCTCTAAGAAAAAGCTACCTCTTGGAGAAAATGTGATATATTTCTCTTGCTCTCTTTTTCTTGTGCCTTAACTTTGTTATGGTTTAAGCTTACGCGATTTATTTCACGTTGGGGATCTATTTTTTGATATTATCGTTGGTAACGATTTTGGCCCGCCGTGCCTTGCACGACTAACGTTCACTAGTACTACAATTTAATACTATGTTTATCAAACTTTTGTAGACCCTAAAAATTTTATTTCTATCTAAAATATTTATATAAGTATGTATAATTTGCTGGATTTCATTTGGAAAAGACACATGTGTCTTGTATTATTGTCTGGCATTTATAGTGTCACAGACCTACCCATTATCAATAGATATTTTATACATAATTAAAAGTAAGATCCTAAACAAAAAATAGTAAAATAATGCTTTCATTTGTTTAATATAAATGTATGAAAAAGACACAATTTACAGGTTTCTATAATAAAAGTAAAAGGTTTTGTTTTATATATTTTTATAGATTTTTGTTTAGAAAAACAAAATTATAAAAAAAATCGGGATAGAAGTAAACTGTAATTTAATAAGGACAAAAGTAACAATTATAAAGTAACAAATACGAAATAATAAATGTGGAATAGAGTAAATATGAAGTAACAATTGTGAAACATAAAGTAATGTTAACACGTGAAGTAACAATTTTAAAGTATCAATTATGATTTTTGTCCTTTATAATCATGAAAATGTTACTTTTGTCCTTACAGACACATTTATTAATTTTTTTGTCATTATGACCATTTCTCTTTTTTTTATATCAAAAGTTATGCATATTATACTATTTATGATACCATGACCTGACACTAAATACAATCAATATCCGATATCAATTATCATCTAATCGATTAAATTAATCAATCGAGAAAAGTTCGATAATAACCCGAAAAATCGGTTGTTAAAAAAAGTCAATTATTCTTGTAATATCACAATCAATAGATTCAACGTGTTGTTGAATTTTCTTATTTGACTGTGTTATTGTTTCTTTTTAAATTCTTTAATTAATAAAAAAAAAAATTAGAAAAAACATTGCTTTCATTCCCAATTCTCTTGACAAAGTCCTGGTAGTGAATAAGTCTCTGTAAAACCTCTTATTTTCTTTCATTTTTTCTTTTTCTGATTTCACATTACCTCTGCATAAAGACTTGATTTCTTTGATTTCTTTCTCTCTATGAATATAAGCTACTATCTTAAATGCTGTTACTGCTTTCATAGTAATAATTGGGAAATTTTTGTACAGAATCTCATAAAAAATGATGGCTGCTCTGAAATTAACTGTACCAATCTACAAGCTCCCCAATTACCATTATCAAATCAAAAATTACCAACAAAGATTTGATCTTTCTTGTTCTGGGTCTAAGAATTTCTTGAATTTGAAGCTTCAATGTGGTTTGGATTTGTGGGCACAAAGTCAATGGACATCTGTGGAGGAGGAGAATAGTAGCAAACTTGATGTTTCTTCACCTTCTAAAGTTGAAGAAACTCAAATTTCTCAAGATAGGGGATTTCATAAAGATATGAACTTTCTTCCAAGTTAGTATTTGTTTCATCTTTAATTATTGGTATATTGATTTTCTGAATGTTCTTGGATGCTAGTCAATGGAACTCGGTTCCCCTTATGTTCTTGGGAGCTCGGATCCTCTGTGGTGAGCCGGTACAGTGCACGGTGCTCTGGTGGTGACGTTGTTATGGTATCACAGCATCATGCACTGCAACGGGCTCCATTGCAGAGGATCCGAGTTCAATTCTAGGATACTAGTCAGTTGGAGCAGGGTAGCTCTATTGTCAGAGCAGTTGTACTAATGTCAAAGCAGCTTTGCAGTGACATTAGTACAGCTGCTCTGATAATATGTAACACGTACGGGTGTTGGGGGTTATATTATTGTCAGAGCAATTTACTCTCTGGCATTAGCAGAATTGTTCTGACAATAACAATAGCTTAACGGAGCTCGGATTCTCTGTGGTGAGCCGGGTGCAGTGATACTCTGTATCATCAAAACTACCTTGTTTTGATGTGAAGTTAAAAAAAAGGGGGAAATAAATGACGGTTGGATCTCATTTACATCATGAATATGTGGTCCCACAACAGGGTGCACTACACCGGCTCACGGCAGAGGATCCAGGCTTCGGGAAATGTCGATTTATTATTTGTTTAATTGGTTGATTACTGTATGATATTGGTCTTGGAATTGGTAAATACTAGTGGTTAATTGGGGAATCTAGTGATTCTCGAAACACAGCAGAACCGACTTTTGACTTTCTGTTGGTCAACCGTGACAACAATGGGACTGTCTGAAAGTCGATTCTGGGTGATAGAACCGACCTTCTGCTGATTGATTGCTTTTCGGTGTATAATTGTATGATTAACGCGTTAATGCAGGACCGTTGTCCGCTCTAACCTGTCCTTCTTCTCTTGATGGTCGAAATGTTCGGGTTGCTTTTCGCGTAAGACCTCATATTAATTGTTCCATTTATGTAGCTTTATTAACTAATTAATACTTTCACTATACATTTTTTTTGTTGTTGATAATTATAGGGTGCTCCTGGCTCATTTAGTGAAGATGCTGCATTAAAAATATATCCGAATTGCGAAACTGTACCTTGCGATAAATTCGAAACCGCCTTCAAGGTGCTATAAATGATTTACCAGTTTTGCCCTTCATTAGTGTTCTTGATTCTCTTTATGTATGTAATTAATTTGTTGTACTTGTATAAATCCTCAGGCAGTCGAATTATGGTTAGTCGATAAAGCGATATTACCGATGGAGAACTCTGTAGGTGGAAGTATACATCGAAATTACGATTTACTCCTTTGCCATAGACTACATATTGTTGGTGAAGTTCAGTTAGCAGTGAACCATTGCTTGCTCGGTTTGCACGGGGTTAAAAAAGACGAGCTGAAGTTCGTTCTAAGCCATCCGCAGGTGTTTTTATTTATTTATCTTCTTATACACACCCCTGTTCGATCTTACATACGATTGAAAATACAATATTTATTGTGATACGATTATATTTTTTACAATATTGTATTTTCAGGCACTTGATGAATGTGATACGACGCTAAATGACCTTGGTGTTTCGAGAGTTTCGGTTGAAGATACTGCAGGAGCTGCTCAGGTGCTCATTTTGATACTTTTTTTTGTATATATATATTTTTTATGTTGTCTTTTGTTTTTTGAAGTTTTTAACATCGGTACAGCTTGTGGCTGCGGAAAGCATGAGAGAGACGGGGGCTATTGCGAGTGCTCGAGCCGCGAAAATATACGGGCTCAATATCATACAAGAGAGAATACAGGTAAATTTCATAGCTTGTAATTCCTTTACGAGGCAGTTAAATATTTAAACGGAGTTTCGTCTCGTAATCTCATTGTATACGTACGTTTTATGTATGACAGTCGACATTTATTATGATTCTTTCGTGTTTTGAAAAACCAGGATGACTTGAGCAATGTTACGCGTTTTTTGATACTTGCTAGGGAACCTATCATTCCGATGAGTGCCGATAGACCGTATAAGGTATACTTTCATTTCTTCTAGTTTTGTTTAATCTTAACCCCGTATAATAATAGTAATGCTACTGTCATAATCATTCTGATTACAGTATATATGTGTAATAGATTTGTGTTTTTTCAATTTTTTTTTTCCAGACAAGTATTGTTTTTAACCTAGAAGAAGGGCCAGGTGTCCTTTTCAAAGCATTAGGAGCATTTGCTTTAAGAGGAATTGAATTATCTAAGGTAATTTTGTAGTCAATTTTCTTCTAAACTTACTTTCTATTATGCACAATTTGAAGTTGTTTTTTCTATGTGTAAGTAAGAGTACTTGCTGTAGATACTGTAAAATATATCTGATTAATTGTCTGTCTAAAATTCCGATAATAGATTGAAAGCCGACCACAAAGAAATCGTCCGTTGAGGATCGTGGATGATTGTGACAATGGGAGTGCCAAGTAAAGTCCTCTACTCTTTAATTATATATTAGTACAATAATTCATGTTACAAAGTTTAATCTTATTAAAAAAAAAATTAATGTTTATTATGGAAATTATTGTTGTTTTAATATCGTGACAGGTACTTTGAGTACCTTTTTTTCGTCGATTTTGAAGCATCTATGGCAGATCGTAGGGCGCAATACGCTCTAGGACATTTGCAGGTTTTAAACTACGCCTTTCTCGTTTTAAATTTCATCACTCGCATATTAAATATTAAAGTTATGTCTATATATATATATATATATTAATATATATACATATTTATTTTGTCTAAAGTAAATGATTATTTTGTTTTACAATTATTTTGCAGGAATATGCTACTTATCTTCGAGTGCTGGGCTGCTATCCTATGGACATAACAGCTCTTTAGATATATATATTGACAGAGAAATATAAAACACATTCTTCAAGTCTTTGATAATGATAGTGCAATTTATTTATCTTTTCTAAATAATACAACATAATAATAACCATAATGTTGATTGATTACATAACCATAAATGCATAATATAAAATAATATAATATAAATCTAAATATATCCAATAGGCCCCTCGCTCCTTTCGTGGGAGCGCGAGCGAACATGACAGCTTGAAACCCAGTAGGCGTTGATGGCGATCGGAGGCATCTTCAAACAAGTAACCGGGAGGAAGGAGTGGGTGGTGGAGGAATAAAATCCTGGGACGCAATTGTGGGATATACCCTAAAGAGAACCGATGATCAACCCGTGTGAACGGGGAGGGAGGGATATACGCTTTGAGAAAATAAAATATTTTGGGATATACCCACGAGAAAATAAAATTTGTAGGGATTTACCCTTGCGTGAAAATAAAATCAACCCGTGTTAACGGGAGGGAGGGATATACCCTACGAAAAAGTAAAAGTGTAGGGATATACCATGCGTAAAAATTTTAAAAGTGGAGGGATATACCCTAAAATACGTTCCAAAAATTTCCTCGTACCCCAAACCTTTACCTCCCATTATTTGTTGTGCTGCCGAGATTTTGTTGGGCCAAGGGTGTGACAAAGTGGGGTGCTTTGCGAATCGAGAGAAGAAGAGCCGGGTGGCCGGAGACCGTAGCGGAGTGGGCGGCCGGCGAGGGTGAGGACACGGTGGAGCTGTGAAGGCGGCGCTGAGAGATGCAGCAGGTCTGACGGCGGCCAGAGTTGCCGGAGAAGGAGATCCGACGGTGGCTGGCTTATTGCTGTTGCTGCGATGAAAAGGAGGGTGGGGCTAGCCATGGCGCTGTAGATATGAACTATTAAAAAAAAAAAAAATCTAGATATGAACTATTAAAAAAAAAAAAAATGCAACGTGACAAAAAAAAAAAAAAAATTTGGGAGGGGTGAGGGTTTGATCATATTGATGTCACAAACCCCCACCCGGGCATTCTTTTTCGTAGATTTTGTTCAGGATCGAAAGACGTTAGTCCTAGAAACACGATACATGACGAGAAATATAAAAACGCATTCTATTGCATTCTTTGATTGAATACGATAGTAGGCTATTTATTTATCTTAATAGCCATAATGTGAACATAATAATAACCATAATGAGATTGATTACATAACAATAAATACACCCCTTCAAGTCCTAATAGTGATGCTTGCAATTTTCTTTTCTTACAAGCTATGAGAAAAGTCATTGTTGTATTGCATGTTGTATGTGCATCTTATATGTATATATATAGTAGTAGTTAAAAAGCACTACTTTTGGGATGCAGCAAACCTTGCGGAAGAAAAAAAAAAAAAAAAAAAAAAAAAAAAAAAAAAACAACAACAACAACAGTACTGCTGTGTTGTATATAGCTAAAGAATTGATTAGATTGATGATTGCAAAGTGCGATTTTGCGTTTTGAATAATGATCCGATTACGGATCTGTTATTTTAGAAAGTTTCCTTTGATCGGTGTGGTGTCTTGATTCACGCGTTTCTATTTTTGCTAGTTTTAGATCCGCTATAATGTCTCGGTTTGTGATGATGTCCGATGCCGTCCGGATGAAATCGACGCAAAGAAAGAAATGACTGGGTCTCTAAAGTGTGATACAACAAGCTTGTGAATGAATCTGCAATACAAAGAAGACGTAAGAGGGCCTACAGTATGTTTTTGGGAAGATCTTCTAACGCTTAAGTTAGTTGGATATAGGTAATTTGCTATGTAAAACGTGAGCTTGGTCAGTAAAAGTATGTGTACCCGTAAAATGAGGAGGATGAACGTTTTATATAATGCATAGTCGTGGGTAATATGTAACCGGACGTTTAATCTTTAATGTAGAGGGCGAACATTATGGGACAGTTACAATTCGTAGTGTAACACCACAATATATGTTAATTTAATGGAGTATAACAGTTATCTTAAGCCAATGATGAACTGCGTCAGGTCGGTTGTAAGGTAACGAGGACGACTCACGCCATGCCGGTTGGATAAGACTTAAGACGACCTACACAATGTCTATCAACCTATATAAAAAGCAGCATGCGTCATGTTGAAGATGAATCATAATAAAGCCTACATCCTTCTTTTGATGAAGGGTCCATGATTGAAAATGGCCAGATCGGCCCATATATTGACATGATATTTGTTATTCAACTGTGACCTCCGACAAGTACCACATGTATATCAACTTGCTAATATCTTGGCCCGTAGGATGTTTCTCAATACATTTCGGCATCATTTTAGGGTATACCTTTTTTTTTTGAGAAGATTTTTAGGGTATAAACTTTGATTCTTTCCTTAAATAAAATACACATACCTTTCTTTTTTTTTTTTTTTTTTGAAAAACGATACACATACCTTTGAAGAAAAAAAAAACACATAAAAGTATTTTTTTCTTTTGTCCACGGTTCGCCGCATGACGAAAGTGCCGACAATGCACACTACTGCCACGTCATACTACACATAGACCTCCACAAAACACGTCCAGGTTCAATGAATCTGCATTACCACTATTTTGCCCCCCGATTTCCGCTCCTTATTAGTTATGCTCCCTCCCTTTTTCTTCTTCTTCCCTACAATACAAAGGATTAGCTTTTAGCTCAATTTATTAGCCCAATTTTATACACCCCAAAACAGATTTCCCAGCTCTAAATAATTCAAGCACTTCTTCACTTTCATTCTTTCTGGCTGTAAAATATGGCTTTAGCCTTTTCTTCTTCAACGGCAATTCGTGGCTCTGTTTCCTTTTCTTCTGATGAGCCTACGGAAGGTACTTTTTTTTTTTTTGTTTTAAAAAGTTTATACCTTTTGTGTTTCATCTGGATTATCTTGAAATCCCCCCTTTTTATGTATTTATTTATGATGCAAAGAACCGATTTTGATTTGTGGGCTTTACTTGAATTTGAATTAGGAATGCAATGTGGTTGCTTTCAGCGATTTGATCCGCCTTATTTTATACCGGTTGTTGCGAATGTCTCAAAAGGTTGGTTAGATATTAAGCCATTATGTACTGCTAAGTCTAAAAGGATTCGTCCAATTGTCTCTTCTGCAGCAAGGATTCGTCCAATTGTCTCGTCTGCAGCAACTACTGTTGTTCCAGGTATATATGAACTTTCTTTTTGTAAGTAAAAAATAAAATTGGTTGTTTTGTTGGATTGGTTTTGGGTTGTGGGATGTTAAGGTTTGTAATAAAGGTGTGTTCTTTTTGTGTTAATTTGCAGAGGTTGGGGATAATGAGGTGGAAGTGGAAGACTATGATAAATTGGCTTTTGAACTCCAAGATGCTTCCCCACTTGAGATTATGGATAAGGCTTTAGCTACATTTGGGAATGATATTGCTATAGCTTTCAGGTGAATATATATTGCCCTGTTTATTTTGATTGTATTTGTGTTCTCTGAGCTTCAATTTTATATGTGTGGCACTGAGTGTTATATTATAGGTTCTTATAGATTTCTGGTATTGAAATCACTAGTTAGTTGCATTAAGCCACATGTCTTTTGAGAAAAGGGATTAAGTAAGGTGATTGGATCAATGTTTTATGTATGTTACAAGCACAATCTTTAATTATGAAACTGGTGTTTTAATCTTTTTAAATGATTTAATTGCAGTGGTGCAGAAGATGTTGCATTGATTGAGTATGCACGTTTAACTGGTAGACCATTCAGAGTATTTAGTTTAGATACAGGAAGATTGAATCCAGAGACATACAAATTCTTCGATGAAGTCGAAAAGCGTTACGGTATTCACATCGAATACATGTTTCCAGATGCTGTTGAAGTTCAGTCTTTAGTTAGAAGCAAAGGCCTTTTTTCATTCTATAAAGATGGCCATCAAGAATGCTGCCGTGTACGAAAGGTCAGACCTTTAAGGAGAGTCCTTAAAGGGTTACGTGCTTGGATTACTGGACAACGTAAAGATCAGTCACCCGGGACACGATCGGATGTCCCGGTTGTTCAGATTGACTCGGTTTTTGAGGGATTGGATGGTGGGGTAGGTAGCTTAGTGAAGTGGAACCCTGTGGCAAATGTTGAAGGGAAAGATGTTTGGAACTTTTTGAGGGCGATGGATGTACCGGTTAATGAGTTGCATTCGAGAGGGTATTTATCGATCGGATGTGAGCCTTGCACGAGAGCGGTTCTTCCCGGGCAACACGAGCGCGAAGGTAGGTGGTGGTGGGAAGATGCTAAGGCTAAGGAGTGTGGTCTACATAAGGGGAATATCAAAGATGAAAATTTGAATGGCAATGGAAATGTTTCGGTTCAAGCGAATGGTAGCGCGATTGCTTCGGATATTTTCAACTCCCAATATGTAGTGAATTTAAGTAGGATTGGCATTGAGAATTTGATTAAACTAGAAGATAGAAAACAGCCATGGCTTGTTGTTCTTTACGCGCCTTGGTGCCGTTTTTGCCAGGTAAATGATGTCTCACTAAATCTATCAATGCTATAATAGTACTTATAGCTGCAAAGATTGTTGTTTGTTTAATTTGAGATGTATTTTGTGAAATCCTTTTTCAGGCAATGGAAGGATCATACGTTGAATTGGCCGAGAAATTGGCCGGATCCGGTGTGAAGGTGGGGAAGTTCCGGGCAGACGGTGATCATAAGGCATTTGCAAAGCAAGAATTACAGTTAGTTAGCTTCCCAACAATCCTTTTCTTCCCTAACCATTCATCAATGGCGATCAAGTATCCATCGGAGAAAAGGGATGTCGATTCTCTTCTTACTTTCGTGAAAGCCCTACGGTGAAAGCACCCCGAGATAGTTGATAGTTAGAGTGAGAGTAACTTTTACTATTGTGGAGTAACCGGTATATGTATATATATGAAAAGAGAAGAAACTGAATATCAGAAATGTTGTCATGTCAGTGAAGTTACATAATTTTGTCAGAATTAGAGATACAACTATGCGTCTGGTATGATAATCTCAGAGTCCAATTTCTGTTTGCTGCAAGACATTTAGGCTTATAGTAATTTCTTGTATTCAATCTTGGTTTGGTTTTGTTTTTTTATAGGGCCATTTTTGGTTATTTGTAAATTGGATGTTGATTATATATTAAAAGAAAAGAAAAGAAAAATAAATGTTAATATCCGTGGATTTTTGAAATTTCTGGGAAGGAAACATAAATAATATCCATGGAATTTTGAAATTTCTTGAAAAGTATTACGGTAAAATTAGCCCTTGTCACGTTTCATTTCTTAATTGACTAAGCATTAAATGAATACAGAGAAAATACAATATTAAGGGCAATGAGCCCACTTCACGCCTAAGGGTCGACCGCCGCCCCATGAGGGAGGTCTTGCCCGATCTTCCACCTAGACCACCGCAGGTCGGCTCGATCGTCATGGAGAACGGGTAAATGCAGTTCGGTCCGAGACGACCTAGGGAGCTCGACGCAGGTCGGCCAGAGCCTCCCCTATTCGGAATACTCGTATGTTTAAAATATACGATAATTTTGGGAAGATCTTTCCCTCATTAAGACTCTGATCGTATTATTTAAATCATCCGTGATTATATCCTAAATTGAAGGGATTGGCACAAGAAAATCTTTGGAGGATACGAAAGAGAGTCCATAATGGACACGACACATGCTTGCCATGGACGAGACGTCTTCTATATAAACAATCCCAAGGAACTACGAGAGACTTGATTTTTGACTCATACACATGATACGTAGGCAACTTGAGATTCATAATCTCAGGCTCAATCAAAAAAATTATCAAACACCATCCTCGATTTAGGGTTTATTCTTGATTAATTGTCACTAGGGTTTATTTTAGCCCGGATAACCTTCTTCACGAGATCTAGCATCGTCAATTGGCGCTAGAAGGAGTCCCCCTTATTGTCACTTAATCAAGACCATCATCATGCCACCGAAAAAGAACACCAAGAAAAATCAGGGGGAAACCCCCGACGCTAGTGGTCAAAACGATGGAGGTGCAGATGCTGCCAACACCAATCAGCATCATGAGGAAGAAACTGCATTGGATCCGGCTCAACAGACGTTGGTGGAACAACTAACTGCTATGGATGCGGCAACTCTAGAAGCCGTCATCCAGGCAGCAGCACAAGGGAATGATCTAGGGGATTCTCACTTGGAATATACGCACGCGCCTCCTCCTCCTCCCAATACTAAGCACCAGGATGATTTTTCATCCACTTCTAACTTAGGGAGGAGACAAGCTAACCCCCAAGCACTAGAAGCGGCTAGATGATGTCGCGGGTTGGAACATGTACTACTAGCAATAGGACTAAGTCTATCGTAGCAGAGTACTGGCGAGTCAAGGTCGAATCCCACAGAGACTCATAAAAATACGAAATTAACTAGATTGTGAACAAAGGCGGTCTATGACCAACAACGGTGCATAATAGTACAACGGTGGCAATGAACACACAAGATTATGCAAGTTCTACACAAACAAGAGTTTCTAATGTATTAGTTCTAGCTATGAATTATTAGTTATTCCCCCTATTTATGAATTGATCTACCCCATGGTGAATTTGAGATCTTTAACTGCTATGGGTGCTAACCCCTAATATTACGCTACTTCCATGGGACGGACAGTAGGTGCCTATATGCAATTAACCTCTTTCGTTGGTTGTATTAATTCATACGCAATAAGATCTAGGGATAGCCGGCTCAAGACCGAGGACCTCCTCAAGCAGCCATCGTGAACTTACTGGCACGTTCCTAAGGATCGATCTATACTATGTCCACTTAACCTTGTAAGTCCTTCATGCTAATTTACGATAACATGCAAATAGCTAATCAGGCTAAAAACATGTAAATTAAATCTGTCGATCAGAAGTAGCTGGCGTCGATTATCATGAACTAGGATTTACTAGGTATTCAGATTTAGTGATAAAGACCTGTGCAGATATGAAGAGCGCAACCAATATTTCACGATTTATTCACCAATGAATCAGATCTAAACATAAATGGGGTAAATAAACTGACTACTACATACCAGAACTAATATTAACAATCAATCATACTAATCACACAAGAACAACGACAGATCTACATCTAGAAAAAGACAGAAAATCATACCCTCGAAGACGAGCGTAGATCCTTCGCAAATCTCTCTCTAGGAGGCGAATCTGTCGGATCCATGACTAGAACTCATAAATAAAATAAATAACGAACAAAGAACTTTTATTGCATAATTTTTCTGGGGAGAAAACTGTACATTCAATTCGAGGTCTGATGCCTCTTATTTATAGCTTCATAAACCGACTTAGAAACACCTAGAACTACTCCTCGTCCAAGAAAACACGCTTCCCGAAGGATCTAGGACTTTCGCAATTGCGGCTACCCCTCCCGCAAGTGCGGGGGTATAGTCGTACTTTTTCCTCTTGCCAACTTAGTTGAAGGTCCTGAACACCCTAGGCCCAATTCTTCTATCCAATCCGCTCCCTAGTCCATCCAATCGTTTGGCCCAAATCTCGGAACCTGAAAATAGTCCAATAAAGCTAGAAATAATATCGAATCGGGGAATAAAAATGTTAAATGCAAATTACTCGACTAATGAATCCAAAATATAGCATTCGACTCAAATGGCTCATATAAACGGCCGAAAACAACTAAATTTAGCTTAATATGGGTGAAATGTTGATACCGTAAGGTGTGTCATTTTGAGCGTCATTAACTATCCCCCAATAGTCTTTTGCTCATCCTCGAGCAGAGTATAATGGCGGAATGTACCTTCAAGAGTAATCCCCATTAACTATCACACATTCAATCAAGATTTCAGGCAGAACATGTATCATGTTACAATCCATAAGTTTTCCATTAATCAGTACCTACCAATGCATCAATGTGTCGAGTGATCAATCTTTCATGACAGTGCGTTCCTAAAAAGAATTAAGTTATAGCGACCTCACAACCTTGACTTACTAGTGTGCATACTCTCTCTTTTTGCCTTCAGACTCGGGCAAACAACATGAAACCTTATTCAGGCCGGGCGGACTCGGAGACCGAGTACTACTCAAAGGTCCTCATTTGTTTTTATTTTTATGCGAGGGTCGTGCGTCTTACGCTCCGAATTTGCTTCCCTTACTGTCTTTATGCTTTTCGCATTTTTATTTTTGAATGTTTTTTTTTCTTTCTGGCGGATTTTATCTCTTATTTTTCTTTTCATCCTCACTCACTCTCACTCACAAGCCCGTCTCTTTTTATCCTCACTCACCATGGCTTGTTATACTTTACGCGCCTTGGTGCCGTTTTTGCCAGGTAAACGATCTCTCACTAAATCTATCAAGGCCATGGTACTTTGAGGTGAATTTTGTTTGGTAATCTGACAATGCTTGTGAAATTCTTTTTCAGGCAATTGAAGGATCATACGTTGAATTGGCCGGATCCGGTGTGAAGGTGGGGAAAGCAAGAATTACAGTTAGTTAGCTTCCCAACAATCCTTTTCTTCCCTAAGCATTCATCGTCAATGGCGATCAAGTATCCATCAAAGAAAGGGATGTCGATTCTCTTCTTACTTTCGTGAAATCCCTACCGTGAAAGCACCCCGAGATAGTTGATAGTTAGAGTGAGAGTAACTTTCACTATTGTGGAGTAATCGGTGTATATCTTATATTATAAGAAGCTAAGGCTTTAGCTCAAGGAATTGGCCACATAGGCACAAATGAATAGGAGATTTTTTGTTTTTCTTCTTAGCATTTTTGCAATTGTTTGGTTTATTGGGTTTTTTTTTTTCATTTTTTTTTTGTGGGCTTTTTTGCAATTGTTAACATACACATATATTACATTCTTACATAGATATGTAACATTTTTAATTTTTTTAAGTTAGATATGTAACATTTCAATATTATTATTATTATTATAATTGTACACCTAAAATGCTTTGGGATGGTTACTATTTCCTTCACTACGACATTTGTTTGTACATTGGATTGACATAATTGGTTTGATTTTCGGATTATCTGTATCTGTATAAGATATAGAGAGTGTAGGTCAAAAATCTATGAATAGTTTAACCAACCTAATCATTCCTACTCATCGTCAACGAAGAGGACACGTTGCCTACTTTCCTTGGAAAATTGATTTTATGTTCATATTGTTGTGTTAGTTTTGTTTCATATTCTTGGGTTAGTTTTGTCTCTTATATAGTAGTAATGTTAAAAAAATAGTTATAAAGTTATAAATTATTATATTATTATATTTTTTATCTTGATTTTTATTTTATTGTTTGAAGAGCTTCGAAAAAAAATTGTCCTTGACCCTCGCGCTTTACCATGCCAGTCTTGATTATTGTACACATAAATTTTACTAATTCCTTCGTTGTGACATTTTTTTATTCACTGTCTAAAGATATAAATATTGTATTTGTTTGTTCAATGCTAATAATGATAAGATATGATACAAAAGTTATATCAATATTTCGTTTTCTAATATTACGGAGAACAGTGTATTCTGTTCGGTTAACCGAAAAATCAAATGAAAATAATAAATCATTCATAATAATGTAAATTCCAAACATTTAATTGAATCTCAACTACCGAATTGAAATAACAAACTTAATAATCTTAAACGATTAACTGTAAATATAGAATCGATATAAAGGACTGTTAAATTCAAATTTCATCCACGAGGTTTCATAAAAATACATTAAAACATATCATAATCTAGAATAACATCAAAAGATTTAAATAAAACATTTTTGATAGTTATTATTCGGTTCGATTTTCGTTTTTATAATACTAACCGGCCTCGATTTAGATAATTTTATATATATATGTACAATATAAAACAAAACCTTCTTATATATTTACTCAACATAGATTTTTTCCCTTTTTCCTTACAAGCTACACTTATTACGTGTATTGTATAGAGGGTAGGGTAAAATATTTTCTAACAGTTCAGCAAACCTAACCATCTCCACCGATACCTTCTCCCTCTCTCACAAACCTTTTCGATTTCTCCATAGTAACAGTAAGTAGCTGCCAACTCCGCCGGAAATCAGGGTGTTTTGAGACCAAATCGTAGGAAACCTACTCTTGTCCACAGCTCCGTACCGAAATTTGCTGTTTCTAATCATGGTTTTGTTGAAATTTCTTCACACTACCCAATCTAGGCTTATAAATCAACTCGGTGCATCTACTTACTACCCACCACGAATTTGTCTGTCTAACCAAGCGAAGAGAAGAAGAAGAAGGATTTGTTCAGCTACAGCTCTTCCACGAAATAGGTAGAACTTGGTAATTAGTCTGTATTTTAATTGTATAGTTCTTTATGTAAATTTACAATTTTGATTTAAGAAAGAATAATCAAAGAAAAGTGCTAATTGATCTTTTCTGTGTTTTGCATGTACAATTTTGATCTGGATTCGCTACTTCCGATGATTGATTCAAATACCATGGTTCTTTCAAGGTAAAGCTAAGTTCTTTTTATGAGATGACTCTCTTTTTACTCTGTGTATTCTGTTTTCTAGCAATTCAGGGACGTTTAAATACACCTGAGAATCTGCGTAGTCTTGATGTGTATATATAACTCATTGGTCAAGATTTTTTGTTGTGTTTGAAGAAAATAGAACTATTCAGTCATGTTTAAAAAAAATGACCGATTTTATTTGCTTATAATAAGAGGAATGCAGTATCTATTTTGCTTTGGTGTTAATGATAGAAAGGAAGAAAGAGGTTAGAGATATAGTTTATATATATATATGTTCATAGATGAACATTTTGATTGATATATGTATGAATCAACATTTGTAGCTGTTTTGATGTCTAATGTTTCCTTCCTTTTGGTTTGGAGATCTAGGCCACAATTATGCTTTGAGTTGTGTTAAATTCCTTGCTATTGTTCACATGCAAGTGAAGGTTTCTTGGTGTGCAGTATAGTTGCCTTTAAGACATTGTATATGTATAGGCCAGCCTTCTGTTGTAAGCATCTGTTTTCTTGCTTTCCTTTTCTTAGGCCTAGGCTTCTTTTTGAGAAACCAAGACTTAGGTTAGGGATATGTCTGACTATACTTTTTATATTTCATAAATCTTGTTACGAATATAGTTCTCTTAGAAAAACTGCATATGCTTTCTGCTTGGTCATTGACCTGGAAAATTAACTGATGTGCTCATTAGCCTGGAAATTTTACTTCCTCAATTTTTTTTCCTGCAGTTTGGGGCATTGAAAGTGTTTACTCATCGTCCATTAGGTGAAAGAAAAATTGCTACAGGTGCGTGTAGTTAGGGGAACTACTGCAAACCCCATAGTTAGGGGATCTATTGCAAACCCCGTAGTTAGGGAATCTACAGAAAATCCCACATTTTTAGGTTATGATAATTCTATAATGGTAATTTCTACTTTGAATGCACATTCATTCTATAGTTAGCTTCTAGCTTATAGCTCATTGGTTTTTTATATATATATTATATATATATATATATATATATATATATATATATATATATATATATATATATATATATATATATATATATCTATAGACACAACATTAGAGTGTTCTTCTCGTTTTTTTTTTTTTCCTTTATTTCTTTTTTGCCTCTTCTTCTCTAGGTGAGGCAAGAACGTACAATGAAAACTAAAGGTAAGGTGGAACCTAAACTCAGTATCTCGCCTCGACCACTGCCACTCCTCGGTCACACATGTTAGGTCCTAGGGCTGATAAAAAGAAAAATAAAAACAAAGCAATGTCTTTGAATACTCTATGCAAAGGTTTCAGCCTCCAACACAGGGCCAATGGCTACTGCTGTGAGAGAACAACAACTACATGCTTCTCAGCCATATACCTGTCATGTGCCAGCGTTGCTTACTCGCAGTGAGTATAGAGCTATGGCTGTTTTAAAGTTTAGACAAAAACGTAGCTTAGCAAGATTAGCGTCTATGAACCGAGTCTCTAAGGTTGTTAGCATGGCTGCCCCGAAAAGAAAAAGACAGCTTCGTGGGGTTAGGAGGTTGTGCCTTGTACCAAAATCTTACGAACTGTTGAAGGAGGTGCCTAACTGCAAGCACTGCTTGGCAGTTAAGTTCGTCTATGAGTCGGCAAATTTATGCTGCTCAGACGGTGATATTACACTTGCTCCTACTCCCTTTCCTGTAGAGTTAGAGACGATGTTGTTAAATTCTGACTGTAAAGAACCTAGAGGTTTTAGAGTTATGATTAGAGCATACAACAATCATCTTTCGTTTACATCTCTTGGTTTGAAATATGATAAGAAATTAGCACAGAGGAATAAAGGAATATATACTTTTAGGATTCAGGGACAGGTCTATCATTGGATCAATGACCTGATGCCAGACGAAGGTATGCCCAAGAATCTTCAGTTTTACTATCATGACACTGATTATGAACTAGAAAATCGCTTGTCTAATGCTCCTGAGCTAGACCCAGATATTCTTAGGAAGCTTATGAAAATTCTCGAGGTTAACCCTTATGCTAGGTTTTTCCGCTCTCTATCCTCGCCCGGATCTAGAAAATAAACGGATCATACTTGAAGCATAATCCTTCAATCAATCATAAAACATATTCTAGACCTACTATCTCTCGAGTTGCTTGTGTTGTTAGAAGTCGATGAAAATAATCCAGCTTGTGACACCCGCAGACATAAGGGTTTACAAACATGGTGGTGGAGCAAAAACGATACCATACCATTCTCGCTATCTATGATGGTATGCAATACCCCCTCATTCATCCCACGGTGTGATCCCGGTTGGTCTCCAGGGATACCGAAGAATGATGTGAAACAGAAAAAAAAACGAACGTCTGTCCTCACAAGACCACCTCAAAGAGTCTGTCCTTCCAACTACTCAACCGCTGAAGAATTGTTGGCTGATGAAGAATTAGGTATAGTGTCCTCATTTCTGGTTTTAATAAGGTGTAGCCATTTATATTCTAAGTTATCTGATTTTATTTTCCTCCTTTGACAGCTACCGCTGAATCACATACAAATTATGGCTGTGTGTCAATGAGGGAATTTTATTCATATAAGTTTCAGATTAGAGCTAACGATCGTAGCCATATTCTCCAGTTCGGTAGGCTGTTCCAACAATACTCTGTGGACATGTATGTGAAGCTAGAAACTCAGAGGCTTGACTTTTATAGGGCTAAATCTAAACAAGAAGAGTTTAGGCAAGAATTTTACCGGGGAATTGTTGATGCCTACGGTTCGGGTGAGCGTGAGCCGGGAAACATAGGGCAAAGGATTGTTTTACCTCGCTAGCTTCATAGAGGTCCGAGGCATATGCGCCGTAAATACCTAGATGCAATGACCCTTGTCCGTAAATTTGGAAAACCCGATATCTTCCTCACAATGACATGCAATCCTAATTGGAAAGAAATTAAAAAGCATTTACTTAAAACGAAATTAGCTCGGGACGGACAGTTTACTTGTTAGAGTCTTTCGTGCTAAGGTAGAAGAGCTTAAGAATGATCTCATAGATAATAAAATATTTGGTGAGATTGCTGCATATACATATGTCATCGAGTATCAAAAAAGAGGTCTTCCACATGCACACTTTCTCCTTATTTTAGCAAATAGCCATAAAATGTACGACCCAGCCGACTACGACAAGATTGTTTCGCCGAGCTTCCAGATAAAGACTCAGATCCGTGGTTATACGAAGCTGTCGTCAAACACATGATCCACGGACCATGTGGTCACCTTAATCCATCTAATGTTTGTATGCGAAAAAATAAGACATGCAAAGACTCTTACCCTAAGGAGTTCTGTCCAGAAACAATGTCCTCATCGAATGCATACCCAACATACCGTAGGCGTGATGATGGCAAAAAGGTTAAGGTTAGAGGTTTTTGGGTTGATAACAGATGGGTAGTGCCTCATACTCCTTACTTAGTTGCTAAATATGACTGTCACATAAACGTTGAAATATGTGCTTCTATCATAGCTGTTAAGTATATTTATAAGTATATATGTAAAGGCAGTGACAGAATCTTATTCCATCTATCCGGTGGATCTCGTTGAAACACATATTATTGATGAAATTGACCAATTCGTTTCAGCTAGATGGATTTCACCGCCTGAGGCGTTGTGGAGATTGTACAGATTTCCAATGAGTGAGATGAAACCTCCTGTTATTTGTCTTCCACTCCATCTCGAAAACTACCAACCAATTAGGTTTAAAAGCACAGAATGTTTGTCTGACGTACTCGATAATTCAGATCTATTAAAGACAATGCTAACTGAGTTTTTCTATATGAATAGAATTGATAAAAATGCTCAGAGGCTTAGGTGCATTTATGCTGATTTTCCAACATACTTTGTTTGGAATTCAAGTAAGAAACAATGGACGATAAGGAAAAGAGGAGAATCCGTAGGCCGGATTGTCACAGCACATCCATCCGAGGGTGAGAGATTTTACCTTAGGATTCTTCTAAACAATGTAGAGTGTCCAACATCTTATCAGTCACTTAAAGTATTTGACAATAAGAGTGTGACAACTTTCAGAGAGGCAACGTTAATAAGAGGTCTATTACAGGATGATAACAGCCAACAATTGTGTATGGAAGAGGCCTCTGTTTTCCATATGCCTTTTCAACTTAGGCGCTTGTTTGCTACTTTGTTAGTGTACTGTTGCCCAGCTGAACCTGAAAAGTTGTTCTTAGATTTTGAGCAATCTATGTCTGAGGATTTTGCCAGAGATTTACACCTCAAAGGTAGCGAAATCCAGTATAAAGTCCTTGGACAGATCGACTCTTACCTAAGGACAATGGGGAAAACCATTGACACATATCTTGGAGACCTCATGTCAAACATTGGAGATTTTCCTCAAGATTTAGCAAGAGAACTTAGAGCGAGAAAGCGATATAGTTATTACCCCGACGAGCTAAGTTTGCGGTATAGGCTTAATGAAACACGGACAATTATATTCAAGCAAATTATTGAGTGTGTCTATACAAATAAGCCTAGATCTTTCTTTGTAGACGGGCCTGGTGGTACTTGGTAAAACTTTCTTATACGAGCATTGCTAGCGAAATTAGAAGCAAAGGCTTCTATGCACTTGCAACCGCAACATCGGGAATCGCGGCTTCTATCCTTCCAGGGTGGTAGAACGCACATTCTAGGTTTAAAATACCGGTAGATAATGCCGAGTTCCCCACCCGCAACGTGAGCAAACAATCTTCTTTAGGTACATTAATAAAGGAATGTAAGATAATCATTTGGGATGAAGCTCCAATGGCCAAGCGGTCTGCTTTCGAGGCTCTTAACGAAATGCTTCAAGATTTGATGTCAAGTACAGAATTATTTGGTGGGAAGGTTGTTGTCTTAGGTGGAGATTTCAGACAGGTATTACCCGTGGTTCAAAGAGGTAGTAAAAAGGAAGAGCTAGATGCATGTCTAATCAATTCTCCGTTGTGGCCACAAATTACAAAGCTGTACCTAACCGAAAACATGCGAGCAAGAACAGATCCTTATTTTACATCTTTTCTTATGGCTGTAGGTGAGGGAAAAAACAACACAGAAGACACTGGTTTCATCACCCTCCCATCGTCTTGGCTTATAGGAAACAGAAATGATGAGAACACAGCTGTCTTAGATCTCATTAGATCAATATATCCAGACCTCGAACAGACACCAAGAGACACAACATATATAAATAGAGCCATATTAACAACTAAGAATCACTTTGTTGATGAGCTTAATGACATGATGGTTGACATGTTTCCAGGAGAAAGTACTAAATACATAAGTTTCGACGAAACTGAGAATGTTGATCTACAGGGTCAATATCAAGACTTAATAAACAGCTTAACACCAAATGGATTACCTCCACATAAATTAGTTTTAAAAGTAGGTACTCCAATCATCCTCTTACGGAACCTAAACCCTTCATAAGGTTTGTGCAACGGAACACGCATGACCTGTAAAAATCTAGGACGTAATGTCATTCAAGCTGAAATAACTCTAGGAGACTTTGCAGGAAGTCAGGTTTTCTTACATAGGATTCCTCTTCGACCTCCATCAAACGAGATGTATCCGGTCCCTTATAAGCGTGTCCAATTTCCGATAAGACTATGCTTTGCAATGACTATAAACAAGGCTCGGGGCCGACTTTAGATTCGTTGGAATCTACTTGAAAGAGCTTCGTTTTCTCTCACGGGCGCTCATGTGGCATTATCTCGTGCTAAACAATCAGCGTCTATTAAAGTCGTTATTAGGAAAGAACATAGCGATGATACACCAAAGAATGAAACCAAAAATATTGTCTACAAAGAAGTGTTAGTAATATCATCCGCAGCGGAAGCGATTTAAGGATCTAGATCTATATAATACACGTAATAAAACAACTAGATCTATTCTACAAGGGGGTTGTAGAACATACCTCTTGGATCTCAAAATCCAAGTTGGAGAACCGCAATAGAAAAGAAGATGTGAAGAGCACCACGATCTTCCGTACGTGTGATCCAAGCAACTCCCGGTGGAAGGAAATCCTCGTCTCGAATCCTTCCGATATGCAACCCGGAAAAATCTCCAAGATTTTCCCTTTATTCCCCTTGGCCGAAAATTTGCTCCTTCTCTCTAAGAGAAGTCGAAATTTATGTGTTGTTTAAGGCTTGGGAGAACTCTCTTTATATAGGAGAGTAAAACTTAGCCTCCAAGGATTAAATAATTAAGAGATAATTATTACATTAATCCTTTTCCAAATAAAAGATAAATATAATATTTATCCCAAACAAATTAAGATAAATCATATTATTATCTAATATTCCATGAATTATCATTTAACAAATAAAAGATAAATCACACATTAAATAATTATCCAAGAAAACTAATTTCCTAATAATTAAATAATATAACAAAACATGCGCCACCAACCTTAATCAAATAAGGTCCACGCACATTTCATATATTTGACCAATGAAGTCAAATGGTCAACACACTAATTCGGGCCAAGTCCACGAAAAATGCCTTTTCCGTGTATTTAATTATTTAGTCCAACTAAACAATTAATTCACATATCGTTTTAATAAAATCCAACAAGAACTAAATTAATATTATTAGGATTCGACGTCCGAGAATAGCTATGCTATATTAGGAGGCACGTCGGGGACCATGGACTAATAATCAGCGGCTCCGATAAATCAAATAAATAATTATCTTACGAACAGAATAATTATATTCGATAAATCAATCACAGGAATATGCCACCATAATCCCGTGACTGCACTCCTCCGATTATGAGATTATATTTATCTCCTCACGAGAATAACGATAAGCGTCCATTGATATAATCATTACATATGGATTAATCCTCCATAGACTGTTCATTCTAAATCGGGAAGTTACCGTTAACCCTTTCTAGAACCTCTTATCCTTATTTACCATTAACCCCCTAGTGATCAATTAATTCATACAACTCACTCGGTAGCTAATCGGTGCAATATGAACTCCATGGATCGATCGGTTTCTAGGATTAACAAATAAGGGAACTGTCTATCTACTTCCGTAAATGGAAGGAATGGATTCCGTATCCGTGATAACACGGACTACTCACTCAATCCAAGTACAATGCCAAGATGGGGTAATTCGGACCACGGACTCGGTGTAATCCTTAACCGTCAAGTCAAACTTCATACCGATTCAAGCGGTTGACTCGTGATCACCTCGGATTAAGATATATCCATAAATATGATCATCCATTGATTCGATAAGAATTCTCGATTACGGAATTATATCGTGAACTCTAATCAAATCGGTCCAAATTTCTATATGATATATCTATCATATATAAATGCCCCACTAGGTTCTCTTAACCGAAAGTCCGGATAAGACAATCACACCTATTGTGTTCGGGCGCATTAATAGCACGTTAAAGGAGAGACCCGATACTCTCGATTAACTTCACTACGGGCTAATTGTATTTTAAGTACATCTTCACTAACTCAATCCTCCCGTGTATATACCATACACCGAGTTAAGTGATTACATAAACGATATACTTAGGGTTTTCGTAGTGTAAATACTATTGTCACATCGGTGAATATGAGAATAATAAATATGAATAATAATATCATTTCATTTATTAAATAAAACAATTACAAAATTGTCTTTCGGCATCACACCTAACAATCTCCCACTTGCACGAAAGCATGTGATTAATTGTTTTAGAGCACACCCTATTATTTAAAATACAACAAACTACATCTCCCACTTGCTCTAAAGCAATGGAGACTCATCCCGTATGCTAGTACCCACTAAGCATATCATAACCATTTCGTATTCCAAAGTACACTCCGAGTATGCCGTCGTAGGATAGGTCGGTGACTCGGGGAGTACCTACATCTAAATGTCATGGGTCTTAATGATTAGTCGGGTTGTCGGCTTGAGACGATCCGTAGAATCGAAACGTTACCGGTCCATCTAATCATGTGGTACCGAGTAAACACCGAGCCCGAGATCGACTTAACGATCATCCTCAATCGACTTAAAGTCAAAATCGGTGTATCACACATATCCAAGTTCATACATGAATATGTCCGCATATTATTCCTCGTTCTCTCAAGATACTAAAGGACATACTAAACTTGCTTTGTTAACCGCCGAATCTAAGATTCGATCAAAGTTGACGTTCAATAACCTGACCATCTCTTACTAGAAAGAGAATCTATCCCATTTCTCTTGATCCGAAGATTTAGAGAGTCATTCCCGAGGCATAGGGTAGAACTTCCTCGTTGAATGTTGCATACACGGATGCATCATCTTAACCAATAAGATGGATGGGAAACCGGATCGATTCTAATGAATTCGACCGAGTCAAACTCTTAAGAATGTTGTCCAAATCTCTGTTGCAGAGAATTGTGGTATTGTCAGATTCTGACTTCAGATAACACACCCATGTTGATTCCAACTGGTGCAGTGTTATCCTTCACAAACACTAATATATATTTATATATTCACTACTATACTAAAATTGATATCCAGTCTACAAAAAGACTTATCAATATTCGGTCAAATCCACATATTGTAGAAATATATGACTTCCAATGACCGAGAGGTTTGCTTTTTATCCACAAAGGACATAAGCCTTGACAGTCATCCTATCATAAGTTCATAAGTCAATACCCTTCTGTTTCGAAGAATCCCGACTCCGTTTGTTTGGCAAGAAAGTCTCAGGGAATCACCTCTATTTTCTGCTTTTGAACGAAATCATGCAATACCGAACTCATTCTACTCTTTTCCGTGTAGATCCAATCACTCCCACTGGGCCTGAGACGCTCAGGTGGTTCTACAAGAGTACGAACAGCTCTGGAGTACCAAACTCCATTCACAGGGTTATGGCTTGTAAACCAACCTCCATTATCAGAATCCTATACAGCTCACAAAAGAGCCATAGGTCATCAATCGATCCTCGACTACAAAGTCCGCGAACCCGTAATGGGTAATGGATAAACCATACTCCCACTACATTCGGGTGGATCGAAATTCGATATAGTTTAGTAGTATTTAGTATTATCACCAACAACCGATGTTGGACGTGGTCGATTTTAATCGGTTAGTAACTACCTTGAGTAAACGTACTTGCAAGGTTTAAGGTTTTACGGTTCATAGATTCTATCGAAAGGACGCAACAAGATAACCGCCCCTTCCCGATTTCAAGAGTCTTATAACACACCTTTTTCTCAATGCTACAAGATA
Source organism: Gentiana straminea (assembly GCA_036785695.1). Classification (NCBI taxonomy): domain Eukaryota; kingdom Viridiplantae; phylum Streptophyta; class Magnoliopsida; order Gentianales; family Gentianaceae; genus Gentiana; species Gentiana straminea. The sequence continues at coordinate 1,904,993 of JAVUPR010000099.1, read as the reverse complement.
TATAACGATTGGTCACGACCGAACGTGTTCGCAAAATTCCCGTACCTACCTTCAAGCACCGTGTGCTAAATGCTTATATTTATGGAAGTGGGGTGAACCGAATCCACACCTTATCCGTAAATTCCAAAGCATATTCTAGGTAGACTTCTCGGTCTTACATTTCAATGTAAACCGATATTTCGCTTCTAATATCTTTATTGAGTTAAGCAGTGTATTGTAGCACATCTAAAAAACTATATAAGGCAATTTAACGGTTTCTCACTTAGTGAAAACATTTCACTATGAGGCAGGCCGAGCATCAGTCCCTAGGACTATGTGATGGCCCATTTCTGAGTATAGAATACTCAATCTCTGTTGAAAATAGAGAAACCTCAAAATATTTTGGATAAACTTACCGGAGTATTTGAATAGTTATCAGACAAGAAGTCACTACTCGGAAGCTCCTACTAGCTTGTATCTTTCATCAGACCCCGAAGGTCGTCATGAACAAGCTATGTGACTTCTTTATAACCATTATCCTTTCCCGATTGAAAGGAAACTTAGTCATTGAACCTTTGAGACAATATAACCAGACTGGGAGAAAGGAATCACCCTGAGCCAGTCTTCAGGTCTTGTCTTTTAGGGACTATGCACTAACTATGGAATATGAAGAAGCGTTTATCTAAATATAGAAACCAATTGCTTTTAACAGTTCTTAAGATGTGTTTTATATACATATTTCAGCAGTTCTAAGTGGTTTTGACTTTATCAAACAAAAGTCCGAGTCTTGGATTCGTACTACAAATGGTATATTCACTTTCTATACGACAAACAAATTATCGAATATAAGGTAAATCCATTCGTTCCAACGAATCTTAAACAGAAAATAATTTTTCCGCGATATCCAAGGATTGAATCCGAGATTCATTTCCTTATATCACTCCCACTATTATAGCTAAAACTAACTGCCCGTTGTTTACTCTTTTAATCGTTAAATGCATTGCTACCTTGTTCTGCCAAAGAACTTAGCTCGAGAAAATCGCCAAGGATTCATAGGTTGGTGATCCAAAATCACTGTCCTAATCCTATGATTTTCAGTTAATTAATTTTCGGTTTAGCCTTAAAGTTTACTCAGTTTAGATGACTAACACTTTTAGACATATTCTCCCATTCTTGACTTTCCGTGAATGGAAACAGTCTTGAACCAGCGGTTCGTTTGAGTAGACACTACTCTTGAACCGTGGGATGTCTATTTCGAGTGTTACTCGTCGGGACTTCTCGGATTTTCTAATATTAAAGCTCCCACTAGTTTATCGGTTCCAAATACCGTCTAACGAGCAATGCTTTATTTTTATGATTTTACGATTTTTTTTTATTAGAAAATCTTTCGTACATAGTTCCAATGTTTCCAGAAAAACAACAAATCATAGAACTCCCACTAGTTCATCGATTCCAAATATCGTCCAACTAGCGATATTTCATGACTTTCCGGTTTTTCAATTAGAGCGGTTACGTGTGTAGTCAGTTACACTTTTCTAATGTTCTAGAAAAACAACAAATCATAAAGCTCCCACTAGTTCATCGATTCCAAATATCGTCCAACTAGTAACACTTCATGATTTTCCGATTTTTCAATTAGAAAATTTCTTGTGTAATTACTACACACTCAAAATTCACTAAAAGAATTTCAAAGTCCGAAATCACCTTTGATCAAACTAAGTTTGTCTTCCGTTTGACACGAATGACACTAGTGACATACCTGTATGTCACTCTGGTTTTTTAAATAAAGGCTTAAGAGAAAATATCTCTTCCGAAAAATAATTGCATTATCGATTAAGTAGTTCAACGTCCTAGTTACTTTCCACTTTTTAACGAAGTCAATACTAGTCAATTAAAAAATTTAAGCAATTTAGTAAGGGATATAATGCTGTAAATAAAATGACATATATTAATTCAAGTTAACACTACTATATTTATTTTAGGAATTGTAAACTAAAATTAAGTCTACTCTACCATTCCAAGGTTTTAACCTCGCATCTCAGTGCCGCCTTAGGGTAGGTCAAAGAGATGACGGTTAAATCGAGACAATCTCATCAATGAATAACTTGTGAGAATCGAACATCCCACGAGAATCGAACATCCCTTTATTCATTGACTACCTTCCTTTTTTTAGCCTAGATATTATCAAGAATACCCATGATGAGTGTGACCTACTATATCGGATCTCTTAGGTACGCCCCGAGTGTGCCGTCTTAGGATAGGTCAGTGACCCGACGAGTACCCGTAAAACCTATCCTTTCGGAGACCAAGCCATGAATGTTGATAGGAGTGAACACCATCCTTAGGGACGAAATCAAAGCGCCTCGAGGCGTCACCCTTCTCTCACTTACTTGTATCTATAGTAGAGGCCGTAGGGTTGGCCGTCGCCTCCCCCGCTCCCACTCAATATTTTGGAAGTGGTGGTGGGTTAACTAACCACGTCTTTTTGATGTTAACATAAAAGTACATCAAATCAAGGATTCCGAATGGTGTCGGTAACGTAGGCAAGGCTACCCGTCCTATTCGTTGGAACATATGTGACAGTCGGACGAAGTCGGGTCAAGAGAGCCCCACTGAGATAAGAAGGAATCACCCCTCCATTCTCCGGTGTAGCTTAGTCTTGCCGGACCCCCGTGCATACATCACACTAGGAGGATTAAGTCGGTCGAGCGAAGCTCAGTTGACCACCCAACCTATAGGCGAACCGTTTTTATCCAAGATTTATTGTTCTTTTACCATCATTCAATCTCGTAGACACTACGAATCGAAAACGTGATCTCGTTTGGGCTTTAAGGCGGTTCACCGAGAACACACACCGAAAGGCTTAACGATTTCATAACCCGTCCTCGGATCTTTAATTAGTTACTAAATTAATTAATTACCACGTATTAATTAAATTTCAACTAATTACACGAGTTTGTATACATGCCTATTTTAATTACCAAAATTAAAATTCTACATGTATGCAAGGAGTGGATTTATGATATGATGCATGTCATGGCAATTCCGATTTTATGTCTATTTTATGATCAAACACATAAAAAAATAAATTGCGGAAAATTTAAACACCGAGATGGATTGTTGGTACCCCCGTATCTAATCTATCCTAGGAAAGCAGTAAATTACATAATCTATTTCTTCGAGTTTTGATCTTCGAATCTTGAACTCGAAAACTTCCGGATCTCGAAGCTTCGATCTTGACACGAACCACGAACGACGAGGAGAGGAGGCCGTAATATACCAATATATTTAAAATATATCTATATTAATAATTGGTTTTTTATTTTTATTTTTTTATTTATAAAATATGTCGGCAAAACCAATTAGGTTATAACAATAAAAAAAAATGCATGCAACACCATGCAAAAAAAATGTTGCCGTGAAAAGCTTTTTTTTTTTTTTTTTGTTACGGCAGGTCCCAAAAAAAAATTTATTTTTATTATATTGATTGACCTAATGTCAATCCCTACAACAATGTTATCAAAAAAAAAATTTGTTGCCGAGACCAAAAACAAACCAGATTACGCCGCCGGCAATTATAAAAAAACAAAAAACAATTCGGCCTCCTCCCGTTTTTACCTTCTTAATGATTTTTAACATCATGATCTTCAACACATCATCTTCGTCGTCTTGAATCCGGATCAAAAATAAAATACAAAAGTTACTACCTTTTACAATTTTCGCATGACATAAAATAAATTACACATCCTATGCTCAATTGTTACTAAACAAAGGAGCTACAATAGATCTAACGAGTAAACAGTACCAACCCCAATCCATCTCTTCAACCAAGACAATCGCAACATAAAAAATACATACATGTGCATCGGCCCCAATAAAAAAAATTGGGACAAAAAATCTACATGTTTTACCACTCCTAGATCTAATATTTTATACGTATAAATATAGATCACCTTGGCGACTGATACCACTGTTAGTAATATCATCCGCAGCGGAAGCGATTTAAGGATCTAGATCTATATAATACACGTAATAAAACAACTAGATCTATTCTACAAGGGGGTTGTAGAACATACCTCATGGATCTCAAAATCCAAGTTGGAGAACCGCAATAGAAAAGAAGATGTGAAGAGCACCACGATCTTCCGTACGTGTGATCCAAGCAACTCCCGGTGGAAGGAAATCCTCGTCTCGAATCCTTCCGATATGCTACCCGGAAAAATCTCCAAGATTTTCCCTTTATTCCCCTTGGCCGAAAATTTGCTCCTTCTCTCTAAGAGAAGTCGAAATTTATGTGTTGTTTAAGGCTTGGGAGAACTCTCTTTATATAGGAGAGTAAAACTTAGCCTCCAAGGATTAAATAATTAAGAGATAATTATTACATTAATCCTTTTCCAAATAAAAGATAAATATAATATTTATCCCAAACAAATTAAGATAAATCATATTATTATCTAATATTCCATGAATTATCATTTAACAAATAAAAGATAAATCACACATTAAATAATTATCCAAGAAAACTAATTTCCTAATAATTAAATAATATAACAAAACATGCGCCACCAACCTTAATCAAATAAGGTCCACGCACATTTCATATATTTGACCAATGAAGTCAAATGGTCAACACACTAATTCGGGCCAAGTCCACGAAAAATGCTTTTTCCGTGTATTTAATTATTTAGTCCAACTAAACAATTAATTCACATATCGTTTTAATAAAGTCCAACAAGAACTAAATTAATATTATTAGGATTCGACGTCCGAGAATAGCTATGCTATATTAGGAGGCACGTCGGGGACCATGGACTAATAATCGGCGGCTCCGATAAATCAAATAAATAATTATCTTACGAACGTAATAATTATATTCGATAAATCAATCACGGGAATATGCCACCATAATCCCGTGATCGCACTCCTCCGATTATGAGATTATATTTATCTCCTCACGAGAATAACAATAAGCGTCCATTGATATAATCATTACATATGGATTAATCCTCCATAGATCGTTCATTCTAAATCGGGAAGTTACCGTTAACCCTTTCTAGAACCTCTTATCCTTATTTACCATTAACCCCCTAGTGATCAATTAATTCATACAACTCACCGGTAGCTAATCGGTGCAATATGAACTCCATGGATCGATCGGTTTCTAGGATTAACAAATAAGGGAACTGTCTATCTACTTCCGTAAATGGAAGGAATGGATTCCGTATCCGTGATAACACGGACTACTCACTCAATCCAAGTACAATGCCAAGATGGGGTAATTCGGACCACGGACTCGGTGTAATCCTTAACCGTCAAGTCAAACTTCATACCGATTCAAGCGCGTTGACTCGTGATCACCTCGGGATTAAGATATATCCATAAATATGATCATCCATTGATTCGATAAGAATTCTCGATTACGGAATTATATCGTGAACTCTAATCAAATCGGTCCAAATACCCCTATATGATATATCTATCATATATAAATGCCCCACTAGGTTCTCTTAACCGAAAGTCCGGATAAGACAATCACACCTATTGTGTTCGGGCGCATTAATAGCACGTTAAAGGAGAGACCCGATACTCTCGATTAACTTCACTACGGGCTAATTGTATTTTAAGTACATCTTCACTAACTCAATCCTCCCGTGTATATACCATACACTGAGTTAAGTGATTACATAAACGATATACTTATGGTTTTCTGTAGTGTAAATACTATTGTCACATCGGTGAATATGAGAATAATAAATATGAATAATAATATCATTTCATTTATTAAATAAAACAATTACAAAATTGTCTTTCGGGCATCACACCTAACAAGAAGTTCTACAGAGACCATAAAGCTAAGGCTAGGACAAAAGGTCGCTCATTAAATGTACGCGAATTCTTATAGATACTTATACATGTCTTCTCTTATCAGCAAATAAAGCGTACTCGTTCTTTGGTATAAACATAAACTCTATCTTTACCTATTATCATGCACTGACTTTTTGGAATCGATGAGCAAAACACATAAATAGATATCTCTTTTCTGTTTAGGTGCAATGGCCACTTCGAAAGATCAACCTATACTTGCTGTATCAGCAATAAATCGCCAAACAGTGGATTGGTGCACTGGTGCAAGTAGTTGAGCGTCACCGAGTACAGGTTGGAACTCAAAAGAATGACAAGCCAGGAAAACGCTATAGACGCTATGTCTTTGTTGACGAGCATGTAGTGAACTCTTTCTCACTTTTATATTCCTTTTTTAAAGTTACTGTTTTATTGTTTATACCTTTCATCCCACTTCAACTAATGCATATATGTACTGTACAGGGAACAAAAGTCTCAGCCATTGTTTTCGAGAACGATATCAATTTCTTTGAACAGAGGATATTGCCTTTTAAGCGCTACAAAATTGCTAAAGCTGGTCTCATAGACGCTTACTCCTTCTTCAAAGTTAGCGATTATCCATTTACTTGGGTTCTCGAATACAGGAAATTAGTAGCCCCTCTGCACGAGGAAGTACCTCCATGCCTGCCTTTCACACACACTGTCTGCCCTTTTACGGATTTCTTCAGACACGCTGATGCTGAAAGCTTTTTTGGTACGCCTTTACAACAAACCCTAAGTTTATGTTCTCTTACGAAATATATTCTTAATTGTATTTACGTACAGATGTCAAAGCAATTGTCGTCCATGCATTCCCTCTGAAGCAAATTAAGCCAAAATCATCCCAGCGCGATTTGGTGATCATTGATGAAAGGTCATTATTATTTATATTTTTTACACATTGCTTTTGTGTTTATACATGCTATCATTGATTTAAAATTTTTAACACAAATCTGGTATGTTTCATATAGGAAAATTCCACTTATTATGACTTTATGGGACGATTTTGCGAATGAAGAAGGTCTTCAAATAGCAAATCTATTCCCAGCAATTACGATCATCACCGCACAGAATGTTAAAGCTACAACATTCCATGGAAAGTACCTTGAAGCTCATGCATGTTGCTTTATCTTAGAACCAGTACCACATATACACAATGTCCTAATGTTTCTCCTTTTACAGGTCTCTCACTGTCTACCAGGAAGTACTCTTACTTCCTAATTAATCCTCCTTTGCCTGATAGCCTTCCTCTACGAAGTTTGGTAATGACAAAGGCTTAAACTACATATACACTTAATATGCTCACTTAAAACTCTACTAATTTGTCACTTTTTGTGCTAGGTGCCATGACAACAAGGATGAAATAGACACGATGCTTTGAAAAATAAAACTTATGAAGATCCATCGTTGTTGTTTCACACTCGCCGCATCGATGTAATCACAGTCAGTGAAGCGCTATCCACGCTGCCTGTTGTAAGCACATTTACACTAATAATACAAACTCAAACCCAATATAGTTATTGTTTTCTTTTTGCATCTAAATACTGCATTATAAAGTGACATCATGTCCTTCCCAATAAAACTTACATCTTGTTTTCCGATATTCTTCAGAGAAAGACTGCTTGGGTTATTGGTAAACCCAAATTTAACCCCACGAAATATAAGTTATGGACAGCTGCTTGCGAGGCCTGCAACAGCGCAACTGACATTCCCATCGAATGGCTATTTGATTGTTCTGTTTGTGGTAGTGCAGATGGTTTCTACCTAAGGTTTGTGGGTTTGACACTTCTATTTTCCTATTTCTGCTTACTAATCTCAAAGCATGTAATATAAAACTTTAGCAAACAAAATCATACAGGAGCAGTGTACCAATACAGCTAACAGAAGGCGAAAACATGCTATCTGTCACTTTAAGATCACCAGATGTACAAATTCTGACGAATATCACGCCCCAGAATCTTAAAGACTCTGCTGAATTTGTAAGTTTCTGCCATAAATCGTACTACCGTATATTAAATTGTATTTTTTCCTAAATACTAACAAGTCATTTCCTCTTTTCCTTTTTTACTTAGGGGTTAAACGCTCAAGAAGAACTAAAAGTTGCATTGGAAAATCTCACAGTGGTGTGCTTCTTGAGAAGCAAAAAGAAAAAAAACAACGAAGCAGAGGTTAGTGAAGCTGTGCGCTATACATCCGTCAAATCATATGATGCTTCTGTGATAGGGATTGGTGACAACTTTTGTTCTCCAACTAAAGAACAAACTGTGCCACATGATGCCTCAGCTTCAAAACAGTTATTCACCCCTACTTTTGGGAATTTGGTTGAGGAAGTAGAAGCTAAAGAGGATCACGCTCAACGCTCTGCACGTACACTTTCTGCCAAAAGAAGCATTGCATTTGTCTCGCAGGCTGCTACATCTGATCACTCAACAGAAGCAACACATGAAGAACCAACTACCACTGATGCACTTATGCACTTACCTACCATTGCAAGTGATGCAGCAAGTCCCTCGAAGAAAACGAAGGATAAGCTGAAACAAAACTAGGTTGCTGCACATCAATAGACCATATAGCTGTCTTTTGGTTTGGAAAACACAAGTTACTACCTAAATTTCAATGATGTGCTTTTTGTTTTGTCTTACATCCCATTACATGTTATGCTATGTGCAATGGCCTGTAATACATTTGCAGCTATATTGGTAGTGTTGTACTTGTATGGTTCTCTAATTAATTAGGCTCCTTATTATGTAAACTTGTCAACTACTTTTGCTACTTAGTGTTACAAGACTGTAGCTCTTTTGCTTTTCAGCCAATGAATTCAATGTCGTTTGTATCTCAATGTAATATATTGTTAGATCTTGTTAAAATATCTTTTTCCCACGATACAAGCCGCATGGGCAGCCCATCGCCGTCCCTTGGACGGCTAGGATTCACTAGTATATATATATGAAAAGGAATGAAACTGAATATCAAATAGGATCTTGGTGTTGTTTCTTAGGGAGATTGAAGGTGGAAATGGTACGCGGTAGATTACTATTTTATCATCTTCTTTTGATAATCACATAGTCCAATTTATCATCTTATACTACCTCCGTTTCAAAATATAAGTCTTCATAGGTGTTTTCACACAGATTACAAAAGTGGTTGATTGTCATAAATTTGATGGTTAATGTCTAAAATGCCTACTGACTATCATTAATGTAAGTGATTGAATTGATAATAAATTAGAGATAAGATAGAGAAAAGTGTAATAAATATTGCATTGGTAATGTAAAATGACTTATATTGTGGGACAAAACTAAAAATGTAAGATGACTTATATTTTGAGACGGAGGTAGTAAGTAATTACTTGTATTCAATCTTGATTTGGTTTTGTTTTGTTATGGGGCCATTTTTGTTTATTTGTAAATTGGATGTTGATTATATATCAAAAGAAAAGAAAATAAAAAAAATTAAATGTTATGCTATATGTTACGTATATTAGTTGTTTTTCGTATATACTACCTCCGTCCCATAAAAGGTGTCCATAACGGAAAAATGAATTGTCCCATAAAAAGTGTCCATTTAAATTTCCAATACATCATTAAATACATTTTTTCCAATCATACCCCTATTTTAACATTTAATTTTCCATAATCCTTTCATATTCCAAAACAAGCATTTATGATTAGTTAAGGGTATATTTGTCTATTCATTCTTAAAATACAACACATTAATTATTTCCTTAATCTCCGTGTCCAACAAAAAGTGGACACTTTTTGTGGGACGGAGGTAGTATGTAGTATTATATTTTTGATATTCCACATACTTGTACTTAGGAATATTCTAAAGGCAGTATAAATATAGAATACTGATGTCATTTTATAGAATATAGAAAACAAGAGAGAGAAAATCAATAGAAGCTCCCTAGCTTATTTTGTCGTTGTGTTCTTACAAAACCCTAGATCCAATTTTCCTCCTTGTCTTCGATTCAGATAAGTGATTGAGATCACTTTCTTCATGACCATATCTTAATATGGTGGGTTATACAATATCAAGTGTGGGACAACTTTAACACGCCCTCAGTGTGGGCCTAGGGCACTCTTAAGGCCAACAAAGAGGCCCAACACTTGCACAATAAATGGATGGCTCCGATACCATGTAGAAAATCTAGGCCCAAACTCATATAAGAGGAGGAGTTTCATCCCCAAAACCTAGGTTGTGAGGTGAGGGAAGTCCATATCTTAATATGGTGGGTTATACAATATCAAGTGCCCAATGTGGGACAACTTTAACACTATATTACGATATCGGTTGATTTTTGAAATTTTTGGGAAGAAAACGAATATTTGTCCGTGGATTTTTGAAAACTCTGGGAAGAAAACGAAAATAATATATGTGGATTTTTGAAAATTCTTGACAGAAAAAAGAAAAAGAAAAAGAAAAAGAAAAAACGGTTAAACATGATGTGATGTGGGAAGAGCGGCTCTCGCAATATAGCCTAGACGATTAATTGGCAATGAGCAACTAGACAATCATTTGGCTGCAAACTAGCAAGGCAATTTGACTGCACTAGATAGGCGATTAAGTGGCTACTAGACAATCATTTGGTTGTGATTAGCTGACAACTATTTCCACCTCAATTAATCGTAGCAACTAGACAATCACTTGGCTGCGATTATATGGCAACTATTACCACCTCAATTAAGTGAGGTAGATGGCTTTGTCAATTAGACAATCACTTGGCTGCATTAGATATGCGATTAACTGGAAACCAAACAATCACTTTCCACTGACTACACCAGATAGACGATTAACTGGCAACTAGAAAATCACTTTCCACTCACTTGGCTGCACTAGACATGCGATTAACTGCTAGAAATTCACTTTTCACACTTGGCTGCACTAGATATGCGATTAACTGGCAACTAGACAATCACTTTCCACTGACTACATTAGATAGACGATTACTGGCAACTAGAAAATCATTTTCTACCTCAATGAAGTGAAGTGGATGGCTTTGGGAACTAAACAATCAATTGACTGCACTAGATAGGCGATTAATTGCCAACTTGACAATTACTTTTCACATGTGAGGTAGATGGCTTTCAGTTCCAAAATTTCAATGTCTGAAGTGGGGTAGATGGCTTTAAGTTCCGAAAATTCAATGTCAATGCCAGATAGGCGATTAACTACAACTAGACAATCACCTTCCACCTCAATGGAAAAGGAGCTAAAGAGCGAGGCAACAGCTTTAGAAAGGCCAAATAGCGAGGTAACAACTTCAGAAAGAGCGAGGTAGATGGCTTTAAGTTTAAAAAATTCAATGTCAATGTCAATGTCAGGGTCGAAGTGAAAAGAGAAAATTGCAATAGTTGAGCCAGAGTAATCCCCAAATTTGAAATTAAAAACCAGTGAATTAAAAATCAGTATATTCAATATATTTATTTCTATAGATTTACTGTTAATTTAGTGGGCCAAAGCCCAATTGAGATAATTTGCCAATTTGATATTCCCACATCGGCAATGTTGCTGTAGTTAGCCGCCTTAGGTTAGTATAAATAAAAGGTTAGCCTATTGATTTATGGTGTTCCAAGGTATCATTGAGATGTACCAAAATCGAGATAAATTTTAAATTGTCTTATCTATTTTTGCTATTGTTTTTAGGTATCAGGAGAGTTGTATCTTTTATAATCTTTCTCCATAGTAATATTTTTTCTTTCGCCCGTGGACTACTCAGTACATTTCCGGAAACCACGTAAATTTGGTGTATTGTCTTTTTCCTTCCACTTTATATATTTTGTGTTACCGTCGTTAAGGGCTATCGCTCGTTTGTTTTTCCTAACAAATTGGTTTCGGAGCCGAGGTTATTTCGAGCCGAGGTTATTTTCAAGGTGTTATCGAGCCGTGGTTTTTCGAGCCAAGGATTTTCCGAGGTGGTTTTCTGAGCTTTCGTTAATTTGCCATCATGACGGTAAGTAAGTATTATTTTGATAAGTTCGACAGAAACGTCAATTTCGGGATGTGGCAGTTGAAGATGGAGGCTATGTTGATTCATGAGGGCTTCGATATTGCGCTGCTTGGGAAGGAGAAAAAACCAGAGAAAATGTCAGATGAGGAGTTTGATGATCTCGATAAGAAGGCCAGGTCAGGTATCATCTTGTGTCTTTCTGATGAGGTTTTAAGAGAGGTAGCCACTGAGGTTACTGCTAAGGATTTGCGGGAAAAATTAAAATCCTTATATTTGAAAAAACCCGTTGAGAATATGCTTTATTTAAAGCAGAGTTTGTATATGTTTCGTATGTCTGTAGGGTCATATATATTATCGCACTTAGATAAATTTGATTCACTGCTTATGGATTTGAGTAATATAGATGCTAAGATTGATGATGAGGATCATGCCTTGTTGTTATTGTGTTCGCTTGCTCTCGTTGTCATGAAACCTTGGAGGTCTGGTGGTTTGTGTGTATTGCAAGGATCCACAGTTATTGGCAATTCTGCAATCCTTATGTCATCGTGTTCAGAGTTAAATATTACGAAGCGTCGTCCATTTGTTAAGTTCAAGCAGTGCCTGCACTTAGTTGACACCGTCTAAAGACTTTTAAAGTTTGTAGAGAAAGAGTAGTATTGCTATTTTTTTATGTGGTCTTTGTCCCGACAATATGTTAGTTTAGTGGGCCAAAGCCCAATTGAGATAATTTGCCAATATGATATTCCCACATTGGCAATGTTGCTGTAGTTAGCCGCCTTAGGTTAGTATAAATAATAGGTTAGCCTATTGATTTATGGTGTACCAAGATACCACTGAAATGTATCAAAATCGAGATAAACTCTCAATTGCCTTAGCTATTTTAGCTATTGTTTTTAGACTTCATGAGAGTTGTATCTTCTGTAATCCTCCTCCATAGAAATATTTTCTCTTTCGCCCGTGGACTGGTCGGCACATTGCCGGAAACCACGTAAATTTGATGTTCTATCTTTTCCTTCCACTTTATATATTTTGTGTTACTATCGTTAAGGGCTATCGCTCGGTTTATTTTTCCTAACAATTACTATACGTTGTCACTGAAATATGTAGAATTGTTGTTTGAGGGGAGAGACAACAAGGCTAAGAATAAAATAAATGATTTAGGTCGACGTTCCAAAGTTATATTCTCACTATTTGCTATATATCCTATATTCGTTCAAGACAATATAAATAAGGACGTTAGGCATATGTGGTGCTCAGTCAAACATTTTGAATCTTATCAATTGTCGTTTTCTTCAACAAAATCTACCAAAAAAATGTCTCTTAACATTCAACTCCTAATGTTAACATGCAACTCCTAAAGTACATATCAATCGTTCTGGCTTTCTTTGATTTGAGATTTCTTTAGCAACAATACACCCCAACCAGATCTACAGGGAAGAGCACTCTTCATATCTATGCAATGCCGGTCGTGAACACACTTTAAATCTCTCGCTTTTTTTGCCTGAAAATCAGGTGCTGTGGTGTTTATTTTTTATTTTTAGATCAGCTCTCTTTTACCTATAAAGGGATGGATGCTTGACAAGAGCTATTGGAAGAGATTGAAGACCTATATTATCACTGTTATTTTGGATCCTGAACCTGCATCCTCTAATGCTGGCCGGATTTTGCAACTCTCTTGGACACACTTGTTATGACGGATCGATCAAGAAGTGATGGTGATTGTGAGTAAAGATAAGCAATTAACAAGTAAACAAACACAGAAACAAGAAGAAACACAGATTTAACGTGGTTTCCAGCAATGTGCCGACTACTCCACGGACAAATGAGGATATTTTATTATCACAAGAAAGTTACATCAAGTTACAATTAATACAGACATTATTTATAGCCTTGAGAATCAAACCCTAACCGACTTAACAGTCAAACTAGATAATGACTGAATACCCCAGAAGTAACTTAACCAAAACACGAAAACATGCAGCAGACGTGTTTCCCAAGTCTGCTCTGCATCAGCAGACTTGTCTTCTATAGACTTGCCATCAGCAGGTTGATCAACCTTGTTAATCCTGCCTCAGTTGAACACCAGATTTCAGCAGATGCTTCATACATTGCTGATCAGAACATGTTTCCATACCAGACATCAGTAGCATAGTTTAAGTTACCATTACAAATCTCCACCTTGACTTCAACTTCATGGAAACTGACCAGATGCACAACAATGCCAGATGCACAACCAAGTGCCAGATTTCCTCTTCGTCTTCAGATTTGAATACCTCGAACGGACCCCCAACTTCACCGAGTATTCCCGTATTCGATTAACAACTTCGGATATTTAGCAAGTCCAGACACACTGAAACTTGCCCCTTGGAACTGGTTTAATGAACATATCAGCAGGATTCACATCAGTGCTGATCTTCTCCACTACAACCCTTCTCTCATTTCTCAGAAAGTGATACATAACATCAATGTGATTGGTTCTCTCATGATGAACATGATCCTTAGCCAAACATATTGCACTAAGACTGTCACAATACACCCTTGCTTGATCTTGATGCAGACTCAGATCATTGACTAGCCCTTTTAACCAAACTGCTTCCTTTGCTGCTTCTGTCAGTGCCATGTACTCTGCTTCAGTAGTAGATAAAGTCACTGTACCCTGTAAAGTTGCCTTCCAACTTACCACGAACCACCACCCAAGGTAAACACATACCCAGTCATAGATCTCATGCCGTCCACATCAGCAGCATAATCAGAATCACAATACCCTGTGACAAACATTGAGTACCACCTCCATAATTGAGTCCAATATCTAATGTACCCCTAAGGTACCTAAATATCATTTTTACTACTTTCCAGTGTTCCTTTTCAGGTTGAGCCATAAACCTACTGACAACACTGCCTGCCTGATCCAAATCAGACCTAGTACAGACCATGACATACATTAAACTGCTCACTGCACTAGCATATGGAACTCTTGACATGTATTCTTCCTCTTCAGCTGACTGTGGAGCAAACACAGCAGACAAATGCAGATTGGGTGCCATTGGAGTATGTATAGGTTTGGCTGCTGACATACCAAACTTGGATAATACCTTTTCAATATACCCCTGCTAAGACGAACAACTTTCGCTGCTTCGTATCTCTATAGATCTCCATCCCAAAATTTTCTTTACATTCCCCAAATCCTTCATCTCAAATTCAACCTTGAGAAAATTCTTCAGGTCTTGAATATCAGACATGTTTGCAAAGAACCTATCGCTATCATCCACATACAACACAAGACAGATGATTGAACCATCCTTCAACTTGTTGTGATAAACACAACAATCATATGGACTCCTGGTATAACCCTGCTGAATCATATAACTGTCAAACTTCTTATACCACTGCCTTGGGGCCTACTTAAGTCCATACAAGGACTTCTTCAACTTGCAAACATATCCTTCCTTGCCAGGAACTTGGAAGCCCTCTAGCTGAGTCATATAAATTTTCTTATTTACATCTCCATGTAGAAAGGATATCTTCACATCCAATTGCTCAAGTTCAAGATTTTGATGTGCCACTATAGCTAACAACACCCTGATGGAAGTATGTCTGACCACTGGAGAAAATATCTCTTCATAGTCTACCCCATCTTTCTGACAGAACCCTCTAACAACCAAACGTGCCTTATATCTGATATCCTCAGCAGATGTGATTCCTTCTTTTTTCTTGAATATCCATTTGCGGCTGACCACCTTTCTATCCTGTGGTTGTTTGGCCAAATTCCAAGTCTCATTCTTCTGAAGTGAATCCATTTCTTCTCCCATGGCACCAAGCCATTAGGATGCCTCAGAACATGTCACAGCTTCCCTATAAGTGTTAGGTTCAAAACATCCACGTCTTCAGCTACCTGTAGTGCATATCCAACCATATCCTCCTCAAACCCATATCTTCTTGGAGGTCTGATATTGGTCCTCCTAGCTCTGCTGAGAGCTATACCCTGCTGACCAACATCAACTGTTTGAGTATCTGCCGACCCTTGTTCAGCAGACTGGTTTGGATCCAGTTCTTGATCTATTGAGTGCTGACTATCCCCCGCCGAGTCTTTTAATCCAAATGGCTCGCTTGATGATCCACCCGTTTGTCAACTTTCTCAGTCTTAGATCTAATTTCAGATTCAGATGTGGCTCTCACTGATGAGTTGAGCATAAATGTTTCATCAAAGACTACACTCATGCTGAGTATAACCCTATTTTCAACTGATGACCAGATTCTGTACCCCATATCTCCATCTCCATATCCAACAAATACTCCCTTCTTGGCTCTAGGCTCCAGTTTACCTTCACTGACATGATAGCAGACCGTGCTCCCAAAAACCCTTAGACCTGAGTAGTCTGATGACTTTCCTGACCAAACATCAAGTGGTGTTTTGAGCTTGATCCCAGTGTGAGGCCTCCTATTGATTAAGTATCATGCTGTGTTAACAGCCTCTGCCCAAAATATTCTTGCCAGACCAGAATTAGAGAGCATGCACCTTTCCCTCTCCAGAAGAGTTTGAATTATTCTTTCTGCAACACCATTCTGTTGTGGAGTATCTCTTACAGTATGATGCCTAGCAATGCTTTCATTCTTGCAGAATTCATCAAACTCAGACCAACAAATTCCAGACTATTATCAGTTCTAAGTCTCTTGATCTTTTTCCATGTCTGATTCTCAACCAAAGCCTTACACTGCTTGAAGTCCTTGAATGCTTCACTCTTGTGCTTCATGATGACTACCCAAACCATCCTTGAATAATCATCTATAAAGGACACAAAATACATGTGACCACCCAATGAATCCACTCTTGAAGGTCCCCAACAATCAGAATGGACATAATCAAGTGTCCCTTTTGTGATGTGAATTGCTTTTGGGAACTTGCTCCTATGTAGCTTCCCAAACACACAGTGTTCACAAAATTCCAGCTCCTTGACATTATGTCCCCCAAGTAGATCAGACTTAGACAGTATTTTCATCCCCTCTTTCACCCATATGACCCAATCTCATATGCCACAGCTTGGTCAGCTATGACTGGTGAACCTCTGATGATGAAACAACAGCAGAACCTGATACAGTAGGCCCTTGTAGTATGTACAATGTCCCCTGCCTGATACCCTTCAGAATCACACTTGAACCCTTATAGACATTCACCACTCCACCTCCACCCATGAACTTGAACCCTTTGCTGTCAAGTAAATTAAGTGATATCAAATTCTTGGTCATCTGTGGAACACGCCTAACCTCATTCAGTGTGCAGAATTTACCATCATGTGTCCTCGATTGAACAGATCCAATCCCAACTATTTTGCAGACCATGCTATTAGCCATTCCAATATGGCCTCCATCCACCTGCTGATAAGTTGAAAACCACTCCCTGTTTGGACACATATGATAAGATGCACAAGTGCCAGAATCCACACATCTCTGTGCCCTGCTAACTCTGAAACCGCTAAGGCCAGATCTTCTTCAGAGTTGGTGTCTTGTTCTGCCAAAGCAACTGTACCCTGTTGCTTGTTCCTTTTTGGATATTTATTTTTCCAATGTCTCTGCTCCTTGCAGTAGTTACAGACATCCTTAGCTTTAGGTCCCTTGGAATTTCTCTTGAATTTCTTCTTCCCATAATTTCCTGGCCCCCTGCTGATTCCACTGGCCACCAATCCAGCAGACTGATTGTCTGTCCTAGAACCGGATGCCTTATGGCATAGATCTCGAGCATGGAGTGATGATCTCACATCCTCCAATGACACATAGTCCTTTCTAACAATAAAGGACTGCACAAAGTTCTCATATGATGCAGGCAATGACACAAGTAGGATCAATGCTGCATCCTCATCTTCAATCTTCACATCAATATTCCTTAGGTCAAGCAATATTGTGTTCAGCTGGTCTAGATGATCCCTCAGCTGAGTACCCTCATGCATCCTTAAACTGAACATGCGCTGTTTCAACAACGACTCGTTGGTTAGAGACTTTGTCATGTACAGACTCTCAAGCTTGGACCACGCCTTTCTCTCGCCGTGTCCTCTTTAAGCAACCTCTGTGATAATATCATCTGTCAAGCACAACATAATTGTTGAGTGTGCGTTCTCCTCCAGACTGGCTCTCTCAGTAGTGCTTCCTTCTGTTGATTTAGATAAAGGACCCCATAATCCCTGTTGCTTCAACAAAGCACGCATCTTGATCTGCGATAGACTAAAATTGTTTCTTCCTGTAAACTTGTCTATCTTGACATTTAGAGCATACATCTTTCTCACCAGAAAAGATTGTGTAGATCCCAAATCCTAGCATCATTTATGACCTTGGTGCCATTCTACCTTGCTTAAAACAGATACACAGATTTCTTGATGATCCTAGACGTTCTGATACCAGTTTGTTATGACGGATCGATCAAGAAGTGATGGTGATTGTGAGTAAAGATAAGCAATTAACAAGTAAACAAACACAGAAACAAGAGGAACACAGATTTAACGTGGTTTTTGGAAATGTGCCGACTACTCCACGGAAAAACGAGGATATTTTATTTTCATGAGAAAGTTACATCAAGTTACAATTAATACATACGGTATTTATAGCCTTGGGAATCAAACCCTAATCCGACTTAACAAATAAACCGATAATGACCGAAATACCCCGAAGTAACTTAACCAAAACACGAAAACATGCGCAGACGTGTTCCCAAAGTCCGTTGTGCATCGCGTAGACTTGTCTTCGCAGACTTACCATCGCGGGTTGATCAACCCCGCCGATCCCGCCTCGCCCGAACACCGCATTTCGCAGATGCTTCATACATAGATGATCGTAACATATTTCCATACCGCACTGTGTCGTTAAACCACCAAAAATAAACACCTCCAACCTTTACAACTAGTATAGTAGAAGCGAGATCGATTCCATAGGGAACGATGATTATTTCTTTCAGAACAAGAATATAGAAATCCAATTTGTGTTGAATTAACTAAAAGTACAATAATTGAAATAACAATTCTAATACTCGAGAAAGTGTGATATCAAGTAGTGATGAAAATCAATAATAGGAAGGCCCCAGCTGAAGTTGATTATTTCCACCTCGGTTTCCTCGACTGATAATTGACGCAAAAATATTCAGTAATCTATTAAAAAACCAGTTATAGTTACTGACACGCGCAAAGTAACTAGCCTTTTCTAAATTCGACAATTAAGACACGATCGTTAATTATACTCTAACCTAAATACACTCCTAGACACAGGCATAAGAGTTTGGTGTTCCGGCAACATTAATATTTAAGAAACCCGATTCTGAATATTAACACACACACACATGTTAATTTTAATCCAGATTATTCACTTTCGTGGTAGCGGATTAACCAGCTGCGAACAAGTACAATCATACCACTCGTCACTTTATTAAAACTAATAAGAAATTACGGACTTATCGTTTCAATTGACAATCAATTAATTAGTTTTATCAATTACACTGCATAAATAATTAACCCAACTAATAATCGTTAAGAAATTATAGCAGAAGATGAACAAATACTAATAAATCAATAAGGAAGAAACACAATTTGATCTCACAAATAATTACATCGAGGTTTCAATAATTCTTCAACTGGAATAAAATAAGTTAGAAACTAACCATTATTGTAGAATTAACAAAATAATTCATTTGTTTTCTCGCACGAATAAGTGTAAAGAAATAAGTTGCAGCCGTTGTTCCACTTGCTCCTTACCCTAGGTCCTAATGAATGATCATACCATTTCCCGACTCTTCTTTTAACACTCCAAACTTATCACAAGTGGCATCTCGTTCTTCCTTATGGTCAAAACTTCACTCCCCAACAACTCTTTTCGATCCATTCCAAAGCACCAACATCCTCCAAGTCATTATCGTCGTCAATCCTGCAAAACAACACCAAACATTCCGGAAAAACGCATATCTCCCTAGAAATGACTTCGGAAGAGCGATAAAATATCAATCAAATATGTTCCTATCAAATCCCCCACACTTAAAGGATGCTAGTACCAGAGCATCTCACTATTCTCACCTAAGCCATGAAATGTAAATGCAAAATACAAAATGAAAAATGAAAAATGAAAAATGAAAAATGAATGACGAATGATCCTAACATGTATGTAAGTACCAAGAATGTTCAAACCCGTGACACAAGTCCAACCTTGTCAACCATCTCATATGTCATAATTCAAACAAAGGGCAATCAAACAATATACTCCACACACTAGTGTTCATACAACTCACATTACCACATTGATTCACAAATTTTCAAGTGGCAGAATCAACAAACCTCAACATGTCCTCCCGGGTAATCACTCAATCAAATAAATGCACATGGACAATTCACACACTCTCAAAATCAACACACACCCAAGCATTACCATAGGTTTGCATATCAATCAAATCTCCACCACTAGGCATTCAGATCCAGTGTGCAAATCATGAGGTCTTTCACAGGGTTGTAACAGGGCTAGAGACAGAAAATAAGGTAGGGAAAAGAGTATAATATGGGCTACATTGTCAAGGAGAGAGCATGAATAACCACATCAATAACCACACAAATCACCAAAAATGATCCCAACCGAACGCACAACATGGCTGATGTATGATAAAAATATAACAATATTATATGACTTCTTATATCATATTTACGATAATATCGTATAAATTCTATAAAAATATATCTAAAAACTCATAAAAATCTAAATCGTTATAAATAGATATTATCGTTATAATTTTAGTAAAACTTATAGTTTTTGTGGTCAGAATTATTGTGGCTCGTGTTTTTGACTATTTCAGGGTACGTATGATGAAAAACTGAAGAATTATGATCGAAACAGTAGAAAACCGAAGACGGATATTTTTCAAAGTCCGGCCCGAACCAAAGAAGACTGGCCCGAGCCGGAATCTCCCTGCCAACAGCACATGGGCTCTGACACCAAAGAATATACACTGTAGCACCGACCCGCGCCGGTACTGACCCGGCCCGCGCCGGCCTACTGCTCTGGCCTATAAATACATCTCAATTGCAGGATGTTTAGAGTGTACCAATATATATATATCACTTCTATATATATATATATATATATATATATATATATATTATCTTAATCTAGTTTCTAGTTATGTAAATACCGTAAAAGGCATTCTGCCGAAATAATAATGTAGTATAAGTCTCGTGTAATACTTAGAAGGATTATCAAGGCTCGTTGTTGCTAAAGGAGTTGTTATTTCCGGAGAATACGGCTCTGACGCTACAATTGTAATCTGGTAACTTTTTAATGTATTTATGTTTGTTTATTTATATTAGTATCTATATATTAGTTATAATGATATTAGGCTAACTCTATATCTAGCCAAGATATGAAATTGAATTAGTTTTATCTTTTTAGGGAAATAGATGATGACTATGTTAAAATTGAATTAAAATCGATTATAATGAATCTCTTTCTATTTGCGCTTAATGAAAAGTTAAAATTGAATTAGCTACTCAATTTAACAAGAATCGTAACCTAATGATGAACTGACCAGAGAAGTTAGGATACGCGATCATGAATAGAAAGACCGGAGGGTAAAAATGGCCGCCTGACAAACGGAATCCTATTTCCTACCCGGGGGCAGATTTGTCCTAGAAAAACAAATCTTACTGAAAATTGGACTCAAGATATTATCACGTTAAAATCATCTGTTTAATTGAGCAATACTCAAAATACCGGCCGTATGATAAAACGGAGTTCCCGAGCTTGAGGATGACATTGGACAGAGGATTTTTGACGTATGAAAATTTCATACGCTCGTGTGAGGAGGAGTTGTCTAGCTTAGGAGTACACCGGTTTATATATAATTGATTAACCTTAAAATAAGGAAAGATCAAGCACATCTATTTCTACTAAAAAGAGATACTGATTCAGTGACATATTCTTGGCTAGTTTCTAATAATATTACTAGTATTTATATCCTATATATTGTATTGGTACTTATATATATTTATATCTTTATATATCTGTTTTAGTTTTATGTATTTATTTACTGTTTTACGGTTACTAAAAAGGAAAAGGAAAAACTGCAACTTAGATTGAGTTAATAACAGCTTCTTGGTGTTTAACCACACTCTGAATTACATTTTGTTCCCTGAGGATTCGACACCTGACTCACCATATTACGCTACAATTTGACCCGGTACACTGCCGGTTAAGGATTATAATAGCACTAGTAAAGGTCCTGTCAGCTTTCCGCCGTTGCCGGGTAACGACGCTAATCCATTGTGTCTATGGTTACTACTTGTATTAGCTCAAAATTCTCGAGGATAAGTCAACACTCTTCTTATCACATTTCTTTTTTTATTT
This sequence comes from Gentiana straminea, assembly GCA_036785695.1. NCBI lineage: Eukaryota > Viridiplantae > Streptophyta > Magnoliopsida > Gentianales > Gentianaceae > Gentiana > Gentiana straminea. Next base: position 1,882,825 of record JAVUPR010000099.1, on the reverse strand, counting down.
TTCGTTGGTACTTACCTTATAAGTAAGTTACCAATATTTACTACTATCAATTTCGTGTTATTTTCTATTTTCGATAGTTGATGACCAGAAGCGGTAAGGCCCCGCTCACTCCTTATAAGCCTGACATAAACACTTACGAAAGGCAGTTAAGAGTAGAGAGTAAACGAGGTCATACTAGTCAGGGAAATCCTGACGAATCATCATCAAATCGAGAAACGAGAATGGCCGAAACTAGTGATGAAACACCTGAACAAGGGATTGTTCATGCCCACGGACATAGACAAAACCTTAATCAGAATCTACCAATACCAAATGATCAAAATAGAAATAATCAGAATTGGAACCAAATTAATCGTAATAATCTTAACATACCAAACTCGAGACCTATCTGTGATCAAACCGTAAGGAGAAATCAGACTAATAATCCTATTATTTTACCTAATGAAGGAGAGAACAATTTCGAAATTAAATCTCATCTTTTTGGTTTAATTGACACAAGAGCCCAATTTCTAGGAGAAGATGATGAAGATCCGCATCATCATCTCTATCTTTTCGAAGAATTGTGTAATACAGCCAAAAGTCAGGGTGCTCATCGTGAATTAACAAGGATGTCTATGTTTCCTTTTTCTTTAAAAGTAAGAGCACGAGATTGGTTTATGTCCCTCCCACATCATTCATTGACTAGTTGGGAGGAGATTCAAACCGAGTTCCTAAAGCAGTATTTTACTCCTGGTAGAAACTTGGAATTAAAGGTCGAGATTGCTAACTTTAGACAAGGATTTGAAGAAACGCTCGGGAATGCTTGGGAAAGATTTAAGAAGCTATTAAGAGCTTGTCCCGATCATGGTTATTCCTTAGATATGCAAATCCAACTTTTCTGTCGTAAACTAAGGAAAGACTCACGTGCAGATGTAGATCATGCATGTGGTGGTTCTTTAATGATGAGTGAAACCCAAGTAGTTTACGATGCTATTGAAAAGATTTCCAAAAATAATCGAATGTGGGAAACCGGTTTTAGCACCGTAAAAGTAGCCTTTGCGGGAGAATGTTCATCGAATACGGAAGTTCTAGCACACTTGGAGAATTTGAGTAGGAAATTTGACGGCCTACAAGCCAAGAAGAATAACTCGAAACTATCATAACAAATGAATACTCGAATCATGATAATGTGTCGTTAGGAATAGAAGAACCGAAGTTAAAGGCTATTCGAGGGAAGAGGTAAGTTTTCTTCAACAAAGATAGGAATTTGAACAAATACAGATTCAAACTCTTTTAATGCTATTAAAAGAGATCACCCTACTTTTCGTTGGTCCGAAAACCCTAGTAAGCAAGGACAACCACCGTATCCAATTCAAGATAAGAATTCGTATAGTAATCCCGTTTATCAAGGAGATGCCGCAAATCAAAATCTACAATCATTACCTAGATCGTATCCACAACAAACTACTCAAAGCATACCAAATCACCCAAAGTTCAACTCAACCTGAAGGAATTGATAAATGGGAGAAACTAATGGAAAATATGATGGGTGTAGTGTCTACTCAAGCTCAAAATATGGAAACAATGATAACTTCTATAGGTATAGTCACTAAGGATATGAGTACGTTGAAAACATCCATGAGTGGACATGATACCAGAATGAGAACTATAGAAGCATCAATTCGAAATATGGAAGATCACTTAAGTAGAGAAGGAGAACGTAAAAACAGTAGACCTCCAGGAGGATTACCAAGTAATACTGAAAGAAACCCGAGGGAGGTGAACGCTGTTGTTACCAGAAGTAGAAAACTCTGTGGGAATACTGAAGCAGAAAATTCAAGAAATAATGAAGTAGAAAATGATTTAAATGGTAACTTTATAAAGGAAAAGAATGAAATTGAATTTACTGATGAGGAAGAAGAAATTATTGAAGATTTCTTAAGACAAAATAGCAATGTTGAACCTGAAAGTAAGAATGAGGAATGGGTTAAAGTCCCTAGGATTCTAAAAGATCTAATGGATAAAGACCTAAGAACCTTATTTAAGGAACATGTTAAAGAAAACAACACTGAAGAAAAGAAGGAAGATTTGCCAATAACCGAAAAAGGAAAAATTGATACAGAAGATGTTTCAAAGAAAAGATCGTATGATAATGAAACATGGCAACCAAGTAACGCTCAAAGATTTAAGGAAAAAGGAAAAGAGAAAATAACTTCGTAACCAAAGGTTATAGATTTGGAATCTTTACCTTACCCACCTAAAGATCAAATTAAAAAGATAAAAAACCGATAAGAAGTATGCTCGTTTCCTTGACACTTTTCGTCATCTTCATGTTAATATCCCCGTTATCGAAGCTCTAGTTTATATGCCTACCTATGGAAAGTTTCTGAAAGATATTCTATCGAACAAGAAAAAGTTAGAAGAATATGAGAATATTTGCCTTAATGAAGAATGTTCTGCAATATTACAACATAAATTACCACCTAAAATGAAAGATCCTGGTAGTTTTACAATTCCTTGTGAAATTGGAGGATTTTTGTTTAAAAGAGTGCTATGTGATCTTGGAGCAAGTATTAATCTCATGTCTTATGAGGATTATAAGAAACTGGGTATAGGAGAGCTTACAAATACTGAAATGACTCTGCAAATGGCAGATAGATCGATTAAACATCCTAAAGGAGTCATCGAGGACGTATTGGTTAAGATTGACAAATTTTACTTTCCAAGAGATTTCGTGGTTATGGAAATGGAAGAAGGATATTCAAATACCACTTATTCTAGGTCGTCCATTTCTAGCTACGGAAGAACGTTAATCGATGTTCAAAAAGGAGAACTAATACTAAGAGTTAATGAAGACGAAGTTGCTTTCAATATCTTTAAGGCTATGAATCATCCATACAAATCACCAGAATCATGTTCTTTAATAGATAAATTATCTACTATTTGTGATGTCAAATTACAAGATTATGAAGATATACTAGAAGAATGTTTGGCATTATCTATCTATAAAGAAGATGAAAATGATACTGAAATGAGAGAAGTAATCCTTTATCTTAATAAGGGACTGTTTTCTAAGCATCCATGGCATAAGTATTTGGAATTAGAAATAGAAGCACCAGCTCTAAAACCTTCAAGAGAAGATCCACCAGAATCTGAATTGAAAACACTTCCTTTAAATCTTAAGTATGCTTTTCTGGAAAACAATAATCTACTTCCGATTATTATTTCATCAACCTTAACAATTGAACAAGAAGATCAATTACTAAGAATGTTAAGAAATCAGAAGAAAGCATTTGGATGGACAAGGCGTATATTCAAGGAATTAGCCCTGAGATATGCGTTCATAAAATTATTCTAAATGAGGGAGCTAAACCTTGTATTCAGCCACAACGCCGCCTCAACCCAAATTTACAAACTATTGTTAAGAAAGAGGTTATTAAACTATTAGAAATGGGGATAATCTTTCCTATATCTGATAGTGAATGGGTAAGTCCAACTCAAGTGGTACCAAAGAAAGGAGGTTTCACGGTAAAGGAAAATGATAAAAATGAATGGATTCCGACAAGGGAAATTACAGGATATCGAATGTGTATTGATTTTCGGAAACTGAATGATCATACTAAGAAAGATCATCATCCACTTCCATTCATAGTGCAAATGTTGGAACGCTTAAGTGGACATAAGTATTACTGTTTCGTAGATGGTTATTCAGGATATTTACAAATATTCATTGCAGCAGGAGATAGTGAAAACACCACTTTCACTTGTCCCTATGGAACTTTTGCTTATAAACGAATGCCCTTTGGCTTATGTAGTGCACCAGCTACATTTCAGAGATGTATGATGGCTATATTTTCTGACATGGTCGAGAAGTTTTTAGAAATTTTTATGGACGACTTTAGTGTATACGGAGATTCCTTCGATGAATGTTTATCGCACTTAGAATGAGTGTTACAACGCTGTGAAGATACCAACTTAGTGCTAAACTGGGAAAATGTCACTTAATGGTATCAGAAGGAATTGTTCTAGGTCATAGAATCTCTGAAATAGGTATTGAAGTGGACAAAGCTAAAGTCGAAGTAATTGAAAAATTACCTCCCCCGTGAATCTAAGAACTCTAAGAGGATTTCTTGGACATGCTGGATTTTATAGAAGATTTATTGCAGACTTTTCGAAGATAGCAAAACCTTTAAGCCATTTGCTTGAAAAGGAAGTACCATTTAATTTTGATGATAAATGTATGGAAGCATTTAAGACCCTAAAAGCGAAGTTGACTACTGCACCAGTTCTGGTATCACCAGACTGGGATTTACCGTTTGAAATTATGTGTGATGCAAGTGATTTAGCTGTAGGAGCTGTGTTAGGTCAAAGATATAACAAAGTACTCAAAGCAATCTATTATGCATCTCATACGTTAAATGCAGCTCAACTAAATTACGCAACTACATAAAAAGAACTCGTTGGCTGTAATTTTTGCCTTAGATAAGTTTAGATCATATATTGTTGGTTCTAAGGTTATAATTTATACAGACCATTCAACTCTGAAATACCTTTTAACTAAGAAAGATGCTAAACCTCGTCTTCTTAGATGGATTCTGTTACTTCAAGAATTTGATGTTGAAATTAAGGATAAAAAAGGAAGTGAAAATGTAGTGGCAGATCATCTAAGTAGAATGGAGAAAGATAAGGGAATAGGAAATGAAATACGAGATTCCTTTCCAGATGAACAACTTTTTAGAATCGATACTCCCTCAACCATGCAATTATTAAAAAATAGAAAACCATCAAAGGAAAATTCACCATGGTTTGGGAATATTGTGAATTACCTTACCTGTAATTACATTCCGTCTCACTGGACTTGGCAGCAGAAAAAGAAGTTCTTTTATGACTTAAAATTTTATTACTGGGAAGAACCAGACATTTTCCGTAAATGTTCGGATGGGATAATAAGAAAATGTGTGCCTGATAATGAGATTTTAAGTATTTTATCGTTTTGCCATGATCGTGAGGCAGGAGGTCATCATGGAGGATGGAAAACTGCTTTCAAAGTTTTACAATGTGGTTTTTATTGGCCTACACTATATAAAGATGCATACAAATATGCAAAATCTTGTGAATCATGTCAAAAATGGGGAAACATATCTAAAAAACATGAAATGCCTATGCAACCGATCTTAGAATGTGAGTTATTTGATATATGGGGCATAGATTTCATGGGACCTTTCCCTATATCTTTTGGAAAAAGATTTATTTTAGTAATGGTTGATTATGTTTCGAAATGGGTAGAAGTCAAGCTCTTCCCACTAATGATACCAAGGTTGTGCTAAGGTTCCTTAAAAAGAATATATTTACAAGATATGGCATTCCAAGGGCTATCATTAAGTGATAGAGGATCACACTTTTGTAACCGACCATTTACTAAGATAATTGAGAATTATGGTGTAACTCATAAACTTGGAACACCCTATCATCCGCAAACTAAGGACAGTGCAGAGGTGTCAAATAGAGAAATCAAAAGGATCGTGGAGAAAACAAAGGACTCAAATCGTAAAAATTGGGCCGAAAGACTAGATGATGCATTATGGGCATACGTAATGTACCTTTAAAACACCAATTGGTTGTTCCCCTTATAAATTAGTTTTTGGTAAATCTTGTCATCTCCCGCTTGAATTAGAACACCGAGCTTTCGGGCTATTAAATTTCTAAACTTTGATCCAAAAGCTGTCGGTGATCATAGATTACTTCAGTTAAATGAACTAGAAGAATTTCGCCTCGATGCTTATGAAAATGCTCGAATCTACAAGGAACGTACGAAAGCTTTCCATGTCAAGAAAATCTATCGTCGTGAGTTCCATGTAGGTGATCGAGTACTCTTATACAATTCACGTTTAAAGTTATTTCCAGGTAAACTTAAATCAAGATGGACAGGTCCATATGACATAACTAAAGTCTATAAGTCTGGAGCTGTAGAACTAACTGATGGAAAAACAACTTTCATAGCCAATGGTCACAGGGTAAAGCTTTTTGTGGAAACTGAAGGGGTACCGAAAATAGAAGAAATATTATTGCTTTACGACCCTCCAACAGATTAAGGAAGCAGGAATTCTAAACTCACCGATTACGGGTACTATCTTTTTAATTCACTTTTTAATATGCAATTTAATTTGTTTCGTCTTTTACCGGATAGACGTTAAAGAAATGGAATGCCTTTTATAGATAGAATAGAAGTTTTTATTTTACTTTTAAAATTAGGTTTAGATAAAGATGTTGCCTTTAGAATAGAAGCCTTAGTTTTTAATTTAAATAAGGAGCTGATAAGAGAAATCAGAGAAAGAGATCTTTGTAATGGAAAATCGAGAAGTGCTATAAAGAGAAGGGCAAGATTTCTAATGAGATGTAGAATCTGTGGAAAAAGTGAACATAATGGAAAATGTGGAGACAGCACAACCAAATCCCAGGATGAATGGTTGAAGGTAATTAAGATGGGAACGACTAGGTGGTTATCCGAAAATCTCGATGGACAACAACGAGAGAATTCAAACGCATCATTTCTAGGAATTAGGTTGATGGACCGTTATTATAGAAATCTTGAAGATTTAAGAATGGTAGGAGTAGAATTAGATTAAGTTATGTTTTTTAAAATATATATATATATATATATATATATATATATATATATATATATATATATATATATATATTTTCAAAGATTTCATAAAATTTTTATGATAAACTTATTTTTATATCATATATATGATTTATATGATATAATTAAGGATTATCATACCAAAAATATTTTTTTAAGCTTTTATAAAAAATTGTAATAATTTATTTTATCATGAAATAATCTTATGATTTTTATAAAAAATTTCTATGATATAATTTAAATTATTACACACACACAAAAAAAAAAAAAAAAAAAAAAAGGAATCGAGTAATTACTAACGATTCGAGTCGATAAGAGTTCGGTTCGATTCGTTAGCTTTATAACCTAAAAAAATCACAATTCCATCATCTTCATCTTCTTCAATTTTTTTTTAGCAAAAGCCGCCCCACCCCTTTTCCCCTCTTCAAAAATTTCATCACTTTTCACCAATTTTTCTATCCCAAACTACTTAATTAATCATCTTCTCTTCCATTACACTACATAAAATCATCACCATGGCATAAAAGGATAGATTTTGCAAGCAAAGCTCCTCTTTTCAACACATTCCGGCGACCACCATACATTCCGGCAACTATCTACTTTTTCTAGCTTTATACGGTAACAATATACATATATATATATATATATATCAATCATTTCAATTTTTATTAAGCTTTTTAGTTTTATAAATTTTATTTTTGAATATTTTGGTCTAAGTACTTATTGGTTTTTGTTGTTTGTTGTTGATTTTTGTTGTTATTTCGTCATAACATTATCGTAGATGACCTCATCATCTAGGAAAACCTCTAAGAAAAGAAAGCCAGATAACCCTGTTGTAGTACCGGTTCATGAACCGCGGCCCTTAAACGAACTCGAAGAAGCCATTTCTTTTGAGAAAACCGCTAGTGATGAAGCTAAGAATGCCTATAATGGATATTTTAGTAAGTGCGGGGTTACTTTAGAACATGGTATTGATTTTGACTGTTTAGGAGAAGAAGTGAGAAAAATCTTTCAAGATAGGGAGTGGATGGAAATTGCAATAGAACGCACTGATAAGATAAATGTTACAATGGTAGCCGAGTTCTATTCTGTTTTGTCTACTTATGATAAGGCTACTCTTGAAGAACTGGAATATATCCCTCTTAGGACGGTTAATGTCACTTTCAATCCTGTTATGATTAATACTATGTATGGTTTACCTGAGATACTTGATGAGGATGATTATCATGCTGTTTGGAATTTAGACCAACCTGGTAGACTACTGGCTAAATCATATGAAGCTCAGGCTGCCTTTGATTCCACAGCAGTATGGAAAGATAATAGATTTCCTTATGGACGTTGTATAAGAGACATAAGGGCTATTAAGCAATTTATAGGACTTAATGTTAATCATTCGGCTCATTTATGAGCTTATGGTCGTGAAGATGTTGTTTTAGCCTGGGCTATGGTTAAGGACATTCCAATAAATCTGGGGAAACTAATCTTTTCCAAGGCATGTGATTTTGTTAAGAATAGAAATCGAGGGGGACGTTTGCCGTTCCCTAATCTTATATCTGCCTTGTGTGATCTTCTTGAAGTGCCAAATTTACCCTCAGATAGGATTATGTCACCTTATGCTCCACTTATCGGTCAAAAACTAACTGCCTTGCCTGCTGGTACAATCAATTACAATAATCCCAATCGCCAGCAGCAGCCGCCATCACCACCTACTACTAGACCACCACCAGTGTTTACTAGATCTTCTGACATGCCACTCCGCAGCCATAATAGCCGTATATCGATATGATGCAAGACATCATCCAACCACAGCTCGTACTGATGCCAACATAGCCTTAGCTGCAGAAAAGAATAGAGAGTGGCAGGAAAATTTGAGGATTGGTCAGCAAGGTCTGAGAGATTATGTCGGAAGTATGAACCCATCTTATCCTGACACATTCCCACGGTGTCAGTCTAAGCCTTTCACTATGCCTAGCTGGATTCCACCTATTCCACCTCCAGTTATTTATCAGGATTATACTCCGTCATCTCTAGGACAGGGCGGTTTGTTTACAAAGTTCAAGCAGAGATATCCATGGGTACGAGAGAGAGTCACTTCATTGCGTATGTTACAAATGGTCTCGCTTCGTTTGGATTGGAAGGTTCAAAGACAATGACGACTAGGCGTACTCAGTGCTACATTTCAAGCATCTTCTTCACAGATCCACAACAGCTCGACTTTCGCCCGACTCGCCCTCTGGGGCTGAATTTACTTCTAGATCGTTTGGATCATCGTCGTTGCGTATGATTCATCTTTTGACGATAATGTCGATTACAACCCGTATGATTGACTTTTACATTTGCCTTGATGTATGACGATATACTATGGTTTGATTTTTTGTTTTAGACTGTTTGATGCACTCTTGGGTTAGTGCACTTCGTAGTTTTACGTTTTTTTCGTTGTTTCTATTTTATTAGACTTTTTCCCCCACGTTTTAGATAAAAATGCATATCTACACACTGAAAGAACCTGATGGAACATCCTGAAGAAAATTAGATGTTTTATGACAAAGAAGCAAGTTGAGTAAGAGTAAGTTAGTTTAAGAAAGAATAAATTAACTTAGTTTCAGTTTTTCTAGTTTAAAGTAGTATTTTAGTAGTTAACTTGTACTTTCTTTTGCAATATATTTGTGTGTTGTTTTACTATGTTTTGCCTTTATGCTATATTATATAAACGCTAGTCTATATGACACGTAAAATATTTAACCGTTATAAAATTCATTTTATTTTCTAAACAAAATGTTTACTACCCATTAGACATCGGGACGATGCCAATTCTTAAGTGGGGAGTAGAGATTGGTTAGTAAATAAATTGAATTTAATATATCAAATGCTTAAACACTTAGTTTAATTATTTTTAAGAAAATAAACGAAATAATATATAATTATTATAATATGGATAGTATATTTGGATAGAATAATATTTTTTAACTAAGTAAAGTAATCTCGATATATTATTTATATCTATTTTAGATTTTTATCAAGATTTTAAGTATGCATACCTAGATAAATAGTATGAAATATTTTTTTTTTGAAATTAGACAAAAGTTACTTATAATTATAATAAAATTTTAGAATGATTTTCTTTTCAAGACAAATATGAATTTGGAATCGGATTAGGAATGATGAGATTTTTGGCATTACTTTGACTAACTATGGCCAAATAAGCCTACCCGAAGGTAATTTCCAATTTTTGTCCCCACCTCAGCTTTGTAGAGTGATCAAGACCTCACTCGAAATTAAGCCATTATGATTAACTAGATATAACCGACCCTTAACTTAAAATGGTCTACATTTCCTTGAAATCCCGCAAGTTTAGTATGTGCTTATGGAAAGCGGTGACGACATCGAAATTCAATAGTGGTATATGCTGAGATTGGAATAAATATCATTCGGAAGGCAATCTTTTATCAAATATTGTTATTCTCTAGAAAAAGAAAAAGTTGGAATAGTTAGGTGCTGATGTATTCGTTCTCACCTCATGACGCTTGAAAAATAGTCGATTCTGGGAATGAGTTCGGATATGTTTGTGTAAAAAAAAAAAGGTTATTAGAATTAAATTTTGAAAACAGTGTCAGGATGTTACTGATCAAGATATTTTTGATCAAAAGTTGAAGGTGTAAATACATACGGCTTGCTTCTATTTCTTTTGATTTTCCTTTGTTATCCTTTCGATTAGCCAAACGCCCTGAGCCTGAACGTTATAAGCCATTTTGCCAACTACTTGACTTAGTCCTTGATTCCGAAATTTCATATAAGGGCGATCACAAAGTTATTCTAAGTATTTTATTTTATATTTATTAAGTAATTCATGTAGAATTTCATTTAGATAATATTTTATAACTAATTTATTAAGTTATACACACTTTTTATCTTTTTAATAATCTTAGATAGATAAAATTAATATAATTATAATATTGACAACATACGTTACTAAGTTAGAAATTTAGTCTAAGAACTATATTATTTGCATTATAGCATTTTATATATTATCGCTTATTTTGCTCGAGGACGATCAAAAGCTAAGTGGGGAGTAGTTGATGTATGATAAAAATATAACTATATTATATGACTTCTTATATCATATTTACGATAATATCGTATAAATTCTATAAAAATATATCTAAAAACTCATAAAAATCTAAATCGTTATAAATAGATATTATCGTTATAATTTTAGTAAAACTTATAGTTTTTGTGGTCAGAATTATTGTGGCTCGTGTTTTTGACTGTTTCAGGGTACATATGATGAAAAACTGAAGAATTAAGATCGAAACAGTAGAAAACCGAAGAAGGATATTTTTCAAAGTCCGGCCCGAACCAAAGAAGACTGGCCCGAGCCGGAATCTCTCTGCAAACAGCACATGGGCTCTGACACCAAAGAATATACACTGTAGCACCGACCCGCGCCGGTACTGACCCGGCCCGCGCCGGCCTACTGCTCTGGCCTATAAATACATCTCAATTGCACGCTGTTTAGAGTGTACCAATATATATATATATCACTTCTATATATATATATATATTATCTTAATCTAGTTTCTAGTTATGTAAATACCGTAAAAGACATTCTGCCGAAATAATAATGTAGTATAAGTCTCGTGTAATACTTAGAAGGATTATCAAGGCTCGTTGTTGCTAAAGGAGTTGTTATTTCCGGAGAATACGGCTCTGACGCTACAATTGTAATCTGGTAACTTTTTAATGTATTTATGTTTGTTTATTTATATTAGTATCTATATATTAGTTATAATGATATTAGGCTAACTCTATATCTAGCCAAGATATGGAATTGAATTAGTTTTATCTTTTTAGGGAAATAGATGATGACTATGTTAAAATTGAATTAAAATCGATTATAATGAATCTCTTTCTATTTGCGCTTAATGAAAAGTTAAAATTGAATTAGCTACTCAATTTAACAAGAATCGTAACCTAATGATGAACCGACCGAGAAGTTAGGATACGCGATCATGAATAGAAAGACCGGAGGGTAAAAATGGCCGCCCGACAAACGGAATCCTATTTCCTACCCGGGGCGCATTTGTCCTCGAAAAACAAATCTTATTGAAAATTGGACTCAAGATATTATCACGTTAAAATCACCTCGTTTAATTGAGCAATACTCAAAATACCGGCCGTATGATAAAACGGAGTTCCCGAGCTTGAGGATGACATTGGACAGAGGATTTTGACGTATGACAATTTCATACGCTCGTGTGAGGAGGAGTTGTCTAGCTTAGGAGTACACCGGTTTATATATAATTGATTAACCTTAAAATAAGGAAAGATCAAGCACATCTATTTCTACTAAAAAGAGCTACCGATTCAAAGTGACATATTCTTGGCTAATTTCTAATAATATTACTAGTATTTATATCCTATATATTGTATTGGTACCTATATATATTTATATCTTTATATATCTCGTTTTAGTTTTATGTATTTATTTACTCGTTTTACGGTTACTAAAAAGGAAAAGGAAAAACTCGCGACTTAGATTGAGTTAATAATAGCTTCTTGGTGTTTAACCACACTCTGAATTACATTTTGTTCCCTGAGGATTCGACACCTGACTCACCATATTACGCTACAATTTGACTCGGTACACTGCCGGTTAAGGATTATAATAGCACTAGTAAAGGTCCTGTCAATGGCTCCAAAACATCACAACTTCCTAAGAATATAAGTGCAAACAAAAATGTCGGAAGAAGCTTGCAAAAATCACTAGCAGAAAGAAACTTCCTCTTCAATATAAAAAACACTCCTTCAATGTAAGTTTTTTTTTTCTTTCAACATTCAATTTCTTTTAAGATCTTGAAATAAAATTCATAACATAATCTTGAGCCATACTTCTCTAGATATTCACTTCTAGGTACTTCCTCAAAATTTAATGCAACCACGAGACGTTAAAAAAAATAGGGTTTATGGGGGGCTCGGTCGACTGGCGGCGGCCCCCTCCTCTGCGGCGGCGGCGGCGGCGGTGGCCTTATGGCTGCTGTCCGTCGGCTGTCCTCTTCCAATGGGGGAGATCGACCCTTTTCGTTTCTTTTGTTGTGTCATATAGCCAACCAATGGTTCAAATAGTTTGGACCATAGGGAAACCATATGGCATATTGGCCTTTCCAAATTTTGATTTGGAATAGCCTAGGCCCTTTTCAAATATTTGATTTGTAAAAGGCATAGGCCTAGGCCACTTCCAAAATTTTGATTTTGGAAAGTGGCCATGCCTAAACCAAAATTATTTGGCCTTTCCAAATATTTGATTTGGAATAGGCCGAGGCCCTTTTCAAATATTTGATTTGTAAAGGCCTAGCCTAGTGCCACTTCCAAAATTTTGATTTTGGAAAGTGGCCAGTGCCTAAGCCAAATTTAGTTTTGGAAAGAAAACAAAAAGGAGACTTTATAATTTTAATTTTATATTGAAAAGTTCAAATTTAATTGAAATTAAAATCGATTTAAAATTAAATGTTAATTTTATTTTTCGATTAAGTCATATAATTAATTAAATGTTATTTAATTATTTGATGTGATAAAATAAAGACGCATAAGTAGTTAAAATTAGAATTTAATCTTTTTCAGAAGATAAAATTGTATGGATTAGATGTGTAGATATAATGCGATTATATGGACTCCGATTGATCATGGACTCGACCAATAGGATAGATGGGAATGTTTACTTTATGTTGGTTTTGAAAATTGTCCTAGGCCGTTATGAAGAACGTGACCTAGTTTAATTTTTGCATTTATCCCATTCCTGTTAGCTCCCCCCGTGTGCGGCGGGTGTAATTATTAGATAAATTATAATGTAACAAGAATGGAGCAAGAAGTTGAAGACCAAGGAAAGATAAAGAACCTATTGGCGTACAAAGAATAAAGATCCTATTGCCGGTTGCAGATACCCTTAGTTTGTGACCCGCGGTTTCGTCAGTTTGTATTCGAAACCGCACCTAGGAAAAGTCCATGATCATACCGGTTATTTTGTGTGCGGAATGTTGTGTATGTTTTACTTTATATGATATCGTAGTAATATGCACATAGTAGATGAGACCATAATTAAACCAAATTAATTAAGTGAATTAATTTTAAAATTATTCCCACGCCAAAAATCGAGCCAAAATTGTCTCCCAATATTATAATGACGGTGAAGAGCCTTTGTTCGGATCCAACTGATCGGCCCTCGTCGGGAGTTGACCTACCATGGGTATATCGTTATTATTGAGATATGATCGTTACGAGATCTCATGAATATTGGGTTACAACTCGACTAGAATCTTGCGGTGATTGGCCCTCGTCAGGACCGTCTGATTTTAGAGACAAGGGGTTGACTATCACATGTAGATGTGAAACGTCAAAGAGTTGACTAGTCAACCACCGGGAGTCGCATGCGATGCGACCGGCAGAGTACCTACCGTCGAAATTATCTCGGTTGATCGGCCCTCGTCGGGAATCGTGGTAACTAGATGGGATCCCAGCCACTAAAGAATTAATTAAATTCTTGAAAGCCAATTGGGAATAGTTGGCTAGTGGGAGTAAAACCTTATAAAATTTTAAGTGCCAATTTAGGATTTTTTATACATGAGCTTTTACTTATTCTATCTTTATTTTTTGTTGTAGAAAAATGTCAAACAAATTGAACCTTCGTTTTATCATTGAAAACAAGCTTGACGAAACTAATTTTCTCGATTGGGAAAGGAACCTCAAAATCGTTTTGAGGCATGAGAAGATTGGCTATGTCTTGATGAGGCCCTACCGGAAAAGCCCGCAGGGGTCTGGCCGCGGATGCCGTCGAGAAGTATAACAAGCACCGTTCGACAAGATCGATGCTACATGTATCATGCTTGCTTCTATGACACCCGAACCGCAGTAAACAACATGAGTCTATGGACGCCTACACAATCATGGTCCACCTAAAGGAACTCTATGATTCTCGCCTCGCACCGAGAGGTACGAGGTCTCGAAGGCCCCGTTTGGTTGTAAGATGGCATTTGGGACTCGCCGTGGGGTCACACGTGCTTAAAATGATTGGGTACATAGAGAGGCTTAGAAGCCGGGCCACAAGTTGGAACGAGAATTGAGTATTGACTTGATTCTACAATCTCTACCCGATTCATTCTCACGCTCGTGATGAATTATCACATGAACAAGATAGAATGCTTCCTTGCGGAGTTATTGAACATGTTGAAGACCGCCGAGGGCACCGTGGGGAAGGGAAAGCATGTGTTGCTTGTCACTTCGAGCAAGGGCAAGGCAAAAGCCCGTAAAAAGTCCAAGAAGGTGAAGGCCGCACCTAAGCCAACGCCTAAGATAGCAAAAGACAAATCCAAGGATGCTTGCTTCCATTGCGGTGAGACCGGACATTGGAGGAGAAACCGCAAAGGCTTCTTGAGTACCAAGAAGAAGCATTCTGATGCTTCGACTTCAGGTATATTTATGATTGAGATCAACATTACTTCTTCTAAGTCTAACCACTGGGTATTAGATACTGGTTGTGGTTCTCATATTTGTACGAATATGCAGGGACTAAGAAGAACTAGAGATCTGAAGAAAGGAGAGGTGGACCTACGCGTCGGAAATGGAGCAAGTGTTGCTACGCTGGCGGTAGGAGTTTATTTTCTTTCATTGCCTAGTGGGCTAGTACTTGAACTTGGTAACTGTTAGTTTGTTCCTGCTCTTACGAAGAGCATTATTTCCATTTCCGCATTAGATGTTGATGGTTTTTCATTTACGTTTGAGAATAAATGTTGTTCTTTTTCACGTGATGGAATCTTTTATGGTACTGGCATACTTAGCAATGGTCTCTACATATTAGATATGAATGTTGACGTACTTAATATAAATAACAAGAAAGCCAAGACAAATGACTTGAATGAATCCTACTTATGGCATTGTAGACTTGGCGATATAAATAAGAATCGCATATCCAAACTCAATAAAGATGGAATGTTGGATCAATTCGATTACGAATCGTTTGATACATGTGAAGCTTGTTTACTTGGAAAGATGACAAAGTCACCTTTTAGTGGCAAAGGGATAAGATCAACTGAATTGCTTGAGCTCATACATACTGATGTGTGTGGCCCAATGTCAATTCAAGCCAAAGGAGGATACTCTTATTTTATCACTTTCACTGATGACCATTCTCGCTATGGTTATATATACTTAATGAAGTATAAGTCCGAAGCCTTCAAAAATTTCAAGGAATTCAGAAGTGAAGTGGAAAAACAACTAGGTAAAGAAATCAAGACGCTTCGATCCGATCGAGGCGGAGAATACTTAGATGGAGAGTTTCAAGACTATTTAAAGGAGAATGAGATTCTACTCCGAATGGACATCTTCGTGCATGCCTCGATGAATGGCGTATTCGAGAGGAGGAACCGTACCTTGTTAGACATGGTACGATCCATGATGAGCTACGCAGCTTCTCCCAAAATCATTTTGGGGGTATGCTCTAGAAACCGCACCCTATACACCGAACCGAGTTCGATAAAAAATGGTTGAATCCACACCATACGAGGTATGGCATAAGAGAAAACCGAGTCTAGAATATCTTAAACCTCGGGGTTGTCCGACTTACGTGAAGCGGATGATGCCTGACAAATTAGAAGCTAGATCCACAAATGTCTGTTTGTGGGATATCCTAGAGAAACTAGAGGATACCAATTTTACCATCCTCAGGAACAAAAGGTGTTTGTTGCTAGGACTGGCCACTTTCTAGAGAAAGAGTTTATTCTGGATAGGGTCAGTGGGAGTAAGATTGATCTTGAAGGAATTCGAGAACCACTTACGAATGACAGTCAGTTGATGGAAGTAGAGGAGACACCACATACAGATGTGATGCCAGCCTCTACCGTGGACACACTAACACCTCGAAGATCCACCTGGGAACGCCGTGAACCCGAAAGGTACACTGGCGTGTATCTCATGGAAGATGAGGACCCTAGAACTTATGAGGAAGTGCTATTAAGGCATGACAAAGAGAAATGGCTGGAAGGCATGAATTCTGAAATGGAATCCATGAAAGACAACCAAGTTTGGAACTTGGTTGATCCACCTGAAGGAATAGTTCCTATAGGGTGTAAATGGGTCTTTAAGAGAAAGACCGACACGGACGGTAACGTGACTACCTACAAGGCTAGGTTAGTGGCAAAAGGTTATAAGCAATGACAAGGAGTTGACTATGAAGAAACCTTTTCGCCTGTTGCCATGTTAAAATCCATTAGAATTTTGCTCGCTATTGCAGCGTACTATGATTACAAAATCTGGCAGATGGATGTGAAAACAACTTTGCTTAATGGGAACCTGTCTGAGGAAGTGTATATGACACAGCCTGAGGGTTTCACAACCAATGACGCCAGGATGGTGTGTAAACTGCAAAGATCCATTTATGGTTTAAAGAAAGCTTCTCGGAGTTGGAATCTTCGCTTTGATGAGATAATCAAACAATTTGATTTCGTCAAGAACGAAGATGAGCCCTGTGTTTACAAGAAGGTTAGTGGGAGTGCCATTGTGTTCTTAGTGCTTTATGTAGATGACATATTGCTCATAGGGAATGATGTGCCTATGTTACAATCAATCAAAGCTTGGTTATCCAAGAACTTCTCAATGAAGGACTTGGGTGATGCAGCCTATATTCTAGGAATAAAGATCTATAGAGATAGATCTAAAAGGTTGCTTGGTCTGTCACAATCCACCTATATAGACAAGATGCGGAAGAGCTTCAAAGATGGAGCAACCCAAGAGAGGATTGCCGCCCATGTCATATGGGGTCTATCTCGTCAAAGGGAATGAGTCCTAAGACAGAGAGGAGGAAAGGGCACAAATGAGTAAAGTCCCTTATGCTTCGGCAATAAGTGTCCGTCATGTATGCCATGTTGTGCACAAAACCCGATGTCTCGTACCCTCTTAGTATGACTAGTAGGTACTGTCCGATCCAGGTGATGGTCACCGGATTGCCGTGAAGAATATCCTTAAGTACATGAGACGTACTAGGGATATGTTCCCGGTTTTCGGGAATGATGATTTAGTTTTATGAGGTTACACGATGCCGCTTTTCAAACCGACAAGGATGACTTTAAGTCACGCCTCCGGATTTGTTTTCACGCTTAACGGCGGAGCAACCGAGCCGGAAGAGTTCCAAGCAGAGACTACCGCAGACTCTACAACGGAAGCCGAATACAAAGCAGCCTCTCGGAGGCGGCAAAAGAAGCAAGCTTTGATGAAGAAGTTCATTACCGAACTTGGTGTGGTTCCCTTCATCAAGGTCCAAGTGCCTCCGTACCGTGATAATAATGGAGCGATATCTCATTCGAAGGAACCAAGGTCTCATCAGAAGTCCAAACATGTGGTACGGCGCTATCACTTGATTAGAGAGATAGTAGATAGAGGAGATGTAAAGATAGAGAAAGTCCACACGGATGATAACATAGCCGATCCGTTAACCAAGGCATTGTCTCAAGCAAAGCACGAGAAACATGTTCACTTGCACGGGCTTAGGCATATGGGTGATTGGCTTTAGGCCAAGTGGGAGATTGTTGGAAAGGTGTTCTAAACCCAATCGGGTTGGACCGGATCCGACCGGGTCGGGTCATTTACAAGCCTATTTAGTTCATGTAATAACTTTATTATGATTAATAAAAGCACTTATGTTATTGTATATTGTTTATCTTCATATTATTTGTTGTATATATATAGTAACGTCCCTAGTGTCAATCATGTGATGAGAAACCATGATAGTGATTATGGTTGATGAGATCTCTAATCACTATAACAAGATTGGTGCTTAAATGTCTATAGTCTTACATATTATCAAATGGGACATTGATAGTATAATCGACTAAGACGTATTGGATGTTTTCTATCTTTTAGAAGATATGGATAGATCTCGTCTATCGAAGTGTAGGGACACTTGGACTGTACGTAGAAGTGTATTAGAGAATGCGTACGTTAGACTGACCCACTTACATTAAGTGTCACACTATATGGCGGTTGTGTAATTATCCTTTTGACCGGAGTCTCCATGGCATCACGGTGTGGATTGTCATGCTTTGACACTATTGAGATTTCTCCTAACCACGGGGCGATCATGCGGTAGTGATTGGGTATGATATTGAAGCATGCGGAGTATACATGATTGGTCGTCCGGGAATCGCGTATCCTATGATTGGGATCGAATATCCGAAATGACCTTCTTATAAGGAATGTCTAGCTCTCGAGAATCTTTGCAAAGTAGGAGTAAATGTGTTATCCCAAGAGAGCATGATATCCAGATTATAAGATACGATCGTTAATGTATTGACACTCGAGATACAATCGTATGGATATTATTATTGCGATAGGATTGTAAGTTACACGGTAACTGCTTCACATGAAAGGTAGTAGTCATTGCTTTTGACTCTTCGATGATCGGGGAT
The DNA here is from genome assembly GCA_036785695.1 of Gentiana straminea. NCBI lineage: Eukaryota > Viridiplantae > Streptophyta > Magnoliopsida > Gentianales > Gentianaceae > Gentiana > Gentiana straminea. The sequence goes on along the minus strand of JAVUPR010000099.1, from coordinate 1,863,751 downwards.
CACGGTGTGTTGCTAGACGCTATCCCGTGATCGTTAGGCATGAAGGGCATTTTAGTAATTTGCACTTTGTGTGTACGGCCAACACATTCGAAAACCTATCGGGTCACACACATATGAACATCGAGTCGGATTAAAATGCGGTTATAGTTGATAACCAAATAAGGAAAGTTTATCTCTAGACTATAAAGGTTATAGTGGTAAATTAATATGGTGGTATTTATTTATTATGAATAAATAAAATACAAAATATTAATTATATACAAATATATTAATTAAAAAATATTTCGGAAGTCAATCTTTTGACTATTGGGGCGCCACATTCAAGTGTATAAGATACACTTGGATTGTGCACTTTAATTAATTAGATTGCCATAATATTAATATAAGATATTAATTGATTTTTGAAAATAGATTTATGGTAATAAGATAATTATATTCAATATAAGATATTGGCAAAATTAATTATTATTAAAGAGATAAATCAATCTAGAGATTTTCCTTATTTTATTGGGAAAATGTTTTCTTCTCCTACAGACATAAAGGGCGCCACATCTAGCTATAAATAAGAGGTGGGTGTCAAGCTCTTTTGTACATCACAATTGCAAGAGCTTATAGTTCTTGTGTAAAATAGAGAGCAACCTATAGTGAGTTTGTGAGGGAAGAAAAGACCGGTCTAGCAACCGGGGTTTTTCCGATAGCAATCCAAGGAGGATTCCGGCAAGGGGTTCGTGTGGATTAGCGATGAGGCCGGACACGTGGACGGCTTGCGCACCGAACTACTCTTCGTTGACGGTCAAAGCGACGATCTTATAGATCATCAAGGTATAACCGTCAAACTACTTAACGTGTTTATTGCATTAAACGAAGAACGATCTAGAAAAAGGAAATCAAATTTTAAATTCCGCCGCGTTAAACTAGCGATTTCCTAACACCATTCATACAATCTCCCGACAATAATGGTCAACAAAAGAGGGGATATCGTAAGAAAATGCCATGGGTTTAATTTTCCGGAGTTTAATCAAAAGAAGGGTCAAAGTGCGAGAAGCGTGCTCACTAGGGGTATAAAATTTCGGGTAGGATAACAAAAGTGGGTCTAGAAGCGGTTAAATCCTAGGTGCCTCAATCATTTCAATGCACTGAACCTGAAAAATGTAGTCTCGAAATGTATGTCAACACAAATTCTAGAATGACATGAAATGTGTGGATGCTACTCAAAGGAAAAATGAGCGAGTGCGCTCTTTGGCCAAGTAAACCTCACTTTAAAGTGGCTTTTGTTAAGGTTCAAAGGTTTTACCTCCCAAAACATATAAACAAATGTTATAAATTGAGTACGCATCAACAAAAGTGTGTGCATACATTGAATCTTTGCCGTTTGATTCTTATTAATCAACACAAGATAGAAACGAAAGGTTGGTAAAGTATCACACACTCATATTCCTGGTACACAAGTACTAGAAAATCCTAAAATGCAACTCTATGCGTGTTTTTTTTCCTTTTGTTTGTTTTGTTTTTTCTTGTTTTTTTTCTTATGTACAAAAAAAATAAATAGATGAATACAAAATGATGAATGATAATTTTTTTTTGTTGATAAACATGTATAATGAATGCAACATCTCCCCCACACTTGAAACATACATTGTCCCCAATGTATGGCCAAATGTAGAAGAGAAATGCAAGTATGCAAAATGTCATGATATGATAAATATATCTATATGTATGAGATAATAAAGGTTGAGACCGAGGACTTACTTGAAACCGAAGTGGGGGCTTCAGACTTGCTGGTGACCGCAACAGCAGAGTGCGAGTCCTTGCAAGATGAGTCAAAGGCAGTTGGTGGAGTAGGTTGTTCCAATTCCTTGTCGGTGATGGAATGGTGGGGAAAGTCGCCCGAAACTCCGGTCTTCAGCTTTTTATTAGTGGATTGAGTTCCAGGCTGTGGTCTTTTCCGGCATTGGTTTCGACAAGGCAGCTGGGTTTCCGGTGAGGTAGGCGACCGGCGAGAAGGAGGGGTGGACTCATCAATTGGAGGAATGGGGGAGATTCAAAAATTACCTGTTGTAATGACTATGTGCTTCTTGGCCTTGCTTTTTGGCCACATGATGATCGGTGCCGGAAAAAAAAAGATCGGAGTCTGCACTTTTGTTGGAACAGGGGAGGGGAAGGTGGGGTTTGGGAAAAAAAAGTACGGGGGAAAGTTAAGGCATAAAAAGCCAAAAAAAAAAAATTTAAATAAAACAAATTAAAATCAGCATTCGATTATCTTTAATTTTAATAAAAAGCTATTCTATTATTTTTTTTATAGAAAAATAAAATATACGAACCTGTACCTTCCCTTCCCAATCAAAACATAAACACATCCAGAGAAACGGTATGATCATACCGTTGTTTTTTTTTTTTCCCTTTCACAACTGCATTTCTTCCATTAATTGACATCCCTATAGCGAAAAATGGTATGATCATACCATTTCGCCCAGAACCAAAACTGGATTTCAGTACTTATTCCAACTTCATGTTACATATTTTATTCACAAAGTCAGGTCAGGTCGCGGTGGGTCGAGGGGGGAGCGCCCCCCGTGGGGGCTCGGGGGCAACGCCCCCGAAACCTAAACGAACCCATGCGAATGCATACCTTTTCGTAGAAGGATTTTTTCCATCGGGACACACCATTTCGTTGGTGCTTGTTCATGGGACATATCCTTTGAAGACGAAGTGGTTTATCCTTTCGTGAAGTGGTACCATATCGGTTACTTGTCTATATATAGAGGACTCTGGCATTCAGTATGAGCATGTTTTTTCATTCAGAAGCATCATCAGTATAAACATATAGTGTCTCTAAAGTTGTACTCCATTGTATCCTGAGAGAGATCGTAAAAACATCTCTTTAAAGAAGCGATTAACGTGCCTTGGAGATCATTCTTTTATTGTATTACCACATTTTTTCTAACACTTCATTCGTCATGACATCCAAGACCTGCAAAACAACCAAAAACAAGAAGAAGAAAAATAGAGGTTTATTTTAATTTATTTAACCTTGGGTTGCCTCCCAATCAGCACCATTCTTTCACATCTTTGGCTAGACAATGTTATGCATTCAAGGTGCTTCCCATGCCTTCCAACACATATGTAACTTCCCTGGACTGAATTGTAACCTTGGATTGAAAAGAAATTTCTCTTTTATAGCCAAAAACTCTTCCAATCTTCTCAACATCCAGGTTAGGCTTTCCGTTACTAATGCACTCCAACCTTTTTCCTTCAAAACCAAAATGTCCTTCTTTTCTTGTAGATGTACAGACTCAAAAGGTTCAAACCATTTATTCCACTCAAGTTTTAGTGACTCCACCTCATCCTCCTTTCGAGCATCTATACCTATTAAACTCCTTGGACACAACTCATGCTCCTCTTTGAGAAGGTTCGTTTCAACATGATCATCAACAACATTATCATTGATACTGACATGAAAAACAGACTCATGATTGCTCGGGTACTTAACATCATCAAAAATGTTATATGTGACCAATTTATTATCAAATTCAAATGTAAGAGTACCCTTATCAACATCAATTTTGGTCTTAGCTGTTTTCGTGAAAGGTCTACCCAACAAAATAAGTGAAGGTTGTGATGATAATTGATCATCCATATCAATAATGTAGAAATCAACTGGGAAAATTAGCTTATTTACTTTTACTTGTACATCTTCAACCATGCCTTCAGGATATGAATTCGACCTATCCTCCAATTGAATTACAACCCTGGTATCTTTTAATGGCCCAAGATTCAGTTCTTTATACAAGGACAATGGCATAACGTTAATGGATGCACCAAGATCAAGCATGGCTTTTTCTATCTTTTTATGCTCTATGACGCAATGTATAGTTTACACACCTGGATCCTTACATTTCGGTGGCAACTTTCTCTGATTAACTGCTGTTACATTCTCATTTACCATCACTTTCTCATTCGATTTCAGGCTCATTTTCTTGCTACAAAGCTCCTTCAAGAATTTGGCATACCTTGGAACTTGCTTGATGGCTTCCAAAAGTGGAAGATTAATTTCAACATTTTTAAAGGTTTCCTTATCCTCTTCCGCTTTTTTATCTTTAGCTAACCTACTAGGAAAAGGTGGAGGAACAACAAATTTAGGATTAGTCTCAATAATATTTTCATTTACCTTCATAGTTGACTCATCCTTCTTTTTATTCTCCTCTTCCTCATTTTTCTCCTTCCTGGCCTCGTCTTCAGGAAGTGGATTTCGCAATGCCTTGCCGCTTCTCAGAATTACGACATTCACATTCTCTCTTGGATTGATCACCACCCGTGATGGGAGCTTTCCTTGGTTTTGTTGCAACCGAGTCACCCCGGAGGCTAATTGAGACATTTGGATCTCAAGATTTCTTTGTCTTGTTCTTGTCTCGCTTGAAATTTTAAGTGGTCCTGCATTATTTTCTGGACCTCTTGTTGCACTTTTTAGACCTCTTCTTGTACACCTTGCTGAATCTTTTGAGTCTCTTGATGGACAGTTTGCTGCAAAGAAGAGGTCAGATTCTTCATCATTTCTTCCATAGAGGGCCCAGACGGTGCCGGTGCATGTGGTTGCTGATATTGCGGTTGAGGCAAAAATTGTTGTTGTGTTGCTTGTGGCTTATAGCTAAAGTTAGGATGATTCCTCCAACCTGGATTATAAGTATTCGAATACGGATCATACTTCATTTGTTGCTGCCCTTGGAAACCACCAACCGTATTTACTTGCTCATTACCATCATCTCGCAAAGTAGGACACATATCGCTTGGTGTCCCACCATCGAGCATACACCACAAGTCTTCACTTGATGTATCTGCTATGTTGCCATCTTCTCTACCAATGATGTCAATGTGTCAAGGCGTTGGTCAATGGCGGAGAAGTTTGCTTCATTCACTGTTTGTGCCACATCCTCTCTTGAGCCAAACTGCATTACCCGCCATGGTTTTAATCAACTTCTTGGCATTCTCACATGTTTGGTTCATGAAAGCTCCACCGCTTGCTGCTTCAATTATTTTCCTTTCTTTTGGTTCAAGTCCCTCATAGAAATACTGAATGAGTAATTGTTCTGGAATTTGATGATGTGGATAACTAGCAAGCAAATGGTTGAACCTCTCCTAATAGTCAAATAATGTTTCCCCTGGTTGTTGTCTGATTCCACATATATATTTTCTGATGTTAGAAGCTCGTGAAGCGGGGAAGAATCATTCCATGAACCTTGCCCTCATGGAAAGCCATGTTGTAATAGATCCGGAAGGTAGTGAATAGAACCAACTCTTTGCTTTACCCTTTAAGGTGTATGCGAAAGTTATGAGCTTCGTTTGATCCTGCGTCATACCCTGGAGTCTCTGTGTGTTACAAGCCAAATGATGATCCATTAAGTGTTTATACGGATCCTCTACTGCCAATCCATGATACTTTGGCAGCGCGTGCATCAATGATGCCTTGAACTCAAATGGTTGGTCCATCTCCAGGAATGCTATACATATAAGATGTTGATCAAAATCCGGAGATGCCATTTCTCTTAACGTCTTTGCAGGCTCTTGATTCTTTGCCATCTCTTCGTACTCGCCGTATAAGACCTCTTCTTCGGTCGATGAATCTTCTATGCCTCGAGTTGCCTCTTAGCTTCTTTTGCTTCATTTGTTAGTTTCTTAGCTGTCTTTTCGATTTCTGGATCGGACATCAATTCACCTGTTTTGGAAGATCTAGGCATGCACTGAAATGATTAGTGTAACAAAGTCCCAAAAAGAAATAATACTATAGCCGTTCCCCGGCAACGGTGCCAAAATTTGGTAGGTCGTCAAGCCACCAAAGATAAACACTTCCAACCTCTACAACTAGTATAGTGGAAGCAGAGATCGATTCCACAGGGAACGGATGATTATTTCCTTCAGAACAAAAATATAGAAATCCAATTTGTGGTGAATTAACTAAAAGTGTAATAATTGAAATATACAATTCTAATAATCGAGAAAGTGTGATATCAAGTAGTGACGAAAATCAATAATAGGAAGGCTCCAGCTGAAGTTGATTATTTCCACCTCGGTTACCTCGACTGATCATTGACGCAAAAATACTCAGTAATCTATTAATGAACCAGTTATAGTTACCGACATGCTTCAAGTAACCAGCCTCTTCAAAATTCGACAATTAAGACACGATCGTTAATTATACTCTAACCGAAAGACACTCCTAGACACGGTCATAAGAGTTTGGTGTTCCGGCAACATTAATATTTAAGAGACCCGATTCTGAATATTAACACACACGTAGATTAATTTTAATCCAGATTATTCACCTTCGTGGTAGCGGATAAACCAGCTGTCAACAAGTACAATCATACCACTCGTCGCTTTATTAAAACTAATAAGCAATTACGGACTTATTGTTTCAATTGACAATCGATTAATTAGTTTTATCAATTACTCTCCTGAAATAATTAACCCAACTAATAATCGTTAAGAAATTCTAACAGAAGATGAACAAATACTAATAAATCAATAAGGAAGAAACACAATTTGATCTCACAAATCAATTACATCGAGTTTCAATCATTCTTCAACTCGGAATAAAATAAATTAGAAACTAACCATTATTGTAGAATTAACAAAATAATTCATCTGTTTTCAAGCACGAATAAGTGTAAAGAAAATAAGTTGCAGCCGTCGTTCCCCTTGCTCCGTACCCTAGGTCCCGATGAATGATCATATAATTTTCAGACTCTTCTTTTAACACTCCGAACTTACCACAAGTGGCATCTCGTTCTTCCTTATGGTCAAAACTTCACTCCCCAACAACTCTTTTCGATCCATTCCAAAGCACAAACATCCTCCAAGTCATTACCGTCGTCAATCCTGCAAAACAACACCAAACATCCTGGAAAAGCGCATATCTCCCTAAAAATAACCTCGGAAAAGCGATAAAATATCAATCAAATATGTTCTCCATCAAATGCATATTATTTGATCAATAAACTTCTGAATGAACATTATAATGAAAAAAATAGTTTGAAAAATCTTTTTTGTTATGAAATTATGTATCACACTGAACTAAATATATATTATTTGATGGAGACAATACACTCTTACACCTTCTAAGGACTCTTATGTTTCTTGCTCACTTCTCTAAGTGACCTTCTATGACTTATTTATAGTACTCTTCTCAATGATCAAACGGTCGAGACAATTTTGATTTAATGGCCACAAAACATATTCTAGATAGTCCTAATAATTTCATTTAGATTATTTCTTAGGCTATTCATTCTAGAAACAAAACATTTTAGAAATATTTCCTTACCAAATAATTCTAGAAACTACAATAATTTACTTTCCATTTTATTTTGCTCAAACTCGTGGTAAATACAACTGGTACCTGATCTTTTATATTGATTGGTTCCGTCTCAATTTCACCTTTAAAAACTTAGGGATAAAGAGAAAATAAGAATCTAAATTAAGGAAAAGGGCATCCTTTAAAATTTTTTGCAAACTGGACAAGAATATTCTGCCCCGATCTAGATTGCAATGGAGAAACAATGTGATTTCTCTCATCTATAATATTAAATTTTTGTGTTTCTCAATATATAACTCAAAAAGTAATGAGTTTTTCACCAATTTCTATTTTTTCCGTCTTATTTTCATGTCCTTTATTTTGAAGACAACAATGATCACATTTCGATGTAATTTTTGCAATTCATTGTTAAAATTCACTGTTTCACTGTCGAATTCGATCACTGTTGTATGAAATTCAACGATGAAATTTGACGGCGAATCAAATGAATAACGATGCAATGATAATGAGATCCATAACAAAGAAAATGAGAAAATTAATAAGATTTGGTGATTAAAAAATATATAAATTTCAAATTTATAAAACGAGGTGCATATAATACTATGTGTCGAAAAATATAAATTGAGTGAAACGAGTAAAGTGTTTGCAGTACATACATTGCTATAAGAATTTTGACTGAAACATGATACAAAATATTGGCTGTATGTATGCATTAAGTGCAAAATATACGCATTTATTGTATATAATATATTGTATTCGTTACGTTATTTCTAGAACACTCTATTAGGACCTATTGTTACAGTCTTACAGACACATTAGTATCAATGAATACAAGATATTCAATACAATAAATATGTATATTCTTCCCTTCAAAAAAAAAAAAACGTATATTCTACGATTAATGCATATATATATACAACTAATGCAATAATTCACCTACCAACTCGTATAAATTATATTATTTATAATTTTTTTGAAAAAAACAAATTTTTTATTAAGCCAAGTACGTAATGGCGCAGAAATTACATCATGAGGTGGAAAAGTTCCCCAATTTATGTGACCAGTATGCACTAACCCATGTCTAGCCAACAAATGCGCCGGGAAATTGCTAGTGCGCTTGATAAAAGTAAAAGAAGTCGATGTAAAGGACGGAAAAAGCGCAAGACAAGCCTCACGCAATAAGCAACTAAAGACAGACACAGTCATCCGACGGACGCCGTAACGTCCGGACGCATGACAAACAATCGCCTCGAAAGTAACCGTGGAAATCCCCAACCGGATAGCCTCTTCCATTGTCAAAAGAATCACATGCATCTTTAGAGTCTCCGGGCTTATACTAGGGTCAAAGTGGAACGAAAAGGCTGCGTAAATCGATCCCAAAGACGTCCCCGAAGATCGACCTATCCCCATACCCGAGTCCGTGACAGAAGCATCAGAATTACATTTCCAGCCGCCCACATGAGGTGCCCTCCATATGACTGAGTGGGTAGCCTCCTTAGAGTCAGTGTGAGAGAAGTGTGTGGCTTGACGGTACTCCAATGCACCGGCTAGGGAAGCAGAAACCATGCGGGATACATAAATAGGCACATCGTCAAAAACCGCACTGCATCGAGCTTTCCAGAGGTTCCAGAGGAGCATACAAAACGTAGAGATCTCATCCGGCGTGAAATGCACTATTATTGCACCAAAAACCTCCTTGAAGTTCGATCCATATTGCATCTGCTGACTACCAAAAAGCTAGGTCGCCCAGATCTCCCTGGCGTAGTCACAATCAAAGAGTACATGTCATAGGGATTCCAACTCCCTGCCACATGCCAAACAAAGCCCCGTACCCATACTACGCTTTGCAAGCTGCTCCCCAATCGGCAAGCAATCCTGCAAGCATCGCCATAAGAAATGCTGAACACGTGGCGGCACACTAATCTTCCAAAAATCCCGCCACACTCTGTCTAACCCTGAAGACGAAGATGCATGTAGTATCCAGATTTTTCAAAAAGGGCATCCTTGTCATTTCACAAAAAATCTTAATATTAGGTTTGGAATTAAAGGGGAAAAAAGGGGGTAATAAGGATTTAATTAATTAATTGGGATTATAAAAGGAAAACTAATCTTAAATTAACCTAATTATAGTTCTACGTAAAAATCATCTAAGAGTGGCGCAAGTTTTGAAAAAAAGAAGAGGAGAGACTTTCGAATCTCTAGAGTAATCCGTTGATCGTTTCCACAGACTCTTCAAGGGAAAAGCGATCATCTCAAGGCGAGGAAGCTTTTGATACCGACAATCCCTAAATCCGTTAACGTAAGTTTTTCCCCCATCGTTCTTGGTGATTAGGGTTTAATCACCATTGTTAAGGTTGATTTTTTTTGAGTTAATTTTCGTAGTGATCAGTTTTGGTTCGAATCGTTGTAGGTTCGGAGTTCTAAAGTTTAACCTTTTCAAGGTTTTGGTAGCGTGGATCGTAGTAGCTCGCAATTTAAGGTAACGTGGTGTTCTTATCGTATGATTAAGGTGTTGTAAAGTTATAGAGCAATTTGTAGGTTTATTTTCGTTGTTTATGATCTGTTTAAGTTGGAGTTTGGGGAGGAATTGGGTTGGAAATCGTATTTTAATAGTTGCAGATTTCTGGGAAAAACCCAGGCAAACGAGCGTTTGGGGTTTATGGACAAGCATTTGAGGGTTCGACATTTAATACAGGATATGGCTTTTTTTCACGAACGGGCGTTTGGGGAGTAGTAAACGTTCGTTCAAGGAAAACGTGCGTTTACAGGGTGTCGAACGTGCGTTTGACCTGTCTATTTCGTTTCTTTACTGTTTTATCGTGTCAGCTTGGTTTCAGGCTTTATAAACATGTCCTTACTACTTACCTTATGTGACAAAGCCTTGAACAAGCTTTTGATGCGTTTAGTTCCGGCACTATATGGATTCCCTAAAAGGATGAAGCGTGGGACCGTCGAAAGCTTCGGATTTGCCTTGTGCTTCGATAAGCTAGGGTTTATCGATGTCTGTGTATGTGCTAGGTTTTGTTAGAGTCTAGTGGTCTTAAGAAGAGGGAGTAGACTGATAGGTGAGCCTTTTATGCGAATAAACTTAGGTGGCTAGTTAAACATCTAATCAAACGTATGTGTTAGATTAATAATATTAAACATCATGCAATGCTTGGTAAGGCATAGCACAATATCGCGATGTGTTCTCGACTAGACAAAGTAGACCGTACCCACGCCGGTCAATCGATTGGCTAGATAAAGCGTCTCGGTGCACTCTCGCCGGTCATCATACTATCGGGACTCGGATATTCCCGGGGCTACTGTAGAGCGTGTCTCTAAGTAGGTTGCACCCGCTTGTCCTAGTACATCCTATTACTAGGCGTAGTGTCCTTGTTATTCATGATGTAACCAACTTGAGCTAATCTAGATAACTTTGGAATCTCATGTTATGCTATGAACATAATATGATAGTTAGCTAGTATTAATAATGGAATGAATTAATAAAAGACGGCGTTGCTTTTATTTCTTTATGAGACCAACGTTATACGATCTTGTTCGCGTTACTAAGTACTTATGTACTTACCCCGTTAATTTATGTTTGTCTTTCTCTTTCCCCAAAGAAGATGAACAGGTTTCTAATGTTGATGAGTTCTTCGACGATGACGTGTGAGATGGAGCTCTCGAAGACTTAGTTTCTTTAGTTTTGGTTTCTTTCAATAAAGTTGTTAATTCAAGTTCAAACAATGTTGTCTTTCTTTTGGATTAGTTCTGTTTGAGTTCTTTTGGATTTGAATGTTGGATGATTTAGTTATCTTTATTGGATTTAGTTTTCGCAAAGATTGAAAACCGTGTGTTCGATCTTTTGTTTCCCGAGTCGTTTTATCTTCTGCGTCGTTTTAGTTCTGATGTATGACGTAAGGCTTACATATATTATTAAATTTATTTGATAATATTTGTGCCGAGCGCTCTTTCCGGATAAGGACTCGGTGTCCGGGAACGGGGCGTTACAATGTGCCAAACCAGGTAGTCCTCCATATAAGGTCAATGCAAGAAAATACCCCGACTTCACCGTATATCTGCCCCGGCGATCATAATGCCAAATCAACTTATCTGAGTGCGAACTGCCTGCGATGGGAATCTGAAGGATGGCGTCCACCTCCCAAGTCTGGAGTCACAAATTCTGCTTGGGAAGGAGAAAAAACCAGAGAAAATGTCAGATGAGGAGTTTGATGATCTCGATAAGAAGGCCAGGTCAGGTATCATCTTGTGTCTTTCTGATGAGGTTTTAAGAGAGGTAGCCACTGAGGTTACTGCTAAGGATTTGCGGGAAAAATTAAAATCCTTATATTTGAAAAAACCCGTTGAGAATATGCTTTATTTAAAGCAGAGTTTGTATATGTTTCGTATGTCTGTAGGGTCATATATATTATCGCACTTAGATAAATTTGATTCACTGCTTATGGATTTGAGTAATATAGATGCTAAGATTGATGATGAGGATCATGCCTTGTTGTTATTGTGTTCGCTTGCTCTCGTTGTCATGAAACCTTGGAGGTCTGGTGGTTTGTGTGTATTGCAAGGATCCACAGTTATTGGCAATTCTGCAATCCTTATGTCATCGTGTTCAGAGTTAAATATTACGAAGCGTCGTCCATTTGTTAAGTTCAAGCAGTGCCTGCACTTAGTTGACACCGTCTAAAGACTTTTAAAGTTTGTGGAGAAAGAGTAGTATTGCTATTTTTTTATGTGGTCTTTGTCCCGCCGATATGTTAGTTTAGTGGGCCAAAGCCCAATTGAGATAATTTGCCAATATGATATTCCCACATTGGCAATGTTGCTGTAGTTAGCCGCCTTAGGTTAGTATAAATAATAGGTTAGCCTTTTGATTTATGATGTATCAAGATACCACTGAAATGTATCAAAATCGAGATAAACTCTCAATTGCCTTAGCTATTTTTGTTATTATTTTTAGGCTTCATGAGAGTTATATCTTCTGTAATCCTCCTCCATAGAAATATTTTCTCTTTCGCTCGTGGACTGGTCGGCACATTGCCGGAAACCACGTAAATTTGATGTTCTGTCTTTTCCTTCCACTTTATATATTTTGTGTTACCGTCGTTAAGGGCTATCGCTCGGTTTATTTTTCCTAACGATTACTATACGTTGTCACTGAAATATGTAGAATTATTGTTTGAGGGGAGAGACAACAAGGCTAAGAATAAAATAAAATGATTTAGGTCGACGTTCCAAAGTTATATTCTCACTATTTGCTATATATCCTATATTCGTTCAAGACAATATAAATAAGGACGTTAGGCATATGTGGTGCTCAGTCAAACATTTTGAATCTTATCAATTGTCGTTTTCTTCAACAAAATCTACCAAAAAAATGTCTCTTAACATTCAACTCCTAATGTTAACATGCAACTCCTAATGTACATATCAATCGTTCTGGCTTTCTTTTGATTTGAGATTTCTTTAGCAACAATACACCCCAACCAGATCTACAGGGAAGAGCACTTTTCATATCTATGCAATGCCGGTCGTGAACACACTTTAAATCTCTCGCTTTTTTTGTCTGAAAATCTGGTGTTGTGGTGTTTATTTTTAGATCAGCTCTCTTTTACCTATGAAGGGATGGATGCTTGACAAGAGCTATTGGAAGAGATTGAAGACCTATATTATCACTGTTATTTTGGATCCTGAACCTGCATCCTCTAATGCTGGCCGGATTTTGCAACTCTCTTGGACACACTTGTTATGACGGATCGATCAAGAAGTGATGATGATTGTGAGTAAAGTTAAGCAATTAACAAGTAAACAAACACAGAAACAAGAAGAAACACAGATTTAACGTGGTTTCCAGCAATGTGCCGACTACTCCACGGACAAATGAGGATATTTTATTATCACAAGAAAGTTACATCAAGTTACAATTAATACAGACATTATTTATAGCCTTGAGAATCAAACCCTAACCGACTTAACAGTCAAACTAGATAATGACTGAATACCCCAGAAGTAACTTAACCAAAACACGAAAACATGCAGCAGACGTGTTTCCCAAGTCATCGCATCGGCGGACTTGTCTTCTGTAGATTTGCCATCAGCAGGTTGATCAACCCTGTTAATCCTGCCTCAGCTGAACACCAGATTTCAGCAGGTGCTTCATACATTGCTGATCAGAACATGTTTCCATACCAGACCTCAGTAGTATAGTTTAAGTTACCATTACAAATCTCCACCTTGACTTCAACTTCATGGAAACTGACCAGATGCACAACAATGCCAGATGCACAACCAAGTGCTAGATTTCCTCTTTGTCTTCAGATTTGAATACCTCAGCAGACCCCCAACTTCAGCCGAGTATTCCCAGATTCAGATTAACAACTTGGGATATTTAGCAAGTCCAGACACACTGAAACTTGCCCCTTGGAACTGGTTTAATGAACATATCAGCAGGATTCACATCAGTGCTGATCTTCTCCACTATAACCCTTCTCTCATTTCTCAGAAAGTGATACATAACATCAATGTGATTGGTTCTCTCATGATGAACCTGATCCTTAGCCAAACATATTGCACTAAGACTTGTCACAATACACCCTTGCTTGATCTTGATGCAGACTCAGATCATTGACTAGCCCTTTTAACCAGACTGCTTCCTTTGCTGCTTCTGTCAGTGCCATGTACTCTGCTTCAGTAGTAGATAATGTCATTGTACCCTGTAAAGTTGCCTACCAACTTACCACAGAACCACCCAAGGTAAACACATACCCAGTCATAGATCTCATGCCGTCCACATCAGCAGCATAATCAGAATCACAATACCCTGTGACAAAACATTGAGTACCACCTCCATAATTGAGTCCAATATCTAATGTACCCCTAAGGTACCTAAATATCATTTTTACTACTTTCCAGTGTTCCTTTTCAGGTTGAGCCATAAACCTGCTGACAACACTGCCTGCCTGATCCAAATCAGACCTAGTACAGACCATGACATACATTAAACTGCTCACTGCACTAGCATATGGAACTCTTGACATGTATTCTTCCTCTTCGGTGACTGTGGAGCAAACACGACGGACAAATGCGATTGGGTGCCATTGGAGTATGTATAGGTTTGGCTGCTGACATACCAAACTTGGATAATACCTTTTCAATATACCTCTGCTAAGACGAACAACTTTCGCTGCTTCGTATCTCTATAGATCTCCATCCCAAAATTTTCTTTACATTCCCCAAATCCTTCATCTCAAATTCAACCTTGAGCAAATTCTTCAGGTCTTGAATATCAGACATGTTTGCAGCAGCTATCAGCATATCATCCACATACAACACAAGACAGATGATTGAACCATCCTTCAACTTGTTGTGATAAACACAACAATCATATGGACTCATGGTATAACCCTGCTGAATCATATAACTATCAAACTTCTTATACCACTGCCTTGGGGCCTACTTAAGTCCATACAAGGACTTCTTCAACTTGCAAACATATCCTTCCTTGCCAGGAACTTGGAAGCCCTCGGGCCGAGTCATATAAATTTTCTTATCTACATCTCCATGTAGAAAGGATATCTTCACATCCAATTGCTCAAGTTCAAGATTCTGATGTGCCACTATAGCTAATAGCACCTTGATGGAAGTATGTCTGACCATTGGAGAAAATATCTCTTCATAATCTACCCCCTCTTTCTGACAGAACCCTCTAACAACCAAATGTGCCTTATATCTGATATCCTCAGCAGATGTGATTCCTTCTTTTTTCTTGAATATCCATTTGCGGCTGACCACCTTTCTATTCTGTGGTTGTTTGGCCAAATCCCAAGTCTCATTCTTCTGAAGTGACTCCATTTCTTCTCCCATGGCACCAAGCCATTAGGATGCCTCAGAACATGTTACAGCTTCCCTATAAATGTTAGGTTCAAAACCATCCACTTCTTCAGCTACCTGTAGTGCATTTCCAACCATATCCTCCTCAAACCCATATCTTCTTGGAGGTCGATATTGGTCCCTAGCTCTGCTGAGAGCTATACCCTGCTGACCAACATCAACTTTGTTTGAGTATCTGCCGACCCTTGTTCAACAGACTGGTTTGGATCCAGTTCTTGATCTATTGAGTGCTGACTATCCCCTGCTGAGTCTTTTAATCCAGCCGGCTCTGCTTGATGATCCACCTGTTTGTCAACTTTCTCAGTCTTAGATCCAATTTCAGATTCAGATGTGGCTCTCACTGATGAGTTGAGCATAAATGTTTCATCAAAGACTACACTCATGCTGAGTATAACCCTATTTTCAACTGATGACCAGATTCTGTACCCCTTATCTCAATCTCCATATCCAACAAACACTCCCTTCTTGGCTCTAGGCTCCAGTTTACCTTCACTGACATGATAGTAGACCGTGCTCCCAAAAAACCCTTAGACATGAGTAGTCGCGATGACTTTCCCGACCAAACATCAAGTGGTGTTTTGAGCTTGATCCCAGTGTGAGGCCCCCTATTGATTAAGTATCATGCTGTGTTAACAGCCTCTGCCCAAAATCTTCTTGCCAGACCAGAATTAGAGAGCATGCACCTTGCCCTCTTCAGAAGAGTTTGATTTATTCTTTCTGCAACACCATTCTATTGTGGAGTATCTCTTACAGTATGATGCCTAGCAATGCCTTCATTCTTGCAGAATTCATCAAACTCAGACCAACAGAATTCCAGTCTATTATCAGTTCTAAGTCTCTTGATCTTTTTCCATGTCTGATTCTCAACCAAAGCCTTCACTTGCTTGAAGTCCTTGAATGCTTCACTCTTGTGCTTCATCATGACTAGCCAAACCATTCTTGAATAATCATCTATATATAAAGGACACAAAATACATGTGACCACCCAATGACTCCACTCTTGAAGGTCCCCAACAATCAGAATGGACATAATCAAGTGTCCCTTTTGTGATGTGAATTGCTTTTGGGAACTTGCTCCTATGTAGCTTCCCAAACACACGTGTTCACAAAATTCCAGCTCCTTGACATTATGTCCCCCAAGTAGATCAGACTTAGACAGTATTTTCATCCCCTCTTTCACCCATATGACCCAATCTCATATGCCACAGCTTGGTCAGCTATGACTGGTGAACCTCTGATGATGAAACAACGGCGAGAACCATCGATACGGTAGACCCTTGTAGTATGTACAATGTCCACTGCCTGATACCCTTCAGAATCACACTTGAACCCTTATAGACATTCATCACTCCACCTTCACCCATGAACTTGAACCCTTTGTTGTCAAGTAGATTAAGTGATATCAAATTCTTGGTCATCTGTGGAACATGCCTAACCTCATTCAGTGTGCAGAATTTACCATCATGTGTCCTCGATTGAACAAATCCAATCCCAACTATTTTGCAGACCTTGCTATTAGCCATTGCAATATGGCCTCCATCCACCTGCTGATAAGTTGAAAACAACTCCCTGTTTGGACACATATGATAAGATGCCTAAGTTCCAGAATCCACACATCTCTGTGCCCTGCTAACTCTGAAACCGTTAAGGCCAGATCTTCTTCAGAGTTGGTGTCTTGTTCTGCCAAAGCAACTGTACCCTGCTGGGTACCCTGCTGCTTCTTCCTTTTTGGACATTTATTTTTCTAATGTCCATGCTCCTTGCAGTAGTTACAGACATCCTTAGCTTTAAGTCCCTTGGAATTTCTCTCGAATTTCTTCTTCCCAGAATTTCCTGGCCCCCTGCTGATTCCACTGGCCACCAATCCGATGAGACCGATTGTCTGTCCTAGAACCGGATGCCTTATGGCGTAGATCTCGAGCATGGAGTGATGATCTCACATCCTCCAATGACACATAGTCCTTTCTAACAATAAAGGACTGCACAAAGTTCTCATATGATGCAGGCAATGACACAAGTAGGATCAATGCTGCATCCTCATCTTCAATCTTCACATCAATATTCCTTAGGTCAAGCAATATTGTGTTCAGCTGGTCTAGATGATCCCTCTGCTGAGTACCCTCATGCATCCTTAAACGAACATGCGATGTTTCAACAACGACTCGTTGGTTAGAGACTTTGTCATGTACAGACTCTCAAGCTTGGACCACAGCTTCTCTGTTGTGTCCTCTTTAGCAACCTCTGTGATAATATCATCTGACAAGCACAACATAATTGTTGAGTGTGCGTTCTCCTCCAGACTGGCTCTCTTAGTAGTGCTTCCTTCTGTTGATTTAGATAAAGGACCCCATAATCCCTGTTGCTTCAACAAAGCACGCATCTTGATCTGCGATAGACTAAAATTGTTTCTTCCTGTAAACTTGTCTATCTTGACATTTAGAGCATACATCTTTCTCACCAGAAAAGATTGTGTAGATCCCAAATCCTAGCATCATTTATGACCTTGGTGCCATTCTACCTTGCTTAAAACAGATACACAGATTTCTTGATGATCCTAGACGTTCGATACCGAGTTTGTTATGACGGATCGATCAAGAAGTGATGGTGATTGTGAGTAAAGATAAGCAATTAACAAGTAAACAAACACAGAAACAAGAGGAACACAGATTTAACGTGGTTTTTGGAAATGTGCCGACTACTCCACGGAAAAACGAGGATATTTTATTTTCATGAGAAAGTTACATCAAGTTACAATTAATACATACGGTATTTATAGCCTTGGGAATCAAACCCTAACTGACTTAACAGTCAAACCAGATAATGACTGAAATACCCCAGAAGTAACTTAACCAAAACACGAAAACATGCAGCAGACGTGTTCCCAAAGTCTGTTGTGCATCAGCAGACTTGTCTTCAGTAGACTTACCATCAGGAGGTTGATCAACCTGCTGATCCTGCCTCAGTTGAACACCAGATTTCAGCAGATGCTTCATACATAGATGATCAGAACATATTTCCATACCAGACCTGTGTCGTTAAACCACCAAAAATAAACACCTCCAACCTTTACAACTAGTATAGTAGAAGCAGAGATCGATTCCATAGGGAATAGATGATTATTTCTTTCAGAACAAGAATATAGAAATCCAATTTGTGTTGAATTAACTAAAAGTACAATAATTGAAATAAACAATTCTAATACTCGAGAAAGTGTGATATCAAGTAGTGATGAAAATCAATAATAGGAAGGCCCCAGCTGAAGTTGATTATTTCCACCTCGGATTCCTCGACTGATCATTGACGCAAAAATATTCTAATCTATTAAAAAACCAGTTATAGTTACCGACACGCGCAAAGTAACTAGCCTTTTCTAAATTCGACAATTAAGACACGATCGTTAATTATACTCTAACCTAAATACACTCCTAGACACAGGCATAAGAGTTTGGTGTTCCGGCAACATTAATATTTAAGAAACCCGATTCTGAATATTAACACACACACACATGTTAATTTTAATCCAGATTATTCACTTTCGTGGTAGCGGATTAACAAAGGTTGCAACAAGTACAATCATACCACTCGTCACTTTATTAAAACTAATAAGAAATTACGGACTTATCGTTTCAATTGACAATCAATTAATTAGTTTTATCAATTACACTGCATAAATAATTAACCCAACTAATAATCGTTAAGAAATTATAGCAGAAGATGAACAAATACTAATAAATCAATAAGGAAGAAACACAATTTGATCTCACAGTCAATTACATCGAGGTTTCAATAATTCTTCAACTGGAATAAAATAAGTTAGAAACTAACCATTATTGTAGAATTAACAAAATAATTCATTTGTTTTCTCGCACGAATAAGTGTAAAGAAATAAGTTGCAGCCGTTGTTCCACTTGCTCCTTACCCTAGGTCCCAATGAATGATCATACCATTTCCTGACTCTGCTTTCAACACTCCAAACTTATCACAAGTGGCATTTCGTTCTTTCTTATGGTCAAAACTTCACTCCCCAACAACTCTTTTCGATCCATTCCAAAGCACAAACATCCTCCAAATCATTATCATCGTCAATCCTGCAAAACAACACCAAACATCCCGGAAAAGCGCATATTCCTAGAAATGACTTCGGAAAAGCGATAAAATATCAATCAAATATGTTCCTATCAAATCCCCCACACTTAAAGGATTCTAGTACCAGAGCATTTCACTATTCTCACCTAAGCCATGAAATGTAAATGCAAAATACAAAAGGCAAAATGCAAAATGAATGACGAATGATCCTAACATGTATGCAAGTACCAAGAATGTTCAAACCCGTGACACAAGTCCAACCTTGTCAACCATCTCATATGTCATAATTCAAACAAAGGGCAATCAAACAATATACTCCACACACTAGTGTTCATACAACTCACATTACCACATTGATTCACAAATTTTCAAGTGGCAAAATCAACAAACCTCAACATGTCCTCCCGGGTAATCACTCAATCAAATAAATGCACATGGACAATTCACACACTCTCAAAATCAACACACACCCAAGCATTACCATAGGTTTGCATATCAATCAAATCTCCACCACTAGGCATTCAAATCCAGTGTGCAAATCATGAGGTCTTTCACAGGGTTGTAACAGGGTCAGGGACAGAAAATAAGGTAGGGAAAAGAGTATAATATGGGCTACATTGTCAAGGAGAGAGCATGAATAACCACATCAATAACCACACAGTCACCAAAAATGATCCCAACTGAACGCACAACATGGCTGATGTATGATAAAAATATAACAATATTATATGACTTCTTATATCATATTTACGATAATATCGTATAAATTCTATAAAAATATATCTAAAAACTCATAAAAATCTAAATCGTTATAAATAGATATTATCGTTATAATTTTAGTAAAACTTATAGTTTTTGTGGTCAGAATTATTGTGGCTCGTGTTTTTGACTTTGTTTCGGGGTACGTATGATGAAAAAGCGAAGAATTATGATCGAAACAAGAGAAAACCGAAGACGGATATTTTTCAAAGTCCGGCCCGAACCAAAGAAGACCGGCCCGAGCCGGAATCTCCCCGCCAACAAAGACATGGGCTCGACACCAAAGAATATACACGTAGCACCGACCCGCGCCGGTGCCGACCCGGCCCGCGCCGGCCTACGCTTGCCGGGCCTATAAATACATCTCAATTGCGGGATGTTTAGAGTGTACCAATATATATATATCACTTCTATATATATATATATATATATATATATATATATATATTATCTTAATCTAGTTTCTAGTTATGTAAATACCGTAAAAGGCATTCTGCCGAAATAATAATGTAGTATAAGTCTCGTGTAATACTTAGAAGGATTATCAAGGCTCGTTGTTGCTAAAGGAGTTGTTATTTCCGGAGAATACGGCTCTGACGCTACAATTGTAATCTGGTAACTTTTTAATGTATTTATGTTTGTTTATTTATATTAGTATCTATATATTAGTTATAATGATATTAGGCTAACTCTATATCTAGCCAAGATATGAAATTGAATTAGTTTTATCTTTTTAGGGAAATAGATGATGACTATGTTAAAATTGAATTAAAATCGATTATAATGAATCTCTTTCTATTTGCGCTTAATGAAAAGTTAAAATTGAATTAGCTACTCAATTTAACAAGAATCGTAACCTAATGATGAACCGACCGGAGAGAAGTTAGGATACGCGATCATGAATAGAAAGACCGGAGGGTAAAAATGGCCGCGACAAACGGAATCCTATTTCCTACCCGGGGGCAGATTTGTCCTAGAAAAACAAATCTTACTGAAAATTGGACTCAAGATATTATCACGTTAAAATCATCTGTTTAATTGAGCAATACTCAAAATACCGGCCGTATGATAAAACGGAGTTCCCGAGCTTGAGGATGACATTGGACAGAGGATTTTTGACGTATGACAATTTCATACGCTCGTGTGAGGAGGAGTTGTCTAGCTTAGGAGTACACCGGTTTATATATAATTGATTAACCTTAAAATAAGGAAAGATCAAGCACATCTATTTCTACTAAAAAGAGATACTGATTCAGTGACATATTCTTGGCTAGTTTCTAATAATATTACTAGTATTTATATCCTATATATTGTATTGGTACTTATATATATTTATATCTTTATATATCTGTTTTAGTTTTATGTATTTATTTACTGTTTTACGGTTACTAAAAAGGAAAAGGAAAAGCGCAACTTAGATTGAGTTAATAACGACTTCTTGGTGTTTAACCACACTCGAATTACATTTTGTTCCCCGAGGATTCGACACACGACTCACCATATTACGCTACAATTTGACCCGGTACACCGCCGGTTAAGGATTATAATAGCACTAGTAAAGGTCTCCTCGGCTTTCCGCCGTTGCCGGGTAACGACGCTAATCCATTGTGTCTATGGTTACTACTTGTATTAGCTCAAAATTCTCGAGGATAAGTCAACACTCTTCTTATCACATTTCTTTTTTTATTTTTCGTTGGTACTTACCTTATAAGTAAGTTACCAATTTTTACTACTATCAATTTCGTGTTATTTTCTATTTTCGATAGTTGATGACCGAAGCGGTAAGGCCCCGCTCACTCTTATAAGCGACATAAACACTTACGAAAGGCGGTTAAGAGTAGAGAGTAAACGAGGTCATACTAGTCGGGGAAATCCCGACGAATCATCATCAAATCGAGAAACGAGAATGGCCGAAACTAGTGATGAAACACCGAACAAGGGATTGTTCATGCCCACGGACATAGACAAAACCTTAATCGAAATCTACCAATACCAAATGATCAAAATAGAAATAATCAGAATTGGAACCAAATTAATCGTAATAATCTTAACATACCAAACTCGAGACCTATCTGTGATCAAACCGTAAGGAGAAATCAGACTAATAATCCTATTATTTTACCTAATGAAGGAGAGAACAATTTCGAAATTAAATCTCATCTTTTTGGTTTAATTGACACAAGAGCCCAATTTCTAGGAGAAGATGATGAAGATCCGCATCATCATCTCTATCTTTTCGAAGAATTGTGTAATACAGCCAAAAGTCAGGGTGCTCATCGTGAATTAACAAGGATGTCTATGTTTCCTTTTTCTTTAAAAGTAAGAGCACGAGATTGGTTTATGTCCCTCCCACATCATTCATTGACTAGTTGGGAGGAGATTCAAACCGAGTTCTAAAGCGATATTTTACTCCCCGGTAGAAACTTGGAATTAAAGGTCGAGATTGCTAACTTTAGACAAGGATTTGAAGAAACGCTCGGGAATGCTTGGGAAAGATTTAAGAAGCTATTAAGAGCTTGTCCCGATCATGGTTATTCCTTAGATATGCAAATCCAACTTTTCTGTCGTAAACTAAGGAAAGACTCACGTGCAGATGTAGATCATGCATGTGGTGGTTCTTTAATGATGAGTGAAACCCAAGTAGTTTACGATGCTATTGAAAAGATTTCCAAAAATAATCGAATGTGGGAAACCGGTTTTAGCACCAGAAAAGTAGCCTTTGCAGGAGAATGTTCATCGAATACGGAAGTTCTAGCACACTTGGAGAATTTGAGTAGGAAATTTGACGGCCTACAAGCCAGTAAGAATAACTCAGAAACTATCATAACAAATGAATACTCGAATCATGATAATGTGTCGTTAGGAATAGAAGAACCAGAAGTTAAAGGCTATTCGAGGGAAGAGGTAAGTTTTCTTCAACAGCATAGGAATTTGAACAGCGCGTATTCAAACTCTTTTAATGCTATTAAAAGAGATCACCCTACTTTTCGTTGGTCTGAAAACCCTAGTAAGCAAGGACAACCACCGTATCCAATTCAGTATAAGAATTCGTATAGTAATCCTGTTTATCAAGGAGATGCCGCAAATCAAAATCTACAATCATTACCTAGATCGTATCCACAACAAACTACTCAAAGCATACCGGTCACCCAAAGTTCAACTCAACCTGAAGGAATTGATAAATGGGAGAAACTAATGGAAAATATGATGGGTGTAGTGTCTACTCAAGCTCAAAATATGGAAACAATGATAACTTCTATAGGTATAGTCACTAAGGATATGAGTACGTTGAAAACATCCATGAGTGGACATGATACCAGAATGAGAACTATAGAAGCATCAATTCGAAATATGGAAGATCACTTAAGTAGAGAAGGAGAACGTAAAAACAGTAGACCTCCAGGAGGATTACCAAGTAATACTGAAAGAAACCCGAGGGAGGTGAACGCTGTTGTTACCAGAAGTAGAAAACTCTGTGGGAATACTGAAGCAGAAAATTCAAGAAATAATGAAGTAGAAAATGATTTAAATGGTAACTTTATAAAGGAAAAGAATGAAATTGAATTTACTGATGAGGAAGAAGAAATTATTGAAGATTTCTTAAGACAAAATAGCAATGTTGAACCTGAAAGTAAGAATGAGGAATGGGTTAAAGTCCCTAGGATTCTAAAAGATCTAATGGATAAAGACCTAAGAACCTTATTTAAGGAACATGTTAAAGAAAACAACACTGAAGAAAAGAAGGAAGATTTGCCAATAACCGAAAAAGGAAAAATTGATACAGAAGATGTTTCAAAGAAAAGATCGTATGATAATGAAACATGGCAACCAAGTAACGCTCAAAGATTTAAGGAAAAAGGAAAAGAGAAAATAACTTCAGAACCAAAGGTTATAGATTTGGAATCTTTACCTTACCCACCTAAAGATCAAATTAAAAAGATAAAAACTGATAAGAAGTATGCTCGTTTCCTTGACACTTTTCGTCATCTTCATGTTAATATCCCTGTTATCGAAGCTCTAGTTTATATGCCTACCTATGGAAAGTTTCTTAAAGATATTCTATCGAACAAGAAAAAGTTAGAAGAATATGAGAATATTTGCCTTAATGAAGAATGTTCTGCAATATTACAACATAAATTACCACCTAAAATGAAAGATCCTGGTAGTTTTACAATTCCTTGTGAAATTGGAGGATTTTTGTTTAAAAGAGTGCTATGTGATCTTGGAGCAAGTATTAATCTCATGTCTTATGAGGATTATAAGAAAGCGGGTATAGGAGAGCTTACAAATACGAAATGACTCGCAAATGGCGGATAGATCGATTAAACATCCTAAAGGAGTCATCGAGGACGTATTGGTTAAGATTGACAAATTTTACTTTCCAGTAGATTTCGTGGTTATGGAAATGGAAGAAGGATATTCGACGCCACTTATTCTAGGTCGTCCATTTCTAGCTACAGGAAGAACGTTAATCGATGTTCAAAAAGGAGAACTAATACTAAGAGTTAATGAAGACGAAGTTGCTTTCAATATCTTTAAGGCTATGAATCATCCATACAAATCACCAGAATCATGTTCTTTAATAGATAAATTATCTACTATTTGTGATGTCAAATTACAAGATTATGAAGATATACTAGAAGAATGTTTGGCATTATCTATCTATAAAGAAGATGAAAATGATACTGAAATGAGAGAAGTAATCCTTTATCTTAATAAGGAATCATTTTCTAAGCATCCATGGCATAAGTATTTGGAATTAGAAATAGAAGCACCGGTTCTAAAACCTTCAGTAGAAGATCCACCCAGGAATCTGGAATTGAAAACACTTCCTTTAAATCTTAAGTATGCTTTTCTGGAAAACAATAATCTACTTCCGATTATTATTTCATCAACCTTAACAATTGAACAAGAAGATCAATTACTAAGAATGTTAAGAAATCGAAGAAAGCATTTGGATGGACGATGGCGATATTCAAGGAATTAGCCACGAGATATGCGTTCATAAAATTATTCTAAATGAGGGAGCTAAACCTTGTATTCAGCCACAACGCCGCCTCAACCCAAATTTACAAACTATTGTTAAGAAAGAGGTTATTAAACTATTAGAAATGGGGATAATCTTTCCTATATGTCGATAGTGAATGGGTAAGTCCAACTCAAGTGGTACCAAAGAAAGGAGGTTTCACGGTAAAGGAAAATGATAAAAATGAATGGATTCCGACAAGGGAAATTACGGGATATCGAATGTGTATTGATTTTCGGAAGCGAATGATCATACTAAGAAAGATCATCATCCACTTCCATTCATAGTGCAAATGTTGGAACGCTTAAGTGGACATAAGTATTACTGTTTCGTAGATGGTTATTCAGGATATTTACAAATATTCATTGCAGCAGGAGATAGTGAAAACACCACTTTCACTTGTCCCTATGGAACTTTTGCTTATAAACGAATGCCCTTTGGCTTATGTAGTGCACCAGCTACATTTCAGAGATGTATGATGGCTATATTTTCTGACATGGTCGAGAAGTTTTTAGAAATTTTTATGGACGACTTTAGTGTATACGGAGATTCCTTCGATGAATGTTTATCGCACTTAGAATGAGTGTTACAACGCTGTGAAGATACCAACTTAGTGCTAAACTGGGAAAATGTCACTTAATGGTATCAGAAGGAATTGTTCTAGGTCATAGAATCTCTGAAATAGGTATTGAAGTGGACAAAGCTAAAGTCGAAGTAATTGAAAAATTACCTCCACCAGTGAATCTAAGAACTCTAAGAGGATTTCTTGGACATGCTGGATTTTATAGAAGATTTATTGCAGACTTTTCGAAGATAGCAAAACCTTTAAGCCATTTGCTTGAAAAGGAAGTACCATTTAATTTTGATGATAAATGTATGGAAGCATTTAAGACCCTAAAAGCGAAGTTGACTACGCACCGATTACGGTATCACCGGATTGGGATTTACCGTTTGAAATTATGTGTGATGCAAGTGATTTAGCTGTAGGAGCTGTGTTAGGTCAAAGATATAACAAAGTACTCAAAGCAATCTATTATGCATCTCATACGTTAAATGCAGCTCAACTAAATTACGCAACTACATAAAAAGAACTGTTGTCTGTAATTTTTGCCTTAGATAAGTTTAGATCATATATTGTTGGTTCTAAGGTTATAATTTATACAGACCATTCAACTCTGAAATACCTTTTAACTAAGAAAGATGCTAAACCTCGTCTTCTTAGATGGATTCTGTTACTTCAAGAATTTGATGTTGAAATTAAGGATAAAAAAGGAAGTGAAAATGTAGTGGCAAATCATCTAAGTAGAATGGAGAAAGATAAGGGAATAGGAAATGAAATACGAGATTCCTTTCCAGATGAACAACTTTTTAGAATCGATACTCCCTCAACCATGCAATTATTAAAAAATAGAAAACCATCAAAGGAAAATTCACCATGGTTTGGGAATATTGTGAATTACCTTACACCGTAATTACATTCCGTCTCACTGGACTTGGCAGCAGAAAAAGAAGTTCTTTTATGACTTAAAATTTTATTACTGGGAAGAACCAGACATTTTCCGTAAATGTTCGGATGGGATAATAAGAAAATGTGTGCCTGATAATGAGATTTTAAGTATTTTATCGTTTTGCCATGATCGTGAGGCGAGGAGGTCATCATGGAGGATGGAAAAGCTGCTTTCAAAGTTTTACAATGTGGTTTTTATTGGCCTACACTATATAAAGATGCATACAAATATGCAAAATCTTGTGAATCATGTCAAAAATGGGGAAACATATCTAAAAAACATGAAATGCCTATGCAACCGATCTTAGAATGTGAGTTATTTGATATATGGGGCATAGATTTCATGGGACCTTTCCCTATATCTTTTGGAAAAAGATTTATTTTAGTAATGGTTGATTATGTTTCGAAATGGGTAGAAGCTGAAGCTCTTCCCACTAATGATACCAAGGTTGTGCTAAGGTTCCTTAAAAAGAATATATTTACAAGATATGGCATTCCAAGGGCTATCATTAGTGATAGAGGATCACACTTTTGTAACCGACCATTTACTAAGATAATTGAGAATTATGGTGTAACTCATAAACTTGGAACACCCTATCATCCGCAAACTAGTGGACAGGTAGAGGTGTCAAATAGAGAAATCAAAAGGATCGTGGAGAAAACAGTGGACTCAAATCGTAAAAATTGGGCTGAAAGACTAGATGATGCATTATGGGCATACAGAACAGCCTTTAAAACACCAATTGGTTGTTCCCCTTATAAATTAGTTTTTGGTAAATCTTGTCATCTCCCAGGTTGAATTAGAACACCGAGCTTTACGGGCTATTAAATTTCTAAACTTTGATCCAAAAGCATCGGTGATCATAGATTACTTCGATTAAATGAACTAGAAGAATTTCGCCTCGATGCTTATGAAAATGCTCGAATCTACAAGGAACGTACGAAAGCTTTCCATGTCAAGAAAATCTATCGTCGTGAGTTCCATGTAGGTGATCGAGTACTCTTATACAATTCACGTTTAAAGTTATTTCCAGGTAAACTTAAATCAAGATGGACAGGTCCATATGACATAACTAAAGTCTATAAGTCTGGAGCTGTAGAACTAACTGATGGAAAAACAACTTTCATAGCCAATGGTCACAGGGTAAAGCTTTTTGTGGAAACTGAAGGGGTACCGAAAATAGAAGAAATATTATTGCTTTACGACCCTCCAACAGATTAAGGAAGCAGGAATTCTAAACTCAGCCGATTACGGGTACTATCTTTTTAATTCACTTTTTAATATGCAATTTAATTTGTTTCGTCTTTTACCGGATAGACGTTAAAGAAATGGAATGCCTTTTATAGATAGAATAGAAGTTTTTATTTTACTTTTAAAATTAGGTTTAGATAAAGATGTTGCCTTTAGAATAGAAGCCTTAGTTTTTAATTTAAATAAGGAGCTGATAAGAGAAATCAGAGAAAGAGATCTTTGTAATGGAAAATCGAGAAGTGCTATAAAGAGAAGGGCAAGATTGCTAATGAGATGTAGAATACGTGGAAAAAGTGAACATAATGGAAAATGTGGAGACAAGCACAACCAAATCCCGGATGAATGGTTGAAGGTAATTAAGATGGGAACGACTAGGTGGTTATCCGAAAATCTCGATGGACAACAACGAGAGAATTCAAACGCATCATTTCTAGGAATTAGGTTGATGGACCGTTATTATAGAAATCTTGAAGATTTAAGAATGGTAGGAGTAGAATTAGATTAAGTTATGTTTTTTAAAATATATATATATATATATATATATATATATATATATATATATATATATATATATATATATATATATATTTTTTCAAAGATTTCATAAAATTTTTATGATAAACTTATTTTTATATCATATATATGATTTATATGATATAATTAAGGATTATCATACCAAAAATATTTTTTTAAGCTTTTATAAAAAATTGTAATAATTTATTTTATCATGAAATAATCTTATGATTTTTATAAAAAATTTCTATGATATAATTTAAATTATTACACACACACAAAAAAAAAAGAAAAAAAAAAAGGAATCGAGTAATTACTAACGATTCGAGTCGATAAGAGTTCGGTTCGATTCGTTAGCTTTATAACCTAAAAAAATCACAATTCCATCATCTTCATCTTCTTCAATTTTTTTTTAGCAAAAGCCGCCCCACCCCTTTTCCCCTCTTCAAAAATTTCATCACTTTTCACCAATTTTTCTATCCCAAACTACTTAATTAATCATCTTCTCTTCCATTACACTACATAAAATCATCACCATGGCATAAAAGGATAGATTTTGCAAGCAAAGCTCCTCTTTTCAACACATTCCGGCGACCACCATACATTCCGGCAACTATCTACTTTTTCTAGCTTTATACGGTAACAATATACATATATATATATATATATATATCAATCATTTCAATTTTTATTAAGCTTTTTAGTTTTATAAATTTTATTTTTGAATATTTTGGTCTAAGTACTTATTGGTTTTTGTTGTTTGTTGTTGATTTTTGTTGTTATTTCGTCATAACATTATCGTAGATGACCTCGTCATCTAGGAAAACCTCTAAGAAAAGAAAGCGGATAACCACATTGTAGTACCGGTTCATGAACCGCGGCCCTTAAACGAACTCGAAGAAGCCATTTCTTTTGAGAAAACCGCTAGTGATGAAGCTAAGAATGCCTATAATGGATATTTTAGTAAGTGCGGGGTTACTTTAGAACATGGTATTGATTTTGACTGTTTAGGAGAAGAAGTGAGAAAAATCTTTCAAGATAGGGAGTGGATGGAAATTGCAATAGAACGCACTGATAAGATAAATGTTACAATGGTAGCCGAGTTCTATTCTGTTTTGTCTACTTATGATAAGGCTACTCTTGAAGAACTGGAATATATCCCTCTTAGGACGGTTAATGTCACTTTCAATCTGTTATGATTAATACTATGTATGGTTTACACGAGATACTTGATGAGGATGATTATCATCTTTGTTTGGAATTTAGACCAACCTGGTAGACTACGGCTAAATCATATGAAGCTCGAGTACGCCTTTGATTCCACAGCAGTATGGAAAGATAATAGATTTCCTTATGGACGTTGTATAAGAGACATAAGGGCTATTAAGCAATTTATAGGACTTAATGTTAATCATTCGGCTCATTTATGAGCTTATGGTCGTGAAGATGTTGTTTTAGCCTGGGCTATGGTTAAGGACATTCCAATAAATGCGGGAAACTAATCTTTTCCAAGGCATGTGATTTTGTTAAGAATAGAAATCGAGGGGACGTTTGCCGTTCCCTAATCTTATATCTGCCTTGTGTGATCTTCTTGAAGTGCCAAATTTACCCTCAGATAGGATTATGTCACCTTATGCTCCACTTATCGGTCAAAAACTAAGCGCCTTTTCTTTGGTACAATCAATTACAATAATCCCAATCGCCAGCAGCAGCCGCCATCACCACCTACTACTAGACCACCACCAGTGTTTACTAGATCTTCTAGACAGCCACTCCAGAGCCATAATAGCCAGATATCAGATATGATGCAGCACATCATCCAGTCACAGGCTCGTACTGATGCCAACATAGCCTTAGCTGCAGAAAAGAATAGAGAGTGGCAGGAAAATTTGAGGATTGGTCAGCAAGGTCTGAGAGATTATGTCGGAAGTATGAACCCATCTTATCCTGACACATTCCCACGGTGTCAGTCTAAGCCTTTCACTATGCCTAGCTGGATTCCACCTATTCCACCTCCAGTTATTTATCAGGATTATACTCCGTCATCTCTAGGACAGGGCGGTTTGTTTACAGGTTCAGCAGAGATATCCATGGGCATGAGAGGAGTCACTTCAGTTGCAGATGTTACAGCTGGTCTCAGTTCGTTTGGATTGGAAGGTTCAGTGACAATGACGACTAGGCAGACTCAGGCTACATTTCAAGCATCTTCTTCAGCAGATCCACAACAGTTCGACTTTCAGTTCGACTCAGTCTCTAGGGGCTGAATTTACTTCTAGACTGTTTGGATCATCGTCAGTGCAGTATGATTCATCTTTTGACGATAATGTCGATTACAACCCGTATGATTGACTTTTACATTTGCCTTGATGTATGACGATATACTATGGTTTGATTTTTTGTTTTAGACTGTTTGATGCACTCTTGGGTTAGTGCACTTCGTAGTTTTACGTTTTTTTCGTTGTTTCTATTTTATTAGACTTTTTCCCCCACGTTTTAGATAAAAATGCATATCTACACACTGAAAGAACCTGATGGAACATCCTGAAGAAAATTAGATGTTTTATGACAAAGAAGCAAGTTGAGTAAGAGTAAGTTAGTTTAAGAAAGAATAAATTAACTTAGTTTCAGTTTTTCTAGTTTAAAGTAGTATTTTAGTAGTTAACTTGTACTTTCTTTTGCAATATATTTGTGTGTTGTTTTACTATGTTTTGCCTTTATGCTATATTATATAAACGCTAGTCTATATGACACGTAAAATATTTAACCGTTATAAAATTCATTTTATTTTCTAAACAAAATGTTTACTACCCATTAGACATCGGGACGATGCCAATTCTTAAGTGGGGAGTAGAGATTGGTTAGTAAATAAATTGAATTTAATATATCAAATGCTTAAACACTTAGTTTAATTATTTTTAAGAAAATAAACGAAATAATATATAATTATTATAATATGGATAGTATATTTGGATAGAATAATATTTTTTAACTAAGTAAAGTAATCTCGATATATTATTTATATCTATTTTAGATTTTTATCAAGATTTTAAGTATGCATACCTAGATAAATAGTATGAAATATTTTTTTTTTGAAATTAGACAAAAGTTACTTATAATTATAATAAAATTTTAGAATGATTTTCTTTTCAAGACAAATATGAATTTGGAATCGGATTAGGAATGATGAGATTTTTGGCATTACTTTGACTAACTATGGCCAAATAAGCCTACCCGAAGGTAATTTCCAATTTTTGTCCCCACCTCAGCCTTGTAGAGTGATCAAGACCTCACTCGAAATTAGCCATTATGATTAACTAGATATAACCGACCCTTAACTTAAAATGGTCTACATTTCCTTGAAATCCCGCAAGTTTAGTATGTGCTTATGGAAAGCGGTGACGACATCGAAATTCAATAGTGGTATATGCTGAGATTGGAATAAATATCATTCGGAAGGCAATCTTTTATCAAATATTGTTATTCTCTAGAAAAAGAAAAAGTTGGAATAGTTAGGTGCTGATGTATTCGTTCTCACCTCATGACGCTTGAAAAATAGTCGATTCTGGGAATGAGTTCGGATATGTTTGTGTAAAAAAAAAAAGGTTATTAGAATTAAATTTTGAAAACAGTGTCAGGATGTTACTGATCAAGATATTTTTGATCAAAAGTTGAAGGTGTAAATACATACGGCTTGCTTCTATTTCTTTTGATTTTCCTTTGTTATCCTTTCGATTAGCCAAACGCCCTGAGCCTGAACGTTATAAGCCATTTTGCCAACTACTTGACTTAGTCCTTGATTCCGAAATTTCATATAGTGGCGATCACAAAGTTATTCTAAGTATTTTATTTTATATTTATTAAGTAATTCATGTAGAATTTCATTTAGATAATATTTTATAACTAATTTATTAAGTTATACACACTTTTTATCTTTTTAATAATCTTAGATAGATAAAATTAATATAATTATAATATTGACAACATACGTTACTAAGTTAGAAATTTAGTCTAGAAGAACTATATTATTTGCATTATAGCATTTTATATATTATCGCTTATTTTGCTCGAGGACGATCAAAAGCTAAGTGGGGAGTAGTTGATGTATGATAAAAATATAACTATATTATATGACTTCTTATATCATATTTACGATAATATCGTATAAATTCTATAAAAATATATCTAAAAACTCATAAAAATCTAAATCGTTATAAATAGATATTATCGTTATAATTTTAGTAAAACTTATAGTTTTTGTGGTCAGAATTATTGTGGCTCGTGTTTTTGACTGTTTCAGGGTACATATGATGAAAAACTGAAGAATTAAGATCGAAACAGTAGAAAACCGAAGAAGGATATTTTTCAAAGTCCGGCCCGAACCAAAGAAGACTGGCCCGAGCCGGAATCTCTCTGCAAACAGCACATGGGCTCTGACACCAAAGAATATACACTGTAGCACCGACCCGCGCCGGTGCTGACCCGGCCCGCGCCGGCCTCTTGCTCGGCCTATAAATACATCTCAATTGCACGCTGTTTAGAGTGTACCAATATATATATATATCACTTCTATATATATATATATATTATCTTAATCTAGTTTCTAGTTATGTAAATACCGTAAAAGACATTCTGCCGAAATAATAATGTAGTATAAGTCTCGTGTAATACTTAGAAGGATTATCAAGGCTCGTTGTTGCTAAAGGAGTTGTTATTTCCGGAGAATACGGCTCTGACGCTACAATTGTAATCTGGTAACTTTTTAATGTATTTATGTTTGTTTATTTATATTAGTATCTATATATTAGTTATAATGATATTAGGCTAACTCTATATCTAGCCAAGATATGGAATTGAATTAGTTTTATCTTTTTAGGGAAATAGATGATGACTATGTTAAAATTGAATTAAAATCGATTATAATGAATCTCTTTCTATTTGCGCTTAATGAAAAGTTAAAATTGAATTAGCTACTCAATTTAACAAGAATCGTAACCTAATGATGAACTGACCAGAGAAGTTAGGATACGCGATCATGAATAGAAAGACCGGAGGGTAAAAATGGCCGCCTGACAAACGGAATCCTATTTCCTACCCGGGGCCAGATTTGTCCTCGAAAAACAAATCTTATTGAAAATTGGACTCAAGATATTATCACGTTAAAATCACCTGTTTAATTGAGCAATACTCAAAATACCGGCCGTATGATAAAACGGAGTTCCCGAGCTTGAGGATGACATTGGACAGAGGATTTTTGACGTATGACAATTTCATACGCTCGTGTGAGGAGGAGTTGTCTAGCTTAGGAGTACACCGGTTTATATATAATTGATTAACCTTAAAATAAGGAAAGATCAAGCACATCTATTTCTACTAAAAAGAGCTACTGATTCAGTGACATATTCTTGGCTAATTTCTAATAATATTACTAGTATTTATATCCTATATATTGTATTGGTACCTATATATATTTATATCTTTATATATCTGTTTTAGTTTTATGTATTTATTTACTGTTTTACGGTTACTAAAAAGGAAAAGGAAAAACTGCGACTTAGATTGAGTTAATAATAGCTTCTTGGTGTTTAACCACACTCTGAATTACATTTTGTTCCCTGAGGATTCGACACCTGACTCACCATATTACGCTACAATTTGACTCGGTACACTGCCGGTTAAGGATTATAATAGCACTAGTAAAGGTCCTGTCAATGGCTCCAAAACATCACAACTTCCTAAGAATATAAGTGCAAACAAAAATGTCGGAAGAAGCTTGCAAAAATCACTAGCGAGAAAGAAACTTCCTCTTCAATATAAAAAACACTCCTTCAATGTAAGTTTTTTTTTCTTTCAACATTCAATTTCTTTTAAGATCTTGAAATAAAATTCATAACATAATCTTGAGCCATACTTCTCAGATATTCACTTCTAGGTACTTCCTCAAAATTTAATGCAACCACGAGACGTTAAAAAAAATAGGGTTTATGGGGGGCTCGGTCGACTGGCGGCGGCCCCCTCCTCTGCGGCGGCGGCGGCGGCGGCGGCCTTATGGCTGCTGTCCGTCGGCTGTCCTCTTCCAATGGGGGAGATCGACCCTTTTCGTTTCTTTTGTTGTGTCATATAGCCAACCAATGGTTCAAATAGTTTGGACCATAGGGAAACCATATGGCATATTGGCCTTTCCAAATTTTGATTTGGAATAGGCCTAGGCCCTTTTCAAATATTTGATTTGTAAAAGGCATAGGCCTAGGCCACTTCCAAAATTTTGATTTTGGAAAGTGGCCATGCCTAAACCAAAATTATTTGGCCTTTCCAAATATTTGATTTGGAATAGGCCGAGGCCCTTTTCAAATATTTGATTTGTAAAAGGCCTAGGCCTAGGCCACTTCCAAAATTTTGATTTTGGAAAGTGGCCAGGCCTAAGCCAAATTTAGTT
Source organism: Gentiana straminea (assembly GCA_036785695.1). NCBI lineage: Eukaryota > Viridiplantae > Streptophyta > Magnoliopsida > Gentianales > Gentianaceae > Gentiana > Gentiana straminea. The sequence continues at coordinate 1,828,982 of JAVUPR010000099.1, read as the reverse complement.
TTGGAAAGAAAACAAAAAGGAGACTTTATAATTTTAATTTTATATTGAAAAGTTCAAATTTAATTGAAATTAAAATCGATTTAAAATTAAATGTTAATTTTATTTTTCGATTAAGTCATATAATTAATTAAATGTTATTTAATTATTTGATGTGATAAAATAAAGACGCATAAGTAGTTAAAATTAGAATTTAATCTTTTTCAGAAGATAAAATTGTATGGATTAGATGTGTAGATATAATGCGATTATATGGACTCCGATTGATCATGGACTCGACCAATAGGATAGATGGGAATGTTTACTTTATGTTGGTTTTGAAAAATTGTCCTAGGCCGTTATGAAGAACGTGACCTAGTTTAATTTTTGCATTTATCCCATTCCTGTTAGCTCCCCCCGTGTGCGGCGGGTGTAATTATTAGATAAATTATAATGTAACAAGAATGGAGCAAGAAGTTGAAGACCAAGGAAAGATAAAGAACCTATTGGCGTACAGCAATAAAGATCCTATTGCCGGTTGCAGATACCCTTAGTTTGTGACCCGCGGTTTCGTCAGTTGTATTCGAAACCGCACCTAGGAAAAAGTCCATGATCATACCGGTTATTTTGTGTGCGGAATGTTGTGTATGTTTTACTTTATATGATATCGTAGTAATATGCACATAGTAGATGAGACCATAATTAAACCAAATTAATTAAGTGAATTAATTTTAAAATTATTCCCACGCCAAAAATCGAGCCAAAATTGTCTCCCAATATTATAATGACGGTGAAGAGCCTTTGTTCGGATCCAACTGATCGGCCCTCGTCGGGAGTTGACCTACCATGGGTATATCGTTATTATTGAGATATGATCGTTACGAGATCTCATGAATATTGGGTTACAACTCGACTAGAATCTTGCGGTGATTGGCCCTCGTCAGGACCGTCTGATTTTAGAGACAAGGGGTTGACTATCACATAGAGATGTGAAACGTCAAAGAGTTGACTAGTCAACCACTGGGAGTCGCATGCGATGCGACTGGTAGGAGTACCTACCTGTCGAAATTATCTCGGTTGATCGGCCCTCGTCGGGAATCGTGGTAACTAGATGGGATCCCAGCCACTAAAGAATTAATTAAATTCTTGAAAGCCAATTGGGAATAGTTGGCTAGTGGGAGTAAAACCTTATAAAATTTTAAGTGCCAATTTAGGATTTTTTATACATGAGCTTTTACTTATTCTATCTTTATTTTTTGTTGTAGAAAAATGTCAAACAAATTGAACCTTCGTTTTATCATTGAAAACAAGCTTGACGAAACTAATTTTCTCGATTGGGAAAGGAACCTCAAAATCGTTTTGAGGCATGAGAAGATTGGCTATGTCTTGGATGAGGCCCTACCGGAAAAGCCCGCAGAGGGTTCGGCTGCGGATGCTGTCGAGAAGTATAACAAGCACCGTTCGACGATGCGATGCTACATGTATCATGCTTGCTTCTATGACACCCGAGCTGCGAAACAACATGAGTCTATGGACGCCTACACAATCATGGTCCACCTAAAGGAACTCTATGATTCTCAGTCTCGCACTGAGAGGTACGAGGTCTCGAAGGCCCTGTTTGGTTGTAAGATGGCATTTGGGACTGCTGTGGGGTCACACGTGCTTAAAATGATTGGGTACATAGAGAGGCTTAGGAAGCTGGGCCACAAGTTGGAACGAGAATTGAGTATTGACTTGATTCTACAATCTCTACCTGATTCATTCTCACAGTTCGTGATGAATTATCACATGAACAAGATAGAATGCTTCCTTGCGGAGTTATTGAACATGTTGAAGACTGCTGAGGGCACTGTGGGGAAGGGAAAGCATGTGTTGCTTGTCACTTCGAGCAAGGGCAAGGCAAAAGCCCAGAAAAAGTCCAAGAAGGTGAAGGCTGCACCTAAGCCAACGCCTAAGATAGCAAAAGACAAATCCAAGGATGCTTGCTTCCATTGCGGTGAGACCGGACATTGGAGGAGAAACTGCAAAGGCTTCTTGAGTACCAAGAAGAAGCATTCGATGCTTCGACTTCGGGTATATTTATGATTGAGATCAACATTACTTCTTCTAAGTCTAACCACTTTGGGTATTAGATACGGTTGTGGTTCTCATATTTGTACGAATATGCGGGGACTAAGAAGAACTAGAGATACGAAGAAAGGAGAGGTGGACCTACGCGTCGGAAATGGAGCAAGTGTTGCTACGGCGGCGGTAGGAGTTTATTTTCTTTCATTGCCTAGTGGGCTAGTACTTGAACTTGGTAACTGTTAGTTTGTTCACCGCTCTTACGAAGAGCATTATTTCCATTTCCGCATTAGATGTTGATGGTTTTTCATTTACGTTTGAGAATAAATGTTGTTCTTTTTCACGTGATAGAATCTTTTATGGTAATGGCATACTTAGCAATGGTCTCTACATATTAGATATGAATATTGATGTACTTAATATAAATAACAAGAAAGCCAAGACAAATGACTTGAATGAATCCTACTTATGGCATTGTAGACTTGGCGATATAAATAAGAATCGCATATCCAAACTCAATAAAGATGGAATGTTGGATCAATTCGATTACGAATCGTTTGATACATGTGAAGCTTGTTTACTTGGAAAGATGACAAAGTCACCTTTTAGTGGCAAAGGGATAAGATCAACCGAATTGCTTGAGCTCATACATACGATGTGTGTGGCCCAATGTCAATTCAAGCCAAAGGAGGATACTCTTATTTTATCACTTTCACCGATGACCATTCTCGCTATGGTTATATATACTTAATGAAGTATAAGTCCGAAGCCTTCAAAAATTTCAAGGAATTCAGAAGTGAAGTGGAAAAACAACTAGGTAAAGAAATCAAGACGCTTCGATCCGATCGAGGCGGAGAATACTTAGATGGAGAGTTTCAAGACTATTTAAAGGAGAATGAGATTCTACCTGAATGGACATCTTCAGGCATGCCTCAGATGAATGGCGTATCTGAGAGGAGGAACCGTACCTTGTTAGACATGGTACGATCCATGATGAGCTACGCAGTTCTCCCAAAATCATTTTGGGGGTATGCTCTAGAAACCGCACCCTATACACTGAACCGAGTTCGATAAAAAATGGTTGAATCCACACCATACGAGGTATGGCATAAGAGAAAACCGAGTCTAGAATATCTTAAACCTTGGGGTTGTCCGACTTACGTGAAGCGGATGATGCCTGACAAATTAGAAGCTAGATCCACAAATGTCTGTTTGTGGGATATCCTAGAGAAACTAGAGGATACCAATTTTACCATCCTCAGGAACAAAAGGTGTTTGTTGCTAGGACTGGCCACTTTCTAGAGAAAGAGTTTATTCTGGATAGGGTCAGTGGGAGTAAGATTGATCTTGAAGGAATTCGAGAACCACTTACGAATGACAGTCAGTTGATGGAAGTAGAGGAGACACCACATACAGATGTGATGCCGGCCTACTACCGTGGACACACTAACACCTCGAAGATCCACACAGGAACGCCGTGAACCCGAAAGGTACACCGGCGTGTATCTCATGGAAGATGAGGACCCTAGAACTTATGAGGAAGTGCTATTAAGGCATGACAAAGAGAAATGGGTGGAAGGCATGAATTACGAAATGGAATCCATGAAAGACAACCAAGTTTGGAACTTGGTTGATCCACTGAAGGAATAGTTCCTATAGGGTGTAAATGGGTCTTTAAGAGAAAGACCGACACGGACGGTAACGTGACTACCTACAAGGCTAGGTTAGTGGCAAAAGGTTATAAGCAATGACAAGGAGTTGACTATGAAGAAACCTTTTCGCCCATTTGCCATGTTAAAATCCATTAGAATTTTGCTCGCTATTGCAGCGTACTATGATTACAAAATCTGGCAGATGGATGTGAAAACAACTTTGCTTAATGGGAACCTGTCTGAGGAAGTGTATATGACACAGCCTGAGGGTTTCACAACCAATGACGCCAGGATGGTGTGTAAACTGCAAAGATCCATTTATGGTTTAAAGAAAGCTTCTCGGAGTTGGAATCTTCGCTTTGATGAGATAATCAAACAATTTGATTTCGTCAAGAACGAAGATGAGCCCTGTGTTTACAAGAAGGTTAGTGGGAGTGCCATTGTGTTCTTAGTGCTTTATGTAGATGACATATTGCTCATAGGGAATGATGTGCCTATGTTACAATCAATCAAAGCTTGGTTATCCAAGAACTTCTCAATGAAGGACTTGGGTGATGCAGCCTATATTCTAGGAATAAAGATCTATAGAGATAGATCTAAAAGGTTGCTTGGTCAGTCACAATCCACCTATATAGACAAGATGCGGAAGAGCTTCAGCATGGAGCAGTCCAAGAGAGGATTGCTGCCCATGTCATATGGGGTCTATCTGTCAAAGGGAATGAGTCCTAAGACAGAGGAGGAAAGGGCACAAATGAGTAAAGTCCCTTATGCTTCGGCAATAAGGTCTGTCATGTATGCCATGTTGTGCACAAAACCTGATGTCTCGTACCCTCTTAGTATGACTAGTAGGTACCAGTCCGATCCAGGTGATGGTCACTGGATTGCTGTGAAGAATATCCTTAAGTACATGAGACGTACTAGGGATATGTTCCTGGTTTTCGGGAATGATGATTTAGTTTTATGAGGTTACACAGATGCCAGTTTTCAAACTGACAAGGATGACTTTAAGTCACAGTCTGGATTTGTTTTCACGCTTAACGGCGGAGCAGTGGGCTGGAAGAGTTCCAAGCAGGAGACTACTGCAGACTCTACAACGGAAGCCGAATACAAAGCAGCCTCGGAGGCGGCAAAAGAAGCAGTTTGGATGAAGAAGTTCATTACTGAACTTGGTGTGGTTCCCTTCATTGAAGGTCCAGTGCCTCCGTACTGTGATAATAATGGAGCGATATCTCATTCGAAGGAACCAAGGTCTCATCAGAAGTCCAAACATGTGGTACGGCGCTATCACTTGATTAGAGAGATAGTAGATAGAGGAGATGTAAAGATAGAGAAAGTCCACACGGATGATAACATAGCTGATCCGTTAACCAAGGCATTGTCTCAAGCAAAGCATGAGAAACATGTTCACTTGCACGGGCTTAGGCATATGGGTGATTGGCTTTAGGCCAAGTGGGAGATTGTTGGAAAGGTGTTCTAAACCCAATCGGGTTGGACCGGATCCGACCGGGTCGGGTCATTTACAGTCTATTTAGTTCATGTAATAACTTTATTATGATTAATAAAAGCACTTATGTTATTGTATATTGTTTATCTTCATATTATTTGTTGTATATATATAGTAACGTCCACTAGTGTCAATCGTGATAGAGAAACCATGATAGTGATTATGGTTGATGAGATCTCTAATCACTATAACAAGATTGGTGCTTAAATGTCTATAGTCTTACATATTATCAAATGGGACATTGATAGTATAATCAGACTAGCACGTATTGGATGTTTTCTATCTTTTAGAAGATATGGATAGATCTCGTCTATCGAAGTGTAGGGACACTTGGACTGTACGTAGAAGTGTATTAGAGAATGCGTACGTTAGACTGACCCACTTACATTAAGTGTCACACTATATGGCGGTTGTGTAATTATCCTTTTGACCGGAGTCTCCATGGCATCACGGTGTGGATTGTCATGCTTTGACACTATTGAGATTTCTCCTAACCACGGGGCGATCATGCGGTAGTGATTGGGTATGATATTGAAGCATGCGGAGTATACATGATTGGTCGTCCGGGAATCACGTATCCTATGATTGGGATCGAATATCCGAAATGACCTTCTTATAAGGAATGTCTAGCTCTCGAGAATCTTTGCAAAGTAGGAGTAAATGTGTTATCCCAAGAGAGCATGATATCCAGATTATAAGATACGATCGTTAATGTATTGACACTCGAGATACAATCGTATGGATATTATTATTGCGATAGGATTGTAAGTTACACGGTAACTGCTTCACATGAAAGGTAGTAGTCATTGCTTTTGACTCTTCTGATGATTGGGGATCACGGTGTGTTGCTAGACGCTATCCCGTGATCGTTAGGCATGAAGGGCATTTTAGTAATTTGCACTTTGTGTGTACGGCCAACACATTCGAAAACCTATCGGGTCACACACATATGAACATCGAGTCGGATTAAAATGCGGTTATAGTTGATAACCAAATAAGGAAAGTTTATCTCTAGACTATAAAGGTTATAGTGGTAAATTAATATGGTGGTATTTATTTATTATGAATAAATAAAATACAAAATATTAATTATATACAAATATATTAATTAAAAAATATTTCGGAAGTCAATCTTTTGACTATTGGGGCGCCACATTCAAGTGTATAAGATACACTTGGATTGTGCACTTTAATTAATTAGATTGCCATAATATTAATATAAGATATTAATTGATTTTTGAAAATAGATTTATGGTAATAAGATAATTATATTCAATATAAGATATTGGCAAAATTAATTATTATTAAAGAGATAAATCAATCTAGGAGATTTTCCTTATTTTATTGGGAAAATGTTTTCTTCTCCTACAGACATAAAGGGCGCCACATCTAGCTATAAATAAGAGGTGGGTGTCAAGCTCTTTTGTACATCACAATTGCAAGAGCTTATAGTTCTTGTGTAAAATAGAGAGCAACCTATAGTGAGTTTGTGAGGGAAGAAAAAGACCGGTCTAGCAACCGGGGTTTTTCCGATAGCAATCCAAGGAGGATTCCGGCAAGGGGTTCGTGTGGATTAGCGATAGAGGCCGGACACGTGGACGGCTTGCGCACTGAACTACTCTTCGTTGACGGTCAAAGCGACGATCTTATAGATCATCAAGGTATAACCGTCAAACTACTTAACGTGTTTATTGCATTAAACGAAGAACGATCTAGAAAAAGGAAATCAAATTTTAAATTCCGCTGCGTTAAACTAGCGATTTCCTAACACCATTCATACAATCTCCTGACAATAGGGTCAACAAAAGAGGGGATATCGTAAGAAAAGGCCATGGGTTTTTTTTTTGGAGTTTAATCAAAAGAAAGGTCAGGCGAGAAGGTGCTCACTAGGGGTATAAAATTTCGGGTAGGATAACAAAAGTGGGTCTAGAAGCGGTTAAATCCTAGGTGCCTCAATCATTTCAATGCACTGAACCTGAAAAATGTAGTATCGAAATGTATGTCAACGCAAATTCTAGAATGACATGAAATGTGTGGATGCCACTCAAAGGAAAAATGAGTGAGTGCGCTCTTTGGCCAAGTAAACCTCACTTTAAAGTGGCTTTTGCTAAAGTTCAAAGGTTTTACCTTCCAAAACATATAAACAAATGTTATAAATTGAGTACGCATCAACAAAAGTGTGTGCATACATTGATTCTTTGCCGTTTGATTCTTATTAATCAACACAAGATAGACACGAAAGGTTGGTAAAGTATCACACATTCATATTCTTGGTACACAAGTACTAGAAAATCCTAAAATGCAACTCTACGCGTGCTTTTTTTTTTTTTTTTCCTTTTTTTGTTTTGTTTTTTCTTGTTTTTTTTATGTACAAAAAAAATAAATAGATGAATACAAAATGATGAATGATAATTTTTTTTTTGATAAACATGTATAATGAATGCAACATCTCCCCCACACTTGAAACATACATTGTCCCCAATGTATGGCCAAATGTAGAAGAGAAATGCTAGTATGCAAAATGTCACGATATGATAAATATATCTATACGTATGAGATAATAAAAGGTGAGACCGAGGACTTACTTGAAACCAAAGTGGCGGCTTTAGACTTTCTGGTGACTGCAACGGCAGAGTGCGAGTCCTTGCAAGGTGAGTCAAAGGCAGTTGGTGGAGCAGGCTGTTCCAATTCCTTGTCGGTGACGGAATGGTGGGGAAAGTCGCCCGAAACTCCGGTCTTCAGCTTTTTATTAGTGGATTGAGTTCCAGGCTATGGTCTTTTCCGGCATTGGTTTCGACAAGGCAGCTGGTTTTCCGGTGGGGTAGGCGACCGGCAAGAAGGAGGGGTGGACTCATCAATCGGAGGAATGGGGGAGATTCAAAAATTACATGTTGTAATGACTATGTGCTTCTTGGCCTTGCTTTTTGGTCACATGATGATCGGTGCCGGAAAAAAAATTGATCGGAGTCTGCACTTTTGTTGGAACAGGGGAGGGGAAGGTGGGGTTTGGGAAAAAAAGGACGGGGGAAAGTTAAGGCATAAAAAGCCAAAAAAAAAATAAAATAAAACAAATTAAAATCAGCATTCGATTATCTTTAATTTTAATAAAAAGCTATTATATTATTTTTTTTATAGAAAAATAAAATATACGAACCTGTACCTTCCCTTCCCAATCAAAACATAAACACATCCAGAGCTTAATCTTTAAAACGGTATGATCATACCGTTGTTTTTTTTTTTCTTTTCCCTTTCACAACTGCATTTCTCCCATTGATTGACATCCCTATAGCGAAAAATGGTATGATCATACCATTTCGCCCGAAATCAAAACGCATTTCGGTACTTATTCCAACTTCATGTTACACAACGCCCCGAAACTAAACGAACCCATGCGAATGCATACCTTTTCGTAGAAGGATTTTTTCCATCGGGACACACCATTTCGTTGGTGCTTGTTCATGGGACATATCCTTTGAAGACGAAGTGGTTTATCCTTTCGTGAAGTGGTACCATATCGGTTACTTGTCTATATATAGAGGACTCTGGCATTCAGTATGAGCATGTTTTTTCATTCAGAAGCATCATCAGTATAAACATATAGTGTCTCTAAAGTTGTACTCCATTGTATCCTGAGAGAGATCGTAAAAACATCTCTTTAAAGAAGCGATTAACGTGCCTTGGAGATCATTCTTTTATTGTATTACCACATTTTTTCTAACACTTCATTCGTCATGACATCCAAGACCTGCAAAACAACCAAAAACAAGAAGAAGAAAAATAGAGTTTTATTTTAATTTACTTAACCTTGGGTTGCCTCCCAATCAGCGCAATTCTTTCATGTCTTTGGCTAGACAATGCTATGCATTCAAGGTGCTTCCCATGCCTCCCAACACATATGTAACTTCCCTGGACTGAATTGTAACCTTGGATTGAAAAGAAATTTCTCTTTTATAGCCAAAAACTCTTCCAATCTTCTCAACATCCAGGTTAGGCTTTCCGTTACTAATGCACTCCAACCTTTTTCCTTCAAAACCAAAATGTCCTTCTTTTCTTGTAGATGTACAGACTCAAAAGGTTCAAACCATTTATTCCACTCAAGTTTTAGTGACTCCTCCTCATCCTCCTTTCGAGCATCTATACCTATTAAACTCCTTGGACACAACTCATGCTCCTCTTTGAGAAGGTTCATTTCAACATGATCATCAACAACATTATCATTGATACTGACATGAAAAATAGACTCATGATTGTTCGGGTACTTAACATCATCAAAAATGTTATATGTGACCAATTTATTATCAAATTCAAATGTAAGAGTACCCTTATCAACATCAATTTTGGTCTTAGCTGTTTTCGTGAAAGGTCTAACCAACAAAATAAGTGAAGGTTGTGATGAGAATTGATCATCCATATCAATAATGTAGAAATCAACTGGAAAAATTAGCTCATTTACTTTTACTTGTACATCTTCAACCATGCCTTCAGGTTATGAATTCGACCTATCCTCCAATTGAATTACAACCCTGGTATCTTTTAATGGCCCAAAATTCAGTTCTTTATACAAGGACAATGGCATAACGTTAATGGATGCACCAAGATCAAGCATGGCTTTTTCTATCTTTTTATGCTCTATGACGCAATGTATAGTTTACACACCTGGATCCTTACATTTCGGTGGCAACTTTCTCTGATTAACTACTGTTACGTTCTCATTTACCATCACTTTCTCATTCGATTTCAGGCTCATTTTCTTGGTACAAAGCTCCTTCAAGAATTTAGCATACCTTGGAACTTGCTTGATGGCTTCCAAAAGTGGAAGATTTCAACATTTTTAAAGGTTCCCATCAAAGCTTTATCCTCTTCCGCTTTTTTATATTTAGCTAACCTGCTAGGAAAAGGTGGAGGAACAACAAATTTAGGATTAGTCTCAATAATATTTTCATTTACCTTCACAGTTGACTCATCCTTCTTTTTATTCTCCTCTTCCTCATTTTTCTCCTTCTTGGCCTCGTCTTCAGGAAGTGGATTTCGCAATGCCTTGCCGCTTCTCAGAATTACGACATTCACATTCTCTCTTGGATTGATCACCACCTGTGATGGGAGCTTTCCTTGGTTTTGTTGCAACTGAGTCACCCTGGAGGCTAATTGAGACATTTGGATCTCAAGATTTCTTTGTCTTGTTCTTGTCTCAGTTTGAAATTTTAAGTGGTCCTGCATTATTTTCTGGACCTCTTGTTGCACTTTTTAGACCTCTTTTGTACACCTTGCTGAATCTTTTGAGTCTCTTGATGGATAGTTTGCTGCAAAGAAGAGGTCAGATTCTTCATCATTTCTTCCATAGAGGGCCCAGACGGTGCCGGTGCTTGTGGTTGCTGATGTTGCGGTTGAGGCAAAAATTGTTGTTGTGTTGCTTGTGGCTTATAGCTAAAGTTAGGATGATTCCTCCAACCTGGATTATAAGTATTCGAATACGGATCATACTTCATTTGTTGCTGCCCTTGGAAACCACCAACCGTATTTACTTGCTCATTACCATCATCTCGCAAAGTAGGACACATATCAGTTTGGTGTCCCACCATCGAGCATACACCACAAGTCTTCACTTGATGTATCTGCTATGTTGCCATCTTCTCTACCAATGATGTCAACGTGTCAAGGCGTTGGTCAATGGCGGAGAAGTTTGCTTCATTCACTGTTTGTGCCACATCCTCTCTTGAGCCAAACTGCATTACCCGCCATGGTTTCAAACAACTTCTTGGAATTCTCACATGTTTGGTTCATGAAACCCACCGCTTGCTGCTTCAATTATTTTCCTTTCCTTTGGTACAAGTCCCTCATAGAAATACTGAATGAGTAATTGTTCTGGAATTTGATGATGTGGATAACTTGCAAGAAAATGGTTGAACCTCTCCCAATAGTCAAATAATGTTTCCCCTGGTTGTTGTCTGATTCCACATATATCTTTTCTGATGTTAGAAGCTCGTGAAGCGGGGAAGAATCTTTCCATGAACCTTGCCCTCATGGCAAGCCATGTTGTAATAGATCCGGAAGGTAGTGAATATAACCAACTCTTTGCTTTACCCTCTGAGGTGTATACGAAAGTTATGAGCTTCGTTTGATCCTGCGTCATACCCTGGAGTCTCTGTGTGTTACAAGCCAAATGATGATCCATTAAGTGTTTATACGGATCCTCTACTGCCAATCCATGATACTTTGGCAGCGCGTGCATCAATGATGCCTTGAACTCAAATGGTTGGTCCATCTCCAGGAATGCTATACATATAAGATGTTGATCAAAATCCGGAGATGCCATTTCTCTTAACGTCTTTGCAGGCTCTTGATTCTTTGCCATCTCTTCAGACTCAGTTTCAGATAAGACCTCTTCTTCGGTCGATGAATCTTCTATGCCTCGAGTTGCCTCTTAGCTTCTTTTGCTTCATTTGTTAGTTTCTTAGCTGTCTTTTCGATTTCTGGATCGGATATCAATTCACCTATTCTGGAAGATCTAGGCATGCACTGAAACGATTAGTGTAACAAAGTCCCAAAAAGAAATAATACTATAGCCGTTCCCCGGCAACGGTGCCAAAATTTGGTAGGTCGTCAAGCCACCAAAGATAAACACCTCCAACCTCTACAACTAGTATAGTGGAAGCAGAGATCGATTCCACAGGGAACGGATGATTATTTCTTTCAGAACAAAAATATAGAAATCCAATTTGTGGTGAATTAACTAAAAGTGTAATAATTGAAATAAACAATTCTAATAATCGAGAAAGTGTGATATCAAGTAGTGACGAAAATCAATAATAGGAAGGCTCCAGCTGAAGTTGATATTTTCCACCTCGGTTACCTCGACTGATCATTGACGCAAAAATACTCAGTAATTTATTAATAAACCAGTTATAGTTACCGACATGCTTCAAGTAACCAGCCTCTTCTAAATTCGAAAATTAAGACACGATCGTTAATTATACTCTAACCGAAAGACACTCCTAGACACGGTCATAAGAGTTTGGTGTTCCGGCAACATTAATATTTAAGAGACCCGATTCTGAATATTAACACACACGCAGAGTAATTTTAATCCAGATTATTCACCTTCGTGGTAGCGGATTAACCAGCTGTGAACAAGTACAATCATACCACTCGTCGCTTTATTAAAACTAATAAGCAATTACGGACTTATTGTTTCAATTGACAATCGATTAATTAGTTTTATCAATTACTCTGAAGAAATAATTAACCCAACTAATAATCGTTAAGAAATTCTAACAAAAGATGAACAAATACTAATAAATCAATAAGGAAGAAACACAATTTGATCTCACAGTCAATTACATCGAGTTTCAATCATTCTTCAACTGGAATAAAATAAATTAGAAACTAACCATTATTGTAGAATTAACAAAATAATTCATCTGTTTTCTAGCATGAATAAGTGTAAAGAAAATAAGTTGCAGCCGTCGTTCCCCTTGCTCCGTACCCTAGGTCCCGATGAATGATCATATATTTTCAAACTCTTCTTTTAACACTCCGAACTTACCACAAGTGGCATCTCGTTCTTCCTTATGGTCAAAACTTCACTCCCCAACAACTCTTTTTGATCCATTCCAAAGCACAAACATCCTCCAAGTCATTATCGTCGTCAATGCTGCAAAACAACACCAAACATCCTGGAAAAGCGCATATCTCCCTAAAAATAACCTCGGAAAAGCGATAAAATATCAATCAAATATGTTCTCCATCAAATGCATATTATTTGATCAATAAACTTCCGAATGAACATTATAATGAAAAAATAGTTTGATTTTTTATTTATTTATGAAATTATGTATCACACTGAACTAAATACATATTATTTGATGGAGACAATACACTCTTACACCTTCTAAGGACTCTTATGTTTCTTGCTCACTTCCCTAAGTGTCCTTCTATGACTTATTTGACTTATTTATAGTACTCTTCTCAATAATCAAACGGTCGAGACAATTTTGATTTAATGGCCACAAAACATATTCTAGATAGTCCTGATAATTTCATTTAGATTATTTCTTAGGCTATTCATTCTAGAAACAAAACATTTTAGAAATATTTCCTTACCAAATAATTCTAGAAACTACAATAATTTACTTTCCATTTTATTTTGCTCAAACTCGTGGTAAATACAACTGGTACCTGATCTTTTATATTGATTGGTTCCGTCTCAATTTCACCTTTAAAAACTTAGGGATAAAGAGAAAATAAGAATCTAAATTAAGGAAAAGGGCATCCTTTAAAATTTTTTGCAAACTGGACAAGAATATTCTGCCCCGATCTAGATTGCAATGGAGAAACAATGTGATTTCTCTCATCTATAATATTAAATTTTTGTGTTTCTCAATATATAACTCAAAAAGTAATGAGTTTTTCACCAATTTCTATTTTTTCCGTCTTATTTTCATGTCCTTTATTTTGAAGACAACAATGATCACATTTCGATGTAATTTTTGCAATTCATTGTTAAAATTCACTGTTTCACTGTCGAATTCGATCACTGTTGTATGAAATTCAACGATGAAATTTGACGGCGAATCAAATGAATAATGATGCAATGATAATGAGATCCATAACAAAGAAAATGAGAAAATTAATAAGATTTGGTGATTAAAAAATATATAAATTTCAAATTTATAAAACGAGGTGCATATAATACTATGTGTCGAAAAATATAAATTGAGTGAAACGAGTAAAGTGTTTGCAGTACATACATTGCTATAAGAATTTTGACTGAAACATGATACATAATATTGGCTGTATGTATGCATTAAGTGCAAAATATACGCATTTATTGTATATAATATCTTGTATTCGTTACGTTATTTCTAGAACACTCTATTAGGACCTATTGTTACAGTCTTACAGACACATTAGTATCAATGAATACAAGATATTCAATACAATAAATATGTATATTCTTCCCTTCAAAAAAAAAAAACGTATATTCTACGATTAATGCATATATATATACAACTAATGCAATAATTCACCTACCAACTCGTATAAATTATATTATTTATAATTTTTTTGAAAAAAACAAATTTTTTTATTAAGCCAAGTACGTAATGGCGCCAGAAATTACATCATGAGGTGGAAAAGTTCCCCAATTTATGTGACCAGTATGCACTAACCCATGTCTAGCCAACAAATGCGCCGGGAAATTGCTAGTGCGCTTGATAAAAGTAAAAGAAGTCGATGTAAAGGACGGAAAAAGCGCAAGACAGTCACGCAATAAGCAACTAAAGACAGACAAGTCATCTGACGGACGCTGTAACGTCTGGACGCATGACAAACAATCAGTCTCGAAAGTAACTGTGGAAATCCCCAACCGGATAGCCTCTTCCATTGTCAAAAGAATCACATGCATCTTTAGAGTCTCTGGGCTTATACTAGGGTCAAAGTGGAACGAAAAGGCTGCAGAAATCGATCCCAGCACGTCCCTGAAGATCAGACCTATCCCCAACCCGAGTCCGTGACAGAAGCATCAGAATTACATTTCCAGCCGCCCACATGAGGTGCCCTCCATATGACTGAGTGGGTAGCCTCCTTAGAGTCAGTGTGAGAGAAGTGTGTGGCTTGACGGTACTCCAATGCACCGGCTAGGGAAGCAGAAACCATGCGGGATACATAAATAGGCACATCGTCAAAAACCGCACTGCATCGAGCTTTCCAGAGGTTCCAGAGGAGCATACAAAACGTAGAGATCTCATCCGGCGTGAAATGCACTATTATTGCACCAAAAACCTCCTTGAAGTTCGATCCATATTGCATCTGCTGACTACCAAAAGGCTAGGTCGCCCGGATCTCCCCGGCGTAGTCACAATCAAAGAGTACATGTCATAGGGATTCCAACTCCCCGCCACATGCCAAACAAAGCCCCGTACCCATACTACGCTTTGCAAGCTGCTCCCCAATCGGCAAGCAATCCTGCAAGTATCGCCATAAGAAATGCTGAACACGTGGCGGCACACTAATCTTCCAAACATCCCGCCACACTCTGTCTAACCCTGAAGACGAAGATGCATGTAATATCCAGATTTTTCAAAAAGGGCATCCTTGTCATTTCACAAAAAATCTTAATATTAGGTTTGGAATTAAAGGGGAAAAAAAGGGGTAATAAGGATTTAATTAATTAATTGGGATTATAAAAGGAAAACTAATCTTAAATTAACCTAATTATAGTTCTACGTAAAAATCATCTAAGAGTGGCGCAAGTTTTGAAAAAAAGAAGAGGAGAGACTTTCGAATCTCTAGAGTAATCCGTTGATCGTTTCCACAGACTCTTCAAGAGAAAAGCGATCATCTTAAGGCGAGGAAGCTTTTGATACCGACAATCCCTAAATCCGTTAACGTAAGTTTTTTCCCCATCGTTCTTGGTGATTAGGGTTTAATCACCATTGTTAAGGTTGAGTTTTTTTGAGTTAATTTTCGTAGTGATCAGTGTTGGTTCGAATCGTTGTAGGTTCGGAGTTCTAAAGTTTAACCTTTTCAAGGTTTTGGTAGCGTGGATCGTAGTAGCTCGCAATTTAAGGTAACGTGGTGTTCTTATCGTATGATTAAGGTGTTGTAAAGTTATAGAGCAATTTGTAGGTTTATTTTCGTTGTTTATGATCTGTTTAAGTTGGAGTTTGGGGAGGAATTGGGTTGGAAATCGTATTTTAATAGTTGCAGATTTCTGGGAAAAACCCAGGCAAACGAGCGTTTGGGGTTTATGGACAAGCATTTGAGGGTTCGACATTTGATACAGGATGTGGCTTTTTTTCACGAACGGGTGTTTGGGGAGTAGTAAACGTTCGTTCAAGGAAAACGTGCGTTTACAGGGTGTCGAACATGCGTTTGACCTGTCTATTTCGTTTCTTTACTGTTTTATCGTGTCAGCTTGGTTTCAGGCTTTATAAACATGTCCTTACTACTTACCTTATGTGACAAAGCCTTGAACAAGCTTTTGATGCGTTTAGTTCCGGCACTATATGGATTCCCTAAAAGATGAAGCGTGGGACCGTCGAAAGCTTCGGATTTGCCTTGTGCTTCGATAAGCTAGGGTTTATCGATGTACGTACATGTGCTAGGTTTTGTTAGAGTCTAGTGGTCTTAAGAAGAGGGAGTAGACTGATAGGTTAGCCTTTTATGCGAATAAACTTAGGTGGCTAGTTAAACATCTAATCAAACGTATGTGTTAGATTAATAATATTAAACATCATGCAATGCTTGGTAAGGCATAGCACAATATCGCGATGTGTTCTCTGACTAGACAAAGTAGACTGTACCCACGCCGGTCAATCGATTGGCTAGATAAAGCGTCTGGTGCACTCTGCCGGTCATCATACTATCGGGACTCAGATATTCCCGGGGCTACTAGAGCGTGTCTCTAAGTAGGTTGCACCCAGTTGTCCTAGTACATCCTATTACTAGGCGTAGTGTCCTTGTTATTCATGATGTAACCAACTTGAGCTAATCTAGATAACTTTGGAACCTCATGTTATGCTATGAACATAATATGATAGTTAGCTAGGGCTAATAATGGAATGAATTAATAAAAGACGGCGTTGCTTTTATTTCTTTATGAGACCAACGTTATACGATCTTGTTCGCGTTACTAAGTACTTATGTACTTACCCCGTTAATTTATGTTTGTCTTTCTCTTTCCCCAAAGAAGATGAACAGGTTTCTAATGTTGATGAGTTCTTCGACGATGACGTGTGAGATGGAGCTCTCGAAGACTTAGTTTCTTTAGTTTTGGTTTCTTTCAATAAAGTTGTTAATTCAAGTTCAAACAATGTTGTCTTTCTTTTGGATTAGTTCTGTTTGAGTTCTTTTGGATTTGAATGTTGGATGATTTAGTTATCTTTATTGGATTTAGTTTTCGCAGCATTGAAAACCGTGTGTTCGATCTTTTGTTTCCCGAGTCGTTTTATCTTCTGCGTTGTTTTAGTTCTGATGTATGACGTAAGGCTTACATATATTATTAAATTTATTTGATAATATTTGTGCCGAGCGCTCTTTCCGGATAAGGACTCGGTGTCCGGGAACGGGGCGTTACAATGCATGTGCCAAACCAGGTAGTCCCCCATATAAGGTCAATGCAAGAAAATACCCCGACTTCACCGTATATCTGCCCCGGCGATCATAATGCCAAATCAACTTATCTGAGTGCGAACTGCCTGCGATGGGAATCTGAAGGATGGCGTCCACCTCCCAAGTCTGGAGTCACAAATTCTTTTGAAACTTATTAAATCACATTAAAATTTAGCATTTTTGTGACTTTAATTTTCTTTAATAAATTCTTGTTTAAATTGGAACACAAGTTGGTATAGCATTGGTATTCAACCAAGAAAAGAGTGTTTATCCAGTAATGAAGTGATCTCCATGTTTCTACTGTTGCTTTAGCGGATTTGGTTCTATAAAATGCTTTGGTTCCCAAAGAATCGTTGGTACACCATTGAGAATTAATTAAAATAAAAAATGGGATAAAAGTGCACGCGTTGGGATAAAAAATACAAATAATCCACCCCGCTAATCAGACGTTCTTCACAAACTAAAAAAATAAATAAAAAGAAAAAAAGGTTGAGGACGTATTAAAGTACTCCCTCCGTTCTGAAATAACTAAGGCTCACGCATATTAAGGATGTGAGTTAATACTTTAATTTGAATGCCAAAATGACAAAAAAAAAAGCTTCATCTATAATTAATACAATGTTATATTTATTCAGTGTCAAAAAAACATGTTATATTTATTCTCTCACTCCTTAATACATAAGGGTTGACGTAGGAAAACACAATAAATACTGCATTGAAAATATATTTGCCACGGTTTATTTTAAAACAAATTTTTTTAACACCTATTTCAGAACGGAGAAATTATATATAAAAATATTAATTATATACCTTTCTATCAGCTTAAACATTTTAGATACTATGATAATGCAACAGTATTGTTCTCAACAATACTCCCTAAATTTATGGTCAACAAAGGGAAAAAAAAACCCTATTTACTACCCTCTAACTACTCTCCAAATTTATGGTCATCAAAGAAAAAAAAAAAACTATTTACTACCCTCCTAAAGTCAACAAGTCCCACTACTTGCTAACCTATATTCAAGACAATATAAATTACCCCTTAGGCATATCAGTTGTTGCATCAAACATCTACTGATTTTGATAGTTTTATCAGAAAAATCTCTCTCATTATCAATTGTTTTTTTCTTCTTCAACAAAATCATTTAAAAAAATGTCACTCAACACTCAATCACTTTTGTTTACCATTTTATTAATTCTACTGTCAACTACCTTTTGCTTCGGGGTTTCGATCGCAGAAGACCCAACTGATCCCGACGTGGTTGATGCAGGAAAGTTCGCCATTGATCAGCATAACACAGAAGCTCATACAGAGTTACAGTTCCAAAAAGTTACAGGTGTAATCATGGAGCCATCAATCGATGGCAAATTATATAACCTTACTATCGAGGCGAATACGAAGTCGTATGCGAATGGTGATGTTCATCTTTACGAGGCTCTCGTTTCGGTGTACATGCATATGAAGCAACTTCTTTCGTTTACGCAAAAATGAATTTGAATTAATTGCTTATCACTTTTTTCTTGAATTACAGTTAACAATCAGAATTGTACTCTTTGAAAAATGATTGAAGTTTATGGTTAACATTTTCTCTATTCATCCCCGACAAAGTTCAATCTTTTTTTGTTTTTCACATTTATCAATAATAATATTAGTAAATGTGTGTCAGTGTGTGTTTTATACTTTTATTATTATATGGACGTACATGCCTTTTATTAAATCCTTTGATTTGGAATTAAGAAGATTATGGGTAATTAATACTATAAACAAATGGACGGTTATAATATGAAAATTTATTTTCTTGAAAAACTGATTTTAATTTATTCTGTTTTTAGGAATGAAATGAGTATTTGTTAATAATAAATTTCCTCCTTAAACATTGAACTTAGCATGACATCCTCCTAACTTTATTTCCAGTTTTATGCTTTTATTTTTGGGAGAAGAAGCTAAAATCGATTTTTTAATACAAATAAAAAAATAAAACACACCCTCAAAAAGATAAAAAAAAATAAAACACACTATTTGAAAAAGTTGCTAAAAGGACAAAAAAAAATTCAGACGGCCAAAAATACCCATACCTATACAAATAGACGCGTTCCAGTCGTTCCTCTCAGTTTCGTTACTTATCTCTGTCCCTTCCATTTTTTTTTTACACAAGATCAGTTTTTTTTTTTTCTTTCAACATCCGTAACTTTTGACTTAGAACTTCGATCATAAAAAATTTTCCACCAAAATTCATAATTTATTTTGCTCATTATTTTGAGATCTTATACGATACCCTTCCGAGGTAAATTTTGAAAGATGAAATTTTTTTGCATTAATGAGAGCGTTTTTCTTATAAACGACCGTAACTTTTGATTTAGAACACCGATCATCAAAATACTTTCACCAAAGTTCATATTTCATTCCTCTTCATTTTGAGATCTCATGTGATGCCCTTTCGACGTAGTTTTTGACATCCGGATAATCGCAGCGTTTACACTAACACAGTAACAATATCAAAGTAACAGTATCACGGTAACAATATCAGTAACACGTTTTATTAACAAACACAATAACACCATTACCATTACCATTAACAATAACAGTATGAGATTAGCCAAAAAACATGGACTCAGCAAGTTTTATAACACATTGACAACTTCTATTCCTTTATGGATTAAAACGAAAACAAACCATAAACTATAAACCATTTGGACAATAATGTAAACACATTAACACGCAAAAAAATTGTATATTTTCAAATACTCCCTCCGTCCTAATTTGTTTGGGGCATTTTAAAACTCTAAAATTTTAATAAAATAGTATTTATTAGCTTGTCTAGTCATTAAAAACAAGAATACTTTACAATTATGTCATTCTTTTATTGTTCTTAAACTTCTTAATAAATGTAGTTATGTGGGCATTTTAGGAATTTAAAAAGAACTTTTTAGTCCAAATATTAGTTATGAGACTTATTTTGGGACATCCATAAATGGAATAAGTCTCAAACAATTTGGGACGGAAGGAGTAACACATTCAATCACAATTAACACCTTCAATCACAATGGATAAAAAATTACTTCCATGAAATGTTTACAAATACTCACAACTTTATCCATATGTTGTGAGTATTTGATATCCCGATATATGTCATAATGAATGTGAGGATCAGAATACTCTAACTCCAACTGAGAAATCAAATTGTGTTGTTCCATTCCATCAGATAAAGATGGTAGCACACGATCTTTTTTGCTTTCATATTCAATAACACAATAACAGTAACAATATCACAATAACAATATCACAGTTACAGTAATAGCATCACATTCAAACACAAGAACACACTAACAGTATCACAGTGCGTGAGCATGCTAACGTGATCCTTATGACCTAAAAAACTTTTATAACAAAGTGGAAATATAATCAAGTCGTGTGCCAAAAATACAAAAAAAAAAAACAAAAACAAAAACAAAAACAAAAACAAAAACAAAAACAAGAAAAAAGTAATTAAGACTGTAATTAATTAGCAAATGGAAGAGTAGAGGAACTGAGCTTCATTCTACTTTCTTCCTGCCTGACTTCAAGGAAGGCAATCCTCAATTTAGGTAAAGATTTACTTCCAAGAAGACGAACCCTAAATTCATCAAGTTCCTTATTGAGGCCCATAAGACACTTGAAGAGTCTTCTTTCCTTAACAATTTCTTTGAAATTTTTCTTCAGGGCAATGCCACTCATGGACATCGAACATATCAAGCTTTTGCCATTTTCTGGACAGTTGATTGTAATATTGAACAACAATTAACTTACCCTGCTATATATCTTGAAGACTTGATTCTATCTCAATGATTTTTTGAAGTAATCTCCTTCTTTATAAGAAAACATTTCTTTTGCTGCCAACTAGATTTCACTAGCATTTTGATATAATAAAAAAATCCCCACTGATCTCAGCTGTCATGGGATTTACAAGCCATTTCTGAGCTTAGAAAAGAAAAAAAATGGAATTGACAAGCCAATTCATGACCAGATCGTTTTCCGATCTCCATTGACAAAATTAGGATGACCCTTCATCTGGTGGAACAGACCCATCAGAGAGGTAATATAAGCAACGAAACATGATGACGGAACCCTTGTCCG
This sequence comes from Gentiana straminea, assembly GCA_036785695.1. Classification (NCBI taxonomy): domain Eukaryota; kingdom Viridiplantae; phylum Streptophyta; class Magnoliopsida; order Gentianales; family Gentianaceae; genus Gentiana; species Gentiana straminea. Next base: position 1,807,561 of record JAVUPR010000099.1, on the reverse strand, counting down.
ATCAGGAATCAACGAAACTTTTGATGAATCAAATAATATAGCAAGTCTTACAGGATGATTCAAAGAAGAGAACTAGAACGTATTACAAGGGCTGGGACGATTCAAGGCCTTTGATGTTGCTTCTTCTTCATCATAACCGGCGGCGGAATCCTTGGACGTCCTTGGAAGGAGTACCGAGAGTTTTGTTTCTTCACCGTTTTGGTTTGCTTCGAGTGGAACAGCGATGAAGCAGAGAAGAAGCGGGAATTGAAAAATAAAGTTAAAATGGTCCATGACAGAATTTTTTTGTCATTATTTCAACTAAAAAAAGGAGTATGGATTAAAGCTTAAATATTGCGGAAAAGTTGCAAAATTAGGATTTTAGTCCTCTAACGTAGCCTATTTTGGATTTTAGTCCTTCGGCGTCCAAACTCTCTGCTCGCTCTCCCGGACTCCGGTGAGGAAAATGGTCCTCTAAGTTTGCTTTTTTTTTTTATCCAATAAAATCACATAATTAGGATTTTAGTCCTATTCACCGGAAATAGGAGAGAATTGATATAAAATATATCGATTGGGCACCGGAATTTTTAAAAATAGTCCTCTAACTAGGCTGCCACGTAAGCGTTTTTTAAAAATTCCGGTGCCCAATCAGCTATTTCCGGCGGATAGGACTAAAATCCAAAAAAAAAGCCAACTTAGAGGACCATTTTCCTCACCGGTGCAAAAGCAGGACTAAAATCCAAAATAGGCCAAGTTAGAGGACTAAAATCCTAATTTTGCCGGGAAAAGTGGATTTATATCTAATTTTTTCTTTATTTTTTCGCTAATTGATTCTGACTTAATTTAGTCCGATTTTTTATTAGTTTAGCGACCGTATTATCACAAATTTTAGTCATGAAAGTAGGGGCGGATCTATGTAATATAGGGTTCACGTGACCCCACTGAGATTCGGAGAATTTTTTTTTGTTGCTTAAAGCCTTCGGTATCCGAAACCCACTGGTCCGACTAATCCAGAGTTCGGCCCGGGTCGTGTCTGCAGAGTCTGACTCTTACTCAGGGGTTAGGCCTGGCCAAGAGCTCTGACTCTTACTCAGGGGTTAGGCCTAGCCAAGAGCTCTTTCAACACGGCGCCTCAGAGGAGAATCGAACTGGTGACGTTCCTAGGCATTCTCAAGTCACTTACCACTTGAGTCAAGCTACATGGTTGATTCGGGGAATTTTTTTTTATTGTATTAAAACAATATAGTTTTGTTGTTAATATAATATAGTTTTGGGTTCCGGTGACTTTACTAAAAAAATTTTTATATAAAAAGTTAGTTTTACTGTCCGGTAACCCAACTGAAAAAAAATTTCTTGATCCGCTCTTTCATTAAAGTATCAATTAATTGGTTGTTACCAAAAATCTTAGAAGACTTGTCTTTAAAAAAAAATTAAAAATAAATAAGAAAACAAAAACAAAGAACTTTATCGAACATTAATAAAGTTTTAAATTTATGCGAAAAGATATTCGATGTAATTCAAATAAAATTTTAAATTTCCTCCATTATTGTGGTTGTTTTTTAAGTGTTATTTGTTCATAAGAACGTGTTTTAGGACTTAATTAGACACTTAAGACACACTTAAAAGATCATTAGTCATAAAAACGGGCTAAATTACAATTTTGGTCCTCTAACTAGACACGTTTTTCGATTTTGGTCCTGATTTTTCTCCGGCGACAATTTTAGTCCTGTAAGTGGTCTTTTTTTGCAAAAATAGTCCTGAACGCCGGAAAGACCACTTACAGGACTAAAATTGTCACCGGAAAAGACCAATTTTAGTCCTGTAAGTGGTCTTTCCGGCGTTCAGGACTATTTTTGCAAAAAAAAGACCACTTACAGGACTAAAATTGTTGCCGAAGAAAAACCAGGACCAAAATCGAAAAACGTGTCTAGTTAGAGGACCAGAATTGTAATTTAGCCCATAAAAACGGATTTCTTTTTTGTTTCCAATTCTGCCCTTCACATATAACTATAATATGCAACAAATGAAAAAGAAAGCCTTTCGATGTCTGCCTTCTTATTCTAGTTTCTCCCCTTCTTCTTCTTCTTGTAAATATATCTTTTCTTCTCTGTATTTTTTAGGTTAAATTTGCAAATCTAGATCTGGAGTTGCACACAGAGTATGTTCCTGGTGGTTCAGAATCAATCTTTGATGTTGACAGGAGGGTTTCAGAAAATACTCAAGTGATGCCCTTCCTTCCCGATGATCGGTTTCTCTGGCAGCTTTAGTCATATATTTGGTGGTGGATACGCAGCTGGATATTACAGTTACAAGGTATCGATTTTTGCAATATTTTTCTCCTCAATTCTGCTTAATTCTTTTAATGTTAGGATGCTTAGATCGATTTACAAATTTGTATAGTGGGCCGAAGTGTTGTCAGCAGATGCTTTCTCAGCGTTTGAGGAAGCGGGACTAGATGATGAAGTTGTACCGTTGAGCACTTGGAGGGATACGAAAAACAATCAAATAAGTCACATTTACGGATACGAAAGACAATCAAACAAGAATTTTTTATTCAATGAGAGAATTTGAAGGTTTACAATAAATCGTTATATATAGAGACAATCTCTAACAGGCTGTAAAAGTAATAGGCCATAAATTTGCAAAATAAGTGTAGTTTCACTCTTGGTATTGTATTAATTTTTGTGTAGTACCAAAAAATTAATAATTTTACCTTATATTTGTAATCTCTTTTTGATTATTTTGTAAATCAATAATTCAGTTTTGGGTGTCACCTCATAAAATGTTGATGTCACTGCATATTTGATTGCCAATTTCACTGCATAAATTGTTGATGTCATTCATATATGATTGCTGATGTCACTGCATAAAATGTTGATGTCACTGCATATCTGATTGCCTATGTCACTGCATAAATTGTTGATGTCACGCATATGTGATTGCCGATGTCACTGCATAAAATGTTGATATCACTGCATATATGATTGCCGATGTCACTACATAAAAAAATGAATTAAGGTGAAAGATTTATGTTGATCATAGTTTTATATCAAAAGATATAGCCATTTGAAGTCGATTTTATGAAGAAAAAAAATCGATTTTATGAATTTAAGTCGGAAAAATATCAAATGTAATCACGGCGTTGCTTCATCAAATGTCACTGCATCCCGGTGATCACTGCATCTCGATGGTCTCTGTATCGGGGGTGGCCACTTCATCGCGGTGTCACTTCATCGCGATGACTCTACATATATGATTGCCAATGTCACTACATAAATTGTTGATGTCATTCATATATGATTGCTCATGTGACTGCATAAAATGTTGATGTCACTGCATATATGATTGCCGATGTCACTACATAAATTGTTGATGTCACGTATATATGATTGCCAATGTCACTGCTTGCCGATGTCACTGCATAAATTGTTGATGTCACGTATATATGATTGCCAATGTCACTGTATAATGTTAGGAAATCACTAGTTTAACGCAGCGGAATTTAAAATTTGATTTCCTTTTTCTAGATCGTCTTCGTTTAACGCAATAAACACGTTAAGTAGTTCGACGGAATATACCTTGATGATCTATAAAATCGTCGCTTTGACCGTCAACGGAGAGTAGTACAGTGCGTAAGCCGTCCACGCGTCCGGCCTCTATCGTTGATCCACACGAACTCCTTGCCGGAATCCTCCTTGGATTGCTATCGAAAAGACTCCGGTTGCTAGACCGGCGTTTTTCCTCTCTTTCAAACTCTCTATTGGAAGCTCTCTATTTTACTCAAGAACTATTAGCTCTTGGAATTGTGATGTGCAAAAGAGCTTGACACCCACTTCCTTTTTATAGGCAAAGTGGCTCCCCAAAGATGAGTGGAGGAGAAGAAAACATTTTCCCAATAAAATAAGGTAAATCTCCTAGATTGATTTATCTCTTTTAATATAATATCTCATATTAAATAAAATCTAAATATTGCCAATATCTTATATTGATTATATTTATCTTATTACCATAAATCTATTTTTCCAAAATCAATTAATATCTAATATTAATATTATGGTAATCTCATTAACTAAAGTGCACAATCCAAGTGTATCTTATACCCTAGATGTGGAGCCCCATATTGCCAATAATTGGCTTCCGGAATATTCTTTAATTAATATAATTTATGTATAATTAATATCTTGTATTTTATTTATTCATAATAAATAATCACCACCATATTAATTTACCACTATAACCTTTATAGTCTAGAGATAAACTTTCCTTATTTGGTTATCAACTATAACCACATTTTAATCCGACTCGAAGTTCATATGTGTGTGACCCGATAGGCTTCCGAATATGTTGGCCGTAGACACAAAGTGCAATTTACGAAAATGCCCTTCAGGCCCAACGATCACGGGATAGCGTCTAGCAACACACCGTGACCCCCAATCATCGGAAGAATCAAAATCAATGACTACTACCTTTCATGTGAAGCAGTTACCGTATAACTTACAATCTTATCGCTGTAATAATATCCATACGATCGTATCTCGAGTTTCAATACATTAATGATCATATCCTATAATCTAGATATCATGCTCTCTCAGAATAACACGTTTACTCCCACTTTGCAAAGATTCTCGAGAGATAGACATTCCTTATAAGAAGGCCATTCGGATATTCAATCCCAATCATAGAATACGTGATTACCGGACGACCAAACATGTATACTCCGCATGCTTCAATATCACACCCGATCACTACCGCATGTTCACCCCGTGGATAGAGGAAATCTTAATAGCGTCAAAGCATCACAATCCATACCGTGATGCCATGAAGACTCCGGTCTTAAGGATAATTACACAACCGCCACATAATGTGACACTTAGTGTAAGTGAGTCATTCTAACGTACGCATTCTTTAATACACGTCCACGTACAGTCCAAGTGTCTCTACACTTCGATAGACGAGATCTAGCCCTAACTTCTATAAGATAGAAGACATCCAATACGTGCTAGTCGAATCATACTATCAATGTCCCATTTGATAGTACATGCGACTAGAGACATTTAAGTATCAAACTTATTAAAATGATTAGAGATCTCATCAACCATAATCACTATCATGGTTTCTCTATCACAATTTGACACTAGGGACGTTACTATATATGTACAACCAATAATATGAAGATATACAATATATAATAACAAAAGTGCTTTAATTAATCATAATAAAGTTATTACATGAACTAAAATAGATTGTAAACGACCCGACCCGGTCGGATCTGGTCCAACCCGATTGGGTTAAGGACACATATTCATCAAAATGTTGATATCACTGCATATATGATTGCCGATGTCACTGCATAAAAATATGAATTAAGGTGAAAGATTTATGTTGATCGTATCAAAAGATATAGCCATTTGAAGTCGATTTTATGAAGAAGAGAAATCGATTTTTATGAAATTAAGTCTTAAAAATATCAAATGTCATCACGGTGTTGCTTCATCAAATGTCACTGCATCCCAGTGATCACTGCATCCCGATGGTCTCTGTATCGCGGTGTCTCTGCATCGGGGATGGCCACTTTATCGCGGTGTCGCTGCATCGGGGGTGGCCACTGCATCACGGTGTCACTTCATCGCGATGTCTCTGCATATATGATTGCCGATGTCAGTACATAAATTGTTGATGTCATTCATATATGATTGCCGATGTGACTGCATAAAATGTTGATGTCACTGCATAACTTATTGCCGATGTCACTGCATAAATTGTTGATGTCACGCATATATGATTGCCGATGTCCCTGGATATATGATTGTCGATGTCACTTCATATATGGTTAATTAATCGAGGTGGTGACTGCATTGCAATGGTTAATTAATCGGGGTGGTGACTGCATCGCGGTGGTCAATGCATCGGGGGTGGTCAATGCATCGGGTTGGGCAATGCATCGGGATGGTCACTTAATCGCGGCAGTCAATGAATCGGGGTGGTCAATGCATCGCGGGTGGTCAATGCATCGCGGGTGGTCACTACATGCGATGGTCACGGCATTGCGGTGGACAATGCATCGCGGTGGTCACTGCATCGCGGTGGTCAATACATCAGGGTGGTCACGTCACCGCGTTGGTCAATGCATCGGTAGAAAAAAAACCATAATTCAGCGCCTGCTTTTGGAGGAGGAAAAAAAAAACCCATATTTCATTGCCTGCCTTAGAAAGGGAACCAAAAAAAAAAAGCCAACATATTTCAGCGTCTTTTTAAGAGTTTCTATGCGCCTGTTTTTTCTTTTTTTTTTCCTTTTTCTTTTTTTCCCTTCATTAAGGGTATTTGGGTCTATCTACCTAATTTTTGTCCTTATAACTAAGTGTTTATTTTGGGTATCCTTTTTGCCTAATTAATTCCAATATGTGTCATTTTCAATAATTGTCGTTTTTTTTTCCCTCCAAAGCGAAAGATTCCATTATTGTTTATATATATGGTTATAGTATTATTTTAAACAAAATAGATTAGATTTTTTCCCCTTAAGCAAGATGTTACTGAGTCATATGATTTTTTCCCAGCCTGGGTGTACATTTCATGGCAAAAACTCAAGGGTGGAGCCAGGATTAATCTCGGGAGGCAATGACGGAGCCTTGAATTGAAATTCGGGAAGGCTAGTGCACTGTATTTGAACAATCGGGTGGGCACAATTAAGATGTTTTGATAAATTAAATTATATTAGATAAAAAATTTAGTGTAGAATTTTTTTTCGACGGGTGGCTTGGTCTCCTCTTAGCTCTGCACTTGCCTCCGTCCCTGTCGGGAGGGCTAGAATAATTTTTTCCATGATGTTAGTTTTATACCTATTCTTTTTTCCAAGTCTATCAAATATCTCTCCTCAAATGCTCAAACATCTACACAACAATCCTACATAAATTAAATGGGAAATTAGGGATAATGATACAATCTGGAATATTTTTAAGTAATAGGACAACTACATATTTTTTATATGGAGAAGGACAACTGCATAATTTTATAGCGAGAAACACAAACAGTGAATCCCGAAAATCAGTGAATCTCCCTAGTGAATCCCGAAATCAGTGAATTTCGACAGTGAATCCCGAAAATCAGTGAATCTCCCTAGTGAATCCCGAAATCAGTGAATTTCGACAGTGAATCCCGAAAATCAGTGAATCTCCCTAGTGAATCCCGAAATCAGTGAATTTCGACAGTGAATCCCGAAAATCAGTGAATTTCGACAATGAATTTTGAAATAGGTGAATTTCGGCTGTGAATTTAAACAATGAATTTCGAACACAAGTGAAATTCGACAGTGAATAAATAGTTTTGTCATTTATGCAAAATTTTCAAAAGACTGTCTTTCTACTCAATTGATGAAATATTTCTGTCATTCCCTCTCATTCCCCCTAAATTAAATTTGACTACCTTTACAAGAGTAAAAATCAAATACGGATTCAATGATCTTAATTCTTTTTCAAGTGCTACACAAAGCTAAAATTTTACAATTGAATCATACAAAATTCTTTGAGTTCAATGAGTGTGATTTTTCTGGTTTAGAGAAATCGCAGAAACCTGTTTTTTGAAAAAAAAAAAAAAGGCTATGGGGGTTTTCAGAAGCTAAAAATTAATCAATGCCAACAAAATAATAGCAAAACAGAGGCAAAAGCCAACAAATTCAACATATTAAGACATAAAAAATAACTTAATTCACTGAAAAATTATACGATCTCATAAAAATAATGAAAAATCTTGGGGAGTACCCACAATAAAGCAAAAACAACCAAGAATAAAAAAAAGCTAAAAAACAATGAAGGCTAAGTTATCTAAGCCATTTAACTCTCCGGCCCAAAAAGGAAATAATTAAAGTAAAAACTATGCTTAATTGTCAAAGCAATTGATAAGGTAATTTACTTACAAAGATGCTGTTTCAATAGGCAAAATTAGAAAAATGGTCCTGTAACTTGGCGTACTAAGTATTTTAGTCCTGCTCCTGCTCCGGTGAGGAAAATGGTCCTCTAAGTTATTTTTTTATTTAAAAAATAGTCTTAATCGCCGGAAATAGCTTACTGAGCACCGGAATTTTTGCTGACTTGGCACCGGAATTTTTTAAAAACGCTTACGTAGTTGTCACTAGGCTGCCACGTTGGATCTTACGTGGCTGTGGGTTGTTTTTTCTATTGGAAAAATGGTCATAATCGGTGGAAATAGCTGACTGGGCACCGGAATTTTTGCTGACTGGGCACCGGAATTTTTTAAAAACGCTTATATAGTTGCCACTAGGCTGCTGTTTCAATAGGCAAAATTAGAAAAATGGTCCTGTAACTTGGCCTACTAAGTATTTTAGTCCTGCTCCTGCTCCGGTGAGAAAAATGGTCCTCTAAGTTGTTTTTTTATTTAATAAATGTCCTAATCGCCGGAAATAGCTGACTGAGCATCGGAATTTTTGCTGACTTGTCACCGGAATTTTTTAAAAACGCTTACGTAGTTGCCACTAGGCTGCCACGTTGGATCTTACGTGGCTGTGGGTTGTTTTTTCTATTTAAAAAATGGTCCTAATCGGTGGAAATAGCTGACTGGGCACCGGAATTTTTGCTGATTGGGCACCGAAATTTTTTAAAAACGCTTATATAGTTGCCACTAGGCCGCCACGTTGGATCTTACGTGGTCATGGGTCATTATGCCATTTGAGCTAAAGAATAAATCTATATTTCTTAACACAAATTATTACTTATGCAACCTATTTCCATCGCATTGTATTATATTCAAAATCAAACATATCATACAAGCCTTTTAAACCAAAAAAATGGTACTACTTGTATGTTTTGATTGGGGAATGTGGCAAGTGGTCACACAACACAAAGCAATGCATATATCGCACATAACATAACGTGCCGTGTGTATTACTCCGTGACATATACTAATATAAACGTTTTAATGAGATTCACGAATTCTCTGCACTTTTTCTCCATTAATATTACATACTACTATATATATATATGCTACTCCCAATATTATTATTCGAGTCACGAAAATATTAATACTACTATATTATAAATATTCACATGATTGGTGGATAAATTAAAATTAATATATTGTAGTATATTTATATAGTCTAGCCATTTTCCCAATGAAAGCTCCCCATGTATCTTTTTAAAATATATATCCACACACAACCCCCCCCCCCCCCCCTCCAACTTTGTATAAAAACGACAATTTGATCGGTTCTTGATAAATAGTTATAAATAAGAAGAAATTTATGCAAATATATTGACAATGAGATTACAGAAAATCAAAAGAACTAATCATGTACATATATCAAAGATATATGTTTTGAAGATATATATTCAAAGCACATATTACGTTTAGAATTCGACAGACCACAATAAATAATAAGTTGTGTCATAATATACATATTGGAGCTTTAGCTCGGATGTTAGAGTTCTTGGACCTCTTTTATAAGGTCATATGTTCGAATCTCTCTTGTATCAACATTTTTTTTAAAGGAAATGGGGGAGAAATGGGACCCCACAGCCACGTAGGATCCAACGTGGAAGCCTAATGGCAGCCACGTAAGCATTTTTAAAATATTCCGGTGCCCAATCAGCTATTTCCGGCGATTAGGACCATTTTTTAAAACAAAAAACAACTTAGATGACCATTTTCTCACAATCCTTAGTAGACCAAGTTACAGGACCATTTTTCTAATTTTATGAAGAAGCTTAGGTGGTGTCCTCTCTTTTGATTAAATCAACAAAATTGCTTTCCCTCTTCATAATTTCTTTTATTTGATAAGAATGAAAATATGTGCGCCTGCAGCATTGTGTCCTTATTTTGTTGAACTGGTCTCAACATGAAACAGGAACAACGGAATAAAAGGTTTATTAGTGGGTGGGCTGAACTCAATTTTATAATTATTTTTGCTATCTACCTAAAAAGGGAAATCCTCGATGGCATAGCCCGCCCCTGTCTAGCCGTGAGTCCGCCCTTGCAAAAACTAAATGAAAAAGTTATCCATTCATGCCGGGGTTCTTTCGGTTGGTTGCTCTACACTGAGCATAGAACAGCGATATTGTAAGGGCAATATCTGTTATTGCCAGAGCTATGTTATAATAAGAGAAAAGTAAAATACACACAAATGCTCTGGATTACAAAAAAAAAATGCCTAAATCATTTTTTAAGTTGAGTGATAGTGCACATTTAACGAGTATCTAGCGAAATTCTATATATAAAGATGAAGAAAACACAATAATATTGATTGCTGAAAGACATTTCACACTATTTTTTCATTATAAGATTCATTCATTGAGATTATAAAATTACATCTTTCATTATGTTTGTCAATTGTAATTCGGATAAGTCATTCATTCTGATTTCTTTGCACAAACGATACAAGATGTTTTAAATCCCCATGCGCAACAACGTCAGCCGCGTACTTGTGAACCTCACCCTTATAATCCCTTGCCTCAATTTCAAGTATATATTCTTGGGCATGACCCATTCCTGGCTTAACAGTTACATGACTAACTCTCTCGAAATGCAACAATGCGCCATGTTCAACAGCCCACTTTGCTACATCTATCACGACGGGATCTTTTAGTTTATCGTTGTTTGGGCCTAAACCTGCATATAAGTCGTCTGGTATTAGTTTAAACATCTTAAGTTCTCTTATTTCATTTTTCTTCACCAAAACTCTAGCAGTGTAATGCCGAATCCTCTTCCTATCCATAATCTCAATGGTAAGGTAATAGCTACGGCCTACGGCCTTCAGGTCCTTCACAGTAACTTTTTGGAACTAGAACTTTCTGGCTTCAACAAGGGCGTACCTTGCTACATCTATCACAAGGGATCATTGGGTTCTACTGCTACACTAAGCTCAAAACAAAAGAAAGCCATTAGGATTGTTAAGAGCATGAATGTAAGAGATTGAACGTTAAGCGCCATTTTTTGTGGGAGAACTTTGTTGAAGATAAAACTATCGAAAGGAAATGTTTGAGTGAACATCACATATGTCTTGAATTTAGGATTAACAAACCGTGGGATCCATCGACTTTGGCATGGTTGTAAAAAGTGGGACTACTAATTTTGACCACAACAAATACCAGTTGTAGTGAAATATTTATATAAGATAATTTATAGCATGAGTGGATTTAGGAATTTTTTTTTAGTGGTGTTACCAAAGTCTAAACCACATTTCTTATCCAAAAAAATTGAATTGAGTCGCCGGAGCCTAAAACTGTTTTTTTAACGACAAAACAATTTTTTTTAATTAACATCAAAAATATATTCCACTCATCAAACATAAATATATCATTTTAATACTAAAAAAAAGTTTTCGGATCTCAGTGAGGTCACGTGCTCCCATCTTTTTCAATGTAGATCCACCAGTGATTTATAGCTATAATTGTATTTTTCACTATTAATCATTTCTAATTTTGTTTAGGACAACGGTATAGTTATTCCCTGAAATCTACATTAAGTCTTCTTATTTGCATTAGCTAGTACTTTGACTTACTCTCCTAGCAGCTAGCTGTAGTTGGAATAGCACTATACGGATTGCCAGGGGCGGCGGCAAAGCCATGCATTTGGGTCACTTGACCCAAATCTAAAATAATAATAAAAAAAATTTCAGTGCATTTTTTACATTATTTAAATTTCTTATGTACTAATATCTACTAACTGATCCGCTAAAATTTTCAAATATCGATTCTTGACCCATAATATACATATATTTTTTGTATAATGCATTAGAAACTTGTAATACGATGTGTCGTTATCGATTCCTGATCCGTATCACATAATTCCTGCAGCCGTCCCTGCGGATTGCTAACTACACTCAACATTATTTTACGGTTGTGGTTGTGCGTGTTTTTATATTTTTATTTCTATTTGGAAAAGAAAATTTTGTGTGAGATGATTAGAGTGTTGACCTAACATAGAATTTAGGTAGCAACTCGATCGTTAACCTTTTGTTTTGTTGTTAGCCCGGTAATAAGTCCATCACTTTTGCAAAAAAAAAAAAAAAAAAAAAAAAAAAAAACCTCATTAATCTGCGCGTTAAGTGATGAATTTTCTGTTTTTTATTTCCATTTTTTTACAATACTATTTTTTTTATAAAAGTTTTTATTTTTACTACTGAAAACAAAACCCGCCTTACTAAAGTTTAGGAAACCTCGGTACCTATCCACGCCTTGTTAAATTATCTTCGCAACAAAACTCAAAGAGAAAAATCTTCTAAGAGGAAAGAGTAGATATGTTCAATGCTGAGACAACTTAAAGAAAAAAAACCTCCTATCGAGAGACCATAGTCAAAACTCCCAAACTGATATTTGTTATTTTTTGTTCCCCCACATTGTTGAAGTGTTCCACATTGGGAACTTGTGGTTTAATTCACCCACCATATTAAGAGATGAACTTCCCTCACCTCACAACCTAGGTTTTGGGGATGAGGCCCCTCCTCTTATATGGTTTTGGGCCTATGTTTTCAACATGGTATCGGAGCCACCCTTTATTGTGCAAGTGTTGGACCTATTTGTTGGCCTTGTGTGCCCGGCCAACACTTGAGGGGGCGTGTTGAAGTGTTCCACATTGGGAACTTGTGGTTTAATTCACCCACCATATTAAGAGATGAACTTCCCTCACCTCACAACCTAGGTTTTGGGGTGTGGGAAGTTCATCTCTTAATATGGTGGGTGAATCTCTTTCTTCTTTTTAATATCCTTGAGCATTGTACGAAAGCGTGTGACTCATCTCAGTATCTATTGTATTAACCGTACACTTCGTTTGTTTTTCAAAGAGCTAACTACAACGCATAATCTCTTCCTTTTATGTTTTTTTCAAATGTATTCCTTTTATGTTTTGAAGAACAAAAGGAATTTATTAATTTCTTCGGATCAGTTTCGTCATATTTTAACCAGTGTCACTTAAGTTTATGTTTGTGGACACTCGGCCAAAACATATGTAATGGTGATTTAAACTTATGTTACTGAGGTCTGGTATGGAAACATGTTCTGGTCAGCAATGTATGATGCATCTGGTGAAATCTGGTGTTCAGCTCGGGGCAAGATCAGCAGGGTTGATCAACCTGCTGATGGCTAGTCTACTGAAGACAAGTCTGCTCAGCAGACTTGAAGAACATGTCTGCTGCATGTTTGTTCGAGTTACTTTTGGGGTATTTCAATCATTTATTGGGTTGGCTGTTAAGTCAGTTAGAGTTGGATTTCCAATGCTATAAATATCATCTGTATTAATTGTAACTTGATGTAACTTTCTAGTGATAACAAAATATCCTCGTTTGTCCATGGAGTAGTCGGCACATTGCCGGAAACCATGTTAAATCTGTGTTCTTCTTGTTTCCGTGTTTGTTTACTTGTTTGTCTTTTATCTTTACTCACAATCACCATCATTTCATGATCGATCCATCATAACAAACTGGTATCAGAGCGTCCAAGTTCATCAAGAAATCTGTTTATCTATTTTAAGCAAGGTAGATTGGCACCAAGGTCATAATTGATGCTAGGATTTGGGATCTACGCAAGCTTTTCTGGTGAGAAAGATGTCTACTTTAAATGTCAAGATTGACAAGTTTATAGGGTGAAACAGTTTTAGTCTGTGGCAGATCAAAATGCGTGCTTTGTTGAAGCAACATGGATTATGTGGTCCTCTCGTCTAAATCAACGAAGGAAGCACCGCCGAGAGAGCCGGGCCGGAGGAGAAAGCACATTCAACAATTATGTTGTGCTTGTCGATGATATTATCACGAGAGGTTGCCGAGGAGGACACCGTTAAGAAGTTGTGGGCCAAACTTGAGAGCCCGTATATGACAAAGTCTCTAACCAACAAGTTGTTGTTGAAACAAATACCGTTTAGTTTAAGGATGCATGAGGCCACTCGCCGAGGGATCATTTACATCGCTAAACACAATATTACTTGATTTAAGGAATATTGATGTGAAGATTGAAGATGAGGATGCAACATTGATCCTACTTGTGTCATTGCCTGCATCATATGAGAACATTGTGCAGTTCTTTATGGTTGGGAAGGACTCAGTGTCATTGGAGGATGTGAGATCATCACTTCATGCTCGAGCGCTACGCCATACGGCATCTGGTTCTGGAACAGATAGTTAGTCTGCTGGATTGGTGGCCAGTGGAGTCAGTAGGGGGCCAAGAAATTATGGAAAGAAGAAATTCAAGAAGAATTCCAATGGTCCTAAAGCTAAGGATATTTGTAATTACTGCAAGGAGCAAGGACATTGGAAAAATGGATGTCCAAAGAGGAAAAAGTAGCAGGGTCTTAGCAGGGTACGACTGCTTTGACAGCACAAGACACCAACTATGAAGAAGATCTACAAAGGTCTACTGTATCGGTTCTGCAGTTGTTGCATCATCGTAGGTTCGCCGACCACAAACCGACTAAGCCGTGGCATATGAGATTGGGTCATATGGGTGAAAGAGGGATGAAAACTCTGTTTAAGTATGAACTACTTGGGGGGTATAAGGACAAGGAGTTGGATTTTTATGAGCACTGTGTGTTTGGGAAACTACATAGGAGCAAGTTCCCAAAAGCAATTCACATCACAAAGGGGACACTTGATTATGTCCATTCTGATTGTTGGGGACCTTCAAGGGTAGAGTCATTGGGTGGTCACATGTATTTTGTGTCCTTTATAGATGATTATTCAAGGATGGTTTGGGTAGTCCTGATGAAGCACAAGAGTGAAGCATTCAAGGAATTCAAACAATGAAAGGCTTTGGTTGAAAACCAGACAGGGAGGAAGATCAAGAGACTTAGAACTGATAATGGACAGGAATTATGTTGGTCTAAGTTTGATGAATTTTGCATGAATGAAGGCATTGCTAGGCACCATACTGTTAGAGATACTCCACAAGAGAATGGTGTTGTAGAAATAGTGAATCAAACTCTTCTGGTGAGGGCAAGGTGCATGCTCTCTAATTCTGGTCTAGCAAGGAGATTTTGGGCTGAGGCTGTTAACACAACATGCTACTTAATCAATAGAAGGCCTCACATTGGGATCAAATTCAAAACACCACTTGAATTTTGGTCAGGAAGGTCAGCAGACTACTCTGGACATAGGGTTTTTGGAAGCACTGTCTACTATCATGTCAGTGAGGGCAAACTGGAACCTAGGGCTAAGAAGGTTGTGTTTGTTGGATATGGAGATGGAGTTAAGGGGTATAGAATTTGGTCATCAGCTGAAAACATGGTAAGGAACAATAATGCAAAGCACAGAGCAGTCCCGTCGTCCCCCTCGAGCCGCACCTCCCTCTCCACCCATGTCCGGCAACACCGCCGGGCGTTCTTCGTCCACTAATTCCCGTTCTACCATCCCCTCTCAACCCATTCCCCGCCTCCATCTCGCATTTAACCCCCACCACCGCTCAACCCGACCACCACGATAACCACCCCCAAAACCGCCGGAAAATCCTCCATCCCCGCCACTACTCCCTTAACTTCCAATCCACCAACCCCTACAGCCACGAGCCCGCCTCCGTATCAAACTTCTTCAACCACAAACTCCTTACCTGACCCCAACACTGCACTTGCAATTTCAATTGCCACTCCTATGCAGCCCCAACAAATTTCCATGCCCCAATTAAATTCAACCCCGTCAATTACCCACCCAACTTCAGCTCGGGGACAGAAACGCACAGCCACCTCCAAGGCAAGCTCCAAATCCGCCGCCCCACCCCGAAAGAAGAATCGAAAGGCCAATGGTAAGGAGACACTTCCACCTTCCCGCAATCAACTCCGTGGATGCCTCACATTCAAGACACCAACCGAAAAACGCAGGTATGAGTACATTTCTCAGAAACCAGTTACTCCTTGCCGTATAATTCACCTAGAGACTTTAGAAAAATTGAATGTGTTCAATGAGGTGAAAGAATATTTGGATAATATTGGTTGGGGTGCTTTTCTGTATGTCAATGAGTGTTCCTATATTGAGCTAATGCATGAATTTTACTCCACCTTCACATTTAGGCTACCTGCGGAATACACCTTTGATACGCCCAACGTTGTGCATTTTCGCTTATTGGGTCAAAAATTTGATTTGTCGATGTCGGAATTTGCTATTCACTTAGGCTTTTACACCGAAGAGAGACACACTCCCCGTCCTATGCACATTATAAATGCGACAAACCTAGCGATATCACGCACATTAAGTATGATTTCTGGGTTGCTCACTTTTTGCATGACGGACCTTTTCATAATCGAAAGACGCAAGACTGTCGAATCATTGACCCTAGTTTGCGAATTTTGAAGCGTTTTCTATCTTCAAATTTTTGTGTGCGGACCTCTTCCGCTAATCTTACCACCGAAACCGAATTTTATTTTTTATGGGGTATGAGGAAAGGAAAACGCATTCATTTTGGGTATTGGGCTGCTTCACAATTCGAGTATGTGTCTAATGCTATGTCCACGGTTAAAAACTGAGGGTTGACCATGGGTCCACTTATTACACGTCTAGCGGTCAATTTAGCTGGCTTTAATCCTATTGAGCACCCTCTCACCTTAACCCATCCTTCTGTGCTTTACTTGGATCTCCCTTATTTGAAAAGTATACATTTTGTTAAAGAGAAGGAGGGAGTCGCTTGTATGGCCGAGCCTGGCCTCCTCTCGTTGCCTAGTATTGATGTTGCAGGTACACCGGTCGATGATATCGATGATGAGGCCGCTCCATATGATTGTGCACCTACACATTTGGCCACTTTGACTGCGGAGTTAGCGCATGTCCAGCGTCAAGTTACCACTTTGACCGATCAAACCACACTTTTGACAACTCAAGTTGCGTCCTTGACCACTGAGATGACTACCGTTTCCGCTACCCTCCGGGAGCTCATGGCCTTGATGCACACCTTGGTTCCCCCGGTGGTTTCTCCACCCTCTCTGCCTACTCGGTGACGTATTCTTATCCCTTTTTTTATTTTTATTTTTTATTTTTTCTCATAACTAGCCACATGCATATCATGCATTACTTGCATTTCATGCATTTCCACTTCGTACATATTTATACATTTCATGTTCTTTTCTACACTTTAACATACATTGCGGACAATGTATGATTTAAGTGTGGGGGAGCTGTTGCATATTGCACATACTTAGGTTGCATTGATAGGCACTCTTAGGATTTCACCGCACCTTGAGTGACTTCGCATGACACTTTACCAACTTTCTCAATTTATCTTGTGTTGAATAATGAGGACCGAACGATAATGAACCTTTGCAAGCACACACTTTTGTTGATGCCCATTCACCTTATCATATTGGTTTGTGGATTTTTGGTGGTAAAATTTTTGAACCTTAATGAAAGCCACTTAAAAGTGAGGTTTAGCTATCCAAAGAGCGCACTCGCTCATTTTTTTTCTTTGAGTGGTATCACGCAATGCCATGTCATTCTAGAATTTGCATTGATATACTTTTCGAGACCACATTGTATTTCGGATCCTTCGCATTAAAATGATTGAGGCACCTAGGATTAACCCCTTTCTAGACCCACTTTTGTTGGCCACCCGATAATTATACCCCTTAGTGAGCCCCGTCTAGCCTGACCCTTTGTTTGACTAGCTCCAGAAATATTAACCATAAGCCTTTTTCTCACGAGATCCCCTTTTTGTTACCCTATTGTGTCATTGAGTCATGAGAGTAAACTATACTTTTCATCCTATATTGAGATTGTTTCCTTACGATTCTTGCCGCAAGTTTGAGTTGATCCTCATTTGTTTTATATATGTGTCATTTGGGACTTGTATCAAGTGGGACTTAAGCTGCAAAAAAAAAAAAAAAAAAAAAAAAAAAGAAAAAAAAAACACAAGAAAAAAAATAAATAAATAAATAGAGTACAAAATCAAGAAAAAAAGTGCAGCCATCAACAAGGTAAGAAATCAAAGTTTGAGGTTAAGAATAATTGCAGTCTTTATATATTTGGAATGTAAATTTCTTTCAAAGTGTAAGCAGTTGCTCTTGTTGCTTGATGACACACGTTTAACCCATTTTTTTCCTTTTTCCCACCTTATTTTCGATCCTTGGCCCCGTTACAACCTTGTTAAAGACCTCTTGATTTGTGCGTTGGAATTCGAATGTGTAGTGGTGGAGATTAGATTGATATGCAAACATATGGTAATGCTTGGTGTTGGCGTTGATTTTGAGTGTGAGTGAATTGTCCCATTGCATTTCTATGAATCGAGTGATTATCTGTGAGGACAGTTGAGGCTCATTGATTTTTCCTACTTGAAAATGTGTGAACCAATGTGATAATGTGATGAGTATGAACACTAGTGTGTGGTATGTATTGCTTGATTGTCCTTTGATTTGAGTTATGATATGCGAGATGGATGATAAAGTTGGACATGGGTCATGTTTGGACATTAATGGTGTGTTGCATTCACGTTAGTTGTAGGTCATGCATATCAAAGTGCAATTTACGAAAATGCCCTTCAGGCCTAACGATCACGGGATAGCGTCTAGCAACACACCGTGACCCCCAATCATCGGAAGAATCAAAATCAATGACTACTACCTTTCATGTGAAGCAGTTACCGTATAACTTACAATCCTATCGCTGTAATAATATCCATACGATCGTATCTCGAGTGTCAATACATTAATGATCATATCCTATAATCTGGATATCATGCTCTCTCAGAATAACACGTTTACTCCCACTTTGCAAAGATTCTCGAGAGCTAGACATTCCTTATAAGAAGGCCATTCGGATATTCAATCACAATCATAGGATACGTGATTACCGGACGACCAAACATGTATACTCCGCATGCTTCAATATCACACCCGATCACTACCGCATGTTCGCCCCGTGGATAGAGGAAATCTTAATAGCGTCAAAGCATGACAATCCATACCGTGATGCCATGAAGACTCCGGTCTTAAGGATAATTACACAACCGCCACATAGTGTGACACTTAGTGTAAGTGAGTCAGTCTAACGTACGCATTCTTTAATACACGTCCACGTACAGTCCAAGTGTCTCTACACTTCGATAGACAAGATCTAGCCCTAACTTATATAAGATAGAAGACATCCAATACGTGCTAGTCTAATCATACTATCAATGTCCCATTTGATAGTACATGCGACTAGAGACATTTAAATATCAAACTTATTAAAGTGATTAGAGATCTCATCAACCATAATCACTATCATGGTTTCTCTATCACAATTTGACACTAGGGACGTTACTATATATGTACAACCAATAATATGAAGATATACAATATATAATAACAAAAGTGCTTTTATTAATCATAATAAAGTTATTACATGAACTAAAATAGATTGTAAACGACCCGACCCGGTCGGATCTGGTCCAACCCGATTGGGTTAAGGACACCTATTCAACAAAATGTTGATATCACTGCATATATGATTGCCGATGTCACTGCATAAAAATATGAATTAAGGTGAAAGATTTATGTTGATCGTATCAAAAGATATAGCCATTTGAAGTCGATTTTATGAAGAAGAGAAATCGATTTTTATGAAATTAAGTCTTAAAAATATCAAATGTCATCACGGTGTTGCTTCATCAAATGTCACTGCATCCCAGTGATCACTGCATCCCGATGGTCTCTGTATCGCGGTGTCTCTGCATCGGGGGTGGCCACTTTATCGCGGTGTCGCTGCATCGGGGGTGGCCACTGCATCACGGTGTCACTTCATCGCGATGTCTCTGCATATATGATTGCCGATGTCAGTACATAAATTGTTGATGTCATTCATATATGATTGCTGATGTGACTGCATAAAATGTTGATGTCACTGCATAACTTATTGCCGATGTCACTGCATAAATTGTTGATGTCACGCATATATGATTGCCGATGTCCCTGGATATATGATTGTCGATGTAACTGCATATATGGTTAATTAATCGAGGTGGTGACTGCATCGCAATGGTTAATTAATCGGGGTGGTGACTGCATCGCGGTGGTCAATGCATCGGGGGTGGTCAATGCATCGGGTTGGGCAATGCATCGGGATGGTCACTTAATCGCGGCTGTCAATGAATCGGGGTGGTCAATGCATCGCGGGTGGTCACTACATCCGTGGTGGTCACTACATCACGATGGTCAATGCACCGCGTTGGTCATGGCATTGCGGTGGTCAATGCATCGCGGTGGTCACTGCATCGCGGTGGTCAATACATCAGGGTGGTCACGTCACCGCGTTGGTCAATGCATCAGTAGAAAAAAAAAACCATAATTCAGCGCCTGCTTTTGGAGGAGGAAAAAAAAAACCCATATTTCATTGCCTGCCTTAGAAAGGGAACCAAAAAAAAAAGCCAACATATTTCTGCGTCTTTTTAAGAGTATCTATGCGCCTGTTTTTTTTTTTTTTTTTTTCTTCCCTTCATTAAGGGTATTTGGGTCTATCTACCTAATTTTTGTCCTTATAACTAAGTGTTTATTTTGGGTATCCTTTTTGCCTAATTAATTCCAATATGTGTCATTTTCAATAATTGTCGTTTTTTTTCCCTCCAAAGCGAAAGATTCCATTATTGTTTATATATATGGTTCTTTTCAAAATTCTTTGAGTTCAATGAGTGTGATTTTTCTGGTTTAGAGAAATCGCAGAAACCTGTTTTTTGAAGAAAAAAAAAAAAAAAAGGCTATTGGGGTTTTCAGAAGCTAAAAAAATTAATCAATGCCAACAAAATAATAGCAAAACAGAGGCAAAAGCCAACAAATTCAACATATTAAGACATAAAAAATAACTTAATTCACTGAAAAATTATACGATCTCATAAAAATAATGGAAAATTAGGGATAAGGACACAATCTGAAATATTTTTAAGTAACAGGACAACTACATATTTTTTATAGGGAGAAGGACAACTGCATATTTTTTATAGCGAGAAGGACAAACAAAGTGAATCCCGAAAATCGTTGAATCACCCCGTGATTCCCGAAATCGCTGAATTTCGATAGTGAATTTCGACAAGAATCCCGAAAATTAGTGAATTTCGACGATGAATTTTGAAAATTAGTGAATTTCGACAAGGTGAATTTCGTCGGTGAATTTAAACAAAGGAATTTCGAACACAAGTGAATTTCGATAGTGGATAAATAGTTTTGTCCTTTATGCAAAAGTTTCAAAAAACTGTCCTTCTACTCAATTGATGAAATATTTCTGTCCTTCTTCCTCATTCCCCCTAAAAATAATGAAAAATCTTGGGGAGTACCCACAATAAAGCAAAAACAACCAAGAATAAAAAAAAGCTAATAAACAATGAAGGCTAAGTTATCTAAGCCATTTAACTCTCCGGCCAAAAAAGGAAATAATTAAAGTAAAAACTATGCTTAATTGTCAAAGCAATTGATAATGTAATTTACTTACAAAGATGCTGTTTCAATAGGTAAAATTAGAAAAATGGTCCTGTAACTTGGCGTACTAAGTATTTTAGTCCTGCTCCTGCTCCGATGAGGAAAATGGTCCTCTAAGTTATTTTTTCTTTAAAAAATGGTCTTAATCACCGGAAATAGCTGACTGAGCACCGGAATTTTTGCTGACTTGGCACTGGAATTTTTTTTATTTAATAAATGGTCCTAATCGCCGGAAATAGCTGACTGAGCACCGGAATTTTTGCTGACTTGTCACCGGAATTTTTTAAAAACGCTTACGTAGTTGCCACTAGGCTGCCACGTTGGAAATTACGTGGCTGTGGGTTGTTTTTTCTATTTAAAAAATGGTCCTAATCGGTGGAAATAGCTGACTGGGCACCGGAATTTTTGCTGATTGGGCACCGGAATTTTTTAAAAACGCTTATATAGTTGCTACTAGGCTGCCACGTTGGATCTTACGTGGCTGTGGGTCCCATTTAGTTAAAAAAAAAATATTGATGCAAGAGAGATTCAAACCAATGACCTTATAGTAAAGGTACAAGCATTATGCCATTTGAGCTAAAGAATAAATCTATATTTCTTAACACAAATTATTACTTATGCAACCTATTTCCATCGCATTGTATTATATTCAAAATCAAACATATCATACAAGCCTTTTAAACCAAAAAAATGGTACTACTTGTATGTTTTGATTGGGGAATGTGGCAAGTGGTCACACAACACAAAGCAATGCATATATCGTACATAACATAACGTGCCGTGTGTATTACTCCGTGACATATACTAATATAAACGTTTTAATGAGATTCACGAGTTCTCTGCACTTTTTCTCCATTAATATTACATACTACTATATATATATATGCTACTCCCAATATTATTATTCGAGTCACGAAAATATTAATACTACTATATTATAAAGATTCACATGATTGGTGGATAAATTAAAATTAATATATTGTAGTATATTTATATAGTCTAGCCATTTTCCCAATGAAAGCTCCCCATGTATCTTTTTAAAATATATCCACACCCCCCCCCCCCCCCCCCCCCCAAAACTTTGTATAAAAACGACAATTTGATCGGTTCTTGATAAATAGTTATAAATAAGAAGAAATTTATGCAAATATATTGACAATGAGATTACGTAAAATCAAAAGAACTAATCATGTACATATATCAAAGATATATGTTTTGAAGATATATATTCAAAGCACATATTACGTTTAGAATTCGACAGACCACAATAAATAATAAGTTGTGTCATAATATACATATTGGAGCTTTAGCTCGGATGTTAGAGTTCTTGGACCTCTTTTATAAGGTCATATGTTCGAATCTGTCTTGTATCAACATTTTTTTAAAGGAAATGGGGGATAAATGGGACCCCACAGCCACGTAGGATCCAACGTGGAAGCCTAATGGCAGCCACGTAAGCATTTTTAAAATATTCCGGTGCCCAGTCAGCTATTTCCGGCGATTAGGACCATTTTTTAAAACATAAAACAACTTAGAGGACCATTTCCTCACAATCCTTAGTAGACCAAGTTACAGGACCATTTTTCTAATTTTATGAAGAAGCTTAGGTGGTGTCCTCTCTTTTGATTAAATCAACAAAATTACTTTCCCTCTTCATAATTTCTTTTATTTGATAAGAATGAAAATATGCCTGCAGCATTGTGTCCTTATTTTGTTGAACTGGTCTCAACATGAAAGAGGAACAACGGAATAAAAGGTTTATTAGTGGGTGGGCTGAACTCAATTTTATAATTATTTTTGCTATCTACCTAAAAAGGGAAATCCTCGATGGCATAGCCCGCCCCTGTCTAGCCGTGAGTCCGCCCTTGCAAAAACTAAATGAAAAAGTTATCCATTCATGCCGGGGTTCTTTCGGTTGGTTGCTCTACACTGAGCATAGGCCAGCGATATTGTAAGGGCAATATTTGTTATTGCCAGAGCTATGTTATAATAAGAGAAAAGTAAAATACACACAAATGCTCTGGATTACAAAAAAAAAAAAAAATGCCTAAATCATTTTTTAAGTTGAGTGATAGTGCACATTTAACGAGTATCTAGCGAAATTCTATATATAAAGATGAAGAAAACACAATAATATTGATTGCTGAAAGACATTTCACACTATTTTTTCATTATAAGATTCATTCATTGAGATTATAAAATTACATCTTTCATTATGTTTGTCAATTGTAATTCGGATAAGTCATTCATTCTGATTTCTTTGCACAAACGATACAAGATGTTTTAAATCCCCATGCGCAACAACGTCAGCCACTTTCCGCGGCATGCAAAATGGCTATTGGCGGCGCACATTTCATGCTGCATAATTCAAAGCCGCCAAAAATGTAAGGTGATCCGCGACCTACGCTTGCGTGCCGCTGATACTATTATTAGTAGCTTGCGATGCGTGCTGCCGAAACTATAAATATAAAAGCTGGGGTAAATAAACGCTGCTAATACTTTTATTAGCGGCTTATGATGCATGCTTCCAAAACGATGAATCAAAAGTAGCGTGTTCGTGCACGACGCCAAAGTGAGACATGTTAATAGTGACGTTTGTAGGTACGCCGCGGATATGTTTTTCTTTTATAAAAAAAAATTATATTTACCCAATATATGAACCAATGCTCACATGTATAGAACCAAAAGCATTTTCACAACATGAACCAATATTACATATAACTTAATACCAAGCCAATTAAATCAGCAACACAGAAATACAAAATCCAACACAATAAAAAATAAATTGGCCTCCACTAAATCCAAAAATATTACCACAAGGTTGCAAGTTGCAACACATTCTTACTATGTCAATTCCACTCTTCTCTTATTACAATTATTAATAATAGGGAAGTATTTGAAATTTCTTGATGTAAAAAACATAATAAACGTAACCTAAAGAGGGTTGAGGAAGTACCACCATCACCATTCCAATTCTCGGTTATAGGGAGGCCAAGGACAAGACCACCATCAAATTTATTCTTTCATGTAAAAAATATCGCAAAACATTAGAAATCACAAGATTGTTAAGACCATGTATCCAATGTTTTGGGTTGCCAATTGGAACCAAGGAAAAGCATGAATAAGCCATAAGTGACTTGCGCATGAGCATAATGAAAATATGAAATCATAAAAAGGGCATACTCAGGGATCGTATTATAATAATATTAAAAAGTGGAACAGGGTGAAACATATTTACCTTCCTTCTCTCATAAAGTAAAGTACGTGCAGAGATGTTATAACTTTGCTAGTACTAAAATGCAATGTAGTTCCCTTCGGAAAAAAATGCAAAATAGCAGGATAAGTTAAAAGCAAAGACATAGGAAAATCTACGGGATGTTTTATTGTGCTAAATTTTAGACTTTTATGAAAGTTTACTTATAACTGAACGCATGGGAATATCCAAATAAATAAGTTTGTTTAATTAGTCCACCACAAGAACTTCTAATGATCCATTTGCTAGGTTGAGAAGGAAGATCATAAGTACGAGGGGGAGGATACCTAGCGAATAAAGAATTTCTTTTAACTAGTAAGTATTGGAAGATACAATAATGATAGTAGGTTACGAAGCTTACCCTTACAAAACAGACACGAAAATGCATTCTTAACTAAGCAGCTGCAAGAGATGGAGCATTTGGGATGTGCTGATAGACAAAGTCTACAACAATATTTTGTTCAATTCTGGGAACTTTTTGGATCTGATCTAGTATACAATTTTCAACTCTGGCATTGTCGTCTTCTAATCCAGACATGTTTTAAACATATATGTTGTTACTCACTTCCTTGGCCCTTGTGACTAGCTGGCTCGTATTTGTCTCTTGTTATTTTCCACTTTGCTTCCTTGAACCTATGGTCTTCCATTTCCTAAATCACCACATGTTTCAGTGCAAAAAATTAGAGTCATAACGATAACTGCATTAATATAGAGATTCATCATTATGGCATGTATGTAGGCATCTATCTTAACAACAAGACATTTAATAACAATGATAATTATAATTCTACATCGACAGACTACTCTCGATTCATCCCAAGTGCATCTGATTTGAGTTTGAATGAACTAATGACAAACACTTGCTGAAGTTACATGAAATCAATGTCATAATAGTATATATGAAGACATTCTAGTAATGCACAAGTCCACAGCACAAGATATACAACTAAGATTAAACGGAAACACACTTATAAAAATGATATTTAGACAATCCTTCTCATTCATAATTAACACTACCTATAAGGTGTCAATTGTTTGTCACTCAATCCTTCTCATTCATAATTAAAATGCACCAGAGATACAATTGTAACTTGGTAACAACCTGAGCTTCACATTTACGAAGAAAAAAACAACCATAAACACTGGGAGGGGGTTCATTCACTTTTCAATTACAATGTAATCGATGTACGTACAAATAAAGTTACTCAAACATTAGACTTCAATAGTCACGTTCATTCTTACAATGTGATCCAGATTTTAACTAGTTATATCTAAAAAAACAAATCACATTTAGCACAGAATTTACCCCAATAATGAAACAAGTATAGTTACCATACCTACTTGACACTTCTAAATATGAGAGAACGCAATGAAAAAACAGGGATTATTTTAATTTCATTATAATGGGCAACTTTGGAAAGCAAACACATTTCCCCAATGGTTAAATTCTGCTAAAAACTCACATCTCCAAGTAGTACTGTAGTAGAGCAACGTTGATAGAATGCTCAAACAATTAGTTGTAGTTAAAATTATCGGTTATTAATCTAAGTTACAACATGGAAATCAAGAGAATACTTTACGATAACTACCATTTAAGTCAAATGGAAGAATGAATTGGACCATCTTATAAAAAGTAAGAAAACGTATCAAGTAATGCGATTAACTAAAGGATTCGGAACTACTTTTACCTTTCGGAGTGAATAATTATGGCCACTATTGGAGGAGCTATAGCAGTGTCTTCTGCAAGGGTAAAAGAACCATATGGTGAATCGGTTTTCCGGTAAAAAGAAGAGGACGACGCCCCACGAATTGGTGAGAATTTCACCACAAAATCTAAAATATTACGGAATCCAGCAAACCCACTACGTTTTCAGACGCATGAGTGCTTGAATCGCAAACAAAATCGTTCAAACGAAACTTATCATCGCGCCTTAGACGCTCTGTCCAAGGGTGCTGAACCGGCTACCTTTCGCACAAATCTGGGGTTATTTAGTAGATTTGTTCATCCTCTTGTCTCGTAATTGAAGAAAAGCAGAAGGAATCAAAAGATCTAAGCAATATCGACATTGTTGAAGAAGTGAGATGAATCTGGAAAGACAAACGAGACGTCGTGCCATTTAGCGAAATGGGAGTAAATTGTTATTTTATTTTAACGGTGAAGACATCACGGCGTGAACAAGCACGCCGCAAATGTTCTCAGTAGCAAATGCAGCGCGGGGTGTGCCGCCAATGTTGATTATTTAACAGCATGCTTTGTAAGCCGTTAAAAAGACTATTAACAGCATGTTAACTATGTACGACACATTTAATACATGGTATCTATTATCAATAGCATTCATTTTTGGGCGTGCCGTAAAATGTAATATTTGCAAACTTACTATAAATGTGTGTCGCTAATAGGAGTCGCGAAAAGTAAGAATTCTTGTAGTCAAAAAAATTGAATTGAGTCGCCGGAGCCTAAAACTGTTTTTTTAACGACAAAACAATTTTTTTTAATTAACATCAAAAATATATTCCACTCATCAAACAGAAATATATCGTTTTAATACTAAAAAAAAAGTTTTCGGATCTCAGTGAGGTCACGTGCTCCCATCTTTGTCAATGTAGATCCACCAGTGATTTATAGCTATAATTGTATTTTTCACTATTAATCATTTCTAATTTTGTTTAGGACAAAGGTACAGTTATTCTCTGAAATCTACATTAAGTCTTCTTATTTGCATTAGCTAGTACTTTGACTTACTCTCCTAGCAGCTAGCTGTAGTTGGAATAGCACTATACGGATTGCCAGGGGCGGCGGCAAAGCCATGCATTTGGGTCACTTGACCCAAATCTAAAATAATAATAAAAAAATTTCAGTGTATTTTTTACATTATTTAAATTTCTTATGTACTAATATCTACTAACTGATCCGCTAAAATTTTCAAATATTGATTCTTGACCCATAATATACATATATTTTTTATATAATGTATTAGAAACTTGTAATACGATGTGTCGTTATCGATTCCTGATCCGTATCACATAATTCCTGCAGCCGTCCCTGCGGATTGCTAACTACACTCAACATTATTTTACGGTTGTGGTTGTGCGTGTTTTTATATTTTTATTTCTATTTGGAAAAGAAAATTTTGTGTGAGATGATTAGAGTGTTGACCTAACATAGAATTTAGGTAGCAACTCGATCGTTAACCTTTTGTTTTGTTGTTAGCCCGGTAATAAGTCCATCACTTTTGCAAAAAAAGAAAAAAAAAAAAAACCCTCATTAATCTGCGCGTTAAGTGATGAATTTTCTGTTTTTTATTTCCATTTTTTTACAATACTATTTTTTTTATAAAAGTTTTTATTTTTACTACTGAAAACAAAACCCGCCTTACTAAAGTTTAGGAAACCTCGGTACCTATCCACGCCTTGTTAAATTATCTTCGCAGCAAAACTCAAAGAGAAAAATCTTCTAAGAGGAAAGAGTAGATATGTTCAATCAACTTAAAGAAAAAAAACCTCCTATCGAGAGACCATAGTCAAAACTCCCAAACTCGATATTTGTTATTTTTTGTTCCCCCACATTGTTGAATGTTCCACATTGGGAACTTGTGGTTTAATTCACCCACCATATTAAGAGAAAACCTCACAACCTAGGTTTTGGGGATGAGGCCCCTCCTCTTATATGGTTTTGGGCCTATGTTTTCAACATGGTATCGGAGCCACCCTTTATTGTGCAAGTGTTGGGCCTACCATAGTCAAAACACCGTGTTGAAGTGTTCCACATAACTTTGGTTATTTTTAAGAAATGAACTTCCCTCACCTCACAACCTAGGTTTTGAAGTTCATCTCTTTTTCTTCTTTTTAATATCCTTGAGCATTGTACGAAAGCGTGTGACTCATCTCAGTATCTATTGTATTAACCGTACACTTCGTTTGTTTTTCAAAGAGCTAACTACAACGCATAATCTCTTCCTTTTATGTTTTTTTCAAATGTATTCCTTTTATGTTTTGAAGAACAAAAGAAATTTACTAATTTCTTCGGATCAGTTTCGTCATATTTTAACCAGTGTCACTTAAGTTTATGTTTGTGGACACTCGGCCAAAACATATGTAATGGTGATTTAAACTTATGTTACTGAGGTCTGGTATGGAAACATGTTTTGGTCAGCAATGTATGATGCATCTGGTGAAATCTGGTGTTCAGCTCGGGGCAAGATCAGCAGGGTTGATCAACCTGCTGATGGCTAGTCTACTGAAGACAAGTCGCTCGCAGACTTGTAGAACACGTCTGCTGCATGTTTGTTCGAGTTACTTCTGGGGTATTTCAGTCATTTATTGGGTTGGCTGTTAAGTCAGTTATAGTTGGATTTCCAAGGCTATAAATATCCTCTGTATTAATTGTAACTCGATGTAACTTCTAGTGATAACAAATATCCTCGTTTGTCCATGGAGTAGTCGGCACATTGCCGGAAACCACGTTAAATCTGTGTTCTTCTTGTTTTTGTGTTTGTTTACTTGTTTGTCTTTTATCTTTACTCACAATCACCATCATTTCATGATCGATCCGTCATAACAAACTGGTATCAGAGCGTCCAAGTTCATCAAGAAATTTGTTTATCTGTTTTAAGCAAGGTAGATTGGCACCAAGGTCATAATTGACGCTAGGATTTGGGATCTACGCAAGCTTTTCTGGTGAGAAAGATGTCTACTTTAAATGTCAAGATTGACAAGTTTATAGGGTGAAACAATTTTAGTCTGTGGCAGATCAAGATGCGTGCTTTGTTGAAGCAACATGGATTATGGGGTCCTCTGTCTAAATCAACAGAAGGAAGCACTGCTGAGAGAGCCAGTCTGGAGGAGAAAGCACATTCAACAATTATGTTGTGCTTGTCAGATGATATTATCACAGAGGTTGCTGAGGAGGACACTGCTAGAAGTTGTGGGCCAAACTTGAGAGCCTGTATATGACAAAGTCTCTAACCAACAAGTTGTTGTTGAAACAACGTCTGTTTAGTTTAAGGATGCATGAGGCCACTCTGCTGAGGGATCATTTACATCAGCTAAACACAATATTACTTGATTTAAGGAATATTGATGTGAAGATTGAAGATGAGGATGCAACATTGATCCTACTTGTGTCATTGCCTGCATCATATGAGAACATTGTGCAGTTCTTTATGGTTGGGAAGGACTCAGTGTCATTGGAGGATGTGAGATCATCACTTCATGCTCGAGCGCTACGCCATACGGCATCTGGTTCTGGAACAGATTGTTAGTCTGCTGGATTGGTGGCCAGTGGAGTCAGTAGGGAGCCAAGAAATTGTGGAAAGAAGAAATTCAAGAAGAATTCCAATGGTCCTAAAGCTAAGGATATTTGTAATTACTGCAAGGATCAAGGACATTGGAAAAATGAATGTCCAAAGAGGAAAAAGCAGCAGGGTCTTAGCAGGGTACAACTGCTTTGGCAGCACAAGACACCAACTATGAAGAAGATCTACAAAGGTCTACTGTATCAGGTTCTGCAGCTTGTTGCATCATCAGAGGTTCGCCAGTCACAGCTGACCAAGCTGTGGCATATGAGATTGGGTCATATGGGTGAAAGAGGGATGAAAACTCTATCTAAGTATGAACTACTTGGGGGGTATAAGGACAAGGAGTTGGATTTTTATGAGCACTGTGTGTTTGGGAAACTACATAGGAGCAAGTTCCCAAAAGCAATTCACATCACAAAGGGGACACTTGATTATGTCCATTCTGATTGCTGGGGACCTTCAAGGGTGGAGTCATTGGGTGGTCACATGTATTTTGTGTCTTTTATAGATGATTATTCAAGGATGGTTTGGGTAGTCCTGATGAAGCACAAGAGTGAAGCATTCAAGGAATTCAAGCAATGAAAGGCTTTGGTTGAAAACCAGACAGGGAGGAAGATCAAGAGACTTAGAACTGATAATGGACTGGAATTCTGTTGGTCTAAGTTTGATGAATTTTGCAAGAATGAAGGCATTGCTAGGCACCATACTGTTAGAGATACTCCACAACAGAATGGTGTTGCAGAAATAGTGAATCAAACTCTTCTGGTGAGGGCAAGGTGCATGCTCTCTAATTCTGGTCTAGCAAGGAGATTTTGGGCTGAGGCTATTAACACAACATGCTACTTAATCAATAGAAGGCCTCACACTGGGATCAAATTCAAAACACCACTTGAAGTTTGGTCAGGAAGGTCAGCAGACTACTATGGACATAGGGTTTTTGGAAGCACTGTCTACTATCATGTCAGTGAGGGCAAACTGGAACCTAGGGCTAAGAAGGTTGTGTTTGTTGGATATGGAGATGGAGTTAAGGGGTATAGAATTTGGTCATCAGCTGAAAACATGGTTATACTCAGCAAGAGTGTAGTCTTTTATGAATACTCTATGCTTAATTCATCTGTGAGAGCCACATCTAAATCTGAAATTGGATATCAGACAAAGAAAGTTGACAAACTGGTGGAGCTTCAAGCAGAGCCTGCTGGATTAAAGGACTCAGCAGGGGATAGTCAACACTCAGTAGATCCAGAACATGATCCAAACCGGTCTGCTAAACAAGGGTCAGCAGATACTCAAACAGTTTATGTTGGTTAGCAGGGTATAGCTCTCCGCAGAGCTAGGAGGACCAATATCAGACCTCCAAGAAGATATGGGTTTAAAGAGGATATGGTTGATATGCACTACATATAGCTGAAGAAGTGGATAGTTTTGAACCTAACACTTATAGTGAAGCTGTGACATGTTCTGAGGCATCCCAATGGCTTGCTGCCATGGGAGAAGAAATAGAGTCACTTCAGAAGAATGTGACTTAGGATCTAGTCAAACAACCACATGATAGAAGGGTGGTCAGCTGTAAATAGATAGAAAGAATGAATGACATCTGCTGAGGATATTATAAGGAACGTTTGGTTGCTAGCGGGTTCGGTCAGAAAGAGGGAGTAGACTATAAAGAGTTTTTTTTCTCCACTATTCAGACATACTTATAACAGGGTGCTGTTAGTAATAGTGGCACATCAGAATCTTGAACTTGAGCTATTGGATGTGAAGACAGCCTTTCTACATGGAGATGTAGATAAGGAAATTTATATGACTCAGCAAGAGGGTTTGCAAGTTCCTGGAAAGGAAGGATATGTTTGCAAGTTGAAGAAGTCCTTGTATGGACTTAAGCAGGACCCAAGACAGTGGTATAAGAAGTTTGACAGCTATATGATTCAGCAGGGTTATAGCAGGAGTCCATATGATTGTTGTCTGTATCACAACAAGTTGAAGGATGGTTCAATCATCTATCTGGTGATGTATGTGGATGATGTGCTGATAGCTGCTACAAATAAGTCTGATATTCAAGATCTGAAGAATCTGCTCAAGGCTGAATTTGAGATGAAGGATTTGGGGAATACAAAGAAAATTTTGGGGATGAAGATCTATAGAGATAGGAAGTAGGGGAAGCTGTTCTTGTCTCAGCAGGGGTATAGTGAAAATATATTATCCAAGTTTGGCATGTCAGCAGCCAAACCTATAGATACTCCTATGGCATCAAATCTACATATGTCTGATGTGTTTGCTGCACAGTCAGCTGAAGAGAAAGAATACATGTCAAAAGTTCCATATGCTAGTGCAGTGGGCAGTTTAATGTATGCCATGGTCTGTACTAGGCCTGATTTGGCTCATGCAGTCAGTGTTGTCAGTAGGTTTATGGCTCAACCTGGAAAGGAACACTGGAAAACAGTAAAGAGGATATTCAGGTACTTAAGGGGTAAATCAGATATTGGACTCATTTATGGAGGTGGTACTCAATGTTTTGTCACATGGTACTATGATTCTGATTATGCTGCTGATGTGGACAGTAAGAGATTTATGATTGGGTATATGTTTACTTTAAGTGGTTCTGTTGTAAGTTGGAAGTCAACTTTACAGGGTACAGTGACATTATCTAATACTGAAGCAGATGGCACTGACAGAAGCAACAAAGGAAGCAATCTGGTTAAAGGGGCTAGTCAATGATCTGAGTCTGCATCAAGATCAAGCCACGGTGTATTGTGACAGTCTTAGTGCAATATGTTTGACTAATGACCAGGTTCATCATGAGAGAACCAAGCACATTGATGTTAGGTATCATTTTCTGAGAAATGAGAGGAGCGTTAAAGTGGAAAAGATCAGCACTGATGTCAATCCTGCTGATATGTTCACTAAGCCAGTTTCAAGGGGCAAGTTTCAGTTGTGTCTGAACTTGCTGAATATCCAAAGCTGTTAATCTGAATCTGGGAATACTCGGCTAAAGGTGGAGGTCTGTTGAGGTATTCAAGTCTGAAGACAAAGAGGAAATATGGCACTTGGTTATGCATCTGGCACTTGGTTATGCATCTGGTCAGTTTGCATGAAGTTGAAGTCAAGGTGGAGATTTGTAATGGTGACTTAAACTTATGCTACTGAGGTCTGGTATGGAAACATGTTCTGGTCAGCAATGTACGATGCATATGTTGAAATCTGGTGTTCAGCTGAGGGCAAGATCAGCATGGCTGATCAACTTGCTTATGGCTAGTCTACTGAAGACAAGACTGCTGATGCTCAGCCTATAGAACACGTTTGCTGCATGTTTGTTCGAGTTACTTCTGGGTATTTCAGTCATTTAATGGGTTGACCGTTAAGTCGGTTAGGGTTGGATTTCCAATGCTATAAATACCATCTGTATTAATTGTAACGTGATGTAACTTTCTGGTGATAACAAAATATCCTCGTTTGTCGGTGAGTAGTCGGCACATTTCTGGAAACCACGTTAAATCTGTGTTCTTCTTGTTTCTGTGTTTGTATACTTGTTTGTCTTCTATCTTTACTCATAATCACCATCACTTCTTGATCGATCCGTCATAACAACATATATACGTACGACACCATTGTATTCTCACTCACATTGTTCGTTGTTTGGGTTGTCTATACTAAAACATTATAAATTATAGTAATGGGAGAATTGCGGTGAATGACAAAAATATTTTATCAATTATGGAATATGACAACTTTTGCATAAAGAGCAAATTATTTTTAATGCTAGACGCCTTATTCCTTCCCGAAAAAATTATAAAAAAAAATCATCGCACTTTCTCTTTTACCCATCATTTTTAAACACTTATATCTTTCAATCTACAACTCCAAACTTGAAATTTCTTTCACAATTTTTTTTGTATGTTTTCATGTTTTTTATTTTGAGATCACATTCACCATATTCCGACGTAGTTTCCAAAAATTTGCTGTCGAAATTTACTATTATTCGAAATAATTTTGCAATAGACCGATCATCATCGGTAACGCTCATTAATGGACTCCAAGCCCAATTTTCTCCGACAAAAAATATATAAATTTGAGGGACATGTTAAATTATATTTTAAAATTAGTTTGAAACCTGTGCAATGCACGGGAATGCATGCTAATATAAAATGTTTAGCGATGAAAAAAGAATGGGATCAATTCATTGAAGTTCCATGGATGGAATTTGTCCTTTCATTTTTCATATCTTTGTTAAATGCATCTGTCCACGAATAACATAATCAATTTCAGACAACAAACTATATATAAAAAAATAAAAATGAAACAATAGCTTAAAAAGGTTTCGTGTCCTCGATGATAAAGAATTCCATTGAAGCTCTATATGCGTAACAATGACACGGACCATAAAAGTTTGAGTCATGAAAAACAAAGTGAACAGAACCAACCAAGCAAACACCTCCTTCCAAATTCTTGAATATATTTGTCTTCATATATATAAGACAATTACATAAACATGTTAGCCCACCAATGAGGTAAGTGTGCTGCTATATATGCATCTGGATCATCCAACAACATTTTCTTTTCCATAGCATAGTCCAAATTAAATGAAGGGATAAACAAAATCGAGTAGCACTCTAGTTTGCAAAGCAACTACAAATTGACTTGCCTTTTTAACGATAGACGGTTTGTGCAAAAAAGGGAAGTAAATATGAAAGGACTGTTATAAATGTTATAAATATACTCGTATTATGTGGATGTCCATTAGATATAATATATATATCCTCCGTGTATAATACTAGCCGCTAGTTTACTTAATAGCTAAGTCTCGACGCAATTACGACAAAGTGGATAAGTATCGACGTAAATATAGGGTGTAATCGACGAATGTAATTACATCATAAAGCCACGTATAATATGTCGTGTCTTTATTAAACGGTATCGCATTAAATAACTATCCAGGATAATTATCGTTAGCCGTGTCATCACGTGGTAACCCTTTGGTTACCTCCTTGGCACCACATGGGATGATAAGAAAGGAGGAGCCGACTTTTCTTTATATATATATATAGTACTGCTAGTACTTGGGAGTGTAAG
This sequence comes from Gentiana straminea, assembly GCA_036785695.1. Classification (NCBI taxonomy): domain Eukaryota; kingdom Viridiplantae; phylum Streptophyta; class Magnoliopsida; order Gentianales; family Gentianaceae; genus Gentiana; species Gentiana straminea. Next base: position 1,772,611 of record JAVUPR010000099.1, on the reverse strand, counting down.
AAGAAATAAGAGAAAAGATTATCATCCTTGAAATATATCATCTCGTCTGCTATCCTGATAGATTTGTGTGAATAACAAATCAACATGCTCACGAATAAAGTGATAATCGATAGCCACGTGCTTCATTCGTGAGTGGAAAACCGGGTTGGCACTGAGACGGAGCGCACCCAAATTGTCACAGAAAATGACCGGTGTAGAGCTAACCGAAAAACTGAGATCAGCAAGCAGATAGGTCAGCCATGCAACCTCTGCTGCCGTATCTGCAACGCACCTGTATTCAGCTTCGGTGGAAGATCGAGAAACGGAGTGCTGCTTCTTGGAACTCCAAGAAATAGCATTTCTGCCCAAGAAGACGATGTAAGCAGAAGTAGAAGTGTAGCCAGGCACATACTCAGAGGACACCGGATCACGGTAGCCAGCTTCCCTGTTACCCGCCAATCAGAATCTGAAAAAGCATGTAATGCCAGAGGAGAATCCCGATATAACTGCAAACCCAAAGTAGAAGTGCCAGACAAATAACGCAGAAGACGTTTGACAAGCATCCAATGATACTCTGTCGGTGCATGCATAAACTGCGAGAGCTTATTAACTTGCAAACCGAATATCAAGTCGTGTTAAGCATAAGTACCGCAGGCACCCAAAGTCCGACGATATTGAGTCGGATCCGAATAAGCGAGTGTGAAACAACGGGATCACCTGAAAAGGCATCGGCTGGCATAGGCGTGGAAACCGCCTTAGAGTCCTCCATGTGAACCTGAGAAAGCAGCTCACGTGTGTACCTGGTCTGCGTAAGTAACATACCCACCGTAGAATGAGTGACCTCAACTCCCAAGAAATACGACAGTGGACCAAGATCCTTAATAGAGAACCGAGCACCCAACTGATCAATAATACTCTGAACCTGCTCACCGGAGCTACCTGTAACAATTATGTCATCGACATATACCAAAATAATAGTAATGCTGATAGATGTGCGACACACAAATAGAGACGGATCAGCCACAGAGTTAACAAAACCCATAGTAAGGACAAAGGACTTAAGCTCATGGTACCAGGCCCGAGGAGCCTGCTTCAGACCATAAATCGCCTTGCGAAGTTTACACACAAATGTAGGTTTTGTTGCATCCTCAAACCCGGGTGGTTGAGACATGTATACGTCTTCAGCTAGTGATCCTTGCAAGAAGGCGTTATTGACATCGAGTTGGCGAAGAGACCACCCAAAGGAAACCGTAATACTGAGAACAAGACGGATCGTAGCAGGTTTAACAACCGGACTAAAAGTTTCGAAATAATCCAAACCAGGGCGTTGCGTAAACCCTTTTGCAACCAACCGAGCTTTGTATTTATCAATCGAGCCGTCCGGTTTCCTCTTGATTCGGAACACCCACTTACAACCAACTATATTCAAACCATCGCCAGGGGAACCAAGGACCACGTGTCATTGCGAAGAAGCGCACTATACTCATCGGACATTGCAACACACCACTTGCGGGCACCGCAAGGCCTCGCTTGGGGTCGAGGGTTCTCGTGTCAAGGTAACGATTGTGTAGTTGAGCTTGAAGGTTGAAGAGTTGACGAGGTTTGTATATTTGGTTTTGAGAGCGGGTGGTCATGGGATGTTGAGTTGGCGGTGGAGGGGAGGTGGTGGTGGAGGGGGTGGGGAGGAGGTGGAAGGGGATGAGGTGGGAGTGGGGGAAGAAGTAGAAGGGAGGAGATGGAGCTATCGGGTGGAGCATAAATGCCCACGGGTGGGGTGTGGGCCGAGGAGGTGGAGTGGGAAATTGGAACAACCGCGGGGTCATAGGAAGTAGAGGGTAGAAGAGCAGTTAACGGAGGTGAGGAGGAATCAGAAGCGATGCTAGCAAAGGGAAAAATATCCTCCACAAACCGAACATCACGCGAAATATGCATTCGAGACTCAGAGAGGTCATAACAGAGGTAAGCACTTTGTGTGAGGGCGTAACCAAGAAAGACACACGGCTTGGATGTGGGCGCAAGCTTGTGCGGTGTATAGGGTTTAAGCCACGGATAGCAAAGACAACCAAAGACTCGAAGCTTAGAATAGTTAGGGGCTTAGAGAGAAGTTTGAGATGAGGTGAAAGCATATCCGGATTTTTTATGGGCATTCGGTTAATTAGGTAAACCGCGGTACTAACGGCATAAGACCAATAGGTAATCGGCATTTTGGCATGGGCAAGAAGGGTTAGGGCGGTTTCGGCTATATGCAAGTGCCGGCGTTCGAGATGCCGTTGTGCTTTGCGCGTGTAAGTGGGAGAAGTGAAATGAGAGATGCCATGATCGAAAGAAAAGGACGTAACTTGATGTACTCGGTGCCATTATCGAATAGAGAGTTTTGATAGAGGCATCTAACAAACTTTTCAACATACTTGCTTGAATTTTATGAAAGTATTATATACGTCGATTTACATGCAAGCGGGTATATCCACATGTATCGAGTAAAATGATCGACAAACAGAACATAATATTTAAAATTGTCAACTGAATAAACGGGTGACGACCAAACGTCAGAATAAATAACCTCCAAGGGTTGAGAAGTACATAAAGTGGAATCCGAAAAGGGGAGCCTATGGCTCTTATTACAAAGACAAGAATCACAATAGGAATGCGAAACACTAGATAATTCTAAAAAATTATTTTTTGCAAGATTTTGAATAATTGGAAAAGCAGGATGGCCGCAGCGGAGATGCCAAGTAGCTGCAGAAGCTTTAGATGCAGAGAAGGCAAAGAGAGCTTTGGAAGACCACAGATAGGCTCCATCACTGACTTGTCCTTGGTGGAGGCATTTGCTCGTCTTCAAGTCCTTCACCAAAAATGAATCAGGTAAGAATTCAATAGAAACAGAATTGTCCTGGCAAAATTTTTGGACAGACAGTAAATTACGAGAAAGAGAAGGTACACAAAGTACTTGATTTAATTTGAAAGAGGAAAGAGAGGTAGAGCCAATGTGTGTGATAGCCAAAGAGCTACCATCACCAATGACTATACGATCCGTACCTTGGTAAGGGGAGTGAAGGGAGAGCAGATTGAGTTCCTGTGTCATGTGGTGAGAGGCACCACTATCAAGCATCCATGGAGTAGAAGGATCAGAGTACTGCACAGGATAACTGGAAGAAGCATTCTGAGCAACATGGGCGCGGGGGGACTGGGAAGGCCGAGTGGAGGCTGGGTTACGGGGTGGACGAGGAAGATTGTTGTAGAGTGGATAAGTGGTGCAACGAGTAGCAACATGACCTTGGACACCACAGAGTTGGCAGAAGCCTTGATAGCCTTTCGAATTACGAGTAGTGGTAGTCTTGGATGAGTGGTTGGGGGAAGGGGAGGGCTGTGGGGGTCTCGGGTTCATAGGTGGGGCTTGCGGCATAATGGGTGTGGGAGGCCGAGGTGTTTGGGGATAGGGGTAATAGGATGTATTGGGAGAAACATGCATAGGACGAGTTTGATGGTAGGCAGGGAAGGCAGTATACGCAGGGGTGCAACGGTGACTTTGTACAAGTGACGCTTCATGCATTAGCGAGCTTTTTCATGTAACAATGGCATAGCAATAGTATCATCACGAGCCTGAATGGCACTCACCAGATCCTTATATTCACTACCAAGATTTTTTAAAATTATTTCAACTAATTCATCATCAGGCACTTTAGCATCCAAAGATGCTAGATCATCCGCAACAGTTTTAATGGCAGTGAAATATTGAGAGATTGACATTGTACCTTTAGCAATAGAATGTAAACGCAGTCTGAGATGTCTAATACGACCCTTACTCTGTTTCCCATACGTATCAAGGAGAGTGTCCCAAGCTTGTTTCGAGTCGGTTGTGTGTTGAATCGTAGCCATAAATTCTTTGTCAACCGACCCCAAAATCAAATTGTGAATCAATGCATCTTGTTGTATCCATTGTAAATAAGCCGGATTGGGGGTGACATTACCGGCGGCAGCTTGAATAGTGGGCGGCGGCTTGGGTGTAGCACCGGTCACATAACCAATGAGACCATGACCGATAAGCAAGGTGGTCAATTGAAGCTTCCAAGCCGTGAAGTTTTTGCCATCGAGCTTGGTTGGAGCGTTGACGGCGGGTTGAGAGAGATTACGGTGGTTGCGGCCGGTAGAGGAGTAGCCGCGGTGGCACCGGAGGTGGCGGAGGAGGTAGCGGATGTAGCCATAGCGGCTGTGTGATAACCGGCGGCAGCAAACCCTAGCGGCGGCGGCTATGAAGGGGACGACTAGAAAGAAAATTTTTTAGGGATCAGAGTCTCTGATACCATGATAGATTTGTGTGAATAACAAATTAATTGTCATTAAGGAAATAATGTGTGTACAATAGATATATATAGGTAGCCAACAAGGCTATAAACGTAAAATATAAATAATATAAAACTATCGTCTAATACTCTATATAGTTATGTATATATTATAACAAGGACCAAATTTTTAACGACAGAAATTACCTTTTTCAAATCTTTGTCAAATTAAAAAAGAACCATTCCAATGAAAAGACAATTTGAAGTAAATATGAAAGGACAAAAGAAAATACTATTTTAGTGGGCCATTTGAGAGGGACAAAACTTCCTGAACATTGGAATCAACTATCATTTGAGGAGCGAAAATTACATACATTGATAGAAAGAAAGCAAAAAAAAAAAAGATATCACATTTTTTGGTTAAATGATTCGCCTGGTCGCAACTGGAATGGAGGTGATGGAAATATTTGTTGATTAAATGATTCAGAGATAAAATGATATTTGTCAAAAATGAAAGCAACTTATCTTTTCTTTGCATCAACCGTCACACTGTTAATCCATAATCAATTTCAAGAACAAAAATTTACCTCCTTACATTGTCTATGTGCTTTTTCAGGCAACAATTCACTTCCTTCTTATAATCCACTACCTTGATATGCCTCAGATTTTATATTTTAGTATGCTCTTCACCCACCTAAACAAAAAATTGTCTGAAATCAATTTCAAAATAAACAAATAAAGGAATGAAAAGAAAAAAAAAATACTCAAGCCATGAATTACAATTAGAATTCACACAAAAATATGTAAAAAAAGTCCATTACACAGGATCTTATTACCTGGAAATTTGTTCCATCCTACTTTATTGATTCTCTTAACCCAACATAAAGTCCCCTCATAGCCTGCGATGGCAACTACATATTGCTTGAAAACACCACACAATAATACTAGGATAAGATCGCCATAGGTTATCATCACCATATCAGACAAACTCATAAGGCGTTTGCATGAAAATATACCTTGGGATTGTTGCGGATTATGCTACCAAAAAAGTAGTCGTAAAGAGTTTACATCAAGAATATTGTGGTGCCATTGCAGAATATTATTAGAGACCATTTTATGCATTGGTTTTTCTGTCTGCGAACTAAACTTGAAAAAGAAAATCCAACATTATGTTCATTAGTTATCATGAAAGCCTTGTAATAATTTCCTTTTAAACAACAATCGAATAAAGAAAATACACAATTCAACCAACCACCATAACATCAAATAACAAATATCAAACCAATTCAAGTCTTTTATTACTTATGCACTATCTCAAACAACCAATGTTGTCGGCAAAGTGACTTAAACTCTACATCTGGTAGAACTAATCTAGTTATCAGCAGAGTGACGGTCTGCTGAGAAGTGTATCCAAGTCTGTGAAAGTCAGTTGCGAAGTCTGCTGATCTTTCTTCTGGTGTCAGCAGTCTAGTGGAGGTCAGTCTGCTGGAGGTCAGTAGAGTGTTTTGGATACAACCGAGTTCTGCTGGATATACAGAAACCCTAATCCGGATCCGATCCATAATTGGATCGTCAGATCTAATTCACAGCACCGATCGAGACACTCGATCATGCACAACGGAAGCAACGAATTAAAATTCGTTTTTCGATTTTACCGCGATAAGATTCACATGATTAATTAATCAACTACAAGAAGGTTTAGATTTACACAGCCGGAGAGAAGCCGTGATCTTCCGAGTTGTATCTCCAAGCGATGACTGGTGGACGTCGATCCCGCATTCGAACCTCCTCGAATATGCCTTCAAGGAAAACCTAGTTTTTCTTCTTCCCAATGGCTAGGACAAGAAAACAATATTTCTCTTTTCCAAAAAAAAAAAATATGCGTCCCTTTTTTTTCAATATGGCGTTGGATTCCCAAACTATTTTGTGTTGGGAGAAACTTTATAATAACCAATAGTTTGAGAGTTTATCTTATACACACAAATTTATCTTTTTCTTTAAGGAAAAATAAAACAATTATCCAATAGGAAAACAAATTTCCTATTTATCCAATAAAAAAAACTAATTTCTAATTTATAATCATTTAACACATAAATAATTATATTTTCCACATTATTAATTATGAGAAATTTTTTTTTCCCAAAATCAAATAAAGTGACGCCATTTTTTATGCTAATTGGGATAATAGAAAATGTTTTTTCTATTTTACATATTATTTACCAAATAAATAATATTGACATATTCATTAAATAGACCAACTATTTAATTTATTCTCGAGGTTCCACAAACGAGAAAACACTCGCGGGTTAGGAGCCAACACGGGGACCATGGACCTATAACCAGTAGCTACAATAAATTGAATAAAACATTCATCGAACAGAATATTTCTACTCAACTTATTAATTCCAGAATTACGCCACCATATCGATTATAGATATAAATTATTCTCAGAAAGTCGAGTCAATAAGTGTCCATTGATATAATCATTACATACAGACTAACCCTCCATAGACTACCCGTAGCGAAGCGGGAATATTTCCGTAAACCTTCTTCACTACATCTTATCCTTATTTACCATTAACCCACTAGTGATCAATAAATTCATAACCAACATGAACTCGGCCGATCGATCAGTTTCTAGGATCAACAAATAAAGGGATTGTCTTTCTACTTTCCGCAGGAAGGAATGGATTATATATTTGTGAGACACACACTCCACACTCATTCCAGAATAGTGCCAACGTGAAATTGATTCGGACCACGCCTCTTAGCAATCCTTAACGAACACATCAAACCCTATCTTGAAACAAGCAAGCGTCTGCAATCACTTCAGGATTAAGGTTAATCCATATATGATCATCTTGTGATTTAATAAGATTTCTCAATCACGGAATTATATGAGAAATGCAGATTAAATCGGTCAAGTCCTATATAACTACTTCATATATAAATGCCTCACTTAGATAACCAATATCGACGGTCCGGATAAGACGGTCACACCTTAAAGTGTTCTGGGCCCATTAATGGTGGTTTAATCAATAGACCCCATACTTTGATTAAGTTCACCACGGACTAATAGTTCATGTGTATCATCATAAACTTAATCCTCACGTGTGACACGCACTAAGTTATATGGCTGCATATGATACAACTTGGGGTTTTCTGCAGTGTATTATTTATAAGCAAGAAGCAAATAATAAGATGCGAATAAATCTGTCATTTATTAATTATAAAAACAATTACATAAATTGTCTTTCGGGCGCTACTCCCAACAATCTCCCACTTGCCCGTAAGGACAAGAAACAATTGTCTTTCTGGCACTCCATCTAACAATCTCTCACTTGCCCGTATAGACAAGCAATGATTGTTTTTAGAGCTTTACACCCTTATTGTATTTAACCACAACATTCTCCCACTTGCCCTAAAGCATATGAGATATATCTCCCAATTTCATACCCGCCAAGCGCTTATTAGTGACATTAGATGCCACATGACTTGGTAAACTGATCAGCTAGGTTGTCGGCTAGAGGCGATCTTTTAGGACCGAAACGTCGGCCCGGAAAGGGTCACTAATGAAATACCACACTTAGAAGCCCATTTACTCCAAAATTTAGACAAAACCGGAATTGTGATCCTGGGATCCTGGGTAGAGACGGGTGATATCTTAGTAGGTTAATTAACACCTCTATTAGCTGCCAATGACCTACTCTATGGATCGCCCCTTCCGGCTATAAAAACTTCGGATTGGTGCAACTTATAAGTATAAGGATACATCCCGATAGAAGGAGTATGAATAGTTGGATTCCTTACTAGGTTTTTTTCCCTTTTCTAGGAACTAATCAATTAAGGTAGGGTTCTTGTTAGTCTATGTCTACACTTTTTTTTTATGATCTATCTGCTTGGGCTCTATAGAATAGATAAGATAATAGGTTCCCCACGAAAACCTAATAGAATGTTATCCTTTTTCGATCTAAATCGAGCTAATAGTTAGATTCCGAATAGCCAATACGGTACGGTTAAGATGAGTTCTCGGCCATTAATCGTCTTTCATTGCCTTTGATGTAGGTGCTGGCGAACGAGAAGGTTTCAACTTTGCAGCGCTTATGCCTGCAATCTGATCAGGTGGTACTCTCTCTCAATATGCTATTGACCTCTTGTGATTGCGAAGATCATTTGCATGAGCTACCTCTCAACTATTTTCATAGTAAAATGGTATCGGCTCATCGAGACCTGGGATTAATTCCCGATCCAACAAAGAACTTCTCAAGACATACTGCCTCTTTAGCTGCTCCAAAAGCTGCTATGTATTCGACTAACAGAGTCAAATTGGCAGTGCTGGATTGCTCCAGACTATAGCTCCATCACTATGAGAAAACACAGAGCCCGAGATTAACGATCATCCTTAATCTGACTGTAAGTCAGAATCAGTGTAGTCAACAATACTTAGGTATGCACCTGAATATAGATTCATATTACTCCTCGTTCTCCAAAGGTACTTGAGGATGCACTATATTGCGACTCAACGTCCGAATCCAAGATTCTACTGTTATTGACTTTTAATAACCTGACTTTCTCTATCCAAAAGAGAATCTATCCTATTTTCTCTATATCCGAAGACTAAGAGAATTATTCCGTGAGGGGTTAGGTAGGAAACCTCTCGTTGAATCTAGCATTCGAAAATGCATCATCTTCTTAACAATAAGATGAATGGGATACTGCCAAAGAACTTGTTCTCATAAATTCTATCGAATCAAATTCTAAGAATATTGTCCACTTTTCTAATTCAGAGAAGCTTTGGATCGTCAGTTTCGGACTTCAGATAACACACTCATGTTGCTTACAACTGTTGCAGTGTCACCTTTCATTAACACTAACGTCTACTACTTTACCAATATTGATTCTCTGGTCTACAAAAGACTCATCAATATTCTGGTCAAGCCCACACATTTCAAATATGCGTCTACTCAGAGGTTTGTTTTAATCCACCGATGGATATAAGCATAGGCAGTCAATCTGTCGTTAGCTTTAAGCTAAAACCTTTCCGTTCCGAATTAATCTAAGCTCCCACTAGCTTGTATCCTTCAAAAGACCCCGAAGGTCAATATGAACAAGTTGTGATACTTCTTCAGCTCTATTACCTTTTCCTAACTGAAAGGTTACTTAGACATTTTTCCTTTGAGATAGTGTTCTTAGACTGGGAGATAGGAATCACCCTTAGACAGTCTTCAGATCTTATCTTTTGGATATATGAACTAATTAATATATGCTAAAAAATCGTTTATCTTAATATGGAAATCATTTGTCTTAATAGCTTATGATGTGTTACATATACCTTTTTCAGTATTACTTAGTGGTTCTGACTTTATTAGACAAAATGCCGAGTCTCAGAATCGTATACAAATGTCATATTCACTTTCTTTAAGGCATCTATATTATCGATTTGAAAGTGAATCCATTCGTTCCAACGAATCTGAAAACAGAAATTATATTTCTACGATATTCAAGGATTAAAATCCGAAATTTGTTTCCTTATATCTCTCCCTCTATCTTAGCTGAAATAACTGCCCGTTGTCTACTCTTCATCATGAATGCCCAGCTACCTTGTTCTTACAAAAGGACTTAGCTTCCAGGTCAAAGTACCCGGTTAAGGAAGTCTCTAAGGATTCATAGGTTAGTGATCCGAAATCACTTTCCTTATCCTATATTTTCTTTCATTAATATTTCGGTTTAGCTTTTAACTTATTTAGTTTTGATGAGTTACATTTTTTTAGACATTCTTTCCCATTCTTGGATTTCTTTAAAGGAAATGGCCGCGAACTAGCAGTTCATTTGAGTAGACACTACTCGTGAACTGTGGAAGGTCCAGTGAGATTGATGCTGAATCATTCTCGTCATCTTTGAACTAATTTTAGTTTGTCTCTCGTTCAACATGAGTGACAGCAGTGACATACTTATCAATGTCACTTAAGTTTGTAGGCTCAAGAGGAACATCCTCTTCCGAAAAATTAATTTGCATTCTCGATTATTGAGTTCAACGTTCTTGTTACTTTTCCACTTTTACGATGTCATCATCAGTCAATTTTAATTACTTAAACAGTCTAGTCACCTTGAGATGATATGTAGTTGAAAAATAAATTACGACAGAAATATAAATCAAATCATACACCACAACAAATAATGATTTTAAGAATTATAAATGTGATGTCATGCATGCAGTTTATCCAACCATTCCAAGGATTTAATTTCACACATACAGTGCCGCCGTAGGATAGGTCAAAGAGGTGACGATTAAATTGAGACAATCTCTCTCAACAATTAAACCATTGAGAATCAGACATCTCCATTTAGTTGTTGATTACCTTCCTTTTTCAGGCAAGATATTTCTAAAAATATCCTTGTGAGTGTGACCTACTGTTTCAGATTTTTAAGTACGCCCCGAGTATGCCTCCGTAGGGTAGGTCAGTGACCCAACGAGTACTCAAAATCCTATCCTTTCGGAAACCAAGCCTTGAATTTTGAAAGCGGTGAAGGCCATCCGTAGGGGGCCAAAATCAAAGCGGCACGAGGCGTCACCATTCTCTCACGTGCTTGTATCAACAGTAGAGGCCGTGGGGTCGGTTGTCACCTTCCCTGCTCCCTCTCGTTATTTTGAAAAGTAGGTAGTCTTATTAGGATTTTTAGAATTTCTTTACAATCCGGAAAAACAATAAATCATGAATATTTAAATTTTAATCCTCCCACTAGTTCATCGGTTTTAAATACCGTCTAACTAGTGTCACTATATTCATGATTTTCCAATTTTATGGATTAAAATTTCTTGTGTAGACACTATACAATTAAAATTCACCAAGAATTTTATAATCCTAATGTATTATAACTTATTATTTTCCAATAATTCGAAAAACAATAAATCACAAAATTTAAAGTTCCCACTAGTTTATCGGTTCCAAATACCGTCTAACTAGTGACACTATATTCATGATTTTCCAATTTATCGATTATTTAGAAAATCTCTTGTGTAGACACTACACAATTAAAATTCACCAAAGAATTTTATAGTCCTAATAATGTGATGATAAAAAAATTTTGGATCTCGGAATTTTTCCAATAATCCGTAAACAATAAAACATGAAAAGAAATCACCAACTTATCGGTTCCAAATACCGTCTAGTTAGTGTCCATCTTTTCACGATTTTCCAAATTTTCGGTTAGTAAAATCCTATTTATGTAGACACTATATAATCGAAATTCTCAAAGAATTTTAGATCCCAAAAACAAATTTACCAAGTAAATTTTATTTTTATCATGTGAATTTTATATCGAGATAAAATTCCGTTTGTTCATTTAATTTAATTAATTACTAAAATTAATCTAAACTAATTACGTGTTTTCATACATGTCTAATTAATGTCAAAAATTAATTTTCTACATGTATGCATATGCTAGGAGTGGAATTCATGAATATGATGAATGCCATTGTTATATCACATAAATAATCACATAAGAAAATAAATGCGAAAAATAAACTACTGAGATGGATCGTTGATACTCCTGTATCTAATCTATAAAATTAAAATTAAATAAATAAATAAACCCTACATTTAAAGAATTTACTAATCTATAATTGATCCTGCCGCCACTCTATATAAAAATAAACTGCTCTGTTTCTTGAACAAATGAGCTCCCAGCTGAGTTGGTTGGACGCATCTTCCTCTACTTGCAGGTCGCGGCTTCAATTCCCATGGGAATCGAACCTGGGTCTTCATAATGCAGAACTTGCGTCTTAATCACCGCGATGCCGTGTTAATTGTGATGATGATCTTCGAAGTTATTTAAATACAAGAGTGCCGCCGAAAAATGAATAATTCTAATTACTAGGAAATTAAATCACAACAAATAAATTACATAATTTCCTATACCCGGAAAAATTAGGTTTACAATTGATCTAACAGTAAACAAGTACCAACACCAATCCATCTCGTCAACCAAGAACGTTCAACCACGCATATATATAATAAACGTATTAAAGATGCAATTTTTATTCAATTACACTCCTTATTAATTAATTATGCAATCAAGATCGCAAAATCTCTTTAACCTGGCTCTGCTACCACATGCTGGATATACAGAAACCCGAATCTGGATCCGATCCATAATTGGATCGTCAGGTCTGATTCACAGCACCGATCGAGACACTCGATCATGCACAGCGGAAGCAAAGAATTAAAATTCGTTTTTCGATTTTACCGCGATAAGATTCATATGATTAATTAATCAACTACAAGAAGGTTTAAGATTTACCCAACCGGAGAGAAGCCGTAATCTTTCGAGTTATATCTCCAAGAGAAGACTGGTGGACATCAATCCCGCATTCGAACCTCCTCGAATATGCCTTCAAGAAAAACCTAGTTTCTCTTTTTCACAATGGCTAGGACAAGAAAACAATATTTCTCTCTTTTCCAAAAAAATAAAAAAAAAATATGCGTCCTTTTTTTTTTCTTTTCAATATGGCGTTGGATTCCCAAACTATTTTGTGTTGGGAGAAACTCTCTTTATATAGGATAATAACCAATAGTTTGAGAGTTTATCTTATACACACAAATTTATGTTTTCCTTTAAGGAAAAATAAAACAATTACCTAATAGGAAAACAAATTTCCTATTTATCCAAAAAAAAAAATTTCTTGTTAATAATTATTTAACACATAAATAATTGTATTTTTCACATTATTAATTAGGAGAAAATTTTATTTACCTAAAATCAAATAAAGTGACGTCTTTTTTTATGCCAATTGGGATAATAGAAAATGTATTTTCTATTTTACATATTATTTACCAAATAAATAATATTCGCATATTCATTAAATAGACCAACTATTTAATTTATTCACGAGGTTCCACAAAACGAGAAAACACTCGCGTGTTAGGAGCCAACCCGGGGACCATGGACCTAAAACCAGTAGCTACAATAAATTGAATAAAACATTCATCGAACAGAATATTTCTACTCAACTTATTAATTCCGGAATTACGCCACCATAAATCTGAAACTGAACTCTATCGATTATAGATATAACTTATTCTCAGAAATTCGAGTCAATAAGTGTCCATTGATATAATCATTACATACAGAATAACCCTCCATAGACTATCCGTAGCGAAGCGGTAATATTTTCGTAAACCTTCTTCACTACATCTTATCATTATTTACCAATAACCCACTAGTGATCAATTAGTTCATAACCAATATGAACTCGGCCGATAGATCGGTTTCTAAGATCAACAAATAAGGGTATTGTCTTTCTACTTCCTGCAGGAAGGAATGGATTTCATATCTGTGAGATACACACTCCTCACTATTGTTTACAATAGATCTAACAGTAAACAAGTACCAACCCCAATCCATCTCGTCAACCAAGAACGTTCAACCACGCATATATATAATAAACGTATTAAAGATGCAATTTTTATTCAATTACACTCCTTATTAATTAATTATGCAATCAAGATCGCAAAATCTCTTTAACCTGGCTCTGCTACCACATGCTGGATATACAGAAACCCGAATCCGGATCCGATCCATAATTGGATCGTCAGGTCTGATTCACAGCACCGATCGAGACACTCGATCATGCACAGCGGAAGCAAAGAATTAAAATTCGTTTTTCGATTTTACCGCGATAAGATTCATATGATTAATTAATCAACTACAAGAAGGTTTAAGATTTACCCAACCGGAGAGAAGCCGTGATCTTCCGAGTTATATCTCCAAGCGACGACTGGTGGACATCAATCCCGCATTCGAACCTCCTCGAATATACCTTCAAGAAAAACCTAGTTTTTCTTCTTCCCAATGGCTAGGACAAGAAAACAATATTTCTCTCTTTTCCAAAAAAAAAAAAAAAAAAAAATATGCGTCCCTTTTTTTTTTTTTTCAATATGGCTTTGGATTACCAAACTATTTTGTGTTGGGAGAAACTCTCTTTATATAGGATAATAACCAATAGTTTGAGATTTTATCTTATACACACAAATTTATCTTTTCCTTTAAGGAAAAATAAAACAATTATCTAATAGGAAAACAAATTTTCTATTTATCCAAAAAAAAAAACTAATTTCTTGTTAATAATTATTTAACACATAAATAATTATATTTTTCACATTATTAATTAGGAGAAAAATTCATTTTCCTAAAATCAAATAAAGTGACGTCTTTTTTTATGCCAATTGGGATAATAGAAAATGTATTTTCTATTTTACATATTATTTACCAAATAAATAATATTCGCATATTCATTAAATAGACCAACTATTTAATTTATTCACGAGGTTCCACAAAACGAGAAAACACTCGCGTGTTAGGAGCCAACCCGGGGACCATGGACCTAAAACCAGTAGCTACAATAAATTGAATAAAACATTCATCGAACAGAATATTTCTACTCAACTTATTAATTCCGGAATTACGCCACCATAAATCTGAAACTGAACTCTATCGATTATAGATATAACTTATTCTCAGAAATTCGAGTCAATAAGTGTCCATTGATATAATCATTACATACAGAATAACCCTCCATAGACTATCCGTAGCGAAGCGGTAATATTTTCGTAAACCTTCTTCACTACATCTTATCTTTATTTACCATTAACCCACTAGTGATCAATTAGTTCATAACCAATATGAACTCGGCCGATAGATCGGTTTCTAGGATCAACAAATAAGGGTATTGTCTTTCTACTTCCTGCAGGAAGGAATGGATTTCATATCTGTGAGACACACACTCCTCACTCATTCCAGAATAGTGCCAACGTGAAAGTGATTTGGACCACGCCTTTTAGTAATCCTTAAAAAACACATCAAACCATATCTTGAAACAAGCAAGCTTCTGCAATCACTTCAGGATTAAGGTTAATCCATATATGATCATCTTGTGATTTAATAAGATTTCTCAATCACGGAATTATATGAGAAATGCAGATTAAATCCGTCCAGTCCTATATGACTACATCATATATAAATGCCCCACTTAGATAACCAATATCGAAGGTCCGGATAAGACGGTCATACCTTAAAATGTTCTGGGCGCATTAATGGTTATTTAATCAATAGACCCCATACTTTGATTAAGTTCACCACGGACTAATAGTTCAAGTGTATCACCATAAACTTAATCCTCACGTGTGACATGCACTAAGTTATATGGCTACATATGATACAACTTGGGGTTTTCAGTAGTGTATTATTTATGAGCACGAAGCAAATAATAAGATGAGAATAAATCTGTCATTTATTAATTATAAAAACAATTACATAAATTGTCTTTCGGGAGCTACTCCCAACAATCTCTCACTTGCCCGTAAGGACTAGAAACAATTATCTTTCGGGCACTACAACTAACAAGTTCAACGTCTGGGCAATGATCAGCTGAGTAGGATCAACTGAGTGATCCACATCTGGGCATTTATGGCAATCCGACAAAGAATCTTGGCGGTTAGAGTTGAGGGATCTGTGCCTATAAATACCAACTGTATTGATCATTGTAAAGTGTGTGTAATCCTTCTGAAATTCAGTGCATAGTAAAATATCTCTTTTCTGCCCTTGGAGTAGTTGGCACAACGCCGGAAACCACGTTAAATCCTATGTTCTTCTTGTTTCTATTCATCTGTGTGATTGTTTATGTTAGATTGCTTCTGTATTTATCTTATTGCATCTGGGTTCTCTCTATCCTGTTATAACAAACTGGTATCAGAGCGAGTATGTTCTGATTGAATCATCTGAACGGACAACCTTTATCTTCACCAAGACCTTCACCGGTGCTAGGACTCCGTGATAAAAGTTGTGATCTTTGGCAAGAAAAATGTCTGCAGGTAACGTAAAAATCGACAAATTTACAGGAAGAAACAGTTTTATTCCGTGGGAAATCAAGATGTGGGCCTTGTTGAAACAACAAGGGTTATTGACTCCTTTATCTGGTAAAGGAGATGCCAGTTCAGCAAATTCTGCCAGTGTTGAAAAGAAAGCACATTCAACCATCATGTTGTGCTTATCTAATGATGTTATCACTGAAGTTGCTGAGGAAGACACATCTGCCAAGTTGTGGGCAAATCTTGAAAGCCTGTAATTGTCTAAGTCATTAACCAACAAGTTGCTGCTAAAGCAGAGACTGTTTAGTCTGAGGTTGCATGAAGGAGGTATGCTGAGGGAACATCTGGATCAGCTGAACACAATATTACTTGATCTCAGGAGTATTGATGTTAAAAATTGAAGATGAAGATGCTGCCCTAATCCTGTTGGTGTCATTATGATGAGAGACAAATTGTCGCTCATTATTATGACATTTTACCCCATTTCTGATACCACTTTGAGCATTATTGTACCAATTCAAGTCATTAATTGTTTAGTTTTATCCAAATGTGTAGATAGTAATTATTATATAAAATAATCATATTTTGATAGGTTTTGTACCGGTTTAATAACTGAAGCGTCGTGTCGGGTTTACACTTGGTATTTTTGTGATTTATTGCAGGATTATAGGTTGACTAAGACCCCGAGTGACGATACGTGTTGAGCCTAAACACGTATTTTGAGGGCTAGAAGAGTGTGCCGGAAGCTATCGAGTTCGAGAGGATCAATTGTCTTTTTGTGTTTCTACCATAGCCTATCTTCAACGGACATTTGACCCCACTTAAAGGCAATTTCCGGGGAAGACTTCTTCATAAGAGTTGTAGATCAAGAAACTATTTTTCCAACGCATTTTGAATCATATCAATCGGAGTCTACAACTAATGTTATGATTGTTTTATCGAGAACCGGCGCAGACAGGACCTTTTGAGGCGCGCGCGCCGAATCGTTGCAGAAAGCTGCCAAAACTGTCAGAGTTAGTTATACCGGCACGTGCCGGATCTTTAGCGGCGCTGGAACGCCATAGAAGCAGTTTTCAGCATAAAAACTCATTATGGATCGCATTTTCCCCAATTATTTTCAACCCCATCTTATTCTTCCCCCTTCTTCTTTTCTTCTTGCAGGCACCATCATTTAAAGGCTCTTAGAGCCAAAATTAGTTACAATATTTAGCTAATTTCATCACAAATATAATCCTAGAATGTTAGTCTAATTTCTTGGTGTATCTTACGTGGAAGAAGCTCAACAAATTGGTGCAACCTCCATTGAAGCTCACCGGAGATGGAAGCAAGCTTGCCGTTGGAAGGAATTCAACATCTTGATGTGTTTCTCCATTGAAGCTCTAGAAGGAAAATGCAAGCTTTCTCTTTTACAATTCAACGGTTGTAATCGGTAATATTCTAGTTTTATTTTTGTTTTGATAATCTTATTGCTATGAATATTAATTTCAACGTGTTAGTAATTATATTAATGAGTAACTAAATTTGTAACTAGACAAGATGATATTGTTGTGATAATTATTAATCTCTATTATGTTGATCGGGAATGTTAATTCATATATTTCATAGCTTTTTGTGTTGTTGTTATCTTTTCCTATTTGCACCGTATTGATTGTTGGTGTTGGATTGATCACCTAGAAGTAGCGCACACACACTTAGTTAAGACCGAAAGGAGATATTAGGTGTGGGAGAAGGAATAGGAGAACCGGAAGGTCAAATTGACCTTAATTGGAATTCGATTTCTTATCCGGGGATTATTGACATTGTCATTGCATTCAAGATCTTAATCATGTTGAATCATTAGGTCTAGGGTTCTTAGACCAAGAAGGAGAAATATAGTAGTTTCATTCACTTGTATGAGGGGAAACTACTAGCTTAGGAGTGCACCGGTAACACACACTTGAACACTAATGGAAGGTTGATAGGTAGTTCATTCCCATGATGCTAATAGAGGTTTGCTTGATCAATGCATTATCTTGGTTAGCTTTTTTTTATATCATTTTATCACCCTTTGTAGTAGTAGAATCATAGATACATTACTTTCTTGTTAATTTGCGACTTAGATCAAGATAATAATAGCTTTTTGGTGTTCAACATCACAATCCTCGTGGATACAACCTTGACCACTTACTAGACTACAATTGACCCGGTACACTGCCGGTAAGATTTGACACCTAGAAAATCTCGATCACATTACCAAGTTCATATTAAAACTTTGTGCAGTCCTTCATAGTTGGGAATGATACAGTGGCTTTAGAGGATGTAAGGGCAGCCTTACATTCCAGGGAGCTGAGACACAAGGCAGCATGGACAGACAATCAGGCTGCTGGACTAGTAGTCTACAGCAGTGAAAAAGGGCATGGACAGAAGAAGAAATCCAAGAAGGGTAGTTTCAAAGGTCCTAAGTCCACATATGTCTGTAATTACTGTAAAGAGTAGGGGAATTGGAAGGCAAACTGTCCAATAAAGAAAAAAAGACAGCAGCAGAGCAATTCTGGCACAGGAGCTGTGGCTGCTGAGCACTCTGATGAGGATTTGGTTCTAGTTGTTGGGGATTCAACACATCATGCTGATGTTTGGATCTTAGATTTTGGAGCATCCTATCATATTTGTCCCCAAAGGAAGTGGCTTTCCACTTATGAGCAGATAGATGGTGGTCATATTTCTATGGCAAACAACAAGGTTTGTGATGGGAGTCAAATTGTAGGGTATTTCTTATATGAGATTACCTCCTTTTACGAGTTATTCATGGTTATTTTGGGCTATTATGGGTGGTATATGAACGATATTCACTTATATGCATGTTTCGAGACTAAAGGCGTTTTCGTCCTAAAAACTCGTGTTTTATGTGGATTTCGTTACGTTTCCGTCAATGTATATTATGCCTTGGTGTTCGTGTCTTTGTTTTCAGGGATAGATTGATGTATAATATTGAGAATAAGGAAGAGAGTCTCGAGAAAGAACGAGATTTGTGGGCAAGGAGGAGAAAAGAGTGAAGAATCATTGACGAAATCTGAACCAGTCACTTCAGGGGCATTTTTGTCACACTTTTCAGGAAGAGTTGTCTTGATGAAAGTTGTAGAGGATTGAATCAGCTTTCCAATGCACTTTGAATCATCTCATTTGGAGCCCTAGAAGTGAAGTTATGATGAAAATACTGAAGCTTGGTGCAAACTGGCGTCTGGACAGCTCAAACGGGCGTTTACATGATACTGAAAGTTGGGTTTTCAGGCAAACTAGCGTCCAAATCACCTCAAACGCACGTTTGGATGGGTTCGGCCCGACTCGTATAAGGCAAACTGGCGTTTGCAAGGATGCAAACTGGCGTTTGGCCCCGACAGCATCAGATTCGCCATGCCTGACCCTTTAATCGTCATTTTGACCCATCTAGGAGGCATTTTATGGTCAAGTCTTCTTCATGAAAGTTGTAGGTAATTGAACGAGCTTTCCAACGCATCTTGAATCGTTCAAATCAGAGCTCTACACAGGAAGTTATCGCTGATTTACTGAAGACAGGTCAAGTTGGGCCAAACTAGCGTTCGACATGACCCGGACGGGCGTTCGGGACTGACAGGAGGAGATTTTCGACCTACATTATAAATACACAGCTCATTCAGCCCCTATTTGATCCGGGACGACTTTGGGCATCTTAGGGGCGATTTTAGGGCGGTTTTTGAGTAGTTTAAACACCCTTTGATCCCCATATTCCATAGATTAATTCCATTGATTCTACATACTTTTTATTAGATTAAATTTCTGTTTCAACACCAAAGATTCGACTTTTAGCGCAGTACCTTTACTCAATATTCAAGGTTTGATTTTTATGATGATTATGCTTTCGTTTATTATTTTTCTTAGTATAATTTCCTTTAATTACTTCGTTGTTAGTATGATTATGAGTAGCAAAGTAGTTGTGTAGCCGAATTATGTGAAAACGGGTGAAAATCCCAAAGGGGGATGAGAGGAGTTGTGTAGCGCTTAATTAAACGGTTTTATGATGAATTCATGTTCTAAAACTTGTTTTGGTTGTTTTAATAGCTTTGAATGAGATTGACAACCTTGTTCACTGTTACACACACATCGAGCTTATATATGTATTTTGCGGCGATGTGTGGGATACGGGTATTAGAATCACTAGACATAGCCTTGATTGTTAGATTGACAACCTAGCTAGACGTTAGGACTATGCCTATGTGAGGTTCTTATCAGGTTTGAGCGGCTCATTATTCTGGTCAACCATGTTAGGCGAGTTAGCTTTCTAAAGGGGGGGGGTTAATAAGCCTAGTATAGGGGTTAAGCGAGAGTTGTTCAGACCTTAACGCAAGAATAAGGAGTTGACACCCGTGGATGTCATATAAACTGAATTGGATAGGTAGGTCGGTTAAGACACACTCCTTGTCAAGTCTTTCCTGTGGGGTAAAAGTAACCTGTTGGATCGTGGTTCGGCTATGCGTTTTTAATCACCTAGATAAATCCGTTAGAATAATATTTATTTTCTGCATTAGCTATAATACTTTTCACTTAATATTGACCTGAACCAAGTTTAGACGTCGACTTTGGTACTTCACTATTATTCCCTGTGGATTCGACCTTGAAACCACTATACTACCGTTGACCCGATACTCTGTCGGTCAAAGTTAGCGGTTAGTTATTTTGCTATGAGTCTGCAAGGTAGTGGGAATTGGCTCAGTCAAGTTGAGGACAGAGGATGGTAGATTCTGCACACGGAAAGATGTTAGACATGTTCCACAGATGACCAAGAATGTGGTATCTCTTAGTGTATTGGATAGCAAAGGGTACAATTTCAAGGGAGAAGGTGGAGAGCTGAATGTCTACAAAGATTCAGCTGTGGTTCTCAAAGGTATCAAGAAGGGAACCTTGTATATATTACAAGGCTATACTGTATTTGGTTCTGCTGCTGTGGCATCCTCATCAGTTCATCAGTCATAGCAGACTTAGTTGTGGCCTATGAGACTTGGTCACATGGGTGAAAGAGGAATGCAAGTCCTTTCTTAAGCAGATTTTCTTGGGAGATATATGGTGAAGAATGTGGACTTTTATGAGCATTGTGTGTTTGGGAAGCTACATAGAATCAAGTTCTTAGTAGGCATACACAGTACAAAAGCATCACTTGATTATATCCATTTTGATTGTTGGGGCCCATCAAAGGTGGAATCATTGGGTGGTCATAGATATTTTGTTTCATTCATAGATGACTATTCTAGAATGACTTGGGTGGTGATGATGAAACACAAAAGTGAGGCATTCAACAATTTCAAGAAGTGGAAGGCTCTACTGGAAAATCAGACCGGCAAGAAAATCAAAAGGCTCAGAACAGATAATGGTATGGAATTCTGCTGGTCATAGTTTGATACATTATGTAAGGATGAGGGTATTGCCAGACATCGTACAGTCAGGAATACACCTCAGCAGAATGGTGTAGCTGAAAAGATGAATCAAACTCTTCTGGAGAGGGCAAGATGTATGCTCTCTAATGCTGGTTTATCAAGGAGATTTTTGGCAAAGGCTGTAACCACATCATGCTACTTAATCAACATGAGTCCTCACACATGGATCATTCTCAAGACACCATTTGAGATGTGGTCAGGCAAGCCTGCGGACTACTCAGTTCAAAGAGTGTTTGGAAGTACAGTTTACTATCATGTGAATGAAGGGAAGCTGGAACCAATGGCCAAGAAGGGAGTGTTTGTGGGGTTTGATGATGGAGTTAAGGGTTATAGAATTTGGTCATCATCAGAGTCCAGGGTCATACTCAGCAGAGATGTGGTTCAATGAAAATTCTATGATAAACTCATCAGTGGGGAGGTCTACTGAATCGAAACCAGTGCTGAATCTGAGAGGGCTGAGAAACAGGCGGAGCTTCAAGTGGAGTCAGCTGATATGCAAAAATCAGCTGATCCAAATCAGCACTCATCTAATCTGGTTGCTGAACCAGAGTCTGATCCAAGCCAGTCTACCGAACAAGGATCAGCAGAGCATCAAACAGAGGACATTGGTCAGCTGAGTATAGCCGACAGCAGGGCTAGAAGATCAAATGTTAGGATACCTCCCAAGAGGTATGGTTTTGATGATATGGTTGGATATGCACTTCAAGTTGCAGAAGAAGTGGATGGTTTTGAACCTTCTACTTATAGGGAGGCAGTGACATGTTCTGAAGCATCTCAATGGCTTACTGCCATGGGAGATACAATAGAGTCATTATTGAAGAATCAGACTTGGGATCTAGTTAAACATCGAGCTGATAGGAGAGTTGTTACTTGCAAGTGGATATTCAAGAAGAATGAAGGAATGACTAAAGGCGAAGGGGTCAAGTATAAGGCACGTTTGGTTGCAAGAGGGTTTAGTCAAAAAGAAGGGGTAAACTTTGATGAGACATTCTCACCAGTGGCCAGACACACTTCAATCAGAGTGTTACTAGCAATGGTGGCACAACAGGATCTTGAACTTGAGCAGTTTGATGTGAAGACAGGCTTTCTACATGGTGAGGTAGATAAGGAGATATACATGACTCAGCTAGAGGGATTTCAAGTTCCTGGCAAGGAAGATTTTGTGGGCAAGTTGAAAAGGTCCTTCTATGGACTAAAGTAGGCTCCTAGGCAGTGGCATAAAAGGTTTGACAGTTACATGATCCAACTGGATTATAACAGGTGTCCATATGACTGTTGTGTATATCACAGTCAGTTGAAAGATGGATCACAAATCTATCTTGTCCTGTATGTGGATGACATGTGGATAGCTACTGAAAAGAAATCTGATGTTCAAAATCTGAAGAACCTTCTCAGTCCAGAGTTTGAAATGAAAGATTTGGGTGCAGCCAAAAAGATTTTGGGGACAGAGATTTGGAGAGATAGGAGTTAACAGAAGTTGTTCTTGTCTTAGCAGAGTTATATACAGAAGATATTGGCTAGATTTGGCATGTCTGCTGCAAAACCAATAGATACTCCTATGACATCTATTATTCATTTGTCTGTTTATGCTTCACAATCAGCAGAGGAGAAGGAGTTTATGTCAAAAGTTCCCTATTCTAGCGCAGTTGGCAGTCTGATGTATGCCATGGAATGCACTAGGCCTGATCTGGCTCAGGCAGTCAATGTTGTCAGCAGGTTTATGGCTCAACCTGGAAAGGAACACTGGAAAGATGTGAAAAGAATGTTCAGGTACCTTAGGGGTACAGCTGATGTTGGTCTCATTTATGGAGGTGATACTCAAGGTCTGATCACAGGGTACTGTGATGCTGATTATGCAGGTGATGTGGACAGTAGGAAATCAATGACTGGTTATGTTTTCACATTAGGGAATTCAGTTGTCAGCTGGAAAGCAACTCTTCAGGAAACAGTGGCTTTATCAACTACTGAGGTAGAATATATGGCTCTTACTGAAGCAGCCAAGGAGGGTGTCTGGTTGAAAGGGCTAGTCAGTGATTTGGGGCTACATCAGGATGAAGCTGAGATTTATTGTGACAGTTTGAGTTCAATTTGTCTAGCTATGGATCGGGTTCATCATGAGAGAACCAAGCATATTGATGTGAGGTATCATTTTCTAAGGAATGATAAGAGAGTTGTAGTGAAGAAGATCAGCATCAAGGAGAACCCTGGTGATATGTTCACTAAACCAGTTCAACAGAGCAAGTTTCAGTTGTGTCTGGACTTACTAAATATTCAAAGCTTATAATCTGGAAATCTGGAGGCTCAGTTGAGGGCAGTTCAACTGAGTAGATTCTGTGGAGTAATCTGGTACAGTACATCTGGCATTGACGAATGCATCTGGTACAAGTACATCTGTTTATGCAATCTGGTTGACTGTGAATGAGAGTTCAAGTCAAGGTGGAGATTTGTCAGCAAAGTGACTTAAACTCTACGTCTGGTAGAACTAATCTGGTTATTTGCAGAGTGATGGTCTACTGGGAAGTGTATCCAAGTCTGTGAAAGTCAGCTAGGAAGTCTGCTGATCTTTCTTCTGGTGTCAACAGCCTACTGGAGGTCAATCTGCTAGAAGATATTCCGCTGTAGGTCAGTCGAGTGTTTTGGATACAGCTGAATTCTACGTCTGGGCAATGATCAGCTGAGTGGGATCAGCAGAGTGATCCACATCTGGGGCATTTATGGCAACCCGACAAAGATTCTTGGCGGTTAAGGTCTAGGGATCTGTGCCTATAAATACCAACTGTATTGATCAATGTAAAGTGTGTGTAATCCGTCTGAAATTCAGTGTATAATAAAATATCTTTTTTTGTCCGTGGAGTAGTAAGCACAACACCGGAAACCACGTTAAATCCTATGTTCTTCTTGTTTCTGTTCATCTGTGTGATTGTTTATGTTAGATTGCTTCTGTATTTATCTTATTGCACCTGGGTTCTCTCTATCCCGTTATAACAAATGTTAACAACTTGAAATTATATTAGAATAATGTAACCGATGAAACGATTTAATCCCAAGCCCATGCGTGAGTTTAGCTGAAAATCAATCCTGAATCTACCCAAACAATCGAAAAGAGATGACAGTGTTTCAGTTTCAGAACGGTATTCTTTTGTTCACTAATTCATGCCAGTAAATGAATGGCAATACAAATGACTACATTATAAGGCATACTATGAACGTGTCTAATATTTTGAGCAAATTCTATAACCAAAGAGCATATTCAGAAAATCAACTTTCATGAACATGAGCCACACGTTTCCTGTCTTAGCACAATGGATGTAGCTCAAAGTGTAAGAGACTGAAATAATCGACACAGAGGACATACAACCTTCACTAATCGATAAGCCAACTGACACCAGCTAACATCTGTTTAGCAACATTTTCAAGCAATGCGGATGAAACGCACATAAGCAAACGCCCTTGACCGACAATGATTAAAGGAGTCACTAAAAATAAAGAGCCGACTACTAAAGTAGAATGGGTCAACCAAAAAAATATGGTAAATATATATATATAGAAAGTTGGAGAAAAGGGAACAAAATAAATTTTTCAAACACCTGTACCTGATGTGGCTTACTTTTTCATTGTCAAACATGAAAACAAATTTTGTTGTTCAATCAACTCCTTTCCTTACCAAACAGATGAATAATATCCCACGATACGATCCAATCTTGGTGGGTTTTGCTCCACAATACGAAGATACCACTGTCAATGAAATTTAATTTGACTGAATTCATTATTCATTCATGTTTGGCATGAAACCAACATCTTGTGAATCCAAAAATGCTCTCATCGAAAAAGTAAGAGAACATTTTGATCGGAAGGTAGATTCGACATGGTGAATCCAAAATCCTGGCACCGCCATAGGAACCGTGATGACAGATCTTTCAACACCAATTATTTTTCTTGTATCCTCATTTCTCATCCTTGACGGGTTATTCACCAGAAAAAGAAAATCACAAATCGTAAAAAGACATGCAATCAGACCGAACTACGGCTTCGTACCATGAAATTGATCAGAAAATTGAACCAAAAAAACTAAATCATACCAAATTACCGCTTCTAATCGTGAAAGTTTTGTTGATCCATCTTGCTTTCATCCTGTTCTTAGCTCACCATTCACGGCAGCGCAATTGTATAATAAAGCAACATCTGCAACAAATGGATGAAGAGGGGGTCAAAGATAAAAAATGGGGAGAGGAGGGAGAGTGTGTGAGAGAGGGGAGAGTTCTTCTTTTGGGAGGTATGCAAGGGAGGCTAAGAGCGGCGGAACGGGAGCGAAGCACAGCTGGTTTGAGGATTTGAAGAAGGTTTCACATTCATATTACTTCACAAATTTCCCTGAAGATCAAGGAGAGCATATTTTATGGAAAACTTTTGAACGTATCGGTAAGGTTGTAGATATTTTTGTATCCAAAAGAAAGAATAGCAAAGGAAAGAAATATGGCTTCGTGAGGTTCAAGAAGGAAGGCCTTCATTCGGTGTTGCATAAGAAACTGGAAAATGTGTGGATTGATTCATACAAAGTTTATCTGAGATATCAAACTGAGTACCTGGTCAAAAAAGTTTTTTTTGCTGCGAAGGAAAATAGCAGGCCCTTGGGTGCCATGGATAATAAAAAGTCCGAGAGAATCGCGGGGAAACAATATGCAGAGGTGGTCCGTGGAATGGGAGGTATTCAGCAAAATGCTTCTGGGAAATCCAAGTTAAAGGTAAAAGCCTTAAATCTAAAAGAGACAACCGTTGGTGTGGAGGAGGTGTCAGGATTATCAGATTGTGACTTGGAATTTTTCTCTAGCGATTTGGAATTGCAGTGGCTAGACAGATGTGTATTAGGAACTCTGAAATCAATGGAATCGTTGGAAGATTTACACATGATATTAGAAGAAGATGGCTTCGAAAATTGCTCTGTAAAATATCTTGGAGGTATGCAAGTCATCCTGGAATGTGAGAGCTTCAGCCATCGCAATCATCTTTTGTTAAATGGTGGTTCTTGTCTGGGAGAATGGTTCGTTTGGGTTGGCCCGTGGGCAAAAGAGTCGTCTCAATTA
This sequence comes from Gentiana straminea, assembly GCA_036785695.1. Classification (NCBI taxonomy): domain Eukaryota; kingdom Viridiplantae; phylum Streptophyta; class Magnoliopsida; order Gentianales; family Gentianaceae; genus Gentiana; species Gentiana straminea. The sequence goes on along the minus strand of JAVUPR010000099.1, from coordinate 1,745,960 downwards.
GAGAGGTTTGTTTGGATAATTTGCAGAGGGGTTCCGTTGAGTATCTAGAACTGGAAAACGTTTCATACGATCGGTAGACAATTTGGCGAAGTTGTGAAAGTTGATCAAAACACAGAAGCTAGGAGTTCTTTGGAAGCAGGAAGAGTCCGTATTAGAACAAATCATGGTGATCATATTTCCAAGATTTTGTTGATCAAGGCTGATGGTGATCAGGTTTGGGTGCAGGTAGAAGAAGAATGTCAATACCTTCACTCTGATGTTGTTTCTTTTGATTGTGTAAACTGGACTTTTCTTGACAACACGTTGAAGAGTATGGGGTTTGGTCTAAAGTGGAGAAAAAGGATTCAAGGGTGTGTTTCATCGGCTAGAGCTTCAGTTTTGGTGGGGGGGTAGTCCATCTAAAGAGTTCAACCTGAAATGAGGTATAAGGCAGGGAGACCCCTTATCTCCATTTCTTTTTCTCATTGCAGCAGAAGGTTTAAATGTTCTCATGAAGGAAGTGATAGCAAAAGAAAGATTCTTTGGAGTTCATATTGGTAGTGGGCAGATTCCGATTACTCATCTTCGATATGCTGATGATACGGTTTTTTTGGGAAAATGGAACATGGAAATTTTGAAGAATTTGAAAAGAATTCTCTCTTGTTACGAGAAGATTTCGGGTTTGAAAATAAATATGAGGGAAAGCTCATTGGCGGAGATAAAAGTTTCAGAGGAAGATGTTTGTAAAGCGGCTGATTTCTTCTTGTGTAAGAGAGGGGTTTTGCCATTCAATTATTTGGGGCTTTGGGTGGGACACAACATGAAGAGAATAAAGGCTTGGAAAGGCATTATTCAGAAATGTAAGGCGAAGCTAAGTACTTGGAAATGGTCTGTATTATCAGAGGGAGGATGATTGGTTCTCATTAAAGCGGTGTTAAGCGCTCTTCCGCTCTTCTTCTTCTCCGTCTATATGCCTCCTGAATGTGTGTTGAAATTTTTGGAAAGTGTGAGATCCTCTTTTTTTTTTTTGGGGGGGGGGGGGGGGGGGGGGGATGGGTCTTCAAAAAATAAAATTGCTTGGGTTAATTGGGCTAAATTGCAAGCTCTAAAGCTTTGGGGGGCATTGGGGTGGGTAGTCTTAAGGCTCAGAATCTTGCTTTGCTTGGGAAATGGTGGTGGAGGTTTTTATCGGAACCAAATGCGTTGTGGAGGAAGGTGATTGTGTCTATTTACGGGGTGGAGGGGGGTTTGGAAAGGTATTGTTAGAGCGGTTGAAAATATGAAGAGGGTTGGGGTGGATTTATTGGGATCGGTTTGTTGGGCGGTGGGTGATGGTAATAGGGTAAGATTTTGGGAGGATGTTTGGGTGGGTAATGGCCCTTTGAAGTTATCTTTTCCTAGACTTTTTAGGCTCTCTCTGTCTAAAGGTGTTGTGGTTGGAAGTGTGGTAAAATGGGTAGAAGATAGGAGTTCTTTTCATTGTGTTTGGAGTAGATGTTTGAGGGGTTTCGAGGAAGGGGATGTAGGTGAGTTGGAGAATTTAATAAACTCGGTTTGTGGTAATGGAGGTACAAGAGATAAATTGAAATGGAATCTATGTTCGAATGGTATCTTCTCGGTGGCTTGTTTGTGGAAATTGATTGAGATGGAATTTTTCAACAATTCTTTTTCATCAAATGAGCGAGTGGCAAAGTGGAATAAGATGTTACCTTCGAAGATGAATCTTTTTATGTGGAAGGCAAGTCTCAACAGAATTCCAACAAAACCAAACCTTGTTTTTTGTGGAGTGACAATTCAAGATTCTTTTTGTCCGTTATGCTATAAGTTTGAAGAATCGGTTAATCATCTCTTATATGCTTGTGATGTGTCGTTGTTTATTTGGTCCCATATCCTAGGTTGGTGAAAGATCGACGGGCTAAATGATTTCTCTTTCTGTGATTTATATCTTTCGCATACTAGAAGTTCGTCTTCGATTTTGGCAACTTGCTTATGGTCAGCTATTGTGGGTATCACGTCTAGGGTAATTTGGTTGCATAGAAACAAAGTCATTTTTCAGTCTAATATTTTAAATCCGGAATTGATTTTTAGAGATATTCAGAGGTTGTCGTTATCTTGGTTATCAAACTTCAAAGGTCTCAGGAAGTTGGAGTGGGAAGATTGGAAATCAAATCCAATGATTGCAGCAGGTTAAGTTACAAGTTTGGTTTCTGTTGCGTGGAGTTAACCGAAATGATGCCGGATTTATGCAATTTTATGGAAAACAGTGGGGAGCTCATCAAAATTCTTATTTAGCCGAAAATACACAATGTGTTTGCTGAATTTTTTGATGCTGGATTGCAGTTGATGTGGGGAGCTTTTTTCTGATTTCTTTTGCTTTGGGTCTTTTGCTTATCATGGAAATTGGGAGTTTTGTTCTGTTAATCATGGACAATTTTTGTACTATTTTTTAGCATATTGCTGATTAATAAAAAATTTGGCTGTTAAAAAAAAAATAGATGAAGAGGAAACCAGAGTGATACTTACATTTTTAGTAAAGAAACAATTGAATTAGAAAGAAATACTACGGTAAAGGTACATGTTTCTTGCCAATCATCTGCTAGCAAAACCGCCATCTTCCATATCCCTATTTTGGATAGGTGACACCAGTGCGGGCAAGATTGTGCCGGAGCTTGTTTGGTGCATTGATTTCTTTGATCGATACTGAAATTTCAATTGATCTCATTACAGACAAACACAAAAACAATCCTAAAGCCCCTAGTAACGATATAATTAAAATATTTTCACATCAACCGCACAAAAAAAAATTGAAAGTAACAATATGAATGTCTTTACCCCAGAATTTCCCCTCCCAATAGAAAGGGGAAAAAAACAGATAACCTGTTGCTTTGAATCCCCTCCCAAAAACCCTACTTTCCTACGTTAGAGTCGACAATTTGAAAGAGAAAAAAACAGATATCATGTTGCTAGTCTGAAGTTTCAAGGGGTGTAAGAAAATGTGCGAGCACACTGAAGAACCACAGTCCTTTTCCTCCCTTTTACAATTTCTGATTGTTACACCCGTTTTCGGCCCGATGACTATATGAGAAGTTTTTACGTAGGACACGGCGGAAGACAACAAAGTGTGCGCAGAGAAAAGAGGGAGAATGAAAAAGAGCGAGGGTTTCTAAAAAACAGAGGGAAAAAAGGGAGAAAAAAAAAAGAAAGAAAAAAAAAAGAGAGCACGTTTCTTTTATTTTGCGGGTATGGATTCGGATTTTCCGGGTCAATAAATTTTTTTTTTCAGAGAAGAAAGACGCACATACCCATTTTTAAACTACGCCCAAACATGATTCGAACTCTGGTCTTCCCAAAGATAGCCAGAATAGACCCTAGTGAATACCATTAAGGTAATATACCAAGTACGGGTCAATCAATTTTATTTTCCTTCATCTATATACTATTTTAAAATATTACTATCTATCTCTTTATCAACTCAATCTTTTTAAAGATACTGTAATTCAACAGTATTGTTCTCAACTACTCCATATATTTATGGTCAACAAACGAAAATAAAAAAACTATTTACTACCCTCTAACTACTCCCCAAAAAAAGAAAAAAACATTTACTTTTGATAGTATTCATTATTCTCCTAAAGTCAACAAGATAGTATAAATAGCCCCTTAGACATTTCAGTTGTTGCATCAAACATTTACCTTTGATAGTCTTTGTCTTTATCATTTGTTTTTTTTTTTTTTCTTTTTCTTTTTTCATCAACAAAGTCATTAAAAAAAATGTCACTCAACATTCGTTACCTTTTGTTAACCATTTTATTAATTCTACTGTCAACCACCTCTGGCTTTGAGGTTTCGATCGCAGAAGACCCAACCGATCTGGACGTGGTAGACGCAGGAAAGTTCGCTATTGATGAGCTCAACAGGGAATCTCAAACAGAGATACAGTTCCAGAAAGTTACTGGTGTGATCATGGAGCAGCCACCACCAATCGACGGCAAATTATATAACCTTACTATCGAGGTGAATAAGAATGGTGATGTTCGTCTTTACGAGGCTCTTGTTTCGGTTTTTATGAATATCAAACAACTTGTTGCGTTTATGCGAAAATGAATTAGAATTAATTGCTTATATTTTTTTCTTGAATTACAGTTAACAATCAGAACTGTACTCTTTGAAAAATGAATGAAGTTTATGGTTAATTAATATTTTCTCTATTCATCCCTTACAAAATTCAATCTTTTTGTTTTTCACATTTAATAATATTACCTCCGTCCTATAAAACGTGTCCAATTTTTAGATACACACAAATTAAAAAAACAATTAATGTGTTGTAATTTAAGTAGTGATGGACATATATACCCCTATTATATAATAAATTCTCTTTTGGAATATAAAATGAATATATAAACAATAAATGTTATGATAGAGATATGTTTGGAAAAAATGTATTAAATGATGTATTGATTTCTTTTTTTTTTTTTTTTTTTTTTTTAAGGGAAATTTTTTTTTATTAGACTTTATTTGACATACAAGCTGAGATAACATGCATAGGAGAGGATAACCCACATGTTTTGTTTCCTACCAAACATAGACCTACCTTAGCTAAAAGGTGAGTTAGGATATTACTCGATTTTTTTACAAAAGGGAATTCAAAATAGGAAAAGCATAAACTCATATATATTGCAATAGTCTTCAATGATATTTCCCACCTGTGATAAATCTAGCGCATCCGAGTTGAGCTTTTGAATGATAGTAAGAAAGTCTCCCTCGAAAATAACATTAAAAAAGCCCCATGTAATCGCATGGTAAATCACATGCGCTTCCCCCGTGTTCACGTCATAACCGCCTTCCAACTTCCTTGAAAAAGCATTGAGAGTATCACCCTGTGAATCTTTAAGGATCTCTCCAACTGTAGACGTTGCACCATTGAAAGAAGCATCGACATTAAATGTAACAAGTTGCGAAGAGGGGGGTTGCCATGTCATACATACGTGCAGGGTGAGGTTCCTGTTGAGTAGTAGGTGTCTCTATAGCCAATAGGTAGTCACTTGCTTCGCTATGGGCACGAAGGATAAGGGATGAAACAGAAACATCATTTTTGTCAAAGACCCATGAACTTCTTGCTTTCCATATGTGAAATCAGCGAAAGAGGAGACTTTTAGCTGCTTCCAGAACTTACCATTTGGGACCTTCCTCCACACTGCCTTTGGTATCTTGCATTCAAAAAGACAGTGACACGCCGTTTCTGGGAGCTCATTGCAGATTTGCAGAACTCGTTTCCTATCCCGCGACTCTTAAGTCTCATTTCTGTTGGGAGAGCATTATGTATAACCTTCCATACAAAGTGAGTGATCCTAGGCTTTAATTTCAAGCACCAAAACCTGGTCCAAAGTTTACTTTGAGCCGAAGAGGACGGCATGTGGTTTCTAAATAGACACTTTTTATAGGACAATTCAATTTAAAAAAGTGAATATTGTTTATGAGACGGTGATATTAATAAATGTTTGTGTTTTATTATGGGCCTTCAAGGGCACCACAATAAATCTACTATTGCCTTTAAGGGAATCACAATTCATGTATATATTTAAACCTTGCTGTGATGTCCAAGTAAATTTGGTGTGGTGGATTTCCTTTATTATTATATATGGACGTACATGCCTTTTTTTTTTTTAAATCCTTTGATTTGGAATTAAGAAGATTATGGGTAATCAATATAAACAAATTGTCAAATTCAGATAAATGTTATATTTCATTCATAAGTAAAGTCATGTATATATAGTAACATGTAGGAGTCCCGGCCGAATACCAAATTCTTAATCTACCCTTATGTTAAATACATCTCTATTTTTACAATAATAAAAATATATTTCCGTAATAAACGCATTTTCACACAATTGATCTTTGAGAAACGTTTTTACCACAACAAAATGATCACAACAAAGTATTACAACACAATTTTAGACACAAAGTATTACAACGTTTGATCTTTATATGATCTATAGAAATCAATAGATCTCACATCCTAATCAATAGTACAAAAAGATGTGATGGTACATTGTTGTGGCCATTGTGTTGTGACACTTTCACTATTCTTGATCTTTATGAGATCCATATGAATTAAAAGAAATAACATCATAATCAATAGTACAAAATGTGTTATGATACTTTATTGTGACACTATGACTACTTTTTCTCAAAAGTAGAAGCTTTTTCATACATAAAAAATATAAACACTCATACTTTTATTTTTTTATTTTATTTTTTTTTTTGGGTAAAACAATTTTATTGAAAGAACAACTGAAGTTTTACAATGTCAACTCCTGACTGAACACCCAAAAAAAATAATGTCATCAACACATGTTCGCTACCTCCTCAAACCTTAGTCCGCCAAACCCAAGGTAGAAAAATCCGGGTGCTAAGGAAAGAGTATAGCCCCCCATGTGTTGGGAAACCAAACGCTAGGGTAAAAAAACTAGGGGTAAACAAGGGAAGGGAAAAAGCCTATCTGAAGAGGTCCTGTCTGGAATAAGCAAGTGCATAAGCTCTTCCCAAAATAAAAGACAGATTCTTCTGTGGTCTTCATGCAGCACAGAAAGATCCTCAGCTATGTTCCAGCTTCTGAAATTTCTGTCCACAATGCCTTGCAAGGATCCAAGCTATGATCCAGATTCTTCTAGAGTGGCTCTTAAGGATCCGGTCCGTCGAAAAAATAAGAATCCAACCATACAAAGCCCTGCCATGAAATCTTTTATTCTCGTTTTTAGAGGAAATACTTTTATTTCTAGTTTTACTTTTTTTTTTCACTAATTGATTATGACTCAATTTTTTCCGCACTTTCATTAGTTTATTGACTGAATTATAGTCATGAAAGTATCAATTAATTGGTTCCTACAAAAAATCTTATAAGACTTGTCTATAAAAAAAATAAAAATGAAAATAAGAAAACAACAACATTTTTTTTTTCAATTTCCTTGATTATTCTTTATATGGTTATTATTTTAAGGGGGAATGAGGGAGAAGGACAGAAATATTTCATCAATTGAGTAGAATGACAGTTTTTTGAAACTTTTGCATAAAGGACAAAACTATTTATTCACTGTCGAAATTCACTTGTGTTCGAAATTCAATTGTTTAAATTCACCGCCGAAATTCACTGTCGAAATTCACTAATTTTCAAAATTCATTGTCGAGATTCACCGATTTTCGGGATTCACCGTCAAAATTCACTTCGAAATTAATCGATTTTGGGATTCAATTGGGAAGATTCATTGATTTTCGGGATTCACTGTTTGTCCTTCTCGCTATAAAAATTAAGCAGTTGTCCTTCTCCCTATAGAAAATATGTAGTTGTCCTGTTACTTAAAAATATTCCAGATTGTGTCTTTATCCCTAATTTTCCATTATTTTGAAAAAAAAGATTAGTTTTTTTATTCTCTTAAACAAGATGTTACCGAGTCATGGTTTTTTTCCCGATTGGGTGTACATTCTTGGCAAAAGCTAAATGAAAAAGTTATCCATTCACGCGGGGGTTGTTTCGGTTGGTTGCTCTACACGGAGCATAGATGAGCTATTCTCAGGGCAATATTTTGGTATTGCTAGAGCTATTTTATAATAATAGAAAAATAAATACACACAATTACTCGGATATTATCAAGAAATGCCTAAATGCTGTTTTTAAGTTGCGCGATAGTGCACAATTAATGTGTATCTAGCGAAATTATTGATAAAAGACGAAGTAAACGCAATAATATTGATGGCTGAAAGGCATTTCAAACTAATTTTTCATTATAAGATTCATTTGTTGAGAATATAGAATTACAACTTTCATTATGTTTGTCAATTGTAATTTGGGATAAGTCCTGCATTCCGATTCCTTTGCGCAAACGATACAAGATGTTTTAAATCCCCATGTGCAGCAACTTCAGCCGCGTACTTGTGAACCTCACCCTTATAATCCCTTGCCTCGATTTCAAGTATGTATTCTTGGGCATGACCCATTCCTGGCCGAACACTTACATGCCTAACTCTCTCGAAATGCAACACTGCGCCATGTTCAACAGCCCACTTTGCTATATCTACCACAACGGGATCTTTTAGTTTATCGTTGTTTGGGCCTAAATTAAACCTGCATATAAGTCGTCTGGTATTATTTTAAACATCTTCATTTTTCTTCACCAAAACTCTAGCAGTGTAATGCAGAATCCTCTTCCTATCCATTATCTCAATGGTAAAGGTAATAGCTACGGCCTTCAGGTCCTTCATGATACTTTATATCAGTAACTTTTCGAAATTGGAACTTTCTGGCTTCAACAAGGGCATACTATACCTTGCTACATCTATCACAACGGGATCATTGGGTTCTAGTGCTACACTAAGCTCAAAGCAAAAGAAAGCCATTAGGATTGTTAAGAGCATGAATGTAAGGGACTGAACGTTAAGAGCCATTTTTTTTTGGGAGACTTTGTTGAAGATAGAACTATCAAAAGGAAATGTTTGTGTGAACACCACATATGTCTAAAGGGTATTTATATTGTCTTGAATTTAGGTTTAACAAACCGTGGGATCCATCGACTTTGGCATGGTAGTAAGAAGTGGGACTACTGATTTTGACCACAACAAATACGATTTGTAGTGAAATATTTGTACAAGATAATTTATAGCAGGGGCAGATCCGAGAATTTGTTTCAGTGGTTTCACCAGAGTCTAAAACTATATTTCTTATCCAAAAAAAATCAATTGGGGTTACCGAAGACTAAAACTATATTTTTCAACGACAAAACGAAAATTTTTAACAACAAAACTATATTGATTTATACTAAAAAAAGTTCTCGAATCTCAGTGACCCCACCCTTGTCAATGTAGATCCACCAGTGACTTATAGCTATAGTTGTATTTTCACCATTAATCAATTTTAATTTTTTTTTTAGGACAACGGTACAGTTATTCCTTGAAATCTACGGTAAGTCTACACTCAACATTATGTTATGGTTCTTGGTGTTTTTATATTTTTATTCTTTTTTTCAAAAGAAAATTTTGTGTGAGATGTTCAGAGTGTAGACCTAATATAGAATTTAGGTAGCAACTCAATCGTTATCCTTTTGTTGGTAGCCTGGTAATAAGTCCATCACTTTTGCCAAAAAGAAAAAAACGCTCATTAGTCCGCGCGCTCAATGTTTAAGTGAGGAGTTTTCCTTTTGTTTTTTTCCCCATTTTTTTACTATACTATTTTTTTTATTTTAGAACTCTTTATTTTTACTACTAAAAAAAAGGAACCCTCCTTACTAAAGTTTAGGAAACCTCAGTAACTATCCACGCCTCGTCAGGGGCGCCCATGGGGGAGGGCCAAGGGGGCCATGGCGCCGAGCCCTCCCAAAATCTATGAATTTAAGGGCCCCGTGAAATTTTAACTCAATAGTATATATTACATTTTTAAAAATAAATAAAGTATTATTCTAATGGTAAGCAGTCAAGTATAACTTTATAAGTAACCAGAGTTCAATTCTTGTTAGAGGCAAAAACAATATATTTTTTTTGATTAACCCCTTTTTAGAAGGGCCTAAAATAATATTTGGTCCCGAGCCTAAATATTGACATGGACTCCCCTGCGCCTCGTTAAAATCTTTTGGCAGCAAAACCCAAAGGAAAATATTATAATAGGAAAGAGTACGGATGTTCAGTGCTGAGTCAACTTAAAGAAAAAAGCCTTATATCGAGAGTCAAAGCTCCCAAACTAATCTTTGTTATTTGTTCCCTCACATCGATCTCTTTTTTCTTTTTGATCTCCTTGAGCATTGTATGAAATCGTGTGACTCATCTCAGTATCTATTGAATTAACCGTACACTTTGTTTGTTTTTCAAAGAGCTAACTACAACGCATAATCTATTCCTTTTATGGTTTTTTTAAAAGGTATTCTTTACGTTTTTGGTGGGTGTCAAACCGTCAAAGTTAAATTTACCTACTTCCTATAACGAATATGAGGTGAGGATGATCGTCTTCACAGGAAACAGTGGATTTATTTTTTCTAAAATCAACTAAATACAAGATTTTGAGATTATAAACTAATAACTAATAAAAACTATACGTTTTTGTCAAGAAGGACATGTTAATAAATAAACTATGATGCAAGGACACTGATGATTAATCAGGACAAAACCTATGTAAACTTCCAAAAATACCATTTTTTGTGACTTTAAAAAAAAGGCGATATCACAAAAAAAAGGATTATCTGATATGCGCAGATTTGCTGTTAATTAATGTGCTGATTTTGTACCAAAAAAGGCTTTAAAGGCGCTGATTTTGATTTATTGCAGTCATAAATATCTTTGACTACTTTTTCGGGAGATCTTTGACTAATTAAATCCTCAATCTAAAATACGGGGAAAAAGTTAATGATTAAAAAGATGTAGTCATAAAAAAAATGTAATTATTACACATAAAAAATATACTCACAGCCAAAAAATGTAACAACATATAAAGAAATAATAACAATCAATAAAATATAGTTATAAAAAAACACGTAGTTACACATTAAATATGTAGTATTAGTAGAAAAAATGTAGTAACATATACAAAAAAAGTAGTTACAACCAATGTACAAAGAAGTAGTCACTCGTAACTGTTACATCACTCGTAATTTTTACTATATGTTGGAAATTATCATCTTATTTTATTTTTACTTCACGTGCTACTGTTACTTCAGTCGTAATATATATATATATATAACTACGTTTGTAATTCTTACGTACCTGCCTGCAACTCTTACATTATTTGTAATTCCTTTTTACTATTTAACATTATGGATTTAATTTTTAGTCAAAAATATTTATGGGTGGAACAAAAAACGGCGCCTTAATTTCGGGAGTATATCATGCCTTTTCAAGATAAGCAATAAATCCAATGGACAATTCTTAGGCACCGCATTTATTGGGAAATGGTTACTACACGTATAGTTAGTTACTACAAATTGCACAAAACATAATTTTTTTATAAAAAAACCATGGGTATTTCTCAATTTAATATCATTTTGTCCTTTCTAATCACTCAAAATAGAAAATGTCTTTTGAGACCCATTTTGGAGTTTTGATGCTTCTGGCCCCTTCTCCCAAAAAATATATTTTTTGACTCAAATTCGATTAGAATAACGCATACGTGTGAAAGAACCATTTCTCATTGGTGTACATATTACCGGGTTGTCAAAAAAAAATGATGATAGAGTTCATAATAATCGAATACTTTTCATTGATTCAATAGCATTACAATGATGTCTTTATATAGGAGATTATACTAGGGATAAATTGGGAAAAATACAATACGAAACCCTAGCCTAATGCGTGACTTGCTCTCCAAGTTGTGGGTCAGCTAATGCTGCTTCAATACACCCCCGCAATCCCATGGGAACATGGTGGACATGGAGATTTGCCTTGAGATCATTAAAACGAACATGGCCTAAGGTCTTGGTGAGAACTTCCGCCAGTTGATCCTTAGAGGATATGAAAGCAACTTGAAGCTTCTTCTGAGAAAGCAATTCCTGAACATGATTGAAATCAATCTCGATGTGCTTGGTGTGAGCATGGAAAACCTGATTCGCCGTAAGGTACTTGCCGCCAATGTTATCGCACCATAGTGTCGGCGGGTGTGGAAGAGATATAGACATTTCCCGGAGAAGCAAAGTGAGCCATTGGAGCTCTGCAGCGGCATGTGAAAGAGCTTTATATTCGACTTCGGTACTGCTCTTGGCGACAGTGAGTTGTTGTTTAGAACGCCAGCTAAAGAGATTCGGACCAAGGAAAATGCAAAACGCACCAATTGAACGTCGATCATCAAGGTCAAAGGCCCAATCAGCATCTGTGTAGGCCTGTAAATTAACCGAAGGAAAAGAACGGAACAGAAGGACATCGCAAATAGTCTGCTTTAAGTAACGAAGGATCCGCTTCATGGCAGCCCAATGAGTGTCACGAGGAGCACGCATAAATTTACTGACCTTGTGAACCGCGAACGCGATGTCAGGATGAGTGAAGCCAAGATACTAAAGAACGCCCACAATGCTGCGATAAAGGGACGGGTAGTCAAAAGGCTTACCATCCTCTCGGTGAAGACGAAGATTGCTTGCCAATTTTTTACTACAATACCAAAGTCGATGGGTCCCAAAGTTTGTAAAACCTAAATTCAAGACAATATAAATACCTGGCATTGGTCTAGTGGTGAGCTAGACTATAACCCGGCATGGAGACCAGGGTTCGAACCCCGTTAGGGGCAAAAGAAAAAAAAAACCCTTAGACATATGTGGTCTTTCACTCAAACATATGCTTTTGATAGTTCTGTAACATCCCGTTTCCAGATATCGATTCTTTATCCGGAAAAGAAAGTTCGGCACGTATAACATTAATTAAATGCAACATTATACGTAAGTCTCTACGTCATAGTATCGAGTTAAGCAAAACGGAATAAAAAAAACTCGTGTGAATTCATAAATAATACTCCCTCCGTCTCACAATATAAGACTTTTTGGCCATTCCACACACTTTAAGAAAACCTAATAAATGAGTTACTTTTTAATATTTCAATGTAAGATATTTTTTTTTATGGGACCGACTAATTATATTGCATTGTTTAGTGAGAAAGTAAAAACAATTCATTTAGTATTGTATTGGAATGTGAGAATGACTTATATTTTAGGACAAAAAAAAAGTTAAAAAGACTTATATTGCGGGACGGGAGGAGTACTAGAATAAATGCCAACAAATCTAAAGTTACGAAATCTTACAACATAAAAGTTAACAACAACAAGTCTCTTCAACAAAGTCTACCGGAAAAAGAAATGTAATATCCCGAACTTTGGGAAATGACAGACGTGTCAATTTGTAAAATTCGGTATATTATATTTATTTAATTTTGGATTAAAGTACTATATATATGTATTTTTGAAATATATATAATTAAAGGGGAATTAAGTCGCACTTAATGAAAACAAGGGTGTTTTGAGATTTAATGGTAATTAAAAAGGAATTGATGGATTAATTAGAAATTAATGTGGAAATTATTTTTGGCAATAACTTCCCACTAATAGGGAAGTTGTCAGAATCCCAAAATCGGCTGAGCATTGTTCGAACTATGAGAGGAAATTTTTTGAGAGAAAACAGAAAGCAAAAAGGAGGAGACTTTCTTTAGTTTCTTACCGGATAGTTGACGGATTTCAGAACCGATTGAAGATTTAGAATCAACGACAAGAGGGCATTCTTTTGATACAGAAAAGTTGGAACTTTGAAAAGGTATGAATCTAGCCCTAATTATGGTTTTGTCAAGGATTGGTCAAGTTTCAAGGCATCGTTTGGTTTGAATTCGTGGTTCTAATAGTGGAGTTTTTGATCATCAATTAATCCAAGTTTAATTGTGATCCAATAGGTTTTGGTTGAGGTCTAAGGAAGTGCTGCAGATCTTCTTGTAGTTTTTGCTTGGTTTTGCTTGCTTGAAAGGTAAGATGCTCTTCCTAAAGTTTAATTAAGGTCTTATGATGTTAAGGTTTCGTTTTGGGTATGATTTGTGGTTAGAAATCATGTTTGTTGTTGTTGTTGTTGTTGTTGTAATACAAGGTGCTATACAATGTTTAAAGCCTGATTTTCTGTTGTTTTGATGTATATTTTGGTGACAAACAAGTTTGGAATGATTTAGGAATCGTTAAAGTGCAGAAAATTGTATGTTGGGGTGAACTTATGCTGAATGTGTGCGCGTTGATGGCAATGCGTACACCATGCTTGAACAGGATGTCTGGTTTGTGATTCTGCTGCTGAATACGTGCGCATTCAGAGGCAATGCGTACGCATTGCAACTGCAGATCACTTAATGCGTGCGCATTGAATCAGAATGCGCACACATTGGGACAGTTTTGGGGTTTTTACTTGTTTTCGAGCCCCGAGTCTAGTTTTAAATGTTGTTTTTTGATCTAATAACATTATGTGAACATGAACAAGTCTTGATTAAGCTTCTGATGCGTTTGGTACAGGCACCGAATGTACTCTTCCTCAGAGTTGAAGTTATTAGTAATATCATCCGCAACGGAAGCGATTTAAGGATCTAGATCTATAAAATACACGTAATAAAATAACTAGATCTACATCTACAAGGGGGTTGTAGAACATACCTCTTGGATCTCAAAATCCAAGTAGAAGAGCCGGAATAGAAATAACAAATGAAGATGTGAAGAGCACCACGATCTTCCGTACGTGTGATCCAAGCAACTCCCGGTGGAAGGAAATCCTCGTCTCGAATCCTCCCGATATGCTACCCGGAAAACCTCCAAGATTTTCCTCTTACTCACCCTTGGCCGAAATTTACCTTCACTCTCTCTAAGAGGTGAAGTCGAAATTATGTGTGTTCTTTTAGGCTTGGGAGAACTCTCTTTATATAGGAGAGTAATCCTTGTCCTCCAAGGATTTTATTATGCAAATAAATAAATCCAATAAATAAAAAGATAATCCCATAATATTCTAGAACAAATCTAGAATAATATTTATCTTTATTTCTTACCATAAATATTTATCTAATAAATATTTTGTGCACATGTCTTAAAACAATTTCTTGTTTCCTAAAATAATGCACTTGGCCGAAATTCCTCTTATTGACCTAGTCAATAATAATTTCGGCCATAACACACTTAATTGGCCAAGATTATGAAAAATGCCTTTTTCACATATTTAGTTATTTAACCCAACTAATTTAATAGTCCACTAAACAATTAATTCACATATCGTTTTAATTAAATTCTAATAAGAACTAAATTAATATTATTAGGATTCGACGTCCGAGAATAGCTATGCTCTATTGGAGGCACGTCGGGGACCATGGACTAATAATCAGCGGCCCCGATAAATCAAATAAATAATTATCTTACGAACAGAATAATTATATTCGATAAATCAATCACGGGAATATGCCACCATAATCCCGTGACTGCACTCCTCCGATTATAAGATTATATTTATCTCCTCACGAGAATGATAATAAGCGTCCATTGATATAATCATTACATATGGATTAATCCTCCATAGATCGTTCATTCTAAATCGGGAAGTTACCGTTAACCCTTTTTAGAACCTCTTATCCTTATTTACCATTAACCCCCTAGTGATCAATTAATTCATACAACTCACTTTGGTAGCTAATCGGTGTAATATGAACTCCATGGATCGATCGGTTTCTAGGATTAACAAATAAGGGAACTGTCTATCTACTTCCGAAATGGAAGGAATGGATTCCGTATCGTTGATAAACAGACTACTCACTCAATCCAGTACAATGCCAAGATGGGGTAATTCAGATCACAGACTCAATGTAATCCTTAACCGTCAAGTCAAACCTCATACTGATTCAAGCAGTTGACTGTGATCACCTCAGGATTAAGATATATCCATAAATATGATCATCGATTGATTCGATAAGACTTCTCGATTACGGAATTATATCGTGAACTCTAACCAAATCGGTCCAGCCCTATATGATATATCTATCATATATAAATGCCCCACTAGGTTCTCTTAACCGAAAGTCCGGATAAGACAATCACACCTATCGTGTTCTGGGCGCATTAATAGCACGTTAAAGGAGAGACCCGATACTCTCGATTAACTTCACTACGGGCTAATTGTATTTTAAGTACATCTTCACTAACTCAATCCTCCCGTGTATATCCCATAAACTGAGTTAAGTGATTACATAAACGATATAATTTAGGGTTTTCTGTAGTGTAAATACTATTGTCACATCGGTGAATATGAGAATAATAAATATGAATAATAATATCATTTTATTTATTAAATAAAACAATTACAAAATTGTCTTTCGGGCATTACACCTAACAATCTCCCACTTGCATGAAAGCATGTGATTAATTGTTTTAGAGCACACCCTATTATTTAAAATACAACAAACTACATCTCCCACTTGCTCTAAAGCAATGGAGACCCATCCCATATTCTAGTACCCATTAAGCATATCATAACCATTGCAGATGACAAAGTACACTCCGAGTGTGCCTTTGTAGGATAGGTCAGTGACTCGGGGAGTACCTACATCTAAATATCATGGGTCTTAATGATTATTCAGGTTGTCGGCTCGAGACGATCCGTAGAATCGAAACGTTACCGGTCCATCTAATCATGTGGTACTTTCCCAATATGCTTTTGACCTCTAGTGATTTCGAAAATCCTTATAAGCTACCCCTTCATCGTTTGCCCAATGATGTGGTATCGTCTTCCAAATCTAGAATCACTCCCAGATATGAAAAGGAAATCCTTAAGCTATATCGCCTCTCTAGCTACTACAAAAGCCGCTAATCACCTAACTAGTTAAAGTCAAGTTGGCGTTGGTGGATTCCTCCAGGCAATAGCTTCGGCACAAGAGTAAACACTGAGCCCGAGATCGACTTAACGATCATCCTTAATCTGACTTAAAGTCAAAATCAGTGTATCACACATATCCAAGTTCACACATGAATATGTCCGCATATTATTCCTCGTTCTCTCAAGATACTAAAGGACATACTAAACTTTATTTATTAACCGCCAAATCTAAGATTCGATCAAAGTTGACGTTCAATAATCTGACCATCTCTTACTAGAAAGAGAATCTATCCCATTTCTCTGATCCGAAGATTTTGAGAGTCATTCCTGAGGCATAGGGTAGAACTTCCTCGTTGAATGTTGCATACACAGATGCATCATCTTAACCAATAAGATGGATGGGAAACCAGTGATTGATTCTAATGAATTCGACCGAGTCAAACTCTTTAGAATGTTGTCCAAATCTCTGTTGCAGAGAATTGTGGCATTGTCAGATTCTGACTTCAGATAACTGATTGAGGTAAAATTCACCCTTCAAAAACAATTTATAAGGACTCGAAACCGTGGGCAAACTAACTCTCTAACTGGCAGTGTACCGGGTCGATTGCTAGAATAGCTACAGGAGTCCGAGGTCGAACCCAAAGGAAAAGTATTTGCAATTACCAAAGTGAATGTAGAACTTAGTCTAGGTAATCAATTTTTTTTAAAAGTATTTGTTTACTACAACGGCACTAAAATGATTCCGACTAACGAGTTTAAAGATAAGAAAGAAAGAAAGAAGATTAAACTACTAGGTTTTAAAGATAGATTGAGGGACATAGCCGAACCATGATCAAAATAGCTAATTTCAACCCCAAGGGTAGACAAAACCGGGAGTGTGCATTCTAACAAACAAACTCTTGCATTCAATTTCACGGGTGCAAACTCCTAATCCCGGTGCTAGGGTCTGAACAACTCTCTCCTAACACCTTATGCCAAGTTAACTACCCTTCCCTAAGGAGATTCACTAACAAGACATGTTATACACTAGAGCCGCTTAAACGTTTAAACGAGTAACCTCACTTTGGGCTCGGGCTAAACAACTAAGCCGAGTCTACGCCGTGATCTTAGAACCCCTTTTCCCACATCCATCTATCTGAACAACTCTCAAGATTGATGTGTGTGATTTTGACCTAGGTGATCAATCTAGCCCAAATCTGTTATAACAAGTTCTAAGACGTGAAACATGCAAGAAACACCAATAAAAAGCACTACCCACTCCCAATTTCATCACCCAAAGGGTGATTTCACTAAATTTCACATGATTCGACTATGAAAAGGGATTAGCTACTCATTATACTAGTTAAGACACATAGGAAACTGTAAATTAAAGACATAACAAGTAAAAGGAAGAAGAAATTTACCATTAATTTGCAGAAATTCGAGATTAGATCCAAAAAGTACAAAATAGAAAACTAATTAGAAGGTGGTCTCTTAGTGTTTGGAAAAGAAATCTAAGCTAAGAAATGGAAAGATTAAGCTAAAATAGTGTTGATGTAAGCTAAGAGAAAGTATTCTACGCTATTACAAAAATCGAGCTAAGAAATGGGTAGAGTTTTGCCAAGAGAATAGTTATTCTCAAGAAATAGTCTAAGTGGGATATTTATAGGTGGGAGAAAATCTGCAGGAAAAAGGCCTCAAACGCACATTTGGAAGGCTGAGACTGGCGTTTGACATCTTCAAACGCACGTTTGGCTTAGTGCAAACGTGCGTTTAGCTTCATTTCTAGGCAGGATCATGACTATCTTCATCTGGAACGCGCGTTTAGGATGGTCAAACGCGCGTTTGGAGAATTTGGAACGCACATTTAGGATGGTCAAACGCGCGTTTGGAGAATTTGGAACTCACGTTTGGGGTGGTTTCAAACGCGCGTTTGGAAGGCTTGAACTCTGTATCGACTTGTGGCCCTTTGAACGCACGTTTGGGGGGTTCAAACGTGCGTTTGAACCCCTGTTGCCCCAAATCTTCAACTTTTCCTCCTTTGATCTCTTCTCTTGCCTCGGTTATGCTTTTTACCATAAATCATCGCCTTCCGGGTCCTCGAGACACTGATACCCTATAACATCATACATGACCAACAACATCCAAACAATTCCGGAGGGTAAAAGTGCTCGGGAATGGGGTTAATATCAACAAAAAGGGGAAATAATCCATCAAAGTGACGGATTCACTCCCCGTGTCATGAGCTCACGATAACACCCCGAAAACGGTCTAAATCACCCATAAATGTGCTGAAAATGTGGTAAACGGGGATAAACAATGCACCGGAGTCACGTAAAGTTGACTCCCATCAACCACCCCACACTTAGCCTTTGCTCGCCCTCGAGTAAATTAGGCGTTTTAAAATAAACCAAAGGATTCAACGTTGTGACGTAGGTGCTACTATCCACACCCTCGAGGTAATCACAAAGTAAGAAACACGAACGTATGCACACCGGTTATAACATTATCAAGAAAATGGAGTGTGTGTGGTGCCAAGTTAAAACCAAGTGCTCAAAATGATTGTCGGGGCTTGAATCCCGACCAAAAGTCTACCAACCGTCTCATACCAACTACCCTCTCCACTAATCAAGATCACTAAGTTTGGACACAATCGGGTAGGACTTGAAGGGTTATGACGTTAGGCTAGGGTAATTTCGGTTAATCGAAAGGGATAATTTGGGAACTGGAGAAAAAGAAGTACGAGTGAACTTAATCAACAAGTGTACCACCTTATTTCTATCATACAAACCACCCAAACTCCTTTTTGATTAATATAACACTTTGGGAACCATAGGATATTAACATACCCGAACTCATTGCCACACTCAACTATGTTTCAAGTGTCATGAGGTGAGATCGAATACATTAGCACCTATCTCACTATCCCAACCCTAACATCATAAAGATAACTTTTGAGCTCAACACTTTGATTCCAACCCTTTATTCATTGAGATCTTCTCAAGTTATTTTGAACTTTGACTTTTTTCTTTTTTTTTTTTATTTTTTTTTAAAGGAAGAAGGAATTTCACAGATTTTTCTTTTCTTCTTGGGCCAAACCCAAACACTAGGCCCAACTTAGCTCCTCCTCTCCTTATAGCTCCAAACAAGAAAACACCAACCCATCAAAACATCATTTCCCACACCCTACACTTGCCTTAGCAAGTGTGTTCTAACAGAAGACTAAGTCCACTCGTAGGGTATAAATGAAGGAAATGTGACCATAATTAAGGCTCAAGGTAGGTTTCTGACTGAGTAACAAAACGGCTATAAAACGAATGGTGGTCAGACCATTCTATCAAGGCTGAGAGGGGCTACGAAGGTCTAACGTTTCGGGATAAGGCTTATTTGGCTCTGGTTGGTCAAAGAGACGCCATGACCGTCATCCCGTATCCTACTTAGGTGAACCTTACTATTTCGCCTCGAGACTAGTGGTATGTGAGGTGGTAGCAATCAAATTGTGCACAAAGTGTAGCTTACGTGAAATTAATAAACTCCAATCTCAAGATAATATTAAACCGCAGTGTATACATTCGGGGTCGTACTAAGGTGAACCTTCCGAATGTGAAAAATAACACACACAACACGTGTTGAAAACCCTTGAAATTTTTTAAAATTTACCCAAAAACCGACTCAAGCCCAGTCATAGGCTAAGCATACCACAAATCAAGCACATTTAACAACAAAACCAAGAAAACGGCTAAGTCTCCCACCCCACACTTAAACGAAACAATGTCCTCAGTGTGTGAGAGATAAAAAGAGTAAAAGACTTAGCTGTTTGCCCAAAAACCCGGCAGAAAGGTGCAATCGTGACTCGAAACGTGTGACACCCTCGTATAAATCCATCCCGTAACCTAAAGCGAGATCAACAGAAACAAAGAATACGCATGCACGGGACTGAATCCACGTGCTATAAAGCAAGCAATAGGGTAAGCGGGTGCGTAAAATAACGAGTCCATGCCACAGTGAAGAGATCAAAGCATAAGGAGGGGGGATACGGGATATGCAATGGAAGGATACAATAGAATCAATAAAAAAAAAGAACATCCATGCATCAGATATAAACCAATAATAAAAATCCTCGTCATCCCACAGTATAAGTCAAAGAAAAGGAAAGCATACATGGTCAAGCAGGCCTCAGGGGCTCAAAAATAAGTGCGCGTGTGTGCAAAGTGAAATGTATCCAAAGAATGATGAAAGAATGTCAAAAGTAAATGAAACATCATAGTAAATAAGAGACAGACTAGCAAAATAAGATAAGAGTATAAAAATGCATGACGACATGCTAGTCTGCTCCATGTCCCTGTACATCAGTGGTGGAGTCAGGTGTGCTCGAAGATGGTGCAACCACAGCAGCTGCACTCTCAGTCTGTGTAGGGCCTGCAGCACCTATCCTATCTGCCTCTGTCTCAGCCCCCGCTGTGCCAATCAGATCATCCAAAGCAATGTCATCAAACCCCTCCTCTGGCTCATCAACTATCAACTCCTCTAAAACCCTCTGCAAGTCCGCCTCAATCTCTGGGGTATATTGGAATGGTGCCTCATCTAAGTCCAACTGAGGAAGGTCTATATGTCTGGCCCGAGCGAACACCCTCTAATTCTCTACTATGCCGTTCAGAGTCAGTCTCAAACTATCCATCCAATCCCGCTGTTTATGTGCAATGAGAAGCCCCTGCCGCTCTCTAAGCCACGGCCCCCCGGCTGTAGGTGTAAAAGGTGTAGGCGGAGGTGCAGGTGTAGTGGAAGGTCCAGTAGTAAAATGAGGAGGTGGGGGTATAGTGGTGGTGGTGGTAGAGGTGATAACAGGTGGAGGTATAATAAGTGAGGTGGATGTAGTTGAAGTGGTGGGGCGAAGGACGGTGTGAATAAGTCGTGAGGAGAGCCTATGAGGTCTTGGATTGGTGCGGGCATTGAACGGCTTAGAGCTATGGGCTGATTCTTCTTTCTCAAAATCTGATCGTCAGGGTATTCCTCGACCGGAACTCTCTTGCATAAGCCATAAATGAGGTAAGGGCACATGAGCATACGACGTTTGACCTTCTGATTCTCTCTAAACTCCTCAAAAATAGTCTTCCCGACATCTACCTTGAGATCATAGTGCAAGGCATACAACAACTGCAAGTCCTTTATGTGGAAATGCGTAATGTTGTCCTTCGGTAGTAGGCGATTCTGGGAGAACTTCGCTTTAACTTTCCATTCATCCGGCCAAGTTGTCGTCACTAACTGATTCCGCGTACTACTCCCTTTAGCTACCCACTGTAAATCTGGATTGATAGCCTTTCTCAATTTTTCCAACGGATCCTCAGTCTCAGTAATCCCCCATTGCTGTCTCGATGCAAACCAACTGATATAATCCTGTCCCTCAAAAGCCGGTATCCGGTAGTAATCATTGATGGCCTTGACGGACCACGGGACATTGACTCCCCTTACCTTTATGAACCCCGACTCTAGGTTGGCCACACTAAAATTAGCATACCATTCCCGAACTAGTGTGAGGTTGAGGTTTCCTTCTGGCTCAAGAATCAAGTTGTTCCATCCTCGCTTTCTTAAGTTATCGATAAACGTTGGAGGAACCACCTTAAGATCTAACCCCTTCTCGTACACATGTTCTTTGTGGTGATATACTCATTAAAGTTTGTCATGGCCACTGGTGAGTTGAAACACTGGTCGAAAGGTAAAGGGTCGTGAGGGGGAGGAGCTAGTGGAGGATCTTGCTCGGGAACACATTGAAGAGGGAGTGAAACAGGTGTTTGTGCAGTTTTGGTTCGCATTCGTGCCAAGGGAACATCACTCTCAAGGTCTGTCGCCTCCTCACTATCACTACTAGAATTCCTCCCCTCACTATCCGGTTCAAAGTCCTCATCGGAAGTCTCATCTCTCAACTATCCCGTAGGCCTAAGGGCTCGAGGATTCCTACTCTCTGCACGGCCCGTGTCACCAATCCGAATTCCACCCTTAGGCATCCGGGGTTAAACTAGGGTTTTCTGCTTCTTGGGAACGTGTTTTTCTACCGGTTGCTTGCCTTTCCCTTTTCCCTCGGTTTCTTTCCTCTTGGTTTCCCTCATTATCTCTATACTCACCAAACACCACCAATCAACCAAATCAAATAATCAAAACCAACCCGGTATCGTCCAACCGGGATTTCAAAACCAATCAACCCAACCAACGAATCACCCCACGAGATCCACACCAATCACCATCAACCATAAGACAAGAAAAACAAAGCACAAAACAGGATACATAATCAATAACAATCAATAACGGGATAGGGGCGTTAAGCCAAAACAAAAAAAAAACTAGAAACGAACCCTAACCGAAACTTAGACGTAAAACCAAAATGTACCTGTACTATGCTTAAACGGGATGAGGTGAACAATTTGGAGCGAAGAATGAGTCCCGAAACGTCAATGAGGATCAAATTCGACCTAGGCAAAAAATTGCCAAAAAATGAAGATCGAATCGAGGAACTGGGGGATTTGTTGTTGGAATGGATTAGTAGAATCAAGAGAGGGGATTGAGAGGTGTTGTTTGGCTTTTGAATCGCTGAAAACGGAGTAAAATTGAGGGATTTATGAGAAAAGGCGTGGGGAGAGCAACCGGCCGTCGTAGGGTTTTGATAAGAATTTTCTGAACGCTGGTTTGAGATTTGCAGGGTCTATGAAGGGGATGAATCCAAACGCACGTTTGGAAAGGTTAAACGCGCGTTTCGCATGTTCAAACGCGCGTTTGGAATGTGGAACGTGCGTTTGGAAAGGAAAATCACGTACAGAGAGTTGAGGCCTTAAACGCACGTTTGGAATGGTTCCAAACGCGCGTTTGGAAAGGTGGAAGCCTAAACGCACGTTTGAACTGCGTTAAACGGGCATTTGGAAGCTGGAACAAAGCTAACTCAAGATTTCTACCCCACACTTGATTCTTACCACCCCAAGACCACTAGAAACACCGAATCTCTCAACAAAAACTACGAAATGGTGGGTTGCCTCCCCCAAGCGCCTTTGTTTTATGTCGTTGGCTCGACAAGATGGATTATACGGTGCCAACTTTTTCAAGTTATACCGTTGGCACAAGACGAGAAAGGATAGAAAGAGAGATGAAATGATGGAATGAAGATTATACGGGTCAAGGTTTAAAGTCCATGACAAGACTTACACGATTCATCACACGGTATGGGGTCTTCAAGGGTCACTATTTCTAGTGCTTCGTCGTAAGGCAACCTCTCATATCTTTTCAACCGTAAACCATTGGTGGTAAACATGCCAAACTTAGGATGGGTGATTTCAATAGCACCGGACGGATAGACTTTTGACACCACGTAAGGACCGGACCACCTAGACTTCAACTTCCCTTGAAAAAGATGAAGACGAGTATTGTAGAATAAGACTTCTTCACCCTCATTGAAAACACGAGGTTTGATCAACTTATCGTGAAGCAACTTGGTCTTTTCCTTATACTTCGTCGAAAGATCGTAAGCACAAAGGCGAAACTCATCTAATTCATTCAATTGGGCCATACGCTTCTCACCAACTAAGGTGTCATCGAGGTTTAGCATTTTTATAGCCCAATAAGCCTTATGTTCAATTTCTACGGGAAGATGACAAGATTTACCATAGACTATCATATAATGTGACATTCCTAGGGGTGTCTTAATGGCGGTTTTATGGGCCTACAAAGCATCATCTAACTTTAAAGACCAACTCTTGACATTCATGTCTACCGTCCTCTCCAAGATACGCTTAATACCCCTATTCGTGACCTCAACTTGACCACTCGTTTGGGGATGGTAAGCGGTACCTAACTTGTGTTTCACCCCATACTTCTCTAAAAGTTTGTCAAATGGTTTATTGGCAAAGTGGCTTCCATTATCGCTAATTATAGCTCGAGGTACCCCAAACCGACAAAAGATGTTCCTTCTAAGAAAACGGATAACAACATTCCTATCATTGGTGGGTGAGGCTAAGGCCTCAACCCATTTAGACACATAATCACAAGCGACTAGGATATACTTGTTACCGCATGAGGAAGGGTAAAGGCCCATAAAGTCAATGCCCCACACGTCAAAAATCTCACAAACAATGATCGGCTTTTGAGGCATCTCACTCCTCCTAGATATACGCCCGGACCTTTGACAAGCGTCACAAGATTTCACATAAGCATGTGCGTCTCGGAATAGGGTGGGCCAATATAGCCCACTTTGTAACACTTTCAAAGCGGTCATTTGCCCCGAAAAGTGGCCCCTGGCCTCTTTATCATGGAAAAACGAAAGCGCACTCAAAATCTCACTCTCCGGGATGCATCTCCTCAAGATGCCATCCGAACATAACCTATATAAGCAAGGATCCTCCCATACATACTTACCAACCTCACTAAGGAATTTACGCATTTGATTTGAGTCAAGGTCGGGATCTATAAAACCGCACTCGTGGTAGTTGACAAAAGGTGCGAACCAAGGGCTACCTTCCTTACCGAATTTTAGAAAGTTACCTTTCTTAACCGGAAGAAAGGTGTCTAGTGCACAAAGTTGCTCGTGCGGGAAAGAATCATTTATCTCCCTTTGTGCCTTAACCAACTCCTCACTAAGCTCCATACGACTCAAATGGTCAGCAATGTTCTCACACCCTTTTCTATCACGGATTTCGAGATCAAACTCTTGCAAGAGCAAAATCCACCTAAGAGGCGGGGCTTGGCATCTTGCTTGGCAAAGAGATAACGCAAAGCGGCATGATCCGTGTGCACAACGACACGAGAACCTACGAGATGAGACCGAAACTTATCAAACGCAAAGACGACCGCTAGAAGCTCTTTTCAGTGGTGGTGTAGTTTTGTTGGGCCGGATTTAAGGTGTGACTAGCATAAGCGATAGGCTTGAAAATTTTATCGATCTTTTGACCGAGGACCACACCAACCGCGGTGTCACTCGCATCACACATTAGTTCAAATTCTTGATCCCACTTTGGGGCAATTAAGATAGGAGCGGAGACAAGCAATTGCTTGAGCAACAAGAATGCCTCAACGCAAGCTTGGTCGAAATCAAACGGGATGTCTTTTCCAAGAAGAAAGGTAAGAGGACGGGCTATTTTCGAGAAATCCTTAATGAACCTACGATAGAACCCCACATGTCCTAGAAAACTCCTAAGAGTCTTTAGGTTAGTAGGCATAGGAAGCTTAGCTATCGCCTCTACCTTAGCCTTGTCTACTTCTATACCCTTACTAGATATCTTATGCCCTAAGACTATCCCTTCCGTGACCATCAAGTGACACTTCTCCCAATTTAGCACCAAATTCGTTTCCTCACATCTACTCAACACTCTTTCTAGATTATCTAGACACTCCTCAAACGAGTCACCAAATACACTAAAATCATCCATGAAGACTTCTAAGAATTTTTCAATCATATCCGCAAATATGGAAACCATGCACCGTTGGAATGTCGCGGGTGCGTTACACAACCCAAAAGGCATTCTACGGAAGGCAAAGGTACCATAGGGACAAGTGTAGGTAGTCTTTTCTTGGTCCTCTAAGGCCACATGTATTTGGTAATACCCACTAAACCCATCAAGAAAACAATAATAAGCATGACCACTCAATCTTTCCAACATTTGATCAATAAAAGGGAGGGGAAATTATCTTTACGGGTTTGGTCATTCAATTTACGATAATCAATACAAATTCTATGACCACTTACCAGACGCTTAGGCACATCCTCACCTTTGTCATTGATTTCAACGGTCATACCTCCTTTCTTTGGTACCACTTGAGTGGGGCTCACCCACTTGCTATCCGAGATGGCATAAATGATCCCAAGCTTTAGCATCATGACCACATCCTTCCTCACAACCTCTTGGAGGTGTGGATTGAGCCTTCTTTGAGGTTGCCTCACCGGCTTTGCTCCATCTTCTAGAATAATCTTGTGTTGACAAATGGTGGGACTTATGCCCTTATCTTCCACCCAAAAGCACGCTTATGCTTCTTAAGCATTTTCACCAACTCTTCTTCCTGTAAAGCCATTGTGTAGCAGAAATAATCAATGGAAGTAAATCATCATTTTCACAAAAAAACATACTTCAAATGAGGTGGAAGCGGCTTCATTTTCAAGTCTTTCGGTGGGTCCTCAATCGATGGCTTCTCTAGTTCCCCTTCAAGACCAAGATCAATCTTCTCGGTCCATTTTTCACCCACGAAAGCCGTCTCTTCTAGCTCTATTGCTTCCTCTTCCAACTCTTCTTCTTCATCAAGTTCCGTGCTCACTCTTGCCATGCATTCATAGGGCTTATCTTTATATTCCTGCATGTCAACATGTTCCGAAACCCAAGAATATATAGCATCAACAGAAAAACAGTCCTCGGTACTTTCCTTAGGATGTTTCATGGCCTTATACATATTGACCGCGATTCTTTCCTCGCCAACTCGCAAAATAATCTCACCGCTCGCAACATCTATCAAGGTCCTCCCGGTGTTCAAGAAGGGACGTCCTAACAACAAGGGTGTTTTGGAGTCCATCTCCATATCTAATACCACGAAATCTACCGGGAAGGAAAACTTTAACAATGACATCCTCTATCACTCCATAGGCTCCCTAATAGACCTATCCGCCATTTGAAGGGTCATCCCCGTTGGCTCTAACTCTCCTAGGTCTAGGATTTCATATATAGCACGGGGCATTAAGCTTACGCTAGCTCCCAAATCACATAAGACGCTAGGAAAATGAGTCGTACCAATAGTAACCGGAATAGTGAAACTACCCTTGTCTCTAACCTTCGGGGGAATTCTAGATTTAGCATAAAAAATAGCGGAGCACTCTTCATTCAAACAAACAACCTCTTGCATTTTACTTTTGTTAGTTAGCAAACCTTTAAAAAACTTGCAATAAGAGGGCATGTTTGCTAGTGCTTCAAGAAAAGGAATGTTCAAGTCAATTTTTCGCAAAATCTCAATAAATCGAGTTTGTGCTTTATTCAAGCAACTTTGTCTATGATTATTAGGGGGATAAGGTAGAGTGCTCAAATCAAAATCTTTAAAAGGAGGAAGGATCATACCTTTCTTACCTTTGGTGCGTGGGGAAGACGGCTCTTTCATTGGCTCTTTCCCTTCTCTTATAGTTGGTTCCTCCTCTTTCACATCAATAACCACATAATCTCCCCTAGCTTGCGCTTCCTTCCTCTCAACTTCCTTCTTATTGACATATTCTCCATGATCTTCATCATCTTTAATCCCATCAATATCGCCATCCATGGCTCCCGCCTCGGTTTCAATAGGACTTTCTTCTCACGACTAGTCCTTAACACTTTACCACTTCGAGTTAAGATGGCGCTTACATTTCTCGGATTCTTCTCGGTGTTACTCGGTAAGCCGCCCTTCAACTGTACATGTTCCACCACTTGACCAAATTGAGTTTCAAGATTTTTGATGGCGGACCCATGTTTGTAGTTCATCTCAACCATGTCCTTCTTTATCTCCGCGAAGTTTTTGTTCATTTGCTCCAATATGACATCGGTTGCCCTCTTTTGAGGTATAGGAGCCAAAGGTGGAGGGTTTTGATAAGTACTAGAACCTTGTTGGTTGTATCCTCCTTGTTGTTGCCTTTGGTGTGGAGGTTGATAGAATTTCCCTTGAGTAGATTGGCCTTGATTTTGGCCTTGTCTATAACCTTGGTTTTGGCCTTGGTTTTGATTTCGGTTCCAACCTTGATTGTTGTTATTCCTCTATCACGGATTTTATCTAACAAAACAAACAAGTAATAAAATTTATAAATCCGGTATTCCCCAAGTGTAGGGATCATAGTATAGCGATTAATACCGGAGTCGATCACAGGGAATCGAGGTATCTAGTTCAATTAATTCTCCTAAGGTTGATACAATTATTCCTAAACCTAAACTAAAACGGAAAATAAACTGGACAGAGGATTGTCAGTCCAAAGCCAGGAAAATATCGTTGCGAGCAAAAGCAAATAAAATAAAACTACAACTAAGAAAACAATAAAACTAACTCATGACTGAAGCAAATCAACATAGAACAAACATGATCCACCATCCCACAACCCTTAATTCTTCCCTAGATTATCTTATGATGATTCAATCAAAGTTGTGGTTCACCTAATCAAAGGTATGAATTCCTACTTCCGTAAGTAATCCGTCTATCAATCTCATCATCTTCCGATCTATAGAGATTAACGCTCTCAAAACAAGGTGCAAGATTTATTAGATCTAACAACCTAGAAATCTAACCTATCAACTTCCGTTATGTCAAGGTTAAAAGTCTAATCTTTCCTATGGTGATCTAAGGTTTACACCGATTTCCATCATACGGTAAACATCAAATAGCAATACATCTTCCGATATCGATTGCATAAACAAATAAACAAAGGAAAGAAACAAACTTGAATTTAAACTCACAAAATATCCAAAGGAAGAAATAAAACGCTGCTGGAAAAGTTTCCCATGGCTGCTCCAAGTTCATATCTTCAGGCCATCATCAAGATCGAACAAGAAAAGAAAACGAAAATAAAAACCTAACTAATCCGCAACCCCAGCCTCCCCAAAGGGGGGTGGGGCCGCCTAGGGTTTTTCTCTAATGAGTATGTATCAATAAGAGTCAATAATGTGTGTCTTAGGGTTGAAATCGCGCTGCTATTTATAGAAAAGTAAGGCGGCTGCTGCTATGTCGGCTTAAGGACGCCCGTCCAAGTTTATGGACGCCCGTCCAAGTGCCTTGGACTGCTCCAGACGCCAGTTCACTCAGCGTCCAAACTCTCTGTATCAAAATCGCACCTCCGGACGCCAGTCCACTATTCTGGACGCCAGTCCAGCCTGGACGGGACTTGGACGTTCGTTCACTGGCTTGATCTTCGATTTTCTTCTATCTTTATCCTTTCCTTCCATCTTTATCTCCTCTCCATCATATAAATCTTCAGTTAATTCATCTTTAAATCCTCTTCTAATCCATATCTCGTGTATCTACAATAATCAAAAACATACCAAAGCGTAACATAACTCCAAAATAATATAAAATCACAATTTAAGCACATAATTCGTTACGTTTTGCAATTTAACTATTAAAAACACCATTTGCTCAATATTTCAATATAAAGCTCGATTTCTATGAGAAACATACAAATATGGAGAGAATTGATATAAAATATATCCTTACAAAACGTATAAAATCACCCTTAACATCCTCCAAGAACCATCACCCTGATTTCCATAATTTCCTCCTTGACCTTGTCCCACAAAGTTTATATCTTGAGACTCTTCATACGGTGGCCCACTTGGTTGATCTCCCATATATTGGCCTTGATAGGCGCTTTGCAGTTGATTTTGATATTGAGGCCCCGCATTCCATTGCTCCATTGAACAAATACTCATCATCCGCTTTGCCAACTCACTCATATTCTCTTGAGATAGAGTTCTAGGTTGCCCTTGAGTTGAGGATTGAGGATAAGCCATATTTTGAGCTTTAGTCGTCATCCTACAATCCTTTGCCGAGTGTGATCCACTACAAATTTGGCAAAGCTTAGCACTCTCATTCTCTTTTTGCAATCTCCCCAATTGCTGTTCCATCGCTTGTACTTGAGCATGATATTGATCATTTGCCTCCACTTCTTTCACTTCAACCAAACTGGGCTTCTTACATCTTGTCCCCTTTCTACTTGACGATATGTATTGCCTCGAGGTCTCAGAAATCTTCTCTATTTAGTTCATAGCCACTTCGGGTACCATACTCATAATATCTCCATTGCACGAAGCATGCAAAGTACTTTGATGCACTTGATCCAAACCCCGGAAGAAAGCATGGACTACCTCGTAAGATCTCAATCCGTGCCCCGGGCACTCTCTCAACAAAGCCTTAAACCGATCCCATGACTCATGTAGCTCTTCTCCTTCATAAGCATTGAACGACATAATAGCCTCTTTCATATCCACGGTCTTCGATGGGGGATAATACTTGAGTAGAAAAGTCTTAATCACTTCCTCCCATGTGTGCAAAGAATCATTTGGCAATGAATCATACCACCGCTTAGCTTGTTCTTTCAAGGCGAACGGGAAAAGCATATGTTTGAGCGCCTCATCACTCACTCCATTGATCTTCGTTGAGTTCACTATTTGGAGAAAGTGATCAATGAACAAGTGAGGATTTTCTAAAGCGGTTCCCTTGAATATAGCGTTGTCTCCCAACAAATGTATGATGTTTCTATTTAATTCCAAATTGTTTGCGGCCACCGGTGGCATTCGAATTGGACTATGCCCCATGGTTGCCGTGGGAGCTAACACAAAGTCTCTACAAGTTAATCCACCCTGATTTTGCTCTTGTTGACCATTAAACCAATTAGGCATTGCATTTGCACCTTGATTGTGAGCTTGATTTTGGTTTTGTTGAAATTGATTCAACATCCATGCATTGAACTGTTGCCTAACAATGGGATCCATTTGATTCCCTTGGGCCTCATGTTGAGCATTTTGTTGTATAGGCCCATTCGCATTCACAACGTTATTTCCTTGTCCATTCCCACCTCCTTGTGCATTATTGTTGACAAGGGGCGGGTTTTGATTCGGGTCTCCATTATTGTTCCCCAAATTTCCTTCCAATCCTTGTCCACCATTCTGTGCCATATCGGATCCTTCTTCCAACTCATCCAAACTACTTTCTTCAAAGGCCGGAATCGATTCCTCTACTTGACGACCTCTTCTTCTTTGACTATTTCTACGCCTGGCGTAAGCCTCAATTCCGTCTATGTATGGTTCGAGTGGTGTTTGAGATCTCCGGGTCATGCACTACAAAAAGAAAACAACAAGAAAACAATAAAATAAAACCTAGGCCCAAGCCTTCGGTTCACTTGCAAGATATCACAAATAGCACACAATTCCCCGGCAACGGCGCCATTTTGATTGAGGTAAAATTCACCCTTCAAAAACAATTTATAAGGACTCGAAACCGTGGGCAAACTAACTCTCTAACCGGCAGTGTACCGGGTCGATTGCTAGAATAGCTACAGGAGTACGAGGTCGAACCCAAAGGAAAAGTGTTTGCAAGTACCAAAGTGAACGTAGAACTTAGTCTAGGTAATCAAATTTTTTTAAAAAGTATTTGTTTACTACAACGACACTAAAATGATTCCTACTAACGAGTTTAAAGATAAGAAAGAAAGAAAGAAGATTAAACTACTAGGTTTTAAAGATAGATTGAGGGAGCTAGCCGAACCATGATCAAAATAGCTAATTTCAACCCCAAGGGTAGACAAAACCGGGAGTGTGCATTCTAACAAACGAACTCTTGCATTCAATTTCACGGGTGCAAACTCCTAATCCCGGTGCTATGGTTTGAACAACTCTCTCCTAACACCTTATGCCAAGTTAACTACCCTTCCCTAAGGAGATTCACTAACAAGAAATGTTATACACTAGAGCCGCTTAAACGTTTAAACGAGTAACCTCACTTTGAGCTCGGGTTAAACAACTAAGCCGAGTCTACGCCGTGATCTTAGAACCCCTTTTCCCACATCCCTCTATCTGAAAAAATCTCAAGATTGATGTGTGTGATTTTGACCTAGGTGATCAATCTAGCCCAAATCCGCACCTGTGTTTTAGCAAAATGTTAGACACTGGGCTTGTAGTAACATTACCAAAGTAGCCCCGTGCTTGTGGTAATATTCGATGCTATACATGATCTAAGATAGGGGGATACTCTAAAAAGTTTTCTTCCTTGAGATTAGTAGTATTTGAAAAATATGAAAAGAATATTCAACTCTTTAAGAGGCTTTGAGTAGTACTCGGTCTCCAAGTCCAAAAACCCTATAGATACGCTCTTGCTTATTGTTCTAGTGCTTTAACCATTGCGAGGCATAAGAAGTATGAATGCGAGGTTGGTAGGTTGAGATTGCGAAGTTAGCATAAACTCTAATCTTGCCACGAATATATAAAACTAAATGCACATGCACACATCACTTCGATTCATAGTAAGTAGTGAATAATGGATATCTTATGAGCATGACTAGTATGAGTTGACTTGAGTTTCTTGTGTAAGTATGATTTGACCATGGAAAATGTTGTCTTGGGAAATGACTTATTGATGCTTTGTTCGGGACGATCAAAGTCTAAGTGGGGGGTAGTTGATGACGGTCAAATTATACCCGTAAATGTCATCAACATTATCCTTAAATCGAGATTAATAATGTATATTTCATATTAAATCACTCATTTATATTTATTATTTAATGTTAAGTGATTATTAATATGATATTTGGTATTTAGCTGTTTTTATTATTAAAAGATCGATTTATTGTGCGATAAATGCTGATTTTGTAGATCACGACAAATCGAGAGGATTAATGTCATTTAATCAATGGTCTCAAGATAATAGAGGAAGAAAATCGGAGCATTAAATGAAAGATTAATCAGATCAACACGCAAGCGTGCAGTGGGGAACAAGTCAGACAAAGAGACGCGTTTAACACGTGTAAAAAGGGCTCGGTCGACCGAGCCTATCCATTCGGTCGACCGAGTATGTCGGCTCGGTCACTTTTCGGATTTTTTCGTATTTACCTTCTAGATCCTTCATAAGTCGGCAGAAACTCCTATATAAGCAGCAGCTACGAAATTTGTAAAACACACCTTAGACACACCAATACATCCCTTCATTCTTTCTTCAATCTTACAATTCATAATATAACTTTGATACAATGTAGAATAATTTGAGGGTTTCCAGCAATTTAAGGGCTGCAATATGTAAGCCTTTATTTTCTGTTTCTTTCTTTTCAGTAATTAATTCCCCAATTATGCTTTATCGTTTAAGTTAGTTAATCATAGCTAGATGATGTAGATCTAGGCTATGACGTTGGGAAGGTGGCGACACCTTGTCTATGAGGATCCCATAACCTACGTCATACACTTAGTATTTATTCATGAATCTGCATTGTTTAATTAATGTGTATCTATGATAGTTTATATGAATGCTTTACGAATTACTGTTTAATCCGTTGTGTATGATGAAACGCTGAGAGATACGTTCAGGGATGTAATCTGGGGGAAAAAGACCATTCGGTCGACCGAGCCCAGCTATTCGGTCGACCGAGCCCTGTTTTCATCCGTTAGATAGCCATGTCTTTATGGTTAGGTTAACTTAATAGAATTTATTATCTCAGTAGGTATGGCTATGGCTACGTCACTCGCTTAATTTAATTAAAACGTGTAAGAAGGAAATACCGATATAAAACTCTTAGGTAGGCTCATGAATTGATCTTCGGACGTTCAGCGTTATCTAGGTAGGTTTATATTAAGGAATTGCGCGCACCTTGTTATACGTAGATCGTAAACTAGCATGAGACTATAACTTGGTAATTGTTAGTTGGACGAGAGTTTGAGTGATCGTTTAGGAAGTACGCCTAACCATAGGAATGTTGCCTAGACGAGGTGTACGGTTAATATCGGCATCCTTGGAGTCGTAAGCGTGTGAGTTATATGAGATGGAGGCACCAAAAGGCGAAGTCACGTAACAATACCACAGTGATCTAGTGACCTACCGGTGCTAAGTCAAGTTAAAGAGGATGACTCCCGTAGCCAATCTAAGATAGATACAAACGGATTGACAGTTAATAAGTTCAGTTTATTATATAAATTATCTAGGTCCAAACGATAAAGACTATAATTGGGAAGGTTAATTACGTTGTGTCGAGTCGTGTCTTTACCTTTCTTGTCTTATGTTGGTCGTAGACCGCCTCTATGTCCTTGACATGTTTAATTAATTGTTTGTATATAAGATGATCCACAATTGGTTCCCTGTAGGATCGACCTTGATTCACAATAGCTATACTACGATGGGCCTAGTCCTCTTGCTAGTATTGGTTTATGGTGGTCAAGTATATTATAACCTGATTGACCCCGATCAGGAGTCATCCTCTTTAACTTGACTTAGCACCGGTTAGGTTGCTAGATCACTGTGCTACATTACGTGACTTCACCTTTTGGGTATCCAACTCATATAACTCACACGCTTACGACTCCAAGGATGCCGATATTAACCGTACACCTCGTCTAGGCAACATTCCTATGGTTAGGCGTACTTCCTAAACGATTACTCAAGCTCTCGTCCAACTAGCAATTACCAAGTTATAGTCTCATGCTAATCTACGACGTACATATAATCAGGTGCTAGCAATCCCCAAATATAAACCTACCTAGATAACGCTGAACGTCCATGAAGAGCAATTCATAAGCCTACCTAAGAGTTTTATATTGGTATTTCCTTTTTACACGTTTTAATTAAACTAAGCGAGTAACATAGCCATAGCCATACCTACCGAGATAATAAATTCAACTAGGCTAAACCTACCATAAAGACGTGGCAGAAATAACTGATGAAACAGGGCTCGGTCGACCGAGTGAATAGGCTCGGTCGACCGAATGAACTTATTCGGTCACCCGAATCGATTTCGACCCAGAATACATCTTAGAATATATCTCTCCGCGTTTCATCATACAGAACAGATTAAACAGTAATTCGCACAGTATTCATAGAAACTAACATAGATACGCATTAATTAAATCAAGTAGATTCATGAATAAATACTAAGTGTATGACGTAGGTTATGGGATCCCCATAGACAAGGTGTCGCCACATCCCTAACGTCATAGCCTAGATCTACATCTTCTAGCTATGATTAACTAATTCAAACGATAAAGCATAATTGGGGAATTAATTACTTAAAAGAAAGAAACAGAAAATAAAGGCTTACATATTGCGGCCTTAAATTGCTTTGAAACCCTCAAATTATTCTACATTGTATCAAAGTTATATTATGAATTGTAAGATTGAAGAAAGAATGAAGGGATGATTTACAATTTCTCGTAGCTGCTGCTTATATAGGAGTTTCTGCCGACTTATGAAGGATCTAGAAGGTAAATACGAAAAAATCCGATAAGTGACCGAGATGACACACTCGGTCAACCGAAGCTCCCCACTCGGTAGACCGAACCTAACTTTGCACATGTTAATCGTTTTTCTCGTCTATCTTGCTCCCCACTGCACGCTTGCGTGTTGATCTGATTAATCTTTCATTTAATGCTCCGATTTTCTTCCTCTATTATCTTGAGACTATTGATTGAATGACATTAATCCTCTCGATTTGTTGTGATCTGCAAAATAAACATTTATAGCACAATAAATCGGCCTTTTAATAATAAAAACAGCTAAATACCAAATATCATATTAATAATCACTTAACATTAAATAATAAATATAAACGAGTGATTTAATATGAAATATACATTATTAATCTCGATTTAAGGTCAATGTTGATGACTTTTACGGGTATAATTTGACCGTCATCAACTACCACCCACTTAGACTTTGATCGTCCCGAACAAAGCATCAATAAGTCATTCCCCAAGACAACATTTTCTACGGTCAAATCATACTTACACAAGAAACTCAAGTCAACTCATACTATTCATGCTCATAAGATATCCATTATTCACTACTTACTATGAATCGAAGTGATGTGTGCATGTGCATTTAGTTTTATATATTCGTGGCAAGATTAGAGTTTATGCTAACTTCGCAATCTCAACCTACCAACCTCAGCATTCATACTTCTTATGCCTCGCAATGGTCAGAGCACTAGAGCAATAAGCAAGAGCGTATCTATAGGGATTTTGGACTTGGAGACCGAGTACTACTCAAAGCCTCTTAAAGAGTTGAATATTCTTTTCATATCTTCATATTTTTCAAATACTATCAATCTCAAGGAAGAAAACTTTTTAGAGTATCCCCCTATCTTAGATCATGTATAGCATCGAATATTGCCACAAGCGCGGGGCTACTTTGGTAATGTCACTACAAGCCCAGTGTCTAACATTTTGTTAAAACACAGGTACGTCTCAAGCTTATTACTCGCTTTAATGGCTAAAAGATAAGAATGCATCACGGATAGATATTGATACTAAGTTCACATAACCAATCATCTATGCAATGTACACATAATTTCTTCAGTTATTATGATTTGCGCGGTATACTCGATTCACAGATTGAGTAATTGAATAATAAATAACTACTTGCAAAAACGGGCATGAATATCCTTAAATTTACCTAACATAAGTAGAAAATGATCACGTACTCATGAAACTTGGTTCCTTTCCTATCAATTCTTAGCTAGGAACTCACAATTCTAAGGGTACGAGATAAATAATATGGTATGTATTCAAATTTTCAATTTTTCAATTTTTCTACCGTTTCATTCAAATTTCAATCATAACATAACATAGCTAAGTCTCCTACCCCCCACTTAAACATGGCATTGTCCTCAATGACAAAAATAAATGAGAATTTAAGAAAAAGACTTAGCTCGGAACGGGTCCAAGTAAAGGAACAATATCGGAGTAAATGTCCGCACGTTGTGGAGAAGCAAGTGAAAACCCGTATAAGCAGACAAACTCCACGAAACCGTTAATAACACCATGTCTATGGAAGTTATAGAATAATGTGGCAGTAATGAGGTATAAATACCTAAAAACAGTTTAAGCCACTTTATTTTATACAACCAATGACAAGGGAAACCAAAAAGAAAAATACTAAATAGAAAGAAAAATAAACAAGCAACTAAAGATGGTAGTCTTCATCTAAAAACCGGGTGGATAAGACAAAGATCAAAAAGCATAACCCCATGTGGGAAAACACGATGTGGACTGGCTCACTATGTATTCTGTCCAGTATAAAAGAGAAACTTGGTAAGGTATAACAGATTGAATGCGACCTATTGGCTAGATAAAATCAAATACTTAACGCAGAAACTTCTCGCTTGCATTGGATTACAACAACTTAGGGAGATGTAGCTACTCCTCGAAATTACTAATAACCCAATGTATCACGTAAAAGTCATAACCGTCATCAACAAGGTCGGATCGGTGTGATAGTTCAGAACAAAACTTATCATCCAGAAATGCCGGAATAGTCGGAAAAGTGTGAAAATGAAAGGGTCATGAAAATCAAAATGATAAAAGATAATCATTAAAGCTTAGCAATATTTCGAATTCCGCAACACAAAGGTATTTTGTGAACAAGATGGAGGTAGAGAGAGTATAATGGGTTGAGAAAAAGATACACATAAGGAGGGTAAAACGGATGGAAAGAAAGAGAGGCGATGAAAGAATGGTTAGAAATGTGAACTGTTGGGGCAGATTGGTGAGAGGATCGATAAGTTTGAAGGGTGAAAAGGTATAAATGAAAGGATAAGGGTAGTTGCAGAATGAATTGCGCACCACTTTGAATTTTCACTTGGATCACCATTCTAAAAGATTTTGGAAGTTGACCAAAATTGTTCTTGTTCGCACCAATCATTCTCTGTTACATTTTCAGTAATTCTCAAGTTCTCTTAATGCTTCCATCTTAAGGTGGATTGCTAAATTTCCTTTTCTTTAGCAATTTCTCGACTCTCCTAAGAAACTCTAATTCACGTGGCCTATATTGAGTAAAAAAGTTTTGCACATCCTTAGCCCAATGGCCATCGGAACACGACAAAATAAAAAACCTCAACATATGTCACGTTACTTTTATTTGACTCAAAGAAAACAAAACCTATAATCCTAAAAAGAAATCCTAAGGGTTTTAAAGAAGTAGTTCTGAGTTTAAAGTCCTCAGCTCGACTTTCCAAAGATTATCCTTGTCAGTTATCTTTCTTGGATCGCCAGACTTTGACCCTCTGAGCACTATTAGAGGTGGCTTGTTGCTTTTGCGGATTAATACTCTTCCCTTGGTTGTGAGACCTAGGAAACGACATTTATCCATACCATTTATCCAAAGCTCTTACCTCGGCTCTCGTTTTAGGAATTAGTGAATTCTAAGAAAAAAATAGTCCTAGGGACCCATTTTGATCACATCCTATATAATGCTGCTTCATTATGCTCTCTCAAAACTCAACTTCTTCTTTAGATTGCGAATGCTTAAACTACACAAATTGTTGCTCCCATGGCCAGTAGAAGCAATCTCATGCATAGGACAATGAGATTTTAACAGAACTACGAGGAACTCTTTATTCACTGCTTCCTTCAACTACTACATGTTTCCCTACACCCTCCAGATGAGACAGATTTGGGGCAGAACCTTTCACACTAATAAAATTAATCTTACAAACCAACTCCGGACTACGATTCATACTAAGGTTCATGTATAGGCTAACTTATGTTCAAAAAACCAAAAGGTAGTAAAACATAAGCAAAAAAAAGGTAATACCTTGCCTTCAACATTGTACCACGAAGAATTTAAGCCTTTAAAAAAATTTCGGAGCCATCTTTGTGCTTTAAAGGTATTACTTCCATCGCTTTTCCCATCTTAGATTCGTAGCTCCACATGTTTGCTGGGTTATTTTCTCAGCGCCCGCGAAAAATTATTGACTTGGATTATTGCTTCCCTGGTTTCTGCAAACAGAAGAAAAACAAAACAGACCGTAGACTGATTTTAACATGGTTTCTCATGTCGCTATCGGACCTACGGATTAAACATACGGGGATAAACGGACACGCGAAGTCCCGAGAAAATAGAACCGGGCTCGCCGGCAACGAGAGGCGATCTCGGCCGGGAGCGAAACCAGTTTTCCGGATTCTCGGAATTTTTACACATAGCGGACAACCGAGAGGGACTCAAAAACGGACTCTAAAACAGAAAACTTGACATGAATAAGAAAATTATTTATATATTAAATTGACCGTTGGTTCCCCGGCAACGGCGCCAAAAACTTGATCGGGGTCAATCAGGTTATAATATACTTATCCACCATAAACCAGTACTAGCAAGAGGACTAGGCCCATCGTAGTATAGCTATAGTGAATCAAGGTCGATCCCACAGGGAACCAATTGTGGATCATCTTATATACAAACAATTAATTAAACATGTCAAGGACATAGAGGCGGTCTACGACCAACATAGGACAAGAAAAGATAAATTGACACGACTCGACACAACGTAATTAACCTCCTCAATCCGTTTGTATCTATCTTAGATTGGATACGGGAGTCATCCTCTTTAACTTGACTTAGCACCGGTTAGGTTGCTAGATCACTGTGCTACATTACGTGACTTCACCTTTTGGGTATCCATCTCATATAACTCACATGCTTACGACTCCAAGGATGCCGATATTAACCGTACACCTCGTCTAGGCAACATTCTTATGGTTAGGCGTACTTCCTAAACGATTACTCAAGCTCTCGTCCAACTAGCAATTACCAAGTTATAGTCTCATGCTAATCTACGACGTACGTATAATCATGTGCTAGCAATCCCCCAATATAAACCTACCTAGATAACGCTGAACGTCCGTGAAGAGCAATTCATAAGCCTACCTAAGAGTTTTATATTGGTATTTCCTTTTTACACGTTTTAATTAAACTAAGCGAGTAACGTAGCCATAGCCATACCTACTGAGATAATAAATTCAACTAGGCTAAACCTACCATAAAGACGTGGCAGAAATAACTGATGAAACAGGGCTCGGTCGACCGAGTGAATAGGCTCGGTCGACCGAATGAACTTATTCGGTCACCCGAATCGATTTCGACCCAGAATACATCTTAGAATATATCTCTTAGCGTTTCATCATACAGAACAGATTACACAGTAATTCGCACAGTATTCATATAAACTAACATATATACGCATTAATTAAATCAAGTAGATTCATGAATAAATACTAAGTGTATGACGTAGGTTATGGGATCCCCATAGACAAGGTGTCGCCACATCCCTAACGTCATAGCCTAGATCTACATCATCTAGCTATGATTAACTAATTCAAACGATAAAGCATAATTGGGGAATTAATTACTTAAAAGAAAGAAACAGAAAATTAAGGCTTACATATTGCAGCCCTTAAATTGCTGGAAACCCTCAAATTATTCTACATTGTATCAAAGTTATATTATGAATTGTAAGATTGAAGAAAGAATGAAGGGATGATTTACAATTTCTCGTAGCTGCTGCTTATATAGGAGTTTCTGCCGACTTATGAAGGATCTAGAAGGTAAATACGAAAAAATCCGATAAGTGACCGAGATGACACACTCGGTCAACCAAAGCTCCCCACTCGGTCGACCGAACCTAACTTTGCACATGTTAATCGTTTTTCTCGTCTATCTTGCTCCCCACTGCACGCTTGCGTGTTGATCTGATTAATCATTCATTTAATACTCCGATTTTATTCCTCTATTATCTTCAGACTATTGATTGAATGACATTAATCCTCTCGATTTGTTGTGATCTGCAAAATAAACATTTATAGCACAATAAATCGGCCTTTTAATAATAAAAACAGCTAAATACCAAATATCATATTAATAATCACTTAACATTAAATAATAAATATAAACGAGTGATTTAATATGAAATATACATTATTAATCTCGATTTAAGGTCAATGTTGATGACTTTTACGGGTATAATTTGACCGTCATCACGTTTCGCTTCATTTCTGGCAGGATCTTGACTATCTTCATCTGGAACGCGCGTTTAGGATGGTCAAACACGCGTTTGGAGAATTTGGAACACACGTTTAGGATGGTCAAACACGCGTATGGAGAATTTGGAACGCACGTTTGGGGTGGTTTCAAACGCGCGTTTGGAAGGCTTGAACTTTGTATCAACTTGTGGCCCTTTGAACGCACGTTTGGGGGGTTCAAACGTGCGTTTGCACCCCTGTTGCCCCAAATCTTCAACTTTTCCTCCTTTGATCTCTTCTCTTGCCTCGGTTATGCTTTTTACCATAAATCATCGCCTTCCGGGTCCTCGAGACACTGATACCCTATAACATCATACATGACCAACAACATCCAAACAATTCCGGAGGGTAAAAGTACTCGGGAATGGGGTTAATATCAACAAAAAGGGGCAATAATCCATCAAAGTGACGGATTCACTCCCCGTGCCATGAGCTCACGATAACACCCCGAAAACGGTCTAAATCACCCATAAATGTGCTGAAAATGTGGTATACGGGGATAAACAATGCACCGGAGTCACGTAAAGTTGACTCCCATCAATAACAAACCCATGTTGATTCCAACTGGTGCAGTGTTATCCTTCACAAACACTAATATATATGTATATATTCACTACTGTACTAAAATTGATATCCAGTCTACAAAAGACTTATCAATATTCTGGTAAAATCCACATATTTTAGAAATATATGACTTTCAATGACCGAGAGGTTTGCTTTTTATCCACAAAGGACATAATCCTTGACAGTCATCCTATCATAAGTTCATAAGGCAATACCCTTTTGTTCTGAATGAATCCAGATTCCGTTTGTTTGGCAAGAAAGTCTCAGGGAATCACCCCTATTTTCTATTTTTGAACGAAATCATGCAATACTAAGTGGTAAGAGAGTCAAAGGTCTGATTAAATCTCTACTTCTTAGGGAATTACCCCTAGACCACTCAATCTTTGCTCTGAAAGATAAACTTTCCTATTCATTCTACTCTTTTCCGTGTAGATCCAATTACTCCCACTGGGCCTGAGACGCTCAGGTGGTTCTACAAGAGCATGAACAAAACTGGAGTACCGAACTCCATTCACAGGGTTATGGCTATTAAACCAACCTCTATTATCAGAATCCTATACTGCTCACAAAAGAGCCATAGGTCATCAATTGATCCTCAGACTACAAAGTCCGCAGAACCCGTAATGGGTAATGGATAAACCATACTCCCAATACTTACTGGGTGGATCGAAATTCTGATCTAGTTTAGTAGTATTTAGTGTTATCACCAACAACCGATGTTGGATGTGGTCTGATTTTAATCAGTTAGTAACTACCTTGAGTAAATGTACTTCAAGGTTTTGCTGTTTATGGACTCTATCAGAAAGGATGCAACAGTATAACTGTCCCTTCCCGATTTCAAGAATCTAACCTTTATACTCATTAGGTTAAAAGATATGTCATGAATGGTCATTGACCGAACGTATGCGTGAAATTCCCAGTCTTACCTTCAAGCACCGTGTGCTAAATGCTTATATTTATGGAAGTGGGGTGAACCGAATCCACACCTTATCCGTAAATTCCAAAGCATATTGTAGGTAGACTTCTCGGTCTTACATTTCAATGTAAACCGTTATTTCGCTTCCAATATCTTTATTGAGTTAAGCAGTGTATTGTAGCACATCTAAAACTATATAAGGCAATTTAACGGTTTCTCACTTAGTGAGAACATGTTACAATGAGGCAGGCTGAGTATCAGTCTCGAGGACTATAAATGGCCTATTCTGAGTATAGAATACTCTATCCCTGTTGAAAATAGAGAAACCTCAAAATATTTTGGAAGCTCCTACTAGCTTGTATCTTTCATCAGACCCCGAAATGTCGTCATGAACAAGCTATGTTACTTCTTTATAACCATTATCCTTTCCCGATTGAAAGGAAACTTAGTCATTGAACCTTTGAGACAATATAACCAGACTGGGAGAAAGGAATCACCCTGAGCCAGTCTTCAGGTCTTGTCTTTTAGGGACTATGCACTAACTATGGAATATGAAGAAGCGTTTATCTAAATATTGAAACCAATTGCTTTTAATAGTTCTTAAGATGTGTTTTATATACATATTTCAACAGTTCTAAGTGGTTTTGACTTTATCAAACAAAAGTCCGAGTCTTGGATTCGTACTACAAATGGTATATTCACTTTCTATACGATAAACAAATTATCGAATAGAAGGTAAATCCATTCGTTCCAACGAATCTTAAACCGAAAATAAATTTTCCGCGATATCCAAGGATTGAATCCGAGATTCATTTCCTTATATCACTCCCACTAATCTAGCTAAAATTAACTGCCCGTTGTTTACTCTTTTAATCGTTAAATGCACTGCTACCTTGTTCTTCTAAAGAACTTAGCTCGAGAAAATCGCCAAGGATTCATAGGTTGGTGATCCAAAATCACTTTCCTTATCCTATGATTTTCAGTTAATTAATTTTCGGTTCAGCCTTAAAGTTTTCTCAGTTTAGATGACTAACACTTTTAGACATATTCTCCCATTCTTGACTTTCCATGAATGGAAACAGTCTTGAACCAGCGGTTCGTTTGAGTAGACACTACTCTTGAACCGTGGGATGTCTATTTCGAGTGTTACTCGTCGGGACTTCTCGGGTTTTTTTAATATACCAGAAAAAACAACAAATCATAACATTAAAGCTCCCACTAGTTTATCGGTTCAAAATACCGTCTAACGAGCAATGCTTTATTTTTATGATTTTCCGATTTTTCCGATTAGAAAATCTTTCGTACATAGTTCCAATGTTTCCATAAAAACAACAAATCATAGAACTCCCACTAGTTCATCAATTCCAAATATCGTCCAACTAGCAACATTTAATGACTTTCCGGTATTTCAATTAGAACGGTTACATGTGTAGTCAGTTACACTTTTCTAATGTTCTAGAAAAACAACAAATCTTAAAGCTCCCACTGGTTCATCGATTCCAAATATCGTCCAACTAGTAACACTTCATGATTTTCCGATTTTTCAATTAGAAAATTACTCGTGTAATCACTACACACTCAAAATTCACTAGAAGAATTTCAAAGTCCGAAATCACCTTTGATCAAACTAAGTTTGTTTCTCGTTTGACACTAGTGACATACCTATATGTCACTCTGGTTTTTAAAAAGCTTAAGAGAAAATATCTCTTCCGAAAAATAATTGCATTATCGATTAACTTGTTCAACGTCCTAGTTACTTTCCACTTTTTAACGAAGTCAATTATTAATTTTTAAGCAATTTAGTAAGGGATATAATGCTGTAAATAAAATGACATATATTAATTCAAGTTTAACACTACAATATGATTTTATTTTAGGAATTGTAAACTATAAGTAAGTCTACTCTACCATTCCAAGGTTTTAACCTCGCATCTCAGTGCCGCCTTAGGGTAGGTCAAAGAGATGACGGTTAAATCGAGACAATCTCATCAATGAATAACTTGTGAGAATCGAACATCCCACGAGAATCGAACATCCCATTATTCATTGACTAC
Organism: Gentiana straminea; assembly: GCA_036785695.1. Lineage (NCBI taxonomy): Eukaryota > Viridiplantae > Streptophyta > Magnoliopsida > Gentianales > Gentianaceae > Gentiana > Gentiana straminea. Next base: position 1,701,627 of record JAVUPR010000099.1, on the reverse strand, counting down.
CTTCCTTTTTTAGCCTAGATATTATCAAGAATATCCTTTATGAGTGTGACCTACTATATCGGATCTCTTAGGTACGCCCCGAGTGTGCCGTCATAGGATAGGTCAGTGACCCGACGAGTACCCGGAAATCCTATCCTTTCGGAGACCAAGTCATGAATGTTGAAAGGGGTGAACACCATCCTTAGGGGGACGAAATCAAAGCGCCGCGAGGCGTCACCCTTCTCTCACTTACTTGTATCTATAGTAGAGGCCGTTGGGTTGGCTGTCGCCTCCCCCGCTCCCACTCAATATTTTGGAAGTGGTGGTGGGTTAACTAACCACGTCTTTTTGATGTTAACATAAAAGCACATCAAATCAAGGATTCCGAATGGTGTCGGTAACGTAGGCAAGCCTACCCGTCCTATTCGTTGGAACATATGTGACAGTCGGACGAAATCGGGTCAAGAGAGCCCCATTGAGATAAGAAGGAATCACCCCTCCGCTCGCCGGTGTAGCTTAGTCTTGCCGGACCCCGTGCATGCATCACACTAGGAGGGTTAAGTCGGTCGAGCCAAGCTCAGTTGACCACCCAACCTATAGGCGAACCGTTTTTATCCAAGATTTAATGTTCTTTTACCATCATTCAATCTCGTAGACACTACGAATCGAAAACGTGATCTCGTTTGGGCTTTTAAGGCGGTTCACCGAGAACACACACCGAAAAGGCTTAACGATTTCATAACCCGTCCTCGGATCATTAATTAGTTACCAAATTAATTAATTACCACGTATTAATTAAATTTCAACTAATTACGCGAGTTTGTATACATGCCTATTTTAATTACCAAAATTAAAATTCTACATGTATGCATGGAGTGGATTTATGATATGATGCATGTCATGGCAATTCCGATTTTATATCTATTTTATGATCAAACACATAAAAAATAAATTGCGGAAAATTTAAACACCGAGATGGATTGTTGGTACCCCCGACTAACCTATTTTTTAAGGAAAAGTAAAACTTAATCTATGTCTTCGAGTCTTGATCTTCAAATCTTGAACTCGAACCGCCGGATCATGAACCACGAACACCCGAGAGGAGAAAAGACTTTTTAATTAAATAAACAAATATTATTATAATTTTTTTTTGTTATGTGATGCGGCTGAAAAAAAAAGGTTTTTTTTTATTTTTTTCATATGTCGGCTGATTTTTTTTTTTTTTTTTTTTTTTATGGAAAATTAGGGATAAGGACACAATCTGAAATATTTTTAAGTAACAGGACAGCTGCATATTTTTTATAGGGAGAAGGACAACTACATAATTTTTATAGCGAGAAGGACAACCAGTGAATCCCGAAAATCAGTGAATCTCCCCAGTGAATCTCGAAATCAGTGAATTTTGACAGTGAATTTTGATAGTGAATCCCGAAAATTAGTGAATATCGACAATGAATTTTGAAAATTAGTGAATTTCGACAGTGAATTTTGGCAGTGAATTTAAACAGTGAATTTCGAACACAAGTGAATTTTGACAGTGAATAAATAGTTTTGTCCTTTATGCAAAATTTTCAAAAGACTGTCCTTCTACTTAATTGATGAAATATTTGTGTCCTTCTCCCTCATTCCCCCTTTTTTTTATAATGATTATCTGCCATACGGCAGATATTATACCAAAAAAAAAAAGGTTAACAAAAAAACATTGACAGCCGCCTCAAAGAAACCCTAGCCGCATGTAAGTTTTTTAACAAACAGACTTATAGCGACGCTTTTCAGCGTCGCAGAAAGTCCTGTTACGCAGATTTTTAATTAAAATCATGTTTTTAGCCGTTTCTCCTCGTTCATACCTGGGGTTTCGCCTCGATCTGCAACTATTCTTCAAGATCTTCATCTATTCGAGCCCGGAACATCAAAATTACAATAAAAGATGCTACTTTTACGTACACATAATTTTCGAAAAAAGACATAAAAAAAAATACAATTCCTATGCTCAATTGTTACTAATCAAAAGAGCTACAAAATAGATCTATGGGTAAACAATACCAACCCCAATCCATCTCTTCAACCACAACAATCGCAACATAAAAAATTAAAAATATATATATATATGCATCGGCCCCTATAAAAAAAATTGGGACACAAAAACTACATGTTTTCCACTCCTAGATCTAATATTTTATACGTATAAATATAGATCACTAGGCGACGATACCACTATTAGTAAGCACCAAAAAAGGCCTTTAAGGGCGTTTCAAAACGCCCTATATAAGCGACTATCGGGGCGTTTCTAATCTAGGGGCGTTTCCATGGAACGCCCTTTCTGTCGACGTCGCAATAGACAAAAACGCCCTGACACAAAGCTGATGGGGCGTTTGAAACGCCTTAACACAACCCTGATGGGACGTTTGGAACGCCTTAACACAACCTGATGTGACGTTTGGAAACGCCCTTAATAGGTGATATTGATGCGCGTTCAAGCGCCCTTACTTAGTTCAAATAAGACGGCTTAAAATGTCATAACATGTTCAAAATGTAACGGTCAACCGAACCCTATTAGGGCGTTCCAAAACGCCTCATCAGGAATTCCTAATATAAAAAAAATCAATACATTCATGTATATATATATATATATATATACACGTATATATGCCCTAATCATATTTTAGACTACAATACCTAATCATATTTTAGACTACAATAAACACACCTCACAAAAAATCATTAAGAAAAACAATATAACAATAATTATCACACTAAAATACTTAACCAAATTTGAGCATATGTCCATAAATAAGAAAAATACACAAACATATCTATGTGCCTTCAATTCGCACTAGATTTTGGAACATATATAAAAGAACCAAGTGTATCCCCTGAAAGCAATTTACAGATTCTGATTAGCTTAGTTAAACATCCATGTCCAATAATAAGATCAAAGCCTCAATATTTAAACACAAAAAGCACAAGTAACTGTAATACGATAAAAAAATCAAACTCATACTAATATCAGTTAAGAAATACCAATAGCCCCCGCCAAAAAATGCGCCCAATGGCCACAAAAGTTTGGATGCGACATCTCAATCCACTTTTTCGTGGACTCCAAAATAAGAAGCTCTACTAGCAAGAGACCATGTAACCCCTGGTGTAATACCTCTGAAGAAGCCTGTACAAAAAACAAAAAAAATACATGAATTAAGCTTTCTAATTTACAAATTACAATTTATTGCATGTGATAGATTTATTTGAAGAAAGGTCTCAGGAATGTGGACACATTAGACAAGCAGGTTGCGCACATATTAGCAAGCAGAAGGATATTCTGGACTTGATCTAAAAAAGACAAAGGCATTATCAGAATCAGACTTTGCACACAGATGGGCAACAGGTATATTGGACTGAATGCAAAACGGATGGCAGACTAAACAAAACAGGCATATAAAACAAACTCTAAACTTAACATATTAGCAAATGCAGACAGCCTATTAACTAGAAAGATCAACTGATTAACTGATCAATATGGATAGACAAAACAGAATTCAACGCAGTAAGTAGCAAAATGAGACACCAGATTGTACAACAAGTCCTGGACAGGCCTGAACTGGACACTAAATAGGCAGACTCAAACAAAGCAAGCAAGACTTCAATCCAAGCATATGAGGGCTCACAATCAAGACTCTAGTACCATACACTTAATAGACATTAAAGACAGATCCAGAATTTCTACAAGGTCACTTAATGCTTAGAAAAACACAGACTAAAACAGATTTCCAACCACAACTTAAAACAAATTAACAGAATGCATACAAACACAACTTCACCAAACATAAACAGCTCATGTTAAGGATCATTCAAGCCTCTGAAACAGGACACTCAAGTAAGTTCTATTAATCACATTATCAAGGTTCTCATGGCAAGATTATAAGTAGACATTAACATGAAACAAGAAACCATATAAAATAATTAAAGTAAACGGAATGACTCCTATGGATTATCTAAGTAACGAGAAATAGCATGGAGCGAAGAAAACATAACATTTCGTCGACCTGCATCAATCAGTCAAACGAATCGCCTATTGACAAATTTAGCTGACAAATCATATTTGCAGGGAATATTAAAAGATAAATGACAACAGAGAGAAAAGAAGTTGAAATTACCAACTTGACATGTAAAGTGTGGTAGGAGATTCTGGTTGCCAGTTGCTGAAGACGATAGAGACCTTGGGCGCATGAATTCCTCCGGATGTCGGAACCGACAATCGATTCACCAACCATATGTCGTTTCTCACATTCCTTTTCAGCTGCGACGACCTAAAGTCATTTTCTGCCCACAATTTTCCAGGTGCCAAAATTTGGTCACACACCATTTTCCCACAATGACTGCAAACCTCCAAACAGAATAAATTTTCGGTGAAAATCATGGAGCAGAATCAATAAAAGTAAATGTCTTTCTTTCAGGAAGATTGCAGAAAACATTTTGCAACTTGTCATGGAATAATTTATGTCCTATGTACATATCTTTATAGCTTTAACATGATGCGAAAACAGTGGGATGCCAACAATAAAGATCCATAATTCAAAAGGAAAGACCCAAAAAAAGACAGAAGCATCAGCTACTTTTAAAAGTGATACAGACTGAAAAAACATATTGTGTTTACTCATTTATGGGTTATCTGTAAATTCTATATAAAGTCCCTTAACCAAAATTTAATAAAACAAACATCGAATATGTTTGTAATAAGATAGACAAAACGAACTCGCAAGTCATGAATTGAACCTGAGCCTCAAACAAGCAAAACTCAACAGGTTCAGTTAAGGCTCAATTGACACAACAATTGAGGGTTTCTGGTGATCTATATAAAGAAATTATAGAGGGTGAAATATTAAGAAGGCTTAAAACAATGTTCACTCAGAAATATACCTTCTCCATTTGCATGGTCTTCTCCGCTTGATTCATCAATATCATCTTCTTCTACATTAATAAAACCAAAACACACCATCAGAAATAAAAAACAACACATAAGAAAGCAAACAAACAAATTATATGATGTTAGCTATTGAATGACTTTGGAATCAAATAAGAAAGAACCTCTGATAGTGTCATCCAATGGATCATCTAAATTCACGTCCCTCGGTTGAAAATCATGCTGCCGTCCAGTGCGTGTCGAAGGAGCCATTGCTGATAAATAATGTTACAAACAATTACAATAGCCCGGGAATGAAATGCGAAACAATTACAATTTTTTGCGAAGGAATATAATCTGAAATGAAGGAAAACCATAGAAGACAATCTAAAAGGCTCCCAAATATAACACTTCTTCAACTTTGATAAAATAAGAAAAGAAGGAATGAGTGTGTTAATGAAATACAGAACCGTAATGAAAACAGAAAATGTGAACTTCTGGGCATAATACTTCAAGTTTTGTGTGATTGTTTGTAGTTAAGAATGAAATGTAACTAATTAGAGGACTATAGTAATTCTCACAACAAGAAGCTAGAAACGAAAACAAAAAAGTTGTCTGATAACAACCTGAAATTGAAGTTCCATAAGTTACTGGTGACAAAATGCGTATATTGTTTTTCTGGTGTTGATAAACAAATAAAGCTATATACAACTAAATATAATAATACCAATGTCAATCGACCACAGTTCAATTCTTAAGTAACAGCAAATCAAATTACTCCAGTCATTTAGAAATGGTCTTAAAGAGCAACATCAAAAAATGTTAGACTATAAAAGCGGTTCTCATCTGTTTTGCTGCACCATCTATCTTACTAAATTAATGGTCTTATCAACTGTTAGACTATAAGACTAATCAAAATCTTAAATTACAACAAATAAACCAGAAAGCTAGTGTACAGAAATGTAGGATATTTTTTTTTACAAAAATTAACAAAGGAAACTTGAAAGTATGATCACAAAGATGCAGGACTATTACACATTTGGCATGCAAGAATTCGTAGGAAAGCTAAAAAAACTACAAAAGAACATACAGTGCTATGGGAGAAAATCTATGAAAAGTCTACTTCCGGAAAAATGTATGATGAAACTACAAGTTGTATAGCACGATTAGATAAACAAAGGACCACAAACGGATATGTACAATACAATAAACCTAATGATATAGAAATCAGCATATAAATCGCCATTGCTTGCTCACTATCCACAAAAGCAAATAACAACTCCCATTGGTGCTAATGTCACCCAATTTACTAACAACAATAAACGTTTATCATACACTGGCTTCTCGAAGTAGTTAGAAAAAGAAATCTTCCAATCTAGAGACAGAGTTGGATAACATATATATAGTCTATGTCATCCAAGTAAACATGAGGCACCTATTTGGGCAGCATAAGTTATTGAAATATACTCCAATGGAAGCCCACCCTAGTAAGTTTGGAAACTAATAGTGCTAATAAAATCGAAGTTCAAGGGGAATATGAAAAAACCAGAACCCATTAAACTTCCATTTTTTTTGCTTTGCTCTTTCTTTTGGATGGTTTATCCAATATTCCAATCATTATTTCAGGAAATTCTTTCAATACCACCTTACAGACACAAGCTCTGTTTCTTTTGATTTCATGTCAGAGGTTGCAGCCTATTTTCTTTTACTCGGAGATGAATAAGAATCTGAATGTGAAATAATCAGCAGGAAAATTGGTGACATTCTTTCTTAATAGCAAGAAGCCACATTAGGCATGTATTTCAACTATGTTTTAAGAAGTCTGTCTGAAAAGTAGACAACCTATGGAAAGGCCCAATTTCATAGGCTAACATATTCATCTCCTACCATAATTTTCTCTTGCTGCAAAGGTGTACTACTTCTCAATAGGAAGAAAAAGATGTCTGAAGAAAAAAAATTGACACCTACATATACGTAGTGTTGGCTATCTGGACATGAAAAGGCAAAACAACGTCGATTACAATATTTACAAGCAAAGCAAACACTGCATTCCCCTGCATTCAGTATGAACACCAACTGGGACATAAAATGGTCCAACACTCAAGACTAACTTCATCTACCATGACAATCGCTATTGTTGCTTAAATATAAAGGTGGCCAGCGGCAGCAACTTAAAAGCAAATCACTCAGATTTTCAGGAGGTAAAATTGAAGCTCAAGAAGATATATTCAACAAAATTTCATTAAAAGCAAAATGTACCCAGTGACACTTCCAAAACTCAAACCTCAAAAAACAAACGATACTGCCCCGGAACGCTCTTCCAATGGTATTGACCTGCACAAAGGTTGATTAGAACAACAACTAACTGAATCAACAAGCCAAACTTTTATTACTCCCCAAAATTGGATACCTCCAAATGATTTTTAAGACGAACAGAAAAAATAAACGTTTCACATAACATAAATGATAAAACAAATTAGGACCAAAACATTCATTTTCAACAGTAGTACATAAATGCATATACAGTGCAAGAAGCTCGGGAAAAAGTACCCAAAACGTGCTCAACATTGATAACGTTCCGTTGTAGAAATGGAGGAACCTAAACATTTCGACATCAATGAAGAAAAACACCTTCAAAAGGAACAATATAACAGCCTTAACATCTCTTTTTGTATCTCCACAACATTTGGTGAGCATACTCAAAGCTGCCTAATTTCTCCTTGGAAAGAAAAGAGGCAAACACTTGCAATTTACAACCACCACTTTTATCCTTACCTAAATTATTTGCCGATGAAGAGGTGCATACCAAGAGATTTGCCCTAAAATGAGAATGGCCGCCGTTGGGTTATGGATTTGTGGAATGCTCGATGATGATTGAAAGGACGAGGGGAAGTGAAAGAGTCAGATTTTGTGGAAGATCAAGGTCCGATTTTGTCTAGAAGAAGGAATTGGAAGAAGAGGTGCAAAATGGGGTGTCGAAGATGGAGGTGCCCTAGCTACTTTGTGGAGGAGGCGGGTGTTTTACTGAACGAAAAGTTGCTGAAAATTGATAAGGCGGGTCGTTTACGCGCTATTTCATTTCTTTTTTATACGAAAAATAAAACGGGAGAATTGTGAAGGCGCTTCTGAAAGCCCTAATTAGTAATAAAAAAATAATTAATATTTCATTCTACTGTAGCAAAACGCACGGATGTAGTGAACGCCCCATTACATTTATGATAGGGCGTTTTTAATTAAATGCCCCATATTTTGTGTCATAATAAGCCTATTTTGTAGTAGTGTTCCTAAAATAATGCACTTGGCCGAAATTCCTCTTATTGACCTAGTCAATAATAATTTCGGCCATAACACACTTAATTGGCCAAGATTATGAAAAATGCCTTTTTTACATATTTAATTATTTAGCCCAACTAATTTAATAGTCCACTAAACAATTAATTCACATATCGTTTTAATTAAATTCTAATAAGAACTAAATTAATATTATTAGGATTCGACGTCCGAGAATAGCTATGCTATATTGGAGGCACGTCGGGGACCATGGACTAATAATCAGCGGCTCCGATAAATCAAATAAATAATTATCTTACGAACAGAATAATTATATTCGATAAATCAATCACGGGAATATGCCACCATAATCCCGTGACTGCACTTCTCCGATTATAAGATTATATTTATCTCCTCACGAGAATGATAATAAGCGTCCATTAATATAATCATTACATATGGATTAATCCTCCATAGACTATTCATTCTAAATCGGGAAGTTACTGTTAACCCTTTTTAGAACCTCTTATCCTTATTTATCATTAACCCCCTAGTGATCAATTAATTCATACAACTCACTGGTAGCTAATCAGTGTAATATGAACTCCATGGATCGATCGGTTTCTAGGATTAACAAATAAGGGAATCGTCTATCTACTTCCGAAATGGAAGGAATGGATTCCGTATCCGTGATAACACGTACTACTCACTCAATCCAAGACAATGCCAAGATGGGGTAATTCGGATCACGGACTCGGTGTAATCCTTAACCGTCAAGTCAAACCTCATACCGATTCAAGCGATTGATCGTGATCACCTCGGGATTAAGATATATCCATAAATATGATCATCGATTGATTCGATAAGACTTCTCGATTACCGAATTATATCGTGAACTCTAACCAATTCGGTCCAGCCCTATATGATATATCTATCATATATAAATGCCCCACTAGGTTCTGTTAACCGAAAGTTCGGATAAGACAATCACACCTATCGTGTTCTGGGCGCGTTAATAGCACGTTAAAGGAGAGACCCGATACTCTCGATTAACTTCACTACGGGCTAATTGTATTTTAAGTACATCTTCACTAACTCAATCCTCCCGTGTATATCCCATACACTGAGTTAAGTGATTACATAAACGATATACTTTAGGGTTTTCTGTAGTGTAAATACTATTGTCACATCGGTGAATGTGATAATAATAAATATGAATAATAATATCATTTCATTTATTAAATAAAACAATTACAAAATTGTCTTTCGGGCATTACACCTAACAGAAGTTCGGGACCGTCGGAAGAGTATGATCGGCTTATGCTTTGATGAATTAGTATTCATCAATTTCTGTGTATGTGCTAGGTTTGTCCGTGTCCAGTGGTCTAAGTAAGAGAGTAGGAGATGTGAGGGAGTTTATTTGAAAATACTTATGTGGCTATATAATAAACTAATAACTAACGTACTTGTGTAGTTAAAATATTAAACATCATGCTATTCTTGGTAAAGCACAATGTCCTATCGCAATGTGTGGGCGGTCATATAAAGTGAACAACTCTGTTGGCCTATAAATGGCTAAATGGCAGGGGGACTTCGCCGAACGCGTGCACTATGAAGTCTACTAGAATAGTTCCGTGGTTATTGGTGTGATCCACCAATATGTAGCACCCAGATACTTCGTGGTGAGTAGCACCATACGTAGTGCCCTTGAATGCGGATGTAACAAAGATAAGTTAAGCTAGAAACCATAGTCATGACATGTTGATGAGCATGAAGTGAACCTAGAGTTGTGTCGGTCACATAAAATTAACTTAATTAATAATATGAATCTTTTTGTTGTAAGACTGAGTTATTCTTTAGCTTCTCCCTCTTATCTAAGTACGTCGTACTTACCTACATTGCATTTCGTTGTATGCTTTGTGGGGTGAGAAGATGAACATGTTGACTACGAGCTTGCTGAGGATTATGTTTGATGATGTTGATGCCATGATGATGCTTTTGCTTTCTTTTACTTATTAAAAGTTGTACTAGACATGTTGTACTTTTATTTCCAGACTTTTGTAAGACAAGTGTTGTATTTTTTAATTTTTATTGACATCGTATGTCGTAAGTTTCTTCTGTTTCGTTGTTGTAAGATAAACCTTCCATCTTTAGTCAGTTTGTAATATATTCTTAGCAGTATTTATAGAATTTTGCTGAGTCTCTTTAGTTTCCGTTTGCTTTATTTGATATGACAACGTAGAGGCTTACGTATAATATTGGATTTATTTAATATTATACGTGCCGAACGTTCTCTTCCGGATAAGGACTGGGTATCCGGGAGCGGGGCATTACAAGAAATGCTGCTCAACGTTCAATCCCTTATGTTAACAATCCAACCGGCTTTTGCTTTGAGCTTATTGTAGCAGTAGAACTCGACGATCCCCAAGTGCAAGAAATAGCAAGGTTCGCCCGTGTTGAAGGCAAAAAGTATGAATTCCGAATAGTTGTTGATCTAAAGTATCATAAATGACCTGAAGGCCGTAGCTAGAAAGATTGAGCAATACACTACTAGAGTTTTGGTGAAGGAAAATAACGAAAGAGAACTTAAGATGTTTAAACTATTACCCGACAAGTTATCGATCTACAGGTTTAGCCCAAACAGAGATAAACTAAAAGATCCCGTCATGGTAGATGTAGCAAAGTGATCCATGGGTCTCGCTGTAATGTTGCATTTCGAGAGAGTTACTCGTGTAAGTGTTCGGCCAGGAATGGATCATGGCCAAGAATATAAACTTGAAATCGATGCAATGGATTATAAAGGCAAGCTTAATTAAAAAATACGTGATTGACACTATTGTGTTTCTCCTACTCATCACAGTGTGGATTGTCATATTTTGACACTATTGTGTTTCTCCTAGGCATGGGACGATCATGCAGTAGTGATTCAGTGTGACGATGAAGCATGTATAAAAAATAATGTCGCTCGTCCGGAATTCGCGTTTCCTTAATAATAGGAATAAATATCCGAAATGACCTTCTTAGAAGAAATTTTTTATTCCCAAAAGTCTTTGCAAAGTGGAAGTAATGTGTTACTTCGAAAGGACGCGATATGAAGATTATAAGATACGGTCATTAATGTTTTGACACTCAAGCTACAACTGTATGAATATTGCATATGCGATACCATTTCACATGAAAGGTAGTAGTAAATGGGGATAAATTGGAATTTTCGTCCAATAACTTTACCCATTTTCGATTTTAGTCATGTTTTTACTCCGGCGAGAATTTTAATCCTGTATCTTTTAAAAACGTTGCAAAAATGGTCATGTGTAGCCGGACTGGACTCATTTTCTGGCAAAATTTGCTGATGTGGCTGCCACATAACGCTGACGTGGCACCTGGTCCAATGTTTTTCCAGGTAGGTCGAAATAACCGGGAAAATCAATTGCCTTTTCATTTCCCCACAAAATAGGTCATTCCCAACCCCCCTCGTCTCTTTCAATTTCCCCACCATTTTATTTTGCTTCTCCCTCACTTCATCTTCTTCAATCAACCCTCCTTTCCAACACTCTTTTCTTCCTTCCAATTGATTTTGCAGTAAAAATTTGAAAGAAGGAAGAAGATGGACGAATAGGGATATAAAGAAGAGGAATATTAGGTTCGAAGGGAATTTTCCCTCAAAAATAAGCTTACTTGGAGAGGTATGACCGAAAATTTGTACCAGGTGGCCACGTCAGCGTTATGTGTCTGCCACATCAGCAAATTTTGCCGGAAAATGAGTCCAGTTAGCTTTTCCGGCGAGACAGGACCATTTTTACAATGTTTTTAAAAGATAAAGGACTAAAATACTCGCTGGAGTAAAAACAAGACTAAAATCGAAATTGGGTAAAGTTATCTGACGAAAATTGCAATTTTCCGTAGTAAATGCACTTAACTCTTCCAATTATTGAGGGTCATGACGTGTTGCTATACACTACTCATGATTGTAAAGTGTGAAGGCTATTTCGGTAAATACACTTTGCAATTACGCCCAACATATTTAGAAGCCTATCGGGTCACACACATATGAATATCTAGCCGGAATTAAAATATGGTTTTAGTGATATCCAAATGAAGAATTATTTATCGCGATTATAAAGTGTGATAGTGATGAATTAATATAATAGTATTTATTTACTATGAAAAAAATAATACTAGATATTAATACATTAATTAAATGTCCACATTGTATATGTTATCTATGTATGTGGCGTATGTATATATATATATATGTATGTGTGTGTGTGTGTGTGTGTGTGTGTGTGTGTGTGTGTGTGTGTGTGTGTGTGTATTTTGCAAGTTTTGTGTGGCTTATGTGGGGAATCTGGAAAGCGCATTGCTCTGCAGTGTTTGATAATCAGGCAGATTATGTCTCTGCAATATGTATGCAACCTTTGGCAGCTTCAGCTGAGTATGTCGAGGCCATGGAAAGCTACCGGACCCAAGATTCGGTGCATCATTTACCGGATATATGGATGAAGCCTCCGCCCGGAGTAGCTAAGAGTAATGTGGATGCATCAGTTACAGACTCGGGATCGGGTATTGGGGTCATTTTTTGAGATTCACATGGACTAGTACTTCACTCCTTTGTGTATCCAGGTGATCCAGTCGAGTACATGAAGTTTAAGGCAAATTCCTTGGCCTTGAAAGAGGCGGAGCACTTAGGGATTCAGAGGTTAGAAGTGGAAAGTGACTGTTTGACGTGCATTTCGCGCATTCGACGCCCAGGGGAAGATCTCACGGCTCAAGGTTGTTTAGTCCAGGATTGCTTGACTCTTCTGCTCAGTTTTGCTTCTGTTTCTTTTCATTTATTAGGCGAATGAGGAATGTCTCAGCGCATCTTCGAGCTAGACATGGTTTATTTGTTTTTGCTCGGATACTTTGGAGTTCCACGCCCCCAGGTGATATTTTGGCCGCTTGTGTGGCAGATCTTGAATAAATAAAAATCTTTGTTCCTAAAAAAAATTTGATTGCTACTTAAACTTACCGTAAGATCCTATTTAGTGAAATCCTATTTTTGTTTCCCGCATAAATTGAAAAAATTGGAATAAATATCATTAATTTTACAGTATGAAAAGTACTTTTTTTTTTGTTGCCGGAAACAAAAGGAGGGGAGAGGGAATCAAACCTGGGTCTCCAACCACCGGAGCCTGGGTAGTAACCACTAAGGTATGGGCTCATGCCTGTATTAAAAGTACTTTGACTATTACTAAGTAACAATTATTTGATAGTAGACGGTAAATGTTAAGATGAAGTAAAAGTGATGGACTTATTACCGGACATCCCAAGAATGGATAATGATAGAGTTGCTCTTTAAAATCTACATCAAATCTACACTCACAGCATTTCTAACATACTTTTCTTTTGTAATGTTGGGTGTAGACTTGATATAGATTTCAGGGAATAACTGTATCATTACCTTAAAAAAAATTAGAAAAGATTAATAGTGAAAAATACAATTACAGCTATAAATTATCTTGTATAAATGTTTCACTACAACTGGTATTAATTTGTTGTGGTCAAAATCAATAGGCCCCATTTTTTTACTAATATGCCAAAGTCGATAGGTCCCAAAGTTGGTTTAATTAACCTAAATTCAAGACAATATAAATACCCCTTAGACATATGTGGTCTTTTACTCAAACATTTGCTTTTGATTGTTCTATCTTATCAATTGTTGTTGCCTTCAAGAGAGTCTACCCAAAAAAGCAAAAAAGAATGGCGCTCAACGTTCAATCCCTTATGTTCATGCTCTTAACAATCCTACTGGCTTACTTTTGCTTAGAGCTTACCGTAGCAGTACAACCCGATGATCCCCAAGTGCAAGAAATAGCAAGGTTCGCCCTTGTTGAAGGCAAAAAGTATGAATTCCGAAAAGTTGTTGATCTAAAGTATCATAAATGACCTGAAGGCCGTAGCTATTGATAGAGATATAAAATAATGGTGTTGTTATTCACACTTTGCTAAGAATGATTTACATGTGTTTATATAGATCCAATGGAAGATTCTAGTCCTCCTTAATCAATGCTATGACTAGACTATGAGTAGATTATGACGAGACTATGACCAGACAATAATTACAATAATAAATGTATTTATTGCTAATACCACCCCTCAAGTTGGACGAGGGATGAGACCTAACTTGCTACGTTGATGATGAAACGCCAACCGAGGAAGCGATTTAGTAAGACAGTCAGCAAGTTGATCTTGGGCATTAACATGAGCAACACGCAAGGACCCACGTTGCACTTTGTCACGAATAAAATGATAGTCAATGGCAACGTGCTTCATTCGGGAGTGAAAAACACGATTATGACAAAATTGCGTGGTGCCCAAATTGTCGCAATAAATAACTGGAGCTTGACTGGGAGGAAAACCAAGATCGCGAAGAAGAAATGTAACCCAATTAAGCTCTGCAGTAGTGGAGGCCAATGAACGATATTCAGCTTCAGTGGAAGAACGAGCAATGGTTGATTGTTTCTTGGAAATCCATGATATGGCATTCCGGCCAAGATAAACAATATAGGCACCGGTAGAAGCATAGTCTGTTGGAAGGGTGTCCTAAACCCAATCGGGTTGGACCGGATCCGACCGGTTCGGGTCATTTACAGTCTATTTAGTTCATGTAATGATTTTATTATGATTAATAAAAGCACTTATGTTATTATATATTGTTTATCTTCATATTGTTTGTTGTATATATAGTAACGTCCCTAGTATCAATCTGTGATAGAGAAACCATGATAGTGATTATGGTTGATTTACGAAACGATCCCCTTGTGATAGAGGTAGCAGAGTGGGCTGTTGCTCATGGCGCAAAGCTGCATTTAGAAAAGGTTAATTTTGTTGACGAAAAAAGTCTAGGTCATGGCACCCTTCAATATATACTTGTAATTATGGCAAGTAATTATGAGGATGAGGTTCATAAATACAAAGCTAAAGTTATTGTGGAAGGGAATAAAAAACTTCTTACCGAGTTTGATAACCAATGACTTATCATGAATTACGAGCTACAAACATAATGGAAGTTGTACTTTCATATATTTTCTGTCACGGTTATTATGAAAAAAAGGTTATTATGAAAAGAAAAAATAAACAGTTTGATATGTGCTTTTTGAAATCAATATTATGTTTATTTATAACTCATGTGCACTATTGCTCTTGACCTAAAAAAAGAAAAATCCTATAATGTATCAACTTAATAATGATGGGTAAGGAATATCTTAAAAAATTGAGTAAAAATGGAACGATCAAAAAGAAAAAAATCAGATTTAATGATTTGAAAGAATATTTTATGGGTAAAGCTATTGTTAGAGCATTTATGCTCCATGCCGAGCAATCGACCGATATGGGCGGGTCTAAATCTCCAAAAGGGTGCAAGGATCTCGCTAAAAACACTTCGATAAGTTAGACCGATAACCGTTGAAAAATAAATCTTAAAAAAAATCTAGATCTGTCACCGCCGACCGAAACTACCCTCGAATAAATGATAATTTTTCCGTACGGTATTGCAGCGCTTGGCGTTACCGGAATACTGATTTAATTAGGCAATTGGATTATTTTGAGAGAACTCCAACTACTGAAACTCGAGATTTTTTGCTGAATATTTGTGACTATGTCTTAGAGACTAAAACATACCCAATGTATGGATTCAAGCCAACAACATAGTTCTAAAGGATGACTGTGTTTTAGAGACTAAGACCTTAGATCCCCAAGAAAATCAACTTAAGATAGAATTTGCATCCCTCTATCATCCATATGACCAAGTCTCATATGCACAGCTTGGTCAGTTGTGATTGGTGAATTTCTGACAATGCAACATCAACAAAACCAGATACAGTAGAGCCCAGTAATAGATACAAGGTTCGTTTCTTGATATCCTTGAGGACCACAACCGAGTCTTTGTTGACACTCAGTACTCCACCTTTACATATGAACTTGAACCCTTTGCTGTCCAACAGACTAGGAGATATCAAATTCTTAATCATCTGTGGAAATGTCTAACATCCTTTAGTGTGCAGAATGTACCATCACGTGTCCTCAGCTTAACTGAGCCAACCCCAACTATCTTGGAGACATTGTT
This sequence comes from Gentiana straminea, assembly GCA_036785695.1. NCBI lineage: Eukaryota > Viridiplantae > Streptophyta > Magnoliopsida > Gentianales > Gentianaceae > Gentiana > Gentiana straminea. The sequence continues at coordinate 1,685,377 of JAVUPR010000099.1, read as the reverse complement.
GTTGGCCATTTAAATATGCCCTTCATCAATCTGCTCATAAGTTGAAAAACACTTCATGTTTTGACAAATATGATAGGATGCTCCTGAATCAAGAATTCACACATCAGCGTGATGTGCTGATTCTCCAGCCACTAGAGCCAGATCTTCACCTGAGTCATGATATCAGCTCAATATACCCTCAATCATAGGACAAGTTCTGTATACAATGGTAGCAATCCTACTGGTTTTTTCATGTACTTCAAATTGTGTTGCTAATGCCACATTAGGAAATTGTAATGTTGGTTTTATTTTTAAGAATAAAATTAATAAATGAGGGATTTGAAGAATATAAATACGGATATGATTGAAAAGTATAAAAAGATATATTATATTAATATATTTTGTTTTATTATAGACAGCCCGAACGATGCGAATGACAATGACAATGGTGTCGTACGTACGCCTATGCTACATCAATATTCCAAGCGAGACTCAAGTCCTTGGAGCGCTTGACCACTTTTGACAGTTTATATGTTTTGGAAGTCATGAAACATAAATTCAAGTGCCAATGGTTAAAACATGACGAAACTCATCCGAATAAAGTAATAATACTTTTTTTGTTCTTCGAAGCATAAAAGGAATAGATTATGCGTTGTTGCTAGCTCTTTGAAAAACAAACGAAATGTACGGTCAACATAATAGATATTGAGTCACACGCTTCGTACAATACTCAAAAAGATCATAAAAAAATAAATAAGAAAGAGATTAATGTGGGAAAGAGCAAAAAATTACGAAGAGCAGTTTAGGAGCTTAGACTAGGGTCCCTCGATAAGAGGTTTTTCTTGTTTCCTTTATGTTGACTCAACAATGAACGTTCGTGCTCTCTCCTTCTAATATATTTTTCTCTTAGAGTTTTGCTGCTAAATGGTTTTAACGATGTGGGGATAGATGTCAAGATTTCCTAAACTTTAGTAAGACGGGTTGGATCGTCTTTTGTAATTTTTTCTTTCTTCAGTAATAAAAATAAAAAGTTTTTAAAAAAAATAGTACAATTAAAATTAAAAAAAAACCTTTTCGCTATAAACATTGTGCCCGTGGACTAATGAGCATTTTTTTGTTGTTGTAGAAGTGATGGACTTATTACCGGACATCCCAAGAATGGATAATGATAGAGTTGCTCTTTAAAATCTACATCAAATCTACACTCACAGCATTTCTAACATACTTTTCTTTTGTAATGTTGGGTGTAGACTTGATATAGATTTCAGGGAATAACTGTATCATTACCTTAAAAAAAAAATTAGAAAAGATTAATAGTGAAAAATACAATTACAGCTATAAATTATCTTGTATAAATGTTTCACTACAACTGGTATTAATTTGTTGTGGTCAAAATCAATAGGCCCCATTTTTTTACTAATATGCCAAAGTCGATAGGTCCCAAAGTTGGTTTAATTAACCTAAATTCAAGACAATATAAATACCCCTTAGACATATGTGGTCTTTTACTCAAACATTTGCTTTTGATTGTTCTATCTTATCAATTGTTGTTGCCTTCAAGAGAGTCTACCCAAAAAAACAAAAAAGAATGGCGCTCAACGTTCAATCCCTTATGTTCATGCTCTTAACAATCCTACTGGCTTACTTTTGCTTAGAGCTTACCGTAGCAGTACAACCCGATGATCCCCAAGTGCAAGAAATAGCAAGGTTCGCCCTTGTTGAAGGCAAAAAGTATGAATTCCGAAAAGTTGTTGATCTAAAGTATCATAAATGACCTGAAGGCCGTAGCTATTGATAGAGATATAAAATAATGGTGTTGTTATTCACACTTTGCTAAGAATGATTTACATGTGTTTATATAGATACAATGGAAGATTCTAGTCCTCCTTAATCAATGCTATGACTAGACTATGAGTAGATTATGACGAGACTATGACCAGACAATAATTACAATAATAAATGTATTTATTGCTAATACCACCCCTCAAGTTGGACGAGGGATGAGACCTAACTTGCTACGTTGATGATGAAACGCCAACCGAGGAAGCGATTTAGTAAGACAGTCAGCAAGTTGATCTTGGGCATTAACATGAGCAACACGCAAGGACCCACGTTGCACTTGGTCACGAATAAAATGATAGTCAATGGCAACGTGCTTCATTCGGAAGTGAAAAACAGGATTATGACAAAATTGCGTGGTGCCCAAATTGTCGCAATAAATAACAGGAGCTTGACTGGGAGGAAAACCAAGATCGCGAAGAAGAAATGTAACCTAATTAAGCTCCGCAGTAGTGGAGGCCACTGAATGATATTCAGCTTCAATGGAAGAACGAGCAATGGTCGATTGTTTCTTGGAACTCCATGATATGGCATTCCGGCCAAGAAAAACAATATAGGCACCGGTAGAAGCATAGTCGTCCTTATTACCTCCCCAATCAGCATCAGAAAATGCATGAAGAACCAGTGGAGAATCACGATAAATCTGAAGCCCAAGGTCCACTGTCCCAGCAAGATACCGTAACATGCGCTTAGCATGACCCCAATGCACATTCGTTGGAGCATGCATAAACTGAGAGAGTTTATTGACAGCAAAGGCAAGATCCGGTCTAATAAAGAACAAATACTGTAGGCTGCCAATAACCATACGATATTCCGAGGCATCATCAAGCGGTGTTCCAGACTTAGCAGTGAGTCCAGAAATATCAGCAGGCAGTGGAGTAGTAACAGAGTTTGCCTGATCCATATGAAGACAAGCCAATAACTCAGTGGCATACCGCTTTTGAGATAAAATACAACCTCGGGCGTTGTAAATGATCTCAATGCCAAGAAAATACGAAAGGAACCTCAAGTCTTTGAGTGAGAATCTGCGCCCCAAAAGAGAGATAAAAGTCTCAAGAGCCTTAGAGTCATTCCCTGTAATAATCAGATCATCCACATATACCAAGATAAAAATAATTGTGCCACAAGAGTTATAAATAAATAAGGAGGAATCACCATCCGTATTCCTAAAATTGCTAGTGAGGAGAAAACCCTTGAGCTCATCATACCAAGCCCGAGGTGCCTGTTTTAAACCATAAATCGCCTTACGCAATTTGCACACGTGAGTAGGATGATCAGAGCTTACAAAACCAACAGGTTGTGCCAAATAAACATCTTCTGACAAGTGACCCTGTAGAAACGCATTATTAATATCAAGTTGACACAGAGACCACCCCAGCGATAGAGCAAGAGTCAGAACTGTTCGCACTGTGGTGGGTTTAACCACCGGACTGAAAGTCTCATAATAATCCACACCAGGACGCTGAGCAAACCTCTTAGCCAAGAGGCGAGTCTTGTAGCGATCAACAGAACCATCCGGATGATGCTTAATACGAAAAATCCACTTAGAGCCAATGACATTATAGTGAGGATGAGAGGGAACAAGTTCCCAGGTCTCATTACGGAGGAGAGCGTCATATTCCTCATGCATAGGAATTCTCAACTTATGATTTTTTAGGGCTTGAGCGACTGTGGTAGGTTCAGTCTCAGAGGAAGAAGTAAGCTGGGTGCTGAGATTGAGTTTTTGTATAGGTTTGTGGATGTTGTTTTGAGATCTAGTGCGCATAGGATGTGTGGGTGGAGGAGGCGGGGGAGGTGGAGGTGGAGAGGGTGGAGGAGAAGGTGGTGGGGAAGGAGGGGGTGAGGGAGGTGCTGGGGCAACATGAAACTGAACATGAGGTGGAGTAGGAAGCCAGTCAGAGATAGGCACTGAAGGGGAGGAGAAGGGGTGGCCGGATTGGCAAAGGGAAAAACGGACTCCACAAATTTCACGTGGCGAGAAACATAAAGGCGAGACTCAGTAAGGTCATAGCAGTAATAGGCATGTTGTTGTAGGTCATAGCCCAAGAAAACACAGGGTTTTGAGCGAGGTTGAAGTTTGTGAGAGGTATAGGGGCGGAGCCAGGGATAACAGAGACAACCTGCAAAAACCCGGAGCTTAGAGTAGTTGGGAGAGGTATGAAAGATGGACTCATACGGGGAACGCATTTGCAGAGTAGGAGTAGGCATGCGATTAATCAGATATACAGCAGTGGAAAAAACAAAAGGCCAGTAAGAGTCGGGTATAGATGCATGAGTGAGTAGGGACATGCCAGTTTCTACAATATGCATGTGTCGGCGTTCAGAAATGCCATTATGTTCTGGGGTATGAGGAGGAGTAGTGAAAAAAGAGATGCCATTGGTTGAAAAGTAATCATGAAGGGAGATAAATTCACCTCCATTATCAAAATACAACACTTTAATGGTTTGTTAAAAAAACTTTTCAACAATGGAGCGGAAGCGAATAAAGGTGGAATGAACATCAGATTTGTCGGACAAAGGATAGAACTAGACATAGCGTGTGAAATGGTCAACAAAAATCACATAATATTTGAATCTTCACAAAAAGAACGGGAGAAGTCCAGAGATCACTAAAAACAATCTCAAGGGGTCGGGAGGAACATAAAGTAGTATTTCCAAAGGGAAGTTTATGGCTTTTGCTTTCTAAGCACGCAGAACAATGTGTAAAAGAGGAGACCGTAGTATGTAAATCATGATTCTTAAGAATAGAAGACAAAATGAGAGGGGTCGGATGGCCCAAATGATGATGCCACTCTAGGGACGTGGCTTTAGTGGATGCAAAGGCAACAAGAGGTGGGTTAGGCCATTCATAAAGACCGTTCTTAACCGGACCACGAAGTAGGATGTTATGATTCCGTAGGTCTTTTACAATAAATTCAGAGGGTAAGAATTCAATAGAAAGATTGTTGGCATGACATAACTAATAAATAGAAAGTAAGTTACGAGACATGTCGGGAACACATAAGACATTACGTAATTGAATGGATGTATCATGGGAGAGGGGTAATGAAGTACTGCCAGTGTGAGAAATAGAGAGACCCTTACCATCACCAACTAGAATGTCATCGGTTCCAGTGTACGGAAAGTGTGACGAGAGATTCCGAAGATCTGAAGTAACATGATGCGTAGCACCACTGTCAAGGAGCCAGTTAGGAGTGGATGAGTCGAGTCGAGCCGAGATACCATTGTTAGGAAATCACTAGTTTAACGCAGCGAAATTTAAAATTTGATTTCCTTTTTCTAGATCGTTCTTCGTTTAATGCAATAAACACGTTAAGTAGTTTGACGGTTATACCTTAGATGATCTATAAGATTGTCGCTTTGACCGCCAACGGAGAGTAGTTCAATGCGCAAGCCGTCCACGCGTCCGGCCTCTATCGCTAATCCACACGAACCCCTTGCCGGAATCCTCCTTGGATTGCTATCGGAAAAACTCCGGCTGCTAGACCGGACCATTTCTTCCCTCACAAACTCACTATGGATAGCTCTCTATTTTACACAAGAACTATGAGTTCTTGCAATTATGATGTACAAAAGAGCTTGACACCCACCTCTTATTTATAGTCAAAAGTGGCGCCCCATATGTGTGTAGGAGAAGAAAACATTTTCCCAATAAAATAAGGAAAATCAACTAGATTGATTTATCTCTTTAATTATAATTTATTTTGCCAATATCTTATATTGATTATAATTATCTTATTACCATAAATCTATTTTTCAAAATCAATTAATATCTTATATTAAATATTATGGCAATCTTATTAATTAAAGTGCACAATCCAAGTGTATCTTACACACTTAAAATTAGCGCCCCATTAGTCAACTAATTGACTTCCGGAATATTCTTTAATTAATATAATTTGTATATAATTAATATCTTGTATTTTATTTATTCATAATAAATAAATACCACCATATTAATTTGCCACTATAACCTTTATAGTCTAGAGATAAACTTTCTCTATTCGGTTATCAACTATAACCGCATTTTAATCCGACTCGATGTTCATATGTGTGTGACCCGATAGGCTTCCGAATATGTTGGACGTAGACACAAAGTGCAATTTACCAAAATGCCCTTCATGCCTAACGATCACGGGATAGCGTCTAGCAACACACCGTGACCCCCAATCATCGGAAGAGTCAAAAGCAATGACTACTACCTTTCATGTGAAGCAGTTACCGTGTAACTTACAATCCTATCGCTATAATAATATCCATACGATCGTATCTCCAGTGTCAATACATTAACGATCGTATCTTATAATCTGGATATCATGCTCTCTCGGAATAACACATTTACTCCCACTTTGCAAAGATTCTCGAGAGCTAGCGACATTCCTTACAAGAAGGCCATTTCGGATATTCAATCCCAATCATAGGATACGCGATTCCCGGACGACCAATCATGTATACTCCGCATGCTTCAATATCATACCCAATCACTACCGCATGATCGCCCCGTGGTTAGGAGAAATCTCAATAGTGTCAAAGCATGACAATCCACACCGTGATGCCATGAACACTCCGGTCAAAAGGATAATTACACAACCGCCACATAGTGTGACACTTAATGTAAGTGGGTCAGTCTAACGTACGCATTCTCTAATACACGTCCACGTACAGTCCAAGTGTCCCTACACTTCGATAGACGAGATCTATCCCTATCTTCTAAAAGATAGAAGACATCCAATACGTGCTAGTCTGAATATACTATCAATGTCCCATTTGATAATATGTAAGACTAGAGACATTTAAGTACCAACCTCGTTATAGTGATTAGAGATCTCATCAACCATAATCACTATCATGGTTTCTCTATCACAGATTGATACTAGGGACGTTACTATATATATACAAATATGAAGATAAACAATATATAATATAATAAGTGCTTTTATTAATCATAATAAAGTTATTACATGAACTAAATAGACTGTAAATGACCCGACTCGGTCGGATCCGGTCCAACCCGATTGGGTTTAGGACACCTTTCCAACAACCATGTGATGAAGCTAAATGAGCCTGTGGCCTATCCAAACGAGTCGATCTTTGCCCAACCGAGGTAACCTGAAATAAAGGACAAAAACGAGCCAAGTGTCCCCGTGTAGAACATAATTGACATTTACCAGAAGGATAACATCGAGTACTAGAGTTATTTTTTGAAACTGATTGGTGTTGCGTATGCCATGGCTGCTACTGTTGTTGGCGTGATGAGTGGTGGTCCGGCAGCTGGGTAGGCACGGTGGTTAAACCAGCACTGGAAGAGGGCGGGTGAGGCTGATTTTTGGCTCCCCATGGTTGTTGATGCGGCGGCTGTGAGTAGGAGAAGAAAGGGGTTGTTCCGGATGCACGGTTCACCGGAGAAGAAGCAACCCGCCGGAAATCATGGCGGGTTGTGGCTGAGTTGTTGCAGATTGGCGGATTAGCTGAGATGAAGCTATTGCTATTGCTAGCGGCCATTGTTTTCAGCAACGAGAGATCTAGATTGGTGAAGAAGAGGAGATAGTGGCGGCGCCGGGCTATTGGCAGCTTATGAAAAAAAAATTATTTTAGGGTTTTAGGATCGAGTGCTCTGATACCATGATAGAGATATAAAATAATGGTGTTGTTATTCACACTTTACAAAGAATGATTTACATGTGTTTATATAGATACAATGGAAAGTTCTAGTCCTCCTTAATCAATGCTATAACTAGACTATGAGTAGATTATGACGAGACTATGACTAGGCAATAATTACAATAATAATTACAATAATAATTACCTTACCATTGAGATATTGTATAGGAGAAGGATTGAGCAATACACTGCTAGAGTTTTGGTGAAGGAAAATAACGAAAGAGAGTTTAAACTATTACCCGACAAGTTATGTGTAGGTTTAGGCCCAAACAAAGATAAACTAAAAGATCCCATCGTGGTAGATTGTAGCAAAGTGGGCCATGGCTCTCCCTGCAACGTTGCATTTCGAGAGAGTTACTCGTGTAAGTGTTTGGCCAGGAATGGATCATGGCCAAGAATAAAAACTTGATATCAATGCGAGGGATTATAAGGGCGAGCTTAATAAATACGTTATACATGGTTGAAGTTCCGGACTCGTGCATGGTTGAAGTTTGCGCAATGGATTAGGAGAGGAGGAGGGAATGACTTATCCTGAATTACTGTTGAGAAACATAATTATATTCTCAATAAATGAATGTTATAATTAATGGAAAAATAGTTTGAAATGTCTTTCCGAAATCAATATTGTGTTTTCTTCATCCTAGATATATACTCATGAAGTGTGCAGTATCGCTCAACTTAAAAAAAGAAAATTCCATACAAGTATCAAGTATCAACCTAATAATGATGAGTAAGGAATATGCTGAAAAATTGAATAAATAGGAAAAGACACGAAAAGGAAAAAAAAAAAAGATTTAATGATGGAAATAATATTTTGTGGGTAAAGCGATTGTTCGAGCATTTATGCTCCGTGCCAAGCAACCGACCGACAGGAGCAGGTCTAGACCTCCAAAACCGGATTTACTCCACATTTATGCTCCACATTTTCGTATTTTACCTATAAATTATGTCAGTCCAATTGTTTTTCTTAAATTTTTTTTTTCACACGCGCCAAACCGACACCGGAGCCAAAAGTTACGGCCAAAATACTACCATGTGCCCTAACGATCCCTTTTATCCCAACTTGTAATAGAAAATCTGAAAAATTAATAAACTAGACAACCGTACCGATTCCCCGACAACGGCGCCAAAAACTTGTCTCGGATTTTATCTAAGCAAAATAAACAAGTAATAAAATAATCTGGTTTACCCCAAGTGCAGGGATCGTAGTATAGAGGTTAATACCGGGTCGATCTCACAGGGAATCGAGGTTGTTTATCTAGTTTATTAATCTTTCTAAAGATTTGTCACGAAAAACACAAAACAAAACTAAAACGAATACAATAAACTGACATGAGGGTTGTCAATCCAAAGCCAGAAAATATGATTACGAACCTAAAATAACTAATTATATTCTATAAACTAAAACGAAAATAAAATTCTAAGCTAGCAATGAAGAACAAGGCACAATGATTCTTTCAATTAAGTTAACGAGGAACAAGCAATGATCCACCTATCTCGCAACTCTCAATTTCTACCCTAGATCGTTTAGTGAAGATTTAATAAAGATGTGGTTCACCTATCAAAGGTATGAATTTCTACTCTCGTAGATAATTCGCCTATTAATCTTTCATCTCTCGATCTTAAAGATTAACGCTTTCATAACAAAGGTGTAAGATTTCTCAATCTAGCAACCTAGAAATTTAACCTAGCAACTCTCGTTATTTTTAGGTTAAAAATCCCATCTTTACTACGGTGATCTAGGTCTAACAACGATTTTCATCAAACGTTAAACATCACAAAGCAACCATCTCTCGATATAAATTGCAAAATCAATACAAAACGTAATAAAGAAACAACTTTAAATAAAAACTCACAAAACCAAACCCAAAGTCGAAATCAAAACATTGCATGATCGGCTTCACACGCTTGTTCGAATCGCTTAGCCTTTATTCATCGTTGGTATGCAAATAACATAATTAAAAGTAGAAGAAACGATGTTTTTGATAGGTAAAAACCGCAGCAGAGCCGCCCCCAAAGGGGCTGGGGCGGCCAGGGATGAAAAATAATGTGTCTAGGGTTGCAGAATGTTAGGATTGGTATAAACAAGAAGCCAAGAAACAAGAAATCAAGAAGAAGATGGAGTCTTGCATTAGCTAGCAAAAAGAGTGGGAAAAACCTTAGGTTTAGGGTTACAAGAATGGCTTATATAGCCAAATACAAAAAAGACTAAAATGCCCTTAAGGCAAAATACTAAATATCTTATATAATATATAAATATATGTGCTAACATCCCCCTCAAACTCATGATGGTGCGTGCAGCAAGAAGCATCGAGAGTTTGCCAATGAAAAATCTATGACGCTCGATAGTATGAGACTTCGTGAAGAAGTCAGCCAGCTGCATACAAGACGGAGTAAACGGCAAAGAAATAGTGCCATGCTGAAGATGATGTCGAGTGAAATGACAGTCAATCTCAATATGCTTGGTGCGCTCATGAAAAACTGTATTGTGTGCAATCTGGATAGCACTTTTATTGTCACAATACATCGGTGTGGGAGAAGAAAGTGCAACACCCATGTCCGCCAACAACCAACGTAACCATATAATCTCAGACGTGGTAGAAGCCATAGCACGATACTCTGCCTCGGTGGAAGAGCGTGAGACAACATCTTGTTTCTTGCTCTTCCATGAAATGAGAGAATCTCCTAAAAATATGCAAAACCCCGTTGTAGATTTTCGATCGCCGAGTCACCACCAATCTGCATCGAAAAAAGCACGAAGCTCCAAGGATGAAGTCGAGGGAAACAAAAGACTTTGATACGAGTTCCTCGTAGATAACGAAGAATACGCATAACAAGCAGCCCAATGTACGAGGGTGGGTGAGGAGACAACCGACTAACGAGGTGAACAAAGATAGGCGATGTCGTGGCGAGTGATCGTCAAATATACAAGGCCGCCAACAATAGAACGGTATAAAGTAGGATCGAGAGAGAGGAAGGCCATCGCAGGAGTGTAACGAGCGTTCAACTCAAGAGGAGAATCAGCAACACGAGTGTCAGTAAGTCGAGCACGATGAATAATGTCGGCAGCATACTTGGACTGAGAAAGGAGATAACCTTGTGGTGAGGAGGCTACCTCAATGCCTAAAAAGTAACGTAAAGGGCCCAAGTCCTTCATATCAAAACAGCGAGATAAGGTTGCTTTCAAACTCACAATACCATCAACATCATCACCTGTAATGATCATATCATCTACATATAGTAGAAGAAGAATACGGCCTGCAGAGGTCGATCTAACAAATAATGCTGAATCATGAGGACTATATGAAAACCCAAGAGAAGTGACAACATGTGAAAATCTCTCAAACCATGCACGAGGGGCTTGTTTGAGGCCATATAAAGCCTTCTTAAGCCTACAAACTTGCCCCGGAGCATGAGAAACACCAGTGTGGGTACCATATATACTTCTTCCTTAAGATCCCCATTGAGAAAAGCATTTTTAACATCCATCTGAGAGATATGCCACTGACGAATAGATGCGACAGCAATAAGAACCCGAACAGATGTCATCTTGGAAACGGGAGCAAATGTTTCCTCATAATCCATACCATACTCTTGAGCAAACCCTTTAGCCACCAAACGAGCTTTGTACCGCTCAATAGAACCATCTGACTTAGTTTTAACTTTATACACCCATCGAGAACCAATAGTTTTCTTACCAAATCGGAAGATAGACTAGATCCCAAGTACCATTCCCGTCTAAAGCGCATACGCTTCCTCGCCCATAGCATTTCGCCAATCGAAGAACGAACCGCCTCCGAATAAGAGGTAGGCTCGAAAAAAGTGTCAATAGAAACTAGAAAGGAAGCAAAAGACCGAGAGTAGCAAGAATAAGCAAAATCAGATAACTGAGTAGACTTACGTGTGCGCTTGGGGTAACGAGGTTGACTCGGATCCGTCGTCACAAGGGGTGGTTGGGTAGTCAGAAGCAGGGGGGGTGAAGTATCATCTTCACGAGGCTCATGATGAGAGGGTGAAGAAGCGTAATGTAAGGAAGATGGTGATGCATCAATGGCGGAAGATGGTGAATCGATGGTGAATCGAGAGTGATCGTAGGTGAAAGGATCAATATGAACCGATCGTACTTAGTCATATTGTGGGAGCTAGCTAGAGAAGGGGAAAAGAAGGGAATATGCTCAAGAAAGGAAACATGTCGAGAAACATACAACTTCTTTGAAGAAGGATCATAACAACGATAACCTTTTTGTCCTATGCCATACCCAAGAAAGACACATATAGCAACACGAGAAGATAATTTTGTACGTTCTACATGTGGACGAAGGACAAAACAAGTGGAACCAAAAACTCTCAAATGAGAGTAATCGGAGTAAGGCCAAATAACTTAGCATAAGGAGAAATGCCCGAATTATGAGCGATGGGATCCTATTAATAAGGTAAGCGGATGTGAGAACAAATTTTCTCCCCAAAAGTCGTTTGGAACACCGGGCCGATAAAAGCATAGAACGGCGCTTTCAACGATGTGTCTATGTTTTCTCTCAGTGACACCATTTTGTTGTGGGGTATCGATGTATGAAGACTGATGCACTGTACCATCTGAGGTAAAGATGTCTGAAAGGTCTCCCTTAGTATATTCCCCACCTAAGTCAGAACGAAAGCATTTAACAACAATAGAATGTTGAGTTTTGACATAGGCTTGAAAAGCAGTATATATATCAATAAAATCAGAACGACGTCTCATCAGATACACCCAACAGTAACGAGTATAATCATCAATAAAGGAAAAATAATATCTAGACCCTCCTTTTGTTGGGACAAGAGCAGGACCCCAAACATCAGAATGAACTAAATCAAAAGGTGCACGAGATTCAGATAGGCTTTGATTAAAAGGCAAGGCAGAAAATTTTCCAAGTTTACATCCACTACAATCTAAAATATCATGAGGATGCAAATCACCCAAAACACCACTATGGCTCATATATTTTAAGCGAGAGCCCGATACATGACCAAGTCTAATGCCACAAATAATACTTAAGATGAAGAAGTTAAATGAAAAGAAGATAGGTCAACGGTAGTGGCAGCTGCATGACCCGGAATCTGCAGCTCATCCAAAATATATAGTCCCCCCTGCCTACGGCCTGTCCCAATCAGCCTCTTGGATTTGGGATCCTGCACATGACAAGAGGTGGAAGAAAAATGAACAGAGTAACCAAAATCACATAATTGACCAACCGAGACAAGACTCATAGTAAGTTGGGGAATACAATAAACATTAGGGATGGAGAAATGTGAAGTGTGGATAGTACCAATGCCGCCAATGACAAGGGTGTGCCATCAGCAGTCATAATATTAGGAGAAAGAGAATCATAAGACATAGATGTAAAAGAAGAGGAATCAGGGGACATGTGATATGAGGCTCCAGAGTCCAAAACCCATAAAGGTGAATTTTTACCTGAACCATTCGATGGGGCCAAACCTGTGGCAGAACGAGTAGACATGGCATAGTGCTAAGACTGAGGAGCAATCTGACTTTGAGACTGGCTAGCAAGAAACCTCTGAAACTGCTCCGCAAGAGAGTCCATAGTAGGATTCACTGAAGAATCCACAACCGAGTCACCCGAAGGATGGACCAACGCAGCAGTCATCTGATGAGAGCTATTACGGGGCTGCCCTTGCCCCATAGAGTATGACCGTTGTTGTCCTCCACGTTGTTGGTGTTGTGACCTATCACCTTGCTTCAAACCATTTGCTTTCTGCCGTGCTAATAATTCTGGACACTGATTTTTCCAATGCCCTGGTTGCTTACAGTAATGACATTCACGACCTGTTTTAGCATTTGACTTGTTCTATTGTGAGGGGGTTGCTAAAACAGATGCAAACGGAGTGTGAACTCCCTTTTCGCCTTGAGTCTTGAGACGAGTTTCTTCACCAAAAACTCATGAAGAAAATCAACGGAGGGTAAAGGAGTGCGATGCAAGATGGACGCACGAAAATTTTCATATTCTCGGTCGAAGAGCCATCAACAACCGAACAAGGCGTTGCTCCTCCCTACGAGAAATATAAGGGGCAAATGCCCTCAACTCACAGATTCGGCTCATAGCCAATTGATCCCAAAGAGCAAGAATTTCGAATAAAATTCCTGAATACTTCTATCATTCTGTGACATGGCACAAATATCAACTTCCAACTGATATTGGACAACAAAATTTGAACGCACCTACAACCTCTCCAAATAGTCCCAAACCTCTTTAGCAAGAAGATCATACTTGGCCAATTGCATACCAATCCTATTCTCAACGAGTTATTAATCCAAGTAATGATTTTTGAATTACAAGTATCCCATTTCTCCATCAATTCAACATACTTGTCATCTCCCGATTTAGGAGCCACAACAAGCATACCGTAGATATAACCCCACAACCGTTTACCCTTCAGAAAATTTTTCATTACATAACTCCAATATGAATAGTTTTTACCATCTAAACGAACACTAACTGTCTGCAACGAATCATCACCGCCAGCCATTTGAACAAGATGCACAACACAAACTAAAACGAAATCAAACCCAACAATGTCACAACAAGACTGAATGAATCGAAAAGGGCCGATTCAACCACAAACCATATGAAAACACGGAAATTGAGCATCGGAAACTCACCAAACGGCGGAGAAAATCAGACCGAAACCGAAAAAAAGCTTGTCTTTGCGAAGCAAAAAAAAAATTCAGGGCTTCCGCCCCGAACCCCGAAGCTCTGATACCATGTTAGGATTGGTATAAACAAGAAGCCAAGAAACAAGAAATCAAGAAGAAGATGGAGTCTTGCATTAGCTAGCAAAAAGAGTGGGAAAAACCTTAGGTTTAGGGTTACAAGAATGGCTTATATAGCCAAATACAAAAAAGACTAAAATGCCCTTAAGGCAAAATACTAAATATCTTATATAATATATAAATATATATGCTAACACAGAAAACGCGTGTATTTATATATTTCTAGGTCGGTTTAGGAAATGGCGGTGGATGGACGCCCGTCCAGTGCCTCTGGACGCTAGTTCAGTCTGTGTAAACTTTTCGAGTCGGGCCGAATCTTCTCAAACGCCGATCCTATGCAATTACGGACGCCCGTCCAGAAAAATCCATAAATCCCGAATCCAGCTTGGCTCCAAAGTGGACGCCGGTTCACCTCTTTGGACGCCATCCGTGGACCGGACACCAAACGTGCGTCCCAAAGCATGCTCCATATCCAAGTTTAAGTTAAATCTTCAATCCCAAGTTCATCTTGCAACTTCATCCTTCTATTTAATCTTCAACGAACATCGTTTAAGCTCCTTCATTGCCATGCAAGCGTACCTACAAGATAATCAAAGCGTGCAAAATGTAGAACCATATATATTGATGGAAAAATCATCGATAAAAACACGTAATAAGCTCGATTTTGCATTTAAACCAATTTCATATGCATTCTCTCAATAAATCCTTTAAACACTTACTTTTCTATAAAAAGTAATAAAACACGAAAGAAATTGCTACGAAATAATATCATATATATCGTAAAAATCACCGTTAACACTACGTTTTACTATCTGGTCAAAGTCGATGGTCCCACTTGCCAAAATCAATAGGCCCACTTTTTACTATCATACCAAAATCGATGATCCCAGTGTTTGTTAAACCTAAATTCAAGACAATATAAATACCCTTGGACATATTATAGGATGTTCACTCAAACATTTTTTCTTTTAATAGTTCTACCTTAGTATCTTATCAAAGTTTCAAAAAAGCATGTCTCTCAAAACGTTTATGCTGTTAACTATCATCCTACTGGCTTTCTTTTGTTTTGAGTATTAGACAATATGGACTGTGCCGTCATTTTATATTAGGGTTTTATATTTATTTTTGTATTTCCGTTTATAGCCCTTGTGGCTCTCTATATAAACATCTTGTAATAGCTATTCTCAAATCAATATCAATAAACAATGCATTATGATGTTATAATTCTGACATGGTATCAGAGATCCGATCCTAAAACCTAAATCTTTTTCTCTTCTTCGCATGAATTTCTCCTTCTCTGCAAATTCCTCTGCTCTTTTCCCTTTTAATTTCTTCCACCCTCAGGCTTGCCGCCGCCGCCACCCTCAGGCTCGATGCGATGACGACTCTCTCTTCCACTTCTAGAAAAACCCTAGCAGCCGCCGCCGGATCTTCTCTTTGCCGCCGCTGCGATGACAACTCCCTCTTCAACTTCTGACAAACCCTAGCAGCCGCCGCTGCTAGGTTGCCGCTGCCGGATCTTCTCTTTTCCACCGCTGCGATGACGACTCCCTCTCCAACGGGTTGATTTTATTTTCTGGCAAGGTATATCCCAAAATATTTTATTTTCTGCAAGTGTCTATCCCAAAATATTTTATTTTCTGCAAGGGATATTTTCTGCAAGGGTATATCCCAAAATATTTTATTTTCTGCAAGGGTCTATCCCAAAATATTTTTCTTTTCTGCATGGGTATATCATCAAAAAAAAAAAAAAAAAAAAAAAAAAAAAATTATGCAAGGGTATATCCCTCCCTCCTGTTCCCACAGGTTGATCATCGGTTCTCTTTCGGGTATATCCCTCCGTTCGACAGCCATCAACGCCAACAGGTTTCAAGCTTCATGTCTGCTGCGCTCCCATGTGCTTGAGGGGGCCTATTGGAGATACAATTAGATTTGCTCGTGTAGCTGCTGTTTTATTTCCAAGCTTGGTCTTCGCACAGCGCCATCCGCTTGAGGGAGCGTATTAGACAATATGGACTGTGCCGTCATTTTATATTAGGGTTTTATATTTATTTTTGTATTTCCGTTTATAGCCCTTGTGGCTCTCTATATAAACATCTTGTAATAGCTATTCTCAAATCAATATCAATAAACAATGCATTATGATGTTATAATTCTGACATTGAGCTTTCTGTAGCAGTAAACCGAACTGATCCATTACGAAAAATAAAAGTCACTAATCCCGCTGTGATAGAAGCTGCAATGTTCGCTATTGTTCAAGGCAGAAATTTCCAATTCGGAGGAGTTCTCGATGCACATTTTCGTGAAGATCATTTTGGCCAGCACTATACACTTACTATTGAGCTAGTGGATAGGGGAAGCATTCATAATTACAATGCAATAGTTTTTGTGACAGGACTTAATAAGAGAAAACTCGATATGTTTGAACCAATACACGACCACACCGCTCATCTCGTGTAGGCCCAAACAATGGTGATGATTTACGAAACGATCCCCTCGTGATAGAGGTAGCAAAGTGGGCTGTTGCTCATGGCGCAAAGTTGCATTTCAAGAGGGTTACTTCTGCAGACGTTCAGACAGGAATGGGTCGTGCCCTTCATTATACTATGGGAATCATGGCAAGTAATTATAAGCATGAGCTTCGTAAATACGTGGCTAAAGTTACTGAGGAAGGGGATCAAAAACTTCTTAACGAGTTTTATGAGAGGCCGTGATCGATCAGAACCAATGACTTAACATGAATTACCATCGACAAACATAATGAAAGTTGTACTTTCATATATTTTCAAACAAGGTTATTATGAAAAATGAAAATTAAAAAAAAAAACGTTTGATCTATGTGTTTATTTACATTTTCGATCTCTGTCTTTCTGAAACCTATATTACTAGCAATTTACCCGTGCTGTGCACGGAGATAACTCAACGTAAAATAAAACAGTTTAATGTTTTGCACGGGATACATGTGCACGGGTTATTTTGTCCCGTACATTAAATAATATATTTGAGTTTAGATTTTTTTTTAAATACAATTGAATGTTAGAATATTCTGCAATAATTGCAAACACTAAATTTATCATTTTTTAAATATTATAACTTAATGTGAAAAATATTTCGCATGCCATAATGCTATGAATATTTGAAATTATATTGGGATGACTAATTTATAATTGATTTGTTTATTTTTCAAAATATAATGTAATTTAAGAATGTTTGATATTATTGTAGGTAATTATTGTTAGAATATTCTGCATTATTAGACATTAGATATTTTTGAAAATGTAATCATTGTTAGAATATTATGCATTAATTGACAAAATACAATTTATCATTTTTTAAAAACTATAAGTTAATGAAAAAATATTTCGCATTAAGTTTCATAATGTTATGAGTATTTGACATTATACTGGGATGACTAATTTATAATTAAATTTTTGTTATATTTCAAAATGTAATGTAATTGAAGAATGTTTGGTATTAATTTGCAGGAAATGACATTCTTTGTCATAATTCTATTCAGCAAGAAAAAATATTCTGCATTAATTGTAATTAATTTAAGAATATATGGCATTATTTGGGGTGACAAAATTATAGGGATGTATTTAATGTCTGAATATTTCGCATTAAATGACATATTTGAGTTTAGATATTTTTTAAAATACAATTTAATGTTAGAATATTCTGCAATAATTGCAAACATTAAATTTATTATTTTTTAAATATTATAAATTAGTGTGAAAAATATTTCACATTAAGTGCCATAATGCTATGAATATTTGACATTATATTGGGATGACTAATTTATAATTGATATGTTTATTTTTCAAAATATAATGTAACTTAAGAATGTTTGATATTATTGTAGCTAATTATTGTTATAATATTCTGCATTATTTGAGTTTAGATATTTTTGAAAATGTAACCATTGTTAGAATATTCTACATTATTTCACAAATTCAATTTATAATTTTTTTAAATACTATAAGTTAATGAAAAATGTTTCACATTAAGTGTCATAATGTTATGAGTATTTGACATTATATTAGGATGGCTAATTTATAATTAAATTTGTTATATTTCATTAATGAAATGTAATTTAATAATGTTTGGTATTAATTTGCAAGAAATGCTTTTCGTTGTCATAATTTTATTAAGCAAAGAGAAAATATTCTGCATTAATTGTCATTAATTTAAGAATATCTGGCATTATTTGGGGTGGCAAAATTATAAGGATGCATTTAATGTCTGAATATTTCGCAGTAAATGATATATTTGAGTTTAGATATTTTTTAAAATACAATTTAATGTTACAATATTCTGTATTATTTGCAAACACTAAATTTATCATTTTTAAATATTATAACTTAATGTGAAAAATATTTCGCATGCCATAATGCTATGAATATTTGACATTATATTGGGATGACTAATTTATTTTTCAAAATATAATGTAATTTAAGAATGTTTGATATTATTGTAGGTAATTATTGTTAGAATATTATGCATTATTTGACATTATATTTGACATGCAAGCTCAAGAGATATTTCAAAATGTAATGTAATCTAAGAATGCTTGGTATTAATTGGGATGACTAATTTGCAGGAAATGATTTTTTTTATCATAATTGTATTAAGCAAGAAAGCACAGTGAACATAATAGAGTAGATAGAACAAAGAAACTTAAATAAAAAAATAAAAAAAAAAAACCAATAGAATTTCATATGCAAGCTCAAGAAATATGTCCATGTCAATAAGCATAACCTAGAGTTCAATAACATTTTGTTAAAAAAAAAAATCAATAACATGGTAAGTTCATGGAGCTTTCAAAATAATGAAAAGTGAAAATACAAACCTAGATAGTCTTATTTCTCACCGGCCGCTTTTCTTGAAAACAGCGCTTTCAAAAAAAAAAAAGGAAAAAAACAATAGAGAAACGAATAAGCACCTTCATTTTAAAATATCAAATATCTTAACGTCATTTCAAATATCTTAACCCAAAGAAAAACAAATACTAACATAACTAATGAAAATCATGTTTGCCTTGTTGGTTGTTTTTCTTTCTTTCCGTTTTTTTTTTAAATAAAATGCAACCATTCACAGTATTTGGGAATGGATCAAGAATGTGTATGTCCCTTTACTATTTTTATTTTATTTTTTATTTTTTTTTTTTTGTCGTTCAATGGCATGATAACAATAAGAGAAAGAATACACATGTTATAAAAACAAAACCTGTACGATACAAAAAGAATTATAAAAAAGAAACAAAAATAAAACACAATCCATAACACGAATAAATACGATTGAACAGCCTTTACCTTTTTCAATTGCCAAAAAGGTCTAAATCAAAGCCAAAATTAGGACGAACAAAACCTTTACGTTACAAAAATAATTATAAAAAAGAAACAAAAATAAAACACCAATCATACCACGATTAAATACGGTTGAACACCCCTTTACATTTTTCAATTGCCAAAAAGGTTTGAACCAAAGCCAAAAATAGGAAATGATAGAAGAGAAAATAGAAGGGAAATGATGAAAATTTTCGTTGAACAGCCTTTACCTTTTTCAATTGCCAAAAAGGTTTGAATCAAAGCCAAAATTACACTACAAGAAAAAAAGGTTTCAATGAGAGGAATTTTATGACGGGAGATAAATTTTGTCATTAAATAATTGTTTTAATGACGAGACATAACTTATACTATTAGTATTATATTACGGTTGTTGACCAAACTTCGAATCCCGTCATTATTGACCATATTTTCCCCTCATTAGGTACACTAAAAACATAAAACTCTCATTACTTGTATTTTTTTAAACCCAATAAAAATCATTACTACACCTCAAAATAAAAATAAAAATAAAAAATTTAAGTCATCACCCATCGTTATTATCCCAAAACCTAAACTTTGTTCAAATCGATTGTCAACCTCATATACTCTTCAATTTTCCAGCCGCCACCGGTAACCAACAACCACCTCTGGTCGTCGTATTCCACCACCAAGGCGGAAGTGCAAGGGCGTCGTTCCATCTCATGACCCCTACTATCTTCTCCACCACCACAGTTCACAGGCGACCATTTCGTGCCAAGAATGACCTCCATGGCTATCTTCTCTGATGGTCACTCTAGTGCTATCTACTCGATCCAATATTTGAAACAGGTAAGTATAGACACGTTATTTAGGTTCGATTTTGATCTAGTTTTCATTTATTCTCTCCAAACTTTCCCCTGTCCGAATTCAAGATTTCAAAGGCACTATTTTTTCTGGGTCGTGTTATCGTAACTTTCTAGGATCGTGCAAATGGTGTGGTTTGTTGAATCATTTCTGCTTCGATGATTGCCGTCATTTTTTTTCATTTGAACTAAATATTCTTTTTACTAATCTTTTACCAACTCTTTATGTAAAACCTGCAAAAATCAGGCTTAAATTAATATATTTACAGTCGATTTTTTGATTGTACAGATTTATTCTCAATTCCTTAGCATGATTCATTGGCCTTGTCTACTGTGAAAGGTCCATGTGTACACCATTCCCCTTTCTTGTGTAGTACTTGCACTTTGCCGGACAGTGAAGAAGTGCATGTTTGACAGAGTTTCATGACGAGGAGTGGGCAAGGTTTCATGTTCTCTAGAGGTATGAAGTGTTTTACTTTTTAATAAGATTGTATATTGGAGGGTATTTAGTACTTGTAATCTCACTTGCCAAAAAAAATGACTTGGTCATTTTGTGATAAGTGTTTCTTGGCATCCTAATAACGCGAGTTCACTGTCCATTGCCATTTTCATGTGTTTGTTATGGTTGAACAAGGCTTCCCCTTCGCTTTTCCTTCTACCTTTTTTCTTCCACTTATGGTTAGTTGTTCCTACTCTTTTTATTACGATAGGGATTCTAGATAGTTGGGAACAGAGGTTTGTAGAAGAAGCATTGCAACGTTTAGATAAATTGGTCATTGATGGATTTTTATGCAAAACTGTTGCCTTGATAAAGAAAATGCTATATATTTATAATGTGGTAGATATTAACCAATCACAAGGAGTTTTTTTTGTAAGATTCAATCACAAGGAGTAGAAAGAGGAAAAACAACAACAGATTTGTTTGAGGATGCACCAATTCATCTAATCGACATGGTTATTGAGGTGAGTTCAAGACTCCATCTTTTGTGACATTGTTTAACTACAATCAAGGTTGAGCATGTTTAATTTATTGAATTACTGGATCGGGTTAGGACCGAAGTTATAGCTGACAGAGGATTTATTGTTATGTCTGGGTCATAGAATGTAATGTGCAGATCATATGTCCTCACATGGCATATGAGCCAATGCCAAGTTGTAAGATCTCTAAATGAGCACACGACTTTGTTGTGTGTGTATACATGTGCATGTGCTATAGTACATCTTCAACTAAAGAATATATGAGCTAATATTCTAACATAATAACGACAATATCCCTAAGGTATATTATCTGGATTATAACAAGAAAGTGAACCATCCATCCCCTTAAGTCAAACTAGCATTATACCTGAATGAAAATGAATTGACATGAATGAACTTTGTGTTAACAGATTTTAAGTATCACTACATTGGTGGGAGGTAGAACCAGATCAGCAAACGGGACTAGTGCAACTACTTGCTCGCCTGCACCAACACACATGAAACTAATGTTGTGATCGATAGATGAAATGCCGTTAAACTTTGTTTTTCACAAAAAAATTAGGCTCTCTTATTCAAATCGATTAAAATTTCTCTTTACCCTTTCGTTCAATAATATTTCGTATAACTATGGATTTGTGACAAAAAGCTGATAATTCTGTATTGTATACATAAATCTTTTTTTTCTGCAAGGAAATGGTGCGAAACTAAGGGTTTATGTGAGATAATCGAGGCTCGAGCAATGGGCCTCAAGCTTCATGAAGACTGGGGCACTACTCCTGTTGTAGAAAAAAAAAATAGTTGTTGCTGAGCATTACGACATTCAGGTAACTCCTCTATCTATATATCTTGTCCTCTAAAAAAAATTTTTTATTAACCTTTTCCTGCTGAATTTGATTCTGGAACTTGATAGATAAATATTCATACCGATGCGTTGAGTGTATCTGTCTTGGTTGAACAAGGTACATTTAAAGGATGGACCATTCATACTTACCACAAGTATTTAAAACTTCTCTTAAGTTATGCATATGTTTTCCATAACCAAAGTACTTTAATTCTTGGATCTATTGATGATTGTGCAGTGAAGGTGCAGGTGGTGGTCATGCTCAAGATAATATCAAAGTTTGCGGTGTAAAAAATGATCTTCATTTATCAACCAATACGACATGACCTTACACTTCAAATACGGTGGAAGTGCACATTGATTGACTTGAAGTTTTAGCAAGTTTTTCTCAGTACTTTATTGGAACTCGTGAAATGAATGTACATACAAGTATTTTGCCATCATCCATGCAACATTTTTTATAGATGAGCATTTGTCAACAATAAACCAATTGCTTAGATTTGCACATCTATAGCTTTATTTCTTTGACATTTTATGACTAAATATAATCCCAGTTGCACCGTTGATTCCCGAACAGATGAGTAAAAATAACCGTTTTGTCGAAGTGATCTCTGTAGTTCAATTGAGATTGTTGATTTGAAGTGTTGTTCTGTTTTGCTAGTTAGCCAAGCATCATGAGATTACATAACCTATATTTAATTGTATGAATTAAGTCTCCACTTTCCCTTTGATGGGGATGCTGGATATGGTCTTGAGGCAGGCCTGCCATCATAAATTTTGACCCGTATAGTTGTTTCGATTGCTGTTTTTTGTGTTGTTGGAATTTTGTTACAGATATGTTGTTTTGGTGAATTATTAGTGCATTGTGATTGCAACCTCTGACAGGTCTATCTGGTGATTATTCCCTATGAGAAAGCTCAAAACCAGCAAAAGGTATGAATTAAGTCTATGTTTGCAATCTATTTGAACACATATATATTGTTTGAATATTAAACCGTCAATACTGAAATGCATCTTTGAATTTTTGTTTTATGGTAAACTGTTGTGGAATTCTCCTTGCCTCCCTTTGACCAGGACTATCTGCAACTGTTTTTGACAATTTTAGCGCAAAGGTAGTTGTGGATATGATCAAGTGGAAAACTCTCAGCGGTGAGTAGTGCACCTGTCATCTTCGATTTTCTCCTTCTTGTTCATTTTTTTAATAGTAAAAGATCGTTCAATAGCTCAGTTCTTTCATTTAGAGCTATTATTAGTAAGCGTATGAAGAAAAATCGTGTAGGATATGAGTATGAAAGTGTTGTCAGTATGTGTTGATACCACAATGACATTTCATTGAGCTTGGTATGCTTGATGCTTAGTGTGCTTTAGTGAACTCATGAATATGTGATTTAATGTGATTTTTCTTGGTTAGGCTTGGTGTCTGGCAAAAATGGCGTTGAGGCTCATTAACGTGAGAGGTGTGTTGCCTGTTGAAAATGACGCCGAGGTTCATTAAAGGGAGAGGTGTGGTGCTTGTCTCATGACCTGGATTGAGTTAGAAAAACAGAGTTAAGTTGTCCCCAACCCAAAGCTCTCACTTGAAAGCCTCATCTATCGACAATAAGTTTCTTTATGGCCACTGAAATATGTGAAATATGCTTTTCATTAAGTTTCCAGTAGATTACCTTTGCTTGAGCATTAGTGTAATCATGTATAGTCAAATGTCATGGCTGTTATGATAATAAATTTCCAGGCAAAAAAAACTCTATTGTGTCCGCTTTTTGACCAATCCTTTGTATATCTACCTTGTGTCCTCAGTTTGACTGTATATCTACCTTACAGTACAATTTATATATACACAACCTAATACAATGTGAACACAATATTGTGTAATAAATACATAATATGAACACGATAAATATAAAATCTATAAATATCATAACACCCAGTCATTACATGTCTTTTGTTGATAATGGCCATAGCTAGTTAATGACTGGGTTTCCAATTATTAATGACGGTAATATCCGTCATTAACGGGTAGAAACTAATATTCAATTTTAGTTCTAATGAGAGACAAATTGTGTAATAATGAGGAAATTACTCGTCACTAGAAATATTTTAATGAGAGTCTAATCTCGTAATTAAATCCTTGATATTTATAATGACTCATTGAATGCTTTAACTAGAAGGGCAACTATTAGGACGAACAAAACCTGTACGATACAAAAAGAATTATAAAAAAGAAACAAAAATAAAACATCAACCATAACACAATTAAATACGGTTGAACACCCCTTTACCTTTTTCAATTGCCAAAAAGGTTTGAACCAAAGCCAAAAATAGGAAATGATAGAAGAGAAAATAGAAGGGATATGATGAAATTTTGAAGAAGGGAAATGATATATGTAAATAGAAGAGATTTGGGTAATATTGATATTAAATTAATGCAAGGGATATTTGGCATTAATGATGGAATATGCGGGTTTTTTTATTGGGTTTGGTGCGGGTTATGTGGGTAAACGGGTCAATTGATTTTATTTCCTCTCCTAAATATATATATATATATATATATATATATATATATATATATATATATATATATATATATATATATAGATGTTTATTTACATTCTCGATCCATGTATAATAATCTAGATACTTATGAAATGTCACTATTGCTCAACTAAAAAAATCCTAAAATGCATCAGCTTAATAATGATGGGTAAGGAATATACTAAATAAAATTTCAGTAAAAATTACCAAAAATATAATATTCCGATTTTCAGAAAAAAAAAATGTGTCATTTTACGAAAACGAAATGTTATATTCATTATTATTTGGATTTAAGAATTTATATATATATATATATATATATATATATATATATATATATATATATATATATATATATATATATAATATAATTAGATTTTTGTCTAGAAAGACAAAATTATCAAAAAATCGGGATAGAAGGAAACTGTAATTTAATAAGAACAAATTTAACAAATATGAAGTAACAAATGTGGAATAGAGTAAATATGAAGTAACAATTGTGAAACATAAAGTAACATTAACACGTGAAGTAACAATTTTAAAGTAACAATTGTGATTTTGTCCTTTATAATCATGAAAATGTTACTTTTGTCCTTCCAGACCCATTTATTAATTTTTTTGTCCTTGTGTCACCTTCCCCCTAATATAATATCTATATATATAGACGAAGGCATTTAACCCAATTACCTGTAAAAACCCGCTCCAAACCCGTAAAATATGGAAAAAAAAAAAAAACCTACCATAATTGCAAAATTCGGATACCCTAAAATATGGAAGGAAAAAAAACCTATAAAAATTCGGCTAAAATATGAAAAAAAAAACCTACCATAATTAAAAAATTCGGCTACACTAATTAGAAAAATCAATTAAAATTTGATTCCCCTAATATATACCCTATCTTTCCCAATATATATAGATCTTTACCAAGCTTACATTCATCTCATTTCAATTAAAATTTCATTTCCCAATCTTTCCCAAACTCACATTCATCTCATTTCATATTCGAAAGTTCGGTTACCCTAATTACAAAAATCAATTAAAATTTGATTCAATCATTTCATTGGCATCTCACTTCATTAAACCATTGCAAGGTATGATTTCCCAATCTTGGCCAAGCTTGCATTGATCATCTCATTTCATATTAGAAAAAAAAAATTGGATTTGCGTTTTAATTTTATTTGTACATATTTTTATTAGTTTTTTTTTAGTGTTTTAGCTGAAAATCATATTGTTAATTATTTTTAGGTTTAAGTTGAAGACCATGTTGTTAGGGTTAGACTAACTTTTTGTTATTTTTTCAAATAAAAAAATTACAAAAATTCGGCTACCCACTCTCTAGATAAGAGTATCATAGTTTGTTATTTTTTGTTAGGGTTTAGAAAACTCGGCTACCCTAATTACAAATTAGGTTTTTGTGGAGGAGGACTCATTTTAAACTCAATCAGCCTGAAAGGACAAGGAAAAAAAGAATATGTTTGTAAGGACCAACATCAAATATTCTTCCTATGACACCTTTAATAATTAGTTGGTTTCTTTTTCATTTATTTTTTAATATTCATTATATTTAAACTACAACAAGGCACGACTGTTGAACACCAGATCCAATATAAATCCAACCAACAAACACAATAAAAATTATTCATTATTAAATAAATAAATATAATGTTTCATCAAGCATTCAACAATTTTTTAAATAAAACCTTAACATTTCAAAACATGCCAGTCCCGGCCAATTGTTTGCACTTTGCATACGATCAAGCACAACACCCCTTTCAGATTTCAGCATCTTCTTTTGTGCTACATGTTTGAAATCCTCCATTTTCTTTTCCTTCCTTATTCATGCTTCATTTTTCACCCTCCTTGGTATTGAGAACTGGCCGGAGATCTAGGATGCACGGATACGGATACGTGGATACGGGATACGCGGATACGAGATACGTGGATACGAGATTTTCGTAAAATATAGGATACGGATACGGGGTGTATTTGTAAATAATGAAAATATAAGGACCAAACCGTAAATAATTAAAAATATAATTAAGATCCAAACCGTGAATAATAGTGAAGACTTAAGCAGAGGTTTATATATTTATGTAGACAATCAGCCCACATCTAATCTTCAGTTTCATTTCAACATCAAAATTCAAGAATCAAAAAGATAGATCACACATGCTTACCTTGGTTCATTCAAAAACGAATACCGTGGCGTCCGGAATAGCTTGTCAATCGGGAAAGAACTGCTGCCGCATCACCAGTTAGCCACACCTTCGGAATCGGAGTTTTAGTACAGAAAGAATTGATTCAAAGTGAATTATTGAGCTTATTTTGTAAATTATTTTTTGGTTGCTATTGTGATTCTCAGAAACAAAGAGTTATAGGGATTTACGGAAAAAATGGAATGAAACGTTAGTATTCTTTTGGGACGCCGGAATTTTCGGGTTTTGAAATGGCACAACTTTTTTTTCACGACAAAAAATGCAATTTTATTCATTGCAGCCGTATCCAAGGATGGATACACGTATCTGAACCGAATTCGAGTATCCGAATAGGCGTATCCCAAGTTTTTAAATTTACAAAAACCCCGATACGTATCCGATGGCGTATCTGCCGTATCCGTGGCATATCTAATAGAGAAATATAATGTTTGTTTTTTATTTAAAAGAAAAGGGAACCACGTATTTGCAACTGTGTGAGAGAAATAATGACAAGCAATTTATTTGATGAAAAAAAAATAAAATAATCAAAAACGTAATTTTAAAAGAAAGCACATAGATAGTCAATCTTGAATTGAAAACAAGCTCCTCCGTAAATCTTGAAATGAAATTTGTGGGAAGAAGAAGGTAGTTGTGGTTCAGGAGGAGTAGAGGGGACGGTGCGGTGACGTAATCCATGCAGTGGTTTTCCAATTTTATCCAAAGACGATAATTTTGTAGCAAGGGGAGAGAGAGAAGAATAGAGAAGAATTCGGAGCAGGAGGCCGGAATTGGATGAGCTTGGTGGTGGGGGTGGCCGCCGGCTAGATATGAAAAAGCAGAACTGGAGATTCATAGATTCGAGAGAGGGGGGAGTGCAGCGGCTAGATTGGAGACTGCTGTAGTGATCCAAATCGAAGTCGAGGAAGAGGTTTCGGGAGGAAGTGATTGTTATAAAACGGATGGAGATAACTTCAGATGCAAGAAACAGAAACAGAAGCAATCAAACATAAACAATCAAAGGAGATAACAGAAACAAGAAGAACACAGATTTAACGTGGAAAACCTCTCAGTGGGAGAGGTAAAAAACCACGGGCAGAAAAGAGATATTTTATTATGCACTGAATTTTACAGATTTCAACACACTCGGATAATGAGACAACAAGCGTATTTATAGGCACAAATCCTTGAACCCTAGCCGCCGGAATCTTTGTCCGATGCACCATAAATACCCCTACACGTGTCCTCCTTTTAATGACACCGTATAGCCGTCACATAACGAATTAACGGATGTGGGACCCCGTCGTATCCAAGTACTCGCGGACTATCACCCCGCCGATAGTCACCCCGTCGACGAAGCTCGGTGACTCCACCCTACGATGCACGAATTGAATACACTTCTCGGTGACCATCACCCACCGAGTCTTCGGATTGGTTCCACCGGATGTAGAGTTTAAGTCACCTTACCGACAAATCTCCACCTTGACTTCAACTCTCCCTGAGTCAAACAGATTGCATAACCGGATGTACTTGTACCGTATGCATTTGTCAATGCCGGATGTACTTGTACCGGACTATCTCCACAAAGATCCACTCCACCGATCCGCCTCGGTAAAGTTTCCGAAACGCATTATAAGCTTTGAATATTCGGTAAGTCCAGGCAAAGCCGGAACTTACTCGCCGAACTCGGTTTAGTGAACATATCGACAGGATTCTCCTTTGTGCCAATCTTCTTCACAACAACCCTCTTCTCATTCCTCAAGAAATGATACCGACATCAATATGCTTGGTTCTCTCATGATGAACACGATCCTTGGCTAAACATATTGCACTAAGATCGTCACAATATATATCGGCCGATCCCGATGCAACCCCAAATCACCGACTAGCCCCTTCAACCGGATACCCTCCTTAGTTGCTTCGGTAAGAGCCATATATTCTCGCTTCGTAGTTGATAAGGCTACGTAGCCCGAAGAGTAGCTTTCCACCGACCACCGCATTTCCCAATGTAAACACATACCCGGTCATTGATTTTCTACCGTCAACATCACCCGCATAATCGCATCACGAACTCCGTGACCGGACCGATATCACCTCCATAAATGAGACCAACATCGACTTTGTACCTCTCGGTACCGAATATCCTTTTAACGACTTTCCGGTGTTCTTTTCCGGGTTGAGCCATAAACCCGCGACAACACCGACCGCCCGAGCGGATCGGGCCTAGTGCACACCATGGCATACATCGGTACCGCCAACCGCACTAGCATAGGGAACTCTTGACATATACTCCTTCTCTTGGTGATCGTGAAGCGTAGACGGACAAATGAACATTTGATGCCATAGGAGTATCTATTGGTTTTGCGACGACATCCCAAACTTGGCCAATATCTTACGCACATAACCCCGCCGAGACAAGAACAACTTCTTCCGACTCCTATCTCTCCGGATCTCCATCCCCAAGATTTTCTTGGCCGCACCCAAATCCTTCATTTCAAATTCGACTAAGAAAGTTCTTCGATTTTGAACATCGGACTTCCTTCTTTGCGGTATCGGCATGTCATCCACATACGGGACAAGATAGATATATGATCCATCTTTCAAATAGATCGAAGTAAACACAACGATCATATGGACTTTTGTTGTAACCTGTTTGAAGCATGAAACTGTCAAACCTTTTATACCACTACCTTGGAGCTTGCTTCAAACCATACAATGATTTCTTCAACTTGCAAACATAGTTTTCCTTTCCAAGAACTTGAAAACCCTCAGGCTGTGTCATGTATATCTCCTTATCCACCTCACCATGTAGAAAAGCGGTTTTCACATCTAATTGCTCAAGTTCCGGATCCCGCCGTGCCACCATTGCTAGTAACACCCGATTGAAGTGTGTCGACCACCGGTGAAAATATTTCATCAAAGTCAACCCCTTCCTTTTGACCGAATCCTCTTGCAACCAAACGTGCCTTATACCCGACCCCTTCGCCTTAGTTATTCCTTCCTTCTTCTTGAAAATCCATTTACAAGTCACAACTCCCTTGTCGGTAGGTTTGACTAATTCCCAAGTCCGATTCTTCGCAATGACTCCATTTCATCTCCCATGGCCGCATGCCACCGAGATGCTTCTATACATGTCACTCGCTTCCCCGTAAGTAGTAGGTTCAAAGCAACCTCTACTTCTTCGCAACTTGGAGTGCATATCCACCAAATCATCATAACCATATCTCCTTGGAGGTATCCCAACATTAGATCTTCTAGGCTCCGCCGGCGCCTAGACTCGCCGATCCATGTTTGTATGACGCCCTGCGAGGTCTCGGCGGGCGGCTTGGATCGGATTCTCGGTTCATTATCCGGATCGGTATAGTGTTGATTTGGATCCACCGATTGTTGCATATCGCAGACTCCACTGAAGCTCCACCTGTTTCTCAACACTATCGATTCGATCGGTTTCGGACTCGGTAGACCTCCCCACCGATGAGTTTAACATAGAATTTTCATCAAACACAATGTCCCTGCTGAGGATTACTCTGGACTCTGCTGATGACCAAATTCTATATCCCTTCACTCCATCACCATACCCCACAAACACTCCCTTATTGGCTCTTGGTTCTAACTTCCCTTCACTAACATGATAGTAAGCTGTACTCCCAAAAACCCTTAGAACTGAGTAGTCAGCAGGCTTGCCTGACCACATCTCAAATGGTGTCTTGAGATTGATTCCTGTGTGAGGACTCCTGTTGATTAAGTAGCAAGCTGTCTTAACAGCTTCTGCCCAAAATCTCCTTGATAAACCAGCTTGAGAAAGCATACATCTTGCCCTCTCCAGTAGAGTTTGATTCATCCTTTCAGCTACACCATTCTGCTGAGGTGTATTCCTTACAGTATGATGTCTGGCAATACCCTCAGCTGCACAAAATGAATCAAAATCCGTCCAGCAGAATTCCAGACCATTATCTGTACGAAGCTTCTTGATTTTCTTGCCTAACTGATTTTCCACTAGGGCCTTCCACTGCTTGAAGTTACCGAATGCATCACTTTTGTTCTCATCATCACCACCCAAGTCATCCTTGAATAGTCATCTATGAATGACACAAAATATCTGTGACCACCCAATGACTCAACTCTTGATGGACCCCAGCAGTCTGAATGGATATAATCAAGTGTTGCCTTTGTATTGTGCAACCCTGCTGAGAATTTACTTCTATGCAACTTCCCAAACACACAATGTTCACAAAAGTCCAGATTCTTGACCTTATATCCCCCAAGAAAACCCGTCGAAGAAAGAACTTGCATACCCCTTTCACCCATGTGACCAAGTCTCATGTGCCACAAACTCGAGTCTCGCTGAGATCGGTGAACCGCTAACGAGGATGCAACAACAAGGTGCCGGATACGATAGATCCTTGTAATATATACAAGGTTCCCCTCTTGATGCCTTTGAGGACTACAACCGAATCTTTGAAGACATTCACCGTCCACCTTCACCCTTGAAATTGAACCCATTCTTTGTCCAAGAGATCGAGAGATACCAAATTCTTGGTCATCTCTGTGAAACATGTCTTACATCCTTCGGTGTACAAAATTTACCATCCTCTCGTCCTTAACTTTACCGAGCCAATTCCCACAACTTTGCAAACCTTGTTGTTGGCCATATAAATTTGACCACCATCTATCTCGCTCATAAGTAGAAAACCACTCCCCGTTTGGACAAATATGATAGGATGCTCCGAATCAAGTATCCACACATCATTGTGGTGTGTAGAATCCCCCGCAACTAGAACCGGATCCTCATCGATTGCTCGGTAGCCAAGGCCGCCGTGCCGAATTGCCTTCCCGTTGTTTCTTCTTCCTTGGACAATTGGACTTCCAATGTCCCCGCTCCTTACAAGAATTACGGACATCGGTAGACTTAGGACCTTTGGACCCCGACTTCTTTTTCTTCTTCTCGTCCATATCCTTTTCCACTATTCTTTGCTAGCTACTAGCCCAAAGACTTGATCGTCTGTTCCAAAGACCTTGTGTCTAAGCTCCCTGGCATGTAAGGCAGACCTTACATCCTCCAAAGCTATTGTATCCTTTCCAACTATGAAAGACTGCACAAAGTTTTCATATGATGCCGGTAGTGACACCAACAGGATTAGGGCTGCATCTTCATCTTCAATTTTAACATCAATATTCCTTAAATCAAGTAATATTGTGTTCGACCGGTCAAGATGTTCCCTCGGTGGACTCCTTCATGCATCTTCAAACCGAACAACCTCTCGTTTCAACAATAACTTGTTGGTCGGTGACTTGGTCATATACGAGCTTTCAAGCTTTTTCCACAACTTGGCTGCGGTGTCTTCCTCGGCAACCTCGGTGATAACATCATCGATAAGCACAACATGATGGTTGAATGTGCTTTCTCTTCCAGACGGCATAATCTGCTCGCACTTGTATTTGGTTTGTCGGATAAAGGATTCCACAAACCCCGCTCGTTTCAAAAGTGCACGCATCTTGATTTGCCACGGACCAAAACTGTTCCTTCCCGTAAATTTATCGATTTTTACGTTTACTTGCGACATCTTTCCTTGCTAAAGATTACAACTTTATCACGGATCCTAGCACCTTGCGAAGGCCTTGGTGAAGATGAAGTTGATCGTACGGATTGTTTTCTCCGAACTCCGGCTCCGATACCACTTGTTATAAAACGGATGGAGATAACTTCGGATGCAAGAAACGAAAACGAAGCAATCAAACATAAACAATCAAAGGAGATAACGAAACAAGAAGAACACGTATTTAACGTGGAAAACCTCTCGGTGGGAGAGGTAAAAAACCACGGGCGAGAAAGAGATATTTTATTATGCACCGAATTTTACTGATTTCAACACACTCGGATAATGAGACAACAACGTATTTATAGGCACAAATCCCTAAACCCTAGCCGCCGGGAATCTTTGTCGATGCACCATAAATACCCCTACACGTGTCCTCCTTTTAATGACACCGTATAGCCGTCACATAACGAATTAACGGATGTGGGACCCCGTCGTATCCAAGTACTCGGCGACTATCACCCCGCGATAGTCACCCCCGCCGACGAAGCTCGGTAGACTCCACCCTACCGATGCACAGAATTGAATACACTTCTCAGCTGACCATCACCCAGCTGAGTCTTCAGATTGGTTCCACCAGATGTAGAGTTTAAGTCACCTTACTGACAGTGATGATTATGGCTGATGATGATGGTGGCAAGAGATTCAGACATGGAAGCAGGACGGGAATATGAGTAGAATTAGCGGAGAAGATGAAAGGGAGGTGGGAGTCGGAGCGGTGAGATGCAGAGGTGGGCAGCCGGAGAAGAAAGAATTTCGGGCGGAGATGGTCTTGTTACAGGAAATTGGAAAAGAACAAACGGACGAGAATTGGGATTGGGAAAAAAAAACAAAAAAGAAAATTTGGGAGAAAAAAATAATAATAATGCAAGAATTGAGGGGTGAGGGTTCGTTTAGATTGTTGTAACGAACCCCCACCCGAACGAATTTCTTGAAAAATTGACCAGGATCTAAACGACGTTAGTCGAGAAGCTCTGATACCATAATAGAGAAATATAAAAGAATAGATTGTATTGCTTTGATAAAATTGATAGAACATTACAATATTTATAACCAAATCAATGATAAATAGAAGTTTATCTAAACCAAATAGTATATCCTAAATAATTCAAATTCAAACATAATTATTTAAGCAAATCATAACTCAATCTTGTCATTATCTCTAACAGTATATCTGTATCCGATACGTATCGGATATGCGATACGCCGGAAATCTCACGTATCCGTGCATCATAGCCGGAGATTGCTTGTTCTTCTTGGACATGTTTACCGTATGCCTGCATGAGTCACTTGATGAGTTACATATTCTTCATTTGCCCGGGCGATTCATCTATTTCTTTCCGCATCGCTTGAATCGTGCTTTCACGTGCTCTTATATATATATATATATATCTCTCTCTTTCTGTTGCACATTATGTTTCAAACCGGCCCACTTAAACTACAACAATGTAGTAACATATAAACCATATAAACCACGTAGTACCATATAAACCATGTAGTAACATATAAACCATGAATTCATGTATTTCTTAAAAAAAATCAAAGTTGATTAATTAGGCAATTGAAAATAAAAAACAGAACCAGACTCCAACTAGTTTTTGGGAACAATATATGCTAGTAAGCCATGGAAGTAGTCAAGAGCAATGCACAGGCAAGATGCTTGCGCAATTCTTTTTTTCATGTGTGTATTTGGTGAGTCTGTGTGTGTGTCTCTTCACAGACGTGACAACATATGATAAAAACAAATTAATTACAAACTTATCTACTTCATGTAATCAATTATGGAGTAACATTCAATAGACTTTCAAACTTACTCATCCTCGTTGTCGGTGTTTGTTCGTTTGACCATTGGACAGACGTTTTAATCGATCGACACCTTGTTCCGCTCTATGTTCGATCCACCTTGTTCCGCTCTGTTACTGCGCTTTTGTTTTTTTTTATAATGGAGTAACTAAGGATAATTTACACTGATACATCGTTAATCCATTGTTCCTGAGTTTGTTACTGTGGATACATGTTGATCTCAATTTTGAAGAAAAGGAATTCAAACTTCTTGCAGATAAAAGAGAGACGACCGAAGAAAGGAAGTAGATGCATAATGTTGAGGCATAAACGCCAAAATCGATGGTCTGGTAAATGAGAGTTGGGAAACTGGTATCAATGATGTGGGTAAGGTCTGGAAACTGGTGGTGGACGGAGGAGTTCCTGAGGCAACACCAGGACCAGTAATGGCGGGAATAGGTCCGGTCAGGGGTAATGAGCCGGAGACTGGAGGAGGTGAAACTCCAGTGGAGGGTGGAGGAGCAGATGCTCCGGTGGTGGCTTCAGCCATTAACGGCTAGATAGTCTCTGATACCAAGTGAAAGTTTTGGAGAATAATATTCTATCATTAATTGTGCAAACATTACAATATCTTATACACCACACTCACACAATCTAGACT
This sequence comes from Gentiana straminea, assembly GCA_036785695.1. Classification (NCBI taxonomy): domain Eukaryota; kingdom Viridiplantae; phylum Streptophyta; class Magnoliopsida; order Gentianales; family Gentianaceae; genus Gentiana; species Gentiana straminea. Next base: position 1,650,380 of record JAVUPR010000099.1, on the reverse strand, counting down.
AGATCCTTATCTTGTACTACAAGTTTGTTATGCCACCTCACACATAGTAATTACAAGAGTGCCATTTTTAATCTTATCCTCTAATAGGAAACATCACAAACAAGAATAGCAGATGATTTGTGTTGTTATCTGGATTAAGTGTGATGTTTTGTTGTGTTTTAGCTCAAGAAAATATGAAGATATGAAAAAACTCAAGAACACAATAACAAGAGATAAAAGTAACAGGGCTTGACCTGTATTTTCTATTATACCTCCATTTTATGGTCAAATGTGTCGCTATTTATAAGGCTTTCATAGTCGGTGCTTACATGGCAATTACAATGAATATTCACTATAAATAAATACATATGTAACAGAGTAATTCAGATCGGGACCGTGTGGTGCGGGCTGACCATCATCTCGACTCCGATGAAATCCACACTTGTAAGCTTGACTTTGCTGCCTGAGTTAGCGGGCTTCGAGCTGATGGGAAGGCAGAGTGGCCCCCAGTGCTTCGTCTCGCCTGATTATCGGTGTATGAAGGCTTTTGATCCCAACTTCCGCTGTTAAACTAAAGTCTTGTGCAATGGTGTCTAGCGGGCTGGGACGTTCCAACCCGGCTCGTCTTATTCTGTTGCGCGCTGATTGGGCCGGATGCCTTATCCTTGGTTGGGCCTACATGGAGGTCCAATATGGATCTTTGGGCTCTTTTACGGGCTTGGCATATCAATGGCCTCATACTCCTTGAGCTTCCACTGCGATGAGGGAAATCAGGGAGTAAGGTATTTGGCATGCTGACATACCGTGTGCCGTTTGAACTGCTGTAACACGGCCTGCCTGAATGGTGTTGGGGCTCGCGACCGATCGGTCTTTGCATCTTTTTATGGCGTGAACGCAATTGGCTGTTGGATTGCCTAGCTGAAGCGGGTGATCCCGGTTAGTTATGCTTAAATGCAAAAGACCGTGCGAGATCATGCTGAAGCATTCGGGTTTATGCTGCCATGCTAAACGTGAAAGGAAACTTTGGCTTCAGTTTCGAGGCGGGATGACTTTCATTTTGATCCATGCGAGGACGAGCTGTCCGGCTGAGTGGTTTGAAGAGAGGCCGGGCTCCAGTTCGCGAGGTGTTTCTGATCTTGGCGTAGAATACTATAATAACTGCACACGTTCGGAATAACTGCCAATTATTGATCTACGTTGTTTAAGTAATGTAGGGTTTCATGAATTGCCGCCATTACTGCCTTGGGGTTTGTAACGGCGCCCTCATTGTTGCTTTGAAATTCAAAATTCGAATTTTGAAACACTCAACTGTCCTTTCAACTATTCAAACGCGTCAGCCGAAACATCATTAGCCCTCTATAAAAGGAGAGGGACTCCATCATTTCAACAATTTTCAATTCCTGGCAATATTAAAAGAACTCCGACGGTTTTCTCTGCAGTTTCCGGCGAGTGATTTGTGGCTCCAATCAACCTTTCCGTCTGATTTCCAAGCTTTCTTTGCTCCTATTCACGATCATTGAGGTAATCTTGTTGGTCCCATAGAAGGGTGAGTATATAGTCGGGGGGTGAATGACTATATATGGAGTTTACAAACATTTCTTGATGAAAAGTATTTGTGCACAAGCCCTTCAAATTGATTCTTTTAAAATAGTTTAAACACACACACACACACACACACACACACACACACAGAGATAAAGTAATCCTTTTGGAAAGAGCTGCTAAATTAAGTTCTAGTTTAGGTGAAGGAAGTATGACTACCCTAGCAATAGTTGAAATGCAATCGGTAGATGTTGCGGAATGTAAACACTGAATGTAAAGTGCTGAATGTAAATGAACACAAAAACTTATAGTTGTTCAGGGTGGTGTAATCCCTTAATCCACTATTCTCTTGTGATTATTGAAGGAATTCAGTATTGTTTTTCACCAATACAATAGTAAGATTGTCCTTTGATACACAAGCTTCACAATCTACAGACTATCACTCATTAGCTACAAAAGCTTCAGTGACTCGGTATTTAACACTGCTCTTTGAGATCAAATCATTCAGCAGCTTATCACTACAAGAAAAACAGATTTTAATGACGGGAATTCCGGTCATTATATGTCCTTTTCTCGTCATTAAAGACTTTTATGCCCCCCTCATAGTTGCCCTTCTAGTTAAAGCATTCAATGAGTCATTATAAATATCAAGGATTTAATTACGAGATTAGACTCTCATTAAAATATTTCTAGTGACGAGTAATTTCCTCATTATTACACAATTTGTCTCTCATTAGAACTAAAATTGAATATTAGTTTCTACCCGTTAATGACGGATATTACCGTCATTAATAATTGGAAACCCAGTCATTAACTAGCTATGGCCATTATCAACAAAAGACATGTAATGACTGGGTGTTATGATATTTATAGATTTTATATTTATCGTGTTCATATTATGTATTTATTACACAATATTGTGTTCACATTGTATTAGGTTGTGTATATATAAATTGTACTGTAAGGTAGATATACAGTCAAACTGAGGACACAAGGTAGATATACAAAGGATTGGTCAAAAAGCGGACACAATAGAGTTTTTTTTGCCTGGAAATTTATTATCATAACAGCCATGACATTTGACTATACATGATTACACTAATGCTCAAGCAAAGGTAATCTACTGGAAACTTAATGAAAAGCATATTTCACATATTTCAGTGGCCATAAAGAAACTTATTGTCGATAGATGAGGCTTTCAAGTGAGAGCTTTGGGTTGGGGACAACTTAACTCTGTTTTTCTAACTCAATCCAGGTCATGAGACAAGCACCACACCTCTCCCTTTAATGAACCTCGGCGTCATTTTCAACAGGCAACACACCTCTCACGTTAATGAGCCTCAACGCCATTTTTGCCGGACACCAAGCCTAACCAAGAAAAATCACATTAAATCACATATTCATGAGTTCACTAAAGCACACTAAGCATCAAGCATACCAAGCTCAATGAAATGTCATTGTGGTATCAACACATACTGACAACACTTTCATACTCATATCCTACACGATTTTTCTTCATACGCTTACTAATAATAGCTCTAAATGAAAGAACTGAGCTATTGAACGATCTTTTACTATTAAAAAAATGAACAAGAAGGAGAAAATCGAAGATGACAGGTGCACTACTCACCGCTGAGAGTTTTCCACTTGATCATATCCACAACTACCTTTGCGCTAAAATTGTCAAAAACAGTTGCAGATAGTCCTGGTCAAAGGGAGGCAAGGAGAATTCCACAACAGTTTACCATAAAACAAAAATTCAAAGATGCATTTCAGTATTGACGGTTTAATATTCAAACAATATATATGTGTTCAAATAGATTGCAAACATAGACTTAATTCATACCTTTTGCTGGTTTTGAGCTTTCTCATAGGGAATAATCACCAGATAGACCTGTCAGAGGTTGCAATCACAATGCACTAATAATTCACCAAAACAACATATCTGTAACAAAATTCCAACAACACAAAAAACAGCAATCGAAACAACTATACGGGTCAAAATTTATGATGGCAGGCCTGCCTCAAGACCATATCCAGCATCCCCATCAAAGGGAAAGTGGAGACTTAATTCATACAATTAAATATAGGTTATGTAATCTCATGATGCTTGGCTAACTAGCAAAACAGAACAACACTTCAAATCAACAATCTCAATTGAACTACAGAGATCACTTCGACAAAACGGTTATTTTTACTCATCTGTTCGGGAATCAACGGTGCAACTGGGATTATATTTAGTCATAAAATGTCAAAGAAATAAAGCTATAGATGTGCAAATCTAAGCAATTGGTTTATTGTTGACAAATGCTCATCTATAAAAAATGTTGCATGGATGATGGCAAAATACTTGTATGTACATTCATTTCACGAGTTCCAATAAAGTACTGAGAAAAACTTGCTAAAACTTCAAGTCAATCAATGTGCACTTCCACCGTATTTGAAGTGTAAGGTCATGTCGTATTGGTTGATAAATGAAGATCATTTTTTACACCGCAAACTTTGATATTATCTTGAGCATGACCACCACCTGCACCTTCACTGCACAATCATCAATAGATCCAAGAATTAAAGTACTTTGGTTATGGAAAACATATGCATAACTTAAGAGAAGTTTTAAATACTTGTGGTAAGTATGAATGGTCCATCCTTTAAATGTACCTTGTTCAACCAAGACAGATACACTCAACGCATCGGTATGAATATTTATCTATCAAGTTCCAGAATCAAATTCAGCAGGAAAAGGTTAATAAAAAATTTTTTTTAGAGGACAAGATATATAGATAGAGGAGTTACCTGAATGTCGTAATGCTCAGCAACAACTATTTTTTTTTTCTACAACAGGAGTAGTGCCCAAGTCTTCATGAAGCTTGAGGCCCATTGCTCGAGCCTCGATTATCTCACATAAACCCTTAGTTTCGCACCATTTCCTTGCAGAAAAAAAGATTTATGTATACAATACAGAATTATCAGCTTTTTGTCACAAATCCATAGCTATACGAAATATTATTGAACGAAAGGGTAAAGAGAAATTTTAATCGATTTGAATAAGAGAGCCTAATTTTTTTGTGAAAAACAAAGTTTAACGGCATTTCATCTATCGATCACAACATTAGTTTCATGTGTGTTGGTGCAGGCGAGCAAGTAGTTGCACTAGTCCCGTTTGCTGATCTGGTTCTACCTCCCACCAATGTAGTGATACTTAAAATCTGTTAACACAAAGTTCATTCATGTCAATTCATTTTCATTCAGGTATAATGCTAGTTTGACTTAAGGGGATGGATGGTTCACTTTCTTGTTATAATCCAGATAATATACCTTAGGGATATTGTCGTTATTATGTTAGAATATTAGCTCATATATTCTTTAGTTGAAGATGTACTATAGCACATGCACATGTATACACACACAACAAAGTCGTGTGCTCATTTAGAGATCTTACAACTTGGCATTGGCTCATATGCCATGTGAGGACATATGATCTGCACATTACATTCTATGACCCAGACATAACAATAAATCCTCTGTCAGCTATAACTTCGGTCCTAACCCGATCCAGTAATTCAATAAATTAAACATGCTCAACCTTGATTGTAGTTAAACAATGTCACAAAAGATGGAGTCTTGAACTCACCTCAATAACCATGTCGATTAGATGAATTGGTGCATCCTCAAACAAATCTGTTGTTGTTTTTCCTCTTTCTACTCCTTGTGATTGAATCTTACAAAAAAAACTCCTTGTGATTGGTTAATATCTACCACATTATAAATATATAGCATTTTCTTTATCAAGGCAACAGTTTTGCATAAAAATCCATCAATGACCAATTTATCTAAACGTTGCAATGCTTCTTCTACAAACCTCTGTTCCCAACTATCTAGAATCCCTATCGTAATAAAAAGAGTAGGAACAACTAACCATAAGTGGAAGAAAAAAAGGTAGAAGGAAAAGCGAAGGGGAAGCCTTGTTCAACCATAACAAACACATGAAAATGGCAATGGACAGTGAACTCGCGTTATTAGGATGCCAAGAAACACTTATCACAAAATGACCAAGTCATTTTTTTTGGCAAGTGAGATTACAAGTACTAAATACCCTCCAATATACAATCTTATTAAAAAGTAAAACACTTCATACCTCTAGAGAACATGAAACCTTGCCCACTCCTCGTCATGAAACTCTGTCAAACATGCACTTCTTCACTGTCCGGCAAAGTGCAAGTACTACACAAGAAAGGGGAATGGTGTACACATGGACCTTTCACAGTAGACAAGGCCAATGAATCATGCTAAGGAATTGAGAATAAATCTGTACAATCAAAAAATCGACTGTAAATATATTAATTTAAGCCTGATTTTTGCAGGTTTTACATAAAGAGTTGGTAAAAGATTAGTAAAAAGAATATTTAGTTCAAATGAAAAAAAATGACGGCAATCATCGAAGCAGAAATGATTCAACAAACCACACCATTTGCACGATCTTAGAAAGTTACGATAACACGACCCAGAAAAAATAGTGCCTTTGAAATCTTGAATTCGGACAGGGGAAAGTTTGGAGAGAATAAATGAAAACTAGATCAAAATCGAACCTAAATAACGTGTCTATACTTACCTGTTTCAAATATTGGATCGAGTAGATAGCACTAGAGTGACCATCAGAGAAGATAGCCATGGAGGTCATTCTTGGCACGAAATGGTCGCCTGTGAACTGTGGTGGTGGAGAAGATAGTAGGGGTCATGAGATGGAACGACGCCCTTGCACTTCCGCCTTGGTGGTGGAATACGACGACCAGAGGTGGTTGTTGGTTACCGGTGGCGGCTGGAAAATTGAAGAGTATATGAGGTTGACAATCGATTTGAACAAAGTTTAGGTTTTGGGATAATAACGATGGGTGATGACTTAAATTTTTTATTTTTATTTTTATTTTGAGGTGTAGTAATGATTTTTATTGGGTTTAAAAAAATACAAGTAATGAGAGTTTTATGTTTTTAGTGTACCTAATGAGGGGAAAATATGGTCAATAATGACGGATTGAAGTTTGGTCATCAACCGTAATATAATATAATAATAGTATAAGTTATGCTCGTCATTAAAACAATCATTTAAGATTTATCTCCGTCATAAAATTCATTCAAACCTTTTTTTCTTCAGCAGCTTATCACAATGATCACAACTCATTCTCAGATTCATCTGATTCAGTTGCTAGAGTTACATCATTAATGTTGATGTGAATTTACGAATTAACAATGTTCACATCTCCTGAAAAATACATTTATGCCCGTAAATTATCTTGTAAATATAAAATTCATTGAATGTGATATTTGTTGTGGTTAAAATCAATAGGTCCACTTTTCAGTATCATGCAAAGCCGATGGACCCACTGGTCAAATTAATAGATCCACTTTAACTATCATGCCAAAGTTGATGGGTCCCGTTCAGGGGCGGATCTGTTTATACTAGAGTGGAGTCACGTGAGCTCACTGAGATCCGTAGATTTTTTTAGTGATAAAACGATGTAGTTAGTTGTTAAAAATGTTGTTTTCGATTTCAGTAACTCCACTAGAATAAAATTTTAGATCAAAAGTGTACTTTTACAATCCGGCCGGTGACCCCACCGAGAACAATTCTTGGATCCGCCCCTGGTCCCGTTGTTTGTTAAACCTAAATTCAATACAGTATAAATACCATTCGACATATATGTTGTTCACTCAAACATTTTCTTTTCATACTTCAATCTTATCAAAGTCCCAAAAAAAAATGTCTCTCAAGATTCAACCCCTTACCTTCATGCTCTTAACTATTCTTCTGGCTTTCTTTTGCTTTGAGCTTTCTGTAGCCGTAAAGACAACTGATCTCGATGTGATAGATGCAGCAAAGTTTGCCCTGGTTGAAGGCAGAAGATTCGAGTTCCGTAGAGTGACTTATGTAACGTATCATGTAAGACCTACAGGCCATATCTTTACCCCTATTATTGAGATAATGGATAGGAGAAAGATTATTCAGCATTACAATGCTAGTGTATTTTTTGAGAGGAGATTCTACTAGAGAACTTCAAAAGTTTGAATTATTACGCGGCCACCACTCATCTCGTATAAGCCCGAACAAGGATATACTAAACGATCCTGTCGTGATAAAAATAGCAAAGTGGGCTGTTGATCATGGCGCACCGTTGCATTTCGAGAGTGTTACTTCTGTAGACGTTAAGGTACGAACGGGTCAAACCCTTGAATATACACTTGAAATTCAGGCAAGAAATTTTAAGGATGAGGTTCATAAATACGCGGCTAAAGTTGATGTGGTGGATGGGCTTGAAAAACATCTAAAGGGGCTTGCGCCGAAGTATCATAACAAATGATTTATCATTAATTACGATCGACAAACATAATGAGAGTTGTACTTTCATATTTTCAATGAATGTTATTACCAAAAAAAAAAAAAAAAAAAAAACAGTTTAATATGTCTTTCCGAAATCAATATTTTGTTTATTTACAACAAAAAAATGTTTGTTTAATTATTTTTATTAACCTTTTCTATATATAATTTACCAAGATATACTCTTGAGATGTGCACTGTTTCTCAACTTTAAATTAATATTCGTTATCGATCTCTGTTTCGTGTCATACAATATATTCCTGCGGCCGTCCTAATCGGGGGATTTTCATGAATTCGGGGCTGAAGTTTCTGCGAAAGGACATGAAAAGAAACTTGTCCCATTTACGCAATTGGATTAATTAGAGCGAATGACTAAATTATGCTGGATTACAATTGACAAACATAATGAAAGTTGCCTGTACCTTTATATTCTCAATCAATATATGAATGATGTTATAATGAAAAAACAATTTGATGCGTCTTTCCGAAATCAATATTATGTTTATATTCTCTCAAAAAAATATTATGTTTATATTCTACCTTTTCTATATATAATTTAGGGATGTAAAAGAGTCGAGTCAAACTGAGTGTTAACAGAATAATAGAAAAATATATTGTATTGCATTACTTTGATTGAATACAATAGTAGGCTATTTATTTATCTTAATAATATAATGTGAACATAATAATAACCATAATGAGATTGATTACAATCAATTATTTTCCTAATTTTCTATATCTAGAATATTATGTCATTATCTCTAACACGCCCCCGCAATCACATGGTAGTGCAACGAACATGGTGATTGGCTCGCAATGAATGGCTTGAGTCCTGGGTGTCTGCAACAACTCTGCATATCAATCAGCATCAACTTCTTCTCAACTTGATATTGTCTGAATAAAAGCTGGTGGGATAGACCCTAAAAAAATACATGGAGGGATATACCCTAAAAAAAAAAACACACGAGGAGGGATTTACCCTTAAAAAAAACAATAAATTGAGGGATATACCCTAAAATAAAAAAAAAATAGAGCAAATCAAGTGAGTGAAAAGTCGAACTGCCGATGAAACAAGAAACAATTGAATTTGACCATGAGAAAGAAAGGGGCTTAGAAAAAGAAATTGATTGGGAGACCATCACCGTTAAACAAAATGAACTAGGTGTTGACGGGGTGGATCGACATAATGACAGAAATTTTTTTTTTATTTTTTTTATATTATTTATTTTGATATTAATATAATAATAACAATAATAATAGAAGAGGGGTGGCGGGAGGGAGGGTGGACTGGAAAGAAAAGCCGGCGGCTGTTGGTGGTGCAATAGATTACCATGTCCGCGAATCTCATTAATATGCATGTGGATGTATGAATCTTGAATAAAAAAGAAAGAAAAAAAAAAGAACGAGAAATAAAGCAAAGTAGAGATGAGGAGGTGGGACTTGTGAAATAAGAAAGTAAAGATAGTGGTAAAAAGAAATTAAAGTGCTGATTTTTAGAGGTGGGTTGACAGATAGAAAAATGACCGGCCGAAGAACAAGCAGGAAAAAGAAATTCGAGAAGAAAAGAGAAAAAAAAAAACTTAAGAATGGAGGGGTGAGGATTCGTATAGATTAGTGTAACGAACCCCCACCCGAACGGATTCTTGAAAGTTTGCTCAGGATCTAAACGACGTTAGTCTCAGAGCTCCGATACCATAACAGAATAATAGAAAAAGATATTGTATTGCATTACTTTGATTGAATACAATAGTAGGCTATTTATACTAATAGTCATAATGTGAACATAATAATAACCATAATGAGATTGATTACAATCAATTATTTTCCTAATTTTCTATATCTAGAATATTCTGTCATTATCTCTAACAAGTGTTGCTCTAAACGAGTTGAGTCGAACTGAGTGTTGCTCTAAACGAGTTGAGCAACTTAAATATTCTTGAGTTCGAGTTCAAGCACGAGTATTTCGAACTCGAGATCAAACCGAGATTCAGCGATGATTTAAGAACTCGAGCCGGCCTCGAATTTTTCATCGAACTTATAGAGTGTAATACGTTTTGAAACTTAAATAAAAAAAAATAACTTCAACTTTCACATGATAATAACAGAAAGTGTCACTTCGACCGGTTACTATTTATTATTATTATTATTATTATTATTATTATTATTATTATTATTATTATTATTATTATTATTATTATTATTAAAGATTGAAATAATATTTTATTTAGTACCTAACAATGTATTTAATACAAAGTATTTGATGAACCAATACAACAAAAATATATAATCAATGAAAGCTTCAACATTTAATACATTGACCATAAATATAAAGATAACACATATATCTATAATAACATACACATACGTATACATGTATAGATGCACACCCCACCCCGACACAGGTAGATCCGCCCCTCATCTCTACGTTGTCATTTTTAACATTTGTCTAAAAAAATTAAAACAATTGAAAGTGAAAAATAGAGGCGAGGAAGAAAACCAATCAATTCGAACCAAACCGAAAACCGAACCGTTCTAACCTATGAAAACCACACCACAGGAAAACTGTAATTTTTGGTTCATTTTAAAACAAACTAAAACTCTATTGATTTGAATTGGGGAAACCCAAACCGAACTATATCGAAACGTGTGTGTGTGTATATATATATATATATATATATATATATATATATATATATATATATATATATATATATATATATATATATATATATGTATGTATGTATGTATATATACAATATGTTGTAAAAAAACTAATTATTGTACATATGAATGTGTAATACACATATTTATATATACACATATAAACAAACATATTTAATGTACACATAAACATATATGCATGAACATATATGATAGGGGAGGAGACGAGGTTGAACCTGACTCTAATTAGATGATGCAATAATATTTACATGGATCAGATACGTTTCACATACATGGACATATATGTATACATATAATCTTTAAAAATGTATATAGCCATTAACGATGCCCATTATAAATACCCCTTAAAATCCAACTCAGACATTTGCTTTTGATAGTTTTATCTTATCAATTGTTGTCTTCTTCAACAAAGTCTACCAAAAACAAAATGTCGCTCAACGTTCAATCCCTTATGTTCATGTTCTTAACAATACTGCTTGCTTTCTTTTGCTTTGAGCTTACCGTAGCAGTACAACCCGACGATCCCCAAGTGCAAGAAATAGCAAAGTTCGCCCTTGTCGAAGCCAGAAGGTTTCGATTCTGAAGTGCTACTCATGTCTTGGATCCAGGGCCGGTCCTATGTTTTTTAGGGCCGAAGCCAGTTAAAAAAAATTGGGCCTATGTACACACACAAAAAATCGACCGAAAATACAATTTTTTTTCTAATACATTCATATACAAACATCAAATTCATAATGCAAACACAAAACATACATATATATTAATACTAAATACTAATTCAACAATGCTCTTGAAGCACATTTGGAGCGAAATCACTAATCAATGTATAATCATCAATTTCATCAACCAATTTCTGCTCAATCGATATTATCGCTAACTCATTCAAGCGTTCTTGACTCATCGTGCTTCGAAGATGGTTCTTTATTAGCTTCAACTTCGAAAAACTCCGTTCACCAGATGCAACCGTTACCGGAATAGTCAACAATATTCGGTAAACAATCTCCGTGTTTACATAACTTAGATCAAATGTTTTCAAGAATTTCAAAATTTGGAGAGGTTCATCCGCTTCTTCGGACAAAATTTGGAGAGGTTCATCCGCTTATTTTTTTCCCTTTATGACTAGCCTATTTGTCTTCAATATATAAAGTAGGCTCAATTTTTTTCGAATTATTTTTATCTGCTACTTTCTTCACGAAGTAACGTTTAAGTAACATATAAATTGTTTTATTGGGTTGGATATTTTTTTTAAAGAATCGGGCCTATATATAAATTTTTTTATTGGGTTGGGTATTTTTTTTTTAAAGAATCGGGCCTATTTGTTATCAAAATCGGGCTTTTTAATATACGATTTTTTTTATAAATCGATCGGATTAACTCTATAAAAAAAAAATTTCGGATAAGCAAAACATGTACCGATTGGGCCTATCGGGATTCATTGGGCCAAGCCGACTGGCTCGCCTGGCTTGTGATAGGGCCGGCCCTGCTTGGATTATAAGGACGTGAAGGCCATAGCTATTATCGAGATCATGTATAAGAGAACGATTCAGCAATACAATGCTAGAGTTTTGGTGATCGAGAACAAATAATGAGAAACAACTTAACTTGTTTCAACTAATACCCGACCACTTATCTCCTTTTGGCCGAAGCAGAGATAAACAAACTAATCCCGTCGTGATAGAAATAGCAAGGTGGGCTGTTAATAATGGCGCACCGTTGCATTTCGAGAAGGTTAACCGTGTAAGCGTTCGGTCAGGAACGGGTCATGCCCAAAAATATACACTTGAAATTGAGGCAAGGGATTATAAGGAAGATGGACGTCCATACATACGCGGCTGAAGTTTCAGTGGAAGGGGATGAAAAACGCCTTATCTCGTTTGCACATGTTGAAACTGAGATTGAAACTCACGACATGAAGAACAAGAAGAACAGCATCTGGAAATTTGAAGAACAAAAAGAGCGGGAAAATTGATTTTATTGATTCACTTGGAAAATGATACAATTGATGCCTACTCCTACTGCAAATGAACTATATATAGACTCCTAGGCACTAATCAACCGCCTGATTATCAGTTGAGGTGGTTACAACAAACCTAACAAACTTAACTAACTCCAAGTCTATGTGTTCGACGAAATGACTAAGTGAAGATTCAGCTTGCTACTTGGAATCAGCTCGATTGGATTATTAACTGTAACACCCCCCCTCAAGCTGGAGTTATAGATAACTGCAGCTTGGAATCAGCTCGATTGGATTATTTTGTAGGCTGGAATATGTTCTTGGTAGGGTATCTAGGCCATAATTTAGTAAAAACAGCTTTTTCAACAGGTTTGGTTAGAATGTCTGCCAGATTGTCTTCACTTCTTACTGGCATTGGTATTAGGACCTTTTCTTGATATTTTTCCCTTACATAATGGCAATCAATCTCAATATGTTTGGTCCTTTCATGGAAAACAGGATTTTCCACAATGTATGTGGCACTCTTGTTGTCACGAGAATAGAGGAACAGTCGTATGTGTTTGATGTGAAAATCGATAGAAGATAGATAAGCCACCGAATCTCACATCTTGTAAGAGCCATTGCTCTATATTCGCCTCTCGAACTACTTCTACCGACGGTAGTTTGTTTCTTACTTTTCCATGAAATCAAGGAGTTGCCTAGGAAGACTTGTGTAGCCACCGATTTGATCTTCTAGTTGTAGTGCAACACCCCAATCGAATCACCGAAGGCTTTGAGTGTAGAACTTCCATGAGATAGGAAAAAAATGCCTTGGCTCTGGAGCATTTTGAGGAATCTTAGTAATTTGTGAGCGACGGCTAGATGATTTTCTCGTAGGTTTGTCTAAGAACCGACTCAATTGCTTTGAACAGAAAGGCAATATCCGGTCCGGTGTTGCCGAGGTACAAAAGCTTACCAACTAGGCTTCGTAATATTTGTTGTCGACGAAATGGAGAATCTTTTGGTTCCGGTTCATCTTAGGATCCATGGGAATGTTTGAAGGCTTTGCTCCTAAATAGCCAAATTCTGACAGAAGATCCAAGCAGTACTTCCTCTGATTCATAAGTATTCCAGAATCTGATCTTGCAATTTCATACCCTAGAAAATATTTGAGTTGACCTAAATCTTTGATGGTGAATGCTTTATGCAAAAGATCCTTAAGTTGTTGAATTTCTGAAAGATTGGAACTTGCAACTACTATGTCATCAACATAGACTAAGAAAGCAATGAAATTGGAACCCTGTCCTTTTGTAAACAAGCGGTGATCATACTTGGATTGAATGTAACCTCGCTTGTGTTAGTGCTTCACAATTTGGCATTCCATTGCTCGCTAGCTTGTCTCAAACCATATAAAGATTTGATCGGCTTGCACACTTGATTTTTGCTAGTAACAGGAAGGCCAGGTGGAGGCCTCATGTACACTTCCTCTTCTAGGTCACCATGGAGAAAAGCTGTATTAACATCCATTTGATGTAGGTGCCACTTGTTTAAGGATGCCAAACTTAGAAACAATCTTATTGTAGACATCTTTGCCACTGGAGAAAAGGTTTCCAGAAAGTCTATCCCCTCTGTCTGTGTATATCCTTTGGCCACAAGCCTTGCTTTATATCTATCAATAGTACCATCTGCCTTTCTTTTGATCCTGTAGACCCACTTGCACCCTATGGGTCTTTTATCTTTTGGTAAAGTAACAATGCTCCAAGTATTTGTCTTGTGTAATGCTGCAAGCTCTTCTTGCATAGCTTTTTGCCAATTCTCATCTGTAGCAGCTTCAGCATATGTTTTAGGTTCTTGATCATTTGATAAATTGCATGAAAAAGCTTTGTGGGATTCTGAGAGATTATCATAAGAGAGAACTTTGTCAATAGTATGAGGTGTTGTAGTTGTTGCTATGACTGTGTGAAAGTCTTGTAAATGAGCAGGTAATTTTCTTTCTCTGGTGGATCTTCTCAATCCTTGATTAGAAGTAGGAACATGTAGTGCCTGAGATGCTTCATAATCTGCATCACCTGCATCTCCAGCATATAGAGACTGATCTGTATTTGATTCATCTCCAGGATGGTGATTTGATTCTTCAATCAGACTATTTGAATCCAACATATCATAGTGTATGTTTGAAAAACTGGGAACAGGTAAAACAGATTCATTGTTAGGAATATAATCTCTAGTCAAAAATGGAAAAGTGTGTTCATGAAAAATCACATCCCTAGATGTAAAAAACTCCCTGGTTTTTAGATCAAGCAAGGTGTAGCCTTTTGTATGAGGTGGATTGCCTATATAGACACACTGTCTACTTGTTCTGTCAAACTTGTTTCTTCCCTGTGCAATTGTAGTTGCATATGCCAAACAGCCAAACACCTTTAAATCAGTGTAGTTAGGTTGTTTATCATACAGTATAGAATATGGTGTTTGCTCTTGCAGCAAAGGTGTTGGTGTTATATTGATTAACATGACAGCATGTTTAACACACAAACCCCAGTAAGACATTGGAAATCCATATTGGAACCTAAGTGCTCTTGCTACATTTAACAAGTGCTGATGTTTTCTTTCCACCACACCATTTTGTTGTGGTGTGTGGACACATGATGTTTCATGAATAATACCCTTTTGTGCATAATAATCACTCATTTTGAATTCAAGTCCATTATCAGATCTTATTCTTTTGACTTGTTTATTAAACTGAGTAAGAACAGTGTTACAAAAAGTTTGCAGTAAAGATCTTGTTTCAGATTTTGCTTTCATTAAATGTGCCCAAAGAAATCTAGAGTGATCATCAACAATAGTCAAAATATAATATTCACCATTGTATGTACAGAAAGTATTTGGACCCTATATGTCAACATGCAGTAAATCAAAAACATTATTTGTAACAGAAATGCTATGAGGAAAACTATGCCTTTTCTGTTTTGCTAAAGGACAAACATGACAATCAGAATCTAAACAAGATTGGATAGCAGGAATAGACTTGTGTAAAACTTGTAATCTTTGTCTAGAGGGATGACCAAGCCTGTAGTGCCATAACAAGGAATCAGGCAACACAAATAGACGACAAACAACGATGAAACAGTAGAATCAGCTTGTAAAATGTATAGTCCTTTCACCAAATTAGCTGAACCAATCATTTTCTTCAAGACATTGTCCTGCACAATGCAACCATTAGCTCCAAAAAACATAGAGTATTTGTCATTATTGGTTAATCTTCTAACAGACATCAAGTTA
The DNA here is from genome assembly GCA_036785695.1 of Gentiana straminea. Taxonomy (NCBI): domain Eukaryota; kingdom Viridiplantae; phylum Streptophyta; class Magnoliopsida; order Gentianales; family Gentianaceae; genus Gentiana; species Gentiana straminea. The sequence continues at coordinate 1,634,592 of JAVUPR010000099.1, read as the reverse complement.
TAATTGAATTTTGGGACACACAGAACATTTTCTAAAATGAGATGCCTATTAATCTTTACTTGTCCTATGTGTGTGACAGGTGTTTGTTCACCATTAGGTAGAGTAACACTCAGATTAGTGACTGGTTTAGGATTAGTCATCAAGGATATGGAATAGATTACATGATCAGTAGCACCTGAATCTACTATCCAGTCATAGATAGTACCTGATGAAGTAGTTGTGGGATGAACATTTGCAGTGATGGCCACTGGTTGTGTTGATTCAGAATGATCTGCAATCTGTACATGCCTTAACATGCTCATGATCTGCTCATACTGAGATTTAGTAATCATGTTAGTAGCTTGTACTGGCTCTTGCTGTTGTGAATCCATATCTGAACTTTCTGATTCTAGGATAAAGCCTTGATCAAAGTTGACATTATTGGCTTGAATTTGACCCCTGCCTCTGCCTTTTGAACCATTAGGGAAGCCATACTTCTTGTAGCACTTATCAATAGTGTGGCCTTCTTTGCCACAATATGTGCACTGTGGTCTTTTGTAATTTCCAGAAAAACCTTTACCGGTACCTTTGTTATTACCTCTACCATATGAACCATTACTTTGTGAAAACAGAATTGCAGAATCTTGACCATCTGGTTTGGTTCTTGTAACTTGAGCATTCAAGATAGTCTTATCTGCTCCTGTATCTGCATAATTCAGCTGACTTTCATGCTGAAGTGCCATGTTAAACACAGTAGCAAGACCTGGAATCGGTTTTGCCATCAAGACTTGGGATCTCACATTGCTATAAACATCATTAAGACCTTTAAGAAACCTAATAACCCTGTCAGTTTCATTTTGTTCTCTGTAAACTGGTAAAGCATCACAAGTACAGGGTGGAACAGGCCTCAAAATCACCAGTTGATCCCACAGACCTTTTAATTTTGTGAAGTATTGAACAACTGACATTGTACCTTGCTTTGTAGCGTAGATTTCTTCCTGGAGATTGGACAAACGATAAGCATTACCAACTCCAAACCTATGATCAAGATCAACCCAAATTTCTCGAGCTGTAGTTAACCAAAAAATGCTTTGCTGAATTGATGTATCCACTGAATTAACCAACCAATTTGAAACCATGTCATTACATTGACACCAGATTTCATAATTTCTGTGATTTTCTGCTGGTTTTGGTAAAGAACCATCAACAAACTTCAGTTTTCCCTTCATCGACAAAACCATGGAAATAGCTCTCTTCCAACAGTGGTAATTCTCTACCCCTTTCAACACAGGCTGTACAATTACTGCCGAAGGATTCTCACCATGATGAATATGATAAGGATTCACAACTCCTTCTGCGTTTTCTGCCATTTTCCAGACGATTGCAAGAAGAAACGCAAGAATCAACAAGAAACTGAATGAAGATTGTAGTTCCACACTACAAAACGAATACGATTACAGCTCCACACTGTAAACAAGAAAAGACACTACGCAGCTAAGAAGATTCTCTGATACCATGTTGAAACTGAGATTGAAACTCACGATATGAAGAACAAGAAGAACGGCATCTGGAAATTTGAAGAACAAAAAGAGCGGGAAAATTGATTTTATTGATTCACTTGGAAAATGATACAATTGATGCCTACTCCTACTGCAAATGAACTATATATAGACTCCTAGGCACTAATCAACCGCCTGATTGTCAGTTGAGGTGGTTACAACAAACCTAACAAACTTAACTAACTCCAAGTCTATGTGTTCGACGAAATGACTAAGTGAAGATTCAGCTTGCTACTTGGAATCAGCTCGATTGGATTATTAACTGTAACAGCACAAACCTAAAGCTGTACGTTTATATTCTCAATAGTTTGATACTCGTTAAATTTGCACTATCGTGCAACTTTGAAAAAAAAAATCGTAATTGTACCAACTTAATGATGAGTAAGGAAAAATTGAATAGAAAGGCATAGTAAAAAATAAGAAGAAAAAAAAAACCGATTTAAGAAAAACCCGGAGGCATCGGCCCAGCAGTAAGAACTGTGGTCATTTACCTTGAGGTTCCGGATTTGAGTCTCAGTGGAGACAATAGTGTGTGCGTGAATAAATAATATAAAAAAAACCGATTTAACATGTCTCGCCTACATCATTCTTACAAATGAAGTTCACGGTTAATAAGAGTATCGCTTTCAATTATATAAGAACATATTTAATATATACACATTCATTTGTACATAAATATACATGCATGTATGTGTACAGTATATACATACATGCATTTATATATAAACTCAAACACACACATGAACATAGCGGGGGAGGAGACGGGGTTAAACCTGATTCTCATTAGATGATTATAAAATTTACAACTAGATCAAATACAATCCACATACATTGACACATAAATATACAAATAATCTCATTTGAGATCCTATCTATACCTTTGACAGAAATGTGTGCTTCATTAACCTCTTTGGGTATAGATAGTCAATATTCTATCTCAGCCGAGCTTCAAAAATGAGTTTAGATCGCCCATTCGCTCGGTTGACTGGTTACATTTCTGATCTAGCCACCAGGGTGAAGGAGAAATTGACTCCTGCTCAGAAAGTAGTTAACCTCTTTGGGTATAGATAGTCAAAATTCTATCTCAGCCGAGCTTCAAAAATGAGTTTAGATCGCCCAATCGCTCGGTTGACTGGCTACATGTCTGATCTAGACACCAAGGTGAAGGAGAAATTAAATTGACTCCCGTTCAGAAAGTAGCTCGATTTAGGAAGAAATGGAGGATTTTCGATCTCTAGTTTTCTTCTCTTTTGATTTTACCTAAAGCTAACAACTCGGTTATTGTGAGTTTTACTCTGTTTTTTCGTTGAATAAAACTTTACTTTAAAAATTATATATATATATATATATATATATATATATATATATATATATATATATATATATATATATATATATATATAAATATATATTTTTTTTTATTTTAAAGCAACTTTATTTATATTGAGTGAAATAAAGAGCTACAAAGGTCATTGTCATATCCCGGCCCGCCCCAAATTTACGTGATAGAGTGCATAGCATGGCCTCCTTAAACCCTATGTGTGGAAAACCCAGAGTAGGAAAATTCATCACATAGGGAAGAGTACTCGCTCTATGCACTCCCAATAAAGCCCCTGCCCCATAAATAATTACATCAGTAGAAATCAAAGTGGAAAATATGCTGTAAATCTGTCTTCTGCCTTGTGTATACGATCTAAGGAAAAAAAAGCCGAAGATCTCTTTGCACCCTCGTATGAACTTGCTTGAGCAATAGAGAATTGTGGTCCTTCCTGATGAAAATTCGACATGACCGGTACGTAAAGTGAGCAGCAACATCCATGTCAAAAGCTGAACCAAGAATATAAAGGGGTATATCAAGTACTAGAAAAAGTATGAGCACATCTTTTGACAGCAAAAGTAACAAAAACACCTGGATTGCACCCCTAGCAATGCGGTAGGGGTGCGTCCAAAGGTAGGCACGATCCTGTAGGCCATGTCCATAACTAAACGTCAGGCAAACAGCACGGTTATAATCTGTAGGGAGCTTCATAGACCACTCAGCATAGGTAGAGTCACTACCTGTAATGTGATGAACAATGCAGTAAAACAAATAATAATCATATATATGAAATCTACCCAAGAGGATAGGGGCAACCTGGTTTGCATCCATCAATAAATTGATGGATGCGTCCAGCTGATTATGCAGAGCCGCGTACTCGACGAGTGAAAGGGATGGCAAGCTGATCACCATGAAGAATAAGTTTGAGGGCCGAGGGAGTGTTATACTGTGATGTGTAGGTGGCTTTCCTTCTGTTAGAGGAGGCCGATGTGGCAAGAAAATCTGCAGCTTTGTTAGCTTCACGGAAAATATGGGAAATCTGCATAGGATGTGTGCGGAGGAGATCTCTGATAGACCGAATATCACCATCAAGCTGTCAAGGGGTCGCAGAAGTCCCAGAGATGATATTGGCAAGAACTAAAGAATCCGTTTCCACCAGAACCGAAAACAAATTGTGCTCCAAACAATAAGTAAGGCCGGCTAGGAGGGCTTTCGTTTCCGCAATGAGACTAGTGCAATTAGCGTAAGGTTCACTGACGGCATAAAGAAGTTGACCATGAGAGTCGCGAATAAGAAAGCCACCGCCAGCAGGGCCAGGGTTGCCTAAGGAAGAGCCATTAGTATTCAACTTAACCAAATGATCCGGGGGTTTTTGCCAATTCACCAGTATGGTGTGCATAGCAATACGCGGGGAAAAGGAACTAATGATCCGATTGTCAAGCAAGCAGTCGTCATCCTTATCCACTATGATAAGGAGATTATTGAGCAGAGCATGAAATAAGTTTTGACGGATATTGAGGATAGCAGTTTGAATAGAAGGTCTGGAGTCGTAAAAAATGATCCGATTTTTGCATTTCCAAATTTCCCAAATAATCAAAGAAGGTACCAGCTTGCAAGCTTTCTTCACGGAGCCATTCCGATCCGGGTACCACCAACACCGGAGATAAGACCAAAAATCTGCTGCAAGAGGATGAAAATGCAGAAGCGACTGGAAAAAGTCCCAAATGGCTCGAGAGAAGGAACAACTATAAAAAGTATGATCTCTAGTATCCTCCTCACAGCAGAAGGGGTATTTAAAGGGACCATGTTGTCCAAAAACTCGCAGCATACTAGGTAGGGGGAGCAAGTTATTGAGGAACCGCCACATGAAAACCGAAATTTTTATAGGTATGTTTCGCTTCCAGATCAATTTTAGATCAGCAACGATATCTCTCCTTCTGCGAATAGTGATGTAGGCAGAAGCAATAGTAAAATTTCCCGAGGCAGTAGGAGCCAAGACCCAATCCCAAATGGCTGTTTTTATCGGCCTCAAGTGGAGATTCACCATAGTTTCAACTTTTTGCATTATACGCCAAGGATGCAGAACCCTCAGGTGAGGCAAAAAGGAAAAACTCTTACCCCATAAGCCCACTCGGTTTCGAATTTTCCACCAAAGCTTGCAAGCAAAAGCGAGTTGAACATCTCTAATATTACGAACCCCTAGCCCATTCTCCTCAGTAGGCCCACAGATATTCTCCCAGGATCTCCAGATACGTCTCTTCACTTGCGCAGAGTTGCCCCACAAGAAGTTTCCAAAAATGCGATGAATCTGATTAAGCACAAAGTGAGGAACTTGCAAAGCAGCGATGGTGTGTATCGGAATGGAGGATAAAACATGCTTGATGAGAATGAGGTGACCACCTATAGTGAGCAGTTTCGATTTCCAGCCTTCAAGTCCTTTCTGAATTTTATCAATAAGATAGTCAAAGTGAGACCTTTTCGGGCGGCCTACAATAATCGGACAACCCAAATAAGTGAAAGGGCAAGTGGTTCTCCTTATGCCAGTCATAGCTGTGAGTCTTCGTATCGATCCAGAAGGACAGTGTTTCGAAACCACAAAGAAACTTTTATCAAGGTTCACCTTCTGGCCGGTACCCTTCTCATAAGTCTGAATGAAAGCAATAATTTTATCTATGTTTCGTTTAAGCCCCCTGCAAAAAATAATAAGATCATCCGCATACATGCAATGAGTAACCTGAGGGAAATGCCGAGGAAGAGAGTAGTGCTGCATGACCGGGTCTTGGAAAAGAGCTTTAAAACCGCGTGTAAAGGCTTCACTGATCAAGATAAAAAGATACGGGGAAAGAGGATCACCCTGCTTGATGCCGAGAGAAGACTGGAAGAAGCCAGTGGGAGTGCCATTAAGTAAAATAGAGGAGTAGCATCCCCGCAGATTGTTCATAATAAGGTTAATGAAGGCATGGTCGAACCCGAAGGAATGGAGAAGCTGCGATAAAAATGGCCAGGAGACTCTGTCAAAGGCCTTAACAATATCCAGTTTGAAAGCCACATTGTGGCCGCGAACCTTTTTATGCAAATGCTGAATGATCTCTTGCACGAAAAGAATATTATCCGCAATGTCTTTACCCTTGACAAAAGCTGATTGCTCATCGAAATGAGTTTACCAAGCGGGGGCCGCGATCATGCGTCGAATTTTGGTGAAGATTTTATTAATTACCGTGCAGAGAGAGATGGGTCTGAAATCCCCAAATCTAGTAGGAGCATCCGTCTTAGGAATCAAGGTAATGAAAGTGGACCCCAAAGCACGGGGTAAAGGGCGGCCAGTTAAAAAGTCCTTAACTGCATTTTGGACATCAACTTGAACCACCTCCCAAAAAACTTGAAAGAAGTTACTAGAGAAACCATCCGGTCCCGGCGCACTATTAGGATCAAGATCAAAAACATCCCGTTTTATTTCCTCCATTGAAATATCAGCCCCTAGAAGAGCATTATCCTCTTTAGTGATTAACACCGGAATATGAGAAAGAAGGTCCTGCATAGCCGAATCATCCTGAGGGTCACCTTGAGAAAGTAGAGAACTGAAGAACTGGATAGCTTCTTGACTGATGTCCCGCTCTTCCGTAATCCAGTCACCAGCAGAATTGCGAATCCGCTGAATATGACCTTTCGCCCCATAAGCCCTAACCGAAGCATGAAAAAATTCCGTATTACGATCCCCATCCTTGAACCATTTGTAGTTAGACTTCTGCTTCCAGAAATCCTCCTCCTCGAGCATAGACCAGATATAATCTCCGAAAATATTTTTTATTTACTAATTTATTCAAAAAATAATCACACAGAACCAATTTGAAACCAAATTGAACCACACCACTGGTTTCATATAGCATGTTGGATTGGTTTGGGTTACTTACTTTTGTTATAAACAAAACCGACTTATATCAATCGAAAAACCAAACCAAACTGAACCATATCAGTCAATGCCCACCTCTAAAGAAAAATACATTTATGTCCATAAATTATCTTGTAGATAAAAATTTCACTGCGTGCTTGTGATATTTGTTCAAAATCTGTAGGTCCACTTTTTATTATCATCCCAATATCGATGGTCCCACTGGTCAAAATAATTAGGTCCATACTATATACAGTGCCAAAATCGATGCTCCCACCGTTTGTTAAACCTAAATTCAAGACAATATAAATACCGGCCTTTTCGACATATTCTGTGACCATTGAAACATTTTTGTTTATTAATTAGTTGTATCTCATCAATTGTTGTTGTCTTCAACAAAGTCTCAAATAAAAAATGTCAATCAAAATTCAACCCCTTATGTTCATGCTCTTATGTATCCTACTGGCTTTCTTTTGCTTTGAGCTTTCCGTTGCAGTAAACCCAACTGATCCTAATGTGATAGATGTAGCAAAGTTCGCCCTTGTTCAAGGCAGAAATTTCCAATTCCGAAGAGTTGTTAATGTAAAATATCGTGCAAGACATGAAGGCCGTAGCTTTAACCTTATTATTGAGATAGTGAATAGGAGAAGGATTCAGCAGTACACTGCTAGTGTTTTGGTAAAAGGACTTAATAATAGAGAACTTAATAGGTTTGCACCATTACCCCACCACTTATCTCGTGTAGGTCCAAACAATGATTTCCGAAATGATCCCGTTGTGATAGATGTAGCGAAGTGGGCAGTTGATCATGGCGCACCGTTACATTTCGAGAAAGTTAATCATGTAAGTGTTCGGCCAGGGACGGGCCATGCACAAGAATATACACTTGAAATTGAGGCAAAGAATTTCAAGGATGAGGTTCATAAATACGCGGCTGAAGTTTCTGTCGAAAGGGATGAAAGACATCTTATCTCGTTTGCGCAAACTTAATTAATGAAAGGTGTACTTTTATATTCTCAATGAATAAATGTTACTGTAATTAATGAAAAAAGTAGTTTGAAATGTCTTTGCGAAATCAATATTATGAAATCTTGTTTGCGCAACCAATCAGATTCGTTATCCCCACGCCAACCCCCTCCCCAGGCCTATAGCCATACCACCCACAGCAGTACCAGCCCCAACCGTACCCTTCTCCGCCGCCTCATTCCGATTGGATACCCGACACGGGAGCCACCCACAATATGACCAACAAGTTCAACAACTTCCGCAATCTCAACCTTCAATGTGAACCATATGATGGCCCTGAACGCATTAATATTGGTGACAGTATAGGTTTGCAAATTTCGCATTTTGGTTCTTCCGTTATTAATACTCCTATTGCTTCTTATACTCTTACAAATGTTCTTGTTTCTCCTTCTCTTCGCACTAATTTATTATCTATACATCAGTTTGCCTCTGATAACTCTGTATACTTTGGATTTCACGATACTCACTTTCTTGTGAAGGTTTACTCGGGCCGCATCCATCATAGATCGAGGTTACCTTAAAGACGGCCTCTATCACTTTTCCAGCTCGTTCGATAATCTCCCTGCTCATCCTTATGTCTCCAGCCTTGATTCCACCTCCCTCTAGCATCAACGTCTCGGTCACTGCTCCCAACACGTTTTATCTTCTATAATGCGTCGTAATAATATTTCTTTTTCGAATAAAACACCAGCCCCTATTTGTGTTGCATGTCAATTAGCAAAAAGTCACTGTCAGTCCTTGCCTGTGACGAATTTACTTCTTCATTATGTAAGTTTTGTGGATTATTATTCAAAATTTAGTTGGCTTTACCCTTTACGCTTAAAATTGGATGCTGAATCTGTTTTCTTTACCTTTCAAGCCCTTGTGGAACGTCACTTTAACTGTAAAATTAATTAAAGCCATTCAAACTAACAGGGCCGGCCCTGGCATTTTTTGGGCCTAAGGCCAAGTCGTCGAATTAGGTCTTTTAGTTCGAACTTTATTCTTATCGATTCGAATTAGGCGAAGTAAAATTTTTTTTGGACCTTTATCGATTCGAATAATTTTTTTTTAAAAAAAAAAATGCTAAAGTTAATAGAAGGGCTATGATTATACTTGTTAAACATAAACTTGTATTATTAAAAAATGCTAAATAAGCGTTACACAGTTATACAAGGAAAATAAGTAAGGACAAAAGATTAATAGGATGACTATGATTATACTTGTTAAACATACACTTGTATTATTAAAAGTGTTGTATAGTTTGTACAAAAAGAATAAGTGAAGGAATAGTTATGATTAATATTAAAAGAAAATGATAAAAAGAAAATAAGATAAAAAAAAAATTAGTGTTGTATAGTTTATACAAAAAGAACAAGTAAAAGAATAGTTATGATTAATATTAAAAGAAAAGGATAAAACTTGTATTATTAAAAGTGTTGTATAGTTTGTACAAAAAAAATAAGTGAAAGAATAGTTATGATTAATATTAAAAGAAAATGATAAAAAGGAAATCGAAAAGCAAATAAGATAAAAAAAAAAAAAAAAATAGTGTTGTATAGTTTGTACAAAAAGAATAAGTAAAAGAATAGTTATCATTAATATTAAAAGAAAAGGATACAAAGGAAATTAAAAAACAAATAAGATATAAAAAATGGGGGAATGAGGGAGAATGACAGAAATATTTCATCAATTGAGTAGAAGGACAGTCTTTTGAAACTTTTACATAAAGGACAAAACTATTTATCCACTGTCGAAATTCACTGTTTAAATTCACTGTCGAAATTCACTAATTTTCAAAATTCATTGTCGAAATTCACTGATTTTCGTGATTCACTGTCGAAATTCACTGATTTCAGGATTCACTGGGGATATTCACTGATTTTCGGGATTCACCGTTTGTCCTTCTCGCTATAAAAATTATGCAGCTGTCATTCTCCCTATAAAAAATATGTAGTTGTCCTGTTACTTTAAAATATTCCAGATTGTGTCATTATCCCTAATTTCCCAAAAAAAAAAATAGTGTTGTATAGTTCGTACAAATAGAATAAGTAAAAGAATATTTATCATTAATATTTTAAAAAAAAAGATAAAAAGGAAATTGAAAAGCAAATAAGATAAAAAAAAAATTAAGGCAAGTGGTGAACGGACACAGGCCTGCACAAAGAGAGGACATGCATCTTACCATTTCAGCTACAATAAAACTTTATTTATAATTGTTCAATAATATATATATTATCGAAACATGTAATGATGGTGCGAGGGCACCGTTGGGCCTAAGACCACCGGCTCAATTGCCTTAGTGGTGGGCCGGCCCTGCAAACTAATTGGGGTGGTGAGTTCCAACGCCTAACCCGTCATTTCACCACCATAGGTTTTGATCACCGTGTCTCTTGTCCCCATGTCCAAGAACAAATGGGTGTTGTAGAATGCTGTCATCACCACATTGTTGAAACTGGTCTCTCTCTTCTTCCCCACTCCATCCATCACGTGCCTATTGGGAGGATGCCTTTCTCACTGCCATCTACCTCATAAATCGCCTTCCCACTCGTGTTCTTAATATCAAATCCCCTTATGAATTAGTCTATCACCCACCTCCTGATTACTCCTACCTTCGAGTCTTTGGCTGTGCCTGTTGGCCTTACCTTCACCCCTATAATCCCCATAAAATGGAATTCCGCTCCAAAACCTGTGTCGTCCTCAGGTATAGTCCCTCCCACCACGGGTATAAGTGTCTTGACCTCCAGTCTGGAAAAGTCTACATCTCCCGTCATGTCATCTTCGATGAACACACGTTTCCTTACACTCAAACTCCTCTGCATCTCACGGCTGGTGACATCACTATTCCTCTTCCTCTTAACATAAATACTGTCCCTCAATATGTTGGCCCCGCTGCCGCACCTCCACCCCCTACAACTTCGTTGGCCGAGCCTCACCCCGAGTCTCCTCCACCCTCAGCTTCTCCTACTACCTATTCTGTTGGGGAGATTTTGCATCATAAAAACAAAAGAAAATTTATAAACCTATACTACCATGCAAAACTACCTCCTAACCGGCCGAATACCGGGTAGTTGCTAGTAAAGTTGGATAAGTACGGGTATCGATCCTCAGGGAATTGGGATGTTGAATCTAATTTCACTAATCCTACCAATTGTTACTCAAGAACGAATAAACAAAAGAAACGAAACAACAAAACTTAAAAACGAAAAAGAAACAAAAACAAACAATCTAACCTAAAGACATGGGGTCAAACATTGAACAAGCCTAGTGATCTCAATTCTAGTTATCTCATGATTTTAATTCAGTTTGTGGTTTCACCCTTTCACGAGACACAAATCCCTAATCTCTTAGTGAACTTATCTCTCAAGCTATGAAATCCTACTTTCGTAGCGAATTCAATTATCTATCTCTCATCTTTCGAGTGTTGAGATTGATTTACCAAACAAAACGACGGGTGTAGATTCAATTAACTCTCGTTTTTAAAGAACCTAACAACAACCTAGAATCTAACTCATTAACTTGTCATCATTAATGGCTAAAAACCCTATCTTTCTATGGTGATCTAGCGTTTATGCAACTTTCGTATTATAAACATCAATCGTGAACTAATCTTTCGATTCTAATTCACATGGCATACAAATCGCATAGAAAAATACAAACGACTTAAAGCTCATGAAGATAAAACTGGAATTAAATAAATTGAAAATCAAACTCACATAGTCTTGATACAATGGTTGAACTCCATGGAAACGAAAAGAAAAACGAATCTAATCTACTCCTAATCTAACCTCGGTTCACCCGAGCACAAGGCTCGGGTGACCGGCCTTCAACTCTCCAAGATGCGGCTGTGCTCTCTTTTTGATGTGAAGAAAAATATGGATGCCCTTAGGGTTGGGGCGACGGCTGTTTAAATAGAAGATTAAGTCGGTTTAGGCAAAGGCGGCGGCGGACGCTCGTTTGAATACATGGACGCCCGTCCATTTGCCTTGGACGGAGAGTCAACGCTCGTCCAGCTTGCGTCTGGAGACTCTGAATGTAAAATCTCTTCTAGGACGCTCGTTCACTTCACCAAACGCCCGTCCACTATTGAACGCTCGTCTGCTTCAGATGGACGCTCGTCCATATTGACTTGAAATCGAATTTCTTGATTTTTCCATCTTTATCTTGATTTATTTCTTTCCTTATCTCTTTTATTCTTCCATATCTTTAATTGATCCTCTTCCATCTCGAATTTAGCCTTTTAGGATCATCTTTTCCATCATCAATTGGGTATCTACAAATATCAAAAACATACCAAAACGTAATAATTTCCAAAATAATATAAAAACATCAAATAAACATAAAAATCGATACGTTTTCATATTTAACCATTAAAAACCTCATTTACTCAATATTTGACTATAAGGCCCGATATCTATGAAAATAATCCATATATGGGGAAATTGATTCATAAAATATATATGAAAATCACTATAATTTGGCCCTAAACAACACCCCCACACTTATCTTTTGCTCGTCCTCGAGCAAAACAAAACAAAGTCAAGCTCGAGACAAATAAACATCCATACAAATATGAAGTATATTCAATAACTTAGAAGTTCACCCGTGTAGTGTGTGCATAGCCATAATAAATTTCCACTAAGTTCCACAATTTGAAAGTTATTCAAACCAAAACTAGCCCGGTTTCCCATCTAAGTTAGAAATATTCAAAAATTATAACAGGCACTTTACAAAACATACATATCCCAAAAAGAAATAGTAGAGAATATCTAAAACCTTTCTGACAGACTCAGAGGATAATCCCTACAACATATCCTTCAGTTTATACTGGGTATAAGATTAACGATAACTAAGTCCTTACTTATTCATAATAATATATTCCAATATTTTCACTTTTTCACACTTTTCTAACACACATCAGAATAAGCTTTTGCGCTCATAGCAGAATAGGACATTTCAAGATAATCCCCTACCTTACTCCAATCATAAGGCAGCTTTAAACTGACTGTCGTGAGCTTTTGGTCATCATAGTGGTATAGGACATACGTGGTACACCCTATTACAATTACAATTACACAATTACAATTATGTTTACTTAGAGATTTCTGGCTGGCAGTGGAAAAGATTATTTTCTAGTAAACACAGACCACTGAGCATAACACCTCAAGTAAACAATTTATTACTATTGCAAAGACTTAATCACGTTTCACTTGTCACATTCAAACCGTCAGATATTCACAGAATGTCATACTTTAATCGAGAATACAAACTACTAAACTTTTCAAGAATTGTACATAAGCAAAGAAACATGCTATAATCATCAAAAATCTCCAACTAAAATGGGGTAGGCTTTCAACATTTAGCTCATCATTTACTATGGCATGTGAAAAAGAGTGTCGGGTGAAACAACTAAAATTACTAAATATACAAAATATAGCAAAAATGATATAAACTCAAGCAAAGATATGCCTTTGTCTACTCGGGACAAAACAAAAATTTTAAAAATTAAGCACTTTTCATAGAAATACTAAAAATATGAGCAAACGAAAGTAGACACATAAATCATCTATCCCTTCCCCCACACTTAGATTGCAACTTGTCCTCAAGTTATACAGAAATAAAACAAATAGAGAACTTAGGCGATTGGATGCTTGCAATTACGGAGGAACCAACAAGAACCAGGATTGCTTGCATAGCTCGGTAGACTGTGGAGCATCACAGGACAACTGAATACATCTTTAAAGTGCACAATCGCTATAGAAAGTATCCTGCAGACTTGATTAGTGCAAAAAGAGTCTTCGGGGAAAAAGAAAAGATTACATATATAAAGCACATGAAGAAAAAGATCATAGAGATTTTTCAAATTATGCTCGCATAAAGATGGACTACATATACATGAAAATATCACAAACTCGTAGGCTAGGTGCAACTACATGAGAATGCAATACAATGCAAACTATATGAAAAATCCTAAAAATAAAATAAATTTACGGAAAACGAGGTAGTATTACGGAAACCGACAGTTAACTACGCTCAAGAAAAATAAAAGAGAAATAGAAAAACAATGCAACTAGATGATATGCAACTACATGATATGCATCTAAATGATATGCAAAAATAAAAGAAAATAAGGGAAAGAAAACCAGCCCACTCCTTTGCAACACGACATGTATATAATAAACGTCTACCAAATAATGACAGGTTACGATAAACGACAAGATCTTGTCCATTACATGCAATGTAGACGCGCCTTAAGACTCATCAAAGGTGATAGCATTATGGAAACCAACGAGTTAGCTATACTAAACGAGATATAACTCATATGGAAAAGGACGTAGCATACGGAAAACCGACAGTAGCTACCCATATGAGTTACAAAAACAACAAGGAAGCACATAAGTCTCAAAGGTTAAAAGATTCATCACAGCGGTATGTAGCATACGGAAACCGACATTAGCTACTAAATAACAATAAAACCAGTTATAGCATACGAGAACCGACAGTAACTATAACATGCCTAGATGAATCATACATAAGGACTTGATCAATTATCTAACATGGATTCATAGATGGAATGGTAAAAACATATAAGTTCAGGACATCTATGTAAACATCAATTAGCCACAGAAGATCGAATGAAAAATCCACATCAAATAAAAGCATTGAAAATAAAATCAAGAAAAATCAGAACCTGGACTGGCGTTCAGACTGACGGACGGGCGTTCACCTCAGTTCAACCCCGGACGAACGTTCGGCCAAACAAACGCTCGGTTGACTTGAAAACCAACCGGACGGGCATTCAGAAAGTATAGACGCACGTCTGGTTCTTCAAATCAGAACAGAGTCGAAAATATTTGAACGGACGAACGTCCAATACTTTCAAACGCTCGTTTACCTCGCAAGCTAAAGAACCGGACGGGCGTCCAACGGAGCGACGCTCGTCCATACAACGAATACACGGCGAGAGAGCGAGAAAAACACGGACAAACCCTAAAAACTTAAAACACATATTAACACGAGATCACAAAGCCACTTTCAATTAAAGCACAAATAGGTTAGATCAGAAACACATAAACACATACTTCACGTTTAAACAAATCGAGTAAAAAACTTTTGCACATTCTTAACCTTATGGTCATCGAAACACGGCAAAATAAAAACTCTCGATTTGGTAAACGCTACTTTTATTAAAACGAAAAATAAACGTAACAAAATCGAGAAATAACAAGATCAGATTCAACATGACACCTATTCCCCGGCAACGGCGCCACTTTTGTTGGGGAGATTTTGCATCATAAAAACAAAAGAAAATTTATAAACCTATACTACCATGCAAAACTACCTCCTAACCGGCCGAATACCGGGTAGTTGCTAGTAAAGTTGGATAAGTACGGGTATCGATCCTCAGGGAATTGGGATGTTGAATCTAATTTCACTAATCCTACCAATTGTTACTCAAGAACGAATAAACAAAAGAAACGAAACAACAAAACTTAAAAACAGAAAAGAAACAAAAACAAACAATCTAACCTAAAGACATGGGGTCAAACATTGAACAAGCCTAGTGATCTCAATTCTAGTTATCTCATGATTTTAATTCAGTTTGTGGTTTCACCCTTTCACGAGACACAAATCCCTAATCTCTTAGTGAACTTATCTCTCAAGCTATGAAATCCTACTTTCGTAGCGAATTCAATTATCTATCTCTCATCTTTCGAGTGTTGAGACTGATTTACCAAACAAAACGACGGGTGTAGATTCAATTAACTCTCGTTTTTAAAGAACCTAACAACCTAGGAATCTAACTCATTAACTTGTCATCATTAATGGCTAAAAACCCTATCTTTCTATGGTGATCTAGCGTTTATGCAACTTTCGTATTATAAACATCAATCGTGAACTAATCTTTCGATTCTAATTCACATGGCATACAAATCGCATAGAAAAATACAAACGACTTAAAGCTCATGAAGATAAAACTGGAATTAAATAAATTGAAAATCAAACTCACATAGTCTTGATACAATGGTTGAACTCCATGGAAACGAAAAGAAAAACGAATCTAATCTACTCCTAATCTAACCTCGGTTCACCCGAGCACAAGGCTCGGGTGACCGGCCTTCAACTCTCCAAGATGCGGCCGTGCTCTCTTTTTTTATGTGAAGAAAAATATGGATGCCCTTAGGGTTGGGGCGACGGCAGTTTTTAAATAGAAGATTAATTCGGTTTAGGCAAAGGCGGCGGCGGACGCTCGTTTGAATACATGGACGCCCGTCCATTTGCCTTGGACGGAGAGTCAACGCTCGTCCAGCTTGCGTCTGGAGACTCTGAATGTAAAATCTCTTCTAGGACGCTCGTTCACTTCACCAAACGCCCGTCCACTATTGAACGCTCGTTCGCCGGATGGACGCTCGTCCATATTGACTTGAAATCGAATTTCTTGATTTTTCCATCTTTATCTTGATTTATTTCTTTCCTTATCTCTTTTATTCTTCCATATCTTTAATTGATCCTCTTCCATCTCGAATTTAGCCTTTTAGGATCATCTTTTCCATCATCAATTGGGTATCTACAAATATAAAAAACATACCAAAACGTAATAATTTCCAAAATAATATAAAAACATCAAATAAACATAAAAATCGATACGTTTTCATATTTAACCATTAAAAACCTCATTTACTCAATATTTGACTATAAGGCCCGATATCTATGAAAATAATCCATATATGGGGGAAATTGATTCATAAAATATATATGAAAATCACTATAATTTGGCCCTAAACATATTCCCTGACCCCTCTCTTTCAACCAATACCAAGCCCTCTCCCACGGCCCCTGCCCCACCTCCATGTCATATGACTACGCGTTCCCAAAAAAACTCCCTTAAGCCGAACGCTCTTCACCATGACTACATCCGCTATCCTTGCCTAAATCACTTCTTGCTTCTGTTGTCGCCCTTGAACCCAACTCTTACACCGAATCCGTCACACATAGGGTTTGGCGGGATGCTTTGCGTGATGAGATCAATACACTTGTTCATAATGATACATGGGAACTTTTTCCCTACACTCTTGGGATGAATATTATGGGTAACAAATGGGTATACAGGGTTAAACATCATGCATATGGACGTATTGAGCGCTACAATCCGCGTCTTGTTGCTAAGGGTTTTCACCAAACTGTGGGTGTTGACTTTCACGAGACATTTAGCCATGTTGTTAAGCCTACTATTATTTGTTTATTATTATCTTTGGATTCTAATAACAATTGGGCTCTTAAACAGGTGGATGTGCAAAATGCTTTTCTTCAGGGTTATTTGTCTGACACTATTTTTATACAGCAGCCTCAGGGTTTTCATCATCCAGACTTTCCAGATTATGTGTGCCGTCTCAGCCGCAGCCTTTACGGCTTGCGTCAGGCACCTCAGGCTTGGTATTATCGCTTCACCTCGGTTCTCACCACTTATGGCTTTTTGGCCTTTAAGGCCGACACTTCTCTTTATATTTATCAATAGGGCACAGATTTCTCCTATGTTCTTATCTACGTTGATGATGTGATTATCACCGGTACTTCCCCACGGCTCGTTGATCATATTATTGGTTATTTGGGATCCCTGTTTCCGGTCAATGATCTTGGACCTTTATATTACTTCTTGGGCATTGAGGTTCTTTCCACTCATGTTGGTCTTTATCTTACGCAGCGCAGGTACATTTTATAGCTATTACAGTGGGCTAAAATGGACAAGGCCAAACCATGCGTCTCTCCCATGGCCTGCAAGTGTCGTCTCACCAAAGACGACGGCCCCCTCTTTGATGATCTGGCCCTTTATCGTACCATCGTCGGCGGTCTTCAGTATCTTCAGTTTATCCGTCCGGATATTACTTTTGTTGTCCATAAGGTCAGCAAGTTCATGCATTCTCCCACCGAGTCGCGTTGGGCTGCTGTTAAGCACATACTTCGCTATCTTAAGCATTCCATCTTTGAGGGTATGTTCATTTCGTGCTCGTCTGACTCTCCATGCCTACTCCGATGCTGATTGGGCTTCTAATTCTGATGACCGTCGCTATGTTGGGTCCTATTGCATTTTCCTAGGGACCAATCTAATTAGCTGGCGTTGGAAACATCAACTGACGGTCGTGAAAAATAGCACAGAAGCTGAGTACAAGTCTCTCTCGCATACCGCCGTTGAGCTTCAATGGCTCACCCAGCTCATACGTGAGATGCGCCTTACCTTATCCCAACCTCCTCTCCTCTAGTGTGATAATATTGGTGCTACCTATCTTGCTGCTAATCCGGTTTTCCATGCCCGCACCAAATATATTGAACTCGACTTTCATCACGTCCGTGAGCTCATTGCTTCCAAGCAAATCTAGGTCGCGTTTGTCTCCTCCAAGGATTAGTTAGCCGATGTTTTGACCAAGCCATTGAGCAACCCACGTTTTCTTCACTCAAGACAATCTCCACGTACACTCCTTGCCCGTGGGATTGCCGGGGCGTGTTGAGGATATGATTACAAATAATTAATTTATTTGAGTTATTTGTATTACTAGCTAATATTGTAATTACCTACTACTTGCTCTCCAAGTTATCGTGTCCTATAAATAACGATTGTACTCAGCATTATTGAATGAATGAAAAACAATTTTATCATTGTCAATATGGTATCGGAGCTGCATCAATTTTGCCCTTGACTGTGATGCAAAGCAGGTCTGAATTGCCGACCAAATCTCGGCTAAAGTCGTAGCATGGTAAACTTGCATCAACACGTCTTCAGAGATGGAGGAGGTAATTGTGCTTAATATCAAGTTATCTTGTTGTGCCCAGGCATCGTAGGCTGTATTGGGTACGGTTTGGCCCTTGTCATCGGCATAGTTATCAGAACCGGACATTCAACCGGAAAAGACACCGGGTCACCGGTTCAACCGACAGGTCATTGGTTCAACCGGTGGATCGCTACATATAATTTAAATATAATAATGTATTAAAGATATAAGAAAAAAATATAATATGACATCCAAAATCATTTCAAAAATATTCCAACATCCAAATTACAAACAAGACACAAATGAAATATATAAATTATTATAAAAAAAAACACTACAATTCTAGTGAAAACCAACAAAAATTCTGAATACGAAATCTAATTTGTAAATATTGCAAATTGTAAAATAACATAACCATAATTATCCAACTAGTACCAAATTCATAATTTTTTTTTTTAAAAGTTGAAAATTATCGGTTTTCACAATTAATCCAACGAAAGAGAATAAATAAAAAAAACATAGAGCAAAAAGATCTTGAAGAGTAATAGTGAATTTTTACATGATTTATTTTTAAATGGAAAAAGCTTGAAAGAATGAAAAAGGTAATAATTGACGGGTGAAATTAAGGTTTCTGCGTTTTGCTGTGATTATAAAAAGATAATATATTTATTTATTATTTGAAGTTATTGCCCATAGAATTATTAAGCATAAAAACCGGTTCGACCAGTATCCGGCTAAGTCACGGTTTAGCGGTTCAACCGGTGATTTTAGCGGTTTTGAGAGGTCGGGCTCCTTAACAGGTCGAATGACTGAACCGGACCGGTTTCATGTCCGGGTCACCGGTTTTACCAGTCCGACCGCCGGTCGTCTGGTTTTGATAACTATGGTCATCGGTGATCTTTTCCTCCGGTGGCTTGATGGCGCCGGAGATGTAACCATAAACGCCTTGACCGTGAAGGTAAGGCAAGCTTTGTGCACGCCACAAGTGATAATTTTGGTGATTCAGTTTGATGATGTGATTATTCGAGGAAGGGTGAAAGAGTGGGAGGGAAGAAGAAGAGGAGCTGGCCAGAGCAGGGAGAAAGGCTGAGCTTGTTGCAGAGATATTTGGCAGATCGGCCATGGCGGTGTTGTTAGGGTTTTTTTTTTTTTTGTTTATTTGTTTTTGTTAACCGAGGAAGGAGACGAGGATTTGGAGGGATGTAGGGATGAGATCAATGATTGGCTCTGATACATATTGAACTACCATTCTCCCAAAAGCTTAAGCGAATGTGAGTTAGTTAATTAATATTTTATATATTCAACACGTTTCCTCAAGTGTGGGCGTCTTTTCAAGTGTGGGCCTATATATTTTCAGAGAGGCCCAACACTTGTTTTTTTGTTTGTTTGGGTGACTGTGCTTGGAGCGGGGTTCGAACTCAGGACCTTCTGCTCTGATACCATATTGAACTACCACCTCTCCTAAAAATTTAAGCTAATAGGAGGTGGTTAATTAACATTTTATATATTCAATAGACAAACATATTTTCAATGAATGTTATTATAGACAATATAGTTTAATATGTCTTTCCAAAATCAATATTTTGTTTAATCTTTTTTTACCTTTTCTATAAATAATCTGCCAAGCACAAATTTTATCCTGGTCCTGTTCCAAGTATGACTTGATGATCCAGGACCAAAAGGATATTAAAAAATAAATGGTTTAAAATATATGCTCTTGAAATTTATATGTTTACCCTTATTTTAAATAATCCGATTGGTTGAATGACATGACTTGGTGTAGTTGGACCACCATAAAACTATGGCTTGCCAAGATATACTCATGAAATGTGCACTGTTGCTCAACTTTAACAAAAAAAATCCTCAAAACTGAATAATGATGGGTAGGAATATCCTGAAAATTTGAGTAAAACTGAAACTAAACGACAAAGGAAGAACATGAGGAAAATAAAGAATTGAAAAGAAGAGAAAAATGCTTGTATCTCATTATTCAGATGTATGAGTTATTTATAATACAGTTTGTGGTGTGATCATAATAAATGATTGGAATTTTTATATTACACAAAATCAATTACTATCAATCGATATCAATAGACAGTTCACCAAATATATTACAACATAATACTTCCCATTGGATGTCTATTGAACAAACACAAAAGTTATGATATGCCACATTAAATCTTACTAACAAAAAATCCATAGAAAAAAAAAATCTCAGTTGAAGAAAAATAGTACATATTTATATATATATGATTTACTCATTTTGAACCAAAAATCAATTAAGAACTTTCAAACATTGTATCCCAATACTCTTCATCAGTTTTTCAAATGTTGCAGTCAGCAACGTCTTGGTAAATAGATCTGTCAGACGGTTGGCCAACCGGATCTATTGCACATCAATCCCTCCGCTCTTTTGTAAGTCATGAGTAAGAACAACTTCGGTACGTGAAACAAGTTATGTTCTATTGCAATTAATATCATCTCTTCAATTTAGATATGCAAGATGCATTGTCCTAATAATAATAATAATAATAATACAATTGGATGATTTTCTTTCTCAAGTCATAGTGGACAATGTCTCAATGAATAAATGATTGGATTGATTTTCTCGATCTGAATTGCGTCACGTATAAGTCATGTACTATAAAATTTGGTTGAAATACCCAATAAGCCACCAATATGAGTTTTTATTTGTTGCCTCGTTAAAAACATTTCACTAAGAAAACTATGTGTTAAGAAACTTAGTTAAAGGAAAAAAATAGTACATTCATGAATTCTCACAAAAGTTTTGAAGTTAGCTTCCCTCCTGACGACAACAATCTTTCAAATGCATGTACACACTTCTGTTCTATAAACACATTTCTTTCAAAACAGATGTAAGAATGATTTTAGTGAACAAATATGCTGGATTACCACTAGAGCGTACTTTTATATATCACTCTCTGCTAGATTTCATGTCGATAATGAATGTAGAGGCAAAAAAGTGTCATACCACTATTTATTCGTGCAACACAATCAGCACAATAATCATAAAAAACATTAGGGATCGAATGTAATGCGATCCCAATTTGCATGCATATATTTCCACTATCATGCATCGTAATACTCTAAAATTAATGAAAATAAGCATATGTTACTCATATATTTCTACTATCACGCATCGTAATATTCATTCACGCCCTTTACAACTTAACAATATGCATGTTGCGATTGTCATATTATTTTCTATTTGAAATCAATGAAGGATTTTCATAACTAATGACCATAAATATGGGGGTCATTACATATAAAACTCAAAGTTACTGCCAGATACATTAATTAGCGGAAAATAATATTATTCATAATATAAAATATAATTGATAATTATTTAATCATTAACAAACAAAAAAAACTTCGATTCAACTCAACCTCAATTGCGTATTCCAATACAACTCATTTTATGTTTTTTTGGCACTATACAATTGACTTTAGTTATGGATCCAAACTATTATAATCACAATAAATTATGAGGCAAATATATCGTCGAATACTGTAATAGTATATTATGAATTTCTCCCATAAGATTCATTGCTAATTCAAAATTAGCATAAACCAAATCCATATCAATGCATGAATCTGGTTGTTTTGTAATCTCAATATTTGATCATTTGGTGCACGTACAAACTTATTGGGGTTTTCGTATTCAAGATAAATCTCTTCAAGAGATTTCATGAGTGACTGAATATCATTAATGAATTAATTTTTCATTGATTTTATCTTTTACGCCGACCGGTCTCCTACGTTTCGGGCGTAAAGGAAATAGTATCAATCAATTTCGATTTGGTATATTTATAAATAACCACTCTTTTATGTTCAATAAAGATGTATGTCAGATTGCTTGCTAAATACTTCAATTAAAAGTATTTTCGCAGTTCAGATAGACTGATGCGTGGAAAATATTTTATGTTTTATAAAAAAAAATTGCGGTGTTCCTTTATTCTAAGATGAGGGTTTTTTTCTCTCCTCGTAATGCCTGGAGACGATGTTCATTAAATATATAGTAATTGCACTAATCTGAAACCAAATTGAACCACACCATTGGTTTCATAGTGTGTTGGCTTGGTTTGGGTTACTTTTCTTACAAACAAAACCGACTTTATCAAGCAAAAAAAAACGAATTGAACCAAATCGGCCCACGTTCACATCTACCGAAAAGTACATGAATGTTTGTAAATTATCTTGTACATAAATAATTCACCGCATGTGATATTTATTGTGGTAAAAATCAATAGGTCCACTCTTTACTATAATGCCAAAGTTGATAGTCCCACTCAGGGGCGGAGCGAGGATTATAGTTTAGGGGGGGCGGAATTCTAAAAATTAATTGTCGTGGAAAAAGTGTTTAATTATTTTTTCCGTAGATACATATAAGAAATTTGTTGTAGGTTTATACAGATGTGAAAGTTTTTTTGAGTAATATACAAATGTGAAAGTTGTTGTGGGTTTATATTATAAAAAGACATTGACTATATTGTTTTTCATATTAATAATTGACGATAAAAAAAACAATCTAAAGATTAACAAAGTAAATAAGTTTACAAATTTTCGGATTGTCATATCAATTATCTTTTTAAAATGTTCAAAAATCTTGAGAAATTAAGTGTTGAAACTTTGAGTAAAAAAAATTAAAAATCTGAAGTTTAATATAGTAAACTTGGGAAAAGAAGTGTTGAAATTTTAAGTAAAAAAATGAGGAATTTGGAATTTAATATAGTAAACTTTGAGTAAAATAAAAAATAAAAATGCTTCCCAAAAATAGAGAGGAATGAGGATTCGAACTCACAACCTTCCGCCTTCACTATCAACACTGGACCACTACACCAGATTCACAAATTGGTCTTTGTAAGGAACATATAATATATATTACATCAATTGCAACATATTACCGAGTAGGAAGACTATTTTAGTAATTTCTCAGAAAATTTAAGGGGGGCACGAGCCCCCCCTTGCCCCTCTATAAGTCCGCCCCTGGTCCCACTAGTCAAAATTAATCAATAGATCAATTTTTTACTATCATGCCAAAGTCGTCGGTAGGTCCCATTGTTTGTTAAACCTAAATTCTAGACAATATAAAGGGGGAATGAGGAGGAAGGACAGAAATATTTCATCAATTGAGTAGAAGGACAGTCTTTTGAAACTTTTGCGTAAAGGACAAAACTATTTATTCACTGTCGAAATTCACTTGTGTTCGAAATTCACTGTTTTAATTCACTGCCGAAATTCACTGTCGAAATTCACTAATTTTCAAAAATCATTGTCGAAATTCACTGATTTTCGGGATTCACTGTCGAAATTCACTGATTTCGGGATTCACTGGGGAGATTCACTGATTTTCGGGATTCACTGTTTGTCCTTCTCGCTATAAAAATTATGCAGTTGTCATTCTCCCTATAAAAAATATGTAGTTGTCCTGTTACTTAAAAATATTCCAGATTGTGTCCTTATCCCTAATTTCCCACAATATAAATACCCTTAACACACATACATTGTTCACTCAAACATTTTCTTCTCATAGTCTATCTCATCAAAGTCACAACAACAAAAAAAAATGTCTCTCAAAATTCAACCCCTTACCTTCATGCTCTTAACTATCCTACTGGCTTTCTTTTGCTCGGAGCTTTCTCAAGCTGTACACCCATTTGATCCCGATGTGCAAGAAGTAGCAAGGTTTGCCCTTGCTGAAGGCAGAAAGCTCCAATTCCAAAAGGTTAGTAGTGTAAAGCGTCATGAAGGACCTGAAGGCCATACCTATGACCTCACTATCGAGATAATGAATGTCCTGAGAAAGATTCAGCATTACAGTGCTAGTGTTTTGGTGAGAAGAAATACGACGCGAGAACTTCATAAGTTTGAACTAATACACGACCACCACTCATCTAGTTTAGGCCCAAACAATGATTTACGAAAGGATCCCGTCGTGATAAATGTAGCAAAGTGGGCTATTGATCATGGTGCACCGTTACAATTCGTGAAGGTTAATTTTGTAGACGTTGAGCGAGTAAATAATGTCCTTGAATATGCACTTGAATTTACGACAATGAATATATGGCATCGGGTTGAGAAATTCTCAGCTGAAGTTACTGTGGAGCAGGGGCGTAAAAAACATCTTAAGGGGTTTGCGTCGACAGACGAGAAGAAATGACATATCATGAATTACAATCGACAAACATATATAATGGAAGTTGTAATTTCATAGTTTCAATGAATGTTTTATGAATAAAAAAGGTTTGATACGCCTTTCCGTAATCAATATCATGTTTATTTTACCTTTTCCATATATAATTTACATATATAATTTTCGTTAAATGTGCACTATTGCTCTAACTTTAAAAAAAAATTCCTTCAATGTATCAACTTAATAATGATGGGTAAGGAACAAGGGCGGAACTAGGATTTCCATCTCGGGGGGCTAGAAATAAATTTTTGGGGCGAGAGGTCAGAAAGACAAGATAAGATGCAAAATGGTTGAGAAAGACAAAATGTAGTAACACATATAGTAACTGTCATTCTCAACCATTTTAGATTAAAACTGTCATTCACAACCTTTAACCTATAAATTTTTTATGATAGTTGTTTTATACCTTTTTTTTTTTTTTAAGTCTAGAGTTTCTACAACAGAAACACCCAATAAATAGCATTTTACACAAGTGGTGAACAAAAGACAATAAAATAGAATTTGGATACAGCATGTCTACTGCTACCCAATTCATCATTCGACAACTTGTTTATTTAAAATGTCAATATGACTAGATACTGAATACTCTGAATCACTTCAATAGCACCCTACGATACTTCTGGGAATTGAATTCATCAATAACGTAATCAACGTCAAGATTTTGAGATGGTGCGTCTCTTTTTGATGTGTCGGTTTTTCTAAAGAATGAGAAAATCGTTTTTTCTTTCTTTCTTGATGTGGTTGCGCCAGTATGTTTTATAACCTATAAAAGTAAAATGATACAATGTTTAATCATAAAAGACACGGTTCAATAAATAAATAGAATTAATTTTTAAAAATAAAAAAACCTAAGAAATTAAAGAACCTTTTCTGCTGAGAATAACCACACTCTCATCTCTAAATTTCTTCACTGAATAATTAACTAAAATTTCTTCAGTGAATAATTATTAACTAAAATTTCTTCACATTAATTATCAAGTCTAATTGGACTCATTAATTAGCATATATTTGGATCCGCTTGTCAACAAGGTTTTCTTAGCAGATCTTATACTAGAAACAATTAATTCGATGCAGATTAAAGTTGAATTACTTGACATAGAACAATGCAAACTTGTTGGATTTTAGTGGGAAAAAAACCAAAAATCTAGGAGATTATTACTCACAATAAAACAAAATCAACTAAGAATAAAGAAATTAAAAAGCAATAGTCACTATATACCTGGGCTGGTGGGCTGGGCTGGGCTAGGCTCAATTTTATTAAATTTATTGCTATATACCTAAAAAAAAAACCTGGGTGGGCTTAGCCCACCCCGGCCTGCCTACCTTTACATCCGCCCTTGGTAAGGAATATCTTGGAAATTTGAGTAAAAATGGATAGACCAAAAAATTAAAAAAATTTAAAAAAAAAAAAAAAACAAACAAACAAACAAACAAACAAACAAACAAACAACCAAAAAAGAAGAAGAAGAGAGATTTAAATGATTTATAGAAAATTTTATGGGTAAACCTATTGTTAGAGCACTAGGGGGCTTTACCGTGCTATGCACGGTGTTGCCCCCACCTGGTCGTGCTTGTTTGTGTTTTGTTCGAGAGGCTGTTCTGTGTTGTTAATGTCTATCTTTGTATTGTGCGTATCTGTTTTGTTTGGTCTTGTCAAAGTATTGGACCCGATAATCGATAAAAAATAGCAAAACATTAGATAGTAGAATAAAAAACGAGATAAGAATATAATTATTTTGCATAAAAACAAGAAATAATTCCCGAATGGTGATATATCACGGAAAGTAGATAGAGTTTAGTAACTAAAATATATGGCGAAATCAAATCAACATGAACAAATGACACCAATGCTTATAGATGACCGGATAGACAAACAATCGAACTAAGTGCTCGGACGTTACTCGAGCTTATAGCCACATAGTAGAAAAAAAACAAGGGCTTGGTATGGTTCTCAAAATAAGAAGCGCGGGGCAAAGAAAAGCATTTTACTTCCTGAATAGTCATCAGGAGATACTAAACCACAGGTAAACAAATATATAAAAAAAAAAATCTATAGTCACTTACACCGATACGAAATGCCACAGCAAAATTACCAATAAAATCAGCTCGGACAGACAAAATTACCAATAAAGAACATAGATACAAGTGATACTTCGCCAATTTATCAGCATAGAAATGCTTTGTATAGCTATGTTCAGCTCAATGTTTCATTACCTCGGGTTTAAGATCTCGATGAACCACACCCTGAAGATGGCAATATGAAACGGCATTGAGTATTTGTATCAACACGATCTTTGCATCATCTTCGGTGCATTTTCGACCCGTAGTAACACAAGAACTTCTGTAAAACTCCAAGGGAACATCACACTACATCCAATACTCATTAAACAACCACGAACACCAAACGCACAAGCGTGAAGTACCTGGCAAGTATTCTATCCAAAAGCAAAAAAAGAATAAAGGCCCAGCATAAATTACTTATTTTTCTAGACCCCACGATGAACTTGACAATCAAAATATTGTGATCTCCCAATGACCTTTGCAAGTGAATCCTGGTCGTGGTCAGACACAGGCCCTGAATGATGCAATACAAGGCCAGTCAGAATCTTGTCATTATACATTCAAGATCAGACAACACAAAAATAAATATGAAATACGAACAACAAGGAATTGTACGTAATGACGCAAAGCTTGAAAATAAACGAACATCAAGAAATTGTATGATTCCATCAGTCATTACTAAAGACTAACCTTGAGAGTAAAGCTTCCATCTTGCTAAACATCACAATAGTAAAGATGAGTTTTCCCGGAATCCCATTGGGCACACTGCACCGAAATGAAAAGGGGTAAACAAGCTCATCAACTGTATGATACAGATTTCCCTGTCTCCTTTTCCTTTCAGAAATTTCTTTTTTATTAATGGAGGCATCATGTAGTTTATGACAAAAAGATTGAAGACATACCAATTGAGTAAAGCGCTCATTCTTCTCATGAATTCGAGCAATTTCCAGCTGCATCTCTTCAAATACCATGATGCTGTTGCCATCTTCTTCACCTATAATGGCCATATTTTCATCATCTGCTGCAGATGCTTCCTTATCCTCCTATTAAATACCAATAGTTATTCGGAAAAGCAGAGAAGAGCTAGTAAATTATCATTTCAGCAAAACAAGATATTTAAGGTGAGAAGCGTATACGGTTCTATTATTACATATGCATTGGGTAGGTTATATTATATTTGGAGTATGAGGTGCCTCCAACTACACATCAAAGGTAAAGCAAGAAATCTTAAATCAATCAACTTTATGCCCAGAATGAATCCCATGATGATAGAGATAAGCAACATGAATCACCAGCTAAAGCCTTCTAAACATTAATCGCACATTAACCGAATCTCTAATATCTGCACATATGCAGCTCCAATGATATCATTCCATCATCTTCAAAATCTAGGCATCAAGTCCTATTGACTTATTATACCTAATAGCCTCAATTTCTAACATCTACACAGGAACCTATACTTGCGCTTATGTGGTCAAGTTTGTCAACAAAATAAGACATCGAACAAAGTATTCTCGTGTAGCAGGAAATCGGGATTTTCTGTAGATCACATAACTACGGGGTTTGCAATAGATCCCCTAACTATTAGGGTTTGCAGTAGCACCCCGTAACTACACTAAAGCACCAAAAAGAAAGCAGCTAAACCAAGTGGAAAAGTACCTTAGCCAATCTCCAAACCAGATGTAACACAGAACCAACTGGAAACGAGAGGAAAGCACAAACGAACCTGCAAATTTTAGATAAAACCAATGAATGTTGAGAAGCCGTAGATACAAGTTCACCACTTAAATGTAAATATGCACTTGTCTCGGATAAAAAAAATTGCTGACAACATTATATATTTTCAATAAAAAGATAAGGTCAGCAAACTACCAGGCAGATTTTTCAATATATTCATAAGAGCAAAATCACCAAAAGCAAAGCAGGACAAAGCTAAGAGAGCTAAACAACCGGCCAAGACAGACTACACGTTATCAAAAGCAAGAAAAGTAGGTAATTGTGGGTCGGGGTGAACTATATTTGTGCCTAAATAACAAACATGAGCTTCCACTAAGCAACCTAAGTCTTAAAGATTCATTGACTGCAACTGCATGATGATCATAAATATGCAAAACATTTACCTGATTCCATTTTCTTGCTTGTTTATACCAGCTGACGACGCTGCAGATACGAAAAACCAACATTTTTTTACCATAACGTAATAGATTCCAAGAAATGAAAGAAAAAAAAAACAATTTATGATTTGATATGATTAATGGGATTCATCATTTTCTTGCCTGTTCAATGTACACCGACTGGTAAGATCAAACATGAATAAAATGGCTACCGAGTCTTTGCAAGCTTCTGGAATTTGATTAGGAGATGAATCAACAACCCCTGCATTGAAAATAATGTGATCAATCAGATAACTGAAATTTCAAAAATTATCGAACATAAAAGAAGGATTCATACCTCCTACTTCCCAGATACTATAAGATATACATGCTCCTCCAACAGATAATGTTTTGTCCATCTGATTTATTCCGGTCATTGCCAATTTTGCCAAACCAAATTATCCAACGGCACAAAGATAGTAAAACTTACTTCCCATTTTGTCACAGCCTCAAGGGGATAAATTTTTAAGGTCATCTTTGGTAGGCTTGGTTCAAGTATAGATATCCCATCTAAACCAATCGAGATAAATACAACAAATAAACAATTGATGTAAGAAAATACAGAGCTTATCAAGCACAATAAACCATATTCGAGAACCCGGAAAAATTGTTACTTTTTCATCAACCCAAAGTCAAAAGAACCACATAAGTGCATATCAATGATATCTTGAACATATCACAAACCTGGCAAAGAACATCCATGTCACTCTGACCAACACCTTCTGCTAAGAGCTTAACTCGAAACTTCTGAACACTACCCTTCACATCTTGCTGCTCCTCAACCTTAGGTACAGCCTTAACTATCTTCTTCTGAACAATCTTCTCGTTTCCACCCGAACCGTTAATCGGTCTCCCGTAATCATCAAACAACACAAGATCACCACTACTCCCTTTTCCCAATTTCCCCCCATTATATTTATATACACCACTCTCATTATAAACACCACGATCATCATACCCACCTAAATTCGCATTATACCCATCATAATTCGACTCACACCGAACTCCCATACGGATAATAGGACGGATTATAAGCGGGGTTCAAATTCGATCCACCGTAATTCACTGCCCCGGCTTGATTTACATCGTAAGTGTACGAAGAGGGATCTAAATGTGGAAATGAATATGGTAACGGAGCTGATTGTTGCTGGGGCACAAAGTTAAGATTAGGGTTAGGGATTTGATTATCAGGATTAACAGGGAAATAAGGAACAGGGTAATTGGAGAAATTGGACGGAGGAGCAGAGGCGGGGGAGATGAAATTAGGGTCGATGATGAAAAGGAGGAGGATTGGGAATAGGGTTAAGGTTTTGAAGATGGGATTGATAGTATTGGTAGTAAGCAGAAGGGTTTGTATCGTTTTGCTGCTGCATCTTCTCTCTGATTTGAAGCTTTGATGAACAGATAACAATGGAGTATAGATTCAAAGATGAAAAAAAATATTATTATTATGAACAAAAATTGGTTGAAATAACAATCCGGAATCCGAATACGCCGACTCACCAGAAAACTTGTTTTCCTGATCCGGCAATCACCAAGGAGACAGATCTTCAACGGCACTAAAGAAAACCAGATGGAAGAAACACAGAAACAGACATGCAAAGCAGACAATAAGCATAAAATAGGACAAGAAGCATGGAATACCTTAATAAATTTAAAAAAAAAGCATCTAGAGGCTGGAAAACAGCACACATTCACCAAGTAACAAACCTGCAATAAGATCATTAACATCATCAGAACAATAATTAACAGAGCAAACCTGCAACAAGATCATTAACATCATCAGAACAACAATTAACAGAGCAAAAACATGGTTGAAGAAGAAGGATTATTAGTAGAGAGAAACAGGTAGAAGAAACGCACAGAAGAAGAGAAAGAGGCTCTATGGTTGATTAACTCCAAATGCACAGAAGAGGCTCCATTATGGTTGAAGAAATTCTTTTTAAGCGGTGGGCAAAGTCAGTGGAAAATAAAACGTGTAACCATTGGAGAAGGCGGCGGATGACAACCCACTTCGTCGTCCCTTCGTCGTCCAATTTAGAAGTTTTATTAGTAAGAACAAGGTAGATTTATGCTTTATGACGAGCAACCAACCGACATGGGCGGGTGTAGACCTCCAAAATGGGTGCACGGACCCGCTAAAAATATTTAGATAAGTGTGACCAATACAAAAGGAGAATTAGATATAAGAGCCGCTTTGGAATATTTTATAATAACATGACAGCCACATATTTTTTATAGAGAAAAAGACAACTTCTATATTTTTTATAGTCTGAAGGATAAAGTAAAAAAAAATAATAAAAAAAAGAAAATTCGCACGCCAACTATACCTGGGAACCTTCTTTTTTTTTTTTCTTCCCATTTTCATACTCTCATATTTTATGATTTAGAGATCCCAACGCGATAAAAATTTCACTGAATTTTTTTATTTTTTTTTATGAACTTCGTTTTGAGACTTGGTTCGATATAATTACATCATTTTTTGTGAGATTCATTGTCGAAATCCACTCAATGAATTTTCCCAGTGAATCCCGAAAATCAATGAATATCGACAGTGAATTTCAAACAATAGTGAATTTGGCCAGATGATTTTCTGAAATCACGTCGGAATATGTTGAATGTGGTATCAAAATAAAGAGCATGAAAAAATAAAAAATTTGGTGAAAGAATTTTCAAATTTGGAGGTCTAGATTGAGAGATATGAGTGTTTAACATATTCCTAATTCTCCATTGAATCTTTAGCTTGGATGACAATGTCTTTGGAATTTTACTATGAGGTTGCATGTTCGAATATGTCTTGCCACAACTTTTTATTGTCAGTAAATGGAGGAGAAATGGGACCCACAGCCACGTCAGAATGAGACCCCACAGCCACGTCAGATCCAACGTGGCAGCCTAGTAAACAATTTTAAAAGATTCCAGTGCCCAGTCAGCCTTATCCGACGGGTAGGACCATTTTATTAAAAAAAATAAATTTAGAGGACTACTTTCCTCATCAGAGCAGGAGCATGACTAAAATCCTTAGTAGGCTAACTTAGATGATCATTTTTCCAATTTTGCCATCATCCCCCTCTTATAGGCCATCCTTAGTAGGCCAACTTAGATGATCATTTTACAACTTAGAGGACCGTTTTTCCAAATTTTCCAATGTTTTTCCTTTCCCCCTCGGGTCAAACCATAAACTTGAGTGAATCTGCAGTCTTCCAAACTAAAAATTCTTCTCAAGAATCAAGGGCTCTATAGCAGGCTTATTTCCCTGATATCCAAGAAATAAAACATTCTAAATACCTAGGTCTTCCTCTTGTCATAGGGCGCTCTAAGACGCAGGTTTTGAGCCATCTTAAGGACAAAATTTCCAATAATCCCTATATATGATAATTTGGTGCACGTGCAAATTTGTCGGGGTTTTCGTATTCAAGTCGATTCTCTTCAAGAGATTTAATGATTGACTGAATATCAATAATGAATTTATTTTCCGTGGATTTTTATCTTTTAAATCGACCGGTCTTCTACGCTTTGTGCGTAGAGGAAATATTATTAATCAATTTTGATTTGGTGTACTTATAAATAACCACTCTTTTATGTTCAATGAAGACATCTGACAGAGTACTTGCTAAATACTTCAAGTAAAATTATCTTCACAGTTCGTTTAGACTGATGCGTGGAAGATTTTTTATAATTTATAAATTTTCTCGGCATTCTCTTATTCTAAAATGATGTTTTCTTTATCTCCCCCTAATACCGGAAAATGATATTCATTAAATATATAATAATTGCACAAATTTGAAACTAAGTTGAACCACATCATTGGTTTTCATAGTGTCTTGGTTTGGTTTGTTACTTTTTCTACAAACAAAACCGACTTATATCAAGCGAAAAACCAAACCGAACCGAACCAAATATAGAAAAATATATTTTTTGTGTCTCTTTTTTAAGGGACCGGTTCGGTTCACCTCTACAGAAAAATATATTTATGTCCGTAAATTATCTTGTACATAAAAAATTCACTGCATGTGATATTTTTTGTGGTCAAAATCATGCCAAAGTCGACGGTCCCATTGGTCAAAATCAATACGCCCATTTTTCACTATCATGCCAAAATCGATGGTCCCGATGTTTGTTAAACCTAAATTCAAAACAATATAAATATTTCACTAAACATTTTTTCGTTTAATAGTTCTATCTTATCATAGTCTAAAAAAAAAAAAATGTCTTTCAAAACGTTTGTGCTCTTAACTATCCTTCTGGTTTTCTTTTGTTTTGAGCTTTCTTTAGCAGTAAACCGAACCGGTCCCTTAAAAAAGAGATCAAAAACTGATCCCGATGTGATAGATGCAGGAAGGTTCGCCCTTGTTGAAGGGAGAAGGTTCCATTTCGGAGGAGTTCTTGATGCACATTTTCGTGAAGATCATCGAAGCCAGAACTATACACTTACTATTGAGATAGTGGATAGGGGAAGGATTAAGAATTACAATGCAAGAGTTTTGGTGACGGGACTTAATGATAGAAAACTCGATATGTTTGAACAAATACACGACCACCGCTCATCTCGTGTTGGCCCAAACAATGATGATGATTTACGAAACGATCCCCTCGTGATAGAGGTAGCAAAGTGGGCTGTTGCTCATGGCGCACCTTTGCATTTCATGGGTGTTACTTTTGTAGACTTTAAGCCAGGAACGGAACCCCGTACCCATAAATATTCACTGTTTATTAAGGCAAGCAATTATAAGGATGAGGTTCATAAATACGGGGCTATAGTTATTAAGGAATCGAATAATCAAAAACGTCTTAGCTGGTTTCAGCTGATGGGAGGCTATAGTTATTAAGGAATCGAATGATCAAAAATTACTTATCATCGACAAACATATGGAAGTTGTACTTTCATATTTTCAATGAATGTTATTATGAAGTAAAAAACAATTCAAATATTATGATTATTTTACATTTTCTATGTATAATTTACCTAGATACTCATGAAATGTGCACTATTGCATGCTCAACTAAAAATAGAAATTCCTTAATGAAAAGTCATGCCGAGTTGCAACAAATAACAAAAATTTGATTTTCTTTTACCAATGATTCTACTTCGTTTAAACAATTAATACATAAGAAAGTAATTCAATTAGATCGACGCTTTATCTACGGCTGATGGTTCAAGCACCAAGTGTCCCGCTTCAACGCAGTAATCCATACAAACAACCGTCGAAATCCTCGAAGTACTGCTACCGGAAAAAGTCGAATGTTTGGTCATCTTTTCTTCTTACCTAAATTTTCCTCACAAGAAACTCTATTTTTTTTTCTCTAAAGTATTACAAGTAATATATTGTGTTACAAAAGAGTTGACATGACTCTCCTTTTATGATACGGTAAGGAGCAACTTTTATCACAAGAAATCTTGTGATTGGATTCGTGACTGGTGCTAGGGAATAAGAAACTCTTTTTCCCAACATGATAATGATTTAAAATCTAGTTGATAGATATTTGATTGATTATCTTATTAAGTATTTTCCTTAATCTTATCTATGCCATAATATTTAATATCTTATATTAAATTTATCGAATATAACAATAAGATACTTGGGCTCAAATCTATTGTTCGTTATAGGGGAACAGACCCCAAATCTACTGTTCCACTATTTCATTATTTCGATGTTTCTTTTTACGAAAATGACTTTGAAAAAAATATTGGAAAAATATTAAATGGATGTCAGAACATAGAGGGTGAAAAAACTAAAAAATTGGTGGAATAATTGCGATCTTTTGACGCTTAAATCAAAAGATACGTCTCTTTTGTAATTGAGCATGAGAGATAATGTCTATTAGTGGAATTGATATCGTTCTTTTTGCCTCCAAATAAATTCCACTGGAGTAAATGCTTGTTTTCACTTCTATATTGTCATTTTTCACATTTGTCTATTAATTTATCATGTTTTAATATAGATTACCCCAATGATGTGAGTGCTAATGACAATGGTGTCGTATATATGTTTCGGGTGTCCTTTTTACAAGCCGGTAGGCAATTTTTTTGATATGTAGATATGAACAATCTTGGTTGAGGAGTGCTTGTAAGTTGTAACATGAACATTTGATTTGATGAATAATGGGTATCACAAAAATGACAGAAACATAGAAAAAAATAATTCAAAGAAAATGAAAACGACTAATAATGAAAAATATAATATCAATCATTTATTATATTGTATAATGATTTCACTCTTTGTTGTGGTCAAAATCAATTGACACTGGGACCATATATACCACAGTCTATCGGTCCCACTATTTGGTAACCTATACTCAAGACAATATAAACAAACATATTGTGTAATTTACTCAAACATTAGCTTTTGGTGATTCTATCTGATCAATTGCACTTGTGTTCAACAATGTCGCTCGTTCATGTTCTTAGCCATCCTATTGACTTCCTTTTGCTTTGAGGTTTCTGTAGCAACGAGCTTAAATAGAAATCCAAAGAGCCGTGATCACGACCTGAGAGATGTTGCGATGTGGGCCGTCGCTAAAGGTGCACCGTTAAAATTCAGCAAAGTTACTCATGTCGAAGTTGAGCGAGGAAGACCTGCAGGAGGCGCTCAATATACGCTTACTATCGAGGCAAAGGATTATAAGGGAGACACTCATCATTACATGGCTATCTTTTCCGTGGATCATACGGCCCGGGAACGTCTTATGGGGTTTCACCATTGGATTAGAGCCTCTTTATGAGCTCGTTGTATATAACATTGTTATCTCGATCTCCGCTTATGATATCATTAGAAGAAGAAATGAGCCTCTTTATGAGCGGAGCCAAATTTGAAAGCCTCCCATTCCTATCAAAGGTTCTATCTTGATGTGCAGGTTCTTAAATAAATTATTACCCATCCCAGACGCCTTAATTAGATTTGGCATCAACGGCCCTTACAAATGCCTTCACTGCTCGCATGAAGACACCCGCACCCATGCCTTTTATCACTGCCATTTTGCTCAAAGAATTTGGGTCCACTTTCAAACCAAACTGCGCTACCACCCGCTAGCCGCGGATTTTAATGCTTACCTTAGAGCTTGGTGGCGCCCAGATCACGATGGAGCAGTCAAAGTTGCCTGCCAGCTTATCCCCTCTTTTGTTTTGTGGGAATTATGGAAATGTCGCAATCGCATCATTTACGATAACCAACAGAGTTCTTACACTCACGTCATTCATAATATTCATCAAAATCTGTAGGCGGCTTGTGGAAAAAAGCTCTATAAAATGGATAATGATGATGATTGTCTTATTTCCAACAATTTTATCTATTAGTTTAGCACTCAAAAGTGCCCTCAGCCGTTACTCGTCTCTTGGACCAAACCTAAGCGCAATTATTGGAAGCTTAATACTGACGGCTATTCAAGAGGTAATCCGGATTCTTCAGAAGGAGGTTTCATTATCCGTGATGAAGATGGTCGCCTTATGCATGCTGCCAGCGAATATTACGGCTCAACAACTAATCTCGTTGCTGAAGCCAAAGCTCTGGAATTTGGAATCATCTTCGCCATCACTCATGGCTTTCTTAATCTTCTCATTGAAAAAGATTCTCAAGTCCTCACCAAAATCATATAAGGTCACTACTCTATCGCCTGGGTGATTGACAAGGAAAGTAATGCCATCAAAATCCTTATACAGTGCCATGGATTACAAGTCACTCATATTTATCGTAAATCCGGCAATGCCGCCGATTCTCTTGCTAAACAAGCTTCCACAAACATCTCCTCCTCTCT
Source organism: Gentiana straminea (assembly GCA_036785695.1). Taxonomy (NCBI): domain Eukaryota; kingdom Viridiplantae; phylum Streptophyta; class Magnoliopsida; order Gentianales; family Gentianaceae; genus Gentiana; species Gentiana straminea. Next base: position 1,597,896 of record JAVUPR010000099.1, on the reverse strand, counting down.
CTATGATAATGCAAGCCCGCTTCCCCTCCAGCTACGTCTAATTTTGCTTGCAGATCGTCAAGAGATTCCATCTATACGCCTCACTAGATAGGCGGCCATTGTATCTGGACGCACCATTCATTCTTCCTATAAAAGGTGCAAACCAGGTCGTCTCGATTACCAATCATTCGTTTGGTTTTGTTAATATGATGCCATGGTACAACTATTTTTTGATGGTTGTAGGAACTAATCACACCCTCACCAAATATCTCAGAAGTGGAAATGGAGCGAATTGGACGAGGTCTCACTCACGCATTGAAGATTTTCTACATCATTTCTTATGGTTTACATCATGGAGAAAAATCCAGGAAGCACCCTTCAGCATCATGAAGGGTGCAAAGCAGGTGTTTTCTTACATACGCCATTTACATTCTTTTCCGGACTTGCTATTATTTACTTATTTTTTCATCATGTATGTTGCGAATTGAAGACATAACTAGAGGAGATCCTAGACAACTAGTTGGAGGTGATCCACCTTCGCCTATGCAAGAAGAAAAAGATCAGGGTTTAAGCACTCTTCAAGACTACCACATTGGGCTAGGTACTGCGGATTATTAAGCTCTTTTGACAATTTTCTCCTTTTTCTGCTTGTTCTTGTAATTTCTTTTTTCATGGGGAGGTTTCTTTTTCTAGAAACATAAGGTGCTGTACCCTTTCCTATAAGCAGGATTTTCCCACACTGGGCTTGCCACTCATTGATTTTAAGGTGGCAGGGCTATGTTTCGTCTATGTGATTTGGCAAAAGGGGAGGGCGAGGATAAAGCATTGTACGATCTTTTTTAACATCTTTCATTAAAAAGTCTCGTTTATTAAAAAAAATACTGAGTATTTCTTTCTAGCCATTAAGTTGGAGTAATTATAGGGATTTAAATCTTCCCAAAACGATTATCCCAGTTTCATATATACATATATATATATATATATATATATATATATATATATATATATATATATATATATATATATATATAAAATAAAATACAATAATATAGATGTAGTTACATAAAAAAAATATAGTAACACTTATAAAAAAGATGTAGTCACAACCAAAAAAAAAATGTAGTAACACAAAAAAGTAGTAACAACCAATATAATATAGTTACAAAAGAATCTACTTTCAAATAAAAAATGCAGTAACATATAAAAAGAAGCAGTAACAACCATAAAAATATAGTTACAACCAAAAACTATAGTAACACTCGAAAATAGATAGTAACACACAATAAAATAGATATGGTTACTGCAAAAATAATATAGTAACATTGATACATATGTAGTAACGCTGCTAGTCGATGAGTTGCTCTTTGATAGGCATGTGATGATGATCCCACATGCAAGTTATGTGATGAGGGAAACAAGTCCATTCTACATGCGTTGCGGGACTGTTCTTGGCCAAGAAATATTTGGAATTTGTGTGTTCCGGATGAATATAGGGAGGATTTTTTTTGGGGCTGACACTCCTACTAGTTGGATACAACTTAATCTGAATTCTGGCAGGGACTCGCCGCTCACAAGAAGCCATTGAAAGTATACGTGGAAAGAGACGATCTACGGAATTTGGATATGGAGAAATAACGTGAAGCACGGAAGTGGTGAAGAGCTAGAGGCCTCCGGCCTCTGATTTATGTCAAACATAGTGGCGAGAGCACGGAATATACGGATGGCCTAGAGTATAGCGTAGAATTTTTTCTGTTTAGATGGAACAAGTTGCAATTTTGGTTTGCAAACTTTCTGCTGTACTGTTATTACCTTCTTTGAGGAGGAAACTTAATAAAGTGACATTTTAAAAAAATTAAAAAAAATTAAAAAAGTAGTAACAATTAATAAATTAGATGTAGTTACAAGAAAAAATGTAGTAACATTGATATATATGGATCGAGTAACATATGTAGAATAATTTTGCGTCAAAATTGAAGATAAAATGAGTATTTTTTACATTAAATCAAATTGTGTAGTAATAATGGATGCATAAATCATGGAATAGTGATCGGCCGTTACAATAAATGGTCATAATTAATTAAATAAAATCTCCTATTATTATGCTAGACAGCTATTTATTATTATATTTATGACAACCGGGGAATATATATAAAGAGAATGGTAATTTAAGATAAAACAAGGTTTTTCTTCCTTATTAAATCAAAATGTCTTGCATTTCCCATTTAGTTAAGTCCTTTTATTCAAAAATCTATATAAATTGGGTTATGAGGACAAATCTAATGTTCATAACCTCAAATCCATTGTTTGCGACGGTAGAACTGACCTCAAATCCAATATTTCACTATTTCACTGTTATGTGTTTTTTTATTATTACAAAAATGACCTCAAAAATAACATTGAAAAAATATCAATTGAAATGTCTATATAAAGAGGACGAAAAAAAGAAAAACGTGATGAAATAATTATCATCTTTCGACAGTCAGATCAAAAGATATATTCGTTTTTATAGTTGAATATGAAAGAATTTAAATTACAGTGGAATTAGAACATGTCATTTTTACCCAAAAAATTATTTTCCACTGTCCTATTTGCATATTTCAATGTTCAAATTGTCAGTTTTAACAATAAACCCAAGTTTAATTAGAGACTTAATTAGTACTCCGTATTTCCGTCAAACATTACCGATGGGAAATTCTTACATAGGGAGTCCCTATTACAACAGACCGTCGGCTGACTGCCACGGATAAAAAACACAAAATTGTTTTGTTTGTTCGTACACGTGTCACAAATCCAATATTTGATTGTAATAGAATGTCCCTACAGCAGAATTACCCATTACTTAGCTGGTTTCCTCAATAAAGTTAATCTTTATATCATCAATTTTTGTTGTTTTTAACCAACTCGTTGGACTCTCCAAAAAAAAAAAAAAAACGAACTCATTGAAAAACGTGTCATGTGTTCCAACAACTTTTGTTTATCGTACCAATCCAAGCTTAAGCTCATCCTAGTGGTTAGCCACTAGGGCTTACCCTGGCCTCCAATGGGAGGTCCATGGTTCGAATCCCCCTCCCCGTAGTTTAAAAAAGCTTCCGTATCCTACGGAAAAAAAAATCGTACCAATCCTATCGACTTTTTATACTTTCATTCAAAAAAAAAATTGTTGTTGTTAAATGTCACATTAAATGATCTCGAACTAGGAGACCTGAAAAATGTAACGTTGCATATATTTTTAACAATAAAATATGATCTCCGATTCAAAATATAAGTCATCTTAGTTTTTTTACTTTGGTTTCATAAAATAAGTCATTCATAATTCAAGAGAGCATTAATAAACATTTTTCCTTATCTTATCATTAATTTATATCAATCCAACCACTTTTATTTACTCCACAATTGTGGCATTTATTATAGTCAAGGGGTGTATTAGACATTTCTTCCATACATTAATTACATCTAACTATTTTCTTAATAAATCTGAAAATTCTAGGATGACTTGTATTTTGGACCAGATGTTGTAAACAATTGCGCGATTTTAGGAACTACTCATCCGTTCCAAAATATAAGTCACCATAGGTGCTTTCACACAGATTAAAAAAGTGATTGAATGTCATAAATTTGATGTTTAATGTCTAAAATACCCTTGACTACCATTAATGCAATAGGTGTTAAGTGATGAAAAATTGTTGGATTGATAATAAATTAGGGGTAAGATAGAGAAAATAATAATAAATATTGAAGTGAGAATATAGAATTACTTATATTTTGGGACAAAACTAAAAGTATAGGATGATGACTTATATTTTAGAACAGATGTAGTAAGTACGAAGAAGAAAAGTGTAGAAGTATATGTTCGATTAATTTATCATTTTTTAAGTATCAACAACACAAATAGTGCGAGCGGCAATGTTGATGGTGTCGTATGCTGGGGGCGGACGCAGGATCTCGGATAAAGAGGACAATAAATTTTTTAAAGGCATAAAAAATTTAAAGGGGGAGGCAAACAATATGCTTTGTTACATATATTAATGTAATTTTTCCGGATCAAGAAAGACAAACGATATGCTTTGTATATATATTAATGTAATTTTTCTAGATTCCCCATTGGTTATATGTAGATTCGTCAATGATCGTATCTCGTAGGCATGATTCTTGTCTTGGAACATACATAAATTTTAGTGACAATGGTTAACACACAACAAAACCTATCAGAAAAGAGAAAGATTATATAGTTTGACAATGATTTTCAAAGTAATATTCTTTTTTTTAAACGGAAAATCCAATATAATAAAAGATACTAGCAAGGTGCTGCACGGAAATCCAATATAACGGAAAATCCAATATAATAAAAGGTGCTAGCTGGATAAAATTGTTCGCAATTTTCTGTGGGGCCATGACACAGATAAACATGGAATGCATCTAGTTGCTTGGCATCACATCTGTTAGCCCAAGCCGGAAGGTGGCCTAGGTATTCGTAATACGTGAGACATGAATAACGCCTTCTTGGGTAAGCTTTCTTGGCAACTCCTTACTGAGCATGGAAAACTTTGGGTACAAGTTCTACGAAGCAAGTACGGCTCAGCCCTAGACCTACCAAAGCCGAATTGTTCCTATATGTGGAGGCACATCTGTGCTGCTGCGGCAGCTCTTGGGGAGGCCTTTGAAATTGACGACTCTGGCAATGTGCGATGGACTCTGACTTCTTCTGGAAGATTCTCAGTTATCTCGGCATATCATGCACTTAGAGATCACCCACCCTCAACCATTGCGCAAGGGAATTGTGTCTGGAAACTCATCTGGTCCATTAAGGGACCTCTCCGGGGGGAATTTACTCTTATGGCAAATCTGTTGGGATGCCCTTCCCACCGCGGGCCTGCTTTACGGACGGCACATTATGAAGGATGCTACTTGCTTTATTTGCGATACACATGCGGAATCTACCATACACGCAGTTAGAGATTGTAATTGGGCTGCAGATATTTGGCGTAGGATTATTCATGGACAATATTGGACTCTCTTTTTCTCAATACATGAGACCCCTTACGGGTGGAAAAATGTCTCAAAATTCATATGCACAAGCATGACTCTATTGTTTACTGAAGATTCCTCTTCCGTGAGATTGTGTTAGGACTTTGGTATGTGCCACATCTTCTAAAGGAAAATGGCATGCATTCCGTCCGGTCCCGGCATCTGATTAAGGGCTTTGCATACTTCTGCGGCTGTGGATGGTTGCAATAATTTCCTCACTGCAGTCTCACTTAAATGTGTGGATATAAGGTTGGAGGGTAGCTCCAATAATTGTTCCTCATTTGTTTTATATATCCCATTAAAGTAATCAACTTAATTGTATAAATTCCAGCCGTATATTTTCTTGTATAAATTAAGATTCACATGTGTATTTGTTGTGGTCATCAAAATCAATGGGTCGACTCCCCTTTACATAAATATTTGTGCCACAATAAAATGGTCGCAATAAAGCGTCACTAATGTTCCACAACATAATGGAGTAAAAGGAAGAGTCACTACACATATTTACACGATTAATCTTTATGGAACTTATACAAATCAACAAAAATCTCACAATATAATCAATGGAGTAAAAGTGTGTTGTGTCACAATGCAAGTTTATATACACATGCACAGATTTCACTATATTTGGTATTGTGGTAAAAATCAGTAGGTCCACTTTTTACAACCATACCAATTAAACTCGATGGGTCCCACTATTTACTAAGCCTATATTCAAGACAAGAAGGGGACAAAAATTCAAAAATTTTTCACAGATGCGTTAAGGGCAGAACAAGGAAAGGTACATTGTCGGGACTAATGGTGAATGGGCAATGGCTAGAGGATCCGATTCTTGTTAAAAATGCGGTGCATAGATCGTTTAAAGATATCTATTCAGAAAAGATTCGCTCTAGACCTTCCTTTAATAGTAGCTTATTTGCAAAATTAACTCACAACCAAAGGGATTGGCTGGAAAGGGGTATTACTGATGAAGAAATTAAGGCTGCGGTTTGGTTATGTGAAGGTTCTAAGGCCCCGGGACCGGATGGTTTCAATTTTAATTTTATTAAGAAATTTTGGGAAATTCTGAAGATCGACTTTTGCAATGCTATACATGAGTTCGAAGAAATTGCAAGATTCCACAATGGAAGCAGCTCTTCATTTATAGCCCTTGTGCCTAAATCTTCTAATCCAGTTACCATTAAGGATTACGGACCTATCGCTTAATCGGTTTTGCTACTATAAAATTGTTTCAAAAATTTTAGCAGAAAGGATGAAGGCAGTTATTTCTTCTGTGGTCGATGAATGTCAATCCGGTTTTATCAAAGGTCGGCAAATTCTAGACGGCGTTCTCATTCTTAACGAAGCGGTGGATTTCCTAAAAAGGAAAGGTATGTCTAGTTTTATATTTAAAGTAGATTTCGAAAAGGCATTTGATTGTGTCAATTGGTCTTTTTTGGACAATACTTTAAAAAATATGGGTTTCGGCTTGAAATGGAGAAGGTGGATACAAGGTTGCATTTCTTCGGCTAGAGCATCAGTTTTGGTGGGGGGAAGTCCGTCTAAGGAATTCAACTTGGAACGAGGCTTAAGACAAGGAGACCCGTTATCTCATTTTCTTTTCCTAGTTGTAGCTGAAGGATTGAATATTTTAATGAAAGAAGCAATTGCAAAAGGAAGGTTCTCGGGGGTGCTTATTGGTAAGGAGCAGGTTCCGATTTCACATCTTCAATATGCGGATGATACAGTTTTCTTGGGCATTAGGAGTATGAAGAATTTGAAAAATTTAAAAAGAATTTTGTCATGTTTCGAGTTGATCTCGGGTCTGAAAATAAATATGGGGAAAAGCTCTTTAGCAGGAATAAAAGTACAGGATGGTGATCTTTCTACTGCGGCAGAAATCTTGAACTGCAAGAAAGTTGATATGCCTTTTAAATACTTGGGGTTATGGGTGGGACAGAACATGAAGAAATTGAAGGCTTGGGAAGAAATTATTCAGAAATGTAAGGCAAAATTATGTGCGTGGAAATGGTCAACGTTGTCGGAAGGGGGAAGACTGGTCCTCATAAAAGCTGTTCTAAGCGCGCTTCCGCTCTTCTTCTTCTCCGTCTACAGGCCTCCTGAATGTGTGCTAAAATTATTGGAAAGTGTGAGGTCTTCTTTTTTTTGGGGAGGGAATGGGTTACATAAAAAAATTTCTTGGGTTGATTGGAAAAAGATTCAAGCTCCGAAATCATTGGGGGGCATTGGGGTGGGTAGTTTAAGGTTGCAAAATTGGTCTTTACTCGGTAAATGGTGGTGGAGGTTCATTTCGGAACCAAATGCTTTATGGAGGAAAGTGGTAGTGTCGTTATACGGGGTTGAGGGAGCTTGGAGTTTAGACAATAACCGGAGGGGATTTGGAGGGATTTGGAAAGGGGTTGTTGAGTCTGTTGATAGAATTAAAAGGTTTGGGGTAGATTTGAGGGGATCAGAATGCTGGGTGGTGGGAAACGGAATTAGGGTGAGGTTTTGGGAGGACATTTGGGTGGGTAATGTTCCTTTAAAAGTTGCTTATCCTAGACTTTATAGGATTTCGGTGGATAAAGGTGTCGTCGTTGCAGGGGTAATGGTTAGGGATGGTGATAGATGTTCTTTTAGTTGGGTTTGGAGAAGGAGGTTGAGAGGATTTGAGGAGGAGGAAGTAAATGAGTTGGAGTCTTTAATTAACCCTGTTTGTGGAAATGCGAGTACCTTGGATAAATTGAAATGGAAACTCGGCTCGAATGGCACCTTCTCGGTGGCCCTTTTGAGAAAAAAACTTGAAGTGGAATTTTTCAAAAATTCCTTTTTGAATAATGAGCGGTATCATCAAATGGAATAATTTTTTACCCTCGAAGGTAAATTTGTTCATGTGGAAAGCAAGTCTCAGAAGGTTACCAACTAAGCCGAATCTTATACGGCGTGGCATTTCGGTTCAAGACTCTTCTTGTCCGCTTTGTCATAAATTTGAAGAAACGATCAATCATCTTCTTTATGCCTGCGATTTGACTCTGTTGATTTGGACTCATATTTTAAATTGGTGTAAGATTATAGGACTAAATGCTTTTTCCTTTTCGGACCTATGTAACTTGAGAGCGAGGGACGACTTCTTCGATTTTATCCACACGCCTATGGTCGGCAATCGTAGGAATAGCTTCTTGGGTTATTTGGAATACTAGAAACAAAGTTATCTTTAACTTTCTTGTCTTAAACCCGGAGTCTATGTTTAGAGATGTACGAGAGAATCTCATTCACTTGGCTTTCAAATGTGAAGGGTCTTAAGAACTTGAAATGGGAAGAATGGTTAGCGAATCCGATGAATGCGGCTAGTCGAGATAGGAGGAAGTGATAATAAATCAATGAAGGCGATGGATGCAGTGGTTATGATGGATGCAATAACCGAATTATGCAACGAAATTTCGATTAATTACGGCGGTACAAATCGTTCGGTGCACTGCTCATGCTTTCCTGCAAATGAGATATGTGGCTGCTATGTTGGTGTGTTGACTGTTGTGTTGGCTTCACATGATGGTTAGCAATGGATATTGATTGATCTTTTTTGGATATTCTGACAGGTTTGTCACATGATTAGGGGACTGGAATAATCTTTTTTGGATGGAGGGCAATTCGAAATTTTTTTTTAGTACTGTTGGGATGGTTTTTGGAAATTTGTTGGAACATTTTGTAATTTTTTTACTGATTATAAATATATCTTGGCTGTTCAAAAAAAAAAAAAAATATATATATATATATATATATAAATAACCCTTTATACATTATTTACACTAACATTTTCTTTTAGTGGTTTTATCTTATCAAGTATTGTTGTCTTCAACAAAGGCTACCCGCGAAAGAAAAATGCTGCTCAACGTTCAACCCTTTACGTTCATGCTCTTAACGATCTTATTAGCTTCATTTTGCTTAGAGCTTTCTGTAGCAGTTACCCCAGATGATCCCTATGTCGTAAAACTTGGGAAGCGCACCGTTGTTGATGGCCGAAAGTTCCATTTCAGGAGAGTTACTCATGTATCGAATCATGAAGGAGATAAAGGCAATACCTATGATATGTTACTGTTGAGATAATGGACAGGAATATTATTGAGCATTACAAGGCTAAAGTTTTGGTCAAAGGCTAAAGTCGGTAACGGAAGACCCATCTTGAATTACAATTAACAAACAAAATGAAAGTTTTTACTTTTTATATTCCGAATGAATGTTACAATGAAAAAATATTTATATGTCTTTATGTTTCTTCGTCTTTTATAAATGTAATTAATCTAGATAGACAGTCATGGAATGTGCACTATCCCAGAGAAGTTTCCCTAAAAATCCAACTAAATTAATGATATCCAAAGGGGAAAAAAAATCTTTCTGACGAAAATCTTTGAGTTTCTCACAAGACAAACATTATGGTTCGTCAATTCTCTTTATAATATTAAGAATTGACAGAAGTCTTTAGCGTCGCCACATACTCAACAGAAGGATTTTCATGAGACAGTTTTTGAGAAATTGATAAATCGAAGGCAAAAGGGGAAAACGCTATTAGAGATATAATTAGATTTAGATTATATATTTTGATATTATGTATTTATGGTGATATATTCTGCATTTATGGTTATATATTAAGCTTCCTCTAGAAGCCTTTCGAGGCTTATATATTGTAATGCTTTCTATTGAATAACAACAAGCCTTTTCTCATTTTCACTATTCTATCATGGTATCAGAGCTTTTCAACGAACGTCTTTAATATCCTGAGGAATTCTTCAAGGAATTTGTTTGGGTGGGGGTTCGTAACATTAATCTAAACGAACCCTCACCCCTCCACTTTTATATTTTTTTCTTCATTATATTTTATGTTATCTCAATTGTCTAAATAAACTCTTTGCATATTCTTTTTGGTATTTTTATTTTTCAAGAACAAAATCTTAGCAATCATTCATATGGCCATCATCATCTTACGCCTTAGATTTCTCTCTAGTAGTGAACATGTACGTATGTTTCTCTATTGCTTCTCCATGGCTATTTGTTGGAATTTCCTTCTTCCCAAATTTAAAGTCGTCGTGTTCCTTCTCTCTCTTTTTCTTGCTCCAATTCATTCAATTCTAGCATCCTCTTTTCACCTTACCTCCCTTTAATCCGTCCGCATCTCCGCTCTCGTTGTCTACATACCGTCTTTACAAGATCGTCAATGGCTACCCAACAAGTCGTAATATCTTATTCTTCTATTATAATTCTTTTTAGGGTTTTCCTCCGAATATTTCTTCCTCTCCTCCTCGGTTTCTAAACTTTCTATATCCATTCTTTTCTACTATCTTTATAAAAAAAAACCATCAATTGCGATTCAAACGGTAGATAGCAGATTGATGCGGAGCGCTTGTTGCAAATGTTTTGTGCCAACAAACAAGAGACACAATTCTAAGGAAGCCAGGAAGCCAATTTGAGTTCGTGATATTATATGTTCTGCACAATCATTTTATTGCAAGCCAATCTTCATGTTCATTGCATTACCATGAGATTGCAGGGGCGTGTTGAAGACATGGTTACGATAGACAATAATGATGGCAATAATGATTATTAATGATGATTGATTTTATTTTATTCTCCATGATATTTTGTAATAAATGCAGCCTTGGTGATTAAGAATTCAAGGACTATAAAAGAGCGATGTAATACTCAAATGAGATCAATGAAAATTTAACATTCCTTATGTTCTTACATGGTATCAGAGCTCTAGACTAACGTCTTTCGATCCTGAGCAAGATCTACGAAAAATAATGCCCGGGTGGGGGTTTGTGACATCAATATGATCAAACCCTCACCCCCTCCCAATTTTATTTTATTTTTTTTTCACGTTGCAATTTTTTTTTTTTTTATAGTTAATATCCAGATTTTTTTTTTCCTTTTGAATAAAACCCTAGCCGCCACCGGATCATTGCTGGCATCAATGGACACTCTTTAAACAAATTAATGTAAGCACTTGGACCAACAAAATCTCGGCGGCATCCCCCAAAATGGGTGGTAAAGGTAAATAATGGGAGGTAAACGATTGGGGTAGGCTGAAATTTCTGGGACCGTATTTTAGGATATCGCCCTCCACATTTTTTTTTATCGCACGGGTATATCCCACAAAAATTTTATTTTCTGCTAGGGTACGTCCCCCTCCCTCCTGTTCAAACAGGTTGATTTCTTTTCTGCAAGGGTATATCCCTCAAATTTTCTTTTCTGCACGGGTAAATCCTAATTTTTTTTATGCAAGGGTATATCCCTCCCTCCTGTTAACACAGGTTGACCATCGGTTCTTTTAGGGTATATCCTGAAATTGCGTCCCGAGATTTCTTCATCCACCCACTACTCATTCCTCCCGGTTACTTGTTGAAGATGCATCCAACCGCCATCAACGCCTACAAGTTTCAAGCTTCATATACTGCGCGCTCCCATGAGCTTGAGGGGGGCTATTAGAGATATAATTAGATTTAGATTATATATTTTGATATTATGTATTTATGGTGATATATTCTGCATTTATGGTTATATATTAAGCTTCCTCTAGAAGCCTTTCGAGGCTTATATATTGTAATGCTTTCTATTGAATAACAACAAGCCTTTTCTCATTTTCACTATTCTATCAAACGCAGCTAGGCTTTTGCCCTAGCAATTTGGGGAAGAAAAGGAAACGGGAAACCAAAGATTGCTGAATCTCATTAACCTGAAAATTGTGTTTAGGGTTTACAACAAACAACCTTATATACTTCCTACTATAAAGACTAAAATGACCTCACACTAGTATAGTAATTACATCTTTGATGTTTCAACTCAATTACATCAGCTACATTATATCTAATACATACAGTAATTACATTGCATAATAAAAAAACATTACATCATTTATATACAACATCATCACGCTCCCGCAAACCTGGGCCACTGTAGAGGTTTTTGTTGCCCAAACCATGCAAGAGATGTTCTAGGGAGAACCTGTCAAGTGGCTTCGTAAGCAAATCGGCCAACTGATGCTGTTAACGAATGGGTAATGGCTTGATGATTCCAGCTAGGTTTTTCTCCCGAACAATGTGACAATCGATCTCGATGTGCTTTGTTCGCTCATGGAACACCGGATTTTCACTGATGTAAATGGCACTATCGTTGTCGCAAAACAATGGGACAGGTTTGGAGTAAGAGAGACCCAAATCAGCCAAGAGATAAAGAAGCCATTGAAGTTCGCAGGTGGCCATGGCCATAGAACGGTACTCCGCTTCGGATGAGCTGCGAGATACAGTGGATTGCTTCTTTGATCGCCAGGAAATAAGAGTAGTTCCAAGGAGAACACAGTAACCAGTGATAGATTTACGGGTTTTAACACATCCGGCCCAATTTGAATCGGCATAAACAACAAGATTCAGAGAATTTGCAGCAGGGAAAAAGATCCCTTGACCTGGGGTTGCTTTCAAATACTTGAGAGGATGTTGTGCAGCCTGTTGGTGATGAATGGTAGGTGCATCCAAGAATTGGCTGAGCTGTTGGATAGCAAAAGAGATGTCCGGACGAGTGATCGTGAGATACAACAGCTTGCCTATGAGACTTCTATAACCACTTACATCAGCTATAGGTGCTGAATCATCATGGGCCAGTTTCTGCTTAGTGTCCATGGGTGTATGTGATGGTTTACAGCCCAGCATTCCTACTTGTTCAAGCAATTCTAAGGTATATTTCCTTTGATTAAGGACAAGACCCTTCTGAGATCGAGCAATTTCTATGCCCAAAAAAAAACGAAGGGGACCAAGATCTTTTATGTGAAAAACATGGTCAATGTGCTGTTTGATAGTAGTCACTTCTTGAGAGTTATTACTAGCCACTACTATGTCATCTACGTAAATAAGTAAGGCAGTAAAATTTCCAGAATTCTGTTTGATGAAGAGACTATAGTCAATGAATATATTGTTTGTGCCTTTGTTGGATTAGCGTGGAGGTCAACTTGGCATTCCATCGACGGCTTGCCTGCTTAAGGCCATATAAAGATTTATAAAGTCTGCAAACCATAGATGAAGAAGCAGGCAAAAACCCGGGGGGAGGAAGCATATAGACCTCTTCATGGAGGCCCCCATGCAAGAAGTCATTGTTTATGTCGAGTTGTTCTAAAATCCAACTTTGGGATACGGCTAGTGCAAGTAAAACACGAACAGTGGTCATTTTTGCAACTGGACTAAATGTTTCATGAAAATCAACCCCAAATTGTTGTGTGTAGCCTTTGGCTACTAGCCGTGCTTTATATCTCTCTATTGTCCCATCAGCTTTATGTTTGACTCGTTGCAGCCTATGGGTTTTTTGTTTGGGGGCAGCTCAACTAGGGACCAGGTGTGGTTTAGCTCTAAGGCCTTAATTTCAGATTTCATGGCCTCTTGACATTTAACAAATTTAGATACCTCATTGTAAGATTTTGGATTGGGATTGACCATAATGTTCAAGGCATAGGACAAATAAGTAGGTGTCACTTGATTATAAGACAAGACTTGTTGGATAGTATAAGGAGTGGAAGTGGATGAAACCTTCATCAGATTCCGTGGAAGTAGGGGTGTATAAGAGATTGCAGTGGTAATCTTTCAACCAAGTGGGCTGTTTGTGTTGTCTAGAGGGCCTGAGAGGAAGGGTAGGAGTTTCAGGAACAACATGTGCAGGAGGTTCAGGACTGGGGTGATGTGCCTCTTCAAGAACAGGCTGGTCAGGGGTACGCATGGGGGAAACTATATCAAAGGTATCATCAAAAAGAGAAGGGAAAACACATGTGGGAGGATTGCTGGTGTGCTGACTAACAGGAGGCTGGCTTGCTAAAAAAGGAAAGGTTGTCTCTACATAGGTGACATCCCTAGAGATAAAAAAGGCATTCGTATGAAGGTTCAGCAATATGCTGCCCTTAGTGTTGGGAGAATACCCTAAAAACAACATTTAAGACCTCTAGGACAAAATTTGGATTTGGTAGGGTCTAGATTTGAAGCATAAGCTAAGCAGCCAAATATACGCAGGTTATCACAGGTTGGGGGAGTGTTGAACAATTTTTCATGGGGTGTGAGATTGCTCAAAAGTGGTGTTGGGGACAAGTTAATGAGGTAAACAACATGTACCACACAAAATCCCCAATAAGAAATGGGCAAATTTGCCTGAAATTTTAAGCTCCTGGCAACGGCTAAGATGTGTTGATGCTTACGCTCTACCACCCCATTTTGTTGAGGTGTGTGATTACAAGAAGTTTGGTGAATAGCCCCTCTAGAAGTATAAAATTCTGGCATATTTTTAGGATGCTTCTAGAATGCAGTCTAGGATGCTTCTAGATACTGGTGGCAAGGATGCTTCAAGATAGTACAATCCATTCAGTCCTTTAGTTGTACCAATCATCCTCATATGTGTCACCTCCTGGATCATACAAGATGAGGAGTGAAAAAATACAGCATAAGAACCTGACTTGGCCAAGGAACTAAGAGATAAAAGATTAAAGGTAAAATAGGGCACATATAGGACATATTTCAAAACCAAATGTTCATTGATGTGAACATCCCCAATGTGTGTGACTGGGACTGAGGTCCCGTTTGGCAGGCATATGTGTTTGTGACTGACTGGTTTGTATGTGGAAAATAAAGATAAAGAGCAGGCAGCATGGTCGGTGGCCCCCGAATCCAAAATCCAATATTTTAAAGAGGTCAAGCTACCCTTACCAGTTGTGTTCTGATTGAAAGTTTGGTTGAAATCAGCACTTAGCACTGCTGCTGAAGCCACATTTTGACCTTGAGCTGCATTCTGCCCCGTATGGAACTGTTGGAAAGCTTTCATCATTTCAGCATATTGCTCTGCTGTGAAGGCAGGTACAACTACATTACCATTCATAGCATTGGGTGCACCACCAGATACAGGCTGTTGAGAGTCTTGCTGCACCAAATTTGCTTGCCTCTTATTTTGAAAACCGGGGGGAAATCCATGTTTCCTGTAACATCAATCTTCTGTATGCCCTGTTCGGCTGCAGTGAGCACATTGCAGATTCTTCCTGTTTGTAGAACCATTGGTATTATGTGCTGGTTAGTGATCATGGACCTCCTTGGTGGCTGTTGTCGAATGAAATTTCCTTGATGATCAACATAGGAGTTTTGCAGAACAGTTGGTGTGGTTGGCTGAACACCACCTCATGGTACATGTGCCATTTGTCTCTCAAGCTTGATTGCGAAATTGTATACCTCATTTATCTTTGGAAGAGGATTCATTAAAAGAACTTTTGACTTCACTGGTTCGAAGATGTCATTTAAACCCCTCAGGAACGATATGATATAGTCAGCTTCAATATAATCCTTGAATTCCTGAGTTGTGCGACATCCACATTGAGGTATAGGCCGAAGCATGATTAATTCCTCCCACAGGATCTTCAGACGTGTAAAATACTCAGTCACTGTGGAATTTCCTTGTCTCACCGCACAAATTTCCTCTTGAATGTCGGAAACCCAAAAAAAATCAACAGTTGACAATCTCTCCCTAAGATCGATCCAAACTTCTCTCGCTGTGTTGGATCCAAGAAGACTTTGCCCTATCGTTGGTGAAACTGAGTTGAGAATCCAAGAGAGCACCATATTATTGCACCGATTCCACGCTGGAAAATGATTATTTGCATCCGGAGGACATGGAATCGTACCGTCGACGCAACCTAGCTTGTCTTCGAAATTAGCGCTCTTCTTACTGCAATACTCCAACCGTAGTAATTCTTCTCTATCAGAAGAGGTTGAACAAGAATAATTGAAGGATTCTCATTCGGATGCATGTACAGAGGGTGCGAAGGTGTGATTTCATTTTCCTGATTTACCGCCATTGATGAAGCTTGAGAAAATGCAGGAAAAGTGAAGAAAAGAACAGAGATAAACGCTAAAACGGAGCTCTGATACACTCTGATACCATGAGAAATTGATAAATCGAAGGCAAAAGGGGAAAACGCAGCTAGGCTTTTGCCCTAGCAATTTGGGGAAGAAAAGGAAACGGGAAACCAAAGATTGCTGAACCTCATTAACCTGAAAATTGTGTTTAGGGTTTACAGCAAACAACCTTATATACTTCCTACTATAAAGACTAAAATGTCCTCACACTAGTATAGTAATTACATCTTTGATGTTTCAACTCAATTACATCAGCTACATTATATCTAATACATACAGTAATTACATTGCATAATAAAAAAAACATTACATCATTTATATACAACATCATCAGTTTTTTTGTCACAAAAGAATAAAAAAAGATATCAGTAAATCATTGTTGTCACCAAAGTAAAAGGTAGAAATACATTTTTTCTTTAACACTTAATAATGACAAATACTTGTCACTAAAAGTCATATTTATTCAAATTGAGAGAAATATAATGATAATAAATCAAATTTAACGATGATAAGAATATTTTTTGTGGGTAAAGCTATTGGTTGCGTTAATGATAACTTTTTCGTAACTTTTTGTGCAATAAAAAAAATTAAAGAGTGTGTTAGACTTTATCAATTGTTGATGTGTTTAAGAAAACACATCGAAAAATGTGTAATAATTTCCAACAGTTTATGTTTATCATACCAATCCTAGCTATACTGGCTTTTATACTTCAAACTGTTGTTGCTAATGCCACATTAAATGATCTCAAACTGGTAGATGTTTAAAATGTATTGTTGATTTTATTTTTTAACAATGAAATAAACAAAAGTGGGATTTTCAGAAATTATAACGAAAAATCATAGAAATGTATGGGAGTATATGTTCGATTAATTTATCATGTTTTAGTATAGACAACCCAGAAATATACATATATGAATCTCCCCAGTGAATCCCGAAATCAGTGAATTTCGATAGTGAATCCCGAAAATCAGTGAATTTCGATAATGAATTTTGAAAATTAGTGAATTTCGACAGTGAATTTCGGCAGTGAATTTAAATAGTGAATTTCGACAGTGAATAAATAGTTTTGTCATTTATGCAAAAGTTTCAAAAGACTGTCATTCTACTTAATTAATTGATGAAATATTTCTGTCATTTTTTCTCATTTCCCCTTTTTTTTTCCGTAGATCAAGAACATATTCTAATGAAAGCAGTGAATTTTCTTTTTGTCAATTGATAGCAGGGAATTGATTATTCAGGATGGAAAAAAAAAAAAAAACACTACCCCTCCCAAAACCCACCATCACCACCGCTTCAATCTTCCTTTTCTTCTCTTCATCCATATTTCTCCTTCTATTCTCCTTTTGTCCATTTTTTTTTCACTTTTCCGTTCTTGTTTTTGTTGCTTTTTATTTTTAAGTTTTGTATAAATAAATTTATCTCTTGTCATTGTTCATCTTCCAACCCCAACAATACATGGTTTCATATCTTTTTCTTTTTCTTACAAAAAAAAATTAAAATAATTGAACGCTCAAATCACTCAAACAATGATAGTCCCTCAAAATATTTCTTTCTCTCTCCCTTTTTTCTAATATGAACTCTTTTCTCCGGCTTTCAAACACTCTTCACTTATTTTCTTATTTCTTTCTAGTAATCAAAATCAATTATCTCTCACTTGATCATTCCTTTCATCGGCATCTATACTTTCAGTCACTTGATTTGCTATTTCCCAATCTAAAAAATTCTTCTTTCTTCTATTTCTTTTTAGGGTATGATATTCCCTCCAAATCTTTCTTCGTCTCTATACTATCTTCTATGACTCTTCCAAACTTTTTGCGACTCATCAATTGCAGATTCCAGCAATATCAAGTTGTGAAAAGTTGATGCCAATTGATATGGAGCAAGTTGTTGCAGGCACAATCTGAAGAAGACAAGATTCATTTCTTACGAGTCAATCCCCATGTTCATTTGCATTACCGTGGGATTGCGGAGACGTGTTAGAGATAATGATAAGATTGAGTTGTTTAGATAATTATGTTTGTATTTGAATTGTGTTAGGATATATTATTTGGTTTAAATAAACTTCTACCTATCGTTAATTAGTCTATAAATATTGTAACTCTGTTCATTATTATTAATTAATGCAATACAATCTATTTTATATTTCTCTAGCATTAAGGCCATATGTGAGTCACAACCTCTCTTCCCAGTTTTCATGCTATGAAAAATATCAAAAGTGGTGATTATTCTACCTTGAACAAAAGCCGATTGACCGGGAGAAATTACTTCCCTCATAAGTGGCTTAAGCCGATTCACTAACGTTTTAGTTAGCAATTTATAGATGGAATTACATAGACTTATAGGCCTAAAGTCCGGCATGCACGTAGGGCTCTTCACCTTTGAGACAAGTACTATGTAAGTTCTATTAATATTAGAGAAGTCTTGCCCATCATTTAGACATGCTAAAATCATTTGGGTTACCTGCTCTCCGACTATGTGCTACATCTTCTGAAGGAAAATGGCATGCATTCCGTCCGGTCCCGGCGATTTCTTTCCCGGTATCTGATTAAGGGCTTTGCATACTTCTGCGGCTGTGAATGGTTGCAATAATTTCCTCACTGCAGTCTCACTTAAATGAGTGGATATAAGATTTCCTCATTGTTCCTCATTTGTTTTATATATCCCATTAAAGTAATCAACTTGTATAAATTCCTGCCGTATATTTTCTTGTATAAATTAGGGGGAATGAGGAAGAATGACAGAAATATTTCATCAATTGAGTAGAAGGACAGTTTTTTGAAACTTTTTCATAAAGGACAAAACTATTTATTCACTGTCGAAATTCACTTGTGTTCGAAATTCACTTGTTTAAATTCACCGACGAAATTCACTTTAAAATTCACTAATTTTCAAAATTCATCGTCGAAATTCACTAATTTTCGGGATTCACGTCGAAATTCACTATCGAAATTCACCGATTTCGGGATTCACCGAGGAGATTCACCGATTTTCGGGATTCACTGTTTGTCCTTCTCGCTATAAAAATTATGCAGTTGTCCTTCTCCCTATAAAAAATATATAGCTGTCCTGTTACTTAAAAATATTTCAGATTGTGTCCTTATCCCTAATTTTCCATATAAATTAAGATTCACATGTGTATTTGTTGTGGTCATCAAAATCAATGGGTCGACTCCCCTTTACATAAATATTTGTGCCATAATAAAATGGTCGCAATAAAGCGTCACTAATGTTCCACAACATACTCAATGGAGTAAAAGGAAGAGTCACTACACATATTTACACGATTGATCTTTATGAAACCCATAAAAATCAATAAAAATCCCACAACATAATCAATGGAGTAAAACTGTGTTGTCTCACAACGCACCTTTATATAAACAGATTTCTCTATATTTGCACGTGGACCACCCTAAAATTTCACCACCAAAGTAAAAGGTAGAAATACATTTTTTCTTTAACACTTAATAATGACAAATACTTGTCACTAAAAGTCATATTCTTTCAAATTGAGAGAAATATAATGATAATAAATCAAATTTAACGATGATAAGAATATTTTTTGTGGGTAAAGCTATTGGTTGCGTTAATGATAACTTTTTCGTAACTTTATGTGCAATAAAAAATAAATAAAGAGTGTGTTAGATGTGTTTAAAAAAACACATCGAAAAATGTGTAATAATTTCCAACAGTTTATGTTTATCATACCAATCCTAGCTATACTGGCTTTTATACCTCAAACTGTTGTTGCTAATGCCACATTAAATGATCTCAAACTGGTAGATGTGTAAAATGTATTGTTGATTTTATTTTTTAACAATGAAATAATTAAACAAATGTGGGATTTTCAGAAATTATAACGAAAAATCATAGAAATGTATGGGAGTATATGTTCGATTAATTTATCATGTTTTAGTATAGACAGCCCAGAAAGATACATAATTTTTTTGTTCTTCGTAAACATAAAAGTAATAGACTATATATGTACATGAAAGTAAAACAAATCATGATGTTTACGGTTAATAAAATTGTCGTTTTCAATTATTTGTTAATAATAAACTTCCTCCCGTTAATATTGAGCGCGTACCAGCAGGCTAATGGGCATTTTTTGAATTTAAAAAGTTGTCGAGTAAGTACCTGCAGGCTTCCAAAACAATGAAAACGATTGGTAGTACCACCGCGGTTTTTATTTTAAAAGCCGGATTTTATAAATAAGGGTCTCAATTGATTTATTTTTATAAGAGGATGAACAAAATTTTTGTGCCCAAAATGTTATACTTTTCCGGGGGCCCGAGACGACGGTCCGGCTAATGTTTCTTTATTTTGCTTAAAGCCTCCGGTATCCGGAACCCACTGGTCCGACTAATCCGGAGTTCAGTCCGGATCGTGCTTGCAGAGTCTGACTCTTACTCAGGGGTATGGTTCCCCACATGCATTGCATGTTGTGATTTTCGTCGAGCAGCATGATAGACTTTTAGTGATATATATTTCGTTAAAGAAAGTAAAAAGAATTTATAGATGGAGGTATACGACGAGAGACATATATGTATATTGTGATCGATCTGTTTATATAGATTCAAACGAAATAAGCTTTTGAGAAGAAGACCGGTGCTTGGGCTTCTGAAGAACCACAGCTATGTAGCGATGAAGACCTTTCACCTTGTCATTGTCGTCCAAAGCCTAAAAAACAAGGCAGTATAGTGAGCCAGGAATATTACTGTACTATTTGTGACGATTGCAATTGTCTTAACCGTCAATCTGGTTCCAGCATCATGGTTGTGTTGACTCACAGCGAACTTTGTAAGCTTGATTGCCGCTCTTGGGGTAATCAAACGACCACCACGAGGACAACGACCGCTCTTGAAGACAACGACCGCTCTTGAGGACAACGTGTCCCAGCAGTTGGCAACGCCGCATGCGTTGAGCAAATGGCAGCCACCACGAGGATTAAGATCGAAAGGGACACAATTTTTGAAGACATTTTTCTTTTCTTTTCAATGAGTTTGTTTATTAATTAACTAACACTTAGGAGCTGGATAAACTTGCTATTGGAGTATTGAGGGGAGGGTATATATGTATTTATATTGGAGTATCAAACATCAATGGAGTGTTGGTTATGAGGCCAAGGAAAATGGGTCCTCACAACAGTAGGATATTACGCATATCTATTTGACCGATATTAAAAATGTTTTTGTTTTTTGGAACAACAACTTGTATTAGAGGTAATCTTTTTGGACTAAAACGACTCTTATTCAGCGACGTGATTAGTAATTCTATAATTTTGCTAGACACTCATGAAATGTGCACTATCGGTGAAATTAACAAAAGTTTCCTCATCAATTAATTGCTAACCATTAATTGATCATATACAAACGAACTTTATAAATGTATTTTCGATGGAGTGTGCGAAATAAGTTTTTAGGATTACCATGCACGAACTAGTCGAGTTTTTTCGCAGCCCGTTCCTTGGTAAGGTTTTTCCAGCTAAGCCGTGAAATCGGTGGATGCAGAGCGTCTCATTTTTTTCTCTTCATAATAGGTCAATTAAATCCACAAAAGGGACTGTTGAACCGAATATATGGTAACTATGTTGTGGTATCAGCGTCTAGGGACCAGTTTAAGATATTGCACCCACAACACATCCATTAGAAACTATTGGTTGGTTGGTAGGTTAAGGCTCCCTAGTGATTCGATAAAGGTATTAAGAATGTTCCTGACCATAATTTGGCTGTTTCTCCATTCATATAATTTAAAGTTATTATTTTCATTTGCTTAGCTATAGTTACTATCTTTATTGTGATTGTGAGCCTTAACTAAATAGAAACGTGATTGTGTTCCTTGACGGATTCCTCATGGGATATGATGAGAGTCAACCTTACTATGCTCCGGTGCGTGTTTTAACCCTCATTTACGGCACTTTTGGCTCATTCCGGGTAATTTTAGACCTTTTATAGGGCTAAATCACTTAGAGCGTGCACGTCGAGGCAAATCATCACCTGGATGGTAAACCTTGTCATTTTACGGTGTTTTTGCCCATTTCGAGGCCTATTTATCTTGCGGAGTTATGCTCGGTATGTTGTGCTATGGAATTGCAGGAAATAGTTGACTTGTAAACCCGGGAGTTAAGGCACGAAGCTTATAAAGAGGAAACCGAGGCTCGGGGATGGAAAAGTTTAAGAAAAATTGAAGATTTGGAGGTTCAGCATGAATTGCGTGCGCATTGATGGAAATGCGTGCGCATTCATCTAACAGAGAGTTCAGATTTGGAGAAATTCAACCAATGCGTGCGCATTCAAAGAAAGGCATGCGCATTCATGATACAGGATGTTCAGTTTTGAAGGGGCCAGAGACAATGCGTACGCATCACAGCAGCAGCAAGATTCGGGATTAGAGAAGCATGTCCAATGCGTGCGCATTCATCACAGCAAAATCAAGTCATTATCCAGCCAGCACAGGGTAATGCGTGCGCATTCACTTAAAAGTCGTACTCATATTTGGTCGATATAAAACGTATGGTTTGCCTTCAAAAAAAAAAGAAACGTATGGTTTTTAATTTCTTTACAAAGAAAAACGAATGATTTAATTGTTTAGTATATCAGTTCAACGCAAAACCTATTTTTGGATGGGAGGAAACTATAAAACCCCACACACATAAACACACAACTCAGACTTAAACCTGTTTTATAAAAATAAAAAAAAACAACTTCAACTATATAATAGACCTGTTCAGATTTATCCAACCGTGAAATTTTAGGGTGGTCCAGGTGCAACCACATTGTTATCTCATGAGTACTATACACTGCTTCAAGGGTTTAAAAGAGAAGTCCAGTATATCAGGGATGAATTAGGAAGCATGCGTGCCGTCCTCATGATTGCGGAAGCCAAACAAGATGCTGATGTTTTCGGATGATGAACAAAACGAATGGTTTCAAACAAGTGAGGGAAGTTGCATATGACACTGAAGACGTTGTTGACAAATTTCTACTGCGTTTCGCTCATCCTAGAAGAGCTGGATTTCGTGGCCATGTTCGTCACATGTACACTTCCATTATGAATTTACGTGTTCGTAGGGCCGTTCCTGACATTTAATGGACCCGGGGCAAGATTAAAATAAAGGCTCTTTTTAAATCGACTTGATTTATGTTGCTTTTTGTTATTATTTTGTGATATCTCCTAATCCATTGTTGTCTTGATTATGTTCTTTACCGTTTTTTATTGAAATAAATTTTCCGTAAAAAAAGTACATGAATGGAGGCATTGAGCCGTGCGTGCAACGGGCAGGAGCCGTGCGTGCAACGGGTAGGGCAAGAGCCGTGCATGCAACGGGCAGGGCAGGAGCCGTGCATGCAACAGACATGAGTCGTGCATACGACGGACAGGAGCCGTGCATGCAACGGGCAGTGGAAGGATAAATAAGAGGATGAGAGATGGTAGATTAAATTGTGGAATTTTTTTTGAAAGCACATTAGATGACCCGAGAAAAAATATGGGAAGAGGATGTCGCTGATAGGGTTTATTCATTCAAAACATTATTTTACAAAGGGTGTGACGGTAAATTCAAACATCATTACAATAAAAAAGTACAAAAAAATTATATATTGCCATTGGCTAGAGTCAAACTTGAGTCACCAAAAATAAATACAACAATTTTCGTACTAAACTAACATACATTATTATTAAAATATAAAATTTGGGCCCTTTTATACAAATCTTTACACTATTGCAACACATGTAAGTTTGTGGCCCATTATATCGTGGGCCTTGGGCGGTCGTCCATCTTGCCCGGCCCTGCCTGCTCGGCACCAGATCTCCTCAAAGATAAGAGACATCAAGTATGGAGTGGAGAAAATATCAACAAGACATCAGAGATACCAATCTATTGAAGGGTTCGAAACAAGCCCCAACAGAATTTCTGAGCATCCAATTCTAGGACATGCACTTCTCCTTGAAGAAGCTGATCTCATTGGCATTGATTGCCCCAGAAGAGAGATCATTTCTTTAATCCTCGCCACCAAATAATCCCACCTGAAAGCTATCTCAGTGGTGGGAATGGGAGGATTAGGGAAGACCACTTTGGTGAAAAGAGTTTATGAAGCTTCGGATGTCAAAAGAGTATTTTCCATCCTTGCATGGTTGACTATCTGTGATACGTTCACATTTGTCAAGGACTTTCTCAACGATAAAAGTTGTATTATTGTCCTTGATGATTTATGGAAATTGGAACATTGGGATTCTATTAAATATGTATTCTCTGATGATAGTTGCAGTAGTCGTATTATAATCACCACTCGAATAAAAGATTTAGCAACTATGTGCTTGCCATGGATTCCATGGCAGTGTACATATGATGCAACCATTGTCTACTAGTGATTCTTGGAAATTGTTTTGTTAAAAGACATTTGAAGACGAAAATTGCCTTCCGTACTTGGAGGATATTTCGCGCAACATAATAAGTAAATGTGAGGATCTACCACTAGGCATTTTAGCGATCGGTGGTCTTTTGGCATTGAAGGATACAAGTAAATTAGGGGAGTGGGAGATAGTACTACGCAGCCTTAGTGATGAGCTGGAAGGTGTTCAGGGTGATTTTATACGTTTTATAAGGATATGTTTTATATCAATTTCCTCCATATGTGGATGTTTTTCATAGAAATCGAGCTTTATAATTGAAATATTGAGCAAGTGGTGTTTTCAATAGTTAAATTGCAAAACGTAACGAATTATGTGCTTAAATTGTGATTTTATATTATTTTGGAATATCGTTACGCTTTGGTATGTTTTTCCTACATTGTAGATACACATTGTTGATGGAAAAGATGATTTTAAAGAGATAAATTCGAGTGGAAAGGAATCAATCAGATTTATGGAAGAATAAAAGATATAAGGAAAGAAATCAAGTGTTGATCCAAATTAATCAAGGCGTCCATTATGCCGTACGGGCGTCCAGCCGAGAAATTCAATTCGTAGAGTTCGGACTTGCCTTGAACGTGCGTTCGAAGTTGCGTCCAGAATGGACGGGCGTTCGATGGAATGGACGGGCGTCCAAGGGAGGAAAATCAGAACAGAGTCTTCAGATTTTATGTGAACGGGCGTCCACCCTTTTTGAACGAGCGTCCACGGCCGACTTAGGCTAAACCGCCTCGGATTTCTATATATACAAACGCATATCTCAACCCTAAGGAATTCATATAACACATCGCCGCATATATCAAGCAGTAGCCGCACCTTCTGAGGTTCCCAAGGCCGGTCACCCGAGCCTTGTGCTCGGGTGATCCGGGTTAGATTAGGATGTTTATTTTCGTTTGTTGAATCATGGAGATCATCCATTGTACCAAACTATGTGAGTTTAATCCTTTTTAATTTATTCAATCCTTGTTTTATTTTCATGAGCTTTAATTCGTTTTGTATTTTTCTATGCGCTTTATGATGTCATGTGAATTAGATCGAGCGATTAGTTTGCTATTGATGTTTTACAATACGAGAGTTGCGTAAACGCTAGATCACCATAGAGAGATAGGATCTTTAATCGTTAATTCGTGACAAATTAATTGGTTAATTATCTAGGTTGCTAGATTCTAAAATACGAGAGTTAACTTGAATCTACACCTTCGTTTTGTATGGAAATTGGTCTCAACATTCGAGAGAGGAGAGATCGATAATTGAATTCACTAAGAGATTACACTACAAAAAAACAGCAGTTTTGCGACGGAATATTACCGTCGCAAACAAGGGTTATTCCGTCGCAAACCCTAGTTTGCGACGGATTTGCGACGATTTTTCTTTGTCGCATTTTTTTGTCGCAAAACCCCAGTTTTGCGACGGATAACCCGTCGCAAATAGTTCATAGCTTGAGAAACGGATTCACTAAGGAATTAGGAGTTTGTATATCGTGTAAAGGTGAAACCACAATATTGAATTAAAATCATGAGATGAACTTGGATTGAAATCACTTAGTTTGTGTAATGTTTAATCCCATGTATCTTTAGTTTAGGTCGGTTTTATTATTCTTAGCTTATGTTTATTTTTCTATGTGTTTTTATGTTTGTTCTTTCGTTTATTTGTTTTCGTAAGTAACAATTGAAAGGAATTAATAAGATTAGATTCATCAACCCAATTCCCTGTGGATCGACCCCTTACTTATCCCGTTTTACTAGCAATTACCCGGTATTCGACCGGTTAGGAGTTAGTTTTGCATATAGGTTAATTAGGGTTTATAAATTGTTTTTGTTTAGTGATGCAAAAATCCTCCGAACAGAAGGCCTCAAAAAACTTGATCAAGTCAAAAAGATTCTTCTTCTCGGTTATAATGACATGCCATACTATCTAAAATCTATTTTATTGTACTTGGGAATCTTCCCTGAAGATGCTATTGTGTATCGTCCCCAATTAATTTTTGTGTGGATAGTAGAAGGGTTTATAGAAGTGAGACTAGGTATGACGAATTTAGAGGTTGCTCAAAGTTATCTCAATGAACTAATAAGTAGAAGTTTGATTCAAGTTGCAAGCACTTCTTTTGATGGGTAGATTGAATACCATCGTGTCCATGATCTTATCTACAAAATAGTTCTCTCAAAATGTAAAGAACATAGGATATACTGGCAAGAGCTTCTACACCATATATATATACACCACATTTCCGGAAAACGTTAGATATTTGGTGTTCGATGTGTCTACCTTTCTAAAAAAAGAGCATGGTCGGTTGTTGCATCTCAGATCTTTAATAAGAAGCATGGAAATGCTTTATAATGATCTATCCAACTCTTCTTTATCTCTAGTGTTAAAAGGTACTTCAAAATTACTCAAGGCGTTGCACTTGGAATCTTCCCAATTAAACATCATTCCAAAGGAAGTATTCAAATTGTATAACCTTACTTATTTAAACCTAGAAGAAACCAACGTTACCATTATCCTCAAAAGTATAAGGAATCTTCAAAACTTAGAATATTTGAATCTAGAAAATACATATGTACGGGAGTTACCGGCCGATATCATAACGCTCAAGACGCTTTTCTATCTTGGAGTAAGTCGGGAAATCCAGGACGAGGGTTCATCTCTAAGAATTTCGGGCTTCAAAGCTCCAAATGGAATTGGGGGGCTATTTTCCTTACATTATTTAAGTTAGATTGAGACAGATAGTGTAGAAGTCATACGGGAAATTGGAAAGCTCACACAGTTGAGGAGACTTAGCATTACGAGCATCACAAGTGCAAATGGAAGGGAACTATGTTCTTCCCTCGAAAGGCTGACCAAGTATTCAAGCATCAGGTGAGCATTCACCAGAGATGTTTGATTTGGATTATTCATTTTCTAAAGCTCATCAGTTTCTTCATACATTGTGCTTAGCGGTGGGGTTGGTAAAGATACCAGATTGGGTTTCTTTGTGTCATGGTTTGTCAATGCTAAATCTTGTTAATAGTCGTTTAAGTGAGGATCCATTGGGGTCGCTTGAAGGATTGCCAAATTTGGTTGATCTTCATCTTAATAATGCATATATGGGGGATCCATTTCAAAAACTTAAACGCCTATGGCTCTTTTACTTAAGTGGATTGAAATTTTTGACAGTAGAGAAAGGGACACTATAATCCACCAAAACAAACAAGACAAGACACCAAAAAAGTTTCTAATTGCCAAATTTGGTTGATCTTGCACCACTTGATAATGCAAGATAGTGACATTTAAACAAATAAACTTTGAATAAAGAATAAAATAAGCAGCACGAATCACTTTTCTAATGAAAATTCTTTACTTCTTTCAACACTTACTACATTGTTATCTCCTTTTATTTCTTAAAATTCATTTACTATATATCAGCATCCAAAACAGCCCATTAGATAACACTTCCTCCATTTAGATTAGTTTAATGGCAGAGAGTCTTTTGATACCCAAACTAAATTGTTATCTCATTAGTACTATACATTGTTATCTCATTAGTACTATACATTGCTTCAAGGGTTTAAAAGAGAAGTCCAATATATGAGGGATGAATTAGGAAGCGTGCGTGCCGTCCTCATGATTGCGGAAGCCAAACAAGATGCTGATGTTTTTGGATGATGAACAAAACGAATGGTTCAAACAAGTGAGGGAAGTTGCATATGAAACTGAAGACGTTGTTGACAAATTTCTACTACGTTTCGCTCATCCCAGAGGAGCTGGACTTCGTGGCCATGTTCGTCATATGTACACTTTCATTATGAATTTACCTGTTCGCATGGCCGTTCCTGACATTTAATGGCCCCGGGGCAAGATTAAAATAAAGGCTCTTTTTAAATTGACTTGATTTATGTTGCTTTTTGTTATTGTTTTGTGGTATCTCCTAATCCATTGTTGTCTTGCTTATGTTCTTTACCGTGTTTTATTGAAATAAATTTTATGTAAAATACATGAATAGAGGCATTGAGCCGTGCATGCATCGGGCAGGAGCCGTGCGTGCAACGGGCATGGCAAGAGCCGTGCGTGCAACGGACATGAGTCGTGCATACAACGGACATGCGTGCAACGGGCAGTGGAAGGAGAAATAAGAGGATGAGAGATGAAAGATTAAATTGAGGATTTTTTTTTAAAGCACATTAGATGACCAGAGAAAAATACGGGAAGAGGATGTTGCTGATAGGGTTTATTCATTCAAAAATTATTCTACAAAGAGAGTGACGGTAAATTCAAAACATCATTACAATAAAAAGGTAAAAAAAATCATATATTGTCATTGGCCAGAGTCAAACTTGAGCCACCAAAAATAAATACAACAATTTTCCCACTAAACTAACATACATTATTATTAAAATATAAAATTTAGGCCCTTTTATATAATCTTTACACTATTGCAACACATTTAAGTTTGTGCCCCATTATATCGTGGGCCTTGGGCGGTCGCCCCTTGCCTGCTCGGCACCAAATTTCTTTAAAGATAAGAGACATCAAGTATAGAGTGGAGAAAATATCAGCAAGACATCAGAGGTACCAATCTATTGAAGGGTTTGAAACAACCTCCAACAGAATTTCGAGCATCCAATTCAAGGTCATGCACTTCTACTTCAAGAAGCTGATCTCATTGGCATTGATCGCCCCAGAAGTGAGATCATTTCTTTAATCCTCGCCACCAAATAATCACTCCTGAAAGCTATCTCAGTGGTGGGAATTGGAGGATTAGGGAATACCACTTTGGTGAAAAGAGTTTATGAAGCTTCGGATGTCAAAAGAGCATTTTTCATCCGTGTATGGTTGACTATCTGTGATACGTTCATAATTGTGGTTGCCTAATAATTTGATACATCAATTCTTCAAGGAAGTAAAACAAACGATTCCTGGTGAAGTGGGATCAATGGATGAAGATGGATTGAGAGCATTTGTCAAGGACTTTCTCAACGATAAAAGGTGTATTATTGTCCTTGATTTATGGAAATTGGAACATCGGGATTCTATTAAATATGTATTCTCTGATGATAGTTGCAGTAGTCGTATTATAATCACCACTCGAATAAAAGATTTAGCAACTACGTGCTGCCATGAATTCCATGGCAGTGTACATATGATGCAACCATTGTCTACTAGCGATTCTTGGAAATTGTTTTGTGAAAAGACATTTGAAGACGAAAATTGCCTTCCGTACTTGGAGGATATTTCACGCAACAAATAAGTAAATGTGAGGATCTACCACTAGGCATTTTAGCGATCGGTGGTCTTTTGGCATTGAAGGATACAAGTAAATTAGTGGACTGGGAGACAGTACTACGCAGCCTTAGTGGTGAGCTGGAAGGCCTCAAAAAACTTGATCAAGTCAAAAAGATTCTTCTTCTCGGTTATAATGACATGCCATATTATCTAAAAATCTAGTTTATTGTACTTGGGAATCTTCCCTGAAGATGCTATTGTGTATCCAGAGGAATTAATTTTTGTGGATAGTAGAAGGGTTTATAGAAGTGAGACTAGGTATGACGAATTTAGAGGTTGCTCAAAGTTATCTCAATGAACTAATAAGTAGAAGTTTGATTCCAGTTGGCGAGATGAATACCGTCGTGTCCATGATCTTATCTACAAAATAGTTCTCTCAAAATGTAAAGAACATAGGATACTGGCAAGAGCTTCTACACCGACACCACATTTCCGGAAAACGTTAGATATTTGGTGTTCTATGTGTCTACCTTTCTAAAAAAGAGCATAGTCGGTTGTTGCATCTCAGATCTTTAATAAGAAGCATGGAAATGCTTTATAATGATCTATCCAACTCTTCTTTATCTCTAGTTCTGAAAGGTACTTCAAATTACTCAAGGTGTTGTACTTGGAATCTTCCCAAAATTAAACATCATTCCAGAGGAAGTATTCAAATTGTTTAACCTTACTTTTTCAAACCTAGAAAAAACCAACGTTACCAATATCCCTAAAAGTATAAGGAATCTTCAAAACTGAGAATATTTTAATCTAGAAAATAACTATGTACGGGAGTTACTAGCCGATATCGTAAAGCTCATGAAGCTTTTCTATCTTGGAGTATGTGGGGAAATCGAGGTCAAGTGTGGTTCATCTGTAAGAACTTCGGGCTTCAAAGCTCCAAATGGAATTGGGGGCTATTTTCCTTACATTATTTAAGTTATATTGAGGAAGATAGTGTAGTCATCATAGATACGGGAAATTTGAAAGCTCACACGGTTGAAGAGACTTAGTGTTACGAAGATCACAAGAGTAAATGGAAGGGAACTATGTTCTTCCCTCGAAAGGTTGACCTGCCAATATGCAACATCTAAGTATTCAAGCACAAGATGAGCATTCACCAGAGATGTTTGATTTGGAATATTCATTTTCTACAACTCATCATTCTTCATACACTGTACTTAGCGTCAGGGTTGGTAAAGATACCAGATTGGGTTTCTTTGTGTCATGGTTTGTCAATGCTACATATGGTTAATAGTCATTTAAGTGAGGATCCATTGGGGTCACAAGAAGGATTGCCAAATTTGGTTGATCCTCTCTCTCCGTTCCTTTTTATCATTTGCGCGACATATACGATATTAATGTCTAAACGATGATCTAGGGATGAGCAAGGCGTAAAAATTGAATCTTTTGAATTGTTGTGTGCTAAAACTTGAATCTAATGCCTTTAATGGAGTAGTGATGACAGATAAATTCACAGTTATTTTCATAACTTTTTATCCCACTTCTGATACCATTTTGAGCGTTATTATATCATTTCGAGTCATAAATTCCTTAGATTTATCTAAGTATGTTAGTAGTAAGTATTATATAAAATATCGTGTTTTTACTAGTTTTTGTACCGGTTTAGTAACCGGAGTGTCGTGTCGGATTTACGTTTGTTATTTTGGTGATTTATTGCAGAATTATAGGTAGACCAAGATCCCGAGTGACGACATGTTTTGAGTCTAAAGATGTATTTTGAGGGATAGGAGAAGATGCCATAAGCTAACGAGTTCAAACGGATTAATTGTCCAAAATGCATCTACCGTAACCAGTTTTTGATGGACATTTGACCCAACTTAGAGACATTTTCTGGGGAAGACATCTTCATGAAAGTTTTAGATCTTCAAATAAGCTTTCCAAATCATTTTGAATCACGTCAATCGGAGTGCCTACAACTCAAGTTATGGGCGTTATACCAAAACTCGGTTCGAACTAGCCTTTTCGACTCGGTTCGAACAGGCTCCCAAAAATTCTATAAATACACCCCTCATTTCCTTCAATAGACTGGCACCTCCCCTTCCTCCCTTCCCCATTTCGTCCCCCTCTCCTCCTCTCTTCTTCCCCAAACACCTTCTTCTTCTTCAATCTCCCATTTCTTCCATCTCCTCCCTCCTTTCTTCATCCCTTTCTTCCCCAAACTCCCCTCATCTAGCCGCACCTTTCTTTTTATTTTTGTTTTTGTTTCTTGTTATGTTACATAACATATATATATATATGTAACATATATATATATATATATATATATATATATATATATATATATATATATATATATATATATATATATATATATATATATATAACTATCTAACTATATAACTATATATATACAAATATATAGCATATATTCCTTTGTCCCACTGTCCCCCTCTTGTTTTTATTCCCCTTGTCTTCTTTTATTCCCTTTGTCTTCTTTTAATTTTCTTTCTTTTCGTATGTTTCAATATATATATATATATATATATATATATATATATATATATATATATATATATACATACATATCTAGCTATATATGTAACTATATATATATATATATAACTATATATCTATATATATATTATATTATTAAGCACTTATTTACTTGTTTTTCATATGATGTTGAATTCGCTTTTACTTACTTGTCTTTAGTATAATTTCCTTTAATCATTCCGTTGTTATCACCATCATGAATAACTAAATTTGTGTATAGTCGAATTA
Source organism: Gentiana straminea (assembly GCA_036785695.1). NCBI lineage: Eukaryota > Viridiplantae > Streptophyta > Magnoliopsida > Gentianales > Gentianaceae > Gentiana > Gentiana straminea. The sequence goes on along the minus strand of JAVUPR010000099.1, from coordinate 1,565,604 downwards.
TGTAAAATCGAGTGAAACGCCCTAAAGGGGATTAAACGGGAGTTGTGTAGCGCGTAATTTTATGTTTTAATGATTAATCCACGTCCTAAAACTTATTTTAAACGTCTTTGAATTAGATTGATCACCTAGTTCACTATCACACACATCGAACATATAGATGTATTTTGCGGTGAGATGTGGGATAAGGGGTTTTGGGATCGTTGCGTAGATTCGGCCTAGTTGTTAGGACCGTTTCCAATACAGAGGTTTGTCATCGTTGTTCGAGCGGCTCTAAGAGCGTAATCATGTTAGGTTAATCGGTTTTCTAAAGGGAAAATTAATTAACTTCACATAGGGTGTTGAGCGAGAGTTGTTCAGACCTTAACACCAGAATTAGGAGTTGGCACCCGTGGATGTCGTTAAATTACTGTGGAAAGGTAGGTTGGTTAAAACACGCTCCCTGTCAAGTCTTCCCTTAGGGGTAAAAGTAGCTCGTTGGATCATAATTCGGCTATACCTTTTAATCACTAGAACTACAACTGTTAGTTAATTTTTACTTTTGTATTAGTGTAATATCTCTCCACCATAATCTTGACCTGAACTAAGTTCTACGTCGACTTTGGTACTTAAACGTTATTCCCTGTGGATTCGACCTTGTTACCATTATACTAATGTTGACCCGATACTCTGTCGGTTAAAGTTAGCAGTTAGTTATTTTGCTATCAAGCTTTTTGGCGCCGTTGCCGGGGAATACTACGTTTGATATCTTGTAAGTTGACCGAAAGCTTGGGCTTAGGTCGTTTTTATTTTGTTTTTGTGTTGTTTCTTGTGAATGACTCGAAGTTCTAAAGAACCTCTCATAGAGCCAATCCAAGAAATCGAAGCTTACGCACGTCATAGAAACAGTCAGCGCCGAGGAGAAATCCTGGTCGCTAGTCCGAACCCTTTGTTTGAAGAAAAAGGGACATTAGAAAGATCACTTTCTAATTCCTCTACAGAAATGGAAGATATAATAACTAGACGAAACGATAAAGATTCCATTGATGAACAAACTCTACAGGGGAAAACCTCAACCACTACTGGTGGTAATGCAACAAGCACTTGCAAACTCCACCGAGGACCCCTCGTCATGAACCATTGAGAGAGGACAACACAGGGTTACGTCAGTTGGGAACTCCACGCTTTAATCGAGAGGCCGGGGATTGGACAGTACAGAGGCGGACAAGATGCTCAGGATACGCAGAACTTCAGGCCCGAATTAGACCAAGAGACGGTAAATCGAGTACTGCGGATGCTGGAGAATCAAGGAAATCAACAGGGGTTCCAAAACCCATATAACCCGTATGATCCACCTCCTCAACAGCCGGTTTATCAGCAACAGATGGCTCAGCAAGCACAGGGACTGAGGGTTTGTCGAGATTACGTCACTACCCCACAGGAAGTTATAGGGCACAACCCAATTAGGGTACCCCCAATTAATGCGAATAACATGGATATTAAGCAAAATATTTTGAACATGTTGGGGGAACATGCCTTGTTCCACGGGAAATCGACTGAGAACCCGAATAGCTTTCTGGATCACTTTCTCCAGATTTGTAGAACAATGAAATATAACGGGCTAAGTGACGAGGCGGTAAAATTAATAGTTTTTCCGTTTGCATTAAGAGGAGCTGCTAAAGATTGGTATGACTCTTTACCAAATGATTCGTTACATACATGGGCTGATGTAACGAGAGTGTTTCTGAAAAAGTATTTTCCTCCGGCGAAGATTCTAGATTTGAAGGAAGGAATCTCTTCGTTTGACGGTCTCGAGGGAGAGATCTTAAAAGAGACTTATGAGAGATTCAGGGGTCTACTGAAGAGATGCCCTCCACACGGTTTTTCTACAGTGGAACAGGTTATTATATTATTCAGGGCCTTAGAGCCGATGGACTAGAATAAGCTGAATGTCGCCAGTGGCGGAGATATCATGAATCTGCCGCCGGAGCAAGCTATGAGACAGATTGAGAATGCGGCAGATGAAGAAGGACAATGGGGGTCGAGAAGAAAGAAGAAAAAAGCCCCCCTGGAAAGTGTGAAGTCGCTAAAAGAAGAGCTTGATAGAGAGACGGCCATGCATGACAAGATGCAAGAAATGGTGCTAAAGATGGACCGAATAGAGTTAGAACGAAAGAAGGCACAACAATGCCAACTTTGTGGAGGTGGACATTCTGCCATGAAATGTGCATCATCGAAAAACCCACTTATCCACAACGCTTGACGCCTACTCCAAGGTACAACGGCGGTCGGCAATCGAATGACCAAAGGCGGATGAATGTCTATGCGATGAGGCAAATGGATATGAATCGGCAAGAGTTTGGCCACAACGGTGGAATCGAACTTCGATAATCGGCAAGGGCCACAAATGGATTATGGTATGGGTGATGGTTCACAACAATATGATGTGAATTATGTTGGACAAGGTTGGAACCGGGGCGCGAATCGAATTGGAATCGAAATAATAATCGAACCAAGGTTTTAGGCAAAACCAAAGCTCATACAACCGACCTTGGAATCGAATCCCCATAATCGAGTTCATACCGTAATCAAAACCAAGGCTACTATCGAATAGTCGAATCCGCGGTCTCGGCACAAGGACAACGGCGGAATCGAATTGGAACCAAAATCAAGGCCGGAATCGAATCGTGGTCGAGAAAACAATCGAATCGCAAGTGAGCCGGCCGTTGAGAAGTAATAATTCGGCACCTATCGACATCCAAACACTCATCTGCACCAGAACAATCAAAGCAATCAGCAATCAAACAATTCTGGTGTTCAGAAGACGGCCGCTGAGATACTCCTGGAGAGATTAGATAGGACTGTTTCTGAGTTAAATAAGAATGCTGTAGAACAAAAAGTGGTCACACATTCTGCCATTCGGAACTTGGAGACCCAAGTGGGTCAAATAACCGACACTCTGAAGACAAATCTAAGTGGTGGACTCCCGAGTAACACTGAGAGGAACCCAAAGGGTGTGAATGCTGTGTTCACACGAAGTGGTAAAGAGGTCGGGCTGAGTGACAAGAAGAAAGAATTATGGGCCGAAGAAGCAGAAACTGAGAAAGCTGAGAAAGAGAAAGCAGTTGACTGTGAAGGAGCTATGTATAGTGAAGTCAAGATCGAAGATTTGGAGACTTGCAATGTCGAGCAGAGAATGGAAGCAATGAGGAAAGAATTGGAAGCCACGAAAAAGGCTTTGGCTGAGGCAAACAAGAAAACATTGGAAGAGGCAGCACCAAAGAAAGACTATGTGGTCCTGGACATCAAAGAAGAAGAAGCCTCGCCGCCTAAAGGAAAAGGTAAGAAAAACAGAATTCCTCCCCCTCCCCCTGATTTTGATGTTAATACTTTGCCCCATCCTCCTAAGGGACCTAGAAAGGACATACGACCCAGGGTCAGGCAAAATTTCTGAATCTCTTAAGAAAGGTAGAGATGAATATTCCCCTATTAGAGGCAATTTCGAGCATTCCCCCATATTTTAAATTTTTGAAAGGAATGTTGTCAAGTAAGGAGAAGATGCAACAGATGGTGCATTTGAGTGAGGAATGTTCTGCAATCTTTGAGAATAGGATACCCCCCCAAGTTGCAGGATAGAGGTAGCTTTACCATCCCAATTACCATTGGAGAAACTGTGTTTAAAAATGTGCTATGTGATCTAGGGGCTTCTATGAGCCTAATGCCTAGAGGAGTTTATGAGAAGTTGGGATTGGGAGCGTTAGAGCCAACAGGAATGACCTTACAGATGGCAGATAGGTCTGTTAGGAAACCTCTAGGGGTAGCTGAAGATGTGTTGGTACAGGTAGACAAGTTTGTTTTCCCCGTTGACTTCGTAGTTTTAGATATGGATATGGATACTAAAACCCCACTTTTGTTAGGTCGGCCTTTCTTGAACACAGGAGAGACCTTGATAGACGTTAAGAGGGGAGAGATTATACTACGAGTCGGGAAAGAGAGTGTAGCCATAAATGTGTATAAGGCAATGAAGCATCCTGATGATGAAAAGAGTGATTGTTTTTCTGTAGATGCTATATATCCTTGTATTTTGGAGCACACTAACCTGCAGAGATACCAAGAACCAATGGAAGAATTTTTGATGAAGTCAAGCACCGCAGAGGATGACGATCCACAAATGAGAGTTCAGGTATATCATTTGGAGGCAACTCCTTTTGTCGACGCAAGCTGGAATAAGAAGCTAGAGCTCGGTTTGACTGGCAAGCTGCCAAAGCCGTCAATCGAGGAACCACCTACTGATCTGGAGCTGAAGCCACTTCCTAAGCATTTAAAGTATGTGTTTTTAGAACCGATGAATTACTTCCTCTTATTGTTTCATCTGCACTAACCGTTTTGCAGGAAGCTAAGTTGATCCACGTTTTGAAGAAACACAAAAAGGCCTTCGGATGGAAGATGGTTGACATAAAAGGGATCGGTCTTGATATCCAAAGCACAAGATCATCCCGAAAGAAGGTGCCAAGCCGGTCGGGCGATTTCGAGACGGCTGAACCCACATATGCAAGAAGTGGTAAGAAAAGACGTAGTAAAGATGCTTGAGTTAAGGATAATCTACGCAATCTCCGACAGTGAATGGGTGAGCCCCACGCAAGTCGTGCCTAAGAAAGGAGGCATCACCGTTGAGCTTAATGAAAAAGGTGTGCCCATTCCTACTCGTTTAGTTACTGGTCACAGAGTTTGTATTGATTTTCGCATGCTGAATGATAAGACTAGGAAAGATCATTTTCCCTACCCTTTATTGATCAAATGCTAGAGCGTCGAGTGGTCATGCATTTTATCGCTTTTTTTGGACGGTTTTAGTGGCTATTATCAAATTCACATCGATATACATGACCAGGATAAGACTACATTCACATGTCCGTATGGCACCTTTGCATTCAAAAGAATGCCGTTTGGGTTGTGTAATGCACCCGCGACGTTCCAGCGATGCATGATGGCTATCTTTGCCGATATGATAGAGCATTTCATGGAAGTTTTTATGGATGACTTTAGCGTTTTTGGTGATACTTTTGATGAGTGTTTGTCGAATATTGATAAGGTGCTTGCACGTTGTGAAAAGACAAACTTGGTTTTAAATTGGGAAAAGTGTCATTTCATGGTAACTGAAGGAATTGTTTTAGGACATAAGGTATCGGGTAAAGGAATAGAGGTCAATAGAGCAAAAATAGAGGCAATTTCTAAGCTTCCTATGCCTACAAATCTGAAGACTCTACGTTCATTCTTAGGACATGCAGGTTTTTATCGTAGATTCATTCCGGGTTTTTCCCACATTGCTAGACCTCTTACTCTTCAATTGATGAAGGGTGCCCCTTGTGTTTTTGATGCGGCATGCCTAGATGCTTTTCGAACTCTTAAGAAACTTCTTACTTCGGCTCCTATCTTGGTAGCACCTGATTGGTCTAAGGAGTTCGAAGTGATGTGTGATGCGAGTGATTATGCCGTAGAGCCGTCCTAGGTCGAAGGTTGACAAGTTGTTTCGCCCTATCTACTATGCGAGTCATACCATGAACTCGGCTCAACAAAAGTACGCCACAACTAAAAAGGAACTTTTAGTCGTTGTTTTTGCTTTCGACAAGTTCCGGTCATACTTGGTTGGATCGAAAGTCATAGTTCACACTGACCATGCTGCGTTGCAATACCTATTTGCCAAGAAGGATGCAAAACCACGCTTGTTAAGGTGGATCTTGCTTCTTCAAGAGTTCGATGTAACCATATAACTATCTAACTATATAACTATATATATACAAATATATAGCATATATTCCCTTTGTCCCCTTGTCCCCCTCTTGTTTTTATTCCCCTTGTCTTCTTTTATTCCCTTTGTCTTCTTTTAATTTTCTTTCTTTTCGTATGTTTCAATATATATATATATATATATATACATATATATCTAGCTATATATGTAACTATATATATATATATATATATATAACTATATATCTATATATATATATTATATTATTAAGCACTTATTTACTTGTTTTTCATATGATGTTGAATTCGCTTTTACTTACTGTCTTTAGTATAATTTCCTTTAATCATTCCGTTGTTATCACCATCATGAATAACTAAATTTGTGTATAGTCGAATTATGTAAAATCGAGTGAAACGCCCTAAAGGGGATTAAACGGGAGTTGTGTAGCGCGTAATTTTATGTTTTAATGATTAATCCACGTCCTAAAACTTATTTTAAACGTCTTTGAATTAGATTGATCACCTAGTTCACTATCACACACATCGAACCTATAGATGTATTTTGCGGTGAGATGTGGGATAAGGGGTTTTGGGATCGTTGTGTAGATTCGGCCTAGTTGTTAGGACCGTTTCCAATACAGAGGTTTGTCATCGTTGTTCGAGCGGCTCTAAGAGCGTAATCATGTTAGGTTAATCGGTTTTCTAAAGGGAAAATTAATTAACTTCACATAGGGTGTTGAGCGAGAGTTGTTCAGACCTTAACACCAGAATTAGGAGTTGGCACCCGTGGATGTCGTTAAATTACTGTGGAAAGGTAGGTTGGTTAAAACACGCTCCCTGTCAAGTCTTCCCTTAGGGGTAAAAGTAGCTCGTTGGATCATAATTCGGCTATACCTTTTAATCACTAGAACTACAACTGTTAGTTAATTTTTACTTTTGTATTAGTGTAATATCTCTCCACCATAATCTTGACCTGAACTAAGTTCTACGTCGACTTTGGTACTTAAACGTTATTTCCTGTGGATTCGACCTTGTTACCATTATACTACTGTTGACCCGATACTCTGTCGGTTAAAGTTAGCAGTTAGTTATTTTGCTATCAAGTAGCTAAGCATTAATTGATCATACACACGAACTTTATTAATGTATTTTAGATGGAGTGTGCGAAATAAGTTTTTAGGATTACCATGCACGAACTAGTCGAGTTTTTTCGCAGCCTGTTCCTTTTTAAGGTTTTTCCAGCTAAGCCGTGAAATCGGTGGATACAGAGCGACTCATATTTTTCTCTTCATATTAGGTCAATTAAATCCACAAAAGGGGACTGTTGAATCGAATATATGGTAACTAGGTTGTGGTATCAGCTTCTAGGGACTAGTTTAAGATATTGCACCCACAACACATTCATTAGAAACTATTGGTTGGTTGGTAGGTTAAGGCTCGTCTCTAGTGATTCGATAAAGGTATTAAGAATGTTCCTGACCATAATTTGGCTATTTCTCCATTCATATATTCTAAAGTTAGTATTTTCCTTTTATTAGCTATAGTTACCATCTTTATTGTGATTGTGAGGTTGAACTAAATAGAAACGTGATTGTGTTACTTGACGGATTCCTCATAGGATATTTTGCTGTGATGAATGCGCACGCATTGGACATGCTTTCTCCGGCCAGCACAGGGTAATGCGTGCGCATTTACTTAAAAGTCGTACTCATATTTGGTCGATATAAAACGTATGGTTTGCCTTCAAAAAAAGAAACGTATGGTTTATAATTTCGTTACAAAGAAAAACGTATGATTTAATTGTTTAGTATATCAGTTCAACGCAAAACCTATTTTTGGATGGGAGGAAACTATAAAACCCCCACACAAACACACAACTCAGACTTAAACCTGTTTTATAAAATTAAAAAAAAAAAAAAACAATCTCAACTATATAATAGACCTGTTCAGATTTATCCAATAATATAATAGACCTAGCATCTGCGAATTCCGGCCTCTCGTCGGAACCGTTTGCCCCCGCTTTTCTTCTAAATCAACCTATATATCCGGCCTCTCGTCGGAACCCTTTGCCCCTGCTTTTTTTCTAAATCAACCTATATATGAGAAAATTATACAATTTACCTGTAATAATGAAAAAGTTATCAACTGAGATAGCAAGATAGTGACATTTTATTCTTTTCTTTTTTTATGAAGCTTTCTCACTCTATCTTACATCCGAAACTAGAAAGACAGTGACATTTCAACAAATAAACAAATAAACTTTAAATAAGGAATTAAATAAGCAGTGCGAATACCACCAACATTTTCTAATGTAAATTTAATTCTTTTCTTTACTTCTTTCTAACATACTGACATTTCACCTACATTCTTAAGAAGAAGAAAAAACTCATTGAAATTCCAAAAAATTCCTTTTAATTCTTAAAATTCATTTACTATATATCAGCATCCAAAACAGCCCATTAGATAACACTTCCTCCATTTTGATTAGTGCAAAAAGAATTAATGGCAGAAAATATTATACATTTTTTGATACCCAAACTTACCACATTGTTATCTCATGAGTACTATACACTGCTTCAAGGGTTTAAAAGAGAAGTCCAATATATCAGGGATGAATTAGGAAGCATGCATGCCGTCCTCATGATTGCAGCAGCCAAACAAGATGCTGATGTTTTTGGATGATGAACAAAACGAATGGTTCAAACAAGTGAGGGAAGTTGCATATGACATTGAAGACGTTGTTGACAAATTTCTACTGCGTCGCTCATCCCAGAAGAGCTGGATTTCGTGGCCAAGTTCGTCACATGTACACTTCCGTTATGAATTTACATGTTCGCAGGGCCTTTCCTGACATTTAATAGGCCCGGGGCAAAATTAAAATAAAGGCTCTTTTTAAATTGACTTGATTTATGTTGCTTTTTGTTATTGTTTTGTGATATCTCCTAATCCAATGTTGTGATTATGTTCTTTAACGTTTTTTTTATTGAAATAAATTTCTGTAAAAAAAAAGTACATTAATGGAGACATTGAGCCGTGCGTGCAACGGGCAGGAGCCGTGCGTGGAACGGGCAGGGCTAGAGCCGTGCGTGCAACGGGCAGGGCAGGAGCCGTGCATGCAACAGACATGAGTCGTGCATACAACGGACAAGAGCCATGCATGCAACGGGCAGTGGAAAGAGAAATAAGAGGATGAGCTATGGTAGATTAAATTGTGGAATTTTTTTGAAAGCACATTAGATGACCAGAGAAAAAACACAAGAAGAGGATGTCGCTGATATGGTTTATTCATTCAAAACATTATTTTACAAAGGTTGTGATGGTAAATTCAAACATCATTACAATAAAAAAGTAAAAAAAAAAAAAAATCATATATTGTCATTGGCCAGAGTCAAACTTGAGTCACAAAAAATAAATACAACAATTTTCCTACTAAACTAACATACATTATTATTAAAATATAAAATTTGGGCCCTTTTATATAATTTTTACACTATTGCAACACATGTAAGTTTCTGCCCATTATATCGTGGGCCTTGGGCGGTCGTCCATCTTGTCCGGCCCTGCCTGCTCGGCACCAGATCTCCTCAAAGATAAGAGACGTGAAGTATGGAGTGGAGAAAATATCAGCAAGACATCAGAGATACCAATCTATTGAAGGGTTGGAAACAAGCCCCAACAGAATTTCTGAGCATCCAATTCAAGGACATTCACTTCTACTTGAAGAAGCTGATCTCATTGACATTGATTGCCCCAGAAGAGAGATCTTTTCTTTAATCCTCACCACCAAATAATCCCACCTGAAAGTTATCTCAGTGGTGGGAATGGGAGGATTAGGGAAGACCACTTTGGTGAAAAGAGTTTATGAAGCTTCGGATGTCAAAAGAGCATTTTCCATCCGTGCATGGTTGACTGTCTCGGATTTTATCTAAGCAAAATAAACAAGTAATAAAATAATCCGGTTTACCCCAAGTGCAAGGATCGTAGTATAGCGATTACAACCGGAGTCGAATCACAGGGAATCGAGGTTTATCTAGTTCTTAATTTTTCTAAGGGTTGTCACGAAAAATATAAACTGGACAGAGGATTGTCAATCCAAAGCCAGGAAAGATAATTGCGAACGAAAATAACTCTAATCTATAAACTAAAAAGAAAATAAACTTCTAAGATAACAACGAAGAACAAGGCACAAAGATAATTTCAATTAATTTTAACGAAGAACAAGCATTGATCCACCTATCCCGCAACCCTCAATTTCTACCCTAGATCGTTTAGTGAAGATTTAATAAAAATGTGGTTCACCTATCAAAGGTATGAATTCCTACTCTCGTAGATAATTCGCCTATTAATCTTTCATCTCTCGATCTTAAAGATTAACGCTTCCATAACAAAGGTGTAAGATTTCTCAATCTAGCAACCTAGCAACTCTCGTTATTTTTAGGTTAAAAATCTAATCTTTACTACGGTGATCTAAGTCTAACAACGATTCTCATCAAACGTTAAACATCAAACATGCAAACATCTCTCGATTTAATTGCATAAAAACAAATTAAACATAATAAAGAAACAAACTTTAAATTAAAACTCACAAAACCAACTTAAGAGTTGAAATCAAGTGCTGCACGATCGGTTTCTGAAGAGAGTTTGAGAGAGTAAATAATACTTGAGTAAACTTCAACTTGTTTATTCATGTTGAAAGAATGAGTATAAATAGATACAAGAGAGAATCCTAGTTAGTAAAGTAAAAGTAACTAGAGTCGGCTAGAATAAATGCTAGAGTCGGCTATGTCTAAGCTATTACATAATAGGACAAAAGATAGTTATTTTATGACTTTTAGGACATATTAATTGTTTATTTAATACAATTAATATGTCTCTTTGATACATACATAACATGTTACAATATAACGTGTTATTAGTACAACAATGTAATATTAACCATAATATTTCCACACCCCCTCAAACCGGGTTGTATATGTTTATACGGCCAAGTTTGCTACTCGGTCCGTCGAACATAAGAGGTGGAATAGCCTTGGTGAGAAGATCGCATTCAGTCCGTCGATGGAACATACCGGAGTTGAACAATCTTGGCATCAATCTTCTCCTTCGGGGAAGTGTCCGTCTATGTCCACATGTTTGGTTTTATCATGATGGACTGAATCCTCTCGCCATGCATAAGGCGGAATTATTATCACAAACGAGTGTGATAGGTTGCGAGAGGTTGTCAAGTTCGCAAGTACCCTTTTTATCCACGGGCTTCACAAATACCCAAAACTAGTGCCCGAGTTCAGCCTCAACACTTTGCTTCGAGAGACAATAGGCTGTTTCTTGCTCCTCCAGGTGACAAGATTGCCCCATACATAAGAACAGTAGCTTGTAGTAGACCTTCTGTCTATGTGACAGCCAGCCCAATCGGCATCAGTGTAAACCTTGATAGATCTCTCAGCAGACTTGGTGAAATGTAGGCCTTGGCCAGGAGTGGATTTTAAGTATCTCAGTATCCTGTTTACAGCATCCCAATGTTGCTCAGTAGGGCAATGCATGAACTGGCTAACCAAACTGACTCCATATGCAATATCAGGTCTTGTATGGGACGGATAAATGAGTTTCCCTACAAGCCTTTGGTATTGATCCTTCCCGACAAGAATATCACCATGCGGCGAGGGGTATTACCGGGATCTACCTGGGATACAAGACGTTTGCATCCCAAAGATACCGCTTTCTTTAGCAGGTCTAGCACATATTTTCTCTGAGAGACAGATATACCCTGGTTGTTTCTTGCAATCTCCATACCAAGGAAGTATTTAAGATAGCCCAAGTCATTGACTTGAAAAACCTTTGCCAATAGAGTCTTCAAATTCTGGATCTCAGTAGAGTCATCACCAGTGAGGATGATATCATCCACATATACAATAAGAATAGATCTTTTCTGGCTGGTGGTCTTGATAAACATGGTGTGATCAGAGTTGCATTGATGATATCCAGCAGCTTTAACCACAGTAGTGAGTTTCCCAAACCAGGCTCTTGGGGATTGCTTTAGGCCATATAGAGATTTCCTCAATTTGCAAACCTTTCCTTGAGTGTTAGGATTGGTAAAACCAGGAGGTACATTCATGTAAACTTCCTCAGTAAGGTCACCATTGAGGAAGGCTTTTTTGATATCCAATTGGTGAAGAGGCCAGTCAAGTTGGACAGCAAGAGATATCACTATTCTGACAGTGTTCAGTTTTGCCACTGGTGCAAAAGTTTCTTTGTAGTCAATACCATAAGTTTGAGTGAAACCCCTTGCAACTAGTCTGGTCTTATACTTGTCAATTGTACCATCAGCATTGTATTTGATGGTAAATAACCATTTGCAGCTGACTGTCTTCTTGCCTTTGGGGAGAGCTGTTAGATCCCAAGTATGATTATCCAGGAGGGCAGTCATTTCAGTCTTGACAGCCACCTTCCACTTATCATGTTGGAGAGCTTCATGTATATTCTTAGGAATAGAGTGAAAATCCAAGTCCTGTGTAAACATGGCAAAAATAGGTGATAACTGATCATAAGATAGATAATTATGAATAGAATGATCGCAGTGCAAGATCTCTTTCCCTTCCCGATAGCAATAGGCCTATCATCAATGTCGCGAGTGCCGAGAGGCCGTAGGTTGCCGAGTGTCGCAGGCTCGAGTCGGCCAGGCTCGGGGTCGGTAGACTCGGTTCGGGAGGTTGCCGAGTGTCGCAGAGTCCGAGGTTCGGTCCGTCGAGAATCGCAGTTGCTTGAGGGTTGAGTTTGCGAGGGAAAGGATTTAGGTCAATTTCAATCGAGTTTCCATCGTTGATCGCCTCGGTGGACTTGTCTTTGTAGTAGGGTGTCCTTTCAAAGAATTTTACATCCATAGAATTGTAAAATCTTTTTTCAGAAGGAGAGTAACACTTGTAACCTTTCCTGTCCTTTGCATATCATAGGAAAATGCACTTGTGAGCTTTGGGATCAAGTTTGCTTCTGTGTTGGGCATGGATATAAACAAACACAGAGCAACCAAAGATTTTTCGGGGTAATTGAAAAATAAGATGAGGGCAGGAGTGTGTGGTCAGAAGGGTTTGGATAGGAGTTTTGAAGCCTAACACTCTGCTGGGAAGTCTGTTGATTAAGTATGTGGCAGTTAATATAGCTTCACCCCACATATACTTTGGAACATGTGTGGTGAACATGATTGATCTAGCCATCTCCAGTAGGTGCATGTTCTTTCTCTCAGCAACCCCATTTTGTTGAGGTGTTTCCACACAACTGCTGATATGGACAATCCCCTTGTTCATCAAGAAATTACTGAGGTTAGACTCATAGTATTCAAGTGCATTATCAGTCTTTAAGATCTTGATCTTAGTGTCAAATTGAGTAGAGATCATGTTGTAGAATTCCTGAAAAACTGTTCCAACTTCGATTTATCCTTCATTAAAAACGAAACCATGTGTTTCGGTATGATAATCAATGAAAGTGACAAACCACCTTTTCCCTGTTATACTTTTTACTCTTGAAGGTCCCCATACATCATTATGAATTAAAGTGAAAGGTGTGGAAGGCAAATAAGGTAGTTTGGCATACACAGATTTGGTAAGTTTGGCAAATTGACAAATATCACATTGAAGATCATTGATATTACATCCTTTAAATAATTCAGGAATTACAGACTTCAAGTAACCAAAACTTGGATGTCCTAGCCTATAATGCCATAACATGATATTATCTAAGGTTTGAGTGCGAGTGCCGAGGCGGATTCGCCTTCGCCTTCGTCTTCGGCGGGGTCGACCACATACAATCCTAAGCGGGGTTTAGCCCTCCCAATCACTTCCCGTGAAGAAGGGTCTGGAAAGTGCACCGATTCTTATTAAAAACAACAAATCAGAGTTCAAATCTTTTACAAGTCTACCGACGTATATGAGATTGCGAGTCTAATTTTGGAACAAATAGGACATCCTTTAGATATATCTTATTAGTAAGTTTAACATTTCCAAAACCTTTTGCACGAGAGATAGATCCATCGCCGCCTTAACATTGTGAATTTGATGACATGGCATAAGGTGAGTTATGAGGTTTTTATTGCCAGTCATATGGGAGGAGGCCCCAGAATCAACAATCCATGTTTCATTACTAATAAAAGAGTAAAATTTACCTGCACTAGCCTGAGTAGCCGTGTCAATAGAGGGACTACCTTCTTTTTGTTGAGTGAGGAAAGCTTTGAATGCAGCAAACTGAGCATTCAACTTGTTATCATTCTTCTCTTCATTGACATGCCTGCCCTGACTTTCCTTGGTAGGCTTGAAGGATTTAGGCATGCCATGTAGCTTCCAGCAAGTGTCCTTGGTGTGATTTGTGCGTTTGCAGTGCTCACAGAACAACTTTCCAGTTCTATCAGTAGCCTTCCCGCCACCCCGCAACCTCGGCGAGGCTTCCCGACGCCGCCAGGTAGCACTCTCGGCGGGGTTGTCGGCGGGGAGTTCAGCAGCATCACTTTCCTCCTACTTTCCTCATGTTTGACTTCAGCAAACATGGATTTGAGATTGGGGAGAGGTTTTGTGGCAAGGATTCTTCCTCTAACATCATCAAGAGTGGGATCCAGTCCGGTAAGAAACTTGAATACTCTCTTTTTCTCAATAATGTCCTTATAAAGGGCGCATCCTTGACATCATTCCGGGGGTGAGTTTCCGCATATCTAGGTGTTGCCATGCCCTGAGACAAGTTGGTTGAAGTATTGAGTTACGTACATATCTCCTTGTCTCAGCTTTGAATCCGAGCTTCAAGTTCATACACTTCGATGTATTGTCTTTCTTGGAGTAAAGGTCCCCGGCATTATCCCGGATTTCCTTTGCAGTATCATACATCATAAAATTCTCACTAATCTCTTTTGTAATTGATCTTGTGAGAATGGTCATGACTTGATTATTAGTAGTGTCCCATGCTTCAAATCCTGGGTCACCTTCGGCGAGGGCGGGTTTAGAGCCGGACGGTATCCCATCTTACCTTGTCCGAGAGATGTACATTTTCATAGACCTTGACCATAGCAAGTAGTTGTTGCCATCAAGTCTATGATTAGTATAAGATGAAGATTCAGTGACCCCAGTCTGCTGAGGCAGCTGGGACTCAACTGAGGGTGAGGAAGCTTCAGATAATGAAGACATCTTGATTCAGCAGGGTACTGAGAGTTTGCAGCGGATTCAGGAGTTTAAGTCTCTGATACCATGAAGAGAGTTTGAGAGAGTAAATAATACTTGAGTAAACTTCAACTTGTTTATTCATGTTGAAAGAATGAGTATAAATAGATACAAGAGAGAATCCTAGTTAGTAAAGTAAAAGTAACTAGAGTCGGCTAGAATAAATGCTAGAGTCGGCTATGTCTAAGCTATTACATAATAGGACAAAAGATAGTTACTTTATGACTTTTAGGACATATTAATTGTTTATTTAATACAATTAATATGTCTCTTTGATACATACATAACATGTTACAATATAACGTGTTATTAGTACAACAATGTAATATTAACCATAATATTTCCACAGTTTCTCATACTTGTTCAGGACTTGCTCAGCTCATCTCCAGGATCGAACAAACAAAATAAAAATAAAAATAAAAATATGGCTCGGTCGACCGAGCAGGAGCACTCGGTCGACCGAGTGGTCGGCTTCTCGGTTTTGCGGCTGTAGGTGTTCTCCAGGTGAGTTGTTCTCGTTTTCTGCTGCATGCCCCCTTTTATAAGTAGTTTTGCCGACTTAGGGTTATTATTAGAAAATCTTAAACCCTAATAAAATAGAAATAAAGATATTCCCATATTTATCCTTTCTATTCATCTGGACTCACGTTTGAGGCGATGGACGCCCGTCCCAAGGGCTGGACGCACGTTCAAGCTTTGTAAAATCTTCGAGTCGGGCCGAGCTCAACAAGACGCCCGTCCTATATAATTTTGAACGCTCGTTCGGTAGAAATCATGCTTTCCTGAATCCAATAGCTCCTCCTGGACGCCCGTCCACTCTTCTGGACGCCAGTCCACTGGACGGAATGATCAAACGCTCGTTCAGCTTTTCCAAATCTTCATTCCAAGTTTCACTTGCATCTTTCTCCTTCTATCTAACCTTCAATTGAATATCTTTTTTTTTTAGCTCATCCTATGCCATGCAAATGTACCTACAAGATAATATAAACGTGCAAAATGTAGAACCATATATATCGATAGAAAATCGCTAATAAAATCACGTAATAAGCTCGATTATGCACTTTAATGATTTCCATACGCATTCTTTCAATAAATCCATTAAACACCTAATTTTCTATAAAAATTAGTAAAACACGAAGGAAATTGTTACGAAATAAAGTCATATAAACCGTAAAAATCACCGTTAACAACTCCCCCACACTTAGCTTTTGCTCGTCCCGAGCAAAACAAAACAAGAAAACCATGGACTTACTTGAACATTGAACCACATAAAATCCCATATATCAAATCACAACCGGTCGACTAGCATCAAAAACATACATCCCATGCAATAAACGATTACTCGACTGTGTAGTGTGTGCAAAGCCTTCTTCAACTTCCACCGATTCCACACTTGACAATTAAAATCAAGCTAACCAACCAATACCCATTAAAGACGGATAATGAATCACCCCGACTATACATACGCCCTACAAAACTACTCACGTCACGACTAGAGTAATACATGTGTTTTCGAAATCTTTTCGGTCGTACCCAGAGGATATTCCCTACAACATATACCTTGGTCTATATTGGGGATAAGGTAGGCGATAACTAAGTCTTTCACTTATTCATACCAAATTCCTTATGTAAGTTGATTTAATTTATCCTTCACATATGATGCAACCATTGTCTACTATTGTCTACTAGCGATTCTTGGAAATTATTTTGTGAAAAGACATTTGAAGACGAAAATTGTCTTACATACTTGGAGGATATTTCACGCAACATAATAAGTAAATGTGAGGATCTACCACTAGGCATTTTAGCGATCGGTGGTCTTTTGGCATTAAAGGATACAAGTAAATTAGGGGAGTGGGAGACAGTACTACGCAGCCTTAGTGGTGAGCTGGAAGGCCTCAAAAAACTTGATCAAGTCAAAAAGATTCTTCTTCTCGGTTATAATGACATGCCATACTATCTAAAATCTAGTTTATTGTACTTGGGAATCTTCCCTGAAGATGCTATTGTGTATCCAGAGGAATAGTAGAAGGGTTTATAGAAGTGAGACTAGGTATGACGAATTTAGAGTTGCTCAAAGTTATCTCAATGAACTAATAAGTAGAAGTTTGATTCAAGTTGCAAGCACTTCTTTTGATGGGGAGATTGAATACCATCGTGTCCATGATCTTATCTACAAAATAGTTCTCTCAAAATGTAAAAAAACATAGGATACTGGCAAGAGCTTCTACACCATATATATATACACCACATTTCCGGAAAACGTTAGAATATTCATTTTCTACAGCTCATCAGTTTCTTCATACACTGTACTTAGCGGCAGGGTTGGTAAAGATACCAGATTGGGTTTCTTTGTGTCATGGTTTGTCAATGCTAAATCTGGTTAATAGTCATTTAAGTGAGGATCCATTGGGGTCACTTGAAGGATTGCCAAATTTGGTTGATCCTCTCTCCCCGTTCCTTTTATCATCTGCGCGACATATACGATATTAATGCCTAAACGATGATCTAGGGATAAGCAAGGCGTAAAAATTGAATCTTTTGAATTGTTGTGTCCTAAAACTTGAATCTAATGCCTTTAATGGAGTAGCTAAGCATTAATTGATCATACACACGAACTTTATTAATGTATTTTTGATGGAGTGTGCGAAATAAGTTTTTAGGATTACCATGCACGAACTAGTCGAGTTTTTTCGCAGCCTGTTCCTTTTTAAGGTTTTTCCAGCTAAGCCGTGAAATCGGTGGATACAGAGCGACTCATATTTTTCTCTTCATATTAGGTCAATTAAAACCACAAAAGGGGACTGTTGAACCGAATATATGGTAACTATGTTGTGGTATCAACTTCTAGGGACTAGTTTAAGATATTGCACCCACAACACATTCATTAGAAACTATTGGTTGGTTGGTAGGTTAAGCCTCGTCTCTAGTGATTCGATAAAGGTATTAAGAATGTTCCTGACCATAATTTGGCTATTTCTCCATTCATATATTTTAGGGGGAATGAGGGAGAAGGACAGAAATATTTCATCAATTGAGTAGAAGGACAGTTTTTTGAAACTTTTGCATAAAGGACAAAACTATTTATTCACTGTCGAAATTCACTTGTGTTCGAAATTCACTGTTTAAATTCACTGACGAAATTCACTGTCGAAATTCACTAATCATCGTCAAAATTCACTAATTTTCGGGATTCACTGTCGAAATTCACCGTCGAAATTCACTGATTTCGGGATTCACTGGGGAGATTCACCGATTTTCGGGATTCACTTTTGTCCTTCTCGCTATAAAAATTATGCGGTTGTCCTTCTCCCTATAAAAAATATGTAGCTGTCCTGTTACTTAAAAATATTTCAGATTGTGTCCTTATCCCTAATTTTCCATATATTTTAAAGTTAGTATTTTCATTTTCTTAGCTATAGTTACTATCTTTATTGTGATTGTGAGCTTGAACTAAATAGAAACGTGATTGTGTTACTTGACGGATTCCTCATGGGATATTTTGCCGTGATGAATGCGCACGCATTGGACATGCTTTCTCCGGCCAGCACAGGGTAATGCGTGCGCATTTACTTAAAAGTCGTACTCATATTTGGTCGATATAAAACGTATGGTTTGCCTTCAAAAAAAGAAACGTATGGTTTATAATTTCGTTACAAAGAAAAACGTATGATTTAATTGTTTAGTATATCAGTTCAACGCAAACCTATTTTTTGATGGGAGGAAACTATAAAACCCCCACACAAACACACAACTCAGACTTAAACCTGTTTTATAAAATTTAAAATAAAAAAAAAAAAACAATCTCAACTATATAATAGACCTGTTCAGATTTATCCAATAATATAATAGACCTAGCATCTGCGAATTCCGGCCTCTCGTCGGAACCGTTTGCCCCCGCTTTTCTTCTAAATCAACCTATATATCCGGCCTCTCGTCGGAACCCTTTGCCCCTGCTTTTTTTCTAAATCAACCTATATATCCCCGCCATATCGATGGCAGAGAAAATTATACAATTTACCTGTAATAATGAAAAAGTTATCAACTGAGATAGCAAGATAGTGACATTTTATTCTTTTCTTTTTTTCTGAAGCTTTCTCACTCTATCTTACATCCGAAACTAGAAAGACAGTGACATTTCAACAAATAAACTTTAAATAAAGAATAAAATAAGCAGTGCGAATACCACCAACATTTTCTAATGTAAATTTAATTCTTTTCTTTACTTCTTTCTAACATACTGACATTTCACCTACATTCTTAAGAAGAAGAAAAAACTCATTGAAATTCCAAAAAATTCCTTTTAATTCTTAAAATTCATTTACTATATATCAGCATCCAAAACAGCCCATTAGATAACACTTCCTCCATTTTTATTAGTGCAAAGAGAATTAATGGCAGAGAATATTATACATTTTTTGATACCCAAACTTACCACATTGTTATCTCATGAGTACTATAGACTGCTTCAAGGGTTTAAAAGAGAAGTCCAATATATCAGGGATGAATTAGGAAGCATGCATGCCGTCCTCATGATTGTAGACAAGGACGGAGCGAGGATTTAAATCTAGGGTGGGCTAATGGACTATATCCGATTTATCGGGTGGGCTGGATTAAAAAAATTTGACAGATCAAACTGCATCACATCGAATTTTTAGTGTGATATTTTTTTGTCCGGGTGGGCTTAGCCCCCCTCAACATTTCACATACCTCCGTCCTTGATTGTAGAAGCCAAACAAGATGTTGATGTTTTTGGATGATGAACAAAACGAATGGTTCAAACAAGTGAGGGAAGTTGCATATGACACTAAAGACGTTGTTGACTTATTTCAACTGCGTTTCGCTCATCCCAGAAGAGCTGGATTTCGTGGCCATGTTCGTCACATGTACACTTCCGTTATGAATTTACGTGTTCGCAGGGCCTTTCCTGACATTTAATGGGCCCGGGGCAAAATTAAAATAAAGGCTCTTTTTAAATTGACTTGATTTATGTTGCTTTTTGTTATTGTTTTGTGATATCTCCTAATCCAATGTTGTAATTATGTTCTTTACCGTTTTTTATGGAAATAAATTTTCTGTAAAAAAAGTACATGAATGGAGGCATTGAGCCGTGCGTGGAACGGGCAGGGCAAGAGCCGTGCGGGCAACGGGCAGGGCAGGAGCCGTGCATGCAACATACATGAGTCGTACATACAACGGACAAGAGCCATGCATGCAACGGGCAGTGGAAGGATAAATAAGAGGATGAGAGATGGTAGATTAAATTGAGGAATATTTTTGAAAGCACATTAGATGACCAGAGAAAAAACACAGGAAGAGGATGTCGCTGATATGGTTTATTCATTAAAAACATTATTTTACAAAGGGTGTGACAGTAAATTCAAACATCATTACAATAAAAAAGTAAAAAAAAAAAAAATCATATATTGTCATTGGCAGAGTCAAATTTGAGTCACCAAAAATAAATACAACAATTTTCCTACTAAACTAACATACATTATTATTAAAATATTAAATATGGGCCCTTTTATATATTTTTTACACTATTGCAACACATGAAAGTTTGTGCCCATTATATCGTGGGCCTTGGGCGGTCGTCCATCTTGCCCGGCCCTGCCTGCTCGGCACCAGATCTCCTCAAAGATAAGAGACGTCAATTATGGAGTGGAAAAAATATCAGCAAGACATCAAAGATACCAATCTATTGAAGGGTTGGAAACAAGCCCCAACAGAATTTCTGAGCATCCAATTCAAGGACATGCACTTCTACTTGAAGAAGCCGATCTCATTGGCATTGATTGCCCCAGAAGAGAGATCATTTCTTTAATCCTCGCCACCAAATAATCCCACCTGAAAGCTATCTCAGTGGTGGGAATGGGAGGATTAGGGAAGACCACTTTGGTGAAAAGAGTTTATGAAGCTTCGGATGTCAAAAGAGCATTTTCCATCCGTGCATGGTTGACTATCTGTGATACGTTCATAATTGTGGTTGCCTTAAAATAATTTGATACATCAATTCTTGAAGGAAGTAAAACAAACGATTCCTGGTGAAGTGGGATCAATGGATGGAGATGGATTGAGAGCATTTGTCAAGGACTTTCTCAACGATAAAAGGTGTATTATTGTCCTTGATGATTTATGGAAATTGGAACATTGGGATTCTATTAAATATGTATTCTCTGATGATAGTTGCAGTAGTCGTATTATAATCACCACTCGAATAAAAGATTTAGCAACTACGTGCCGCCATGAATTCCATGGCAGTGTACATATGACGCAACCATTGTCTACTAGCGATTCTTGGAAATTGTTTTGTGAAAAGACATTTGAAGACGAAAATTGCCTTCCGTACTTGGAGGATATTTCACGCAACATAATAAGTAAATGTGAGGATCTACCACTAGGCATTTTAGCGATCGGTGGTCTTTTGGCATTGAAGGATACAAGTAAATTAGGAGAGTGGGAGACAGTACTACGCAACCTTAGTGGTCGAGCTGGAAGGCCTCAAATAACTTGTTCAAGTCAAAAAGATTCTTCTTCTCGGTTATAATGACATGCCATACTATCTAAAATCTTGTTTATTGTACTTGGTAATCTTCCCTGAAGATGCTATTGTGTATCCAGAGGAATTAATTTTTGTGTGGATAGTAGAAGGGTTTATAGAAGTGAGACTAGGTATGACGAATTTAGAGGTTGCTCAAAGTTATCTCAATGAACTAATAAGTAGAAGTTTGATTCAAGTTGCAAGCACTTCTTTTGATTGGGAGATTGAATACCTTCGTGTCCATGATCTTATCTACAAAATAGTTCACTCAAAATGTAAAGAACATAGGATACTTGCAAGAGCTTCTACACCATACACCATATTTCCGGAAAACGTTAGATATTTGGTGTTCTATGTGTCTACCTTTCTAAAAAAAGAGCATGGTCGGTTGTTGCATCTCAGATCTTTAATAAGAAGCATGGAAATGCTTTATAATTACTACAAGAAAATTGGCTTTTTGCAGCGCACAAAATAGTCATTTGCGGCGCACTTGGCATGCTGCATAGTTCAATGCCGCTAAAACTTGAAAGTCATTTGCGGCACACATTACACGCTGCTGATATAATATTTAACGGCTTACATTGTGCGCTGCTGATGTTGTTATTGGCAGCTTACGTTGCGTGCCGCCAAAATGATAGATATATTAAAAGCGTCAATCATAAGCAAGCTGCGAAATCAATAGATGTATCAATAGCAGCGTACATAAGCACGCTGCGGATAAGATTTTCAATTTAAAAAAAATAATATTTACCAAATACAAGAACCGATGCTCACCTTTATAATTACAAAAACATTTGCATAATTCAAAACCCAATATAAAATAAATTCAACTACATACATGTTATTCGTCGAGAATGATCAATTGTGAAAACCATGCAATCTTACTCCCCTGCTTTTCTGGAATAATGGACCAAGAGGAATGTGATGCACCGTGGCTCAGAATCCATGGATACAATTCAACCTTGTGCAACAATATTTCCACCAACTGACCAATAATGAAGTTTTCACTGTGTATTCTCCAGAGTTCTTCTATTGGGCACATTTTCATGATGTACCTATACATCTCAGTCAGTGTTTTGAAGATAATACATTCATTTTCTTCTTGGACCATGTATTAAAAATACTAAGATAGAAGAAAAACTACATAGTGCAAACAAGGCCCAAGACAAAACTCGATCAATGACTGACTGACAAGATTATATTAGACATTATGATTACATGACTATCTTACTAACTATTCAGCATACATGAAGCAAATTGGTTAATCTCACATCAACTAGTACACATTTTAATTTGAGTACATACACAGAATGGAATATTAAATGCATTTGGATAAATTTAAGTTAAGCATCAAAGCATATAAGTTGACATGAAACAACACTCATTTCCAGCGTATCAGGAATCTGCACATTATTTACATTTGAATGCAAGTGAGATCTTATTTAACTAACAAAAAGAAAACCAAAAATCTTAAAGAGACATACATATGAAAAGCAACAATCCAAAAATGAAGAGAGAAACTACAAAGCTGTAAACAGAACTCAGTATCATAATTTGTGACAGTGAATGGCAGTTTGTGTTATAGATTCATGCTTAAAATAGGAAGTCATACCTGCTAGATGAATCTATCTTGATCGTATCCAGCTTGTTGTAAGTTTGTCATTTTGAGTATTCGCTTCATAACACACATTTGAAATTTCACTCCACGGAAGGGAGGACCTACAAATAACTATTCTTAAGTGTATTCAAATAACGATAAAAACTGAAATGTAGTAGAAAAATACAATTCCGGACGATGATTGTCGGCTGTAAAAAACAATAGTCCGTTCATTGATATCAAAGAAAAGTAGAAACTGAGAAAACTAAACATTTTCCAGATTCATTAACATCAAAGAAGTCCGAGCAGGAACACGGGATGATTTCCAATTCCAAAGATAGGTGCTAACTGCTAAGTAAAAAAATAGACAATTCCATGAGCCTAATATGTTCTAGGTTCCTGTTCCTAGAACAAGTGACCAAATTACAGTTTTTTTTGGTGTTTTTAACTGTATTCTGGTATATATATATATATATATATTGCATAACTCTGCCTACTTGAGTGTATTGATGTAGCCGGTCCCAACTCCCAAGCCCAGATGAGGAGTGTTACTTACGTCAAGTGTAAAATTCCGCGGCTGAATGAAATATGAATGAAATGAAAATTTAAGCTATCGAAATTGAGCAATGGTGACAAGTGATATGTATCAACACCACATAGTGGTAATAAGGTTTGAGTGTTGCCATCTAGAACAGTATGTGAGACTTGTGCTACAAAGTTTAGAATGCGTAAAGTTTAAGACCATTTATTAAAATAACTAAGTGATGAAGAAGGATAGGCAATGAGGTCCTCTCATTGTGTTCTAAAAAACAGAGTAAAGGTTGAATCATAGCTATTTCCTCAAGGCATGTATATATCTATTGTAATAGTCTATTCTTGATTTGTACAAACCCCTGAAGAAGAAATAAGTAAATATTAGTTGCTTATTTTGATAACTTATTGCAATTCATTTTCTAGTAAGAACAGAAATTTGTTTTAATCCACATATTTGGTGATCGACAAGTGTACGTATTTCTAATGAAACACTGTTTGCCTTCATAAAATACATGAAAAAGACAGATTTAATACGACAAACATAATAAGCTTTTTCGAATGGCTTCATCAAAGGTGTTAACATAAATTATACTTGAGACTTATGCTTACTAGTAGGGCTAGCTGTGGAATTTGTAAGACTATACATATATATACAGATATATGTATATAGAGATATATATGTAGGGGTACGTGTGTGCACATAGTTATCTAGTTAGAAGTAACTTTTAAAGACAAAGGTGATCCCAGGTGCACAGTCAACACTTCAAAACAAGATATATGCTACTACAAAAGAGCACATTCAAATTTTAACTTTTACAGGCTAAAAGTAATAGGACCAATTTCATGTTCCAACTATTTTATGACATCCTTCCCTAAATATGAGAAATTGTGATCATAAAAGTACCAATAAACAAAAAGAGTACACGAGAAAATACAAATGGAAGAGGAAAACATAAATAATAATAAAAAAAACATACAAGAAGGGGGTTACAGTTTCAATAGATACCTGTGCGAAAAGGAGATGAAAGATAGCAGATAATGGTAGACTGTAGTTGAGCACCAACAATGGAGATCAGAACGGGAGAAGTCGAGGAAGAGGTCTTCTGAAATTAGCGAGGGTTTTTATTTTGGAGGCAGGGAAATTTTGGGAATTGCGGAGAAGTGTGTAAATTTTCTGAATTGCGGGAAGTGAAAAAAAATAAGCGCCAAGGCATTGGCAGCATGCTGGTAAGGCTGCCATATGTATTCTTTTGACAGCGCGTCTATGCAAGCCGTGAAAGTCTTATCAACTACGCATTTCATAAGCACGCTGCCTTTAGCAGTTAATATTGGATATCCGCAGCGTAAGAACCCAAGCAAGCTGCAAATAGTCACATTTGCGGCGTATTCTAAATGCACGCCGCAAGTACCAAGTCGCCAATAGTATATTTTCTTGTAGTGATCTATCCAACTCTTATTTATCTCTAGTTCTAAAAGGTACTTCAAATTACTCAAGGTGTTGCACTTGGAATCTTCCCAATTAAACATCATTCCAGAGGAAGTATTCAAATTGTATAACCTTACTTATTCAAACCTAGAAAAAACCAATGTTACCAATATCCCTAAAGTATAAGGAATCTTCAAAACTGAGAATATTGAATCTAGAAAATACCTATGTACGGGAGTTACTAGCCGATATCGTAAAGCTCATGAAGCTTTTCTATCTTGGAGTATGCGGGGAAATCGAGGTCGAGTGTTGTTCTTTTGTCAAAATTTCGGGCTTCAAAGCTGCAAATGGAATTGGGGGCTATTTTCCTTACATTATTTTAGTTATATTGAGGAAGATAGTGTAGTCGTCATACATACGGGAAATTTGAAAGCTCACACGGTTGAAGAGACTTAGTGTTACGAAGATCACAAGAGTAAATGGAAGGGAACTATGTTCTTCCCTCGAAAGGTTGACCTGCCAATATGCAACATCTAAGTATTCAAGCACTAGATGAGCATTCACCAGAGATGTTTGATTTGGAATATTAATTTTCTACAACTCATCAGTTTCTTCAAACACTGTACTTAGCGGCAGGGTTGGTAAAGATACCAGATTGGGTTTCTTTGTGTCATGGTTAGTCCATGCTAAATCTGGTTAATAGTCATTTAAGTGAGGATCCATTGGGGTCACTTGAAGGATTGCCAAATTTGGTTGATCCTCTCTCCCCGTTCCTTTTTATCATCTGCGTAGAGGGATGGGCAGCATTATTGATCGGACTGTGCGAGGTGGGCTGCTACGGGGTATTACGTTTGGCAGGTAGGCACAAGTTCATGTCATGCACTTGCTTTTCGCTGATGATAGTATGTTATTTTTTGAGTACAGGGAAAGGGCACCGGAGACATTAATGGGCTTGTTTAATCAATATGGGATGTTATTTGGTCAAGCTATCAATTTTCACAAGTCCAGTTTATATTTCAGCAGGGCTATTCAGCTGGAAGACAAGGAGTATATATCGGACTTTCTTCAAATACCAGTTGGGACGGGCACGGGGAAATACTTGCGCATGCCATTTGTCACCGGAAGGAACAAACGGCAGGTTTTTTATTTTCTCCGAGAGAAGTGTTCGGAGGATTTTTTGCATCTTTAAACAAAAAGAAAATTTATAAACCCTAACCTATATGCAAAACTAACTCCTAACCGGCCGAATACCGGGTTGTTGATAGTAGAGCGAGATAAGTAAGGGGTCGATCCACAGGGAATTGGGATGTTGAATCTAGTTTTATTAATTCCTTTCAATTGTTACTTACGAAAACAAATAAACGAAAGAAAAACATATAAACGAAGATAGAACAACTAAAATAAATCTAACCTCTAACAAACAATAAAAACGACCTAAACTAAAGATACATGGGATCAAACAAAATACAAACCAAGTGATTTCAATCCTAGTTCATCTCATGATTTTAATTCAATATTGTGGTTTCACCTTTACACGAGATACAAATTCCTAATCTCTTAGTGAATCTATTTCTCAAGCTACGAATTCCTAATTCCTTAGTGAATTCAATTATCGATCTCTCCTCTCCCGAATGTTGAGACCAATTTCCATACAAAACGAAGGTGTAGATTCAAGTTAACTCCCGTATTTTAGAATCTAGCAACCTAGATAATTAACCAATTAATTTGTCACGAATTAACGATTAAAGATCCTATCTTTCTACGGTGATCTAGTTTACGCAACTTCCGTATGTTGTAAACATATCAATTAGTAAACAAATCTTTCGATATGAGTTCACGCGATAGCATCATAATCATAGAACGATACAAAATAAATCAAAAATCATGAAGATAAACAAAGCTTGAATAAATCAAAAAGATGAACTCACATAGTTTATACAATGGATGATCCATGAATTGAAAACGAAACAAAAACGATCCTAATCTAACCTCGGATCACCCGAGCACAAGGCTCGGGTGACCGGCCTTGAAAGCTCCCAAGATGCGGCTGCTCTCTTAGAAATTTCTGATGTGAAAATTGTGTGTTTTAGGGTTGGGATCCGCCGCTTTTAAATAGAAGTTTAAGTCGGTTTCGGCATGGCGGCGCTTGGACGCCCGTCGTTTTGGGTGGACGCCCGTCCATAGATCTTGGATCGCTTCGGACGCTCGTTCATATCGGCGTCCAAACTCTCTCGTATCAAAAATCTCATCCTGGACGCCAGTTCACATTTGTGGACGCCCGTCCATAGTGGACGGGACTTGGACGCTCGTCCAACTGGATCAATCACTTGATTTCTTTCCTTAAATCTTCTATTCTTCCATAAATGTGATTGATTCCTTTCCAACTTCGAATTTGGCTCTCTCAAATCCTTTTTTCCATCATCAATGAGTATCTACAATTAAGGGAAAACATACCAAAGCGTAACATAATTCCAAAATCATATAAAATCACAATTTAAGCACATAATTCGTTACGTTTTGTAATTTAACTAATAAAAACACCATTCACTCAATATTTCAATATAAAGCTCGATTTCTATGAAAAACATAAGAATATGGGGGAAATTGATATAAAATATATCTATAAAAATCATACAATTTAACCCTGAACAAGAAGTTATGGAAAAAATTATGCGGTTTGAAAAATAAGCTTTTCTCCCCTGCAGGAAAGGAAGTCATTATTAAATCAAACCTGCAAACTATACCAACGTTCATTATGCAATGTTTTAAGGTTCCTTCCACGTTAGTCCAAGATATCGAGAAATATATCTGTGGCTTCTTCTGGGGGGATACCGAGGCTAAGCGGAAGGTGCATTGGCGGAACTGGGACACTTGGTGCCTGCCTAAAAATCTGGGGCCATGGTTTCCTATTGAGGAGCTTGCTAGAAGGTAGAGACATGTTGATGCAGAGGTTGCGGTGGCGTATAGGAGACAGGAGCTCAGTCTACGTCTTTCATAATGCTTGGGTTTCCAGGCCGCCATCCTTTCGGATGTCCCACTCTTCCCGTTCCCTACCTACGGACAGTAAGGTGCAGGACTTGCTTTTTCCAGGTACAAGACAGTGGAATTTGCCTTTCCTCATGCAAGAATTCCAGACTTGAGAGGTGGACGCCATCCTTCAGACTCCAATTGCAGGTAGTTCACACTCGGATAAATTGATTTGGCATTATGATCGCCGGGGCAGATATATGGTGAAGTCAGGATATTTCCTCGCATTGAGCTTGTATGAAGGATTACCTGGTTTGACACATGCATTTTTGTCTTCAGGGCCAGACAGTATGTGGCGGGATGTTTGGAAGGTAAGTGAGCCACCGCGTGTTCATCATTTCTTATGGCGATGCCTGCAGAATTGTTTGCCGATTGGGGAGCAGCTTGCAAAGCGCCATATTGGTACGGGGCTTTGTTTGGCCTGTGGTAGGGAGATGGAATCCCTATGACATGTACTTTTTTATTGTGACTATGCTAGGGAGATTTGGGCAGCGTCACCTTTTTGTAGTCAGCGGATGCAACATGGATCGAACTTCAAGGAGTTTTCGGTGCGATAATAATGCGTTTCACGCCGGAAGAGGTCTCTACTTTCTGTATGCTTCTCTAGAACCTCTGGAAAGCCGGATGTAGTGCGGTTTTGATGATGTGCCTATTTATGTATCCCACGTGGTTACTGCATCCTTAGCCGGAGCATTGGAGTTTCGTCATGCCATGCGTTTCTCCCACACGAATTCTGAGAGGGCTGTCCACCTGGTCATATGGAGCGCACTTCCCGTGGACGGCTGGAAATGCAACTCTGATGCTTCGGTCACGGACTCGGGTTCTAGTGTAGGTCTGATCTTCAGGGATCCGCTAGGATCGGAATTCTGTAGCCTTTTCATTCCACTTTGACCCTGGTATAAGCCCTGAGACTCTAGAGATGCAGCCGATTCTTTTGGCGATAGAAGAGGCTATTCGGTGGGGATCTCCATAGTCACCTTTGAGACTGATTGTTTGCCATGCGTCCAGGCATTAATGCGCCCGTCAGACGACTTGTCTATCTTTAATTGCTTAGCGCGTGACTGTCTTGCGCTTCTGCCGTCCTTAATCTCTACTTCTTTTACATTTGTCAAGCGCACTGGAAATTTTCCGGGGCATTTGTTGGCTAGACATGGATTAATGCATCCTGGTCGCACAGTTTGGGGAACTTTCCGACCTCATGATGTAACTTCTGCCGCTATTGCGGATTTGGCTTAGTAAAAAAATTGTTTTCCTAAAAAAAATAGAATATTTTAAAATTACAGGACACCTAATTATTTTTTATAGGGAGAATGACAATTTTTATAATTTTTATAGCCCAAGGAACAAAACCAAAAAAAAAAACACGCTGATTGATCGAAGGATTCGACGCGCGCCTGCTCCAAATTTCTTTTTTCTATTTCCACCTTCATTTTTCAAACACTCATATCTTTTGATCTAGATCTACAAACATGATGAAAATTTCGCTGAATTTTTATTTTTTTCATGCTCTTCGTTTTGAGACTTGGTTCGATTACATCGTTTTTCGTGAGATTCATTGTTGAAATTCACTCGGTGAATATCGACAGTGAATCCTAAAAAGCATTGAATTTTGATAGTGAATTTTAAATAATAGTGAATTTCGACAGCGGATTTTTGAAAATTACGTCGGAATATGGTGGATGTGGTCTTAAAATAAAGAGCATGAAAATAAAAAAAATTTGTGAAAGAATATTAAATTTTGAGTTATATACTGAGAGATATACAAATTAAAAATATGGATGAGAGAGAAAGTGTGTTGTTTTTTTTTTAATGAGGAGGCGTCCAGAATTTTTTATAAAAAATTGTCTTTTATGCAAAAGTTTTGAAAAAGAGTCACATTGCCTAATTAATAAAGTATTTTTGTCCTTCTCCATAATTCCCTTTTATTTTTTGAGTGACAATGATTAAAACGTGATAAAAAAAAACCTTATGTGAAAATATATGAAATTTATAGTTTAATTCAATAGTGATATTTGATAGAATGTATTTGATTTCTTCTTCAAAAACGTAAAATGACTGGTCGGTTTTTACTATCATGCCTAAGTCGATATGCAGGGGCGGGCGTATACTTCTGTTCTTTGAGTCCCCTAAGGTTGAAAGAATGAGTCGATACGGCAAAGTCGCTGCTTTTGCCCTTTCTGGCTAGGGTGTTGAGTTGATACCGTTAGGCGGTGTAGTGATTTCCCCCGTTTGGATACCGCTATATATATGGGTCCGGAAACGTGCGAAACAACGCATTTTTTGAACCTACAATACGTCAAGGATAGGAACAAGGCGTTAGGAGATAGTAATCAGTGGAGTCGCGAGAGGTTCGAAGATGTTGCCACAACAGAAAGAGAATCGAAAGGAAGGAAGAGGTTACTGGCTTAACCGGTAGGGAGCGGAGGAACTGATACTTAGAATAAGTATATGGGTTGGCTCGATTAAGCAGTTTCAACTAACCTTTCTTTGTCTAATAGTTCCAGTGTAAGGAAAGGAACCAATTTATTTAGTTAATAAAGGAAAGGTGCGAAGCCACTCTTAGTATGTGAAAGGAAATATCCCCCTGCATTGGAGGAAGTTTCCTCTCCTTACGGTCGAGTGGCTATTGCACCTCTCACGAGTGGCTTTCAGTCCTCCAGTTCGATTCTTATTCTTGACCTTACTTATTATTATAAAAACGACTCACTATCCAAATGAAAGACGGTCGATTATCTACCCAAAGAGAGTCCCACATACGAAAAAGGGTCACAAATAGAGTTGAACCAAGTAATATTGCAAAGGCATAATGATAGTAGGGTCGGGATATCCCCGCCCTCCGAACCGGACGTGAAGGTCACCCTTCATCCGGCTCTCTGCAGGGGAATCTCCACTCACCGCTTCCCCTAATATCCTCCCTTTACCACATCATGGGGGTTTACGGGAGATCCCGAGGCTCGCTCGGAAAAGCTGCTATATCATACCTTTTGACTTAAGTCTACTATAGTAGTCACTAAACTCACTATAGTAGTCCGTCCGTCGCTCTTCTTGAAATCATTACTCTTCATTCTCCCGTGCTCTAGCAATTGCGCTCCCTATACCACTACCATGTAGTTAGGTAGGGACAATGAATCCGTAGTGACGGGAATGACGGACTAAATGGGCATCCCTATCAATATAAAATGAATATATAATTAGTTACACTACCTTTATCTCACTTAATAGATCTATCTGGTCTGATACGGTACAGTACAATACATTTCGGTCAGTAACATTAGGTGAAGGTACGGAAAGAGAGGGATACGAACTCTCGGTAAAGAAAAGCCTACGTAGGATTGACATATTTTCTTTATTATGAGAATAAATCCGACTACTTCCGGTTCTGGTTCCGGGGTTTCCACGCTTGAAAAAAGAAACCTAGTATTAGGGTGGGGTCATGTGACCCAACTGAGATCCGGGGAAATTATTTTACTATTAAAACGATGTAATTTTATTGTTAAAAAATGTTATTTTATGGTTAAAAAATGTAGATTTAGGCTCCGATTACCCCACTGGAACAAATTTATAGACTAAAAATATAATTTTAGGCTTTGGTGACACCACTGAAACAATTTTCTGGTTCTGCCACTGCCGCGGCTCCACCCTTGTGACGGGTGGGCGGCCGACCCCTTAAATATAATTATTAGCTATATATAGTATATAATTTTATTTTATTTTGAAAAAGTATATAATTTGTTTATAAACACATTTACAACACCCAATTTTTTTATCTATTGGCTCGCTATTTTAAGTGTTGACCTCTAATTAGATATATAAAATTGAATATACAAAAATAAATGACAAATTTTTGACCCATGATTAAAAATCTTGGAGCCGCCCTGTCGATAGGTCCTACCACTAGCTGTTTGCTAAAAGATTCAAGACGATTTAAATAGCCCATTTAGATATATGGAAAATTAGGGATAAGGACACAATCTGGAATATTTTTAAATAACAGGACAACTACATATTTTTTATAGGGAGAAGGACAACTGTATAATTTTTATAACGAGAAGGACAAGCAGTGAATCTAGAAAATCAGTGAATCACCCCAGTGAATCCCGAAATCAGTGAATTTCGACAATGAATTTTGACAGTGAATCCCGAAAATCAGTGAATTTCGACAATAATTTTGAAAATTAGTGAATTTCGGCAGTGAATTTAAACAGTGAATTTCGAACACAAGTGAATTTCGACAGTGAATAAATAGTTTTGTCTTTTTTGCAAAAGTTTCAAAAACTATCCTTCTACTTAATTGATGAAATATTTATGTCTTTCTCCCTCATTCCCCCAGATATATGTGTTGTTATGTTTGTTCTGTTTAAAAACAAACAGAACAAACATATTCAAGACAATTTAAATAACCACCTTGACATATATATATATATATTGTTATGGTCAAAATCAATACTTACCCTGTCAAAGTTGATGGGCCCCATTATTTGCTAACCTATATTCAACACAATATAAATAACCACCTTAGATGTACGTAGTCTTCACTCAAACAATTCTATCTTATTGATTGTTGTTAGTGTTCAACAAGACTACCAAAGAAAAATGTCGCTCAACTTTCAACCCTTTAAGTTAATGCTCTTAGCAATCTTATTGGCTTTCTTTTCCTCTGAGCTTTCTGTAGCCGAAGGTTCCAATGATCCCGAGGTGATAGATGTAGCAGAGTGGGCCCTTGCTGAAGGCGGTAAGTTACGGTTCTCGAAAGTCGAGCTTCCTGAAGATGAAGGAGTGTTAGAAGCAAAAAAGACAGATGATCCCGACGTGATAGATGTAGCAAAGTATGCCGTTGATAGAGGCACAATGTTACACTTAGAAAAGGTTATGAGTGCAACTGTTACAAGGGGATCAGCCGAAGATCATTATTCACTTAGCATCAAGGCAAAGGATTTTAACCATAAAGACCATTTTTTCAATACCGTCGTTACTATGAAAAAAGGTCGTAAACGACTTGTATCATTTACAAGTTATCATGAATTACCGTTGGCAAACGGAATGAAAGTTGTACTACTATATCCTGAATGAATGAATGAATTTTATAATGAAAAAATAGTTTGAATTGCCTTTCTTAAATCAATGATATTATTCTTCATCTTTTATATACTCAATGTGCATTATCCTTGAACTAAACATAAGTTACTTTATATTTATAACTTAATAAATAAGAATTGTTGTGGAACTACTCGTAATTGTTTTACGAGAAAGTAATGATAGAGACACAACAAAATTAAAACAACGGGTGACACAATATAATTATTCATCCTAGATTTTGATGATCTCAATTGATATTAGTGTAGATTCATCAATATCAATGGTGAGAGATTATCTTGTGTCATATGTTGTGTCAATTTCTACTTTTATGCTAATAGTACAAAATAAAATTTGACAATACAAAATCCTTAATATATAGTGCAGACAATCAGTACACTGTAGACGTCACGGTAAAAATGACTAATATCGTAAAGAGTAATGATACGGGTATAATCGTTGGAACACACGAGTGCCACAATATGTATTTAGACCATTAATCAAGATATATATAATAATGGTATCAATGAGGTTACATTTGATTTCACATTCGCCATGATACATGAAAAGGGGAAAGTAAGTATTTATTTTACTTGATGACTTCTCAGCTTTGAGTCTTTTAAACATCTACACGGTGGAAAATCTGAAACTCGAAAACCATAGTAATTAATCCTAGGCTGCAAATGCCATATGACTGAAAATTTTATTTGAAGAACTAAGGAGAATTATCGCATATTATTATTAAATGGTGGGCCTGGATAATTCATGGTCGGGAAAAGATAGCCGAAGTAAATAACCTAAGATCAAATGCTTGGAGAAAATTGGATGAAATTGGAATTTCCTTGCTATCTATTTGTTTTGATGATAAATGTTGAACATTCTTCAATGGGAAGGTGTATTGGTGTGTACTCCCTCCGGTTTTTTTACTATCACATTTCATTTTTTGCTTTGTTTTTTTTATCTATATTACACATAAAGCTGGATCATTTTTTCTCCGACTCCGGTCTCTTTGTATAATCTTTGCCTTCCTGTTTGTTTCATCGTAATAGTAATTCCTTTTTGCCTGAATTTCGATTCGAACACTTAACTTTTAGTATTGAAAGTAATAAAAGTGTTTTCCATTGATTGATAATTGTGTACAACCTTTTGCAGGTTCTGATTCGAACACTTGTTTATATAAGAATACAATAAGGGTAGAAACGGAAACATAAAATACTAAATGTAAAACCTTAGCTATTGCGGCTACTTGGAGGCCAAGCTATCAGATCCGTCAATACGCCCCCGCAATCCCTCGGGAACGGAGTGCACGTGGAGATTGGCCTTAAGATCAGTACAACGAACATGCCCTAAGGGCTTGGTCAGGACGTCAGCTAGTTGGTCCTTGGAAGAGATAAAGGCGACATTGAGCTTGCGGGAAGCGACGAGTTCACGGACGTGATGGAAGTCAATCTCAATATGCTTCGTACGGGCATGGAAAACGAGGATTGGCGGTAAGATAAGTGGCGCCAATGTTATCGCACCATGGGTAGGAGCTTGAGGTGGGGAACACGCATCTCACGTAACAAGACCGAGACCCGTTGTACCTCGGCAGGTGCATGGGAAAGGGCCTTATATTCGGCTTCCGTGCTACTCTTGGCAACAGTGTGATGTTGTTTGGAGCGCCAACTGATCAGATTATCACCCAAGAATATGCAGAAGGCACCAATGGAGCGACGGTCATCGGGATCAGAGGCCCAATCAGCATCAGAAAAAGCCTACAGGTGCACAGAGGAAGAGTGCCGCAAGAGGAGACCATCAAAGATCGAGTGCTTGAGATAACGCAAGATGCGTTTAACGGAAACCCAATGAGTGGTGCGTGGAGCATGCATAAATTTGCAAACTTTGTGCACCGCAAAGGCTATATCAGGGAGGGTGAAGGCGAGATATCGAAGTCCCCCAACAATGCTGCGGTAAAGTGTAGGATCTTCAAAAGGTTGACCATCGGTACAACTGAGGCGAAGATTGGACGCCATGGGGGTGATACAGGGCTTGGCCGATTGCATATTAGCTCGGCAAAGAAGATTATGAATATACTTACGTTGGCTAAGGAGGAGGCAGTCAGAGGTGCGGAGAGCCTCAATACCCAAGAAATACGACAGAGGACCAAGATCCTTAACCGGAAAGTGTGAGGATAAATAAGAGATGGTGGATGTAACAAGCGACGCCGAAGTACCTGTAATTAAGACATCATCAACATAGATCAAGACAAAAAGAGAGTCAGTCCCACGAGTATATATATATAATGAGGTGTCAGCTTGCGACGGTGAAAACCCCTAAGTGCGAAGAACATCCGTAAAGCGTGAGAACCAAGCTCGGGGAGCCTGGCGAAGACCATAGAGACTGCGCTTAAGCTTGCAGACATGAGAAGGAAAATCAGGATGCTGGAAACCCTGTGGTTGCTGCATATAGACATCTTCTGAAAGAAAACCGTGGAGGAAGGCATTATGAATATCAACCTGTCGAATAACCCAATTATGAGAAATTGCGAGAGAGAGCAATAGACGGATAGTGACCGGTTTGACCACCGGACTGAAGGTCTCAGAGTAATCAACACCGGCTTCCTGGTGGAAGCCCTTTGCAACAAAACGTGCTTTATAGCGCTCAATATGACCATCGGCATGGCGTTTAATTCGGAAAACCTATTTATTACCAAGAACATTCAGACGGGGAGAAAAGAGGACCAGATCCCAAGTAGCATTTTGTACCAATGTTGAACTCATCTCTCATGGCGTCTTTCCATTCACGGGACTTAAGGGCTTCAGTGAAGTTGGATGGTTCAGTGGGTCGAGAAGCGACAGAAAAGGCCTTAGGAAGAGGATAGCTCACAAAGTCATCAGGGAGGGCTTTCGGCTTGAGGGAGTTTGTCTTAGAATGAGTCACCATTTGATGAGGGGGTGGAGAGGGTGGTGGTAGGGGAGAGTCCGCGTCAGAGGGAAGAGGGGACGGTGGAGAGGGAGGTGGAGAGGGAGTTGGTGAAGGAGATGGAGAGGGAGATTCTAACACAGAAGGGGTGGGGAAGGGAGCAGGAGGAGCAGCATGAGGAGTAAGAGTAGGAGGAAGTGAGACAATATTATCCGGGGTGAAGGAAGAGGTGGTTGAAGAGGACGAGTAGGGGAAAGAATTTTCATCGAAGACTACATAACGCGAGACATAGATACGGCCATTACTAAGATCAAGACATTTGTAACCATGGTGCATGGGACTATAGCCCAAGAACACACACATTTTTTTTATCGGAAATCGTTTTTGTGATTATTCTATGGGCGGAGATGAGGCCAACACGCACAACCAAACACACGAAGAAAATTATAGTCCGGAGAGTGGTGATAGACCATTTCATAAGGGGAGGAATTGTTGGGAACGTGAGAAGGAAGGTGATTAATAAGATAGGTAGCAGTGATGAAGGCATTCTCCAAGTACGGGAGGGGAAGATGAGAGTGGGCAAGGAGGGAAAGGCCAACTTTGACTATTTGACGGTGTCGCCTCTCAATGGCACCATATTGTTCAGAGGTGTGTGGGGCAGGAGCGACGATGGTCAATGCCAAGGGAAGTAAGGTACGTATTGAGACGACGATATTCGCCACTTCAGTCAGTCTGAATTGCTTTAATTTTAGTGTTAAATTGACGCTCAACGAGAGCACCGAACGAGGAAAAATAGACTCACATCGATTTTTGACGCATAGGATAAAGCCATAAAAATTTAGTGTAGTCATCCAAAAATCTTACATAATATTTATTGCCATAATTAGAGTCTTCGGCACAAGGGCCCCATACATCAGAATAAACCAAGTCCAAAGGACACAACGACGTAAAAGTAGATAAAGGTAAAGACTGACGATGGCTTTTAGCCATTTGGCACACAACACAAATTGATGCAGGGGCAGAGGAGGGGGCCGAAATATTATTCTGACTCAAACAAAGACGTAAAACAAAAAAAGAACAATGCCCTAAACGCTGGTGCCACTGAGAGACATTGGAACGACTGGAGAGAAGAGCTTGAGCGGGAAAGCGGTTGAAAGAGGTGGAGAAGTGGTAGAGGCCGTCCTTAAGGTATCCCCTATGATGGATGTGGCCCGAGTAATCCTTCACAAGGAAATAATTATGGTGAAATTCGAAGTAAACAGAATTATCTTTAGCAAACTGAGAAATGGAAAGGAGATTAGTATAGAGGGAAGGGGCAACGAGTACATTTTTAAGAATATAAGAATTCAAAGACGTAGATAAAAGAGAAGAACAGGAGTGGGTAATATTCAAACATGTACCGTCACCAATACGGAGCTTTTCGGGTCCATCATAGGCATCAGCAGAGAGATTTAAATTGTGTGCATTGTTGGTGGTGTGGTGAGTTGCACCGGTGTCGACAATCCAGTCGGAGGAGTAGGGTGGGGCATGCGGCATCATGGCGTAAGCTTGTGGATTTTGAGGGCGAGGAGGGCAGGGAGGCGGATTACCGGGTGCAAAATTCGTATCAAATCGATACCATCATTCACGGACCGTGTGACCATATCGTTCACATAATTGACATTGAGGAGCACCGGGGGGAGGAGGTCCTCATACACGACCTTTGTTAGAAGCATGCCCCCGGCCCCGATTATGCTGAGTGCCGGAAGATGCAGTCTGAAAATTGCCCGGGGGCTGCTGATAACCGGATTGGCCACGATTTCTGTAATTGGCCGGCTGATTTGATGATGCTGCAAGATGGGCAGCCGGAGAAGCAAGTCAACAGCGGCTGGAAGAGGGGCTGAAACAGGTGGTGGTTGCAGGTGATTAATACGAGCTTCGGTAGTGAGGAGGGCCGAGTAAACCTCATCGAGAGTAACAGCAGCTTGTGTGGAGAGGATAGTAACAAGAGAATCAAAGTCATGGTCTAGACCTGCAAGAATATATGCGATCAAATCGTCGTCATTGAGCGGATGCCCAGCCATACGGAGATCATATTGAAACGAGTTCGAACTGCTCTGATACCATATTGAAAGTAATAAAAGTGTTTCCATTGATTGATAATTGTGTACAACGGTTGTTTATATAAGAATACAATAAGGGTAGAAACGGAAACATAAAATACTAAATGTAAAACCCTAGCTATTGCGGCTCTTTGGAGGCCAAGCTATCAGATCCGTCAATATTTAGGCACTTTTAGCTCCTTTTTCTCCAAATTTTTTGTTTTTTACTTTGAGCACTTGCATCAGTGTCTCCTAACAGATTCTCCATTTTACATACTCAAACACCATTTTTTTTTCAGTTTTACAGAATCTCTACAAAAGGTCAACTGCATCAGCATCTCAACATACAAATTCTCTATCCAGGACAAAACACATTAGAATCTCTATTTACAGATTCTCTGTTAATTTTCTCAACTAGTTTGATTAAATTAGTGAAATATTTATAGTAATTAGTATAATAGTGTGATTTGAATAAACTTCGTAAGCTTTGTTTTATCATAATTTCTAATTTTTGTTATTATGTCGTAATGTTAATTAACTTTGACATATACAATGCTCCTATGTACATTATATTGTAATGTTGTTATTCATATACAAGGAATCGGAGGAAAAATTGTTATGCTCCTATTTACATTTAAAATAGTTACAACTTGATGAGCTAGGAGATGCAACTCCATGTAAAAGCAATGAAAAGACCACAAGATGCAAATTGAACAATCAAAAAGAAAACAAGGCGGCAAATATCTTTTTAGCAACAGCAAAACCAAATAGCCTTCTAACCCAAAACTTGTCAAGCCACATCAAATGCCAAAAATCAGAGAAAAAGCCAAGCAGCCTCCTCATCAAACCTGCAACGTGAGCTACCCAAAACCAGAAGTGGTGCCATTTTAACCAAACGGAAATAAGAAAACAGGAGTCATAAACAACACCTATTTGCACTCTTCAAAGTATGAAGAGTGCATCCAAAAAAGAAAGCCACATAAGATTAAAAAACACAAAGATATTTTCACCCCCACACCTACAAAAATCAAGGGAAAGTTGAACGATACACCACAACGAAACATAATTTTAGATACCAAAGAGCGCAAAAACAACTCCGCTCAATATTATAATGTAATAGAGAAAGTTTGAACATTACAATGTAATAGAAAAAGAAAAAGAAAACTAGAACCGGCAAGAACACAACTACTTGTATTCAATCAAGTTTGCTCAATATTATTACTTGTAAATATTCCACAAATGCGATTCTTGATTTAGGAAGATTATTACAAAAGGGAAGAAACAAACAATGTAGGAAGATTATTACAAAAGGGAAGTGGCTGATTTCTCGCCTACTGGTGATTTGTTGTTGCAACAAGGTCATATGAGCATGAATAAGGATTTGTAGATGAATAAAACAATTTGTTACGAGTATTGGATCAGAAAGAGGACAATATGTTTGTCGATTTGCGTTGATGTAGAGAGGCTAGTACTACCTATGCAGCTCTGATGGCATGGCTCTGCACCCTGCAACCTGTATATGTTTTGTTGATTTCACAGAAGGTTGGCTGTGCTGCCTCGTATAATATTATTTTTCTGGGGTTGACTCAAACAATATTTTCTACATTCTAATTGTATATAAACTGGGTTTCTGGGTCAATGGAATCAAGAAACAAGTCAAACAACTAAGCAAACAGTCAAAATCCTTTTCTTTATTTAAGGTAGTCGAGGCAGATGTTTCCTGTGCTACAATTCCCCTTCTTGTGAAACTTGCTATAAAGATACAAGTCCGTTCATCCACAACATGCAGACAACTAATTCAAAAATAGAGACAACAAATCGACCATATATCTATATTTAGGCTTTTAGCTACAATCATTCTTGCCGTAACCATTCTTTCATGCTTACACACATCAATCAAAGCTAACATTTATCTAACTGAACTACATATAAAATCAGCTTCATTAATATCTCAAAATAACCCAACCACATTCTCAAGCACACAAGAAAAATGTCAATAAATCTGAAAATTCATTAGCTTTTCCACCTAGCAAAGACACAACAACTCACAAAGCATCAATTTCACCTCGACAAAGCACAAAATACAACACCCACAAAATCAAACCCCACAAATCCATAAAAAGCAAATTCTTGGAAAAGATCTTTAATAACCACACCCGTGACCCGTCAACACAACTTTGTGTAAGTTCATATACATGACAAAGTAGCAAAAACAGACAACGTTTTTTTCCCCTAAACTAAAAATTATACCTGACATTAGAATTTTCGATCATCCATCTTGCATCCCATGACGAGTTTCAGGCAGTGACACTCAATGAGCTAATTAGAATCCTCCA
This sequence comes from Gentiana straminea, assembly GCA_036785695.1. Lineage (NCBI taxonomy): Eukaryota > Viridiplantae > Streptophyta > Magnoliopsida > Gentianales > Gentianaceae > Gentiana > Gentiana straminea. The sequence goes on along the minus strand of JAVUPR010000099.1, from coordinate 1,525,173 downwards.
TGTTCAATCTAAAGCAGATTTCTTCAAACAAAATTTTCTTGAAAAGCTTTTTTGTTGGATAAAAAAAAAGGATTCTTATATATATCACACAGGTTCCATGGTGGAATCGAAAGCAACTGGGATCGGAGTAGGAGAAAATCATAAAAAATGAGAAGAAAAATCAGAGAGACGAAAAACAGGAGGATAAGAGAAGGGTAGGAGAGAGAGGGCGGATCTGGAGACTAATCATTTTTTACGGGAGATATGGCGCAATTGTTTAAGAATCTATGGTGTACAGATTCATGTCACAGATTCTACTGTATTTGATTTTTTTAGTAAATCTAAACACATTTTATCCTTAAAATACAGATTTATCATTACATACAGATTCTACTGCGAGTGCTCTTAGAAGGCAAAAAAAATTGTGCTAAAAATGGGAGTAAAAGTGGCATCATCATGTTTAAATTGGACACAGCCTTCAGTTCCTCATTCACCATTTTTTCAGCAAGCTTTAGCTTCATCAATTGCGTCTCCTTCTGCAAGATGTAGCTCTTGCAATGGTGATGGAGCTTAGGTGTGTATAGTAATGGTGATCGAATTAGTTCAGAGTCTGCGTTGAGTTTATCATGTTCACTTATGTTCTTCGAGATCCAAGTCTAGTGATTTGAAAGGTACTGTGACAATGGTTCTTGATTTGGACTGTTGTGATGGGAGTTCAGAATTTTGCAGTTTGGAATTTGTGGTATTCACTGTGAGTCTTTTTATTGCTTTTCAGTTATGTGCTTTAAATTCAATGTAAGCAAGTTTAGGTAAAGTAGTAGTTAATTTCTTGTGTTGGTATCTCTGTTCTTGTTTGATTAGAATCTTCAATTCTGCTAGTGCTCATTATTCAAGTTTAGTATAGTTCTCACTTCTCAAAGCCTTCATGAAAAAAAAATCATATTTTAGATATTTGATTGTGACCCGTGTGGTCAAATTGGCTTTGGTGATCTTGTGTAGATTATAAAGCTGAACCAACTTAGTAGATTATAATTGGTATAATCGCTAAGGATCTTATCCAGTGATTATGGATTGAGATTCTTCACTCATCTTCTAATTTAGAAGCAAGTATGAAATACGAACAACACCTTGTATCCTTTTTAAGTCTTGAGAATATCCTTGTAATTGTAACAGGAACATCACATGAGAACAACTACTTCATGTCACCATTGGAGCTTAATCTGAACTCGTGAATGGTGAAGAACAATGGCTGAATCAATGCTCAATTTCAATGCATTTCCACCCAATCTTAGTAGTGTATCCCATGCATCATTTATTCCTTTAACTTTTGTTGTGGTTTTTTTCAAAAGTCATTCTCTTGTTTGATAGAATGATAATTTCTTGTGATCCGGTTGTTTGGCAATGTCTTGTTCACTTTAAAAGTTTATTCACAATGTATGATTGATAAACGAATCAAGCTGAGCTGAAAATTGATAAACTAAGATGCTTTGTGATTGAGCTGAATTGTGATACTGATACTGATACTGTGATATTGTTACTGTGATACTGATAATGTGATACTGTGATACTGTTACTGTGATACTGATACTGTGATACTGATATTGTGATATTGATACTGTTATTGTGTTATGGTGCCGAGGTAAACGCATTGAAACCGAAGACGGAGTTCTACGAGCTAATGTTCCAAGAAGAGGCTAATGCTCCTTGGTAATGATGAATTAAGATATGGTACAAATGTTAAACCATTTGATGTAGAGGTCAACTTTATTGAGAAAATATTAAACCATTTAGTGTAGAGTTGGAGAATAAGATGATGGTATGAATCGATATTGTCGAGATTTTTAGGTGCTTAGATAATCCTTTCCTTGATGTAACTTAATTATCATATATGTTGATGTTAAAGTTGTTTATCATATATGTTTTATTTTTTTTTCCTATTGTGATTGAATGTGTTATTTCAAAATACACAAGTTTTTTGGGTGTTAATGTGATTACATTATTGTCTAAATGATTTTTATTTTACGGATTGTTTCCGTTTTAATCCATAAAAGAATATAGGTTGTTGGTGTTGTTGTAAAGCTTGCCGAGTCCATGATTTTTGGCTAATTGTATACTATTAATGGTAATGATAATGGTAATGGTGTCATTGTGTTTGTTAATAAAACGTGTTAATGTTATGATGTTATTGTGATACTGATACTGTGATATTGTGCTAGTGTAAACGCTGCGATTAAATTCAGCTATCAAAAACTACGTCGAAAGGGTATATCTTATGAGATCTCAAAATGAAGAGAAAAAAATATATAAAGTTTGGTGAAAATTTTTTGATGATCGGTGTTCTAAATCAAATGTTGCAGTCGTTTATAAAAAGAACGCTTCAATTAATGCAAATATTTTTTCGTCTTTCAAAATTTACGTCAGAAGGGTATCGTATGAGATTTCATAATGAAGAGAAAAAAAAACATATGAATTTTGGTGAAATTTTTTTGATGATCGGAGTTCTAAATCAAAAGTTACGATTGTTTGGAAAAAAAAAAAAGAAGAAGGAAAGAAGCAGTTGGGGCGTGCGCAAGAGAAAAAGGAAAGAAGAATATAAACGCCTGCTACTGTAATGGTCTAAGTAAGGGTATTTTTGTCCATCTGGAATTCTTTTGTCCTTTTTGCAACTATAAAAATGAGTACGTCCTGTTTATTTATTTTGGATCAAAATTTGGACTTTTCCCTCATTCCCTCTAAAAATACACTTTTTTTTGAGGAAAAAAAAACATTTTTTCAATACGAAAAACTCTAAAAGTCAATTTGCCTCACTATTACCAATACATATATTCAAAAGGGGGAAGGGGCTACAAGGACAAAAAAATTAATAAATGTGTCTGGAAGGACAAAAGTAACATTTTCATGATTATAAAGGACAAAAATCACAATTGTTACTTTAAAATTGTTACTTCACGTGTTAATATTACTTTGTGTTTCACAATTGTTACTTCATATTTACTCTATTCCACATTTGTTACTTCATATTTGTTACTTCATAATTGTTACTTTTGTCCTTATCAGTTTCCTTCTATCCTGATTTTTTGATAATTTTGTCCTTCTGGACAAAAATCTATATTCAAAAAATCAAAATACAACTTAGTTATTTTACCATTTTTTACAGACACATTATTCACTTTCTTAATCTCTATGAATTTTTTTTCTGCGATATATAAAAAAAAAAATAGAGGGAGTACACATTAATTTTTGACACGCCAAAAACACAAGAATTTTCCCGAACAATTAAAATCAATACGTTAAACGAGAGTACTTTTAATTGTTTCTTTCGGACGGGAATAATTCGCTTATAATTCGGGGATTTACTAGATATCCTATTTCCACATTAAGAAATCCCAAACTCATAGATGTGAAAATTGTAATGCTGGTATTAATTTTTAAGAATATATTAAATTAAATAGGGATTTTAGGGAGTAAATAGGGAAAAAAATCAACCCCTAAAAAAATAGGAAAAATAAAAGTGTAGACATATATTTTATATTTTATCATGTTTTAGTACAGACATCGTGTGACGTGAGTAACAATGACGATGTAGTCATATGTATGTGTCATGTGTCCTTCGGTACTATTTGATTAGAAAGTTTAGTGATAAATTATAGCTGAACCAAGGTGAATTGACTGCTTACGTACCCAAATGATTTGAGATCAAACTATTAACGTAGTTCGAATTGCTAATGAAGATCATTTTATAGGTTACCCTCGTGAGAGAGTTAATTTTGTAAACATTGAAGTCATGGTCAATGACCTGAAAGAGTTATGAGGGCAGTAATAGTGTTATTATGGCCCTATATGCATGAATCATGGAACTGTTACGAGATTGTGGGTTACAGTCCTGTTTACTGCATAACCGTTGCATGAGTTCGTTGAAGACTTGGACCGAGTTGTGAGTCCCGGACCGCGGTGAACCTGCACCATGTCGGTGGTTCGAGCTGGTAAGTATCTTATTTCGAACTGAACACATTGGGTAGAGGACGACATGCACCATGTCAATTCCTTACGAGCGACCAAGCTTTCATAGAGTCCACTTTCTTTGAGATCAAATCAAAGTTTGTTCCGGGTCCAACGTCAAGTTGATCCCGTAAGGCTTGTTTTACATAGAAGACCCAATTGATGAATCTTTAACGCGCCACGTGTATGAGTTCGGGTCAATCCCACGTAAGTATTTTTTTCGGTGTATAATGGTATATGAACATATATGCCAATTTTAACTGCATCACAACGGAAATATGTTGTGTTTGTTGTGGTCAAATATGTTGTATTTGTTGCGGTCAAAATCGATAGGTCCACCTCAGGGCCGGCCCTATGCTAAGGCCGGCGAGACCCGGGTCTTAAGCCCAGTTGTGTCGGAGGGCCCAACGGTACATGTTTCGCTAAAAGAAAAAAAAATTCGTGTAGATTTAATCCGATCCAACCTAATATAATATGTTAATTTTCTTTTTTGATAAAGGCCCAAATTTTTTTTTTACTCTAATTGATAAATGCCCCAATAAAAAATTTTACTTGACCTAAAAAAAATAGATATATACAAACAAGTTTTTATTTTATTTTATGACTTTATCTATATTATTAATTTATTATATATATCTATATTATAGAAAAAAAGCACACACAAAAATAAATAAAACAAACAAAAATAGATAGAACTCATTTTTCATTCCTAAGTTCCAGCCCTCCCCTTCAGTCCTACCTTCGTTTCCCCAGCTCCCCTGCCGCTTGAGCTGTTGATTTTTTTTATTTTTTGTTTTTTGTTTTTTGTTTTCCTTTCCTTCTTTCAATTTAATTCTCATTTATAAATGATAAATTCTATTCTCAAATTCTCAATTGAGAAGAATATGGTTAATGAAATTGACAATTCTATTTTGATTAGTGATTTCGTCTCTAAATGTGTTGTAAGAGCGATCTTGAAATAGTAATATGTAAGTATGTTTTATGTATACGTATGAATTTGATTTTTGTTTCTAAATATGCTAGAAAAGACTACTTTGTAGGCATGTTTTGAGACTATCAATAATATTAGAAAAATGTGATAAAACAAACAGAATTGAATGATCTCCAAGGCACGTATAAAACGTTTCTTTAAAGAGATGTTTTAAGATCTCTCTCAGTATTCAATGGAATACTACTTTAGAGACACAATATGTTTGTACTAATGATGCTTCTAAAATAACTTCATTATCTTTCACACCGAATGCTGATGTATCTCTATATATAGACAACGAAAAGATATCGTACCTCTTCACGAAAGAACAAACCAGTTTGTCTTCAAAAGATGTGTCTCAATGACCATGTGTCCCAACCAGTTTCTTTTCGGCGACACCTGTCGCACTCAGTGTGCAACAACACATTCAAAACAAAAATAAAAACAGACTTTGTGAATAAAATATCTAACAAATAACTTGAATTTTGTACTTAAGGATGTTAAAAACGCGATAAATGTCATAAAAAAAAGACAACTTCAACTAAAAGACCCAATTCGGGACTGTGCTTGCCTCAACAAATACGAGGGCCGGCCCCGGTCCACCTTTTACTATCATGCCAAACTCGATGGGTCCCACTATTTGTTAACCTATATTTTATTTTTATTTTGAAGTGCCTAACCTATATTGAAGACAATATAAATAACCACCTTAGAGATACGTTGTCTTCACTCCAACATTTGCTTTTGGTGGTTGTATATTATCAATTGTTACTCGCTTTGAAAAATAAGATGTCACTCAACATTCAATCTCTTGCGTTCTTTCTCTTAACATACCTATTGGCTTCCTTTTGCTTTGAACTTTCTGTAGCAACGCCCACAAACGATCTCCACGTGCAGGATGCAGCAAGGTTCGCCCTTATTGAAGGCCATGACCGTAAGGTACAGTTCCAGAGAGTTAGTCGTGTAGAATTTACGCGACATGGCCGGAGTGATGCCGGTAAATATTCCGTTCTAATCCATGTCTTAGAATACGACAATCCGGAACAATACGAGGCTGTCGTTTTGCTGAAACAGAATAGAAAAGAACTTGTTTCGTTTACCAAAAAGCGTTTAGGAGAGGCTTAGCTCTTGTATTTTGTTTGTTATTTTGACTTGGCTTTAATGGAAAAATAGTTTTAAATATCATTCCTCAATCAATGTTATGTTTCTTCATCTTTTATGTGTGTTATATCTTGCTAGATAGTCGGGAATTCAATTTGGTCTAGTGGTAAAATGTTGTTACACTTTCTGGTATGAACCGGTTCGAATACTCATGACAAAATAAGAACCTAAATTAGTAAAAATTGTATTTTCTCCAACAACGAAAACACGCAAAATTATTAAAGCTAAAAAAATTACGATATAGTAGATGAAGATCGAGAAACAAAACAATTTTGGAGATCTAATTCGAAAGATATGAATGTTTAAAAATGAGCTAAAAAGAGAAAATGTTAATGATCTGAGACATTATTTTATTATTTTTTTAATTGATGTCCTTTAACATATAAATTTTGGTTACCAAAAAAAAAACATATAAATTTTGGATAAAATATCCTTCTTCAATGAATTTTATTGGGTTGTCATTTTTTTAAAATTTCATATTCCTTAATTATCTAAAATTATTTAACAAATTAAAAAGTTTCCTTGAATGTATCAACCTAATGCATTGATAAGGAATTAATTGTGAATTAGTAGTTTTTTAAAGACATTTAAAAACTATATCTCTTGCCAATAAGGTATTGGCCCGGTGCTAATCACGAGGCTTACAAACCGGAGGTTTCAAGTACGAGTCCCATTCAGAACAAAAGTGTGTTTGCGTGTGTTTACTTTATTTTAAATAAACGAGGCATTTTACTTATGAGTCATTAAAAAAATTCTTGCATTTTTAACTAAATGAGACATTTTAATTATGTGTCATTAAAAATATTCGTACAATGTCGGATCATGACGCTCCCGTTAGACCAAAAGATGTATTCAATTCATGGCTCTGCTTCCTTAAAACATATGTATGGCAATCCCGATTTGGGAAAATCCGAAACATCGGACGTTACAAAAAAAGAGCTTTTGTGGCGAAAATTTCTTCGGAACACTTTGCTAATATAAGTAATGAAATGTTTTCGTGACGAAAACAATTTTTCTCGGCTTTCGTTGTACGGCAAACGCTATTTCAACCATAGATTATGTCATAATAAAGCGCACTCGACAAAAACCTTTTTATCGGCGATCGAATAATATTAAGGGAGAAACGCTAAAAAGGACAGTGTTATAGTTTCAACTGGCATTAAGGACAATGATATTTATATAAGGGAATAAGGACAAAAGAATTAACTGAATAGACCATTTTAACCTTACAAAAAAAAAAAAAAAAAAAAAAAAAAAAATGTAGCTCATACGGCGGTTTCTTCAAATGGAAACCCAAAATTCCATCTTCATCTCAAATCCGTACGGAAAACCTAGAAACCAAGGCGGAATTCAATCGGCTTCAAAATCAGATGCAATTCAATAGCGATTCGTTCAAGAAAGAGTGAACCGCTTCGATCGGCTTTAACATCTAGCAATTTTCTGCGTTGTTAGATTTGCTGATTCTTCGAATTCAAAATTGGGTTCGAAATCGGAAATTCCTGAAAGATATCTGTTCAAAAGTCACAGAAAATGGGGACAAGGTATGAAATCGACAATTTATTGTTGTATGTAACTTAAATATCGTTTGAGTTTTCGTTTTTTTCTTCTAATAGATGAAATTTATATGACAACCGGTATCCCTGTTGTATGATTAAGAGAAAGGTCACTAGTTATTTTTCTTCTTCTCTCCTATAATTTACACAAGAAATGCTAGAAGAGTGTTGTAGGAACAATGCATAGTTTAGGTAGTTTAGGTACTTTAGTAGGATGGTGGAAATAGTTCACTATTTCAAGCTATGTAATTGAAAAATCGAATCGCTCGTTCGATTTTTATTTTAAGATTCATGTAATTAGTACTAGTAGGGAGAGTGTGTATTGTCCAAGAATTTGTGAGAAGAAAATTAAATATTTCGCTTCGGGCGTAAACTTCAAACACCGAAAGGCTTGGATACTCCTTTACATGCGCAAAAGCCAAATTGCACCGTTTGGGCCACCTTTCGATCATACATTGTTTTGCTACCCTATGTTGTATTCTCCAAATTTTACCGAGGTTGTGAAATGTTTTGTGATAACATCATTTTATGCTATCGACTAGTAGAAGTGGGTTCTCTCGCATTTTGTTTTCATACCGGAGCCCATATAATTTGATACATTAAGGGTTCTTAAATTTTGAAGTCATATGTGTGATTATTCTCTTTACAAGTTAGACCAACGGATTTAGATTTCAAGAACTCGACACCCGTGTACATTTCGTTATAAGTTTTGTCATTTTTTCCCGCAGTTTCTTACTCCTCCTAGAACTCCTATGTTTCCTCCCCGGAAATAGTTCACTATTTCGCTTATGTAACCGGAAAAATGTTGTAGATCATTCTTCTCTCGAGTGTCATGTTTAAATGTACTAGTTCACTATTGTTGACCAATTGACATGATGGAATGTAATGATTCATTGTTCTTGGAACAACAACATTAGTTTACAGAATTGTAAAGCTTTTGGTTCACTAATCTACATTAAATCTTCTCTAATCTGACACTCATCCAAAACTAAAGTCATTCTATGATCTTTTTCATTAAATTTAACTCATTTGCTTCAAATTTCAATCTAGTGATTGTCTCTCTAACTTACAAATCTAATGTCTCTTGAAAAAAAAAACAAACAAGACGTATGTGGACTTAAAGCACTCATTAATTTTTATGAAAAGATAGATGATGATCTAAACGAGAAGCATTGGAAGATATTGGATAACACACCATTCAAATTGTTATTTCGAGCATTGAAGAATAAAAGAATATGCAAGAAGAACCGAAACGATTCTGTGATGGATGAAATCATACTCTCCTATGATGCAAGTAAGAGATCATTCAAAATTGGAAAAAACTATTCCAAACTATATAAATCAGAGGTACAGCTGATTTTTGGAATACAAGATGGGAAACGAACAGTGAACACACGCAAAGTTTCAGTAGCAAAAACTGCATTTATTGAAAGAAATTTCCCTGATGTGGGTAAACTCACTGCGACGATGATAAAGGATCAGATTCTAGAAGTAGTGAAAAATGATGACAAAGATTCGGTGCAAGACACTGCTAGATTATTGATCTTACTATTGTTTCAAAATTGCTTCTTCACTACTACAGGACAAGTCCTAGGCGGACTTACGTGAATTTTGTAGAGAATTTGTCTACATTGAAAGCTTATGACCGGACATCTTTAATCCACAAGAATCTCGATGGAAGCACCGGATAAAAATAACAAATCTCCGCAAAGTGGTCAATGGATGCACACTAGCTTTGTGGGTAAGTATTTTTTCAGAAATCATACAAAAGAAGATGCTAATTCACTAGGAATAAACTCTGGTTCTCTGTTTAATAATGAGCTAAGAACATTATGGTTCACTGTTTTGCACCTAGGCATACATGAGTCTATATTATTAACATTCTGGTTCTCTGTTTCATGCTGATCCAAAAAAAAATTGGTTCACTGTTTTACACCTAGGAATACATGGCACTATTTTCTTGTCCACCTATAACACTAACATGAAATTCATTATTATCTTGCGCATTGGTTTTGTGAACGATGCACATCTACAAGAACAAAAGAAGAAGAAGTCCCAAAACCAAATGATGAGAGCACTAAATACATAGGAATCCCGAGAGCAACAAAATGGGTGCTCCCAAGTTTAAATGAAGTATTCAAGAACAAGAGATTATCGAATTCAACGAGGATGATGTAAGTAAATATTTGATACGTACGTATATTTCATTGGTTATTCAAAGGAATGTCAAAATCAATGATATGTAGTTCAATATTTCAATTTAACTTGAACAAGATGGAACCAACAAAGGAAGAGTTGAACCGATGCCAAATGTTGAAGACAAAAAGGAGGATGATGATAATGACTCGACTTTGAAGAGCAACCTCGACGAAAAAGCGAACTAGCGCACCCGAATCATCATCAAGAAAGAAGGCAAAACATATTGCAAAAGACAAAGTATCCGCAAAGACCAAGAGCAAGGAAAAGAGGATGAGGATGATTCAAATGTTCCAAAGGCACCATCTAAAAAGAAAGAAAATACCGAGCCTCAAAGATCACCGAGAAACAAGGCAAAGCAAAATGCAAAGATTGATCAAGAAAGAAAAAGGAAGGTAATAAATTGCAAAAGTGTATGTTTTGAAATAATAATCTAAAAACAAACTACTAATACGTTTAAAATCAATAGAAACGAGAGGTTTTGAATGAGGATCAAGAGAAGGGGGAGGAGAAAGCAACTGAACATGAGCAACCACCCAAGAAAAAGCAGAAAAAGCAGCAATATAAGCCTCGAACATCACCCAAACCAAAATCAGATGCAAAAGATCCTGATCAAAATATTCACCAGGTAAGAAACCTACTCAACACTTAATATCAAGTCTTGTCCAGAGTAGTTCACTGTTTTCAAATAATAATATCACAACAGATTAATATTATGTGCAAACTTCATGTAAACAGGAGCTTTTGAGCAAGGACCAACAGAAGGAAGCTGAGAAAAGAAGAAAAGCAGATGACTGCGGCAAACATGAAAACGACATTGAACAATCAAACGAAGAAGGTGGAGTTCAAAATGTACAGCAGGTAACAAAACTACTCGGCAATTAATATCAGGCCATGTCAATAATTGACTATGGTTCATTGTTTCACTTTAATATCATATTTAATGATTTAATGACTTTAAATGAACATGAACTTTTGAAAAAGCACCAACAGAAGGAAGGCGAGAAAGGAACAAAGCGAAGATCATTGTGTTGAAAGAGAAAACAACATTGAACAAGAATATGTTGTTTTCAATGTACAAGAACCGAATCGTGCACACAAGTTCAAGTTGATCAAATTATCCATGTAAAAAACCTACTCTACACTTAAAATATCAAATTCTTCCTAGAACAAACTTTAGTTCACCGTTTCACTCTTGGGGACAAACTCGGTTCACTCGTTTTATACGTAGTTCACATTAGTACCTTAATTGAACCAAATGATTTGCAGGATGTGATAGATGGTTGTAGTGCTGAAGAAGAAAGCAATGAATGGTTGGAAGACAACAATGAAATTGTCATAGATACCCCGGAAGCAATGAAAGAGGCAAGCAAGGTAAGAAACAAAAAATCTTGACTTTTCAAATCTAATGACAATACTTATAATTTCAACACTATTGATAAAAACACATTGAATAATTTTAAAAAACAGATATCCCAATTGAAGAGGAGGAAACTCACACCATGAATGCGGACGCTTCCAATCAAAAAGAGAAAAGTGAAACGATCCTCAAGGTACAAACAAAAACATAAAACATTACTTAAAATTTGATTACACATTTAATTTCGTAACTCAATATCTTGAAATACAAAGCCGAGAAAGGAACACAAACCGATGACATGCACGGGGCAAGGGAGGTGTAAATTGCATGACAGAGTTGTGAAACTGCTTGAAGCAAGAAAAAACAGGTTTGTTACAATGATGGCTGAAAAAAAAAGAGTTATACACTGCATGAAGGAAAAGAATGAAGAAATGATTAGCTTGCAACAACAATTGAAAGAAGCGCAAGAATGTCAGTAGAAAACACAAGAAGAAATGGAACAAAGAGAGATAAATATCAACAATGAGAGAAATTTTTTTGAACAAGAAGGTATGTCCCCGAATGATGAAATAGTGGCGCTTAGAGTGAGATTGGAATCTTTGCACAAGAAGCAGAGAAAAAAGATACAGAAATAAAAAATCACCAAGAAAGGATGAAGAAATTTGAGGATGCTAGATGGAAAGCTGAAACATCTTTGTCAGAATTGAAGGGTGAAAATGATGGGCTAAAAGAAAGAGTCAAGAGCTTAAAGCGATCAAAATGGGAAATGAGCTAAAGATTGCAAAGACAAAGAAAGCTTGATCACCGAATTGGAGAAACAATTAAAAGAAGCAAAGGAAAATACCATGCAAGCCGAGGTCAAATATGGAAAAGAAAATGTGGAAACAAGCACACAAACTGCAAAAAAACCAAGATGGTCCTCCTTCAATGATAAAGAGAATAAAAGAAAAGGAACGTCGTCAAAAGGTGCAAGATGAAGATTATGTGTACACAGACGTGAGAACATTGAAGATAAAGAAGACAAAAGAAGATTATGAATATGGGAAAAATTTGCTCGACCGAACTTTCAGAAACATAACCGAATGTTACCAAAAGTATGGAGACAAGTAAGTAAAAAACTACAAAATTTCTTCATAATATGCAAATGCATAATAATAACATAATGAATATTTTGTGCAGCGGGAAAGTTTGGGACCACGAAGAAGGAGTAGTCACCGTCAAACACATTGTCAATGTTATTGAAGGCAACTTCATATCGATGCGGTAAGTGCAAAGATAATTGGAAAAAAAAACATTGAAAACATAAAGTTAACAATATATGAAGTTAATAATCAATTGTTAAAATGACAGGTGATCAATGCTTTCAGCATTCTCCTAAGACAGAATGAAAAAGAGGAAAACAACTTCCACATTTTCCCAACAAATACCAAGGTAAGAATCTGGTTCACTGTTTTTGTTCAGCTCCAAAACAATCTGGTTCTCTATTTTCCAACTAAAGATAAATGAAAGATTGTTCATGTACATTTCCGCATTACTAATATTTTCACATGTTCATATTCATATACAGGAATTTTGTTATAAATATGACAAAGAAAAGAAATTTCAACATCACTTGGAAAAGAGAGTCAAGAAAACTTTCACAGATTGCGAGCGGATATATTTTCCAATATGCTCCAAAGGATTGAAAAATAGACCATATCACTGGATCTTGTTAGCCTTCGAACCAGCAATTGAAGGAGATTGGAAAATGTATAATTCCCTGGATTGCGCTAAAAGAGAAATAGAAGCTTTCAAAAAAGAATGTGCTGATGTGGTAAGTATCATAAAAGTTCATTTTATACTAAGAAAAATATCAAATGACTTTTATACATTATAATTGCAGCAAAATTACCTTTGGAAATGCATGTACACAAATGTTGAGGAGAAAGAACTTGATGAGGAAGTGAAACAACCGAAGGAAATTTTAATTGTTGAAGACTGTCCAAAGCAAGACAGTGGCAGGTATATTTCCAAAACTTAAAAATAACGATTAAAAGACAGATTAACTCAACTACAAGTGATTGAATTTCCAACATGTTTCCAAAAATTGCAGGACGAATTGTGGAGTATACATAATGTACTATCTTCAAGAGCTAGCACAGTAAAAAAGGAAATAAAAAAAAAACTCGGAAAGCCAATGACGTGAAGAAATTCACAAAGAATGGTTGTCAATGACATTTGCAAGAAGGGTTTTACCTTTTGAAAAAACTTATTGTTTTCTTTGATATGATTTTTAGAACTCGAATGTAAATGAATTTGTAGAGTTCACCTAAAAGGATGAGTTGTGACCTTATCTCTTATGAACTCGTTAATCACCGCTCTTAAGGATTCTTAAACTCGTTTTGTTTTTTCTCGCTTTTGTTATAAATCTGGTTCACTGTTTTACAATAATGTCAAAACTCTCTGGTTCACTGTTTTAAGATAATGTCAAAACTCTCTGGTTCACTGTTTTAAAGCTAGGCTAAAAAATCACATGTTCTTGTACCATAAGATTGCCTCAACTACATTGTAACCACACTAGTTATCAAACACTTTTATAAAAGTAAAACCATTTAACTACGTCAAGAACAAACTAAAAATAATGTAGAAAACAAAACTCAATTCAAGAAACTAAAGTACAATGTTTCATGAAACACTAAGACATGAAGAACGTCAATGTCGGAAGTTCACTGTTTGCACTTCATTATTTAACTAGTACAAATCAAGTAGTTTATCATGTAATTTATCATGTAACCACACTAGTTAGCAAACAACATATAAAACAAAATTCAATTCAAACACTAAAGAACACTAATTCAAGTTCACTATTTACCGATCGACTCTCTAGTTCACTGTTTTACAGAAAATCTATAAAATTACAACATGATCTTGTACATTTGTATCTGAACATAGACTCGGCTTGTATTACTTATCATGTGACAACTTTAGTTATGAAACAGCATATAAAACAAAACTCAATTCAAGAAACTAAAGTACAATGTTTCATGAAACACTAAGACATGAAGAACGTCAATGTCGGAAGTTCACTGTTTGCACTTCATTATTTAACTAGTACAAATCAAGTAGTTTATCATGTAACCACACTAGTTAGCAAACAACATATAAAACAAAATTCAATTCAAACACTAAAGAACACTAATTCAAGTTCACTGTTGTACCGATAGAATCTCTAGTTCACTGTTTTACAGAAAAGCTATAAAATTACAACATGATCTTGTACATTTGTATCTGAACATAGACTCGGCTTGTATGATTTATCATGTGACAACATTAGTTATGAAACAGCATATAAAACAAAACTCAATTCAAGAAACTAAAGTACAATGTTTCATGAAACACTAAGACATGAAGAACGTCAATGTCGGAAGTTCACTGTTTGCACTTCATTATTTAACTAGTACAAATCAAGTAGTTTATCATGTAATTTATCATGTAACCACACTAGTTAGCAAACAACATATAAAACAAAATTCAATTCAAACACTAAAGAACACTAATTCAAGTTCACTATTTACCGATCGACTCTCTAGTTCACTGTTTTACAGAAAATCTATAAAATTACAACATGATCTTGTACATTTGTATCTGAACATAGACTCGGCTTGTATTACTTATCATGTGACAACATTAGTTATGAAACAGCATATAAAACAAAACTCAATTCAAGAAACTAAAGTACAATGTTTCATGAAACACTAAGACATACGAAGAACGTCAATGTCGGAAGTTCACTCGTTTGCACTTCATTATTTAACTAGTACAAATCAAGTAGTTTATCATGTAACCACACTAGTTAGCAAACAACATATAAAACAAAATTCAATTCAAACACTAAAGAACACTAATTCAAGTTCACTCGTTTTACCGATCGACTCTCTAGTTCACCGTTTTTACGTAAAAGCTATAAAATTACAACATGATCTTGTACATTTGTATCCGAACATAGACTCGGCTTGTATGATTTATCATGTGACAACATTAGTTATGAAACAAAGATATAAAACAAAACTCAATTCAAGAAACTAAAGTACAATGTTTCATGAAACACTAAGACATGAAGAAAGTCAATGTCGGAAGTTCACTGTTTGCACTTCATTATTTAACTAGTACAAATCAAGTAGTTTATCATGTAATTTATCATGTAACCACACTAGTTAGCAAACAACATATAAAACAAAATTCAATTCAAACACTAAAGAACACTAATTCAAGTTCACTGTTGTACCGATAGAATCTCTAGTTCACTGTTTTACAGAAAATCTATAAAATTACAACATGATCTTGTACATTTGTATCTGAACATAGACTCGGCTTGTATTACTTATCATGTGACAACATTAGTTATGAAACAGCATATAAAACAAAACTCAATTCAAGAAACTAAAGTACAATGTTTCATGAAACACTAAGACATGAAGAACGTCAATGTCGGAAGTTCACTGTTTGCACTTCATTATTTAACTAGTACAAATCAAGTAGTTTATCATGTAACCACACTAGTTAGCAAACAACATATAAAACAAAATTCAATTCAAACACTAAAGAACACTAATTCAAGTTCACTGTTTTACCGATCGACTCTCTAGTTCACTGTTTTACAGAAAAGCTATAAAATTACAACATGATCTTGTACATTTGTATCTGAACATAGACTCGGCTTGTATGATTTATCATGTGACAACATTAGTTATGAAACAAAGATATAAAACAACTCAATTCAAGAAACTAAAGTACAATGTTTCATGAAACACTAAGACACGAAGAAAGTCAATGTCGGAAGTTCACTGTTTGCACTTCATTATTTAACTAGTACAAATCAAGTAGTTTATCATGTAATTTATCATGTAACCACACTAGTTAGCAAACAACATATAAAACAAAATTCAATTCAAACACTAAAGAACACTAATTCAAGTTCACTATTGTACCGATAGAATCTCTACATTTGTTCAACATAGACGTTTTATAGTGAAAAGCTATAAAATTACAACATGATCTTGTACATTTGTATCCGAACATAGACTCGGCTTGTATTACTTATCATGTGACAACATTAGTTATGAAACAAAGATATAAAACAAAACTCAATTCAAGAAACTAAAGTACAATGTTTCATGAAACACTAAGACATTTCATGAAACACTAAGAAGAACGTCAATGTCGGAAGTTCACTCGTTTGCACTTCATTATTTAACTAGTACAAATCAAGTAGTTTATCATGTAATTTATCATGTAACCACACTAGTTAGCAAACAACATATAAAACAAAATTCAATTCAAACACTAAAGAACACTAATTCAAGTTCACTGTTTTACCGATAGACTCTCTAGTTCACTGTTTTACAGAAAAGCTATAAAATTACAACATGATCTTGTACATTTGTATCTGAACATAGACTCGGCTTGTATGATTTATCATTTGACAACATTAGTTATGAAACATCATATAAAACAAAACTCAATTCAAGAAACTAAAGTACAATGTTTCAAGTTCACTGTTCAAAAAATGCCAACACAAGCACAAAGGAAAACAATTTTTAAAAAATAAAACCATTTGAACTACATGAACAAAAAATTATAAGGCATTTCATCATTAATAAAATCTCAATAAAACTGAAGCATCATATACAAGCAAATTCAATTGGAAAACTAAAGAACATTCAAGTTCATTGTTTCACAGCTATGCTATCTGGTTCACTGTCTTACACGACTATAAAAACTCATTTATTACAGGAAAATAATATCAAACGCAATGGTATTCTAATCAAATAAAACAGCGCTTTGCAACTCCTCCTATCGTGTCTACCACCAGTGCACACGACAACGCCCACATGTCATGCTTCTCTTAAATTCACCTCTAAGCAATCCTAATCTTCTTTGGACGACCTGGGGCCCGCTTTGACGACGGAGGAAGAACATCTGAACTGCTGGAAGTGCTACTACTGCTGCCAGACTGATATATAGTAGAAATTGGATACAATCCAACATCATAGCTAGCAGCATAACTCTTTGACAAATAACCTATATCAACAAAGTCATGCAATTGCCGCCCGGATCTCAATATACATGCAACAAAGATGATGACAAGGCACACCGGTCACCGCCAATACATACAAGAGCAAGTGAACGACTCCAAATTGACCGTGCAAGAAGGAGAAGAAAAAACCTCATACACATGCCGGGACGATTTAATAATGTTCCAAGTTCTACACACATCAATAGACTTCCCAAGTCGTTTGTTGTCTATCATGGGACTCACTTCGAATTCCATAACGCAGCCTTTACTCTTACGATCTACAAATATAAAAAAAAAACAAAGAATGCGATTAAATGACCGAATGATACTACATATACTATAAATGAACTATCAAAGATGAAAATAAGTAAAACAAAGATACCCGACATCCGCTTCATTATTTTAATCCGAACAAAGATCAAGTATCCGACAAATAGGCGATTCCTCTCCTCCAAAATCCAATTATTAAAAGACTCCACCGCACTAGATGCCATCTCACCATACCTCATCCCTTTAAAATGCGCAAGAGCCCAATTCTCAAAAGGAATTGTACTAAGAAACTCGTTGCGCAACTTCACCACCCTCATCTAACATGTCGCCCAACTTCAAATTGAACAACTCAATAGTCGGAGCATAAGCACATGCTTTCAACAAAAAAACCATACGCTTCTTAAAAAACTTGTACTGCTTCCTACTACGAGAACACTTATCCTGAATGTTCAACTTTAAATGATATATGCGTAAAGAATGAAAACTATTAGGAAACAATCGAGGAATTCCATCTACTAAACCCGAATTCCGATCCGTAATGAATGTTATATTCCTGCTTGAACCAAGAATTTCTCTAAGATGGGTTAGAAACCAAGACCAATTCTCCACATCTTCGGCATCAACAAAGGCAAAACACAAAGGAAACAAACCTGTTGTCAAAAAATAAGAAAAAAGAAAATCACTCAACAAAACTAATCGGAAAACTCTGGTTCACTGTTTTAAAAAGAATCAAAACACACTGGTTCACTGTTCACAAGTAGACATAAAAGACATTATGTCATTGCAAACTTGGAAAAGTGATATGAAATAAATTACTTTCATAAAGTGTTGGTTAGGGGAAACATGATATCAGTTAACTAACATCATGAAAAAACACAATAAGCAAAAAAATAATAATGTTACTCACTAAAACAACAACAAAAAAAAGAACAAAAAATGAAAAATAAAACATACCGTTGTTGCCATCTTTACCAATTGCGGACAAAATATGACCTTTGAATTGATTCTTTAAATGGGACCCATCCAAGAACAACATTGGACGCAAATGTTGAAAACCTTTAATACACGCCGCAAATGCAACAAACAACCGTCTAAAACGGTTTGTTCCTTCATGAACATCCAAAATAACATAAGATCCGGGGTTCGTATCCAATATACTCGCACATACGGACGTAGACCACGGTAGGATTCCTTGCGCTTACCATACAAGGAAGATTTAGCTTTGTCAACCCCCTTCCAAGCATTGTCATACGAAACAACCAACCCATACTTTTTTAGCAAATCTTTCTTAACTAAATAAGGCCTAGTAGACGGATTGCTACGAACATCATCACGGACTATATCGGCAACTAAACTTGAACTTCCCCGAACACCAGACAAAGTACGAGAAGAAAGACCACATGTATGCAAACTTTCCATTTCCCTTATATAGAAATGCTTATTAACAGGATCTTCTAAGGCATGAACCATCCAAGGACAACCACGGTCAATATTCTTCGGACAACAAACAGTCACCCTTTTACGGTCATTCTTAACAAAGGAAAACGGATAACCACTATCAATAGACATTTTCTGCAATGCAATCCTAAACTCAACGGCACCACCCTTATACCGTTGACCAACACCAACAACACACTTATTCCAACCAAGACTCAATAAAACATTATCTTCACGGGAGCAAAAAGTTGGAATAAAATCTTGATGTCATCAACTACATCGAAAATTCATCCTCATCAAAACCCAAAGAACTACATCTCATAGAAGAAGTCTTATCGCCAAGTACATCGACCCCGACACGTTCAATTCCAAAAGAACGTGAAATCCTAACCATATTTCTCAAATCCTCATCATTGGTAAGTAAACAATTTGGAAAATCAGGAAGTGCATAGGACAAAGAAACCTTATCTACCTCTAAACTATTCCACCTACACGACAGACGACTTAAGGTAGATTGGAACGTATCATTCAAATCTAAATGGATCACACAACACTCACCAGCATATGAAAATAGACCAAAAAGGTCACCAGAGACAACCTACAACAATAAACAGAAATTAAAAGTTAGTTCAAATACTAGTAATGTCAAAACTCTCTGGTTCACTGTTTTACAATAATGTCAATACTCTCTGGTTCACTGTTTTACAATAATGTCAAAACTCTCTGGTTCACTGTTTTACAATATTGTCAAAACTCTTTGGTTCACTGTTTTTACAATATTGTCAAAACTCTCGGTTCACCGTTTCGTTTGCTAGCTAAAAAAAAATCACATGTTCTTGTACCATAAGATTGCCTCAACTACATTGTAACCACACTAGTTATCAAACACTTTTATAAAAGTAAAACCATTTAACTACGTCAACAACAAACTAAAAAAAATGTAGAAAATGGAATTCATTTCAAAAATCAAACTTCACTGTTTCATGAAACACTAACACATGAAGAACGTCGATGTCTGAAGTTCACTGTTTAAATTTAACTAATACAAATCAAGTACTGATACACAAAACTTCTCTAATTTATCATGTAACCACACTAGTTAGCAAACAACATATAAAACAAAATTCAATTCAAACACTAAAGACCAGCCACCGTTTACCGATAGACTCCTTAGTTCACTATTTTACAAAGAAAGCTAGAAAATTACAACATGTTCTTGTACATTTGTCTCTACACATAGACTCGGCTTGTATGATTTATCATATAACAACATTAGTTATGAAACAGCATATAAAACAAAACTCAATACAAAAAACTAAAGTACAATGTTTAAAGTTCATTGTTTCATAAAATGCCAACACAAGCACAAAAGGAAAACTCTTTTTAAAAAATAAAACCGTTTGAACTACATCAACAAAAAATTATAAGTCATTTCATCATTAATAAAAACTAAATAAAACTCAATCATCATATAAAAGCAAATTCAATTGGAAAACTAAACAACATTGATTCAAGTTAACAGTTTCACAGATATGCTATCTGGTTCACTCGTTTACATCTAGGCAAAAAAATACATAATGTACTTGTACACTTGCATCTACATATACCCAGAGCTTGTCTAATATCATGTAACAACACTACTTATCAAACAACATCTGAAACAAAATTCAATTAAAGCATTAGTCTTCAATGTTTCAAAGTTCACTGTGTCTTACAAATTTATTCAAACAAATAGATAAATGCTTCACAAAATCCATCAAAAACACATGACTATACTTGAATCAATAACACAAGAATAATGCAACTCACAGAGAGGACAAAAGAGCAAAATGATTCTGGAAAAATAAAAAAGGAAACTTACTGAATTGGAAGAAGGAATCATTGACAAACGCCTCCAAAGCCAATTAACGAACAAATTCAGAGCAATGGAATACGCAAACACTGAATAGATCGAGTGGTGACTTAATCGATCAAAGAATCAAACACAAAATCATATCAATTGAAGAAGAAAAATGGTAAAAATCCTTTAATAGATCGAGTTGCTGCAAAATGGTTTTGTTTTCTCAGAACAGCCTCGAAATCGAATAAGATACTTCCGATTAGCAATTTAATGGAATACGCAAACACTGATACGAATCAAATAAAGACTCGAAGAAGATGAAAACGAAAAACGGAAAGGAAGAATCAACAGGAAAAAACGGAAAGGAAGAAGATCCGGGAGAGATTTTCATCGCAGAAAAATTTGGGATTTTTTTTTTTGCAGAATAAATTTGGGAGGAGAAAAGAAATTGATTATGTTGAATAATCTGGGAAAATAAAATAGTAAGGGTATTTTAGGTATTAAATGATGCCATTGTCCTTAATGACTTATCAAATGTTATCTTCTAGCTTAATGAAATTATGTAAATGTCCTTATTGACAATAAACTATAATATTAATAATATAATAATATTAATACTAATAATAATAATGATGATGATAATGAAAAACTCCGAAAACTACAAATTTGCGATGGAAAACTATACATTCAAATAAATTAGTCACGTAAAGGCTGTCCTTATTTTGACAATAAACTATAATATTGGTCCGAGACCACCCTTTGTGTCGTTAATTATAGTTTATTGTTTTGATTTTTTTTTTTTTTTTTGATGTTTTGCAGCATCAGTTTAAAAGATCAGCCCAGTATTGGAAAATGGAATCTGAACAGGGGAATAGATGGCCCGTAATGGAGAGATAGTGGCAGTTCAGAAGTACCACTGGGATAGAGACCGGATCGACCTTAACTCACCGCATTATATTACGATTGGTTTAATACTCTTACTAGTATCAGCTGGCAAGGGCGAGGTTTAGAGTTTTTTATTTTCAGATTGTCGTTGTCCAAGAAACAATCATAGACGATGGGTAAAAAGAGTGAAGATAAACCATAGATTATAGACATGTAACAATATATAATGAAAAGAAAAAGAAAAAAAAAACCATAATTGTGTTGTTTTTTTTTTTTTAAATTTGGGGGAAGTGTTTTTTGTTTTGTTTTGTTTTGTTTTTTTTTTTTTTTTTTTTTGTTTTTGTTTTTGGAGGAAGAACACAGTTTTTTCCTCCTCCCTCAAAAAAATTGTGTTTTTTTTTTAAACAGGAAAATATTTTATTAAGGTTAAAGGTTGTGAAGGACATGTTTTAATCTAAAATGGTTGAGAAGGACAAACATGTAGTAACACGTATACAAAAATGTAGTAACACATGTAGTAACTGTCCTTCACAACCATTTTAGATTAAAACCTGTCTTTATGGACTCTGACCCCATTTTATTATAACTATTAAAACTATTATAAGTTAAGATACTAAATAACATAATAAAAAATGACCAAGGAGCGGAGTTATATTATTTTATAGACAAAAGTAAAAAAGGACGATGTAGAGATAAAAACAGGTATTTAGTCGAGTGAATATTAATTTTTTTTGGGTAAAAATATTCTCCTTTATGAATAAAAACAGGTATTTAGTCCAGTGAATATTTTTTGGGGTACATCATTAATATCACTCAATTTTTATTTCCACTTTCCTTATTTCTATTTTCTAGCTCGATTTTTTTTGTCGTTTATTCTCACTCCCTTGTTATTTTATTAATATTATTTATAGGTTTTCTGGTATTTCCTTTTTTTTGTTTTCCCCTCTGTATTTTCTGGGTTCTTTCTTTTACTTATTAAAAAAATTTATTTTCTTTTCCATTTACAAAAAAAAAAAATTAGTATTAAGCTTGTTGTGCCCTTTATAGTATATTTTAAACTTCTTTATTATCTTTTAAAAAAAGTATAGTATTTACACCGTTTTTAATTAATAAATTGTAAACATATTATGCCTTTTATCCAAAAGTTTCCAATGACTTATACTACTTCCATCCCAAAATATAAGTCATCTTATAATTTTAATTTTGTTCCATAATATTAGTCATTCTATATCATCAATGCAACATTTATTTTTTTCTCTATCTTACCTCTAATTTATTATCAATCCAACCACTTTTCATTACTTAATAACTATTACATTAATAATAATCAAGAGACATTTTAGACAAAAACCATCAAATTTAAAGTATTCAACCATTCTTTTAATCAATGTATAAACATCTAAAATGATTTATATTTTGGAACGAAAATAATATTAAAGAAGAGATGAAATATTTTCTCTTGTGGTCAAAGTCAATAGGTCAACTTTTCAGTATCATGTCAAAGTCCATAGGTCCCACTTTTTGTTAATCTCTATATTCGAGACGCAATAAATAACCTATTTAACTTAAAGTTGAGGAGCGGATGAACAAACATTTTTTTCGAATCAGATATATTATAATCAGAGGCGGATCATATAATCAAGGGGTGTAATTGCCTTTATTGATTTGAAAATTTTACATTAATGTTTATAGTATATGTTTAGTTTGCCTCCCTTTAATTTTTTTGGAGGAGTGGTTTAAAAGAACAAAAAATAAGAAAAATAGGAATCAAGATAGTGGAAATATAAATTGGGTAATAAGGACAAATCTACTGTTCATAACCCAAAATCCACTGTTTGCTGTAGTAGAACTGATTTCAAATCTAATATTTCACTATCACAGTGGAATAAGGACATGTCATTTTTACCCGAAAAAATATTTCACTGTCTTTTTTCATGTTTCTATATTCAAATTGTCCTTTTTAATAATAAACCCATTTTTTTTATTTGCTTTTGAAAATTTTATTGCCACATCATCCGAGCTCCTACGTCCACCCATGATTATCATGCCCCTCATTTTGAAAATTTCATACAGATTATGAAAATGTATTAAGGTCATTTATTTTAGTTTATAAAATTTAAAATACGATTTGACTATTATTAATGCAATAGTTTTTAGTATTTGAAAATTATTGATTGATAATAATTTAGGGTTAGATCCACAAAAAGTTTAATAAATGCTAGCTAGTACATAGATCGTTATCATAAAATGACTATTATTTAATAATACTACCTCCGTTCTAAAATATAAGTTATCATAGAATTTTCACATTCATAAAGTAGTTAAATATACTTAATGTATGGATAAAATGTCTAATACACCCCTTAACTATCAAAAATGCAACAATTGTGGAGTAAATAAAAGTGGTTGGATTGATATAAATTAGGGGTAAGATAAAAAAAAATATTCATTAATACCCTCTTGGTATTGTGGATGACTTATATTATAAGACTAAAGTAAAAAAAAAAGTTAAGATGACTTATATTTTGGACCGGAGATAGTACTACCTCCGTCCCAAAATGTAAGTCCTTTTAGGTTTCACACATATTAAGAAAAGTTAGTTAAATTTGTTATTTGTCATTAATTTTGATTAAAAATACTAAAATGACATTTAATTGGTATTAATGCAAAGTGGTAAAAAGTGATTGAGTATATAATAAATAAATGGTAGAAGAAACAATATATAATAAATACTTTATTGGTTTTGTAAATAGACTTACATTTTGAGACAAAATTAAAATGCTAAAATGACTTACATTTTGAAACGGAGGTAGTAAATTTTTTAGAGCTAAAAAAGACAAAGGTTAAATCTTTATCTCCTCTCCTCGAATTTCTCTGTGTTTAACAAATTCATCAAAAAAATGTGCCCTAAATTTCAATAACTCTTGTTTATAATCGTAACGCATCCTACTGCATTATTTTACTTCAAATCGTTGTTGCTAATGTCCATAGTAAATTTCAGTATGTGAATTGTTATACCCTAAAAAAAGAATTATATATTTTAAATAGGTTTTTGTCAGGAAGGACAAAATAATAAAGAAACCAGGATGCAAGGACATTGCTAATTAGAAAGGACAAAAATTATATGACTTTCCAAAAACACCATTTTCCTATATATCTATAAAATAAAAAACCTTCCTTCTAAAAAAAACAACCTGCAACAAAAACCTAAGCTTGGTTCAGAAAATTCATGGCCGCCGGAAAACCTGCTCTGTCGTCCTCTTCTCCAACCCCCAGTAAATATTTTCACCAATTTTCTTTTCGGCCCACTTATTTTCCATCCTTCAATCAAAACTCCTTCTTCTTCTTCCAATCACAACAGCAGCGTATGGTGATGATTCATGGCGGCCGGAATCGTCCATGGTGGTGATTGGATTGCTACGGACTGGAAATTTCTCGTCGATTGAGCAGACGCCGGACGGACATAGTGGATTTGCATAGAAGATCGGAGAGTGAGTCATTGATTTGATCCGTCCTTCAACTGCAAAAATCCGATCAAATCCGACTCCTGCTTCACTGCTCCGGCTGCTGCCTCACTGCTACGAGGATGAAACGGGGATTGATTTAGGAAAGAATCACAGAAGGAAGACGAAAATCAAAACAAGGATTTGATTGAGGATGGAAACAGAAGGGATTTTCAGCTGCAACCAGTGTTCTAAAAATCGCAAAACGCGGTCGCCTAGGCTCTAGGCGATCTCAGCTAGACGACACAGGTGCTTTGGGCGATTTTCTCGGGCGTTCTGGGGCGCTCCTAGGCGCTCCTAGCGCTCCCCGGGCGACACGGGCGCCGCCAGGCGACCCTAGGATATTAGGGTTCCATCTAGGAAAAAGCTTTGTAAACTAGAATTCTTCGGATCAAGTCATCCAAAGTAAAGATATTACACTCTGTAGTTTTCCCCCAAACTCGTAAAAAGCTATTACTTTGAATGTTGGAACTCAAGAGACTTGTACTCGCTTAGTGTAAGGCGCCTAAAACTCTAAAACCCCTTAAAACCCGCCCGCCTAGGCGCCGCCTAGGCGCCCCTACAGCGTACCGACCTCGCCTAGCGATTACGATATTTTATAGACTGTTACTACTTGTCTTCGTGGCTGTTATTGTATTTTATCTAGTGTTACTACGTGTTTAATGTGTAAAATGGTATTTTAGTCCATTTATTATGAATTTGTCATTTCTAATCACAAAACATGTAGTAACGTCATTCTGGACTCATTTTTGATTTTTTGGTCTTTATAGCCCCTTCCCCCTATTTTAAATACAAACACATACAATTAATATATTTCTTTAAATATATTATTAAAAATTTGGCATAAAAACGGTGATGGTAAAATTATGTATCAATAACCATATTTGTATCAAACACCTAGTGTTTGTAAAATACATTCTACAAAAGTGCAACATTATTAGGAATTATGAAAACATTTGATACTAATATAGTTTGGGTGTTGTAGTGATAGCTGGGCCAGAAGCTGGAGTGTGGAGGTTCGAATCCCGTAAATGGACGACTTCTTTCAGTTTCTTGGTAAAAAGGCAGCATTCGACTCTGAGCTGCTAGGTCCCTGATTAACATCTTCACTCATTCTGTTGGATCGAGCGAATGGGGACACTCAAGGTTAGAGTTTAACCTTTATGAAAACATTTGATACTAATAGAGCTCGACCATATATGTAACAAACACTGAAATGGCATTATGGAAAATGTCATCTCATTCCAAGGCATAACCAATGTTTGAATTCACTATCCAATCCGCCACGATACATAGATAAGTGGAGATTTACTACTGCCCGTTCCAAAATATAAGAAAGTTAGTTAAATTTGTTATGTGTCATTAATTTTGATTAAAAAAACTAAAATGACATTTAATTGGTATTAATGCAAAGTAGTAAAAATTAGTTGGATATATAATAATTGAGGGGTAGAATGAGAAAAACGTAATAAATGTTTTATTGATTTTCTAATTGGACTTATATTTTGGGATAAAACCAAAAGCTAAATAATTTATATTTTGGGACGGATGTAGTATTTATCTTACTTGACTTCTTTTTTTTTTTTTTTTTTTTCTTTTTTTTCTTTTGATAATCTATACGTTGGAAATTTGGAAACTCGAAAACCATAGCAATTAATCCTAGGCTGCAAAATATTAAATGATTGATTTTTTTTTATTTTATAATAAGAACTAATGAGATTGAATGCATATTATAATTAAATGGTGTATGTTTCGGGCCTAAATAATTCGGGACATAAATTGTAAGGACTATTTCATGACACATCAAAAAACGTAAATTTTCACGAACAATTGAAATCATTACGTGAAACGTGAATATTTTTCATTGATTCTTTCGGACACAAATTGTTCACGTAGTTTTTAGTTTTGGATAATATATTATGGGTCAATACACAAGAACGGAGCCATGGTTTTAATTTGGCTGGGATAATGGACTATATCTTTTTTTCGAACAACAACATTTTTATTAGAAAGATCTAAGGCTAGCAAGATACTAAGCCAAAGTCAAGCATTACAAAACCAATCAAATGACCCCAACATAGTCAACCATTACACCAAGTCTAGAAGTGTTAGCATCTTACGGACCCAAACAAAAATTAAAGTGATACTCCAAGTATTATTGCAACACCAACTATAATGGTTTATTTAACCAATCTTCCCAAGTAGTAGTAAGAGTTGTATTCCTACCAACAATCCAATGGAAGCTACAACGCTGAATATCTGAGAATGCCTCCTCTGTTGTTGTCGTTTTGGAGTTAAAGATTGCGTCGTTTCTCTTGAGCCAAAGTACCCACAAAACTACTTTCCTAATAGCATCCCAAGTCTTGTTCGCAACTTTACTGGACAACCAAGATGGATGAAAGGAGCAAAAATTTCCCCATGCCATAGAAGAAGAGAAAGGAGTTGAACACCATCCGAAAACTTTCCTCCAAATATTTTGTGCGAAAGGGCAATGAAGAAAGAGGTGTGGAGAGTCCTCATCAACCGTCTTGCAAAAAGGACAAGTGACATCCGCAACTTGAATTATGAATATTTTATTGATCAATATGGACTACATTGATTTTTTAGTGTAATTTTGTTTTATCCGAGTGGGCTTAGCCTCTTTTGTCAATATACCATCTTCGTCCTTGTCAATACATTAAAGGAAACTTATTGAAAAGGACAAAAAGATTTATAAAATTATCAAAAAGAACAGACACAATATAATGACACTTTTACCCTTATAATAGATTTCTTTTTTAAAGTAAAAAAAAATTTGCCAAGCTAATGACCACGTTCTTTCTTTTTGAGGAACAATGATCACGTTCATTATAAATATGTATATATATATATATATATATATATATATATATATATATATATATATATATATATATATATATATATATATATATATAGAGGGGGAAGGGGTTAGAAGGACATCAAATATTATAAATAGGGATCCAAGGACATCGTTTATTTTTTATGATTAAAAAGGACAAAATAATAATAGATGGACCAGAATACCCCTTTTTATGCGATTTGGAGTAACTGCAAAATCTTGGAGTAATGTACGTTGCCAATAAATGCGGTCTTAGTAATCATTAATTGAGTTTATTGTACACGTAATTAATGATTTTTATTTTGAAAGTTAGATCATGTAATATTTACTATAGATTTTTGTCTAGAAGGACAAAATTATCAAAAAATCGGGATAGAAGGACACTGTAATTTAATCAGGACAAAAGTAACAATTATGAAGTAACAAATATGAAGTAACACATGTGGAATAAAGTAAACATGAAGTAACAATTGTGAAACATAAAGTAACATTAACACGTGAAGTAACAATTTTAAAGTAACAATTGTGATTTTTGTCCTTTATAATCATGACAATGTTACTTTTGTCCTTCCAGACTCATTTATTAATTTTTTTGTCCTTGTGGCCCCTTCCCCCTATTTACTAATCAAATTATTCATTTTTTTTTTTCGAATAACAAAACTAATCAAATTAGTTGTAGTTATTATATTAGTGAATTGGAATCATCCAAAAGTTCGTTTCTTTTTTACAAAAAAGAAAAAGAAAAAGATAAGGATTAGTTACAAAAAACAAAGAGTTAAGGTGACAAATAAAATGTAGTAACAATAAATAAAATATATTTAAAAATAAAATAGATGTAGTTACATAACAACAAATAATGAGTAACACTAATAATAAATTAAGATGTAATTAAAAAAATGTAGTAACACAAAAAAAGTAGTAACGACCGTTAAAATAGATGTGGTTGCAGCCAAAAAGAATGTAGTAACACTTTAATTATGAAGAATGGTAATAGAAAATAACATAGAGTTCATGAAAGAAGTGTTAACTTTACATCCGATAGTAAATGCATAGTATGCTCTTGTATGTTAGTGTTACTTCATATACATTTCTTGGGATGTTACATCATGAAGTGTTACTTTATAAACATGTACTTACGCCAAAATCGTCCCGCAGAGGGAAAAAAAAAAAAAAAAAAAAAAAAAAAACTAGAGCAACACTTTCCTAGGTAGCACGATATGGACTAAAAAAGATGTAGTTACAGAAAAAAAAATGTGGTTACAGACGAAAAAATATGTAGTTACAGTCAAAATATTGTGGTAACACTGGAAAAGAGGTAGTAACAGGCAATAAAGTAGATGTAGTTACAAAGATGTAGTAACAAATAATATAGTAACACTAATAATAAAGATGTAATTTAAAATCATGTAGGGATAATGGATGTCTAGATTAAGAAAAAATGATTTTTTTTTTTGGTTTAAAAATTAACTTATTCTTATGGTAAATATAAATTTGTTTTTGTTTAAATAATTACAGCTGGCCAAAAAAAAAAAAAAAAAAAAGCTAATAACAACTTATGATTTGTTTTCCCCTCAAAAGTTATGATTTGTTTTTTTATTTAAGAAATCTCCTATTTTCATGGATATTGACAATTTGTTTTTTAAAGAATTACACCTGGAAAAAAAATTAATAAATGAGGGTAATTTAGGCGAAAACAATATTATTTGTCCTGATTAATCACCAGTTTCCTTGAATCCGGATTTATTCATTAATATGTCCTTCTCGGGCAAAAAAAAAAATATATATATATATATATATATATATATATATATATATATATATATATATATATATATATATATATGACACTACTACTTGATACTATCATTTGATATTATTATACTATGTAACATTATTACTTGACATTATCATTTGACATTGTTATGTTATGTAACACTACTATTTGACACTATCATTTCACACTACCATTTGACATTGTTATATTATTTGACACTATCATTTGACTCTACCATTTGACATTGTTATATTATGTAACACTACTATTTGACACTACTATTTGACAATTTTATACCATGTAACACTATTATTTGACACTAACATTTGATATTGTGATACTATTTGACACTATCATTTGATATTGTAATATTATTTGACACTACCGTTTGACATTGTTATACTATGTAACACTACTATTTGCCTACCATTATAGTTGAACATTAGACTTATTATATATATATATATATATATATATATATATATATATATATATATATATATATATATATATATATATATATCATATATGTTAGTATACTAATTAAATTTGCATCCTTGGTCGTCCGTTTTGTCCTTTTCTGTTTTTTTTTTTTTCGGGGCGTAGGCAAAACGACGTCGTATGAATCAAGCAGTTTTTTTTTTTGGGTTAGGCAAAAGGACGTCGTATGATTTGATACGATGTTATCACAACAACGTGTTTATCACTAGGGTTTTGATTTGGAGCATTCAATTCTCTGATTCGAGTTTGGAAAATTTTAATTTTGTTGTTACGTAGTTTTTATTGGTTCTCTGAAACTCTGCTCGTCTTTTTTTGCACGAAGGTGCATTTCGATCTTCACTAGGGTTTAAATGCTTTTCTAAGCATTGAAGTTTATTGGTCTGCTAAACCTACAGTTCCCTTTCCCTCCGCTTCCTTTCATATTCCGTACTGTCTCATAATGAGCTATGCCGTAGCTCAACCGTAGCTATATGCGATTGGTATAAGTTTTCTCGGTACACTCGTAAGCCAACTTCTTTTGGATTCTTATCTCCCTTCCCTATCCGATTTCAATAACCCTCCGCTAACTCTATAATCTCTGCCGTAGTGGATATTCGATACGTGCCCCGCTCGACTGTAAGGTTCGTTCGCCACTCGACAGAATGGAGAAGGCACAACGGACCCAGGTTTGGAACCCAAGTAAGAGATAGAATCTTACTATGAGTATAAAAAAGTGAGGGCAAACCGTGCATCGCACGGTGCGCCTTTAAGCATGCATGTATGCTTTTTAGTTTCGATGGCTATTCCAAGCTTATAGCATAACAACCGAGGGCCACATCGTGCGGAGCACGATTCCCCCACTAGTATATATATATATATAATGCAAACGTGGGAGTTTTTTTTTTTTTGAAGCAACGTGGGATCATGGGGTTGTTGGGTTGTATTTTTATTTTTATTTTTTTTGTTTGGGAGTTTTCATATTTAAATAGAGGGGCAAAATTGTCTTAATACAAGATATTTTGTCTTTTCTGCTAAAATACAAATGTTTATATTTTTTTTGAAAATTTCAAAAAGTTTTTTTTTGTCATTTTTCATAATTTTCCCTACATTAAAATAGTGCATCAATACATATATTTTAGCGAGACAATTCTGCATATTTATACATGTATATAACTTTTTTAAGCGGATCATAGGCGGACCATATTGGCAGATTCTTATATACTAACATTGTGGTCGACCACCATAAAACCACTGTTATACATGTATATAACTTTTTTTAGCGGATCATAGGCGGACCATAGGCAGATCTAGCATATACTAAATAGGGACTGCGGACCCCATTAAAAAAAATAAAAACTCTATATTTTACCTATAAAAAAATATTACGGATCACGTGAAAAAATAAATTTACGGACCCCGCTCAACAATATTCCTGGATACGCCACAGCTCCGGTCCCACTATTTGCTAACCTATATTCAAGACAATATAAATAACCACCTTAATTAGACATATGTACGTATTGCACACTCAAAACTACATTTGTTGAGCAGTTTCCAAAAACAAAAGAAAAATAAAATGTCTCTCAACATTCAAGCGCTTACGTTAATGCTCTTAACAATCCTGTTTGCTTCCTTTTGCTTTGAGCTTTCGGTAGCAATACCATGGAACCCACATGATCCCAAAGTGACAGATGTAGCAATGTTCGCGTGTGATGAAGGTCGCCCGAAATTGCACTTCAAAGAAGTTCGTCATGTAGATTATAGTGACGGGAAATATACACTTCTTATTGACGTGACGGAAAATGGATCTCATGATCACGAGACATTCATGGCTGTCGTTAAGGTGCATACAGGAAATAAAAGACAACTTCTTTCGTTTGGCAGCCTCTTTGGATTAGAGGCTCAACAACAACATCCGAATAAAGTTGAGATTTTTGAACATGAAGAAGTAGGAGAGTTACAAGATAAAAGTCCAACTGATCCCGACGTTATAGATGTAGCAAAGTGGTCCCTTGTCGAGGGCACAAAGATCTTGTTGCATAAGATTGTCAGTGTAGATCTCGAGCGAGGAACTGCTGAAGGCGATCGTTATTTAATTACGATGAGAGCAAAGGATTTTAAGGGAGGGATGCATCTTTACAAGACTCAAGTTAATGTGAAAGATCACATTAAACGACTTGCATCATTTCAGAGGGAATACTAAATTAGTTGACAAACATAATGAGTGCCCTCATCTCAAATCAAAAAAGAAAAGAAAAGAAAGGAATGTTATACTTTTATATTCTCAAAGAATAAAATAGTACAATAAATATTAAAATAAATAGTTTCAATTGTCTTTCTTTAATCAATGTTATGTTTCTTCATCTTTTATATAGAGGTCTATTATCAATATCAGTATCACAGTTGATTAATTCGTTGTCTCATGCTTCCCGGTGCATATTTCCGTGAAATTCGAATGATACACTATTTCCCCCAAATTGTTCGAAAGCTACACCCACACTTTTCAGAATTTGCTCCATAATCCCGCCCTCCCCAAAAAAAATATATTGACGGCACCGCCCAAAATACGTCCTCTTCCTGTAGGGCGGATCCATGTACGTCAACGTGCTGAGATCCAGTAAAAAAATAAAATAATATATATATATTTTTGGACGGTACCACCCAAATCTGGATCCGCCTCTGCCTCTGCCTCTGCCTTCCCGTCCATAGTTGGACGGTACCACCCAAATCTTTTATTTTTTATAAGAACTCATCAGCAAACAGGTAACTTTTAATGGTTTGAATATGCCTGAAACAGAATAATTTTGTCTATAACTATAACTCTATAAGTGGTTTTACAAACGAGAAGTAACCTTCATATGTACATTGTTAGAAGATAATCAAACTGCTTCCACAACACCTCAAAGATCTGAAGGTGTGAATGTTACCCAAACTTCCGTCGGTCTTCAATCTCAATCTCAGTTCTCCACTATACCGCTTACCACCGGCACATTCCTACGTTCGGTTCTACCTCTTACCTCCGAGCAACAATTCCTAATTTCTCCACCTTCATGCAATAGAGTCCTATCACCAGCTCGTTTCTGCAAACCTCAACACCCCAGATGTCTCTTACACCTTCAATGAGCTCCTTAGCTCCTTTCAATGGCAGCCTAAATCAGGCATGCACCATCAAACTTGATAGATCGAACTATCTACTGTGGAAATCAACTATCCTACCGATTGATAGAGGCCACAAAATGGATGGTCATCTCTTGGGCACCAAACCAAGGCCATCGGAGGTTCTGTCCTCCTACAATCCAGCAACTATGTACGCCATCACCATCCCAAATCCTGCTTATGAAGAATGGTACACCAAGGATCACCTGCTAGTTGAATGGTTGATGAGCTCCATGAAAGAGGAAACACTGCTTGAGGTTGTTGGATCTGAAACTGCAAACGAAATCTGGACAAGTCTTGAAATCCTATAAAACCGATCTGAAGCACGAATGCTCGAGTACAAGACGGCTTTGACTCGTAGTGAAAACGGATCTAAATCCATGATGGACTATCTCGCTCAAATGAAGTCCTACTCAGATGGCCTGGCTGCTGCTGGATACCCGATCACAAAAGGTGAACTGATTCTTGCTACTCTTGGAGGTCTAAGCAAGGAGTCTGAATCTGTCATTGTTAATTTAACCTCAAGAATAGGATCGTTGTCATGGCAAGAGGTCCAGTCACAACTGGTGACTCATGAATGATTGTTGGCCCGTTTTAACCCCTCTGTAAATCTGGATTTGGGGTTGTCTTCTGCAAATGTTGTTGTATCAAGACCTGGAGAAAATAGACCATCTGGAAATAGAGCTGGAAACCAGGCCACTCAGGATCATGGCTTTGAAAGAGGAAAAGGAACTAGAGGGGGTAGGAGCTCCAGGGGTAGAGGTGGAAGAGGATCTGGAACTGCAAATGCTTCTAGAAACAGGCCAATTTATCAAGTGTGCAATAAAACTGGGCACACAGCTGTGGATTGTTGGCATAGATTTGACTCAAGTGTAGGTACTCCAAGTCAAACTGGAAACTCACAAAGGAACAACAATGACTACCTTGATTCATCAGACACAATGAATGATCCAAATTGGTATATGTGGAAATATTATGGTTAATATTACATTGAACACGTTACATTGTAACATGTTACTTATGTATCAAAGAGACATATTAATTGTATTAAATAAACAATTAATATGTCCTAAAAGTCATAAAGTAACTATCTTTTGTCCTATTATGTAATAGAATAGACATAGCCGACTCTAGCATTTATTCTAGCCGGCTCTAGTTACTTTTACTTTACTAGCTAGGATCCTCTCTTGTATCTATTTATACTCATTCTTTCAACATGAATAAACAAGTTGAAGTTTACTCAAGTATTATTTACTTTCTCAAACTTTCTTCATGGTATCAGAGACTTAAACTCCTGAATCCACTGCAAAATCTCTTCACCCTGATGAATCAAGAATGTCTTCATTATCTGAAGCTTCCTCACCCTCAGCTGAGTCCCAGCTGCCTCAGCAGACTGGGATCACTGAAAACCACTCCTTTACAAATCACAGACTTGATGGCAACAACTACCTGCTGTGGTCAAGATCTATGAAAATGTATATCTTAGGCCAGAGCAAGATGGGATACTTGTCTGGCTCCAAACACGCCCTCGCTCGAAACCGACCCCAAGTTTGAAGCATGGGATACGTAAAATAACCAATTCATGACCATCCTCACGAGGTCAATGACAAAAGAGATCGATGAGAACTTCATGATGTATGATACGCAAAGGAAATGCGGGACAATGCCGTAGACCTTTACTCAAAAAAAGGACAATACATCCGAGGTCTATGATCTTGAAGCTCAAATCCAAAATTGCGGACAAGGGGATCCGTCTGTAACTCAGTACTTCAACCAACTATCTAAGGATGGCAACACCTAGATATGTTGAAAATTCACCCATGGAAGGATGTAGATGATGCTTTGCCTTATACAAGAATATCATTGAGAAGAAGAGGGTATTCAAGTTCCTTACAGGATCGAACTCATCCCGATGATGTTGTTAGGTAGAGTTCTTGCAACTAAACCTCTCCCCACCTCAAATCCGTGTTTGCTTTGAAGTTAGACATGAGGAAAGCGGGAGGAAAGTAATGCCGCAAAGCAACCCCGCGATCACCCTGCGATAGCTCGGCAAATGTTGGTGGTCGGGAAGCCCGCCGAGGTTACCGAGACTTACGGGAACCCTGCGAGAAGGCGGGAAAGTTGTTCGTGACCACCGCAAACGCACAAATCACACCAAGGACACTTGCCGGAAACTACATGGTAAACCTAACTCCTTTAAACCCTCCAAACCAACCAGGGGAGAGTCGGGCGGGCATGTCGGTGAAGAAGGGAACAAAGATACCATGTTGAATGCTCGCTTGTTTGCCTTCAAAGCCTTCATTGCTCAACAAAAGGAAGGTAGTCCTATCACCGATATAGCTACTCATGCTAAAACAGGTATATTCCACTCACCTCTCAGTAATGATACTTGGATTGTTGATTCTGTGGTCTCATCCCATATGACTGGTAACAAGAGTCTTATATCTCAGTTTAGGCCTTGTCATCAAACCCACAATATTAGGATTGCTGATGGATCTATTTCATGCGCACAAGGTTTTGGAAATGTTAAACTTACTGATAAGATATACCTTCAGGATGTCCTATTTGTCCCTAAATTAGACTGTAACCTCATATCTGTCAGTAGACTCACTAAAGACCTAAATTGGACAAGATCTTGTTTAATGACAATCGGTGTATTTTCCAGGATCTTTCTTCACGGGAAGTGATTGGGAGAGCTAAAGCCTCGCTCGGATCGTTTATGGTCAACCCCGCCGAAGACGAAGATTGAAGACCGAAACCGCCTCGGCACTCGCAACCAAACCTTAGACAATATCATGTTATGGCATTATAGGCTAGGTCATCCAAGTTTTGGTTATTTAAAGTCTTTAATTCCTGAACTGTTTAAAGGATGTAACCTCAGTGACCTTCAATGTGATATTTGTCAGTTTGCTAAACTTACTAAGTCTGTGTATACTAAATTATCTTACTTGCCTTCCTCTCCTTTTACTTTAATACATAGTGATGTATGGGGACCTTCAAGAGTTAAAAGTATAACAGGGAAGAGGTGGTTTGTCACCTTCATAGATGATCACACCAAGGTCACATGGCTATTTCTCATTAAAGATAAATCTGAAGTTGGAACCATCTTCAAAGAATTCTATAATATGGTATCCACTCAATTTGACACTAAGATTAAAATCTTAAAAACAGATAATGCCCTGGAATACTATGAGTCCAGCCTCAGCACCTTCCTGAATGATATGGGGATTATTCACACCAGTAGTTGTGTTGAGACACCTCAACAAAATGGGGTTGCTGAGAGGAAAAACAGGCACTTACTGGAGATGGCTAGATTAGTCATGTTCACCACACATGTGCCTAAATATATGTGGGGTGAAGCTATATTAACTGCCACCTACCTGATCAACAGGTTACCCAGCAGAGTGTTAGGATTCAAGACCCCCCATTCAAAACCTGCTCACAACTCACACTTGTCCTCACCTCATTGCTGACTTGCCTCTAAAGATCTTTGGATGTACTGTGTTTGTCTATATTCATGCCCAACATAGAAGCAAGCTTGATCCCAAAGCTCATAAGTGCATCTTCCTAGGCTATGCCAAAGACAGGAAAGGTTACAAGTGTTATTCTCCCACTGACAAAAGATTTTACAATTCTATGGATGTAAAATTCTTTGAAAAAACCCTTACTACAGCAAACCTACTGAGGCAGTCAGAGATGGCAACCTTATTGAAATTGAGATCACTCCAATCCCTCAACCAAAACCTCAGCAGACTCCTGATACTCACCAGTCTACTACACCTCAGCAGCCCACTGAGCCTACTGAACCTAAGCAGCCTCCTGAGCCTACTGACCCTGCTCATTCCACTGATATTGATGACAGACCCATTGCAGTCCGGAAGGGAAAGAGATCATGCACTAATCACTCTATTCATACTTATGTGTCTTATGATCACTTGTCACCTTCTTTTGCTATGTTTACATAGGACTTGGATTCTCACTATATTCCTAAGAATATACAGGAAGCTCTCCAACATGATAAGTGGAAGGCAGCTGTCAAAACTAAAATGACTGCTCTCCTTGACAACCATACTTAGGATCTCACCACTCTCCCACATGGAAAGAAGACAAATCGGTACGCAAATGGTCGTTCACTATCAAGTACAATGCGATGGTACTATTGACAAATACAAAGCTAGGCTCGGTTGCAAGGGGATTCACTCAAACATATGGTCTTGACTACAAAGAGACCTTTGCACCCGTGGCAAAGCTAAACACCGTCAATCGAGTGCGATCTCACTTGCTTTGTCCAACTTGATTGGCCTCTCCACCAATTAGATATCAAGAATGCTTTCCTAAATGGTGACCTTACTGAGGAAGTCTATATGAGTGTACCTCCTGGTTTTGCCAACACTCACACTCAAGGGAAAGTTTGCAAATTGAGGAAATCCCTATATGGCCTAAAGCAATCCCCGAGAGCCTGGTTTGGCAAACTTACTACTGTGGTTAAAGCTGCTGGATATCATCAATGCAACTCAGATCACACCATGTTTATCAAAACAACAAACCAGAAAAGATCCATTCTTATTGTCTATGTGGATGATATCATCCTTACTGGTGATGACCCTGTTGAGATCCAACAATTGAAGACCCTGCTGGCCAAAGTATTTCAAGTTAAATATTTGGGCTACCTCAAGTACTTTCTTGGTATGGAAATAGCTAGGAACGACCCGGGTATATCTCGTCTCACGGAGAGGAAGTATGTCTTGGACCCGCCGAAGGAAACGGCATCTTTGGGATGCAAACCCGCTCGTATCCCCAGAGTAGTCCCTAGTAATACCCCGTTTGCATGGTGACATTACTATCAGAAAGGATCAATATCAAAGACTTGTAGGGAAACTCATTTATCCGTCCCATACAAGACCCGATATTGCATATGGAGTCGATCCGTTAGCCAGTTCATTCATTGCCCTACTGAGCAACATTGGGATGCTGTGAACAGGATACTGAGGTACCTGAAGTCCACTCCTGGCCAAGGCTTACATTTCACCAAGTCTGCTGAGAGATCTATCAAGGTTTACACTGATGCTTGATTGGGCTGGCTGTCACACAGACAGAAGGTCTACTACAAGCTACTGTTCTTATGTATGGGGAAATCTTGTCACCCGGAGGAGCAAGAAACAACCTCATCGTCTCTGAAGCGATGCTTGAAGAAGCCGAACTCGGGGCACTAGTGTTGGGTATTTGTGAAGCTCTATGGATAAAAAGGGTCCCGACGAACTTCAACGGCCCCCTTCAAGACAACCTATCACACTTTGCTTTGTGACAATAATTCAACCTTATGCATGGCGAGAGGATCCAGTTCATCATGATAAAACCAAACATGTTGATATTGACGGACATTTCCTTAAAGAGAAGATTGATGCCAAGATCATTCAACTTCGAGTATGTTCCCTCGACAGACCAAAATGCTTGATATTCTCACAAAGGCAATTCCACCGCTTATGTTCGAGGGCGAGTAGCAAACTTGGTCGCATTAACATATACAACCCAAACTTGAGGGGGGTGTGGAAATATTATGGTTAATATTACATTGAACACGTTACATTGTAACATGTTACTTATGTATCAAAGAGACATATTAATTGTATTAAATAAACAATTAATGTGTCCTAAAAGTCATAAATTAACTATCTTTTGTCCTATTATGTAATAGCATAGACATAGCCGACTCTAGCATTTATTCTAGCCGGCTCTAGTTACTTTTACTTTACTAGCTAGGATCCTCTCTTGTATCTATTTATACTCATTTTTTCAACATGAATAAACAAGTTGAAGTTTACTCAAGTATTATTTACTTTCTCAAACTTTCTTCAGTATATGAACAGTGGTGTTTCCAGTCATGTCACAGCAGACCTCAACAATCTTCACATTAATTCTGGTTATGAAGGCTCAGATAATCTGACAGTTGGAAATGGTGAGTGATAGGGATTTTCCCAACTATGGCTCGGAACTGTCGCTCCGATCACCGCGAGCCAGCTGAGTACACGTTGGATCGGCAGCTCGCCCACCGCAGTAGAAGGGACCGGCCATCCTCGGGATAGTCCGCCAGCATGTGACATTCCCCCCAAGTACGGAGCCGCCCCACTTCGCCTGCGGACAGGGCATGCGCCACGCATCCGCATCCTTTATCGTAATTATCCGATATTATATAATGATTTCCCTATAAATAGGGCACCCTGTAACCCCATTCGGGGGAACACACTTTTTGGAGAAATAAAAGAATAAGGCAAAGCCAAATTCTCCCATTCTTCTTTATCTTGCTCCACACGGCACCACCACCGGAACATACAGTTCCTCCATTATCATCTCTTTAACAGCCAGATGTCCTCCACAATGCTACCATGGACAACCTGAGATAATTTCGACGTTATCAGTTGGCTCCGTTACCGGGAAACTTCACTTTTTAGCCAATCTGCAGGTCTCACAGCCACCGTGGGCAAGGCTCATTTTTTCGGGTCATCTTCAGCACTCCTCGACAGGAAGCTTCAGGCCTTCAGACAACTGCATTAACACGTCCGATTCAGCATCGAAATAACGTCACTACAAGGTAACCTCCTCGACTCCCTGTCCAGAATCACGAGTCTGCGTTTGAATCATCACCTCTCTCGTGGTTTCTGTATAGAGAAATTCGTCGGAGTGGGCATCATAGGTTTTCTTGCCGGAAACTGCATTTCAGAATTTCCTTTTACGCCCTTGATAGTTGCTCAGTCATGGATAAAGTTAAACACGCATGAAACTGTCGATTATGCTCCTAAGAAAATAAGGCATTCAGAATTTATGCATTAAGGGGAATGGCAAGAATCACACCCGTTGCTTAGACTGATAGTAAAGCATAGTTTCAGAGGTCATTGCATGTTCCCCTGAGTCCTCACACAGTTAGTCGGAATAAAGATCGGTATGCTGCATTGTAGGATATTGGGAATCTAGAGACTTCACGCTTGAGAAATCGCAGTTGTCCCCCAAATTCCAACTTCCGTACACCGACTCCGGCGTTAAATCTAGCGGATATTTTGCCATCAAAAAATACCCCCGGCACGCCACCCCAGTAATCAACAAACAGTACAGGGTTGGTGAGTGTCAGAGCAGTTGGAAGTCAGAATATTATTTGATCTCTCGCACAACTACCCAGTCAGAGTTTGACAGATGGCAGGGCCAAAAGAGAAAGTCCACGTCCCACCTACCCCAGGAAAGGGATCCACCAGGGATCCTCATCAACATAGTGGAACGGATCCCGCTCTAGGAAACCCCACCGCGGAATGGGGTAACGCGTAGAAAGAGACGGACGCCAGAAATATAATAAACCGAAGAAGGTCTAATTCTGAGAATGACACGGGGAATTCGACGTCGGTTCACTCTGAGCCCACATGTGAGAAAAATAGGGCAGGAACCTCAAAACAGCGCAAGGGCAAAGAGCAGCTCGTCGAAAACCCCGAGGGCAGAGGAGACCCCAGGGGCGGAATCACCACAGGCAAAGGCGGCTATAGCATACGCGGAATACGTGAAACAAATGTATGCAGCTAACCTACGTCTGGCCGCATGTAACTTACCCCTCATCGCTATCGAGGAACAGATCCCTATTCCCCCGTAAGAGTGCGACCATTCCGAGCACCCGGGACAATGAGGGAAGAACTGGAGCGAAGCGTATATTCGTCAGCAGGGCAAAAAAGAAAGCTTATGCCTGAAAAAAGCGGCGAGAGAGCATCAGTCCTGGAACGATTAGGGCGCCTCGAGAAAAAAGCTGTGCATCAACGGTTAGGTCCCCCCACCTCCGAGAAAAATGCCGCATCGACTCATGAGGGCAGGGATCCCCACAATGCGAGGCCCATCATAGACAAGAAAAGAGCAGAGCAAGACATGGAGTCGGCATATTACGCGGACTCGGACGATGTCATCAAAAGAAAAATGGTGCCCGTCAGAAGCGCCGCGCCGGCGGGAGACGACCGAATGGAGAAGATGGAAAGGGAAATTTCCGAGTTAAAGAAATCTAGGCTCGAGGGGAAACCAGAGCCAACCCAAGGAATCGACACTCTCTCAAGCGAAATACTGGAATCGTTACCCTCCAAGGGCGTGCAATATTCACAGTACGTCTATTACAAGGGAACTACGTGCCCGTTGGAATGGATAGCCGCCTTCCAGAGCCGAACACTCTTGGCCACATCAAACAAATCGGCATGGTGTGCAGCGTTCGTAGGAAGCATGCAGGATCGAGCCGCTGCTTGGCTCAGAAGCCTGCCCCGCAGCTTTATTAAAAGTTGGGAGGAGCTAAGGGCAAAGTTTCTAAAAGAATTCGAAACGGCAGAACGGCCTAAGAAAACCATTGAGGATCTTTACGAAATACGACAGGGAGATGGAGAATCCTGTAAGAGTTACCACGATCGATTCGTCAGAGTGTATGAACAAACGAAAAACCTGCCTGAGAACGAAGTCCAGAGGGGTTTTCTGAACGGTATCGCTAAGGGCCCTATGAAAACACACTTCGCCATGAGTCCCCCTTCAAATCTACGCGATCTCCTCAACCAAGCCCGTATCTTTGGGCTAACGGAGGCGGTTCCCTCGTCATCCGGAAAAGGAAAAAATCGGAATGAATCCAGGCACTCTGGTGAGGAAAATAGGGATGAGTCTAAAAAGGACCGAAAGGACGACCGAAAGAGAGGGAAAAATCGGGATAAGGAAGTCAGAAAACCATTCAAGTTTGACGAGTCCGATTTTGTCCCCATCAACGCAAGTCTATCCAAAATACTGTTTGAGATCAAGGACAGGGTAGAGCGGCCAAGACCTATAAGGTCCGATCCGAGTTCGAGAGACGATACCAGGTACTGTGACTTCCATGAGGATCACGGACACCTTACCGACGAGTGCTTCACACTGAGAAGGATCATCGACAAAATGATAAGGAACGGGGAGTTAGACAAATACAAGAAAAATAGTGGCGGAGGCAAGGATGATAGGGGGCCTCGAAGATACCGAAATGAGATCAAGGTAATCACAGAGGAATTCCCCAGCAACCATCTCGTCAAGAGTCAGATTAACGCGATCAACGTCAGGGGCAGGGAGAAACCAATCATCCTGGCTCCCGACGAGCAGGCGATAATGTTCCCCAGGAGTGAGTTAGCGGGCCCACCAGGGGCAATGGAGCTGCCGATTGTGATACAGGTCGGGATCAACGATTTCAGGGTCAATCGGGTACTCTTGGATACGGGGGCCGCACGCGACATCATCTACTTGGAAACATTGAAACAGCTCAAGATCGGTATGTCCAAACTAAAGCCTTATTTGGGAATGCTGAAGGGATTCTCCAATGATAAAGTATCCGTCCTAGGCGTCATCGACTTGGAAGTGGAGATCTGCGATCACCCACCATACCGCAAAGAAAAAATAAACTTTCTAGTGGTCGATCTGCATTCCCACTATACTGCAATCCTCGGAGTCCCCTCTCAGAGAAAATTTCAAATGATTGTTTCGATCCCTCATCAAAGGACGAAATTCTACACCGACGAAGGGATCGGGCTAGCCGTCAGCAAACCACAAACTCTGCTAAATCATGTCACCACAAATCGAAGCGTTTACCCTGCCAGGGGCATGGGCAAAAGGCCCTAGGGGGAGGCGTCTGAGCCAGCATCAAGAAGGATCCGCATTGACACTGTCGAGGCGACGAAAGCTCAAAGCGAGCCGCGCCCTGGTAGAGAAGACGCCTCAATCGAACCCAAGACGGTAATCTGCGACACCCTTCAAGTCAGAGACGAGTCAGACTTCACCGCCGAGGATGAGTTGGTGGAGGTAATCGTTAATGAAAAATACCCCGACCAGAGGGTAAAAGTGGGCGCTCAGATGAGTGAAGAGGAAAGAGAAAAGTTGGTCCTGATGTTAAAAGAGAACTTGGATGCGTTCGCCTGGGTAGTTACAGATATGAGAGGCGTGGAACCCGAAATAGCGATGCACCAATTGAACGTGGATCCAGCCTTCAAACCCATCCAACAGAAAGCTCGACAATTCTCCAAAGAAAAGGAAGACGCCATCAAGATAGAGGTGAGTAAGCTAATTGACGCGGGAATTATCCGGGAGCTTCAGTACCCAACCTGGCTGGCCAATGTGGTCATGGTTAAAAAGCATAATGGAAAATGGCGCATGTGCGTCGACTTTACTGACCTGAACAAGGCTTGTCCTAAGGATCCTTATGAGCTGCCCGTAATCGACGTAATGGTCGACCGAATAGCCGGATTCGAAATGTTAAGTTTCTTGGACGCATACTCGTGCTATCACCAAGTAATGATGTCCAACAGGGAAAAAGAATTGACAAATTTTCCGAGCCGCGGGCGGAATGTACTATTATGAGATGATGCCATTTGGTTTGAAGAATGCCGGATCCACATACCAAAGGATGGTCAACAGAGTGTTCAGCTCCCAGATTGGCAAGAATATGGAAGCTTACATCGACGACATGGTGGTCAAGTCTTCCACCGCCGGCCATCTGGCCGACCTTCAAGAAACTTTCGATAGCGTCAGGGCACATTCTATGAAGCTCAACCCCGCGAAGTGCACCTTCGGAGTCCAAGCCGGAAAGTTCCTAGGCTTCATGGTAACTCAGAGGGGGATCGAGGCAAATCCTGAGAAAATTCAGGCGCTGGCTAACATGGAAGAGCCGAGATGTGTGAAAGAGGTTCAAAGGTTAAACGGCAGAATCATCGCGTTGGGAAGATTCGTCTCCAGATCCGCAGACAAATGCCTTCCTTTCTTTAAAATTCTCAAGGGGAACAAGACCTTTGAGTGGACAGAGGA
This sequence comes from Gentiana straminea, assembly GCA_036785695.1. NCBI lineage: Eukaryota > Viridiplantae > Streptophyta > Magnoliopsida > Gentianales > Gentianaceae > Gentiana > Gentiana straminea. Next base: position 1,480,877 of record JAVUPR010000099.1, on the reverse strand, counting down.
ATGCTCCCAGGCCTTCAAAGACATCAAAGAATATCTGGCAAGCCCTCCGTTGCTAGTCAGCCCGGCATTAGGGGATGAATTCTTTTTGTATTTGGCCGCTTCGGACCGGGCCGTTTCAGCTGTTCTTGTCAAGGAGGATGGGACCCTCCAAAAGCCCGTTTATTATGTATCAAAGGCCCTCAGTCCCGTTGAGAGCCGCTATCTTAATGCAGAAAAGTTAGCCTACTCGCTTGTTGTCGCTGCCCGAAAACTCAGGGCCTATTTTTCTTCACACTCAATCGTGGTTCTAACAAACAGCCCTTTACGACAGTTACTACACAAGCCAGACCTCTCGGGCAGAATGCTACGGTGGGCCATAGAGCTGACCGAATTCGACGTTCGATATGAGCCCAGAAAGGCTATAAAGGCCCAAGCCCTGGCGGACTTTATTGTTGAAATGAGCTTCACAGAGGAAGGACCCACCGGACAGCCTAGTTCGCCGAACGTTGACAAATCAAACACCCCAATAGAGGTCGAGCCGAGTAGACCGACCCTCTGTTGGCAGATGTACATCGACGGGGCCGCGAGCCGAAACGGTTGTGGCGCTGGGATAATACTTCTAGAACTGGGCTCATCCGAAGAGATTGAAAACACCTTGCGGTTCAATTTCACCGCATCCAACAATCAGGCCGAATACGAAGCGGTCATCGCTGGCCTGGAACTGGCAAGATCTATGAGCGTTGAAAGCTTAGAGGTATTTTGCGACTCACAAGTGATAGTGTGCCAAATAAACGGCAAATTTGAAGCAAGGGATGAGCTACTCAAAAAGTACCTCAACCTCGTCAGAAAGCTTAAGAGCGGTTTCAAATATTGCGAATTCAAAGGCATACCGCGAGAGCAGAATGAGCGGGCGGATTACCTGTCCAAGCTCATATCTAAAGACGAGTTCAAGAACCCCGCGATCATGTTCGAATATCCGGAGGAGCCCGCCGACAACGGACCGAAATCATGGATATCCAACCATCAACACCATCCCGGATAGACAAAATAAAGGCGTATATAGAAAACGGGATATCACCAGAGGACGCCAAAGAGGCTCAAGCCTTGAGGTAAAGGGCCGCACGGTACACCATACTGAATGGAATCTTATACCGGCGATCATTCTCAAAACCGTTACAACGATGTGTGCGGCCAGATGAGGTACAGGGAATCCTCACAGAGATACACCAAGGAATATGCGGCGGCCACCCCTCCAGCCGCACCCTCGCACAAAAAGTGTTGTTGGCAGGATACTACTGGCCGAAGCTCGCGGAAGACGCTGAAAGATATGCTAAGGGTTGCGACAAGTGCCAACGCTTCGCCGATATTCCCCGATTACCTTCGGTGGAACAGAGCATAGTCACCGCGGCCTGGCCTTTCGACATGTGGGCCATCAACCTCATCGGCCCACTCAAAAAGGAGAGGTCAAGATGCGAATATGTGGTCGTCGCTGTGGATTACTTCACGAAATGGATTGAAGCAAAAGCGCTCGTGAAAATATGCTCCAACGACATCATATATTTCTTACTGGACCAAATCTGGACAAGATTCGGAGTACCACGAGCTATCGTGTCCGATCACGGTCCACAGTTTAGGGACGAGTTCGACAACTTCTGCAAGGAACACAACGTCAAGCATTGGCAGTCCTCGGTGTGCTACCCCCAAGGAAACGGACAGGCGGAGAATGCCAACAAGCAGGTACTGAAAGTACTGAAAAAGAGCCTAGATGATAAAGTAGGCAAATGGGTGGATTACCTGCCAGAAGCCCTCTGGGCTCTGCGAACAACTCGGAAAGCAACAACAGGGGAAACCCCGTTCTCGCTAACATACGGCTCCGAGGCAATGGCACCGGTGGAGATGGCACTCCCAAGCATCAGGGTCTCTCACTTTGACGAAGCCAGGAACGTGATTAATCGACAAATCGAGTTGGATTTAGCGGAGGAAAAACGTTTGAAAGCCCGGGCACAACTGGTCAATTACAAACAAGCCGCCAAGAGATACCATGACCAGCATATCAGAGATCACTCGCTTGCAGTGGGGGATTTCGTTCTCCGAAAGCGACAGCCACGGGCCAAAAAACAGACAAAGGAAAGTTGGCTGAAAACTGGGAAGGCCCTTGGCGAGTGTCAAAATTGTCAAAAAGGGAACCTACATTCTCTCAGACAAGGAGGGCAACGAATTCAACAGGCCCTGGCACGCTGATAACTTAAAGAAATACTACATGTAAGACCAGCGGCCTCAGCTTTCTTATTTTCATTTTCCGTAATGAAGCAATGATTAAATTAAAGGCGTCAAGCCTCTTTTACCTTGATTATTATGAATGAATTTTGTCTCAAACAAGCGAAACCCGTCCGACACAGAATGGGGACGGGGTGAACAGCGCGGTCAAAAATTTCAAAATTTGAAATTCAACAAGGAAAAAATTTGTACAAGGAGGGAAATTCCCCAAAAAAAAAAAAAAAAAAAAAAATTTACTACTATTATTATTATGCCTCGGGAGCTGAGGCCGCTATGTATACATCAGTGGTCGGACACACCGGCATGCCATGGCTTCGGATACACATATTGGAGATCATCCAGGAAAATGGCATTACCAGACCGGCATCCATCAGCCGGGCGAACTTGATCGACTCCTGGTGAATCAAACGACCCCAGTTAATTGGCACGTCTGGCAGTGAAAGGACATGAAGAACGAACGTCTCATCTTCAGTGACCACCTTGTAATCGGGCATGCAAAAAACCCGAGTATTTAAGAAGCGTTTCCATTCCCTCTCCGGCCGACCGAGCATATGGATTCTGACCTCCATATCATTCACCCAATCGTGCCGCAGCAGAGACTCGAATGCCTCGGCAAGAGTGCCAAAATAGTTGATCGGATCTTCAAGGTCCCAAAAGACGTCATAATCCTCAGCAGGATTAGGGAGGCCGTAAAACTCATTAATGACGGCCGGAGTAAAGTTCGCCGTCACTCCACGAACAACAATGGTGGTGGTATCCTCAGCATCGTTATCCGCTGCCAGGGCGGAGTAGAATTCACGAACCAATGTCAGGTTATACTCCTCAACTGGAGGGGCCACGAATCTCTCCCAACCATTGACGAGAATTCTAGCCCGGTGGCCTGGACCAATACGATCTTGATCCAGTCCCCTCTCATGCATAAGAGGGCAATTGCTGAAATAATTATGGAAATAACGTTTGGCCATGGGAGAGGCAGTCAAACGGAAGCATACCGAAAGCCCCTCGTCTAAAGCAGGGTTAGAGACAACAGACTCTGGATCGGAACTCTCAGATGAAGAGGACATAGTGAAATAATAGAAACACACAGAGTTTGAAGGTATGTTTTCGAAATAAAGAAAAGGTTGCAGAAAAATAGCAAAGAAAGAAGGAGGAGAAGGCCCTCCTTTTATAGGTCGAGAAACCAAAACGGTGGGAAGACAAGGGGTCGCGAACGTTTGAATTCAGACGCCATTACCAACATTAATGGGGCCGACGTTTCGAAAAAAGCAACTGTCATTAATGCGCCGATTGGGCCAAAGGTCGCAGCGGGTCATAATCACAAAAGATTAGATCAAAGGTCACAAGACTCCAAACGACGTCGATTTCGGCAAAGAATAAGAAGCCAACTAAACAAAACAAAAACGATACAGAAAGAAATTTCTTTATTTAAACAAAGACCCACAAGGCCGATTATTTACAAGAAAACGAAAAGAGGGTCTAAACTCAATTAGCTTCGGAATACGTCGACGTGTCCGAATCAATACGGGCGAACTCGACATTGGCACGGGACGGCACAAGAACATCATCGCTAGACGCAGGCATGCCAGGGGAACCAACGCACAAGTGCGAGATCAGCCTCGGGAAAGAGATAGGCCCATGGAGGTCTGTCTGAGCAACAAATGTAATTATGGAGCGGTAGATTAGCCGCCCCCAGTCGATGCGCACTTCCTCGCCTCCCTCCGTAATCGCATAAAGAAGATGCGATTCGGCCTCGGAAATCTCTTCAGCGTCGAAAGAGGGAAAAACCCTGGAATTAATAAACCTCTTCCACTCCCGACAGGCCTGGGACATCTCCGAAGCATAGCCCTCGGGCAATGGATTCCAATCACCAGGAATCAACCACCTAAGTGCAGCGGCCCCGTAAACACGCCTTCTCACCTCTTCGGCCAAGCTCCAAGCCGTCTCATAATGTGCATAAGCCGGAGGGGAAGGTAAATGGAAGACACCATTGATGATCTCAGGGGAGAGAACAACATGAACACCCCGAAGGGGGACGACAGTTGAGGAGGCGTTAGGCAGCACCACCACCGATAATGCGGAATAGAATTCCCGCACAATGGTGGCGTTGTACACCCCCTTAGGGGCCCCCAGGAAATTAGACCACCCCATCCGGGCAGTACGCTGGCGTTGAGCATAGCAAATCTTCCGACGGTTCAAACCCCTTTCAGGCAGGAAAGGAAGATCATTAAAAACAGATAGAAGTTTGGAAATTGCAAGAGGCGAGGCTGTCTGAAAGAAAATCGAATTACTAAAATCAGCCATGACAGGGGAATAATCAGAAAATGGAATAGAGTTGTGATATGTAGAAGAAACGTGAAAGAAAGCCCTCCATTTATAGTAAAAAATAAATGATCCAACGGAGGAAAAAGCTTTTGATCCAACGGCAAGGGCGAGACGCCTGTTCAGATTTCGAAAATCAAAATCTCATTAACGCGGGAACAGTTATCTGAGCAGGCTGACGTGCTCACGGTTTCCCAAGCGTCAGCAACAGGAAAATAAAGGCAGCTGGCCAAACGTCGCAGCTTTATGACGGGACGTGACAAGGGAAGTCGAACCATCAAATCATAAGAAGGACATCGTCTAAAGCCGGGTCCAGGCATAGAGCCTGCGATCCCACTCGAAACAAAGAAGCCGCATCAAACCGTCAGAGCCAAAGGAGCGAGAGGAGGATGACTGAAAACTTGTTTTGACCAAGTTCGTCCCCAACCTTGTTCCAAACAAAGGGGAATAGGATGAAAATTTTCAAACTTGCGACGAGTTAGTTACAATCCACCCTTTATTTCAACAAAGTGTCTGAGCGAAGGGTGTTTCGATTGTTTTCGCAAGCTCAACATCAAACTCGACCTTACCAAAACCAGAGGGCCGCAATTTAGCACTACAAAGCTACAAAGCGCAGGAGAACTTTTCGTCTCGGCGATTCCGGATACGAAAGCTACCGACCTCACCGACACGAGGGGCCCGCATACACATAGTACATTAAGAAAGCAAATGAACTTGAAAGGACGCAAGACAAGCAAAAATCAAGCACCGTTCAAAAATATAAAGTCATCATAAAAAGGTACAGGCAGAGGGCCGAAGCCGAAAGACAGCAGTCGAACTCATAAATACAACAAAAACCAAAATCACTCAAATCAATATTGTTTATCTGAAGGAGGAGTTTCAACACGAGGCCCAAATCAAATTCAAAAACTTGTCGCAAATCCTCCCCGGGACTCTTATCCTCGCCAGCGCCAATGACGACGGCCCCTACCTCCTTCGCAGCAAGCTCGAGAGCTTCTTTCTCCATCTCCAACATCATGCCACGAAGATTTCTTTCATTGACTGCAGGGGGATCCCAAAGCGGCTTACCACGCTTCAGATTTTCGACCCGGAAATCCTCATTCTGAACGGCGGTGTAAGGAAGGTCGGGGTGGAACACCCTCAGCCCAGGGTCATCCTGATCCATAAGTAGCCAATCTTGCAAGGTTTTGAGGCTCGGGGCATCTTCACAAAACGCCTTAAGACACCTCGAGGCATGATAGAAACCCTGATCGAATCCATCTAGCAAGGCATCGCTGACTTTGCGGGCAGCGTCAGCAGCAGCGGCTCCAGACTCATTCAACTCGCTCTTCAGCCGGTCGATGACCTCATGGGCCTCGGTCACCTCGCTCTTCAGCCGGTTGACAAGCTCATGGGCCTCTGTCACCTTGACAAGAGCCTTCTCCCTCTCCGATTCAGCGGACTTTTGGAGATCGGCCGCAGATTGAGCTTTCCGGGATAAAGTCTGAACTTCGGCCACAAGCTTTTTCTCTCTCTGCTCCGCCGCGTTTGCCCGATCTGCCTCAGCAATCATCTTCGTCTTCATCTCAGCCATCTGACCTGCCATTTGCCTCGCCTCTTCATCACAGGTCCACTCGATCTTCTTAAGCTTGGTAGCAACCTGAAGAGAAAAGGGCTTAGAGCCAGAAAACTCAGCAAAAGAAAACTCAAAAAGAGCAGAAACTTTACCGCACTAGCCGTGGTCCCATAAAGACCAAGTGTCTCGAACAAAAGCTGCCGACTGGATGAAGGCCCCAGAGAGGCTGTCGACGCCACCACGTCGGCTTGGGCAATCCGGTTGACAAGGCCGTGACCGACCATCAGTTGAGGGGCATCGGGCAGTTTTAATTTCAAATTTCGCAAGGGAATCACGTCAGAAATAGAAGCAGATAACTCCCCAGCCGCCTTGGAAGAAAGAGGCTGTTTAAGGAATTCATGGTCCAACCATAGGGCCGGCTTCCCCTTAAATCCCACAGGGACCTTCATCTTATTCGAATCCTCCTGCACCGATCCGGTAGCGGCAGGCTCAGTGTCCGCGGCAACCCTTTTCGCAGACCTCTCGGTCAAGTCTTCAGTGGCCGTTACCTCACTGGAACCCCGGCCACCTTCGACCCTAGACTCCTTGAACAATGGGTCGACAGAAACATCAGTCGAGGGCTCTTCCTCATCTACCAGGACAGAATCCTTCCGCCCCGCTGGTCTTTTTCTCTTCGACTTATTAACCACAGTGGTTTTCTTCACCTCTGAAGCCGCGGTAGATCTGGTCGATTTGGCAGCGAAGGCACCGCTGCCTGCGGGCACAACTTCATGCGGCCCCGTAGCGGAGGTACCCTCAGCAACAGGAATATCCTCCATACTCACGGCGGGGGGAGGATTCATGGGTTCGCTGGCACCCAACAAGGCCTGTCGAGCTCTTCTCTCATCCCTAAGACGGGTCATTATAGCATTCCTGTTCGTGTTGGCGATCACCATGGTACCTGCGAAGCATAAAGGAAAAATAGTCAAAACCTCAAAAGAAATGAATGAAGCTATCAAAAAGAGTTAGAGAAAGAAAAGAACAAAAATAAGGGGGGCAAATTACTAGCGGGCCGCAGCTCCTCAATCCCCGTACAGATCTGACACTGGGTAGGGAAACACCTCCCATGATGACACTCAGCATACCAATCCTCGTAAACACCCAGGTTGGATGCCTTCACCACAGGCTGAGCGTTGATCGGTCCAGGAATACCCGCTACACAACGGGGGGGGCCCTCATATCGATCAAGCTTCTCCACCGAAAGTCCTTTTCGAGTCTCACTCTCCTCGTCCCGGCCCGAGAAATGCGTAAAGCTTCTCAAGAAGTTCCCGCTCAACATGATCGAGAGTCTTGGACACGACAACACTGTTCTGCCTCTTTTTGGGGCGAACATCGAACTTAGGAAAGGGCCACCCAGACTTCGACTCAACCAGCATGGCCCTCGTGTTCCAGCCTCGGACCTTATTCGAAGTCCAATAAAACAGGCGACACTTCTTTGCTCTGGACGCCAGGAAATTGGTTGAATCGGCCTTATTTGTGGCCGCTTTGCTGAAGGTATAAAACTTCAGGAACACCTTCATCGAGGGATCGTAGCCCAGGATACGGCAGAGAACGATGAAGGCCATAACCACCCTGACGGCGCCGGGGTAAAATCACAGGGAAGGGCCGCCAAGCTCCACATGACCTCAACAAAGAAAGGGTCAAATGGCGGCATGAGACCAGCCATAAAGTGATCAAAAAACAAAACCAAGCCATCTTTTTTCAACCTCAAGCCGGCCCGGTTCTCTGACGTCTCGAAACCACTAAAGCGGAAATCAGAGGATATATGAAACTCAGAGAGGAACTGGGGGTCCCTAAGGCGGGAACAAATGGCCGCCCAATCTACTTCGACCTGTTTGTCAAGGGCGTCGATTTCATTATCCTCCTTGAGGGCCTCGACATTGCGAGGTCTAGGAGTCTTACTGCTTTCCTTAGGCTCCTCCACATTGTTACCGTCTCCCTGATTCCGCCGGGGTTTCTCAGACATAACCACACCGGAGAAGGAACCTGCAGCCCTAGCGGGTTTTTTCCCAAACTTCTTTAATTCCCTGGGGGCCACAACCGAAGAGACGAGTTTCCTTTTTGGTGGTTTACGAGATGCAGACCTTAAACAACCAGGTTGCAGGGGAGCCACTTGGGCCAACACCAAATCATCCTCCGTACTCTCGCCTTCGTCGCCCTCACCGGAGCTAGTACTCACCTCATCGGCATCTTCAGAGGCATAGCCATGAACACCGTCATCATCGCTATTTCCTGATCTGTCGCTATCAGACATCCTACAAAAGAAAAGAACGAGGTGGATAAGTCATCACCCAAGACAACGATAGCCGGGCCGAGACCATCTGAACCAGTCCGTCTCGACACCCCGTCTTTTCACCTTACAACAAGCCCCACCAATCAAAGGGAGCAGCCTTAGGTGAAAACCCATTATGGCAACAACCGCTTTTCCCCAGACTAACCAGAGGATTGTCAAACAGGGAAGTGGAGACAACAGGTTTAAATTCATTTACACCAACCCAATTGAAAACAAAGCCAGGATTATAAGGAATGCTAGAGATCGAGAAAAGAAATAAGCTTACTTGATGATTAGCAGGAATTACAAGCAGGAGGCAAGAGTAAATCTTCGAAACCCTACCGGAAATCGCCTCGTCGGAGAACCTCCACTCAGGAACAGTCGATAGAATTGTTAAAATGAGAAATTGAAAAGTATTTGGGGTTGGGCAACTCTCCCTTTATATAAGGAGAGAAAAGCATATCCAACGGTCAATCGCCTAAAGATCCAAGGGACAAGATTACGGGCGGTACTTTCAAATTTCGAAATTTGGGATTGCCATCATTAGGCACGAATACCCGAAAGGTCACAACCAATCAGAGTTCACGGCGGGTCATGTCAGTCTTTTCACCAAGACTAGGGCAAGTGGGAATCGGGCAGAACAGAGACGTAAGGAATACGCTTGCCAGGGGGCCGACGAAACGAGAACTCGCCACAGGCTAGGCTAAAAGCCCAAGATGCCGAATCTAATGAAGTTAAGGCTATCCGCCCAATTACAACTTCGCCACAGGCTAGGCTAAAAGCCCAAGATGCCGAATCTAATGAAGTTAAGGCTATCCGCCCAATTACAACTTCGCCACAGGCTAGGCTAAAAGCCCAAGATGCCGAATCTAATGAAGTTAAGGCTATTCGCTCAAGTACGGCTTCGAATCAGACTAAGCTAAAGGCTCGAGGTATCGGATCGAATGAAAGTGGAACCATCCAATAAGTGGCGACCTTCAAAGAAAGTACTCCCCACCCGGTATCGCGAAATGCCAAGGGTGCGGAGTAGGGGGCCATTGATAGGGATTTTCCCAACTATGGCTCGGAACTGTCGCTCCGATCACCGCGAGCCAGCTGAGTACACGTCGGATCGGCAGCTCGCCCACTACAGTAGAAGGGACCGGCCATCCTCGGGATAGTCCGCCAGCATGTGACATTCCCCCCAACTACGGAGCCGCCCCACTTCGCCTGCGGACAGGGCATGCGCCACGCATCCGCATCATCGATGTCCTTTATCGTAATTATCCGATATTATATAATGATTTCCCTATAAATAGGGCACCCTGTAACCCCATTCGGGGGAACACACATTTTGGAGAAATAAAAGAATAAGGCAAAGCCAAATTCTCCCATTCTTCTTTATCTTGCTCCACACGGCACCACCACCGGAACATACAGTTCCTTCATTATCATCTCTTTAACAGCCAGATATCCTCCACAACGCTACCATGGACACCCTGAGATAATTTCGACGTTATCAGTGAGCAACTTTCCATCATTCATATTGGTCAGTCTAAAATCTGTGGTCTTAATAGTGTTATTAAACTTAAAAATATCCTTCATGTCCCTGAAATTACTAAGAATTTACTTAGTGTATCTAAATTGACTACTGACAATTCTGTTGTTGTTGAATTTTATGCATCTGGTTGTTGTGTGAAGGACAGGGTCTCAGGGATGGTGTCGCTGGAAGGTGAAGTCAAGGATTGTCTGTATCAACTCAAAACTCCCAGCCTGAGCTCTCTTCAATCCAAGAATAAGAATCCTAGTGTCTGTTATGGTCAGTCTACCAGTGGTCCAAATGAGTCTGTTGCTCAAAATGGACCTCTAGAGTCTCTAGTTTGCTTTGTTAGTTCTCGAGAAAGAGCCACATTGTGGCATAAAAGATTAGGTCATGCTTCTGTCAAGGTCATAGAACTTGTGTCAAAGCAATGTAATCTTCCAGTCAATAAAATGTCTGTGTTTTGTGCAGCTTGTCAATTTGCCAAGCATCATAATTTGCCATTCTCATTCTGACATTAAAACCACACAACCCTTGGAACTTATTCATTCAGATTTATGGGGACCCTCACCAATCAGATCTTTTAATGGATACACTTACCATATACACTTTGTGGATGATCATACCAGGTTTACCTGGATCTATCCTCTGAAACTAAAATCTGAAGCCCTAAATGCCTTTCTAGAATTCAAAACCATGGCAGAAAACCAATTTGACAAGAAGATCAAAACTCTGCAATCTGATTGAGGAGGAATACAGAAGTTTTGAACCTGTCCTAAAACAAACTGGAATCATGTTTAGGCATCCCTGTCCTTATGCACATGCTCAAAATGGCAAGGCTGAAAGAAAGCACAGACATATAATTGAAAAAAGGGCTTATTTTGTTAGCTCAAGCTTCCCTACCACTTAAGTTTTGGTGGGAAGGTTTTAGATATGTTGTCACTATCATCAACTCTCTTCTAACTCCTATACTGTCTAAAAAAATCACCCTATGATGTCTTATTTGGCAAGAAGCTAAATATGATCGAGTTTAGAGTGTTTGGATGTGCTCGTTACCCATATCTTAGACCATATCAAAACCATAAGTTCCAATTCCATACAAAACAGTGTGTCTACCTAGGGTCTAGTCCTAATCACAAAGGTTATCTCTGTCTAGAACCATCAGGCAGGATTTACACCTCTAGAGATGTGATCTTCAATGAAGATCATTTTCCATACAAAACTGGTTTTCCCAGTAATGTGTCTACCCCTATTGTTGTCTCTGGTGAACCACAAACCAGCAACCCTATTTTCTACCTCCCTGATGACACTGGTTACAATCCTGGTTTCACTGATGCTCCTAATATACAACCTCATGATACAGAACATCTCTTAGTAACATCACCAACTGGCAGCTCATCCTCAACTGACCAAGGCTCACCTGAACCAGGATCTACATCACCAACAGGTTACTCACCACACACACTGACACCAACATCATCACCATCACCACAAGCACAATCACCATCACCACAAGCACAATCACCATCACCTATACCTCAAAACACACCATCACCATCACAATCACTTTCACCGTCCATCAACCCGCACCCGCTTCGTCAAATGCAAACTAGGTCAAGAAGTGGCATTTTCAAGCCCAAAACCTTCTCCTATTTAGTCACACACCCTACTCATTCATATCCAATTGAACCAACAAGAGTATCTAATGCCCTAAAGCAGAGTGAATGGATATGAGCTATGCAAGAAGAGTATAAAGCCCTGATGCAAAACAACACCTGGGAACTGGTTCCTCCAAACCCTAAACTCAAACTGGTGGGGAACAAATGGATATTCAAATTGAAGTTGAATGCTGATGGAAGTATACAGAAGCACAAGGCAAGACTTGTTGCTAAAGGTTTCCTACAAACACCAGGCCTGGACTACACTGAAACATTCAGTCCTGTGGCAAAGGCCTCCACTATCAGGGTGATTTTAGCCTTAGTTGTTGCATGTCAATGGAAATCAACCAAATTGACATCAACAATGCTTTTCTCAATGGAAAACTCAAAGAAGCAGTGTACATGCCCCAACCAGATGGTTTGTTGATCCATTAAAACCTTATCATATATGCTATCTGAAAAAGGCTCTTTATGGTCTCAAACAGGCCCCTAGGGCCTGGTTTGAGGAATTAAAAAAACAACTTATCAGTTGGGGGTTCAGACAGTCGAAAACAGATGTGTCTCTTTTCATATTCAAGCAAGGAACCACCCTTTATATGTTCTCATATATGTTGATGACATATTAGTAACTGGCAACAGGTTTGACCTGATACAGAAGTTCATCAAATATGCTTCATCAGAAATTTGCATTGAAAGATCTTAGGAGCCTGAGTCACTTTCTAGGGATGCAGGTTCATAGGGATGATACAGGTTTGTACTTGAATCAGAAAATGTATGCTACTCAACTTCTACAGAAACTTGATTTTACTCATCTCAAATCTTGCCCCACACCATGGCTCTTGGAGTGGATCTCACTAGCACAAACAGTCCTCTGATGGATAATCCTACTTTATATAGAAGTGTCATTGGTGCACTCCAGTATATGACCTTCACTAGGCCAGATATAGCTTATGCTGTGAATACTCTCAGCCAATATATGCAGCACCCAAGAGTGATACACTGGCAGTCCCTCAAAAGGCTTCTCAGATATGTGCAGGGCACTATTGACTATGGATTACATTTCCTTCCTGATCAAGGGATCAATCTGACAGGGTTTTTAGATGCAGACTGGGCATGTGATCTAGCTGACAGAAGATCAATTGCTGGATATTGTGTTTATATCTCGTGGATCCTTAATGTCATGGAGCTCCAAGAAACAAGGAGTGGTTTCTAGATACGACACGAGAATCGAATATAGAGCCCGGCAAACACAAAGAACGAAATTCAATGGCTCGGATCCCTCATTGGTGAACTATGCATTCCTCTACCAAAAACTTCTGTGATTTGGTGTGATAATTTAAGTGCTCAAGCTCTGGCATACAATCTTGTGTTCCATAACAGGACCAAACATGTTGAGTTAAGTGTTCATTTCATTAGAGACAAGATTGTGGAAGGTCCTATTTCAGTCAAATACATTCCTTCATCTGAACAGATAGCAGACTGTTTCACTAAGCCACTATCAATCACCAAATTCAGTCAGTTTCGAGACAAACTTCAAGTGGTCAAGACCCCTTCTCGTTTGAGGGTGGATATTAGAAGATAAGATCAAGAAGGGTATATTAGTCTTTCCTTAAATGTTTGTTGTTGAGAGAGTGTACTAGAATATCTAGTACTAGATTCTACCTAGATTTTATTCCTTTTGTCATTATCTATGTAAGGCTTGTATAAGACGACTCAGAATGTTGGAATAATAATAATATATATCTTTACCTGAAATTTAAGTGTAATCAACAAGAAAACAAATAACCAAGTAACATATGCTATTTCCATTATGATGCAACTCATATGGTGAATATAAGGAAAAATCTCCGGGTTAATCTTAATGATTTAGAAAATGAATTCTCTGTTGATCACAATATAATTAATGCCGGAAGTAAGATGGCCAAGAGGACGTGTGAGGATTTTTTCTGGATCGAAGGACTTGGCTCATTGTCAACTTGTTGAAAAGATCGGGGCTCTATCCGAAAACGGCATATGGAAATTAGAGAATTAGGTCGTTACGTGCTTATTTGGTGGATTTGTATATGTAGACGTTTTTTATTTCTTGCTTTTTTTTCTGGTGTTAGGCGTTGAGTTTGGTGTCGGGGCTTTTAGTGAGATGTGGATCTTTGTTAGGTGAGTTTGTTTGTTTTGTTTCAGCATCTCACTGTTTTTAATAAAATAAAAATTTCCGTTCAAACAAAAATTTAAATAAATAATATAGATTTTTGTCGAGAAGGACAAAATTATCAAAAAATCGGGATAGAAGGAAACTGTAATTTAATAAGGACAAAAGAATAATTATGAAGTACACATATAAAGTAAAGTAACAAATGTGGATTAGAGTAAATATGAAGTAACGAATTGTGAAACACAAAAAACGTTAACACGCCAAGTAACAATTTTAAAGAATAATTGTGATTTTTGTCCTTTATAATAATGAAAATGTTACTTTAGTCATTCCAGATCCATTTATTAATTTTTTTGTCCTTGTGGCCCCTTCCCCCTAAATAATATGCTATTTTTTTTCAATCCCTTTTTTTGCAAACTCTTCGATTTCCTTTCCCCTCATCTAAATTGGTGATTGAAGATTGCAGCTGTCAAGTTGAATTGGCTTTCAATGAAGTTGCTCATCTGAATTGTTTTGAAAAGTTGTTTGCAGATGGGTTCTCAAAAAATTAAAAAAAAATTAAAAAAACAAATGGCCGGGCAGCCGAGGCAGAGGAATGTATAACTAAGTGAGGTCTGCGGACGCCGCTAAAAAAATAAAGAGGAGTGGGAATAAAGGACATATAAGAGGGAAAAATTAAGAATCATTACAGTTGAAATACGAATTGGGTAATAAGAATTCAACTGTTCGTTACTCCAAATCCACGGTTCGGTACATTTGAATTTACTTTAAATCCACTACTCCACCGTTCCACTGTTTCGTTGTTTTTGAAGAATATGAAATTGAAATGACCTCTAAAAAATATCAAATGAGAGGTTTGAATAAAGAGAACGAAAAAAAAAAAAAACTATGATGAAAGAATTACGATATTTTGACATTCAGATAAAAAGATATAGTCATTTTTGTAATTAAATATGAGAGAATTTAAATTATAATGTAATAAACACTTGACCTTTTTGCACAATAAAAAATTCCATTGTTTACATATTTCTAGTTTCAGTTTATCATTTTTAACAATAAAGACAAAAATAAAAACCCTATATTCTACTTATAGAAAAATATTTTGGACCCTGTGAAAAAATGTTTTACCTTGAAACAAAAAAATTAAAGATCCCTTGAAAAAATAAATCTGGATCCGCCACAGACGGACAAGTGGGTGTAGTTAAGTTGAGAGCAATTAGGTTATCACATAGTAACTGAGGTGGACTGACCAAAGAAATGCCAAGATCTCGAAGTAAATGTGTAATCCATACTAGTTCAGATGTAGTTGAAGCCATTGATCTGTATTCTGCTTCTGAGCTAGACATAGAAATTGTTGCCTGCATTTTAGAACTCCAAGAAGGTTTGCCCTAAGGAACACACAAAAACCATTATTACTTCTTCTGGTGATAGGGCGGCCTACCCAATTTGCATCACTGAATGCATAGAGAGTGGATGGACTCCTAGCCAAATAGTGCAAGCCATGTGCTGTAATGCCTTTAACAAATCCGAGAATGTGTTTAACCTCCTTAAAATCACCCATAGTAGAAGGTGCAAAATGTTGGCAAACTTTGACAACAAGTGTGATATCTGGCCTCAAGGACGGAGCCATCCTTTGGGCTGAGGGGGGTTAAGCCCACCCCAGCTTTTTCCTTTTTCAGGCTTACATACCTGTCTGGCCCAGCCCATAGCCCAGCAAACAGATTTTTTTTACTATCAAGTCAAATTGCTCCATTTGGTTATAATAACTTTCTCAATTCAACTCTCTTATGGCATTAATAATAATAATAATTAAGAACCCTAGGATGTACACACTAACGCAGTGGTTGTTCTATTTCCATTCCATATTTTTTAATACAATTTTATCTGGAAAATCTCAAATAATGATCTGATTGTCGATAGATGATAAATAAGTTCAAGTTCTCATTGTCTGTACAGTTATACCAAATTCTCAAAATCCGAACATTTTATCTATTTTTACATCTTATAGTCATTTGTTGTTTGTAGACAGAAAAATTATTTTAAAGTACGATAATTGTAGGTACATGAATCCACATATACGATCCGTCTTATGCATGAACATGTGCAATTGATAAACTGATATTTAATTAAAGGGAATTGAGGTAATTAGAGGAGATATTTAAAAGACAATTAAGGGGAGAGATGTGTTGTGGCAGGCTGAGATGGAAACATATCCTTATGGGGTAGAATTGTGAAAGCTATGCTAACATAAGCTACTTACGGTGTAGAATTGTGAACTCTATAACCAGTAGCGGATCCAGAAATATTGTTGAGCGGGGTCCGTAATTTTTTTCAGAGCAAATTTTTTTTTTCAGAGGGTCCTAAATATTTTTCTGTATGTAAAATGTTGAGTTTTATTTTTTTAACGGGGTCCGCGGACCCCATTTAGTCTAGAGTAGATCCGCCTATGTCTATAACAACATAAGCTAAAACTAAAAATCAATATAATTTTGGTGTTTCCCTTTTTTGAGGCTCGATAATTTTCTTTGTTAAATTCTAGACTAAAAAAAATTATATTTAAATAATAAAAATTATGGTAAGCATAATTAGCCCATCCCAATTATAATTCCTGGCTCCGTCCTTGTCTGGCCTTGTGAAAGTTAGGTACTTTAATGCCCCCAGACTGCTTTTGTAGGTAAAAACATCAAAAGAGTAAGAATCTGAGGGTTTTGACTGTTTCTTCAAGGCCAAATGGGTTGAAATAACAGAGCACTCTAGCATTCGTGTTCAATTCAAGAGAGCTTGAGTGTATTTCTGTTGTGTTAAATACATCCCTTGTGTTGTAGGTTTGACTTCAATGCCCAGGAAGTAACCGAGGGACCCCAAGTCTTTTAGGGCAAATTTTTGACCAAGTTTTGAGATCAACTCCTGAATAAGATGCAAGTTATTCCCGGTAACAATTATGTCATCCACATATATTAAAAAGATAGTAGTTACATAATGTTCCTTGAACACAAACATGGAAGAATCAAATTTGCTGCAATAAGCACCGAGAGAGCCTATCAAACCAAGCCCTAAGGGATTGCTTCAGGCCATAGAGAAAACTTTGCAATAAACACTGATATTTGATAGAATGTACTTAATTTCTTCTTCAAAAATGTAAAACGACTGGTCGACTTTTTATTATCATGCCGAAGTCGATGGGCAGGGGCGGCTCCACCCTTGTGACGGGTGTCCGGCCGACCCCTTAAAAATAATTATTAGCTATATATAGTATATAATTTTTTTATAAACACATTTACATGTAAATTTAACACCCTATTTTTTATCTATTGACTCACTATTTTATGAGTTGACCTTTAATTAGATGCATAAAATTGAATGTACAAAAATAAGGGGGAAGGGGCCATAAGGACAAAAAATTTGATAAATGGGTCTGTAAGGACAAAAGTAACATTTTCATGATTATAAAGGACAAAAATCACAAATGTTACTTTAAAATTGTTACTTACGTGTTAATGTTACTTTGTATTTCACAATTATTCTTCATATTTACTTTATTTCACATATGTTACTTCATATATGTTACTTCATAAATGTTACTTTTGTCCTTATTAAATTACAATGTCCTTCTATCCCGTTTTTTTGATAATTTTGTCAATCTGGACAAAAAAACTACAAAAATAAATGACAAATTTTTGACCCCTTGATTAAAAATCGTGGAGCCGCCCTGTCGATAGGTCCTACCACTAGCTGTTTGCTAAACAAGATTCTTTTTTTGAGAAAGTTTGCTAAACAAGATTCAAGACGATTTAATTAACCAATTTAGATATTGTGTTGTTATGGTTGTTCTCGTTAAAAACAAACAGGTCGACTTTTTACTATCACGCCAAAGTCGATCGGTCCCACTATTGGTAAAACATATTCAAGACAATTTAAATAACCACATTGACATATATATATATATATATATATATATATATATATATATATATATATATATATATATATATATATATATATTGTTATGGTCAAAATCAATACTTAGACTTTTTACTACCATGTCAAAGTTGATGGGTCCCATTATTTGTTAACCTATATTCAACACAATATAAATAACCACCTTAGACGTACGTAGTCTTCACTCAAACAATTCTATCTTATCAATTCAACAAAGTCTACCAAAGAAAAAATGTCGCTCAACTTTCAACCCTTTAAGTTAATTCTCTTAGCAATCTTATTGGCTTTCTTTTGCTCTGAGCTTTCCGTAGCCGAAGGTTCCAATGATCCCGATGTGATAGATGTAGCAGTGGGCCCTTGCTTGAAGGTAGTAAGTTACAGTTCTCGAAAGTCGAGTTTCCTGAAGATGAAGGAGTGTTAGAAGCAAAAAGGACAGATGATCCCGACGTGATAGATGTAGCAAAGTATGCCGTTGATAGGGGCACAATGTTACACTTAGAAAAGGTTATGAGTGCAACTGTTATGAAGGGATCAGCCGAAGATCATTATTCACTTAGCATCAAGGCAAAAGATTTCAACAAAAAAGACCATTTTTTCAATATCGTCGTTACTATGAAAAACGGTCGTAAACGACTTGTATCATTTATCAAGTTATCATGAATTACCATTGGCAATCGGAATGAAAGTTGTACTATTATATCCTGAATGAATGAATGAATTTTATAATAAAAAAATAGTTTGAATTGCCTTTCTTAAATCAATGTTATGATTGTTCATCTTTTATATACGTAAGGTGCATTATCCTTGAACTAAACATAAGTTACTTTATATTTATAACCTTAATACATAAGAAATGTTGTGGAACTACTCGTAATTGTTTTATGATAACAAAAATTTTCATCATTGATTTTGATGATCTCAATTGATATTAGTGTAGATTCATCAATATAAATGGTGAAACATTTATGTTGTTGTGTCAATTTCTACTTTTATATGCTGATAGTACAAAATAGAAATTGACAATACAAAATCCTTAATATATAGTACAGAATAACAGTACACTGTAGACGTCACGGTAAAAGTGACTAATATCGTGAAGAGTAGTGATACGACACAACC
Organism: Gentiana straminea; assembly: GCA_036785695.1. Taxonomy (NCBI): domain Eukaryota; kingdom Viridiplantae; phylum Streptophyta; class Magnoliopsida; order Gentianales; family Gentianaceae; genus Gentiana; species Gentiana straminea. Next base: position 1,462,052 of record JAVUPR010000099.1, on the reverse strand, counting down.
GTTGAGACACACGAGTCTTCCAATATGTATTTACACCATTAATCAAGATATATATAATAATGATATCAATGAGTTTACATTTGATTTCACATCCCCTCCCCCGATAGAACTATAATCCCATTCGCCATGATACATAAAAAGGGGAAAGTAAGTATTTATTTTACTTGATGACTTCTCAGCTTTGAGTCTTTTAAACATCTACACGGTGGAAAATCTGGAACTCGAAAACCATAGTAATTAATCCTAGGCTGCAAATGCCATATGACTGAAAATTTTATTTGAAGAACTAAGGAGAATTATCGCATATTATTATTAAATGGTGGGCCTGGATAATTCATGGTCGGGAAAAGATAGCCGAAGTAAATAACCTAAGATCAAATGCTTGGAGAAAATTGGATGAAATTGGAATTTCCTTGCTATCTATTTGTTTTGATGATAAATGTTGAACATTCTTCAATGGGAAGGTGTATTGGTGTGTACTCCCTCCGGTTTTTTTACTATCACATTTCATTTTTTGCTTTGTTTTTTATCTGTCATTTTACATTTTAAATACTTAATTTATTATTTTTTTGTTCCTTAACAAAAAAGTATTTACATCCAAAAAAAGAAAATTAGGGAATAATTCACTTTTATCCACACTCCATTTTTTAGTTGCAATAAGGACAAAATAATTTTGTTTGACTAAATTACCCCTAATATATTACACATAAAGCTGGATCAAAACACACTTTTTTTCGACTCTTTCTTCCCCTGTTTTTCTTTCCGACTCTTTCACCGCTGTACGCTTGCCGGAGTTTGTATAATCTTTGCCTTCCTGTGACGGTGATACATTAGTGTAAGTCTATGACGAAACTAAGTGCAGCGTTTTTTGCTGTGAAATTCTGTGCCATTGTCTTGTTTCCTGAATTTCGGTATTTTGATCCGAATTTGATGGGGACCTTGATGCGATTAGTACAGCTGTGCGAGTGGTTTTTATCATATAAATGAAATAGCAACTAGCACTTATAAATTTTATAATATGCAAGTGTTTTCTCTTCTGTTTGTTTCATCTGTAATAGTAATTCCTTTTGCAGGTTCTGATTCGAACACTTAACTTTTAGTATTGAAAGTAATAAAAGTGTTTTCCATTGATTGATAATTGTGTACAACAGTTGTTTATATAAGAATACAATAAGGGTAGAAACGGAAACATAAAATACTAAATGTAAAACCTTAGCTATTGCGGCTACTTGGAGGCCAAGCTATCAGATCCGTCAATACGCCCCCGCAATCCCTCGGGAACGGAGTGCACGTGGAGATTGGCCTTAAGATCAGTACAGCGAACATGCCCTAAGGGCTTGGTCAGGACGTCAGCTAGTTGGTCCTTGGAAGAGATAAAGGCGACATTGAGCTTGCGGGAAGCGACGAGTTCACGGACGTGATGGAAGTCAATCTCAATATGCTTCGTACGGGCATGGAAAACAGGATTGGCGGTAAGATAAGTGGCGCCAATGTTATCGCACCATAAGGTAGGAGCTTGAGGCTGGGGAACACGCATCTCACGTAACAAGGCCGAGACCCATTGTACCTCGGCGGCTGCATGGGAAAGGGCCTTATATTCGGCTTCCGTGCTACTCTTGGCAACAGTGTGATGTTGTTTGGAGCGCCAACTGATCAGATTATCACCCAAGAATATGCAGAAGGCACCAATGGAGCGACGGTCATCGGGATCAGAGGCCCAATCAGCATCAGAAAAAGCCTACAGGTGCACAGAGGAAGAGTGCCGCAAGAGGAGACCATCAAAGATCGAGTGCTTGAGATAACGCAAGATGCGTTTAACGGAAACCCAATGAGTGGTGCGTGGAGCATGCATAAATTTGCAAACTTTGTGCACCGCAAAGGCTATATCAGGGAGGGTGAAGCTGAGATACTGAAGTCCCCCAACAATGCTGCGGTAAAGTGTAGGATCTTCAAAAGGTTGACCATCGGTACAACTGAGGCGAAGATTGGACGCCATGGGGGTGATACAGGGCTTGGCCGATTGCATATTAGCTCGGCAAAGAAGATTATGAATATACTTACGTTGGCTAAGGAGGAGGCAGTCAGAGGTGCGGAGAGCCTCAATACCCAAGAAATACGACGAGAGGACCAAGATCCTTAACCGGAAAGTGCGAGGATAAATAAGAGATGGTGGATGTAACAAGCGACGCCGAAGTACCTGTAATTAAGACATCATCAACATAGATCAAGACAAAAAGAGAGTCAGTCCCACGAGTATATATATATAATGAGGTGTCAGCTTGCGACGGTGAAAACCCCTAAGTGCGAAGAACATCCGTAAAGCGTGAGAACCAAGCTCGGGGAGCCTGGCGAAGACCATAGAGACTGCGCTTAAGCTTGCAGACATGAGAAGGAAAATCAGGATGCTGGAAACCCTGTGGTTGCTGCATATAGACATCTTCTGAAAGAAAACCGTGGAGGAAGGCATTCTGAATATCAACCTGTCGAATAACCCAATTATGCGAAATTGCGAGAGAGAGCAATAGACGGATAGTGACCGGTTTGACCACCGGACTGAAGGTCTCAGAGTAATCAACACCGGCTTCCTGGTGGAAGCCCTTTGCAACAAAACGTGCTTTATAGCGCTCAATATGACCATCGGCATGGCGTTTAATTCGGAAAACCTATTTATTACCAAGAACATTCAGACGGGGAGAAAAGGGGACCAGATCCCAAGTAGCATTTTGTACCAATGTTGAACTCATCTCTCATGGTGTCTTTCCATTCACGGGACTTAAGGGCTTCAGTGAAGTTGGATGGTTCAGTGGGTCGAGAAGCGACAGAAAAGGCCTTAGGAAGAGGATAGCGCACAAAGTCATCAGGGAGGGCTTTCGGCTTGAGGGAGTTTGTCTTAGAATGAGTCACCATTTGATGAGGGGGTGGAGAGGGTGGTGGTAGGGGAGAGTCCGCGTCAGAGGGAAGAGGGGACGGTGGAGAGGGAGGTGGAGAGGGAGTTGGTGAAGGAGATGGAGAGGGAGATTCTAACACGAAGGGGTGGGGAAGGGGAGCGGAGGAGGAGCAAGATGAGGAGTAAGAGTAGGAGGAAGTGAGACAATATTATCCGGGGTGAAGGAAGAGGTGGTTGAAGAGGACGAGTAGGGGAAAGAATTTTCATCGAAGACTACATGACGCGAGACATAGATACGGCCATTACTAAGATCAAGACATTTGTAACCATGGTGCATGGGACTATAGCCCAAGAACACACACATTTTTTTTTATCGGAAATCGTTTTTGTGATTATTCTATGGGCGGAGATGAGGCCAACACGCACAACCAAACACACGAAGAAAATTATAGTCCGGAGAGTGGTGATAGACCATTTCATAAGGGGAGGAATTGTTGGGAACGTGAGAAGGAAGGTGATTAATAAGATAGGTAGCAGTGAGGAAGGCATTCTCCAAGTACGGGAGGGGAAGATGAGAGTGGGCAAGGAGGGAAAGGCCAACTTTGACTATTTGACGGTGTCGCCTCTCAATGGCACCATTTTGTTCAGAGGTGTGTGGGGCAGGAGCGACGATGGTCAATGCCAAGGGAAGTAAGGTACGTATTGAGACGACGATATTCGCCACTTCAGTCAGTCTGAATTGCTTTAATTTTAGTGTTAAATTGACGCTCAACGAGAGCACTGAACTGAGGAAAAATAGACTCTACATCAGATTTTTGACGCATAGGATAAAGCCATAAAAATTTAGTGTAGTCATCCAAAAATCTTACATAATATTTATTGCCATAATTAGAGTCTTCGGCACAAGGGCCCCATACATCAGAATAAACCAAGTCCAAAGGACACAACGACGTAAAAGTAGATAAAGGTAAAGACTGACGATGGCTTTTAGCCATTTGGCACGCAACACAAATTGATGCAGGGGCAGAGGAGGGGGCCGAAATATTATTCTGACTCAAACAAAGACGTAAAACAGAAAAAGAACAATGCCCTAAACGCTGGTGCCACTGAGAGACATTGGAACGACTGGAGAGAAGAGCTTGAGCGGGAAAGCGGTTGAAAGAGGTGGAGAAGTGGTAGAGGCCGTCCTTAAGGTATCCCCTATGATGGATGTGGCTCGAGTAATCCTTCACAAGGAAATAATTATGGTGAAATTCGAAGTAAACATAATTATCTTTAGCAAACTGAGAAATGGAAAGGAGATTAGTATAGAGGGAAGGGGCAACGAGTACATTTTTAAGAATATAAGAATTCAAAGACGTAGATAAAAGAGAAGAACAGGAGTGGGTAATATTCAAACCTGTACCGTCACCAATACGGAGCTTTTCGGGTCCATCATAGGCATCAGCAGAGAGATTTAAATTGTGTGCATTGTTGGTGGTGTGGTGAGTTGCACCGGTGTCGACAATCCAGTCGGAGGAGTAGGGTGGGGCATGCGGCATCATGGCGTAAGCTTGTGGATTTTGAGGGCGAGGAGGGCAGGGAGGCGGATTACCGGGTGCAAAATTCGTATCAAATCGATACCATCATCCACGGACCGTGTGACCATATCGTTCACATAATTGACATTGAGGAGCACCGGGGGGAGGAGGTCCTCATACACGACCTTTGTTAGAAGCATGCCCCCGGCCCCGATTATGCCGAGTGCCGGAAGATGCGGTCGAAAATTGCCCGGGGGCCGCCGATAACCGGATTGGCCACGATTTCGTAATTGGCCGGCCGATTTGATGATGCTGCAAGATGGGCAGCCGGAGAAGACAAGTCAACAGCGGCTGGAAGAGGGGTTGAAACAGGTGGTGGTTGCAGGTGATTAATACGAGCTTCGGTAGTGAGGAGGGCCGAGTAAACCTCATCGAGAGTAACAGCAGCTTGTGTGGAGAGGATAGTAACAAGAGAATCAAAGTCATGGTCCTGACCTGCAAGAATATATGCGATCAAATCGTCGTCATTGAGCGGATGCCCAGCCATACGGAGATCATATTGAAACGAGTTCGAACTGCTCTGATACCATATTGAAAGTAATAAAAGTGTTTTCCATTGATTGATAATTGTGTACAACGGTTGTTTATATAAGAATACAATAAGGGTAGAAACGGAAACATAAAATACTAAATGTAAAACCCTAGCTATTGCGGCTCTTTGGAGGCCAAGCTATCAGATCCGTCAATATTTAGGCACTTTTAGCTCCTTTTTCTCCAAATTTTTTGTTTTTTACTTTGAGCACTTGCATCGTTGTCTCCTAACGCATTCTCCATTTTACATACTCAAACACCATTTTTTTTTTTAGTTTTAGAATCTCTACAAAAGGTCAACTGCATCAGCATCTCAACATACAAATTCTCTATCCAGGACAAAACACATTAGAATCTCTATTTACAGATTCTCTGTTAATTTTCTCAACTAGTTTGATTAAATTAGTGAAATATTTATAGTAATTAGTATAATAGTGTGACTGAATAAACTTCGTAAGCCCGTTTTATCATAATTTCTAATTTTTGTTATTATGTCGTAATGTTAATTAACTTTGACATATACAATGCTCCTATGTACATTATATTGTAATGTTGTTATTCATATACAAGGAATCGGAGGAAAAATTGTTATGCTCCTATTTACATTTAAAATAGTTACAACTTGATGAGCTAGGAGATGCAACTCCATGTAAAAGCAATGAAAAGACCACAAGATGCAAATTGAACAATCAAAAAGAAAACAAGGCTGCAAATATCTTTTTAGCAACAGCAAAACCAAATAGCCTTCTAACCCAAAACTTGTCAAGCCACATCAAATGCCAAAAATCAGAGAAAAAGCCAAGCAGCCTCCTCATCAAACCTGCAACGTGAGCTACCCAAAACCAGAAGTGGTGCCATTTTAACCAAACGGAAATAAGAAAACAGGAGTCATAAACAACACCTATTTGCACTCTTCAAAGTATGAAGAGTGCATCCAAAAAAGAAAGCCACATAAGATTAAAAAACACAGCATATTTTCACCCCCACACCTGCAGCAAAAATCAAGGGAAAGTTGAACGATACACCACAACAAAAACATAATTTTAGATACCAAAGAGCGCAAAAACAACTTGCTCAATATTATAATGTAATAGAGAAAGTTTGAACATTACAATGTAATAGAAAAAGAAAAAGAAAACTAGAACCAGCAACACAACTACTTGTATTCAATCAAGCTGCTCAATATTATTACTGTAAATATTCCACAAATGCAGTTACTGATTTAGGAAGATTATTACAAAAGGGAAGAAACAAACAATGTAGGAAGATTATTACAAAAGGGAAGTGGCTGATTTCTCGCCTACTGGTGATTTGTTGTTGCAACAAGGTCATATGAGCATGAATAAGGATTTGTAGATGAATAAAACAAGTTGTTACGAGTATTGGATCAGAAAGAGGACAATATGTTTGTCGATTTGCGTTGATGTAGAGAGGCTAGTACTACCTATGCAGCTCTGATGGCATGGCTCTGCACCCTGCAACCTGTATATGTTTTGTTGATTTCACAGAAGGTTGGCTGTGCTGCCTCGTATAAAATTATTTTTCTGGGGTTGACTCAAACAATATTTTCTACATTCTAATTGTATATAAACTGGGTTTCTGGGTCAATGGAATCAAGAAACAAGTCAAACAACTAAGCAAACAGTCAAAATCCTTTTCTTTATTTAAGGTAGTCGAGGCAGATGTTTCCTGTGCTACAATTCCCCTTCTTGTGAAACTTGCTATAAAGATACAAGTCCGTTCATCCACAACATGCAGACAACTAATTCAAAAATAGAGACAACAAATCGACCATATATCTATATTTAGGCTTTTAGCTACAATCATTCTTTCCGTAACCATTCTTTCATGCTTACACACATCAATCAAAGCTAACATTTATCTAACTGAACTACATATAAAATCAGCTTCATTAATATCTCAAAATAACCCAACCACATTCTCAAGCACACAAGAAAAATGTCAATAAATCTGAAAATTCATTAGCTTTTCCACCTAGCAGCACACAACAGCTCACAAAGCATCAATTTCACCTCAGCACAAAGCACAAAATACAACACCCACAAAATCAAACCCCACAAATCCATAAAAAGCAAATTCTTGGAAAAGATCTTTAATAACCACACCCGTGACCCGTCAACACAACTTTGTGTAAGTTCATATACATGACAAAGTAGCAAAAACAGACAACGTTTTTTTCCCCTAAACTAAAAATTATACCTGACATTAGAATTTTCGATCATCCATCTTGCATCCCATGACGAGTTTCAGGCAGTGACACTCAATGAGCTAATTAGAATCCTCCATGTTCAATCTAAAGCAGATTTCTTCAAACAAAATTTTCTTGAAAAGCTTTTTTGTTGGATAAAAAAAAAGGATTCTTATATATCACACAGGTTCCATGGTGGAATCGAAAGCAACTGGGATCGGAGTAGGAGAAAATCATAAAAAATGAGAAGAAAAATCAGAGAGACGAAAAACAGGAGGATAAGAGAAGGGTAGGAGAGAGAGGGCGGATCTGGAGACTAATCATTTTTTACGGGAGATATGGCGCAATTGTTTAAGAATCTATGGTGTACAGATTCATGTCACAGATTCTACTGTATTTGATTTTTTTAGTAAATCTAAACACATTTTATCCTTAAAATACAGATTTATCATTACATACAGATTCTACTGCGAGTGCTCTTAGAAGGCAAAAAAAATTGTGCTAAAAATGGGAGTAAAAGTGGCATCATCATGTTTAAATTGGACACAGCCTTCAGTTCCTCATTCACCATTTTTTCAGCAAGCTTTAGCTTCATCAATTGCGTCTCCTTCGCAAGATGTAGCTCGGCAATGGTGATGGAGCTTAGGTGTGTATAGTAATGGTGATCGAATTAGTTCGAGTCTGCGTTGAGTTTATCATGTTCACTTATGTTCTTCGAGATCCAAGTCTAGTGATTTGAAAGGTACTGTGACAATGGTTCTTGATTTGGACTGTTGTGATGGGAGTTCAGAATTTTGCAGTTTGGAATTTGTGGTATTCACTGTGAGTCTTTTTATTGCTTTTCAGTTATGTGCTTTAAATTCAATGTAAGCAAGTTTAGGTAAAGTAGTAGTTAATTTCTTGTGTTGGTATCTCTGTTCTTGTTTGATTAGAATCTTCAATTCTGCTAGTGCTCATTATTCAAGTTTAGTATAGTTCTCACTTCTCAAAGCCTTCATGAAAAAAAAATCATATTTTAGATATTTGATTGTGACCCGTGTGGTCAAATTGGCTTTGGTGATCTTGTGTAGATTATAAAGCTGAACCAACTTAGTAGATTATAATTGGTATAATCGCTAAGGATCTTATCCAGTGATTATGGATTGAGATTCTTCACTCATCTTCTAATTTAGAAGCAAGTATGAAATACGAACAACACCTTGTATCCTTTTTAAGTCTTGAGAATATCCTTGTAATTGTAACAGGAACATCACATGAGAACAACTACTTCATGTCACCATTGGAGCTTAATCTGAACTCGTGAATGGTGAAGAACAATGGCTGAATCAATGCTCAATTTCAATGCATTTCCACCCAATCTTAGTAGTGTATCCTATGCATCATTTATTCCTTTAACTTTTGTTGTGGTTTTTTTCAAAAGTCATTCTCTTGTTTGATAGAATGATAATTTCTTGTGATCCGGTTGTTTGGCAATGTCTTGTTCACTTTAAAAGTTTATTCACAATGTATGATTGATAAACGAATCAAGCTGAGCTAAAAATTGATAAACTAAGATGCTTTGTGATTGAGCTGAATTGTGATACTGATACTGATACTGTGATATTGTTACTGTGATACTGATAATGTGATACTGTGATACTGTTACTGTGATACTGATACTTGTGATACTGATATTGTGATATTGATACTGTTATTGTGTTATGGTGCCGAGGTAAACGCATTGAAACCGAAGGCGGAGTTCTACGAGCTAATGTTCCAAGAAGAGGCTAATGCTCCTTGGTAATGATGAATTAAGATATGGTACAAATGTTAAACCATTTGATGTTGAGGTCAACTTTATTGAGAAAATATTAAACCATTTGGTGTAGAGTTGGAGAATAAGATGATGGTATGAATCGATATTGTCGAGATTTTTAGGTGCTTAGATAATCCTTTCCTTGATGTAACTTAATTATCATATATGTTGATGTTAAAGTTGTTTATCATATATGTTTTAATTTTTTTTCCCATTGTGATTGAATGTGTTATTTCAAAATACACAAGTTTTTTGGGTGTTAATGTGATTACATTATTGTCTAAATGATTTTTATTTTACGGATTGTTTCCGTTTTAATCCATAAAAGAATATAGGTTGTTGGTGTTGTTGTAAAGCTTGCCGAGTCCATGATTTTTGGCTAATTGTATACTATTAACGGTAATGATAATGGTAATGGTGTCATTGTGTTTGTTAATAAAACGTGTTAATGTTATGATGTTATTGTGATACGATATCGTGATACTGTGCTAGTGTAAACGCTGCGATTAAATTCAGCTATCAAAAACTACGTCGAAAGGGTATATCTTATGAGATCTCAAAATGAAGAGAAAAAAATATATAAAGTTTGGTGAAAATTTTTTGATGATCGGTGTTCTAAATCAAATGTTGCAGTCGTTTATAAAAAGAACGCTTCAATTAATGCAAATATTTTTTCGTCTTTCAAAATTTACGTCAGAAGGGTATCGTATGAGATTTCATAATGAAGAGAAAAAAAACATATGAATTTTGGTGAAATTTTTTTGATGATCGGAGTTCTAAATCAAAAGTTACGATTGTTTGGAAAAAAAAAAGAAGAAGGAAAGAAGCAGTTGGGGCGTGCGCAAGAGAAAAAGGAAAAAAGAATATAAACGCCTGCTACTGTAATGGTCTAAGTAAGGGTATTTTTGTCCATCTGGAATTCTTTTGTCCTTTTTGCAACTAAAAAAATGAGTACGTCCTGTTTATTTATTTTGGATCAAAATTTGGACTTTTCCCTCATTCCCTCTAAAAATACACTTTTTTTTGAGGAAAAAAAAACATTTTTTCAATACGAAAAACTCTAAAAGTCAATTTGCCTCACTATTACCAATACATATATTCAAAAGGGGGAAGGGGCTACAAGGACAAAAGTAACATTTTCATGATTATAAAGGACAAAAATCACAATTGTTACTTTAAAATTGTTACTTCACATGTTAATATTACTTTGTGTTTCACAATTGTTACTTCATATTTACTCTATTCCACATTTGTTACTTCATAATTGTTACTCTTGTCCTTATCAGTTTCTTTCTATCCTGATTTTTTGATAATTTTGTCCTTCTGGACAAAAATCTATATTCAAAAAATCAAAATACAACTTAGTTATTTTACCATTTTTTACAGACACATTATTCACTTTCTTAATCTCTGTGAATTTTTTTTCTGCGATATATAAAAAAAAAATAGAGGGAGTACACATTAATTTTTGACACGCCAAAAACACAAGAATTTTCCCGAACAATTAAAATCAATACGTTAAACGAGAGTACTTTTAATTGTTTCTTTCGGACGGGAATAATTCGCTTATAATTCGGGGATTTACTAGATATCCTATTTCCACATTAAGACATCCCAAACTCATAGATGTGAAAAATGTAATGCTGGTATTAATTTTTAAGAATATATTAAATTAAATAGGGATTTTAGGGAGTAAATAGGGAAAAAAATCAACCCCTAAAAAAATAGGAAAAATAAAAGTGTAGACATATATTTTATATTTTATCATGTTTTAGTACAGACATCGTGTGACGTGAGTAACAATGACGATGTAGTCATATGTATGTGTCATGTGTCCTTCGGTACTATTTGATTAGAAAGTTTAGTGATAAATTATAGCTGAACCAAGGTGAATTGACTGCTTACGTACCCAAATGATTTGAGATCAAACTATTAACGTAGTTTTGAATTGCTAAGATGAAGATCATTTTATAGGTTACCCTCGTGAGAGAGTTAATTTTGTAAACATTGAAGTCATGGTCAATGACCTGAAAGAGTTATGAGGGCAGTAATAGTGTTATTATGGCCCTATATGCATGAATCATGGAACTGTTACGAGATTGTGGGTTACAGTCATGTTTACTGCATAACCGTTGCATGAGTTCGTTGAAGACTTGGACCGAGTTGTGAGTCCCGGACCGCGGTGAACCTGCACCATGTCGGTGGTTCAAGCTGGTAAGTATCTTATTTCGAACTGAACACATTGGGTAGAGGACGACATGCACCATGTCAATTCCTTACGAGCGACCAAGCTTTCATAGAGTCCACTTTGCTGAGATCAAATCAAAGTTTGTTCCAGGTCCAACGTCAAGTTGATCCTGTAAGGCTTGTTTTACATAGAAGACCCAATTGATGAATCTTTAACTGCCATGTGTATGAGTTCGGGTCAATCCCACGTAAGTATTTTTTTCGGTGTATAATGGTATATGAACATATATGCCAATTTTAACTGCAGTCACAACGGAAATATGTTGTGTTTGTTGTGGTCAAATATGTTGTATTTGTTGCGGTCAAAATCGATAGGTCCACCTCAGGGCCGGCCCTATGCTAAGGCCGGCGAGACCCGGGTCTTAAGCCCAGTTGTGTCGGAGGGCCCAACGGTACATGTTCCGCTAAAAGAAAAAAAAAATTCGTGTAGATTTAATCCGATCCAACCTAATATAATATGTTAATTTTCTTTTTTGATAAAGGCCCAAATTTTTTTTTTACTCTAATTGATAAATGCCCCAATAAAAAAATTTACTTGACCTAAAAAAAATAGATATATACAAACAAGTTTTTATTTTATTTTATGACTTTATCTATATTATTAATTTATTATATATATCTATATTATAAAAAAAAAGCACACACAAAAATAAATAAAACAAACAAAAATAGATAGAACTCATTTTTCATTCCTAAGTTCCAGCCCTCCCCTTCAGTCCTACCTTCGTTTCCCCAGCTCCCCTGCCGCTTGAGCTGTTGATTTTTTTTTATTTTTTGTTTTTTGTTTTCCTTTCCTTCTTTCAATTTAATTCTCATTTATAAATGATAAATTCTATTCTCAAATTCTCAATTGAGAAGAATATGGTTAATGAAATTGACAATTCTATTTTGATTAGTGATTTCGTCTCTAAATGTGTTGCAAGAGCGATCTTGAAATAGTAATATGTAAGTATGTTTTATGTATACGTATGAATTTGATTTTTGTTTCTAAATATGCTAGAAAAGACTACTTTGTAGGCATGTTTTGAGACTATCAATAATATTAGAAAAATCTGATAAAACAAACAGAATTGAATGATCTCCAAGGCACGTATAAAACGTTTCTTTAAAGAGATGTTTTAAGATCTCTCTCAGTATTCAATGGAGTACTACTTTAGAGACACAATATGTTTGTACTGATGATGCTTCTAAAATAACTTCATTATCTTTCACACCGAATGCTGATGTATCTCTATATATAGACAACGAAAAGATACTGTACCTCTTCACGAAAGAACAAACCAGTTTGTCTTCAAAAGATGTGTCCCAATGACCATGTGTCCCAACCAGTTTCTTTTCGGCGACACCTGTCGCACTCAGTGTGCAACAACACATTCAAAACAAAAATAAAAACAGACTTTGTGAATAAAATATCTAACAAATAACTTGAATTTTGTACTTAAGGATGTTAAAAACGCGATAAATGTCATAAAAAAAAAAAGACAACTTCAACTAAAAGACCCAATTCGGGGACTTGGTCTTAAGCCCAACAAATGCGAGGGCGGGCCCCGGTCCACCTTTTACTATCATGCCAAACTCGATGGGTCCCACTATTTGTTAACCTATATTTTATTTTTATTTTGAAGTGCCTAACCTATATTCAAGACAATATAAATAACCACCTTAGAGATACGTTGTCTTCACTCCAACATTTGCTTTTGGTGGTTGTATATTATCAATTGTTGTTCGCTTTGAAAAATAAGATGTCACTCAACATTCAATCTCTTGCGTTCTTTCTCTTAACATACCTATTGGCTTCCTTTTGCTTTGAACTTTCTGTAGCAACGCCCACAAACGATCCCCACGTGCAGGATGCAGCAAGGTTCGCCCTTATTGAAGGCCATGACCGTAAGGTACAGTTCCAGAGAGTTAGTCGTGTAGAATTTACGCGACATGGCCGGAGTGATGCCGGTAAATATTCCGTTCTAATCCATGTCTTAGAATACGACAATCCGGAACAATACGAGGCTGTCGTTTTGCTGAAACAGAATAGAAAAGAACTTGTTTCGTTTACCAAAAAGCGTTTAGGAGAGGCTTAGCTCTTGTATTTTGTTTGTTATTTTGACTTGGCTTTAATGGAAAAATAGTTTTAAATATCATTCCTCAATCAATGTTATGTTTCTTCATCTTTTATGTGTGTTATATCTTGCTAGATAGTCGGGAATTCAATTTGGTCTAGTGGTAAAATAGTGGTAAAATGTTGTTACACTTTCTGGTATGAACCGGTTCGAATACTCATGACAAAATAAGAACCTAAATTAGTAAAAATTGTATTTTCTCCAACAACGAAAACACGCAAAATTATTAAAGCTAAAAAAATTACGATATAGTAGATGAAGATCGAGAAACAAAACAATTTTGGAGATCTAATTCGAAAGATATGAATGTTTAAAAATGAGCTAAAAAGAGAAAATGTTAATGATCTGAGACATTATTTTATTATTTTTTTAATTGATGTCCTTTAACATATAAATTTTGGTTACCAAAAAAAAAACATATAAATTTTGGATAAAATATCCTTCTTCAATGAATTTTATTGGGTTGTCATTTTTTTAAAATTTCATATTCCTTAATTATCTAAAATTATTTAACAAATTAAAAAGTTTCCTTGAATGTATCAACCTAATGCATTGATAAGGAATTAATTGTGAATTAGTAGTTTTTTAAAGACATTTAAAAACTATATCTCTTGCCAATAAGGTATTGGCCCGGTGCTAATCACTGAGGCTTACAAACCGGAGGTTTCAAGTACGAGTCCCATTCAGAACAAAAGTGTGTTTGCGTGTGTTTACTTTATTTTAAATAAACGAGGCATTTTACTTATGAGTCATTAAAAAAATTCTTGCATTTTTAACTAAATGAGACATTTTAATTATGTGTCATTAAAAATATTCGTACAATGTCGGATCATGACGCTCCCGTTAGACCAAAAGATGTATTCAATTCATGGCTCTGCTTCCTTAAAACATATGTATGGCAATCCCGATTTGGGAAAATCCGAAACATCGGACGTTACAAAAAAAGAGCTTTTGTGGCGAAAATTTCTTCAGGAACACTGCTAATATAAGTAATGAAATGTTTTCGTGACGAAAACAATTTTTCTCGGCTTTCGTTGTACAGCAACGCTATTTCAACCATAGATTATGTCATAATAAAGCGCACTCTGTCAAAAACCTTTTTATCTGGCGATCGGTATGAACAGGGCGTTTTTTGGGTATGAATAGGGCAAATGTGTCGCTAAAGATGCAATTGTGTCGCTAATTAGCGACACATTTGCCCTGTTCATACCAAAAAACGCCATGTTCATACCGATCGCCTTTTTATTAGCCTTTAAGATCTTTTGTGATGTCGCCAAAGGGTAGAAACACATTTTTGGTATAACACAAACATTTATCACTAGAATTCAACATTTAAAAACAAGATAAATAATAATAATAATAATAATAATATTAATAATATAATAATATTAATACTAATAATAATAATGATGATGATAATGAAAAACTCCGAGAAAACTACAAATTTGCGATGGAAAACTATACATTCAAATATGGGTTTCGATCCCCATTCGTAGTCACGTAATAGGCTGGGGGAGACTAATTTGAGTATGTTTTAGTTAGTTTCTTCATATCATTTTGTTATATTCTCTGGAGTTCATGTTCTTGGCTTCTTAGTGCGTTGTTTAGGTAATCCCTTTTCATGATTATATTGGTCCGAGACCACCCTTTGTGTCGTTAATTATAGTTTATTGTTTTGATTTAATCTTGTTTAATATCAGTATTTGTGGAATCGACCTTGACTTGCCGCATTATACTGTGATTAACATTGTCCTCTTGCTAGTATAATTGTTTTATATGCTAGTCAAATTTTTTAAGCTTTTGTTGGGGACTATTTATTTAATGTTTGGACGTAACCATTAGATTAGGGTTAATTACTTTTCAGTTCTGTTATATATATTAGGTTAGTATAAGTTTGCTTTTGGTCGGCTGTAATTTCTTACTTTTCTTTTTCTTTTTCAGTTATGTTACTGCTAGCTCAGCGTATGAGTCATCTGCCGGCTAGCTGGCAGCTTAGTTAAGTGTTTTCTTGTTTTTTTTTTTTTTTTTTTTTTTTTGCAGCATCAGTTTAAAAGATCAGCCCAGTATTGGAAAATGGAATCTGAACAGGGGAATAGATGGCCCGTAATGGAGAGATAGTGGCAGTTCAGAAGTACCACAGGGATAGAGACCGGATCGACCTTAACTCACCGCATTATATTGCTATTGGTTTAGTACTCTTACTAATATCAGTGTCTTATGCACCGGTCGGGCAAGGGCGAGGTTTAGAGTTTTTTATTTTCAGATTGTCGTTGTCCAAGAAACAATCGTAGACGATGGGTAAAAAGAGTGAAGATAAACCATAGATTATAGACATGTAACAATATAAAAATAAAAATAAAAATAAAAAAAAACCATAATTGTGTTGTTTTTATTTTATTTTATTTGGGGGAAGTGTTTTTTGTTTTGTTTTGTTTTTTTTTTTTTGTTTTTGGAGGAAGAACACAGTTTTTTCCTCCTCCCTCAAAAAAATTGTGTTCTCTTTTTTAAACAGGAAAATATTTTATTATAACTATTTTTTTTATTATAACTATTAAAACTATTATAAGTCAAGATACTAAATAACATAATAAAAAATGACCAAAGACCGGAGTTATATTATTTTATAGACAAAAGTAAAAAAGGACGATGTAGAGATAAAAACAGGTATTTAGTCGAGTGAATATTATTTTTTTTTTGGGTAAAAATATTCTCCTTTATGAATAAAAACAGGTATTTAGTCCAGTGAATATTTTTTGGGGATACATCATTATCACTCAATTTTTATTTCCACTTTCCTTATTTCTATTTTCTAGCTCGATTTTTCTTGTTGTTTATTCTCACTCCCCTGTTATTTTATTAATATTATTTTTGGGTTTTCTGGTATTTCCTTTTTTTTTTTTTTTGGTTTTCCCTCTGTATTTTCTGGGTTCTTTTTTCTACTTATTAAAAAAATTTATTTTCTTTTCCATTTACAAAAAAAAATAGTATTAAGCATGTTGTGCCCTTTATAGTATATTTTAAACTTCTTTATTATCTTTTAAAAAAGTATAGTATTTACACCGTTTGTAATTAAGGGTTAATTACTTAAAAGTATAGTTTTTTATACTTATTAGCCCTATAAGGACATAAAGGAATCTATTGGACTTATAAGGACATAATATATCTACATGGACCAAAGTACCCCTAATCTAATAAAATACCCTCAAAACACGGGCTTACTGCAGGCGTACGACAAAAAAGGTTTGCTTAAAAAAAAGGCGAGAAAACAAGTATATTAAATCCGGCAAGTGTTGAGAACTAGAATAAAAAAAATAGAATATCCCATTACGGATCTTTGTTCCGTCGGATCCGAAATAGATCTTTCCCTTACCAAAGTATATACCTTCAGGACAAACTCAACACCCAAACTAAAATTGATTCCGAGCTAATTGTCAATTAAAAAAAAAAAAGAGTAGATTAATTACCTGCAATTGCTTTCGTTTCTTGTGCTTGGAGCTTCCACTTGAGCAATCGAAGAGATCGGAGAGATGGTCGAGAGCACCCATTGTGATTCTTCCTTTTTTTTTTACACGAAAACCCAAAAGTTGAATCCTACTAGCGAATATGTAAATCACTAGTAAAATGTAGTAGTAGACTCGAGAAGATGAGCGTTTGCCTTAACGAGGGTGTTTTTGGTTGTATTATTAGTTGATTTTACTATAGAAGGATTAAATAGAAGACGTGAAGTAAAGATAAGATTGACCACAATTGATTGTAGCACAAAAATATCTCGCCGAAAACTGGACGGTCCAAACGCGTAACGACATAGACAATGAGAATCAAACAATTGTCTCGGGGGTTCACTACAAAAAAAATATCTTTTCGTGACAAAAAAAATCGTCACTTAAAATGCCAATTTTTGTCACTAAAGTCCTTTTGCGACAAAATTATTTATTGCGACGATTGTCCCATATGCGCCGACGCTAAAGGGTCCTGTAGAGACCAGCAAAAT
This sequence comes from Gentiana straminea, assembly GCA_036785695.1. NCBI lineage: Eukaryota > Viridiplantae > Streptophyta > Magnoliopsida > Gentianales > Gentianaceae > Gentiana > Gentiana straminea. The sequence continues at coordinate 1,444,695 of JAVUPR010000099.1, read as the reverse complement.
ATTCGTCGCAAAAAGATTTCTACTGTGACAAGAGCCTAGTATTGGTCACTGAATCTTTCCAAATCTTTAGTGATTGTAGTCACTAAAGCTTTTCAAAACTTTAGTGACTGTTGTCACTATAAAGCACTAAATGAGACAATGCTTTTGTCACAAGAGACTCCAGAATTCATCACTGAAAGGTTTCTCTCACCGAAGGGTAGAAACACATGTTTTGTTCAATGACAAACAGTTTGTCACTAGAAGTCATCTTTAGCGACTGTTGCCACTATTAAGCACTAAATGTGACAATGCTTTTGTCACAAAAGACTCCAGAATTTAATAATAATAATAATAATAATAATAATAATGATATATTATTATTATTATTATTATTATTATTATTACTATAATATTCATAGTCTAAAGATACCCTATAAAAAAAACTCACTTTTACTATAATATTCATACAAATTACCACTACAGAAGAAAGAATTTAAGGCAGTCAATAAACAATAATGCTTTCATAGTCTTGACATCAACATCCAGTTTGATAATATATTACATAGCATTCAAAAATCTCTACAGATAGCTCATGGCTCCATTATAATAACTCTATGAGAAGCCATCCAATTGTCTACAAAATGTTGACCTAACACAAACAAAATTACCCGCTTGCTATCATCTTTCAGAATAGCAAATGACATAATAGAAATAGCAAGTTACGAAAAGGTAGGTGATCAAGAAGCAAGAGCAACAACAAAGTTGTAAAGTGCATTGAGATGCTGAATTTGCAGAAGCATTTGACTCGCACAACAGAGACTGATATATGAAATACAATCAGGTAATTAGCAGACGGGAATTCATCGTTAATTTTCTTAGTATATAATGATTAAATTAAGTACCAACAGCAGAGCAGATGCAACTCCAGGCAGACTTCACTTGATGTACTAAATGCAAACAAAACAAGGATATGACATATTAAGACCTGACTAAAATTCACAAAGACTTCAAAACAAACTGATGCAAAACAGCTAGCAAACAGGTTATAAAAAAAACAGAGCAAACTAAGCTTAACTAACCTTTACAACTTGGAGCAAAGCACTTGAACAGGCACTTAGCAGAGTTAAACAGAGCAAACTAAACAATATTTACGACAACATTCAAGGCCCAAAACAGAGCAAACAAAGCTTAACTAACCTTTGAATGAGAAATTACTGAAGGAGTACTGCACTTGCAGGTTGGGACCGCTGAAATCCGCCAAGTTACCGCATCCATCCTCCTGATTCAAATACAAAAGAAAACAAAGATAATAAACTATCGTGTAACCGATAACAAGTGTATTAAAATATTTTCTTTAAACTGATTGATACTCTTACAATCAACATTTAGACACAAAAGATGTTTCAACTTATATGATATATGATATATGCTTCAACTTATGATGTTTCAACAGATATACTAATATATCATCAGGAGGCTTACCCTTGCGTTTGCTTTAGAGCTTGCTGAAACTCTCATACCCACCAGATCCATCTACCTGGATTTCTTTCAAGCGTTTGCTTTCTGAATAGTAAAACATGCAAAGGATTTAGTACTCTGAAAATGCACAGAAAAATATCTGGTCTGCACATTTACGTAGAAACATTAAAAGGAAAAAAACACACAACTCGCACTTCTCGACATTGGATGGAGGTTTCGTTGCACTTAAATCCACAGGATGTTGAAATTCCGGGATCACACAAAATCAAATAGTCATGTTTCTATTAGAGCCTTTATTGACTTGTAAGGTACTCAGGATTGGCTTGCTCATGAAGCACTTGGGCATAACATACCTTTCCATTGAGAGCTGGGGCAATAATTGAGTTCACATTGTTCACAGCCGACATATGAAGATAAAAAACAGTAATTAATCAACAATTACTTTTGGTCAATTTCACCAAAAGTAGACACAACAACAATATCAAGATTGGTCTATAAACATACCTTTACGTAAATAACATTCTCTGCTTTCCTTCGTAATTGCTCAACAACACATATACTAATACCAACAACACATATACTAATACCTACTTCTGTGAAGCTGCTCTCCCTGTAAATTAAACTTCCAGGAACATCTGCATCAAACTTTCAAACATCAACGGAGTATACTACAGACTTTACATGCTACTTGCATCACTTTGTCTCTAAGAAAAAATATATATACATGAATAAATAGTCAGTGAACGCATTTAGCATAAATACCAATCCATAGTGAGAAGAAAAATGGAAAATAAACACTAATGCTTGGTCACATTATGCTTCGAAGTCATGCATATACCAATGGATGCTGGAACCTGAATGCTTTTGCGTAAATCCTCTTCCTCTACAGGTTTCTCGATTTCACCTATCTTTTTGGGTGACTCAAAATTCCGGTCAAACTCCCACTATTGCCTGTCTAGATGACCATTCCACGTTCTCATCCATAGAAATTAGCCTCAGCGATCTTAAGCTTAAAGATCTTCCTCCTCTCATCGTAGATTCAACTGAGAAGATATTTTCATCAAAATCCAGAAAATCAAAATAAAAACGCACGTTTGCTTAAGAGGTGAGAATAATAGAAGAGTCTCGATCGGAAATGGAGGAAAGCGGAAAGCACAGATCGGACAGCGGCCGACGATCGGTGGTGGCTCAATCTGGAAGGAGGAAAGGGACATTGACTCAATGTCGAAGGAAGGGAAGCGATCGGCGGCGAGTCTAGGGTTAAATTATTTCAGAATGAAACATCGATATGAGTTTCACGAGAAGCGCGTGTTTTATTATTTCTATTTTCCGAAAACTGCCCGCGTGTGACGAGGTGTTGTCACTGAAGAATGTTTAAAAGGTTTTTCTGTAAAAATTATATAAAAAAATTGTTAAAAGGATTTTGTGATAACACATGTTGTCACAAGAGCATCGTGCTAAAAAAAAAAACCATATAAAGTGCGACTAAAATCGTATTTTTTGTGACTATCTAACAAACATTTTATGACAATAAACATATTTTGTCACTAATCAATGCTGTTTTGTGACAAACAGTATTATTGTCACAATGAGCTATCCTTTTGTGAGAATTTTATCACTTGTCACTGAAAATTTGTCTCAAAAAGGTAATTTTTTTGTAGTGGTTCATAACGGATGACAACCAAACAATTGTCATACGACATGGTTCATTGTGCTCAGTGTGGTATTGTTGACAAGAAAGGTTATTTACAAAACTCCACTTGTTATTTGGCCTCGGTGGCCTCCCTTACTAAGCTTTGCAAGAAGTGGTGGTGGTTCTAGTGGTCAAAATGCCAACATAGGTTAGCAATGGCTTAATGGTGAATGGTATATGGAATTTTTGTCTTCATGTTTACCCTAGAATTTCGTGTAAATATTTGATGAAATTTTCGTTGGATTTTCTTCATTGCATAAATCGATATAATAAGACATCATTGCATAACGTCACTGCATGATGTCACTGCATGATGTCACTGCATAAATCGATATAATAAGACACCACTGCATAAATCGATACAATAGACGTCACTGCATAAATCGATACCATAAAATGTCACTGCATAAATCGATATAATAAGACGTCACTGCATACACCGATACAATAAGATGTCTTTGCATCGTGTTGTCTCTGCATCGCGGTGTCTCTGCAATGCGGTGTCACTTCATCACGGTGTCTTTGCATCGGGGGTGGTCACTGCATCATGGTGTCACTTCATCGCGGTGTCTCTGCATCGCGGTGTCTCTGTATTGCGGTGTCTCTTATCGCGGTGTCTCTGCAATGCGGTGTCACTTCATCGCGGTGTCTTTGCATCACGTTGTTACTTCATCGCGGTGTCTCCACATTACAGTATCTCTGCATTGCGGTGTCATTTCATCATGGTGTCTCAGCACTGTCTCTGCCTTGCGGGTCTCTGCATCGTCACATTGCGATGTCTCTGCAATACGGCGTCTCTGCATTGAGGTGTCACTTCATCATGGTGTCTCTGCAATGCGGTGTCACTTCATCACGGTGTATCTGCATCGCGGTGTCTCTGCAATACGGTGTCACTTCATCACGGTGTCTCTGCATCGCGGTGTCTCTTATTCGCGATGTCTCTGCATCATCAAATGTTATAACGTCTCTGCATCGAGGGTGGTCACTGCATCGCGGTGTCTCTGCATCTGGGTTGGTTACTGCATCGTGGTGTCTTTGCATCGGAGGTGGTCACTGTATCGAGGTGATCAATGGATCTGGCGTGGTCAATGCATCGTGGTGTCACTTAATTGAGGCGTCTCTGCATCGCGGGTGGTCACTACGTCGCTGTATCACTTCATCGAGGTGTCTCTGCAATGCGGCGTCTCTACATCACAGTGTCTCTACATCGGGGGTGATCACTGCATCGCGGTGTCACTTCATTGCGGTGTCTCTGCATCACGGTGTCGCTTCATCGCCATGTGTCTACATCGCGGTGTCACTTCATCGCTGTGTCTCTGCATCGTGAAGGTCATCGCATCGGGCGTCGCGGTGGTCAATGAATTAGGATGGTCATTGCATCGAGGTGGTCAATGCATCGGGATGGTTAATGCGTCGCGGTGGTCATTAAATCGCGGTGGTCAATGTATCGGGGTGGCCATTGTATCGCGATGGTCAATACATCGGTTTAAAAAAAAAAAATGAACAACGCCTGGAAAAAAAAAACAAACAAACAAGCAGCAATTTCATCTCATAATAATAATAAAAAAAATTTAAAAAGGGAATACAACAACAACACCCAGGTACGCCTCTTCTCCCCTCTTTTTTTTTTATTTTTCCCTTCATTAAGGGTATTTGAGTCTATCTATCTAATTTGTGTCCTTATAAGTCCAACAGATTCCTTTTTGTCCTTATAAGTCCAATAAGTCCGTTTTGTGTACTTTTGGGTCTTTGGCCCTTTAATTAATAAATTGTAAACATATTATGCCTTTTATCCAAAATTTTCCAATGACTTATACTACCTCAATCCCAAAATATAAGTCATCTTACATTTTTAATTTTGTTCCATAATATTAGTTATTCTATATTATCAATGCAACATTTATTCTTTTTTTCCATATCTTACCTATAATTTATTATCAATCCAACAACTATTATATTAATAATAATCAAGAGACATTTTAGACAAAAACCATCAAATTTAAAGCATTCAACTATTTTTTTTAATAAATGTATAAACATCTAAAATGATTTATATTTTTGAAACAAAAATAATATTAAAGAAGGGATGAAATATTTTCTCTAGTTGTCAAAGTCAATAGGTCTACTTTTCAGTATCATGTCAAAGTCCATAGGTCCCACTTTTTGTTAAGCTCTATATTCGAGACGCAATAAATAACCTATTTAACTTAAAGTTGAGGAGCGGATCATACGATCAATGGGTGTAACTGTTTTTATTGATTTGAAAATTTTACATTAATGTTTATAGTATATGTTTAGTTTGTCTCCCTTTAATTTTTTTAGGAGGAGTGGTTTAAGAGAATAAAAAATAGGGGAAAAATAGGAATCAGGATAGTGGAAATATAAATTGGGTGATAAGGACAAATTCACTGTTCATAACTCAAAATCCACTGTTTGCTGTAGTGGAACTGACTTCAAATCTAATATTTCACTATCATAGTGGAATAAGGACATGTCCTTTTTACCCGAAAAAATATTTCACTGTCCTTTTTTCATATTTCTATATTCAAATGGTCATTTTTAATAATAAACCCATTTTTTTATTTGCCTTTGAAAATTTTATTGTCTCATTATCCGAGCTCCTACGTCCACCCATGATTATCATGCCCCTCATTTTGAAAATTTCATACAGATTATGAAAATGTATTAAGGTCATTTATTTTAGTTTATAAAATTTAAAATACGATTTGACTATTATTAATGCAATAGTTTTTAGTATTTGAAAATTATTGATTGATAATAATTTAGGGTTAGATCCATAAAAAGTTTAATAAATGCTAGCTAGTACATCGATCGTTATCATAAAATGACAATTATTTAAGAATACTACATCCGTTCTAAAATATAAGTTATCCTAGAATTTTCACATTGATTAAGAAAGTAGTTAAATATACTTAATGTATGGATAAAATGTCTAATACACCCCTTAACTATCATAAATGCAACAATTGTGGAGTAAATAAAAGTGGTTCGATTGATATAAATTAGGGGTAAGATAAGGAAAAATATTCATTAATACTCTCTTGGTATTGTGGATGACTTATATTATAAGACTAAAGTAAAAAAGTTAGTATGACTTATATTTTGGACCGGAGATAGTACTACCTCCGTCTCAAAATGTAAGTCCTTTTAGGTTTCACACATATTAAGAAAAGTTAGTTAAATTTGTTATTTGTCATTAATTTTGATTAAAAAGACTAAAATGACATTTCATTGGTATTAATGCAAAGTAGTAAAAAGTGGTTGAGTATATAATAAATAAAGGGTAGAAGAAGAAATATATAATAAATACTTTATTAGTTTTGTAAATAGACTTACATTTTGAGAAAAAACTAAAATACTAAAATGACTTACATTTTAGAACGGAGCTAGTAATTTTTTTAGAGCTAAAGTGGCTTTTGTGTAAAGACAAAGGTAGTATTTTGGTCAATCATTTTCCATGGGAGTGTCGTCAATAAAATTAATCTTTATCTCCTCGAATTTCTTTGTGTTTAACAAACTCATCAAAAAAATGTGCCCTAAATTTCAACCACTCTTGTTTACAATCGTAACGCATCCTGCTGTATTATTTTACTTCAAATCGATGTTGCTAATGTCCATAGTAAATTTCAGTATGTGAATTGTTATACCCTAAAAAAAGAATTATATATTTTAAATATGTTTTTGTCAAGAAGGACAAAATAATAAAGAAACCAGGATGCAAGGACATTGCTAATTAGAAAGGACAAAAATTATATGACTTTCCAAAAACACCATTTTCCTATATATCTATAAAATAAAAATACCTTCTTTCTAAAAAAAAACAACCTGCAACAAAAACGTAAGCTTGGTTCAGAAAATTCATGGCCGCCGGAAAACCTGCTCCGTCGTCCTCTTCTCCAACCCCCAGCAAATATTTTCACCAATTTTTCTTTTCGGCCCAGTTATTTTCCATCCTTCAATCAAAACTCCTTCTTCTTCTTCCAATCACAACAGCAGCGTATGGTGATGATTCATGGCGGCCGGAATCGTCCATGGTGGTGATTGGATTGCTAAGAACTGGAAATTTCTCGTCGATTGAGCAGACGCCGGACGGACATAGTGGATTTGCATAGAAGATCGGAGAGTGAGTCATTGATTTGATCCGTCCTTCAACTGCAAAAATCCGATCAAATCCGACTGCTGCTTCACTGCACCGGCTGCTGCCTCACTGCTACGAGGATGAAACGGGGATTGATTTAGGAAAGAATCACAGAAGGAAGACAAAAATCAAAACAAGGATTTGATTGAGGATGGAAACAGAAGGGATTTTCAGCTGCAACCACTGCTCCGCCCAAGTCCAATTTCCGGCCAAGAAGGCAGGTGTGTTTTTTTTTTTTTTTTTTTTTTTTTTGGTTTAGGGTTGTTACTATTAATTTTATAACGTTACTACATTTTTTGATATCCTTTATCTATTTTATAGGCTGTTACTACTTGTTTATTGCCCTTTACTACATTTTACGGGGCAGTTACTATTTTTTTAGTCTGTTACTATTTGTTTTTAGGATGTTACGACACTTTACGGGACTGTTACGACTTGTTTATTGGCCGTTACAATATTTTACGGGCTGTTACTACTTGTTTTTAGGCTATTACTACTTGTTATTAGGCAGTTACTACTTTTTCATTGGATGTTACGATATTTTATAGACTGTTACTACTTGTCTTCGTGGCTGTTACTGCATTTTATCTAGTGTTACTACGTGTTTAATGTGTAAAAGGGTATTTTAGTCCATTTATTATGAATTTGTCATTTCTAATCACAAAACATGTAGTAAAGTCCTTCTGGACCCATTTTTGATTTTTTTTTGTCCTTGTAGCCCCTTCCCCCTATTTTAAATACAAACGCATACAATTAATATATTTCTTTAAATATATTATTAAAATTTTGGCATAAAAACGGTGATGGTAAAATTATGTATCAATAACCATATTTGTATCAAACACCTAGTGTTTGTAAAATACATTCTACAAAAGTGCAACATTATTAGGAATTATGAAAACATTTGATACTAATAGAGCTTAGGTGTTGTAGTGACAGCTGGCCAGGAGCTGGAGTGTGGAGGTTCGAATCCCGTAAATGGACGACTTCTTTCAGTTTCTTGGTAAAAAGGCAGCCTTTGACTCTGAGCTGCTATGTCCCTGATTAACATCTACACTCATTCTGTGGGATCAAGCGAATGGGGACCCTCAAGTTTAGGGTTTAACCTTTATGAAAACATTTGATACTAATAGAGCTCGACCATATATGTAACAAACACTGAAATGGCATTATGGAAAATGTCATCTCATTCCGTGGCATAACCAATGTTTGAATTCACTATCCAATCCGCCACGATACATAGATAAGTGGAGAGTTACCACTGCCCGTCCTAAAATATAAGTCATTTTAGATCTTTTAACATTTATTAAGAAGTTAGTTAAATTTGTTATGTGTCATTAATTTTGATTAAAAAGACTAAAATGACATTTCATTGGTATTAATACAAAGTAGTAAAAAGTAGTTAGATATATAATAATTGAGGGGTAGAATGAGAAAAATGTAATAAATGTTTTATTGATTTTCTAATTGAACTTATATTTTGGGATAAAATCAAAAGCTAAATGGACTGATATTTTGGGACGGATGTAGTATTTATCTTACTTGACTTTTTTTTTTTTTTTTTTTTTTTTTTTGAGTCTTTTGATAATCTATACTTTGGAAATTTGGAAACTCGAAAACCATAGCAATTGTCTTCAAAAAAAACAAAAAAAAAAAACCATAGCAATTAATCCTAGGCTGCAAAATATTAAATGATTGATTTTTTTTATTTTATAATAAGAACTAATGAGATTGAATGTATATCATAATTAAATGGTGTATGTTTCGGGCCTAAATAATTCGGGACATAAATTGTAAGGACTATTTCATGACACATCAAAAAACGTAAATTTTCACGAACAATTGAAATCATTACGTGAAACGTGAATATTTTTCATTGATTCTTTCGGACACAAATTGTTCACGTAGTTTTTAGTTTTGGATAATATATTATGGGTCAATACACAAGAACGGAGCCATGATTTTAATTTGAGTGGGATAATGGACTATATCGGTTCGTCGGATAGGCTGAATTATGAATATTTTATTGATCAATATGGACTACATTGATTTTTTAGTGTAATTTTATTTTATCCGAGTGGGCTTAGCCTCCTATGTCAATATACCATCTTCGTCCTTGTCAATACATTAAAGGGAGACTTATTGAAAAGGATAAAAAGATTTACAAAATTATCAAAAAGAACAAACACAATATAATGATACTTTTACCCTTATAACAGATTTCTTTTTTAATGTAAAGAAAAATTTGCCAAGCTAATGACCACGTTCATTATATATATATATATATATATATATATATATATATATATATATATGTGTATATATATATATATATATCATTTGACATTATTATACTATGTAACATTATTACTTGACACTATCATTTGACATTATTATACTATGTAACATTATTACTTGACACTAGTATTTGACACTACCATTTCACACTACTATTTGACATTGTTATATTATTTGACACTATCGTTTGACACTACCATTTGACATTGTTATATAATGTAACACTACTATTTGACAATTTTATACCATGTAACATTACTATTTGACACTAACATTTGATATTGTGATACTATTTGAAGCTACCATTTGACATTGTAATATTATTTGACACTACCGTTTGACATTGTTATACTATGTAACACTACTATTTGCCTACCATTATAGTTGAACATTAGACTTATTATATATATATATATACTAGTAGGAAACCCGTGCGATGCACGGAAGGACGTAAGCTTTGAAAATAAGTATTAAAGGAAAATGATTTGTTACAAAAATTTAAGCCTTGGCTTCCTTGAGGAAGATAACTATCACGTTTGACCCATGCAAAGCACTCTAAATGAAAGGCAAATTTAGCTCGATAATCCCCTTGATTCTGGTCACATTGGAACCCAAGCTCCTGCAACCCGTAACAGAAAATGAATGATCAGATGAAAGAATAGAGACCATTGTTCTCCATTCTTTGTATATAAAGATAACTTCTGTATCACAGCAAGCATGGTGAAAGTAGCATAAATTAATAACATCACAGGGAAATGAAAAGAAGAAAGTCGACTTGCGACACAATCAAGCATGAAAAATATTTTCTTTATTAAAAATAGTAATAGTTATAACAGAGGTGCATACAATACAATTTATCAGCAGGATGGATATACCTACCCTAACTGAGTGAATTTACATCAATTGTAGAAGGTTATAAAGACTATGCACCCCCTGAAAACATGTCCTGGATTGCAAGAAATTTCAAAGGCGGCACCGAATAAAATGAACTCTGGTGCAACAAACTACACGAAGGCATATACCTCATTCATTTTGAAACCATGATGTCTGTGCCGCTTTTTTTTGGGAAAACGATTGAATGGCTAGTCAAAAAAGACCCATATCAACCGATGGATCTTAGTACCGTATGTTCTCTAGTAGCAGGAAAGATAATGCTGTGATTGAAGTATTACCTTTTTAATGCAAGATCATCAAAATGAAGAGGAAGCACAATTTTTTATACAAAACAAAGCATATAGGTATATTTTGTGCCTATAGGTATATTTTGTTACCCTTACTAACAGTGTATATTTCCCCTTCCAAGATCCACTAAGATCTTAGGTACAACAGTACAACAGAGCATAAGCCATGGTAAAACATCCCAAATCAGCATATTAATTCCAATAAAGGATTATGGATGAAAACATCAATAAAAGCAAAGTATTTTCAGCCATATTCAGCAAGGCCACCATCACCTAATGAAAGAGATTAAAAAATTCCGTCCCATGTTAAGAAGATCTGCACATCCCCATGCCCCTTCGTGCCATCCACTCCCCTATTAATAGCCATAAAAAGATATAAAGCTCAGTACCTCAATCTAAAACCAAAAGTAGAAAACACATTATGACTTTTTACCCTCATCAGACACAAAACCAAACACCAGGCCACACAAAACCAAACACCAGGCCAAGAGCAGTGTGGTTTCTAAAAATTCAAGTACAAAACAATAGGAAAAAAATCATGCAGAAAAAATTTTCAGTGCTTGTGACCACTTGACCTTTGAGAAATTTGAATTTTTAGCTTATTGTAGATAAACACATTAGACCGGAATGGTCTCTCCGTTACATAACGATGTATGAATAGTGGAACTGGACAAAATACATAAGCAATCACTCGGCTTTAAACAACAACATCAAAATAATACATCTGCAGCAAACAATAATTCAATAAGAATCCATAATGACAACGAAAACTTGAGTCTTTTCAATTACTTACTATACATAATTGATTGGGATGAGCATTTTTCCTGATTTTTCCCAATATGCCCTACAAAAACGAAAGGAAATAATAATTCAACATGCTTTAAAATCATCATCAAAATGTTCCATCCAATTATATTATCATTAAAGTAATTGTTATTATAATTATTTTTCTTTTCTTTTGAGCACGTTTTGAAAAATTAGATGGCTAATTAAGCTATAAATGTGGAAAAAAGACCAAACCTTCTCTGATTAGTGGTAGGGTCAGCAAAACACACACATTCACTAACTGATGCATCAGTGTTGTGTCCCAACCTACACAATTGAAGAATGTTATATGTAAGTCAGTAATACAGTGAAATAATAGATGAAAATGATCATACAGAAATGATTTAAGCGGCTGCTTAAGAGTTGCTGAAAATTGTCCAGGTAGCTTACTTTCTTAGCAGGCAGGCATTGCCATCATTTTTGTAGCATTACACTCACAGGATTGCAATTCATTGCAAAGTACCGTTGACAATGCGTTTTAGAAACTTCCAAATGCTGAAAAGGAAGGATAAGAGGATATTTATCAAAAATCAGCACTCAAATATTAAGTTTAACAAATCCACATAAAAACTATAGTTGGATTCAAATGATCAATGCTCAATTATTCAAGTAATTACTAACAACAAAAAAAGAGATTAAACATGTAAAAATGAAATGAAAATACCTCGAATGGGTATCGAATGTATTTACCAACGCCCTGCGCTTAGTAAAACCTTTAGATTCTTTGAAAATTCATAATCATCATCATGTGGATGTTCTTAAAAATGTCCCCACTTGAATCTTCCATGTACGATTCATTGTTGAGAACTAATTATATTACCTTTCTTTTACAATACCGTGTTTTTAGATATCATAGATAGAAAACCCAATATTACGTTCAATCCAAATGACACGAGAACCCGAGCTTCATTTGCGGCGAACGATTTGAAACCGGGGAGAGCGACACTCGGCACAAAACACACACTAAGTATTAATAGACATTTTTAAACTCGACCAAGGCATAAACATAGTCTAATACCCTTGCTTGTTGAGATGTAGCCAATCAATAGTAACTAATCTAACCATATTGAGATTATATAATTTCGTACCAATTCAAAAAGAAATAACAATGAAAATCAAAGAATCCGCTACGAAAGCCCCAAGAAAAAACTTTAGAGACATCAAAACGGAACATGCTTCCATTTAAAAGCTCAAGTTTACTCAAGTTTCCCTTTAAAAGCTCTATGGAGACCACTATTCAAATCCTTATCATATCCATAACCCTCCAACAATTCTCTTACATCAGTATTTTTCAGTAATGGCAGAGTAAATGTTACCATTCATCTAGAACAATCTTTCACCCATGTCTGTGATGGCTGCAAAATGCAAAGTGAAATGAAGATAGCGAACAAATAGTAAGCATAGATTGAATGGAAGAATCTCATATATTCCATGATTAGTACAAAAATAAGATCATGATCGCCTTTTGCCAAAATATCCAAGCAATAAACTCATTGTATAAGGATATGAATAAAAGAATTTGCAAAAAAATAATTATGTAACCATTCTGAACTTCCTAGTCACCAAGATACAAAATGATTAGCATGATAACAAACACGCCCGAAACTTCTCTTTCCGTTGAAGCTTAAACAAAATTGACATTACCAGGATTTTGTCACATGTCCAAAGAGGTCCAGAAAGGTCCCACCATTGATGAAATCTATCAAAAGCGGCAGGAAAGTATTCAAGCAAACTAAATAAATCAACTCAGTCAATGAACCCACCAACAAAAATAAGATATATGTTCTTACAATGTTTTCAAACCATCAAGATAGAACCTTTAACTAATCGATTTGAAATTTGAGGTAAAATGAAGTGGTTAGGGAGGATTGGATTGTATATGTGCGCAAACGGTGACGAATTGCCATGGACATCTTCATTTACCAAGCGTCGTCTTCTCGCCTGAAATCAAAATCATTTTCAGTCTTTCCGGATAGAGTAAATGCAGAATCGTAACTGTGCTTCCAAATTGTCCAGAATGAAGTACATAAATAAAAAAATTAAGAAGCTACCTGGAATAAGCCTACCCGCTCTTCTCCAATTCAAATCGATGTCGTTCAGGAGAGACGTCCTTTATCCAAAGTGATTGATGAATAAGCGAGACGGTAATAGCCCAATTGCAGATTAGGTCGATGGTGAATCAGAACAGCTTCCGGATTGATGAATAAGCGAGACGGTAATAGCCCGATGCGGTTAGGTCGATGGTGAATCGAAACGACTTCCGGATTGATGAATAAGCGAGACGGTAATAGCCCAATTGCAGATTAGGTCGATGGTGAATCAGAACAGCTTCCGGATTAACAGCTTTTGGATTTTGAGCGAGAATGATTGTGAGCAGCATCACGGATTTTGTGCAGTTTTATGGTCACGTATTTTTATCTTACAATGTCATAAATCGCCTGAAAAGAAACAGTACGTGAGTGAGAAATTGAGTGGGGGAGTGGCTGGTTTCGTGGGAATTGAGGAGTAGTGGGTGGTTTGGGGAGTTGTTGAGTGCTTTGGGGAATGTCTGGCGTGAATGAAGGAGAAGGCGGAGTCATGCGTGAAGTGAACGGGTCGAAAGTGGGTAAAAAAACGGGTCAATTAGTCAATTCCGGGTCAATTGACAGTTTTTCGATTGAAAATATAATATAAGATATATATATGTGTGTGTGTGTGTGTGTAATGCAAACGTGGGAGTTTTTTTTTTTTGGTTGAAGCAACGTGGGATCATGAGGTTGTTTGGTTGTATTTTTTTTTTTTTTTTTTGTTTGGGAGTTTTCATATTTAAATAGAGGGACAAAATTGTCTTAATACAAGATATTTTGTCCTTTTCTACTAAAATACAAATGTTTATGTTTTTTTTGATAATTTCAATTTTTTTTTTTGTTGTTGTCATTTTTCATAATTTTCCCTACATTAAAATAGTGCATCAATACATATATTTTAGCGAGACAATTCTGCATATTTATACATGTATATAACTTTTTTTAGCGGATCATATAGGGTCCGCGACCCCATTAAAAAAAATAAAAACTCTATATTTTACCTATAAAAAAATATTACGGATCACGTGAAAAAATAAATTTACGGACCCCGCTCAACAATATTCCTCGATCCGCCACAGCTCCGGTCCCACTATTTGCTAACCTATATTCAAGACAATATAAATAACCACCTTAATTAGACATATGTACGTATTGCACACTCAAAACTACATTTGTTGAGCAGTTTCCAAAAACAAAAGAAAAATAAAATGTCTCTCAACATTCAAGCGCTTACGTTAATGCTCTTAACAATCCTGTTTGCTTCCTTTTGCTTTGAGCTTTCGGTAGCAATACCATGGAACCCACATGATCCCATAGTGACAGATGTAGCAATGTTCGCGTGTGATGAAGGTCGCCCGAAATTGCACTTCAAAGAAGTTCGTCACGTAGATTATAGTGACGGGAAATATACACTTCTTATTGACGTGAAGGAAAATGGATCCCATGATCACGAGACATTCATGGCTGTCGTGAAGGTGCATACAGGAAATAGAAGACAACTTCTTTCGTTTGGCAGCCTCTTTGGATTAGAGGCTCAACAACAACATCCGAATAAAGTTGAGATTTTTGAACATGAAGAAGTAGGAGAGTTGCAAGATAAAAGTCCAACTGATCCCGACGTTATAGATGTAGCAAAGTGGTCCCTTGTTGAGGGCACAAAGATCTTGTTGCATAAGATTGTCAGTGTAGATCTCGAGCGAGGAACTGCTGAAGGCGATCGTTATTTAATTACGATCAGGGCAAAGGATTTTAAGGGAGGGATGCATCTTTACAAGACTCAAGTTAATGTGAACGATCACATTAAACGACTTGCATCATTTCAGAGGGAATACTAAATTAGTTGACAAACATAATGAGTGCCCTCATCTCAAATTTAAAAAAAGAAAAAACATAAAAAAAAGGAATGTTGTACTTTTATATTCTCAAAGAATAAAATAGTACAATAAATATGAAAAAAAATAGTTTCAATTGTCTTTCTTTAATCAATGTTATGTTTCTTCATCTTTTTATATAGAGGTCTATTATCATTATCACAGTTGATTAATTCGTTGTCTCATGCTTCCCGGTGCATCATTTTCGTGAAATGCGAATGATACACTATTTCCCCCAAATTGTTCAAAAGCTACACCCATACTTTTCAGAATTTGCTCCATAACCCCCACCCCCTCTCCCCAAAAAAAATTTGATCGGCACCGCCCAAAATACGTCCTCTTCCTGTAGGGGCGGATCCATGTATGTCAACGTGTTGAGATCCGGTAAAAAAAAATTAGAACGATATAGTTTTGTTGTTCAAAAGTGTTGTTTTGTACTTAAAAAATGTAGTTTTAGGTTTCGGTAACCTTACTAGAACAAATTTTCAGAGCAAAAATTGTGTTTACCGAAACATATTTCTGGATCCGCCTTTGCCTTCCCGTCCATATATAGTTGGACGTTACCACCCAACTCTTTTATTTTCTATCTTTTATAAGAACTCATCTGCAAACAGGTAACTTTTAATGGGTTTGAATATGCCTGAAACAGAATAATTTTGTCTATAACTATAACTCTATAAGTGGTTTTACAAACGTGAAGTAACCTTCATATCTAGAGTAATTGTTAGAAGATAAGATCAAGAAGGGTATATTAGTCTTTCCTTAACCGTTTGTTGTTGAGAGAGTGCACTAGAATATCTAGTACTAGATTCTACCTAGATTTTATTCCTTTTATCATTATCTATGTAAGGCTTGTATAAGACTCAGAATATTGGAATAATAATAATATATATCTTTATCGGAAATTTAAGTTGGTAGCAGATCCAATCTGGCTATGGCCGACTCCGGCGAAACAGCCATCGAAGCAACAGCTCCACCGTCTGCTCCTCCTACTGCTTCCATAAAACCACCAACTGCTTCCACAACACCTCAAAGATCTGAAGGTGTGAATGTTACCCAAACTTCCGTCGGTCTTCAATCTCAATCTCAGTTCTCCACTATACCGCTTACCACCGGCACATTCCTACGTTCGGTTCTACCTCTTACCTCCGAGCAACAATTCCTAATTTCTCCACCTTCATGCAACAGAGTCCTATCACCAGCTCGTTTCTGCAAACCTCAACACCCCGTATGTCTCTTACACCTTCAATGAGCTCCTTAGCTCCTTTCAATGGCACCTAAATCGGGCATGCACCATCAAACTTGATAGATCGAACTATCTACTTGTGGAAATCAACTATCCTACCGATTGATAGAGGCCACAAAATGGATGGTCATCTCTTGGGCACCAAACCAAGGCCATCGGAGGTTCGTCCTCCTACAATCCAAAGCAACTATGTACGCCATCACCATCCCAAATCCTCGCTTATGAAGAATGGTACACCAAGGATCACCCGCTAGTTGAATGGTTGATGAGCTCCATGAAAGAGGAAACACTGCTTGAGGTTGTTGGATCTGAAACTGCAAACGAAATCTGGACAAGTCTTGAAATCCTATAAAACAACCGATCTGAAGCACGAATGCTCGAGTACAAGACGGCTTTGACTCGTAGTGAAAACGGATCTAAATCCATGATGGACTATCTCGCTCAAATGAAGTCCTACTCAGATGGCCTGGCTGCTGCTGGATACCCGATCACAAAAGGTGAACTGATTCTTGCTACTCTTGGAGGTCTAAGCAAGGAGTCTGAATCTGTCATTGTTAATTTAACCTCAAGAATAGGATCGTTGTCATGGCACGAGGTCCAGTCACAACTGGTGACTCATGAACGATTGTTGGCCCGTTTTAACCCCTCTGCAAATCTGGATTTGGGGTTGTCTTCTGCAAATGTTGCTGTATCAAGACCTGGAGCAAATAGACCATCTGGAAATAGAGCTGGAAACCAGGCCACTCAGGATCATGGCTTTGAAAGAGGAAAAGGAACTAGAGGAGGTAGGAGCTCCAGGGGTAGAGGTGGAAGAGGATCTGGAACTGCAAATGCTTCTGGAAACAGGCCAATTTATCAAGTGTGCAATAAAACTGGGCACACAGCTGTGGATTGTTGGCATAGATTTGACTCAAGTGTAGGTACTCCAAGTCAAACTGGAAACTCACAAAGGAACAACAATGCCTACCTTGATTCATCAGACATAGTGAATGATCCAAATTGGTATATGTGGAAATATTATGGTTAATATTACATTGAACACGTTACATTGTAACATGTTACTTATGTATCAAAGAGACATATTAATTGCATTAAATAAACAATTAATATGTCCTAAAAGTCATAAAGTAACTATCTTTTGTCCTATTATGTAATAGCATAGACATAGCCGACTCTAGCATTTATTCTAGCCGGCTCTAGTTACTTTTACTTTACTAGCTAGGATCCTCTCTTGTATCTATTTATACTCATTCTTTCAACATGAATAAACAAGTTGAAGTTTACTCAAGTATTATTTACTTTCTCAAACTTTCTTCATGGTATCAGAGACTTAAACTCCTGAATCCGCTGCAAAATCTCTTCACCCTGCTGAATCAAGAATGTCTTCATTATCTGAAGCTTCCTCACCCTCAGTTGAGTCCCAGCTGCCTCAGCAGACTGGGGGGTCACTGAAAACCACTCCTTTACAAATCACAGACTTGATGGCAACAACTACCTGCTGTGGTCAAGATCTATGAAAATGTATATCTCAGGTCAGAGCAAGATGGGATACTTGTCTGGCTCCAAACCTGCCTCTGCTGAAACTGACCCCAAGTTTGAAGCATGGGATACAGAAAATAACCAAGTCTCACGAGGTCAATGACAAAAGAGATCAGTGAGAACTTCATGATGTATGATACTGCAAAGGAAATCTGGGACAATGCCAGAGACCTTTATTCAAAAAAAGGACAATACATCTGAGGTCTATGATCTTGAAGCTCAAATCCAAAATTGCAGACAAGGGGATCTGTCTGTAACTCAGTACTTCAACCAACTATCTAAGGCATGGCAACACCTAGATATGTTGAAAATTCACCATGGAAGGATGTAGAGGATGCTGCCTTATACAAGAATATCATTGAGAAGAAGAGGGTATTCAAGTTCCTTACAGGACTGAACTCATCCCTTGATGATGTTAGAGGTAGAGTTCTTGCAACTAAACTTCTCCCCAGCCTCAAATCTGTGTTTGCTGAAGTCAGACATGAGGAAAGCAGGAGGAAAGTAATGCTGCAAAGCAACCCTGCTGATCACCCTACTGATAGCTCAGCAATGTTGGTGGTCAGGAAGCCTGCTGAGGTTACTGAGACTTACAGGAACCCTACTGAGAAGGCAGGAAAGTTGTTCTGTGACCACTGCAAATGCACAAATCACACCAAAGACACTTGCTGGAAACTACATGGTAAACCTAACTCCTTTAAACCCTCCAAACCAACCAGGGAGAGTCAGGGCAGGCATGTCAGTGAAGAAGGGAACAAAGATACCATGTTGAATGCTCAGTTTGCTGCCTTCAAAGCCTTCATTGCTCAACAAAAGGAAGGTAGTCATATCACTGATATAGCTACTCATGCTAAAACAGTATATTCCACTCACCTCTCAGTAATGATACTTGGATTGTTGATTCTGGGGCCTCATCCCATATGACTGGTAACAAGAGTCTTATATCTCAGTTTAGGCCTTGTCATCAAACCCACAATATTAGGATTGCTGATGGATCTATTTCATGTGCACAAGGTTTTGGAAATGTTAAACTTACTGATAAGATATACCTTCAGGATGTCCTATTTGTCCTTAAATTATACTGTAACCTCATATCTGTCAGTAGACTCACTAAAGACCTAAATTGGACAGTCTTGTTTAATGACAATCAGTGTATTTACCATGATCTTTCTTCACATGAAGTGATTGGGAGAGCTAAAGCCTCGCTCGGGAGATCGTTTATGGTCAACCCCGTTTGAAGACGAGAAGATTGAAGACGAAATCGCTCGGCGGCACTTTGCAACCAAACCTTAGACAATATCATGTTATGGCATTATAGGCTAGGTCATCCAAGTTTTGGTTATTTAAAGTCTTTAATTCCTGAACTGTTTAAAGGATGTAACCTCAGTGACCTTCAATGTGATATTTGTCAGTTTGCTAAACTTACTAAGTCTGTGTATACTAAATTATCTTACTTGCCTTCCTCTCTTTTTACTCTAATACATAGTGATGTATGGGGACCTTCAAGAGTTAAAAGTATAACAGGGAAGAGGTGGTTTGTCACCTTCATAGATGATCACACCAGGTTCACATGGCTATTTCTGATGAAAGATAAATCTGAAGTTGGAACCATCTTCAAAGAATTCTATAATATGGTATCCACTCAATTTGACACTAAGATTAAAATCTTAAAAACAGATAATGCCCTGGAATACTATGAGTCCAGCCTCAGCACCTTCCTGAATGATAAGGGGATTATTCACACCAGTAGCCGTGTTGAGACACCTCAACAAAATGGGGTTGCTGAGAGGAAAAACAGCACTTACCTGGAGATGGCTAGATCAGTCATGTTCACCACACATGTGCCTAAATATATGTGGGGTGAAGCTATATTAACTGCCACCTACCTGATCAACAAGTTACCCAGCAGAGTGTTAGGATTCAAGACCCCCATTCAAAACCTGCTGACAACTCACACTTGTCCTCACCTCATTGCTGACTTGCCTCCAAAGATCTTTGGATGTACTGTGTTTGTCTATATTCATGCCCAACATAGAAGCAAGCTTGATCCCAAAGCTCATAAGTGCATCTTCCTAGGCTATGCCAAAGACAGGAAAGGTTACAAGTGTTATTCTCCCACTGACAAAAGATTTTACAATTCTATGGATGTAAAATTCTTTGAAAAAACCCTTACTACAGCAAACCTACTGAGGCAGTCAGAGATGGCAACCTTATTGAAATTGAGATCACTCCAATCCCTCAACCAACTCCTCAGCAGACTCCTGATACTCACCGCCCATCGCACCTCGGCGGATTCCCGAACCTCGGCGACCCTGCGAGCCCCAAAGACCCCTCGAACCTCGGCGGCCCCCACTGAGCCTACTGAACCTAAGCAGCCTCCTGAGCCTACTGACCCTGCTCATTCCACTGATATTGATGACAGACCCATTGCTGTCCGGAAGGGAAAGAGATCATGCACTAATCACTCTATTCATACTTATGTGTCTTATGATCACTTGTCACCTTCTTTTGCTATGTTTACACAGACTTGGATTCTCATTATATTCCTAAGAATATACGAAGCTCTCCAACATGATAAGTGGAAGGCAGCAGTCAAAACTGAAATGACTGCTCTCCTTGACAACCATACTTAGGATCTCACCACTCTCCCACATGGAAAGAAGACAGTCAGCTGCAAATGGCTGTTCACTATCAAGTACAATGCTAATGGTACTATTGACAAATACAAAGCTAGACTGGTTGCAAGGGGATTCACTCAAACATATGGTCTTGACTACAAAGAGACCTTTGCACCTGTGGCAAAGCTAAACACTGTCAGGGTACTGATCTCACTTGCTGTCCAACTTGACTGGCCTCTCCACCAATTAGATATCAAGAATGCTTTCCTAAATGGTGACCTTACTGAGGAAGTCTATATGAGTGTACCTCCTGGTTTTGCCAACACTCACACTCAAGGGAAAGTTTGCAAATTGAGGAATCCCTATATGGCCTAAAGCAGTCCCCGAGAGCCTGGTTTGGCAAACTTACTACTGTGGTTAAAGCTGCTGGATATCATCAATGCAACTCAGATCACACCATGTTTATCAAAACAACAAACCAGTAAAGATCCATTCTTATTGTCTATGTGGATGATATCATCCTTACTGGTGATGACCCTGATGAGATCCAACAATTGAAGACCCTGCTGGCCAAAGTATTTCAAGTTAAATATTTGGGCTACCTCAAGTACTTTCTTGGTATGGAAATAGCTAGGAACAGCCAGGGTATATTTGTCTCACAGAGGAAGTATGTGCTGGACCTGCTGAAGGAAAACGGCATGCTTTGGGATGCAAACCTGCTGTATCCCCAGTAGACCCTAGTAATACCCTGCTGCATGGTGACATTGCTGTCAGAAAGGATCAATATCAAAGACTTGTAGGGAAACTCATTTATCTGTCCCATACAAGACCTGATATTGCATATGGAGTCAGTCTGGTTAGCCAGTTCATTCATTGCCCTACTGAGCAACATTGGGATGCTCGTGAACGGATACCGAGGTACCCGAAGTCCACTCCCGGCCAAGGCTTACATTTCACCAAGTCTGCCGAGAGATCTATCGTGGTTTACACCGATGCCGATTGGGCCGGGCTGTCACACGACGAAGGTCTACTACAAGCTACCGTTCTTATGTATGGGGAAATCTTGTCATCTGGAGGAGCAAGAAACAACCTACTGTCTCTAGAAGCAGTGCTTTGAAGCTGAACTCAGGGCACTAGTGTTGGGTATTTGTGAAGCTCTATGGATAAAAAGGGTCCTGACTGAACTTCAACAGCCCCTTCAGCAACCTATCACACTTTGATGTGACAATAATTCAACCTTATGCATGGCAGAGGATCCAGTTCATCATGATAAACCAAACATGTTGATATTGACAGACATTTCCTTAAAGAGAAGATTGATGCCAAGATCATTCAACTTCAGTATGTTCCCTCAGCAGACCAAAATGCTGATATTCTCACAAAGGCAATTCCACCGCTTATGTTCAGCAGACTGAGTAGCAAACTTGGCTGTATTAACATATACAACCCAGTTTGAGGAGGGGTGTGGAAATATTATGGTTAATATTACATTGAACACGTTACATTGTAACATGTTACTTATGTATCAAAGAGACATATTAATTGTATTAAATAAACAATTAATATGTCCTAAAAGTCATAAAGTAACTATCTTTTATCCTATTATGTAATAGCATAGACATAGCCGACTCTAGCATTTATTCTAGCCGGCTCTAGTTACTTTTACTTTACTAGCTAGGATCCTCTCTTGTATCTATTTATACTCATTCTTTCAACATGAATAAACAAGTTGAAGTTTACTCAAGTATTATTTACTTTCTCAAACTTTCTTCAGTATATGAACATTGGTGCTTCCAGTCATGTCACAGCAGACCTCAACAATCTTCACATTAATTCTGGTTATGAAGGCTCAGATAATCTGACAGTTGGAAATGGTGAGCAACTTTCCATCATTCATATTGGTCAGTCTAAAATCTGTGGTCTTAATAGTGTTATTAAACTTAAAAATATCCTTCATGTCCCTGAAATTACTAAGAATTTACTTAGTGTATCTAAATTGACTACTGACAATCCTGTTGTTGTTGAATTTTATGCATCTGGTTGTTGTGTGAAGGACAAGGTCTCAGGGATGGTGTCGCTGGAAGGTGAAGTCAAGGATGGTCTGTATCAACTCAAAACTCCCAGCCTGAGCTCTCTTCAATCCAAGAATAAGAATCCTAGTGTCTCTTATGGTCAGTCTACCAGTGGTCCAAATGAGTCTGTTGCTCAAAATGGACCTCTAGAGTCTCTAGTTTGCTTTGTTAGTTCTCGAGAAAGAGCCACATTGTGGCATAAAAGATTAGGTCATGCTTCTGTCGAGGTCATAGAACTTGTGTCAAAGCAATGTAATCTTCCAGTCAATAAAATGTCTGTGTTTTGTGAAGCTTGTCAATTTGCCAAACATCATAATTTGCCATTCTCATTCTGACATTAAAACCACACAACCCTTGGAACTTATTCATTCAGATTTATGGGGACCCTCACCAATCAGATCTTTTAATGGATACACTTACCATATACACTTTGTGGATGATCATACCAGGTTTACCCGGATCTATCCTACGAAACTAAAATCTGAAGCCCTAAATGCCTTTCTAGAATTCAAAACCATGGCAGAAAACCAATTTGACAAGAAGATCAAAACTCTGCAATCTGATTGAGGAGGAATACAGAAGTTTTGAACCTGTCCTAAAACAAACTGGAATCATGTTTAGGCATCCCTGTCCTTATGCACATGCTCAAAATGGCAAGGCTGAAAGAAAGCACAGACATATAATTGAAAAAAAGGGCTTATTTTGTTAGCTCAAGCTTCCCTACCACTTAAGTTTTGGTGGGAAGGTTTTAGATATGTTGTCACTATCATCAACTCTCTTCTAACTCCTATACTGTCTAAAAAAATCACCCTATGCTGTCTTATTTGGCAAGAAGCCTAAATATGATCAGTTTAGAGTGTTTGGATGTGCCTGTTATCCATATCTTAGACCATATCAAAACCATAAGTTCCAATTCCATACAAAACAGTGTGTCTACCTAGGGTCTAGTCCTAATCACAAAGGTTATCTCTGTCTAGAACCATCAGGCAGGATTTACACCTCTAGAGATGTGATCTTCAATGAAGATCATTTTCCATACAAAACTGGTTTTCCCAGTAATGTGTCTACACCTATTGTAGTCTCTGGTGAACCACAAACCAGCAACCCTATTTTCTACCTCCCTGATGACACTGGTTACAATCCAGGTTTCACTGATGCTCCTAATATACAACCTCATGATACAGAACATCTCTTAGTGAGATTACCAACTGGCAGCTCATCCTCAACTGACCAAGGCTCACCTGAACCAGGATCTACATCACCAACAGGTTACTCACCACACACACTGACACCAACATCATCACCATCACCACAAGCACAATCACCATCACCACAAGCACAATCACCATCACCTATACCTCAAAACACACCATCACCATCACAATCACTTTCACCTGTCCATCAACCTGCACCAGTTCGTCAAATGCAAACTAGGTCAAGAAGTGGCATTTTCAAGCCCAAAACCTTCTCCTATTTAGTCACACACCCTACTCATTCATATCCAATTGAACCAACAAGAGTATCTAATGCCCTAAAGCAGAGTGAATGGAAATGAGCTATGCAAGAAGAGTATAAAGCCCTGATGTAAAACAACACCTGGGAACTGGTTCCTCCAAACCCTAAACTCAAACTGGTGGGGAACAAATGGATATTCAAATTTAAGTTGAATACTGATGGAAGTATACAGAAGCACAAGGCAAGACTTGTTGCTAAAGGTTTCCTACAAACTCCAGGCCTGGACTACACTGAAACATTCAGTCCTGTGGCAAAGGCCTCCACTATCAGGGTGATTTTAGCCTTAGTTGTTGCATGTCAATGGAAATCAACCAAATTGACATCAACAATGCTTTTCTCAATGGAAAACTCAAAGAAGCAGTGTACATGCCCCAACCAGAAGGTTTGTTGATCCATTGAAACCTCATCATATATGCTATCTGAAAAAGGCTCTTTATGGTCTCAAACAGGCCCCTAGGGCCTGGTTTGAGGAATTAAAAAAAACAACTTATCAGTTGGGGGTTCAGACAGTCGAAAACAGATGTGTCTCTTTTCATATTCAAGCAAGGAACCACCCTTTATATGTTCTCATATATGTTGATGACATATTAGTAACTGGCAACAGGTTTGACCTGATACAGAAGTTCATCAAATATGCTTCATCAGAAATTTGCATTGAAAGATCTTAGGAGCCTGAGTCACTTTCTAGGGATGCAGGTTCATAAGGATGATACAGGTTTGTACTTGAATCAGAAAATGTATGCTACTGAACTTCTACAGAAACTTGATTTTACTCATCTCAAACCTTGCCCCACACCAATGGCTCTTGGAGTGGATCTCACTAGCACAAACAGTCCTCTGATGGATAATCCTACTTTATATAGAAGTGTCATTGGTGCACTCCAGTATATGACCTTCACTAGGCCAGATATAGCTTATCCTGTGAATACTCTCAGCCAATATATGCAGCACCCAAGAGTGATACACTGGCAGTCCCTCAAAAGGCTTCTCAGATATGTGCAGGGCACTATTGACTATGGATTACATTTCTTTCCTGATCAAGGGATCAATCTGACAGGGTTTTTAGATGCAGACTGGGCATGTGATCTAGCTGACAGAAGATCAATTGCTGGATATTGTGTTTATATCTGTGGATCCTTAATGTCATGGAGCTCCAAGAAACAAGGAGTGGTTTCTAGATACAGCACAGAATCTGAATATAGAGCCCTGGCAAACACAGCAACAGAAATTCAATGGCTCAGATCCCTCATTGGTGAACTATGCATTCCTCTACCAAAAACTTCTGTGATTTGGTGTGATAATTTAAGTGCTCAAGCTCTGGCATACAATCTTGTGTTCCATAACAGGACCAAACATGTTGAGTTAAGTGTTAGAGACAAGATTGTGGAAGGTCCTATTTCTGTCAAATACATTCCTTCATCTAAACAGATAGCAGACTGTTTCACTAAGCCACTATCCATCACCAAATTCAGTCAGTTTCGAGACAAACTTCAAGTGGTCAAGACCCCTTCTCGTTTGAGGGTGGATATTAGAAGATAAGATCAAGAAGGGTTTATTAGTCTTTCCTTAAATGTTTGTTGTTGAGAGAGTGTACTAGAATATCTAGTACTAGATTCTACCTAGATTTTATCCCTTTTGTCATTATCTATGTAAGGCTTGTATAAGACGACTCAGAATGTTGGAATAATAATATATATATATCTTTACCCGAAATTTAAGTGTAATCAACAAGAAAACAAATAACCAAGTAACATATGCTATTTCCATTATGATGCAACTCATATGGTGAATATAAGGAAAAATCTCCGGGTTAATCTTAATGATTTAGAAAATGAATTCTCTCGTTGATCACAATATAATTAATGCCGGAAGTAAGATGGCCAAGAGGACGTGTGAGGATTTTTTTCGGATCGAAGGACTTGGCTCATTGTCAACTTGTTGAAAAGATCGGGGCTCTATCCGAAAACGGCATATGGAAATTAGAGAATTAGGTCGTTACGTGCTTATTTGGTGGATTTGTATATGTAGACGTTTTTTGTTTCTTGCTTTTTTTTTTTTTGGTGTTAGGCGTAGAGTTTGGTGTCGGGGCTTTTAGTGAGATGTGGATCTTTGTTAGGTGAGTTTGTTTGTTTTGTTTCAGCGTCTCACTGTTTTTAATAAAATAAAATTTTCCGTTCAAACAAAAATTTAAATAAATAATATAGATTTTTGTCCAGAAGAACAAAATTATCAAAAAATCGGGATAGAAGGAAACTGTAATTTAATAAGGACAAAAGTAACAATTATGAAGTAACACATATAAAGTAACATATGTGGATTAGAGTAAATATGAAGTAACAATTGTGAAACACAAAGAAACATTAACACGTGAAGTTACAATTTTAAAGTAACAATTGTGATTTTTGTCATTTATAATAATGAAAATGTTGCTTTTGTCCTTCCAGATCCATTTATTAATTTTTTTTGTCCTTGTGGCCCCTTCCCCCTAAATAATATGCTATTTTTTTTAAATCCCTTTTTTTGCAAACTCTTGCTTGTGTTTGTTTTGCAATGTGTTTTTTGGGGAGTTTTTTTAACATCACATCACCAATCATTTCTTACAATTCTCCTACCAATCAAATCTTCAACTACAAATAAAAAAATATTAAAATCATCTCTCATCATTTCACTTTATCAACTTTATTACATTTTTTACCATTATTTTATTCATTATTCTACTTTATTTCACCAATCATTTCATAATCTACACCAATCATTATTCTACTTTATTTTACCCCATCAACTTTCTAATCATTACTTCAATCACTTTATATAAAAAAAACTCTAAAAAAAACTCCAAAAAAAACTCCACCCCAAAACAAACGTAGCCTTCGATTTTCCTTTCCCCTCATCTAAATTGGTGATTGAAGATTGCAGCTGTCATGTTGAATTGGCTTTCGATGAAGTTGCTCATCTGAATTGCTTTGAAAAGTTGTTTGCAGATGGGTTCTTAAAAAATAAAAAATAAAAGAAAAAAATGGTTGGGCAGCCGAGGCAGAGGAATGTATAACTAAATGAGGTATGCGGGCGCCGCTAAAAAAATAAAGAGGAGTGGGAATAAAGGACATATAAGAGAGAAAATTTAAGAATCATGACAGTAGAAATACAAATTGGGTAATAAGGATAATTCCACTGTTCGTTACTCCAAATCTACGGTTCGGTACAGTTGAATTTACTTTAAAGCCACTCTTTCACTGTTTCGTTGTTTTTAAAGAATATGAAATTGAAATGACCTTGAAAAAATATCAAATGAGAGAATTACGATATTTTGACGTTCAGATAAAAAGATTAGTCATTTTTGTAATTTAATATGAGAGAATTTAAATTATAGTGTAATAAACACTTGACCTTTTTGCACAATAAAAAATTCTACTGTTTACATATTTCTAGTTTCAGTTTATCATTTTTAAAAATAAAAACCCTATATTGTACTTATAGAAAAATGTTTTGGACCCTGTGAAAAAATGTTTTACCTTGAAACAAAAAAATTAACACTACTAGAAAAACAGATATTAATGACAGTAATTTAATGACGGGCCGTAATTTCGTCACTATAAACATCTTTTAATGACGGTAATATATATGTATAATTATAAAATGTGTAAACGGTGAGGAAGTTCTAATTCTCGTCATTATTGATTCCTCATCCCCTTATTATTTATATAAACAAAATAATCTCGTCATTGATATATAAAAAAATATAATAATTTTTTTTTCATTATAAGTATTTCTTTAAAATTTTATTTAAAAATCCCCAAACCTTAGGCGGGCAACATTCCCACCAAAATCATTCATAATTCATTTTTTTTCTAACATTCCTAATTATACACAAAACCTAAAAGATTTTCAGATCCAACCAAAAACCTAGAAAATGTTTACGCCTCCTCCGACGACTACCAGCTACTTTCACACCACCACCGATTTCGGCCTCTGTCTAAACGATCCAAATCAATGGTCTTTCTGACGACCGCCCTTCTCCATCATCTCTGATTATCATCCTCCATCATCTGAATTCACTAATTGTAGACGAAGCGGGTCCAAACCCTTCACTTTGAACTAGCGACGTGAAGAAGGCTGGTATGTATAAACTTCGCTCTTGCGGTCCAAGCCAAATATGACCTCTCGGCTATCTCCGGTGGTCACTCTGCGAGAGGTTGCATGTCATGTCATCGCAGGTATTTTCCCCCAATTCTTTTCCCCTCAAATTAGACTAAGAAAGCCCCAATTTTTACTGAAGGTTCTTTTTTCGTACTGTAAGGTCCCCGCGATTAATCTTTTGTTAACTGAATTATTCACTGTAAGAATGTGGTTTACTTTTTTATCTTTAATTTGGTGTTGCGAAAATATCTTATTTTCATTATTTTTGTTCTTAAGAAATCCATAGCTTCATATGAAAGATGGTATCTTTTAGGAAAGATGACGTAGTTGTTAGTGATATCAGGTACTTTTTGGTTTCGAATCTTCTTTTTTCAAGAATTAATCACTCGTATTATTCAGAAAATGTCATATCGAATGGTTGAACTGAATAGTTTGTTTCGTATTTTTTTACAGGTATACGTGCAATGTCGATGTCAAGAGATAGGTTAATAAGGGAAGAGGATCTAGCAGAGGTGTATCTTCGTAACCAGGGTGTTATTCACACCGGAGAAACACATTTGACTCATTTACGTCTTTCCGGTGTTGGAGCACACCGGCGACGGGGACCTTGTCATAGTAATGGGATTGGCTTCGTAGGGAGTAATGGTATTCAAGGTGTTTCAATATTCTCAATATGTTGTGGTGCACTTCTCATATGCTTTTGCACATTAACTCGAATTCAATTAGATGATGCTTCGACTCCATTTCAATTCGTTGTTTAATCCATAACGAGTTTGATTTTTTTATTTCGGCATTTTCTCTCATCGTGGGGGTTTATGTTAGTATATAAGGTCTTTCTGATCATTTAGTTGTTGCTAGTAGTTGTGAGAAGATGTAGAATTCTTTTTGATCTTACACCTTTGTTGTTAGATTTGGACTACACATGCTCAATTTCTTGATGAATTTGGTACTTGCAGGCATTTAAAGGAGCTTTTCCTCCTTTCATAATTGTGTTTTGGAGGGATTAACAATGGAGGTTGGTTCTTAAATCGATTTGCGAATATGCCATTCAATGTTCTTTGGTTTGCCCTGGGTAGCTTCTAACCCCGGTTATGGATTCTATGAGGCTAAATTCTGGTAAGCTCCTCCCTGCAATTCAGAATTTGAAGAAAATGAATACTTTAGTTTTTAATGTGGATATGGTTGATGCTATTGTCACTCAAGTTGCTAAAGTTTTGATACCCATTGTGTTGTTGATTCTGTTGCTTCTTGTGTTGTTGATGGACTTTTATATAAACTGAAATTCGCCCTTCTTTGTGCTAAACTTGCTATATCTCATCTTGCTAAAATTTGCTGAAATATTCATATTTGTGCTACCCTGCGACTTTGCCTCAAGAAGACTCCATCTGGCTGAACCTTGAACCATGCTAAACTTGCTAAAGTGATTAACCTACTGCATAGTTGTTGTAATCTGTTTGATCTGTATCGTATCATTTGTCTATTTTGTGGAATGAATTTGTGATCTTTGAGCCCTTGTCTATTTGTTGAATCTGTGCTTTCTTGATCCAAGTATTGTGTTGGCTTTGAGTTTGAACTGCTATATAGTTGTTATCGTAGTGTTAGGCACCTTCAAACCGAGTTGGTGTTTCATATGCTATAGTCCTGTACCTGCTGCTGTTCATAAAGCTTGGCTGAATCCTTTTGAATCCTGAACTCTGTTGAATTAGTTTTTTATTCTGTGTTTCGACTTTCTATTGGTGAAGAGTTTGTGTATTTCTTCTTATGTCTATTTGTACTCTACTTGAATATTCTCTGTTTTGATACCTTCGTATCAATACCTTGATAAGGCTAAAAAAGTTGTAATTTGTACTTGAACTTCTTGTTTAAATTACATATTCCGGCTCTAAATTTGTATCTCGATTAGTTTGTTGAATCTGTTACAACCTTTTAAATTGCTTGAATAGCTTTGCAATCTGTTTCATACTCCATTGTTGTGCAAGCGCATCGAAACGACCTTGTATTTTTATTTGCGATCTTGATGTATATTTTGAGCTGAATTTTTGGCAACTTTCTTGATCTGTATTCTATTGATCTAAACTTGTTTGTAATTTTCTTTTGTTGACTAAGTTTCTTTGTCATTATCTAGCTCCTTGATCATCGGTTTTCAAATTTAGTTGCTATACCTTTTGGTGAAGTAATTTGAACTTTGTATCCATTTGAATTAATTTGCGGTACCTTGTCTTATTTTTTGGTTAAATCATCTACTAATTATTCTACTTATATCTTGATAATTTGAATCTTCTTAATAGGTTTTGCATCGGCATCTTGATCATTTGATTTTGATCAAAAGTTGTTTGATTACGCACGAGTTCACTAAAATATAGTTTATAATATATTGATTTTGTAATAAGTTGTTTTGATCACAAATAATCAATCTATTTGATCACTTAGGTTATACAACACAAGCGAATAGTTTATTAAGTGAGCTTCCGCACTTAATTACTGGTACTTGTGTTAAGTAAGAAAAAGAGTTTGAAAAATCACCCAACACTCTATTCACCCCCTCAGAGTGTTTACTTGCGCATTATCGATCCAACAATGAAATCTTCGAAGCATGTTACGCCGGGCCTTTGTGAAGCCTTCTTTGAAGAGTAATCCATCTATGGGTAAGGAAACTCCTTTTGTAGCTAATGCCTTTGAAGCTCTCAATCTTGATCCTGTTCATGTTGAATGTGATGATTTGGTAGATGCTTCTTCTAAGGGGAAAGACATTTGTTCTGATTCTGTACAACAGGCTCCAACTTCTGGGGATAATGTGCAAGAAAAGGTGTTTAATAAGGGTGAAAAGGAGACTAAAAACAAAAGTACCCCCAAGGGTAAAAAGGACTTCAATTCTGCTGCTAATGGTTCTTGATATGATACCACTGCTCTTGTTTTTCTTTATCAGTTTAGCTACTTGATGGTGGCTTTATGTAAAAATTTTGTGCATTCATACTCTTTAGGACTTTCTTTGTAGCTTTTGTTCTCTTTTGAGCAGCTCCCTCCTTTGCTGAGTTATTTTTGGTGATTTGCCGGACATATTTTGCTGTTCTCTCAGAAAAAATCCTCTTAAATCTATAAATTTGACATTAGGATGGTGAGATGCGTTTTGTGGATTACTATGTCATATTTGCAATGCTTCTTTTGTTATTTTTGAACATTTCATTCATTTTGTCCTTGCTTAGGTTGTGCTTGGAGGTGGTCAAGATGCATTAGATGTTACGACTGATCTTCGTGTTGTGAAGATTGAGCCCAAGTTTTAACAAGGTGATATATGCTAATAAATTACATATATCTTTTTAGTTTCATAGCTCATGGATCCTTAGAGTTCATCCTGCTTGTGCCATTTGTTAGATTCTTCAAGAAGGAATTGGTGGTGTTAAAGGTGACTTTTGACCAATAAGCGCTTTTGGTGATATTGTCAATATTGTGGTTTGCACAATATAACATCTTCTACCGTGGTTAAATTATGACATCTTTTGTTTTTTTTACGGATATTGTCTTTCTACCGTTAACACTTTATATAGACTTTGTTTTGTAATTGGTAAATCGAAACACAAAAAATATATTTTATTCATGGTTTTTTCAGTATAGGAAATGACCATGATACAAATCATGAGTGAGAACACAAGTTACTACACTTTTACATTTCTCGGTTTATTTAGCTTAGTCCGTCTTCATTGAAGATATAAATATTCTTCTTTAATTTACTGCGAAACCTACTTTCTTCAAAGGGGTGACAACCATGTCATTGCTAGTTGGATCTTATGAGGTGACGACAACCATGTCATTGCTAGCTAGGTGGATCTTATCAGATTGATGCATTCAACAATTGAAAGGTTTTTACCTTATATGTTATAGTTGTCCATGCTTTCCATAACGTAGCAACTATGTATATTTTGCATAGACTACTCCAAATGGTTCAACGTATAGCGAGTGGTATCTTTAAATGTATTAATTAATATTTTAATATTTGTTCATAATGACCAAATGGATATTTACAGAAACAAGGATTTAATGATGGTATGATTGTAATATAACAACAAATTTTATCGTCATTAAAGCATTTTTTTTGACGGTATACCCAGTCATTACATGTCTTTTGTTGATAATGGCCATAGCTTATTAATGAGGGGTTTCCACTTATTAATGACGGTAATATCCGTCATTAACGGGTAGAAACCAACATTCAACTTTAGTTCTAATGAGAGGAAAATAGTATAATAATGAGTAAATTATTCGTCACTAGAAATATTTTTAATGAGAGTCTAATCACGTCATTAAATCTTTGATATCTTTTATGACGAGACGATTTGCCGTCATTGAATGCTTTAACTAGAAGGGCGACAATGAGGGGGGCATGAGGGGAATTTCTCATCATTAAAAATCTTTAATGACAAGAAAATGGCATATAATGGCGAGAATTCCCGTCATTAAAACCTATTTTTCTTGTAGTGTAAAGATCCCTTGAAAAAATATATCTGGATCCGCCACAGACGGACAAGTGGGTGTAGTTAAGTTGAGAGCAATTAGGTTATCACATAGTAACTGAGGTGGACTGACCAAAGAAATGCCAAGATCTCGAAGTAAATGTGTAATCCATACTAGTTCAGATGTAGTTGAAGCCATTGATCCGTATTCTGCTTCTGAGCTAGACATAGAAATTGTTGCATGCATTTTAGAACTCCAAGAAGTGTAGTTTGCCCTAAGGAACACACAAAAACCACTATTACTTCTTCTGGTGATAGGGCGGCCTACCCAATTTGCATCACTGAATGCATAGAGAGTGGATGGACTCCTAGCCAAATAGTGCAAGCCATGTGCTGTAATGCCTTTAACAAATCCGAGAATGTGTTTAACCTCCTTAAAATCACCCATAGTAGAAGGTGCAAAATGTTGGAAAACTTTGACAACAAGTGTGATATCTGGCCTTGTGAAAGTTAGGTACTTTAATGCCCCCAGACTGCTTTTGTAGGTAAAAACATCAAAAGAGTAAGAATCTGAGGGTTTTGACTGTTTCTTCAAGGCCAAATGGGTTGAAATAACGAGCACTCTAGCATTCGTGTTCTATTCAAGAGAGCTTGAGTGTATTTCTGTTGTGTTAAATACATCCCTTGTGTTGTAGGTTTGACTTCAATGCCCAGGAAGTAACCGAGGGACCCCAAGTCTTTTAGGGCAAATTTTTGACCAAGTTTTGAGATCAACTCCTGAATAAGATGCAAGTTATTCCCGGTAACAATTATGTCATCCACACATATATTAAAAAGATAATAGTTACATAATGTTCCTTGAACACAAACATGGAAGAATCAAATTTGCTGCAATAAAAGTTGAGTTGTAATAAGCACCGAGAGAGCCTATCAAACCAAGCCCTAAGGGATTGCTTCAGGCCATAGAGAAAACTTTGCAATAAACACTGATATTTGATAGAATGTACTTAATTTTATTATCATGTAAAACGATTGGTCGACTTTTTATTATCATGCCGAAGTTGATGGGCAGGGGCGGCTCCACCCTTGTGACGGGTGTGCGGCCGACCCCTTAAAAATAATTATTAGCTATATATAGTATATAATTTTTTTATAAACACATTTACATGTAAATTTAACACCCTGTTTTTTATCTATTGACTCACTATTTTATGAGTTGACCTTTAATTAGATGCATAAATTTGAATGTACAAAAATAAATGACAAATTTTTGACCCCTTGATTAAAAATCGTGGAGCCGCCCTGTCGATAGGTCCTACCACTAGCTGTTTGCTAAACAAGATTCTTTTTTTGAGAAATTTTGCTAAACAAGATTCAAGACGATTTAATTAACCAATTTAGATATTGTGTTGTTATGGTTGTTCTCGTTAAAAACAAACAGGTCGACTTTTTACTATCACGCCAAAGTCGATCGGTCCCACTATTGGTAAAACATATTCAGACAATTTAAATAACCACATTGACATATATATATATATATATATATATATATATATATATATATATATATATATATATATATATGTTATGGTCAAAATCAATACTTAGACTTTTTACTACCATGTCAAAGTTGATGGGTCCCATTATTTGTTAACCTATATTCAACACAATATAAATAACCACCTTAGACGTACGTAGTCTTCACTCAAACAATTCTATCTTATCAATTCAACAAAGTCTACCAAAGAAAAAATGTCGCTCAACTTTCAACCCTTTAAGTTAATTCTCTTAGCAATCTTATTGGCTTTCTTTTGCTCTGAGCTTTCCGTAGCCGAAGGTTCCAATGATCCCGATGTGATAGATGTAGCAGAGTGGGCCCTTGCTGAAGGTAGTAAGTTACAGTTCTCGAAAGTCGAGTTTCCTGAAGATGAAGGAATGTTAGAAGCAAAAAGGACAGATGATCCCGACGTGATAGATGTAGCAAAGTATGCCGTTGATAGGGGCACAATGTTACACTTAGAAAAGGTTATGAGTGCAACTGTTATGAAGGGATCAGCCGAAGATCATTATTCACTTAGCATCAAGGCAAAAGATTTCAACAAAAAAGACCATTTTTTCAATATCGTCGTTACTATGAAAAACGGTCGTAAACGACTTGTATCATTTATCAAGTTATCATGAATTACCATTGGCAATCGGAATGAATGTTGTACTATTATATCCTGAATGAATGAATGAATTTTATAATAAAAAAATAGTTTGAATTGCCTTTCTTAAATCAATGTTATGATTGTTCATCTTTTATATACGTAAGGTGCATTATCCTTGAACTAAACATAAGTTACTTTATATTTATAACCTTAATACATAAGAAATGTTGTGGAACTACTCGTAATTGTTTTATGATAACAAAATTTTTCATCATTGATTTTGATGATCTCAATTGATATTAGTGTAGATTCATCAATATAAATGGTGAAACATTATGTTGTGTCAATTTCTACTTTTATATGCTGATAGTACAAAATAGAAATTGACAATACAAAATCCTTAATATATAGTACAGAATAACAGTACACTCTAGACGTCACGGTAAAAGTGACTAATATCATGAAGAGTAGTGATACGGGCACAACCGTTGAGACACACGAGTGCTACAATATGTATTTACACCATTAATCAAGATATATATAATAATGATATCAATGAGTTTACATTTGATTTCACATCCCCTCCCCCGATAGAACTATAATCCCATTCGCCATGATACATAAAAAGGGGAAAGTAAGTATTTATTTTACTTGATGACTTCTCAGCTTTGAGTCTTTTAAACATCTACACGGTGGAAAATCTGAAACTCGAAAACCATAGTAATTAATCCTAGGCTGCAAATGCCATATGACTGAAAATTTTATTTGAAGAACTAAGGAGAATTATCGCATATTATTATTAAATGGTGGGCCTGGATAATTCATGGTCGGAAAAGATAGCCGAAGTATATAACCTAAGATCAAATGCTCGGAGAAAATTGGATGAAATTGAAATTTCCTTGCTATCTAACAGATGAAGTTTAGAAATTATGTTTTGATATATTCACAGTTGAAGCTATTACACCGAATATATAACCTATCACTAGGGCTATTACAGTAAATACAATTGAAAATATCTACGACCTAATGATAATATTAAATACAAATAAATATACACAACAATATACGCTAATACCACCCCTCAAGTTGGACGAGGAGGAGACCCAACTTGCCACGCTGATGAAGAAAAGCTAATCTGGGAAGAGACTTGGTGAGGCAGTCAGCAAGTTGATCCTGAGCACTAACATGAGCAACACGCAGAGCACCCCGTTGCACCTGATCGCGAATAAAGTGATAGTCAATTGCAACGTGCTTCATGCGAGAATGAAAAACGGGGTTATGACGAGAATCGCGTGGTACCAAGATTGTCACAAGACACAACGGAGGGGAGCTATGGGAAAACCAAGATCACGGAGGAGAAACGTAACCCATAGGAGCTCGAGTTGTAGTAGAGGGCCACGGAGCGATATTCGGCCTCGGTGGACGATCGAGCAACAATGGACTGCTTCTTGGAGCTCCAAGAGACGGCATTTCGGCCAATATACACAACATAAGCACCTGTAGAGGCATAATCATCCTTACAGCCACCCCAGTCCGCATCAGAAAAGGCATGAAGAACTAGTGGGGAGTCACGATATAGCTGTAAACCGAGATCCACTGTCCCAGTTAAGTAACGAAGCATGCGCTTGGCATGAGTCCAATGAAGATCCGTGGGAGCATGCATGAACTGAGACAGTTTGTTGACAGCAAAGGCAAGATCTGGTCTAGTAAATAAAAGATTCTGAAGGCTGCCAATAACCATACGATACTCAGAAGCATCATCAAGGGGAGAGCCAGACGTAGCCGTGAGACCAGAGAGATCAGCTGGCAAAGGTGTAGTAACAGAGTTAGCCTGATCCATGTGTAATCGAGCTAGAAGCTCAGTGGCATACCTCTGCTGAGATAAAATACAACCGTGCTTATTGTAAATAACCTCAACACCCAGAAAGTACGAGAGAACACCAAGATCCTTGAGCGCAAACCGTTGGCCCAGAAGAGAGATAAACTGTTCAAGTGCCCCGGAATCATTCCCTGTAAGAATGATGTCATCCACATAGACCAATAGAAAAATAATAGTATTACCGAAATTGTAGATGAACAAAGAGGAGTCTGCATCCGCATTCCGAAAGTGACTAGTGAGAAGAAACCCCTTGAGCTCATCATACCACGCTCGAGGTGCTTGTTTCAACCCATAAATAGCTTTACGTAGTTTACAGACATGATGGGGATGCTCGATGCTGACAAACCCAGACGGCTGAGCCAAATACACATCTTCGGTCAAATGCCCCCGTAAAAACGCGTTGTTGATATCTAGGCGACGTAAAGACCACCCCCGCGAGAGAGCTAGAGTAAGAACAACACGCACGGTGGTTGGTTTAACCACGGGATCCCGAAGGTCTCATAGTAATCAATGCCAGGACGCTGAGTGAAACCCTTGGCCACAAGGCGAGCTTTGTGACGATCAATAGAACCATCCGGATGACGCTTGAGACGAAATATCCACTTGGAACTAATGACATGTTGGTTAGGTTGAGAGGGAACAAGGGACCAAGTGTTATTACGAATAAGGGCATCATATTCCTCTTGCATGGCGACTCGCCATCGCGGTTGCTTAAGGGCCTGAGTGATGTTAGTGGGTTCAGTGGAAGATGTGCTGGAAATGTGGGTGTGAAGGTTAAGTTTACTGATGGGTTTGTGAATGTTGTTTTGAGCTCGAGTGCGCATGGGATGAGAGGAAAGAGGTGGGGGAGGAAGGGAAGGAGGAGGCGGAGAGGGGGAAGGAGCGGGGAGGGGAGGGGGATGGAGGAGGGGAGGAGATGGAGGTGGAGTAGGAGTAGGTGAGGGCGGCAGAAGAGGTGGTTGGGTAGGAGGTGGAGGAGAATGATGAAGAGGTGGGGTAAGGGGAAGCCAGTCAGACAGAGAGGCCAGAGAGGGCAAGTGGGCCGAGGTAGACTGGGAAGAGAAGGGAAAAATAGACTCCACAAAATTAACATGACGGGAGACAAAGAGGCGAGAAGTAGCAGTGTCATAGCAATAGTACGCATGTTGATTGAGAACATAACCGAGAAACACACAAGGTTGAGAGCGGGGTTGAAGTTTATGAGAAGTGTAGGGAGCATGCAGAGACAAAGTCTGAAGATCCCGAGTCACATGGTGAGAAGCCCCACTGTCAAGCAGCCAATTAGGTGCAGTCGAATCGAGTAGAGCCGAGTCAGGAGCGGGAACTGCAACATTAGCCTGAGGCCGAGAGCCTTAGGGCCGCATTTGACTTAAAATTTGACGAACCGGTGCCCCATACTGAGGACAATCCCGAGCAACATGACCCTGTAAATAACACATTTTGCACTTTCCCAAAAAAGGGCGCCTAGTACGATTCGAAGCAGACTGATTCGGATTTTGATTATGGGAGCGTTGATCACTGTAATTATTTAAATTAGGGTTACCATAATTACCATAGTTGGGAGAAGAATTGTTACCATAAGAGGGCAGTTGCTGGGGGCGATTAGATGCTGAAATGTGCGGCTGGCTGCGTTGCTGTGGTCTGAAGGCGGCATGGGCCGTAGCCGGCGTGAAGGAGGGAGTTGCAGCCGGAGTAGGTGGCCTGAAATTTAAGAGTTTCTCATGCAGCTCTTCAAAGGAAATCATGGTGTCCCTGACTTGAATAGCACGAGCCAATTCAGCATACTCAGGGCCGATGTTATCGAGAACAATATCAAGAAAGTCTTCGGCATCCATGGGAGACCTGAGAAGAGCAAGTTCATCAGCCTTGTGTTTGAGGGTGTACAGATATTCATGAATCGATTGTGATCCACGAGTGTAGTCCTTCATACTTTGACGAATCTGTTTGAGCCGAGCACGAGATGGAGTTGCATAAACATCTGAAAGCGTTTTCCATGCCTGAGCCGATGTTTTCTTGCCGTAGAGAAGGGTAGCCACCGGTGGGGTGAGGGATGCAATAAGCAGGTTGCGGATTAGGTTGTCCTGACGAAGCCAGTGTTGATGAGCAGGGTTTGGGGCTGTTGTGTTGTCAACGGTGAGAGTGGCCGGCGGTGCTGGTGTAGAACCATTGACATAGCCGAGGAGGTCATTACCGATGAGCAATGATTCGATCTGCATATGCCACACATAGTAATTGGTGGCGTCAAGTTTAATGGTAGCTTGATTGGCGGAGTTGAAAGTGATGAGTTTTTCGTCTGCCATTGATTCCGGCAAGGAGGAGGCCGAGTTATGCTGTAAAGGAAAAAGAAAATGGTGGAGTAGAAGAAGGAGAAGCCGAGTTGGAGGGTGGCGGCTTGGGAGAAAAAAAAATAGGTTTAGGAATCGAAGAGCTCTGATACCATAACAGATGAAGTTTAGAAATTATGTTTTGATATATTCACAGTTGAAGCTATTACACCGAATATATAACCTATCACTAGGGCTATTACAGTAAATACAATTGAAAATATCTACGACCTAATGATAATATTAAATACAAATAATATACACAACAATATACGCTAATACTATCTATTTGTTTTGATGATAAATGTTGAACATTCTTCAATGGGAAGGTGTATTGGTGTGTACTCCCTCCGGTTTTTTTACTATCACATTTCACTTTCTGCTTTGTTTTTTTTATCTGTCATTTACCATTTTAAATACTTATTTATTATTTTTTTCTTCCTTAACAAAAACTTATTTACATAAAAAAAAAAAAATTAGGGAATAATCCACTTTTATCCACACTCTGTTGAAGGAAATACTATTATGTGCCTTCGTCAAAGCCAATGACGATTATCTTTCGGTTATTATGTAACGTTCAATCAGTATTTATTGCCATCAATGTAATCTGTGTTCACATTGTAACCGTGACCCTATATAAAGGGATTATCTAATGGAATGAGATACAGTTTTCCCCACCTTTACTTTTACACGTTATCAGCACGTAGCTCGAAGAAAAAAAAAACCCTAATTGAGCCGCCGCCGCCGCCCCCCCGCGCCGCCGCCGCCCAGCCCGCCGCGAACAGCTTTATCCATCAACGGCGATATCCCTTTGGTGAACAGATCTATCAATTCTCCAGTGAACGGTATGCACAAAAACTCTACCCGATACTGATTATTTCTTCTGATATTAAGGTACTCTTATTGTTGATTTACATGTGGTATCGGAGCCAACCTATTATCTATGTTAATCGATTCATGATCCCGTACGCTATTCCCGCTTTATATGAATAAATTGCTTTTCTTGGTTCCACGTAGGTAGCTTTTACATGTGATCAAATTAAGTTACTTGTGATTTTGCTTTCAATGTATTATCTTTGCTTCGCATGATACTGTTAGGATCAACAAATAAATTTTTTTTTTTTCCTTTGTCCGCCGTTTGCAATAATGGACTAATAGTTTCACATCGGCGGCAAGATTAGGGCAGGATTCCCTTTTTTTATTATTTATTATTATTTACTCCCTTAAAGTAATCCAAAAAAAAAAAAAAAAAAAAAAAAAAAAAAAAAAAACAAAAAAAAATAATAATAATGCAATTACGTTGCTGCCGCATTAATTGAGTGGTGTCGCAAATTACGTTTCCTTGTTTGTTTTATTATTATAATTTTATTATTTTTAATTTACTGTCAAAAAAAAATAAATAATAATAATTGTCGGCAGAAATTTATCCTAACAAATAGTAATAAACAATTGCACAAATAAGAAAAACGATTCACTCCTAATAAACAATCAATGGCCAATTTGATATGTATATGCATGTTGCCATGAAAAATGTTATGTTTGCCCGAAATTTCAAATTGAGCATAATAATTATATGTTGATTGTCTTATAAATAAGATTATATGTCATCCTATGATAAAGAAATTTCATAGGCGTTATATACTAAGAACAAAACAATCAATGTGATAAAGTATCTTCACAAAGCATCGATAAAATGAGTGACCGCTATGTACCATGGCATCGTGATCCAATTCACACTCTTGGAAATTAATTATTGTGGATGTCTTATGACTACATAATTAATATGCTCTTCACTCTTGTTTATGTAGATGGCTGATACAACTCGACCCGAATTTGAAATCTTGGACTCAGAAGGAATTGAGTACCACCGCTGGGTTTCAGATGTGGAAATGGCCTTTGTTGCAAAGGACTACACTCTTACTATCAAAACACCCACCGACCCTAAGGACGACCCATCTGCTAAAGTAAAAGCAAATGCCCTAATGTTCTTGAGGCGACATATTGACTCTAGCTTACGCTGGGAGTACCTTCAGTTGAAAACACCCAAAGAACTGTGGGATGCCCTGAGGGACGGTTTGGGAACATTCATGACACTTTACTCCCGGAACCGTCTTGCTCAGTGGAATGAAATCCGCTTGCTTGACTACAAAGGGGTAGACCAATTCAACAAGGACATGTTGCGTCTTAGAGCACGTCTCAAATTCGTGGAAAGGAACTCACGAGAAGATGATATGATCCGAAGACTCTTTCCACTTTTCCTACTTCGACACTTATACTAGCGAACCGGTATAGGGCCGGAGTACGACAAGAAAAATATTACGACCTTTCACAAATTGATCAACATGCCGCAAGTGGTGAGCGGCATGATCAAGTTCTCATGAATAACAATGCCGGACCCGCCGGGGGACAAAGAAAATTCCTGAGGTTAACTATGGCAAGATGAAAGGTGGAAAGAACCCCAAAGAAAAGGGAGTTGGACGTGCTGAGCCTTACCCACGTGGAAACAATGCACCACGTGGAAGGGGACCTAGGGGCCGTAGTATGGGCCGTGGAGGTCCCCCTAATGTATGGCGCAGAAATGGTGGTGATGGTCCTAGTGGCCATGGTGGTCCTAAGGCTAAGGTGCAAAAGGCACCTAAGAACCCTCAAGAAAAAAGGGAGAGAGTTGGAACTGAACCTTGCTATAGGTGTGGAGTTACTGGGCATTGGTATAATACCTGCCGAGCAAGTAACAAAGTAGCGACCAATTACAAGAGGTATAGGGAATCTAGAGAACAAGAGACCCACTATACGGAAGATGGAGGCAATGACACTGATGTCAACCTCACAATTGCAGACTTCAATAGCAACAAGAACCCTGCTCAGTCAATGGATGTTCCAGACTTTGATTGATCTGCTTTGCTTATTTATTTATTTTTCCAAGAACATTGTGAAGGCGGAATGCCTTATTTTTAATTAGACTATTTTGGTCTTAAAGTTCATTTGAATAATGGTTTGTGGAATTGGATTTTGATGTACGAGACTTTTATTTTGATTTTCGTTGGCCTATTAATAAATTTCGGATTTTATTCTGAAGTATTGAATTTTATTCGATTTTATTTACCAAGTATATACATGGTTCGAAAATAGCACTATTAAGGTGTAAAGCAATACATCTACCATACAATAAACATATATATCGGGATGAAAAGCATATCATTCTATCTCCATCGAAAAACTCTAAAGAATATGAGTTATGTCTTCGACTTTTTAATCTCATCTAATTTAAATGTAGGAATGAATCGAGGAGAAATAGAGTGCTTAGCTGATAGTGGAACCACACACACTATCTTAAGGAATAGACAATTATTTGTCGAGTTAATTCCATGTAATTCATCTGTGACTACGATGATTGGATCATCACAAGTAATACAAGGGCGAGGAAATGCCACATTTTTGATGCCTAACGGCACAACGATAAAAGTCACAAACGCTCT
Organism: Gentiana straminea; assembly: GCA_036785695.1. Lineage (NCBI taxonomy): Eukaryota > Viridiplantae > Streptophyta > Magnoliopsida > Gentianales > Gentianaceae > Gentiana > Gentiana straminea. The sequence goes on along the minus strand of JAVUPR010000099.1, from coordinate 1,401,743 downwards.
ATATGCACCTAGAGCCAATCGAACCTTGTTAAGTTTCAAAGATATTCGTGCCAACGGTTATCATTTGGAAACTCACTCGTGAGAATGGAACCGAATATTTGTATATTACCACAAATGAATGTGGAAGGAAACGCATACTAGAAAAGCTTATGAGTCAATCTAATGGATTATATATTACTACTATTCGGATTATTGAATCCTACGCCGTCACCAACAATGAAATTTGGGACACCGACTCATACGAGCTTTGGCATGATCGCCTAGGACACCCCGGTCGAGATATGATGATCCGTATTTTAAAGAACTCACACGGACATCCCTTCTTTCGAGGAAAAAACAAAATGGGACAAAAATCCGACACAATGCAAAGTGTCCAAAGTAGTGTTGTTTCAAAGCGACCATTGTCGTCGAAGCACCGGATGAGTTATATCCCTCTTCCTCATTGACCATTTCCAAGGCACACCAATCATTTTGCAAAGCCTCGCTCTTTAGCAAAAACGGGATCGAGACCTTCCTATGCTAAAGACATGAAACAAAACATTCCATTCTTACAAAGAATACAAGGTGATATATGTGGACCTATCCATCCGAATGCGGGCCATTCAAGTATTTTATGGTTACGGTGGATGCCTCGACACGCCGGTCACATGTCGCATTATTGTCCACAAGGAATGCCGCATTTGCAAAACTCTTAGCACGGATTATACGTTTAAGGGCTCACCACCCTGATCACCCTATCAAGTCTATAAGGCTTGATAACGCTGGAGAGTTCACATCAAAAGCATTTGATGATTATTGCATGTCTATCGGGATTGATGTAGAACATCATGTACCCCATGTGCATACACAGAATGGTCTCGCAGAAGCCACCATCAAAAGGCTACAGATGGTGGCCAGGGCATTGGTTATGCGCACCAACTTGCCCCTATCTGCTTGGGGTTATGCAATATTGCACGCAGCTTTACTTATTCGTTTCAGACCCACTTTGCTAGCCAACCATTTTCTCGCGTACCGGTTGGTTACTTGGATATGAGCCCGATATTTCACACTTACGCATATTTGGTTGTGCGGCATATGTGCCTATTGCGCCTCCACGCCGCACTAAAATGGGTCCTCGAGACGATTAGGTATTTATGTTGGATATGAATCCCCAACTATTATCCGCTATTTGGAACCTTTGACGGGCGATCTATTTACCGCAAGATTTGCGGATTGTCACTTTGATGAGACTGTCTTCCCGTCGTTAGGGGAGATAAGAAAAAGGATTTTCTAAGGGAACGACGGAATTGTCGTGGTTTGTCCCCACTCGCCTCATTTTGATCCCCGTACCTCACAAAGTGAAAGTGAAGTGCAAAGAATACTTAATCTTCGAACGTAGCGCATTCGATGCCCGATGCGTTCTCTCGATATTGCTAAAGTGACAAGATCACATATACCACCGCAAACGTGCCTCGCAAGGTTAGAAGTCCCCAAAAAGGGGCACAATGCCGTAGCTAAAGGCATTGCGACCACACTTAGTGGAGGTGTGGATGAGGCCGTGGCTGCCCAAAGGAAGAGGGGAGACCACTTGGTTCGACCGATACTCACCCAAGGAAGAAGAGGGCGAGTAAGGCACAATCCGACCCATTAATCATCAATGTAGAGAATCCCTCTCATGAGATTATCTCTCGATTACGATTATGTCCATGAATCAATACCGGAGGACGCTCCGATGTTTGAATTGATTCCGGAGAACAAAGAAATCTCAATGGATTATGAGAGTGCATACGAGTTGATGGAAAGATCTTCCATGCACATTGATGATATATTTACATATACTTGTTGCTCAAGAAATCATAGAGCACGATGATGTCGAACCACGCTCCGTTGCGTAATGTCAACAAAGAGCGATTGGCCTCAATGGAAAGAAGCAATCCAGCAGAACTAGATTCTCGACAAAGAGACAATATTTGGTCCGGTAGTGCTAACCCCACCAAGTGTAAAGCCCGTAGGACATAAATGGGTATTTGTCGAAAGCGTAATGAGAAGAATGAAGTCCTAAGGTACAAGGCTCGCCTTGTGGCGCAAGGTTTCTCACAACGCCCGGAATTGACTATGAGGAGACATACTCTCCCGTAATGGATGTAATAACTTTCCGTTACCTAGTTAGTTTAGTTGTTTCCGAAGGACCGGAAATGCAAACTCATGGATGTGGTTACGATATCTCTATGGGGATCTTGATTCGTAGATATACATGAAAGTGCTCGATGGTCTTTCATTACCCAAGTCAAGTGACTCTAAACCACGGAGTGCGTTTGCAATCGATTGAAACGCTCACTTTACGGATTAAAACAATCCGGGCGGATGTGGTATACCCGCCTAAGTGACTACTTGATTGGGAAGGGATATAAGAATGATGAACTATGCCCCCGCGTATTCATAAAGAAAACAAGTTCCGGATTTGCAATTGTAGCAAGATATGTCGATGATATGAACATAATAGGTACTCTTAATGAAATAAGAGAAACCGCGAGCTATTTGAAATCCGAATTTGAGATGAAAGATCTTGGGAAAACTCGGTTTTGTCTAGGCCTTGAACTAGAACACCGAGCTTGTGGAATACTTATCCACCACCCGCATATGTCCAAAAGATGCTCGGGCGATTTAATATGGACAAAGTGCACCCTGTTAGCACTCCCATGATCGGTCGAAGTTTGGACATAAAGAAAGATCCATTTCGTCCAAAGGAAGATGACGAAGAGCTATTGGGAGCCGAAATTCCCTACTTAAGTGCAATAGGCGCATTATTGTATTTAGCTCAATGTACTCGACCGGATATTGCATTCTCGGTGAACTTGTTAGCTAGATTCGGCTCCGCGCCAACGCGGCGTCATTGGAATGGTATTAAAAACATATTTCGATACCTAAAAGGAACCATTGACTTGGGCCTATTTTTTCCCTACACAAAGACAAGAGGGACCGTAAATGAAAATACAACTCCTAAAGAAAACGTCGACAATGAAATCGCCACCCCCTACTCGAAACCCCAAACAATGTATTAGTTGGGTTTGCGTACGCCGGGTATCTATCGACCCACATAAAGGTCGTTCCCAAACCGGTTATGTATTTACCATTGGGAACACGGCGGTATCTTGGAGATCAACCAAGCAAAGTCTTGTGGCTACCTCCTCGAACCACTCTGAGATTATTGCTCTACATGAGGCGGTTCGTGAGTGTATATGGTTAAGGTCCATCATTACACATATTCGAGGGACCGGTGGTTTAAGTTCCACCACCGAAGAGCCTACTTGCATTTATGAAGATAATGCGGCTTGCATCGAACGAGATGAAGCTTGGTTATATCAAGGGTGACAACACAAAACACATATCACCAAAGTTTTTCTATAACCAGCAACAACAAGCTCTCCTCAAGATTCAAGTGAATCAAGTAAGGTCTGAGGAGAATGTGGCAGATTTGTTTACCAAGTCACTGCCTAAAGCAATATTTGAGGAACATGTGAAAAATATAGGAATGCGAAGGCTTTCAAAGCTTCCTTGATCGGTGTAAGGATCAGGGGGAGATATAGACCTCAGGGGGAGTCTAATACACACATGTTATCCTTAAAGATTAAAGGTGCGTTGTGCTCTTTTTCCCTTTGACCAAGTTTTATTTTGTCCCACTCGGGTTTTGTTACTTGGCAAGGTTTTTAACGAGGCAACGATCCATGCACCATTTCGCCTTTGACTTGGCACAAGGGGGAGTGTTGAAGGAAATACTATTATGTGCCTTCGTCAAAGCCAATGACGATTATCTTTCGGTTATTATGTAACGTTCAATCAGTATTTATTGCCATCAATGTAATCTGTGTTCACATTGTAACCGTGACCCTATATAAAGGGATTATCTAATGGAATGAGATACAGTTTTCCCCACCTTTACTTTTACACACTCTAATTTTTAGTTGTAATAAGGATAAAATAATTTTATTTGAACTAAATTACCCTTAATATATTACACACAAAGCTGGATCAAAACACACTTTCTTCGACTCTTTCTTCCCCTGTTTTTCTTTCCGACTCTTTCACCGCCGTACGCTTGCCGGAGTTTGTATAATCTTTGCCTTCCTGTGACGGTGATACATTAGTGTAAGTCTATGACGAAACTTAGTGCAGCGTTTTTTGCTGTGAAATTCTGTGACATTGTCGTGTTTCCGGAATTTCGGTATTTTGATCCGAATTTGATGCGATTAGTACAGCTGTGCGAGTGGTTTTAATCATATAAATGAAATAGCAACTAGCACTTATAAATTTTATAATATGCAAGTGTTTTCTCTTCTGTTTGTTTCATCTGTAATAGTAATTCCTTTTGCAGGTTCTGATTCGAACACTTAACTTTTAGGCACTTTTAGCTCCTTTTTCTCCAAATTTTTCGTTTCTTACTTAGAAGGCAAAAAAATTTGTGCTAAAAATGGGAGTAAAAGTGGCATCATCTTGTTTAAATTGGACACAGCCTTCAGTTCCTCATTCACCATTTTTTCAGCAAGCTTTAGCTTCATCAATTGCGTCTCCTTCTGCAAGACGTAGCTCTTGCAATGGTGATGGAGCTTTGGTGTGTATAGTAATGGTGATCGAATTAGTTCAGAGTCTGCGTTGAGTTTATCATGTTCACTTATGTTCTTCGAGATCCAAGTCTAGTGATTTGGAAGGTACTGTAACAATGGTTCTTGATTTGGACTGTTGTGAAGGGAGTTTAGAATTCTGCAGTTTGGAATTTGTGGTATTCACTGTGAGTCTTTTTATTGCTTTTCAGTTATGTGCTTTAAATTCAATGTAAGCAAGTTTAGGTAAAGTAGTAGTTAATTTCTTGTGTTGGTATCTCTGTTCTTGTTTGATTAGAATCTTCAATTCTGCTAGTGCTCATTATTCAAGTTTAGTATAGTTCTCACTTCTCAAAGCCTTCATGAAAAAAAAAAATTCATATTTTAGATATGTGATTGTGACCCGTGTAGTCAAATTGGCTTTGGTGATTGATGATAGGTGGGCCCATTGGGTCGGGTTATCTATAATTGGGCCAGACCCCAAGATAGACAGTCAGGACAATGGATTGGCAAGGCAGGACCATAAGTGCTGACCAGAATTGTCAGCGGAGCAGGACTCCATCATGCGACGCGTAGAAGTGTCCCGAGACAGAATGATTGGCTGCACAGAAGCATCTCTGGGCAGAATGTTCGGTTGGGTACAACGAATACTGAGTCAATATCGGTTCAACTGCTTGTAGACGTGGGTAGACCCCACAACCAGTAATGTATAGAAAATAACCGGTGATAACCTCCCATCACGCAAGGAAGAAGATCACGATCTACTACTATACAAGGAACACCCTGAACTACGAGGGGGACTTGATTTCAGTTTATTACCTAAATTGGATACGTAGGCAGCTCTCTCGAGGAGTTCAGTCCAAAATTATATACAAAGTTTTTTGTTCTTACGTTATTTTCCTAATTAGAATTACTCGATTACCCGATTGTAATATTTATACCACATCATTTGACGCTAAAAGGAGGGCAAAATTCTAGTTAGTGAGTGATTACTACAGAAAAATGGCAAGAAATCAGGGAAACTCAAAAAAACAGCAAACTCAACTAGAGAAAGAAGATAGAACCGGGGGGGAGAAAAGCCCAGATCGAAATAATCAAGACACCCGAAAGAGAGAGTTATGGAAGAAGGGCAGACAAGCAACCCTGACGTTGTCAAACAAATGTTGGTGGAAAATCTTACAAATCTCAAAGCGGAAGAGATAAAAGCCATATTTGAGGCAGTTTTAAAAGCGAGAAATCAAGATAATGAGGCATCTGAAGCACATACTCCACTGCAAACTGCTAAAAGAGAAAAGCAGGAAGCGGAGTCTAGCATACAAGTGGTAGTTACTCACCCAGGTGGTGATAACGTCAGAGCAGAGTTAGACGCTATGCTTAAGCCTAAACAAGATGAATTTAGGATGGTATCTCCTTTTACTGAGGACATTGATGCATTTCCCTATCCTCCCGGATTTAAGATCCCAACGATCCAGGCATATGATGGAACTAAAGATCCATATGATCATATGCATCAGTACATTCAGCACATGAATTTGTATAACGCTCGAGAGGAGATGAAATGCAGGGCATTTGCAACTCTTCTAACAGGAAAGGCAAGAGATTGGTTCAACAAGCTAAACCCCAGATCCATACCAGATTTCCCAACTCTGACCAGAAAGTTCATGCATGCATTCATTGCAGCAAGACCTTTCCAGCGAAACCGGACGTATTTGCTGACAATTAGGCAAAAAAGTGATGAAACGGTGTTACAGTTCATCAAGAGGTTCAACGGAGAATCATCCCAGATAGAGATCTGGATGAAGCATCCTTCGTGGCAGGTCTCAGAGAAGGACGCCTACATGCAAAGCTGAGCAGCAAAAATCCGAGTACAATGGAAGAATGTCTGGAAATTGCATACAGACATTGCCAAAGGAGAAGAGGCTAACAGAGCCAAGAGGGAAGAGTCCCACATGGATTCTAAAAAAGGAAAGACCGATGATAAGACCGACAAAAAGAGAAAATCTGTTTGGGATAGGGTAACCAACCCCATTTCTGAAAGGTTAGGGAAAAAAGGTGATTTGCAGGACAGAGACCTTATTCCTCTGAACAGGTCTCGTGACCAAGTTCTCGCGATTATGGAAAAGAAAGGAATCGCCAAGACTCTGAACAGTGCAGGGACCTGATCAGAGATATAGACGCAGCAGCAATGGAAGGAAAGATCGATGAATGCATCGATCGAGCACAGGGAGATAATCGCAGAGGAAGGAGAGAATTTAAAAAAGCAACACAACGGGCATGACAGGTACAACCAAAGGAGACACAGAGATCCGTCTCCTGATGCAGATGGACATAGAGAAAATGCCCCAATCAACACTGTGAACACGATTGTGGGTGGACCAGGAGGAGTTAATAAGGCTGCCCAGCAAGAGAAAAGTGGCAGTGCAGAAAAGGATGGAGAAGCAAAAAAACAGAAAGTAATGGGAACCGTTCAGTACGGTCCAAGAGATGCGCTACCAGCGATTGTGAGCAACGAAGAGCTGGTGATAGAAGCCGTTATCCAGAAAAATCTGGTCAGACGGATCTGCGTGGACACGGGTAGTGCAGTAAACGTGCTGTATTACAGTGCGTTTCAGGCGATGAAGTTAACAGATTCGGAGCTGACTCCTATGTCAACTCCTCTTTTTGGATTTGCCGGGCCGCCCATCCACCCTGTGGGTATGTTAAAGTTGTTGACGACTTTTGGCAAAGGACCACAGAGCAGGACTATGATGGTCAATTATGTGGTAGTAAAAGCTCCATCAGCTTATAATGTGATTCTGAGAAGACAAGCGTTGATCGACTTAAGGGCAGTGGTATCGCCCGCACACAACAGCATGAAATTCCTAACTTTCGAAGGAGAAGCTACTGTTAAAGGGGATGTGGATGCTGCCAAAAACTGCTATACAGCCACAATCAGTGGAAAAATGAAGGTGCAGCAGGTGACAATGGAAGATTTAGTTCCGGAGGAAGAAAAAAGTTGGCAGTCCAACGATCCTGTAGAATCAATAACATTAGATGAATTGGACCCTGAATCCACAGTCAGCATAGGATCATGGATACCTGCCACAAGGAAATTAAGGCCATACTTCCAAAGTCATCTGGTGATTGTGTTGACAAATCAACCGTTAAAGCAAATTTTGGATAAACCAGATAAGTCTGGAAGGTTAGCAAAATGGGTAGTTGAATTGGCAGGGTTTGATATCGAATACAAGCCATGAACGGCAATTAAAGCCCAAGCGTTAGGTGATTTCTTGGCAGAAGAGAAAACCTTGGCTATAGAGCAAAAGGCTGAGCAGAACAAGGCTGAAAAGAACAAAACTGAACAGTGGCAGCTTTATATGGACGGAGCCTCCAACAAAGAAGGAGCAGGAGCAGGACTCCTACTCATTAGCCCAAAAGGTGAAGAATTCTCATACGCTCTTCATTTTGACTTTCAAGCCACTAACAATGAAGCAGAGTATGAAGCTTTGATAACTGGATTAAACCTAGCTCAGAAGTTAGGTGTGCAAAATTTGAAAGTCTACACAGACTCACAACTAGTAACGAATCATATCAAGGGAGAGTATGAAGCAAAAGAAGGCCCCATGAAAAAGTACCTTGCAGTGGCACAGAGGAAATTGCAAAATTTCTTAATGATAGAAGTGGAACAAATAACTCGGGCCCAAAATACCAGAGCAGACGCTTTATCAAAGCTAGGATCAAATTTCTTATCTAACAAAAAGGTGTTGGTCGAGCAATTGAAGCAGAAAAGTTGTGATGAAATTGAAGTACAACCAATAACACAGGCAGAAACATGGATGGATCCAATTGTTATGTATCTGAGAGATGGAAGACTCCTTAAGGATAAAATACGCGTCAGAAAACTGATAAGACTATCAGCCATGTATGCTCTGTTCAACGATGTTCTGTACAGAAAGTCTTATGCAGCACCTTGGTTGAGATGCGTTACTCCAGATGAGGGAGATTATGTACTGAGAGAGATCCATCTCGGAATTTGTGGGAATCATTTGGGAGCAAGAGCTCTGGCCAGGAAATGTAGGCTTTATGGGTATTACTGGCCAGAAATGCAAGAAGATGCAGAAAAACTGGTCAGAACTTGCAGGACTTGCCAGGTGCACATCAATTTATCACATAATCCTGTACAGGAGATGATACCAATTGTGTCTCCATGTCCTTTTGATCAATGGGGAGTGGACTTAGTGGGACCATTACCCAGAGCACCAGGAAACTTCAAGTTTCTAGTGGTGGCAGTAGATTATTTCACCAAATGGGTGGAAGCTGAACCTTTAACCACCATCACAGCCAACCAAATACAGAAATTCCTATGGAGAAATATTCTATGCAGGTATGGAATTCCAAAAGTACTCATCTCTGATAATGGAAAACAGTTTGAGGATCAAGGAGTGCAAACCTGGTGTACAAACCTAGGAATCTCCCAACACTTTACATCAGTGGCCTATCCCCAAGCCAATGGGCAAGTAGAGCAGACCAACATGCAGATAAAGCAGGGATTGAAGAAAAGTTTGGAACAAGAGGGATCTCATTGGGTAGACCATCTTTCAAACATCTTGTGGGCATATAGAACTACCCCAAATGCTGCTACACAGGAAACTCCATACTCCTTAGCATATGGATGTGAGGCAGTAATACCAGCAGAGATTGGACACAAGTCTCTCAGGACAGAATTATACTTGTCCGAGAACACATGAGGTAGACATGTTGCATGTCAAGGACGAGCTGGAACACAAACGCGATATTGCACTGATACAGATGGCCAAGTACAAGCAGAGGATTGCCCAATACTACAACTCCAAAGTTAGAGGTACGTATCTTAAAGAAGGCGATTTAGTTCTGAGACGAAACAATGCTAGCAAGCAAGGTCCCACTGGAAAGCCAGACCCAAATTGGGAAGGTCCTTATAAAGTTATCAAAGTACATGGAAAAGGATCATATCAACTAGCTAATGCTTCTGGAAAAACCATTCCTAGAAGCTGGAATGCTGTTCACTTAAGGAAATATTTTCCTTAAGATAATCATATTGAATTATAATATTTTTTCCTTTTAGCTTTAAATTTGTGATTATGCATGTGAATATGTTAATTTGTGCTGGAACAAGGAAATAAAGACAAAATGTTTTGATTATCAGTAAACCTGCAGCAAAAAGTGATTCTAGGCAGAAGACCCAATTTAAAAACACACAAGTGTTAAACTTGCAGCGCAAGAAAACTCTGTGCGGAGCACACAATTAAAATTATAAAGTGCCAAACTTGCAGCGCGGGGGCATTCTGGGCAGAGGACCCAATTTAAAAACACACAAGTGTTAAACTTGCAGCGCAAGAAAACTCTGTGCAGAGCACACCACTAAAATTATAAAGTGCCAAACTTGCCGTGCGGGGGCATTCTGGGCAGAGGACCCAATTTAAAAACATACAAGTGTTAAACATGCAGCGCAAGAAAATTCTGTGCAGAGCACACAATTAAAAATATAAAATGCCAAACTTGCAGTGCAGGGACATTCTGGGCAGAGGACCCAAATAAAAAACACACAAGTGTTAAACTTGCACAAAAGAAAACAGTAATGGTTTATGCATTAGGTGAATTCTGTGCAGAAGATGAGAATTAAGAAGCTAAGGATAAAAAATCTTAACTTCTTTGCAGCGCAACAAGAAGGTAAAGCTGGTAAAACTGAACCCAGAGAATATCAAATTCAAAAGCATAAATTCAAAGGTACAACTCCAAAGGTTTGAATGATCAAAGTATCGTCAACAACAAATAAGAGATAAAGTTATTACATCAAAAGCTGCACAGTGCAGCAAAATTCAAAGTTTTCAAGAAAACATATAAATTAAGAGGCATGGGGAGCTGAGGCCTGAGCAGACTTCTCTGAGGGCTGAGCAGATTTCTTTTTAGCATACTTGCTAATTATGTCTTCCCCACTCTTGTACTCGTCATATCGCTTCGTGAAGATTTCGCCCGCTTTCTTATCATACAACCTGTGATTAGGCAGAGTGTTAATCACCAAGTCAACAGGTTTGGCCTCATCTACACCAAGTGTGTATCCTCTGTGCAACGCCGGAGCTAGAATAATCTGAATTTCCTCATAAGTTTGAGGACAAGACTTATACCCGGCAACAACTTTCTGGACAACGTTCTGAGCAGGAACTTCCTCCATCTACCTCAAAGTTTCGTCGAAGTCGGCCTTCATCTTCTTTACTGTGGCAAGATGTTGCAGATGCTCCTCATTCATTTTCTCCAGCCGCTGATCTCTCAATTTCAACTGCTCATCCTGGGTGAATATCAAATCTTCAGCTTTGGCAAGATCAGATTTCAATTTCTCAATCTCCAGATGAGCAGCAAGGTTGGTTTCTTCCAAACTGGCCACCTTAGCATTGGCCTCGTCCAAGTGAACCACTTTTTTGTTGCAAGGCAGAAATGTCCTTATCCATGCTAGCGGTTTTCTTATGCAACGCTTTACCCAGGCGGTAGCACTTCTAAAGAAAAAATCTTAGAAGACAGAAATTAAAGGAAAAATGAAAGCTTTCCAAAAAAACCACTTATAGAATCGGCAAAGTCATCAGCAGACATGTCCTCAAAGTTGAAGGAAGAATCACTTGCAGAACTGCCAGAGGAGGTGGACCTGTGCCTCTTTTTCTGTCTTTGGGAAACGGTCCTAAGGGGAACTGCATTCAAACCAGTAGTTTGACCACTGGGGAGATCTTCTTCAATAGTCAGATCCACAAGGTTAACTGTGCTCAGAATGTTCTGGTCAGAAGGATTAGCATTGGGGATTGTTTCCTGTGCAGCAGCACCAGAGCCAGTGCCTATCTCTGACCAACGACCAAGATTCGCCTCAGTATTGTTCTTCACAAAGAAGAAACGCTCTGACCATTTTTTCCTAGTTTTGTCTTTGCCAGAGAAAGGAATAATATGGCTTAATTTACCAGATCTACGACAGAAGTGGTACCATCCTCCACTACCTTGTGTTAATTTACACTGATAAAAGTTCCTAAATAACTTCACAGAGAAGGGTGTGGTGTTCAGGCGACACCAAATCATAAAACCTACCAGGAATTTGACACTGTTTGGGTGCATTTGACCAACCCCCAACTCATAATACTTCATTACCTCAATATACCCAGGAGGGAGAGGGAATCTTAACCCACTATGAAGCTGATCAGCGTATACTGTGCAAAAACCTGCTGGGGGATTGTAAGCATACTCAGTGGACTTGGGGAGCAGGACTTCAAAAGGCTCAGTAAGAATCTTATAGGTTTTCAATAAACTGGCCATCTCAGTCTTGGTCATCTTACTAGTGATACCATGGCAAGCCATTATTGCCTTGGTTTTATCAAATCGATTTATCTCTCTCTTTAGAGTGCTTAAAAAGGCTGTGTGATCTTCAGGATATTGATTAACACTGGAAGTAGGAGTAAAGATCCCTGGGGGAAGAAGGTGAGAAGGCAAAAGACACATCGGATTATCCCAAAAAGTGGAGGTATTTCTCAAGTCAATCGAAGAGGACGGATGATTGATATTTGCCACAGTTTCAGGATTAGAAATGGGATTAGAAGAACTCACTTCCTCACTTTCTAAGGCAATCGAGGTTTTTTCTGGCGATTCGAACAACTTTTCTACAGAATCACTAGAGGCTGTATTGGCTCTAGGCTCATGAACGAAATAAAGATTTAAAGAAGTAGAATAATAACATAGAAAGGAGACTTACTTGTAATTGACGAATTGCGATTCCAAAGGTTTGATATAGTGGTGCTGATTGACAAGAGGGGCGATTATATGACAAGAAGTGGATACGACACAATGGTTCAATTCAAAGTTATAATAATGACCAGGTGTGACTTGGACTCGTTTCACGATATATTAAAAACAGAAGTTGAAGCGTTTCAGACTAAGGCGGGCGTGAGCGATCCACCCTAGTACGGGGGACTTATGATGATAGGTGGGCCCATTGGGTCGGGTTATCCATAATTGGGCCGGACCCCAAGATAGACAGTCAGGACAATGGATTGGTAAGGCAGGACCATAAGTGCTGACCAGAATAGTCAGCGGAGCAGGACTCCATCATGCGACGCGCATAAGTGTCCCCAGACAGAATGTTCGGTTGGGTACAACGAAGACTGAGTCAATATCAGTTCAACTGCTTGTAGACATGGGTAGACCCCACAACCAGTAATGTACTGAAAATAACCGGTGATAACGTCCCATCACGCAAGAAAGAAGATCACGATCTACTACTATATAAGGAACACCCTGAACTACGAGGGGGACTTGATTCCAGTTTATTACCTAAATTGGATACGTAGGCAGCTCTCTCGAGGAGTTCAATCCAAAATTATATACAAAGTTTTTTGTTCTTACGTTATTTTCCTAATAAGAATTACTCGATTACCCGATTGTAATATTTATACCACATCAGTGATCTTGTGTAGATTATAAAGCTGAACCAACTTTGTATATTATAATTGGTATAATCGCTAAGGATCTTATCCAGTGATTATGGATTGAGATTCTTCACTCATCTTCTAATTTAGAAGCAAGTATGAAATACAAACAACACCTTGTATCCTTTTTAAGTCTTGAGAATATCCTTGTAATTGTAACATGAACAACTACTTCATGTCACCATTGGAGCTTAATCTGAACTCGTGAATGGTGAAGAACAATGGATGAATCAATGCTCAATTTCAATGCATTTCCACCCAATCTTAGTAGTGTATCCCATGCATCCTTTATTCCTTTAACTTTTGTTGTGTTTTTTTTTCTAAAGTCATTCTCTTGTTTGATAGAATGATAATTTCTTGTGATCTGGTTGTTTGGCAATGTCTTGTTCACTTTAAAAGTTTATTCACAATGTATGATTGATAAATGAATCAAGCCGAGCTGAAAATTGATAAACTGAGATGCTTTGTGATTGAGCTGAATTGTGATACGATACTGATACTGTGATATTGTTACTGTGATACTGATAATGTGTTACTGTGATACTGATATTGTGATACTGATACTGTTATTGTGTTATGGTGCCGAGGTAAACGCATTGAAACCGAAGGCGGAGATCTACGAGCTAATGCTCCAAGAAGAGGCTAATGCTCCTTGGTAATGATGAATTGAGATATGGTACAAATGTTAAACCATTTGATGTAGAGGTCAACTTTATTGAGAAAATATTAAACCATTTGGTGTAGGGTTGGAGAATAAGATGATGGTATGAATCGACATTGTCGAGATTTTTAGGTGCTTAGATAATCCTTTCCTTGATGTAACTTAATTATCATATATGTTGATGTTAAAGTTGTTTATCATATATGTTTTAATTTTTTTTCCATTGTGATTGAATGTGTTATTTCAAAATACACAAGTTTTTTGGGTGTTAATGTGATTACATTATTGTCCAAATGATTTTTATTTTACGGTTTGTTTCCGTTTTAATCCATAAAAGAATATAGGTTGTTAGTGTTGTTGTAAAGCTTGCCGAGTCCATGATTTTTGGCTAATTGTATACTATTAATGGTAATGATAATGGTAATGGTGTCATTGTGTTTGTTAATAAAACATGTTAATGTTATGCTGTTATTGTGATACTGATACTGTGATACTGTGTTAGTGTAAACACTGCGATTAGATTCAGCTATCAAAAACTACGTCGAAAGGGTATATCTTATGAGATCTCAAAATGAAGAGAAAAAAAAATATTAAGTTTGGTGAATTTTTTTTGATGATCGGTGTTCTAAATCAAATGTTGCAGTCGTTTATAAAAAGAACGCTCCAATTAATGCAAATATTTTTTCGTCTTTCAAAATTTACGTCTGAAGGGTATCGTATGAAATTTCATAATGTAGAGAAAAAAAAACATATGAATTTTGGTGAAATTTTTTTGATGATCGGAGTTCTAAATCAAAAGTTACGATTGTTTGGAAAAAAAGAAGAAGAAGGAAAGAAGCAGTTGGGGCGCGTGCAAGAGAAAAAGGAAAAAAGAATATAAGCGCCTGCTAGTGTAATGGTAGAGTAAGGTTATTTTTGTCCATCTGAAATTCTTTTGTCTTTTTTGCAAATAAAAAATGAGCATGTCCAGTTTATTTATTTTGGATCAAAATTTGGACTTTTCTCTCATTCCCTCTAAACAATACACTTTTTTTTGAGGAAAAAAAACACTTTTTCAATACGAAAAACTCTAAAAGTCAATTTTCCTCACTATTACCAATACATATATTCAAAAGGTGGAATGGGCCACAAGGACAAAAAAATTAATAAATGTGTCTGGAAGGATAAAGAGTAACATTTTCATGATTATAAAGGACAAAAATCACAATTGTTATTTTAAAATTGTTACTTCACGTGTTAATGTTACTTTGTGTTTCACAATTGTTACTTCATATTTACTCTATTCCACATTTGTTACTTCATATTTGTTACTTCATAATTGTTACTTTTGTCCTTACCAGTTTCCTTCTATCCTGATTTTTTTGATAATTTTGTCCTTCTGGACAAAAATCTATATTCAAAAAATCAAAATACAATTTAGTTATTTTATCATTTTTTACAGACAAATTATTCACTTTCTTAATCTCTGTGAATTTTTTTCTGCGATATATAAAAAAAATAGAGGGAGTACGCATTAATTTTTGACACGCCAAAAACACATGAATTTTCCCGAACAATTAAAATCAATACGTTAAACGAGAGTACTTTTAATTGTTTCTTTCGGACGGGAATAATTCGCTTATAATTCGGGGATTACTAGATATCCTATTTCCACATTAAGAAATCCCAAACTCATAGATGTGAAAAATCTAATGCTGGTATTAATTCTTAAGAATATATTAAATTAAATAGGGATTTTAGGGAGTAAATAGGAAAAAAAATCAACCCCTAAAAAAATAGGAAAAATAAAAGTGTAGACATATATTTTATATTTTATTATGTTTTAGTACAGACATCGTGTGACGTGCGTAACAATGACGATGGAGTCATATGTATGTGTCATGTGTCCTTCGGTACTATTTGATTAGAAAGTTTAGTGATAAATTATAGCTGAACCAAGGTGAATTGACTGCTTACGTACCCAAATGATTTGAGATCAAACTATTAACGTAGTTCTGAATTGCTAAGATGAAGATCATTTTATAGGTCACCCTCGTGAGAGAGTTAATTTTGTAAACATTGAAGTCATGGTCAATGACCTGAAAGAGTTATGAGGGCAGTAATAGTGTTATTATGGCCCTATATGCATGAATCATGGAACTGTTACGAGATTGTGGGTTACAGTCCTGTTTACTGCATAACCGTTGCATGAGTTCGTTGAAGACTTGGACCGAGTTGTGAGTTACGGACCGCAGTGAACCTGCACCATGTCGGTGGTTCGAGCTGGTAAGTATCTTATTTCGAACTAAACACATTGGGTAGAGGACGACATGCACCATGTCAATTCTTACGAGCGACCAAGCTTTCATAGAGTCCACTTTGCTGAGATCAAATCAAAGTTTGTTCTAGGTCCAACGTCAAGTTGATCCTGTAAGGCTTGTTTACATAGAAGACCCAATTGATGAATCTTTAACTGCCACGTGTATGAGTTCGGGTCATTCCCACGTAAGTATTTTTTTCGGTGTATAATGGTATATGAACTTATATGCCAATTTTAACTGCAGTCACAACGGAAATATGTTGTGTTTGTTGTGGTCAAATATGTTGTATTTGTTGCGGTCAAAATCGATAGGTCCACCTTTTACTATATGTTACGATCAAGTGCTTACCGTTGCACTAAAACTAATTGGTGTTAGTAAGGGCGCTACTTTATTTTATTATCATTTAAGAGTGTGGGCAATCTGTCCCAACACCGCCTTCAAGGTTGGCAATCTGTCCAACACTTGCACAATTTTCCATTCAAGAGTGTGAGCAATCTGTCTCAACACCCCTCAAGTGTGGGCAATCTCTCCCAACACTTGCACAATATTCTTTTTTAAATATAGTTCCAACCAGGGTTCGATCCCGTGACATCTGGCTCCGATACCATGTGGAAAACATAGGCCCAAACCCATATATGAGGAGGGGCCTCATCCCCAAAACCTAGGTTGTGAGGTGAGGGAAATCCATCTCTTAATATGATGGGTGAAACAACCACAAGTTCCCAAGACACTTTAAAAACTCAATGGGTCCCACTATTTGTTAACTTATATTTATTTTTATTTTGAAGTGCCTAACCTATATTCAAGACAATATAAATAACCACCTTAGAGATACGTGGTCTTCACTCCAACATTTGCTTTTGGTGGTTGTATATTATCAATTGTTGTTCGCTTTGAAAAATAAGATGTCACTCAACATTCATTCTCTTGCGTTCTTTCTCTTAACATTCCTATTGGCTTCCTTTTGCTTTGAACTTTCTGTAGCAACGCCCACAAACGATCCCCACGTGCAGGATGCAGCAAGGTTCGCCCTTATTGAAGGCCATGACCGTAAGGTACAGTTCCAGAGAGTTAGTCGTGTAGAATTTACGCGACATGGCCGGAGTGATGCCGGTAAATATTCCGTTCTAATCCATGTCTTAGAATACGACAATCCGGAACAATACGAGGCTGTCGTTGTGCTGAAACAGAATAGAAAAGAACTTGTTTCGTTTACCAAAAAGCGTTTAGGAGAGGCTTAGCTCTTGTATTTTGTTTGTTATTTTGACTTGGCTTTAATGGAAAAATAGTTTTAAATATCATTCCTCAATCAATGTTATGTTTCTTCATCTTTTATGTGTGTTATATCTTGCTAGATAGTCGGGAATTCAATTTGGTCTAGTGGTAAAATGTAGTTACACTTTCTGGTATGCACCGGTTCGAATACTCATGACAAAATAAGAACCTAAATTAGTAAAAATTGCATTTTCTCCAACAACGAAAACACGCAAAATTATTAAAGCTAAAAAAAATTACGATATAGTATATGAAGATCGAGAAACAAAACAATTTTGGAGATCTAATTCGAAAGATATGAATGTTTAAAAATGAGCTAAAAAGAGAAAATGTTAATGATCTGAGACATTATTTTATTATTTTTTTAATTGATGTCCTTTAACATATAAATTTTGGTTACAAAAAAAAAAGTATAAATTTTGGATAAAATATCCTTCTTCAATGAATTTTATTAGGTTGTCATTTTTTTAAAATTTCATATTCCTTAATTAGCTAAAATTATTTAAAAAATTAAAAAGTTTCCTTGAATGTATCAACCTAATGCATTGATAAGGAATTAATTGTGAATTAGTAGTTTTTTAAAGACATTTAAAAACTATATCTCTTGCCAATAAGGATTGGCCCGGTGCTAACCACTCAGGCTTATAAACCGGAGGTTTCAAGTACGAGTCCCATTCAGAACAAAAGTGTGTTTGCGTGTGTTTACTTTATTTTAAATAAACGAGGCATTTTACTTATGAGTCATTAAAAAATTTCTTGCATTTTTAACTAAAGGAGACATTTTAATTATGTGTCATTAAAAATATTCGTACAATGTCGGATCATGACGCTCACGTTAGACCAAAAGATGTATTCAATTCATGGCTCTGCTTCCTTAAAACATATGTATGGCAATCCCGATTTGGGAAAATCCGAAACATCGGACGTTACAAAAAAGAGCTTTTGTGACGAAAATTTCTTCAGGAACACTGATAATATAAGTAATGAAATGTTTTCGTGACGAAAACAATTTGTCGCGGAGTTCGTTGTACATCAACGCTATTTCAACCATAGATTATGTCATAATAAAAGCGCACTCTGACAAAAACCTTTTTATTAGGCGATCGGTATGAACAGGGCGTTTTTTTTTGTATGAATAGGGCAAATGTGTCGCTAAAGATGCAATTGTGTCGCTAATTAGCGACACATTTGCCCTGTTCATACCGATCACCTTTTTATTAGCCTTTAAGATCTTTTGTGATGTCGCCAAAGGGTAGAAACACATTTTTGGTATAACACAAACATTTATCACAAGAAGTCAACATTTAAAAACAAGATAAATAATAATAATAATAATAATAATAATAATAATAATAATAATAATAATAATAATAATGAAGATAATGAAAAACTCCGAGAAAACTACAAATTTGCGATGGAAAACTATACATTCAAATATGGGTTTCGATCCTCATCCGCTACTAAGAAATGTCCTGCTTGAAGAAAATAACTATGCAAGGCAAGAACTCTCTTAGCTAAATTCTGAGATAGTTAATTCGAACCCAGTGTAGGATGTAGTTTTGATTTGTTGTGTGATCAGAAGTTAATATT
Source organism: Gentiana straminea (assembly GCA_036785695.1). NCBI lineage: Eukaryota > Viridiplantae > Streptophyta > Magnoliopsida > Gentianales > Gentianaceae > Gentiana > Gentiana straminea. The sequence continues at coordinate 1,382,866 of JAVUPR010000099.1, read as the reverse complement.
TGAGCTCAATATCTGCCAACACCGTAGTGGTTATGCCAATGGCTAACCGATCGAGTCCTGAATCTGTCCGTTCTGCTCATGAATTCAGGTTATTTGTGGAGTAATTAATTTGATCATGTGTAAAACCTGATTAACTATATATATGCATGACATGGTAAATTATTTTGAAGGAACTGCCCGTAGAAAAAGTAATTAAGATATAGACAACTAGATTGTTGTGTAAATCACCATCTAGGTTGGACGGTTTCATGAGTGATGTTTTCATACTTGTATGGGCATCCCATTGAGTTAGACAATGCACGTTCAGTCTGTTGAGTTTAATATTGTTTGGATAAACATTTGAATGGAATGTAGGGTTATAATGTCCTGCTCGGAATTAGTGACCAAAGTAAGGGATCACAACATGAATTGAGTATAATTAGGATTAATTGTGTGCCTAATCTGCGAATCTAGTCATGTAATAGGCTGGGGGAGACTAATTTGAGCATGTTTTGGTTAGTTTCTTCATATCATTTTGTTATATACCCTGGAGTTCATGTTCTTGCCATCTTAGTTGTTTAGGTAATCCCTTTTCACGATTATATTGGTCCCAGACCACCCTTTGTGTCGTTAATTATAGTTTATTGGTTTCATTTAATCTTGTTTAATATCAGCCTTTGTGGAATCGACCTTAACTTGCCGCATTATACTGTGATTAACATTGTCCTCTTGCTAGTATAATTGTTTTATATACTAGTCAAATTTTTTAAGCCATTGTTGGGGACTATTTATTTAATGTTTGGACGTAACCAGTAGATTAGGGTTAATTACTTTTCAGTTCTGTTATATATATTAGGTTAGTATAAGTTTGCTTTTGGTCGGCTGTAATTTCTTACTTTTCTTTTTCTTTTTCAGTTATGTTACTGCTAGCTCAGCGTATGAGTCATCTGCCGGCTAGCCGGCAGCTTAGTTAAGTGTTTTCTTGTTTTTTTTTATTATTTTTTTTTTATTTTTTTTTATTTTTTTTTTGATGTTTTGCAGCATCAGTTCAAAAGATCAGCCCAGTATTGGAAAATGGAATCTGAACAGGGGAATAGATGGTCCGTAATGGAGAGATAGTGGCAGTTCAGAAGTAGCATAGTGATCGAGACCGGATCGACCTTACAACTCACCGCACTATATTGCGATTGGTTTAGTACTCTTACTAGTATCAGTGTCTTATGCACCGGTCAGGGCAAGGGCGAGGTTTAGAGTTTTTTATTGTCAGATTGTCGTTGTCCAAGAAACAATCGTAGACGATCTCTCGCCCTTGCCCCCTCCCCAAAAAAATTGAGCTCTCAATTGTTCTAAGATTCGTATCACAGCAATAGGAGAATGAAAAACAGAGAAATAATACAAGGGTAGACTCCCCATAACTGCTTTGATCAGTGTCAATCTACCTCTCATAGATAAGAGTCTAGCTTTCCACCCAGCTAATTTTTGCTTCACCCTGTCGATGACCGGTTGCCAAGAAGAGATTCTATTCATGTTTTTCCCTGTTGGATCATATATCCAACGTTGGGTTTATATGTCAAATAATTGTTATGTCGTAGACTGTTAATAAATGTTAGTCCGTTTTAAAGTGATCTACTACGGTTATAATTATTGGACTGTAACGTATCACTAGGGTGTGGACCTTTTATGTGTAGAGACAGAAGGGTTGAGAATAGTGTGTGACCTAGGGACCATGACCCATTTATATAGTTAATTATATTTTAGGTATTTCTGATTCTACCCATCAACGAAATAGAAATCACCTCTTAGTCTCTACACATAAAAGGTCCACACCCTAGCGATACGTTACAGTCCAATAATTATAACCGTAGTAGATCACTTTAAAACGTACTAACATTTATTGACAGTCTACGACATAACAATTATTTCACATATAAACCCAATGTTGGATATATGATCCAACAATCTCCCACTTGGGCTATATGTGTAACTTTATAATTGTATGTCATAAGATAACCGAATGAGCGCTCAACTTGGCAGTCATTACAAAACGTATCAAATAACAATCCCGTCTATCAAAGTCACCAACATAGGACCAAAGCGGCCTTCGTCACATCTATCGTAATAGGACCCATCAATGATCACGTATGCTAGTAAAGTTGAATGACATGGATCATGATGTGGATGCGTAGCATGAAAATTAACACGAAATGTGATCTTAACATGTAAATTTCCAACTGGTCCACCTTAAACTTAATGAGATCAAAACCGTATATCGAGATCAAAGTGTGAAACATCAAAACTTAAATTTCTGCAGAAACAACCGTAACTGTAACTTTAACCTTAACCGAAACAACTGAAAATTGTGTCTATATCGAAACAAACGTTATCAATTACAAACTCCTACTAAACCTGAGTATCCTTAACTGACATGACACCCATATGAGCAATATGCTTAAGAACATCTTAGGTGGCTGTCCCATAGTGAGTGGATCCACAATAATGGAGTTTGTCATGATATGTTCAATAGACACCCTTCCACTTTGAACTCTGTGCTTAACAACTAGGAATCATATATCAATGTTCTCAGACATTGATGAATTTCAATCGTTGTTGGGATAAAACACCGTGGAACTATTATCACAAGAATCCTTAATGGTCCTTATATGACCAAAACTCGTAGCCCGAAATAAATTTTCCGCATCCATATCCCATAACTAGTGGCTTCAAAAGCCCCGAATTTTGTCTCCAAAGTCAAATAAATCATAAGTGTCTGCTTAGCACTTTTTAGAAAAAACAACTTCTTTTGACAAAATGAAGACACAACATTATGTGGATTTAAATGTATCTTTACATCCACCAAAATCTGAGTCAGTATACCGAATGATCTCTAAATTTTATGACTCCAGATATGTGAGCATCCTAAATTTTGTTTTCTGTAAGTACTTTATAACCTTATAGGCTGCAATCAAATGACCATTTCCAGGATCATTTAAGAATCTGCTCAACCTGACTAAAACGTACGTAATAACCTGACACGTACAAACATGAGCACATATTAGATTCCCAACAACCGAATCAAAGGGAACCTTCTGCATTTCCTCCTACTTTAAATCATTAGAAAATGGCACTATTTGAGACTAGCCTTGTCTCCCTTAGACACAGGGGTACCATGTTGTTTACAATACATCATGTCGAATCTCATAAGAAAACTTTATCGATATAGTCTGTTTGTAATGATCCAATAATACCTGAAGAATAACCCTGATATACCTGGATCCCGAAAAACTAAAAATAGCGTCTTCTAAATCTTTCAACTCAAAACCGAACGAGGTAAATGATTTAGTTTCACGCCCAAAAACTATATCGTTACTGAATATCATCGACATGAAACCAGAGTATGAACCTACTCCCACTAAACATATGTTAGATACATTCATCAACTGAATTTAACCAAAAACCAAACGAGACAACAATTTGAGGAATCTAACATACCATTGACAGGAAAACCGTTTGAGTCCAAAGATGGATTTCTTTAATTTGCAAGCCATATTCTTTGCGTCACCAAATGCAAAGTTTTCTGGCAGCACTGAATCAATGTTTCATCAATGTCACCACTGATGAACATTGTCTTTACATCCATCTAATGTAACTCATAATCCATATGAGCAAGTATAGCCATAATTATTCTGAAAGAAACCATAGAGAAAGCATTTTATAATATATGCTCCTTTTGAGTAAAGCCTTTAATGACAAGACATACCTTATATCTTTCCACATTACCATCTGAATCCCTCTTGGTCTTAAATGTCCATTTACAACCAATGGGTTTCGATCTTTCTAGAAATGGTAGAATATTCCAAATGTCATTGTCCTTCATGGACTTCCTCTTATTTTGCACAACCTTAATCCACTTATGAGAGTTGGAGCTTTCAATGGCTTGGGGAACGGTAACCGGATTGTCCTCCATATTGCCATGATCCGTATGCTCAAGGAGGTAAACAATATAATTATTCTGAATTGTTGACACAATCTCTCTAGTGGAGTGTCTTGGTGGCGGTGCCACTGATTTCTCATGTGGTATCTCATATGCTCATATTGCTCCCATATAAGTTATTGAGGATGTTGAGGTTGTCTAGTTGGAAGTTCAAGAATATTGTCATAAACCGTATCTGGCAATAATATACATCCCATTTGGGAAATACAAATTGTTACCAACTGCCACTTTAGGGAGAGTCATGGTAGGCTCTTCCTTAAAGACAATATTTCATACATTATCTTCCCCCCAAACTCAATATCCTCAAGGAACCTTGCAGATCCCGTCTAATAAAAACAAAAAAAATTGGAAGTACGACCATAGAACTTAAAACCCCTGGATCTCTTAAAACACCACATAACATAACAATTAACCAAAGTCCAATTTTCTTTCCTTTGGCTTATAGACCATAACCTTAATTGGACAACCACCAATATGATTACACTAAATACTGGGTTTTCGCAGACCATATTTCATATAAGGTTTTGGTTACTGATGTAGTGGGTATTTATTTAGTGTGAAAGTTTGCTATCTTTAATTTCCATAGTGACTGCCATTTGATACAAGGAATGAGAAACAAATAATCGTCTATGAATGTGATACTTTGTTGTTGAACATTCCAACATACCGTAGGGAATAAGCAGCAAGTGACCATACGCATCAATTCTAAGACGTACATAGAGAAATCACATACCTAATCTCCTTATATCGGTTTGTTATCCCTTAATACAACCTACTCAGACAAAATCTGACATATCAAGGGGACCAAATGTTCCATCTGACACAAGCCTCTATATTCTCTTTCGAGAATTTTTCCTTAAATGCTAATGCCAAACCACATAGGAACCATCATTAGCTGACTTTGATTTGTGCCATGAAAACTAAATGCAAAGTGATAATAATGATACAATGGTATCCACCATAAATAGATTATCACTGAAAGCCAAATGATTAGAACATATTTGATCTGAATCCTGGAAAAGACTAAATGTATCATCCTTAATTAAACAAGAATTTCCTAATTTGTCCAATCAAGAAATGAAAAGCCGAATTCTGCCATAAAGACGGTCTGATAAGTCTCTTCCAATTCTAGAAAATGTTCAGTCTTTGGTAACAATCTATTGTCTGAATAGCCTTAAACTTTACAACATTATCATCACACTAAAAGATGTATCTTTCAACATCAAATGGTAATCGATAATGCCAGTTACTCTGCATATTTACACTCAAGTGAATAGTTGCATCAAAAGCTGTCCACCAAGTGTGGTTAGGCACATAAATCAACTCAACCCCTTAACAAACCAAAAAAGGAAAAACTTAACTTTATTTGTGCAGCAAGCGATCTTTCATTGTGTACCTAACTATTGGCATAAGAACAACCAATAATATCCTTATGTTGTCGCTATTGCCCCTAGTGTTAAATACTAGCAGCTTCCTTAAATTTTTTTTTTGTGCCCTTACCTTTAATGGTGACCATATTTAGCACTTTCTGGCAGCCCGAATTTCAATCATTCGAATTCTTGCACTCAGTGGGAAATCATTTTCTTCAACTCCCAAAATTCCTTATGTCAGTTATAACTGACATTTAATTTACCATATTGTGCATGAAGAGAAAGAATGATAAATTGCACCAAAAGGCCATCATGGATATCCAAATCAAAGACCTGAATTTTGGAAATAAGATGATCCATTTGCCACTTTTAAGAGTATCTAGAATGAATTCCTGCAAGATCACTTGACTCAACTTGTTTGATCACTCTCACTTCTCAAAGTACAAATATGTTTGACTTTATTATCCTAACTGTGAGGTTTAAGAGGATCATACCTAAATGTCAAGTCTAGATCCATGGTGTCAGTGACAAGAACAAACTTGTTCTTTCTAACGCCCGAAGTCATAGATAATTAGTGGAGGAATATAATGCTTCAAGGATGAGATATACTTTAAAGCAAAACTTAAGTAAATACAAATAACTTAATTAACCTTAAGCTCACATATATAAGATCCGAAGAATATCCAAAGTCAAACAAATTTATGATATATTTTCCCATCACAAGATACTGGCACGACATTAGTATCTCTTTGGATGATAATACTAACTCGTAATTGACATCTTGGCGTAGTGATCAAATACTGACAATAAATCATGTCAAATAGTAGACCAATCTTTGGACCGTATCTATTACCCACATGGAAACCAAATAATTGTCACGTAATTATCACCACAAGTGTATTTACAATTCTGCCAAATAATATCCTTCCTTTGGACCGAATACTATCCACATGAATTTATAAACACACAAACCATTTTACATCCCACCGTGAATCAGTTTCCATGTAAAGGTCACTTTGGCGACATATCGCTTCAACAAATCCACTTAGAGACATAATAAATGCAAATACCGCAATATATCAATAATTGATTTTACCGTAATGATCTTTAAAGTAGATCTATCAAAATTGAGTTATTTATTTCTTCAGATCTTATTATAATACTTTATATGGACAAATTATGGAATAAACGTCCAACGGAATAAAAGCCCAAAAACATTTTCTAAGTAACCTGGACCGAACAAAATGCTGCTTTGCTTCAATTACAAAATAGTTTTTTAATTCACAAAGATTATAGCAAATTGCAAACTTTACTGATACCGTACTTTATGTCTAATGCCACGGACAATCTTACCGTAAGGAAATACTACAATCCAGTCATTAAGAAAAACTGGACGGTTCAGTTTACCGTTGGATTAATATTAAAACAATAAAAACCGTTCGATTGGTGTGATACATTATTAGATATTGTGTACCCTACAAACAAAAAATAAAAAGACAGATTAATCCTTCGATAGTTTTTCTTTTTGATTGCACTTCTTCTTCCCCTTTTGTCTTTTCTCTCTTTCTTACATCTCCAGTATCAACTATGGATTGCATAAAAATGTATTGATTAGTTTCATAGAAATTGTTTCTCCAAAATAAAAATTGTGACCTAAAGTGAAGAATCAATTTTGGTTTTTATGAATCCCATGAAGATGTTTTTGTTTTAGTTTCTTTTTAAGGTAAAAGGAGAAAAATTCATTGAAGAGCTGCTTCAATTAATTGCAAAGTCAAAGAACCATTAAAAAAAAAGAAAAAGAAACCAGTCGATCAAAAGCAACCCAGCCGGGCAAGTAGATGTATGGGTTAATCCCATGCCTTTTAATTAGGGGGAACATGAACGAAAATTGATGTTTAATGAAAAGAAAGCATATGAAAAGAAAATCAAAAGAGAATCGATTTGGTTGATCAACATGAATTTTTTTTCCAGCCAACCTAGTTCGACTTGAGCCGGCTTTGATTATCATCATACGAAAGAAAGCAGAGTCTCGTTTAGCTAATGGTTTTTTGTTTTTTATTTTAAGTGTAAAAAATAAATGTTTTTTAGAGAATTTTCTTAACAGGTTAAAAAATCTGATTAAGTTTGTTATTGTATACATTAGTTATGGTGTACTAGTAAATGATCCAATGCATGTAATTATTTCTTTAGATTTTCAACGATAGAGATTAAAAACTGGATCATCCCCTTAAATTACACAACTGGACTGTAGCCGCTCTCCTTACCGTAACCCATTTATTTATTTATTATAAATGTCAGGAATTTCCTTTATTTTTATTTTATTTGATTTGAACAAAACAAAAAAAAAGGAATAAACTTATAAACCCTATTCCTGATGCTGTCGACTTTAGAACACAAAGGTCCAATAATAAAATAAAAATAAAAATAAATAAACCCTAATATAGTCCTTCCTCCCGCCGCCGAACCGAGAACAAGGTGAATTGATGAATTCAACCATTGTCTTATTTCTTTAATCAACCAGAAAAAGAAACGAATGAATAAACTAATTGCTATACTCCATTTACCACTCAGTGTTGATAAACTAGATACCGAAGTCTTAAGCCCAGACGTGAATCGCAATTTGCAAATACCGTAACATGCATCTCATCTCAACTATATCATCGGCCTTTTATTTCGATGCAGCAAGATTTTAAAGTGATCTACTACGGTTATAATTATTGGACTGTAACGTATCGTTAGGGTGTGGACCTTTTATATGTAGAGACTAAGAGGAAATTTCTATTTCGTTGATGGGTAGAATCAGAAATACCTAAAATATAATTAACTATATAAAGGGGTCATGGTCCCTAGGTCACACACTATTCTCAACTCTTCTGTCTCCCATTATCAGAGAGATTACAGAGGATTTCTAAAGGGTTCTCTGAGTGGCTCCAGAAAGTGTGTAGATCTAGAAGACCGGATCCTATGGGAGATCTGCGGCACTACGGACTCAGGTACGCTTCCGCTTTATCTTTCTATAGATTCTTGATAGTTTGACATAAACGATCTTGGATTAAAGTGATTATATCAAATACGGTTAGATCCAACATTCCCAACAGGAAGACCCAAATGCATAAAAGGTAGAGAACCCGAGTTACAATGCAAAGCATCCGCACCCTTACTAAGCTCCATGTCACAAACATTTAGACCAAACAATTTACTCTTACCCATATTTATTTTCAACCCTGATACCGTAGAAAAAAGCTTTAAAATTCTACCAAGATTCAAAAGGTTGTCAATATCCCATTCTCCAAAAAATATGGCATCATCGGCGAATTGAAGGTGAGAAATTTTTAGACCTCCCTTGTTCAAATATATCCCTTTTACATAATTCTTCTGCACCACTTCGCACATCATAACATTAAGAGCCTCGGCAATGAGCAAAAAAAGAAATGGGGAAAGATGATCTCCTTGTCTAATACCTCTTTCCATCCGAAATTCCTTAGTGGGGCTACCATTGATTAGTACTGAAACTCTAGCAGATAATAAGCAGCCACGGATCCATTTCCTCCAAGTACCCCAAAATTCATTTGACCCATAATAGAATCCAAAACGCCCAATTAACAGAATCAAAAGCTTTTTCGAAATCGGCCTTAAAGATGAAAGCGTGTTGCTTTCTTCTTTTAACAAAATCCACGACCTCATTAGCCACCAACACACCGTCTAAAATTTGTCTACCTGCAACGTAAGCCGTTTGACAGCCCCCTATAATTTTATTAAGAACATTCTTCAATCTCTCAGCAAGGACCTTTGAAATAATTTTGTAGACCGAACCGATCAAGCTAATAGGCCTAAAGTCTTTGAAATGAGTGGGATTGCTCTTTTTCGGAATCAAAGCGATGAAGGAGGAATTGCAACCATTTTCAAGAGTCCCCCGAACTTCGAAGTCCTTGATACAATTCAAAACATCACTTCTCGCCAGGTTCCATTACGCTTTAAAAAAACCAAGAGTGAAACCGTCCGGGCCCGGTGCCTTGTTGCTACCACAACTCCAAACTGCCTTCTTTACTTCAATATCATCAAAAGGCCTTTCTGATTCATTTCTTATATCATTACACAACTTGCTGAACTTGTCACTCTCAAAAGATGGTCTCGATCTCCTTGTTTCTTTAAACAAATTGCTAAAGTAATTGGCAGCCTCCAACTTGATATCCTTTGGATTCTTAGTCCATTTCTCATCCAATACCATCCCAAAAATATTATTTTTATTTCTTCTACCTTTGATCATGCTATGGAAAAATTTTGAGTTATCATCACCTTCCTGAATCCATTTGACCCTAGATTTTTGTCTCAGCATATTATCAAAAATCTTGTCTTTTTCAAACAAAGTATTGATCGCATTAATCCTCTTCTCAACCTCATTTTGAAGAAAAAAAATCGCTAGGGGGGCTTGGGGTGAAAAATATTGTCTTACTAGGAAAATGGTGGAGGTGGAAAACAGAAGATGGTGTGCTGTGGAATGAAGTTATTAGTGCGTTGTATGGCAAGGAAGAAGGATTTAGTGAGGGAGTCAGGGGGAGTGGAAAGGGTAAAGTGTGGTGCGGTATTGTAAAAAATGGGTTCTACATTGAAAATAAAGGGGTGAAACTTCTATCCTCTGTTGGATGGAAGCTAGGCATGGGCAATAGAGTGAGATTTTGGAAAGATTCTTGGGTTGGGGAGCGTACTCTTGAAGTAGATTTTCCGAGACTTTTTCGACTTGAGAAAGATAGTGAGTGTGTAATGAGTGATAGAGGGAGGTTTGTAGAGGGGGTTTGGTGTTCGGATTGGGAGTGGAGAAGAGAGTTAAGAGGGAGAGAGTTGGGGGAATTTATTGATCTTAATGCTTTGCTCTCTTATGTATCACCCATTGCAGGCAATGTCGACACACCATTTTGGAGGCTTAGTTTCAATGGTATCTTTTCAGTGGCCCGGTTAAAGAATATCATGCTTAATGTGTCAGCATTCGACGATCGTTCTATTTCTTTTTCATGGAGGTGGAATGATGTTGTTCCGTCAAAAGTTAACATTTTTAATTGGAAGGTTGCACACAATCGAGTTCCCACACGCACTCATGTTGCAAACAGAGGTATTGCGGTTGACGATCAAATATGTCCTTTCTGCAAGGAGGTGGATGATGATATTTCACATTTATTTCTCTTTTGCTCATTTACCTCATATATTTGTTGCAAGATTTTTGCTTGGACTTCGATACCCAGATTGAATTTTACAGAATGAGATTCATTCTTCTGTTACATTCCTTTAGCAGCAAGGCATGGTGAGAAATCTTTAATATGGGATGCTATCAAATATGTTGTTTTTTGGTCTATTTGGACGGCTAGAAACTCTGTTGTTTTTAACTCCAAAGTTTCCAATGCCGACAATTTATTTGGAGAGATTCAAGGAAGAAGCTTCGCGTGGATAACTACAAGAAAAAGCAGTATCAACAACGATTGGACGACTTGGACAAACAATCCTCTTTCTTTGAGCAACGGTAATGACTAGTTGGGTATTGAAACGTTGTTTGTTTTTTTTTTTTTTTGGAGAAAATGTTTGTTCGTTTTTTAGTTTGGTGAATTGGCATTTTCTACGGCTTGGATATATTTTTTGAAATCTGAACCTTTTGTTATCTAGCGTCTTGCTAGATTTTTATAAATAAAATTTTTTGTTGTTCAAAAAAAAATCATAGACAATGGGTAAAAGAGTGAAGATAAACCATAGATTATAGACATGTAACAATATATAATGAAAAGATTAAAAAAAAAAAAAAAAAACCATAATTGTGTTGTTTTTTTTTTTGGGGGTTTGATTAAATATGCTTATCTCAATCTTTTCTTACTTAAATAAGTTTACTAAAACTTTTTTTTATCTACATAAGCTTCTCTTAATTTTCTAATATTCTTATACCCATAATGTCCTTTCTTAAATCTGAATTTAAAAAAAAAATCAAAAACATCATGCAAATCTCATCCTTAATTCACGCAAATCCCATCCTTAATTACGTTAGTAATTTTTTCTGTTCTGTTTGGCTTTTTTATTTTTTGAAAAATAAAGCCTGCTGTACTAATTTTTTTTTTTTTAAATTTAAGAATGTGTATTGTTCTTAAATTACCAAAAACTAACGATGGGTTACTGGTTTAATCGATGGGTCACTGATTCAACCGATGAGTACATATAATTAAAAATAATAATCCTATATTCAATATATACATAAAAACTAAAATATGACATTTGTAATCATTTCCAAAATATTCCAACGTCAAAATCATGACAATTTCATAATAAAAGATTAGTTTTGTTTAAAACTCACCGATTTATTCTAAAAAACATGGTTTGATAAATACTCACCCGGGTCACGGTTTAACGGTTCAACCGGTGAGTTGATGGTTTGACCGGCGAGTTTTCCTAAGAGGCTGTTTTCCTTAATTGGTCCAATGCATGAATTTGCCCAATTTCATTCCCGGTTCACCGGTTCGACCCCGGTTTTGTCCGGTATTGATTCTATGATATTACATACTATATATAATATATACTGTACTTTAAATAACACACACACACACACACACACACACACACACACACACACACACACACACACACACACACACACACATATATATATATATATATATATATATATATATATATATATATATATATATATATATATATATATATATATATATATATATATATATATAAACACCACCTGAATTAATGAACCATCGGAGACAATTCATGTGTTGTTATTTCATGGTTTAAAAATTGGATCTCAGAGTGAATTTTTGCTACGATAATTTAATGCGGTTCGATAATGGTTTAGTCATAATTTAACATTGTTCAAATCATACTTCAGGTCACGGTTCAATAATTTTTTTTCATTACACACTAAGAATATAAAATTATGTGTGTATATTCACAATATAAATTAAATCGATTATAGATAATACTCATAAATATTGATCACACTTATTTTTATTATATTTTGTAAGTAATACATTATATAATAAAATTTACTAATCAAGAAAGTAATATATTTATGATATATATTTACTGTTATATTAATAAATAATGCTATATCGCTTGAGCCAAATTACGATGTAGGTGAACAAAAGTTGTAAAAGTAAGATTGTGTTTTTAAATAATTAGTCTGTGGTAAATTGATTAGAATCATAATTAACTGGATTTTGGGATCTCATAGTCAATTTACCATTAGTGCACCAGAATACTTAGAGTGTGACTGCCTATTATGGATGTCGGTGTTGGACATAGTGACTGCACTTATACGTGAAAGGGTTCATGACTGGACCGATTCGATATGATGATTTTGTACTAAGTCCGTAACGAGAGATTCTAATTGAATCATTAGATGACCATCTATGGATTGAATTTTAATCCTGATGTGATTATAGGCTTATGATTGGTTAGGGGTGACGTTTGATTTGGCGGTATGGTTGGCTAATTGATGCCATCCTCAATCCTACCATTTTAGCACAACTCAGGGTTCGGGTAGCCAGAAATATAAGTCACAAAGGAAGAGTTCACTCATTTTTCGTAATAGTAAGTAGATACATGATTCCCTCGTTAGCTAATTCTGATACTGATCAATTGCTCACCTCTGATACAGTCAAGGGAAATCGACCAGTAGGGTTAATTAATGGTGTTTGATGATGATTACACAACACTGAAAATCGATTTGATGGTTGATTAAGTTTATTATGATTTTTAATAACGGTTATGATGATCAGTTTGACGTTTGAACAACAAAATTTATGTTTATTTAAATTCAATCAAGTGTTTACTAATGGTTATAAGTTGATGGACAATAAACTAATGTTCATTAGTGTTTATTATAAAATTTTACGATAACTATAACTGAATGAATATGAATTTGATATTTATTATAGTTAATCTTGACGCTTGATGATGAATATAAGTAATTGTACATGATTTTGAATATTCATTTAATTTTATTATAGTGATTGAACATCAAGTTTTATATAGTAATTAATTAATTAAAAAAAACTTGATGATAATTATAAGTTTCTAATAAGCTTATTATCAAGTTTCATGATGATTATTAGTGATTGAACATCAAGTTGACGTTTGAACATTAGTTTAGTATTTATGTGAGTTAATTATGGTATTTGATGATGCTTTAAAACAGACAAATTGTGAAGCATAAGTTCAATTATAACTCTTTTTATAGGCTTTTAGAACCTTAATGTTGCAAAGACCTTCTGAAAGGCAAGAAAACCCTTAATTACTCCTTAAAAGAAAAGAAAAAGAGAATATTAATTTCGAAAGACAAAAATACTCTTACAAAGAGCCAATAGATTGTAAAATATTAACATTTGAAATAATGTCCATTCAATATTATCAAAGTGTTTGGTGATAATTATAAGTTGTTAAACATCGTATTTGATGTTTGAACAACAATATTATTACGGTATTGACTATTAATCTGATGCTAATTATGTTATTAAAATGTTTGATAATTACTGTAAGTTTTTCAATAGTAATATGATGTTTCTTTAAGTTAATTATAGCATTTAATGTGATTGTTATTGATTAAGATCACTATGATGTTTATTTGAGTTAATTTATGATGTTTGTTGATAAATATAAGTGATTGTACACAAATTTGTCGTTCGTTTAATTTTATTATTGTGTTTAACATTAATTATAACTGATTGAATATCTGGTGTTTATTATGTTGTATACAACATTTGCAAATGATTATAAGTAAATAAACATCAAATTTGATAAGTATGGTGTTTAGTTAAGTTGATTTTGGCGTTTGACCAAGAATATGACGTGTAATTAAATTTATTATGATGCTTTTTGAGAGATACTATGGTGTTTGATGATTATTATAAATGATTAAATGTATTTGAAGTTGTTAAGGAGTTGTAATTAACTAACCCCATTACTATTCTATATATATTTGATGTACATTTTTATTAATCAAAATGTAAGATAGCATAATCGTGAAGTGCTATGGAATAAGCTTTTGAGCTTGGGTTCGATTCTCTATTGTTATAAATTTTAACTCATCACCGAAAAATAAAGCCAAAAAAAAAAAAAAGAAGAAGAAGAAGAAAATAAAATAAAAGAAAAAAGAAGAAGAATAGAAACTAAAAGATAAAAATGAAGTTACTAATTAGGAGGATATATTAGTCTATAGTCATGTTTTTAAGATTTTTCATTATTTTTTAAAGTTCTTTTTAACTCAAAGCTTATCTAGGTAATAAAAAAAAAAAAGTTGAAGAATAGCTCTTATAGGTAATTCCCTCCCCCCCCCCCCCCCCCCCCCCCCTTTTTTTTATTTGAGGGAAGTGTTTTTTGTTTTTTTTCTTTTTTTTCTTTTTTTGTTTTTGGAGGAAGAAAATAGTTTTTTCTCCTTCCTCAAAAAAATTGTGTTCTCTTTTTTAAACAGGAAAATATTTTATTATAACTATTTTTTTATTATAAGTCAAGATACTAAATAACATAATAAAAAATGACTAAGGAGCGGATTTATATTATTTTATAGACAAAAGTAAAAAAGGACGATGTAGAGATAAAAACAGGTATTTAGTCGAATGAATAATTTTTTTTTTGGGTAAAAATATTCTCCTTTATGAATAAAAACAGGTATTTAGTCCGGTGAATATTTTTTCGGGGTATATCATTATCACTCAATTTTTATTTCCACTTTCCTTGTTTCTATTTTCTAGCTCTTTCTTGTCGTTTATTCAACCTCCCCCGTTATTTTATTAATATTATTTATGGGTTTTCTGGTATTTCTTTTTTTTGGTTTTCCCCTCTGTATTTTCTGGGTTCTTATTTTTACTTATTAAAAAAATATATTTTCTTTTCCATTTACAAAAAAATTAGTATTAAGCTTGTTGTGCCCTTTATAGTATAATTTTAAACTTCTTTATAATCTTTTAAAAAAATATAGTATTTACACCGTTTTTAATTAATAAATTGTAAACATATTATGCCTTTTATACAAAATTTTCCAATTACTTATACTACTTCCGTCCCAAAATAAAAATCATCCTACAGTTTTAATTTTGTTCCATAATATTAGTCATTCTATATTACCAATGCAACATTTTTTTTTCTCTGTCTTACCTCTAATTTATTATCAATCCAATCACTTTTTATTACTTAACAACTATTGCATTAATGATAATCAAGAGACATTTTAGACAAGAACCATCAAATTTATAGCATTCAACCACGTTTTTAATCTGTGTGAAAACATCTAAGATGACTTATATTTTGGAACGAATATAGTATTAAGGAAGGGATGAAGTATTTTCTCTTGGGTCAAAGTCAATATCTAAGACTGACCAAAGAAATGCCAAGATCTCGAGGTAAATGTGTAATCCATACTAGTTTAGCTGTAGTTGAAGCCATTGATCTGTATTCTGCTTCTGAGCTAGACGTAGAAATTGTTGCCTGCTTTTTAGAACTCCAAGAAATGTAGTTTGGCCCAAGGAACACACAAAAACCACTATTACTTCTTCTGATGAGCCCAATTTGCATCACTGAATGCATAGAGTGTGGATGGACTCCTAGCCAAATAGGGTAAGCCATGTGCTGTAATGCCTTTAACAAATTTGAGAATGGGTTTAACCTCCTTAAAATCACCCATAGTAGAAGGTGCAAAATGTTGGCAAACTCTGTTGACAACAAGTGTGATATCTGGCCTTGTGAATGTTAGGTACTTTAATGCCCCCACAATGCTTCTGTGGTAAAAGCACCAAAAGAGTAAGAATCTGAGGGTTTTGACTGTTTCTTCAAGGACAAATGGGTTGCAATAACAGAGCACTCTAGCATTCGTGTTCTA
This sequence comes from Gentiana straminea, assembly GCA_036785695.1. Taxonomy (NCBI): domain Eukaryota; kingdom Viridiplantae; phylum Streptophyta; class Magnoliopsida; order Gentianales; family Gentianaceae; genus Gentiana; species Gentiana straminea. The sequence goes on along the minus strand of JAVUPR010000099.1, from coordinate 1,366,665 downwards.
TTCAAGATAGCTTGAGTGTATTACTGTTGTGTTAAATACTTCCCTTGTGTTGTAGGTTTGACTTCAATGGCCAGGAAGTAACCGAGGGACCCCAGGTCTTTTAGGGCAAATTTTTGACCAAGTTTTGAGATCAACTCCAGAATAAGATGCAAGTTATTCCCTGTAACAATTATGTCATCCACATATATTAAAAAGATAATAGTTACATCATGTTCCTTGAACACAAACATGGAAGAATCAAATTTGCTACAATAAAAGTTGAGTTGTAATAAGCGCCGAGAGAGCCTATCAAACCAAGCCCTAAGGGCTTGCTTTAGGCCATAGAGAAATCTTTGCAATAAGCACACGGAATCTGGTTGTGTTTCATCTCTAAAACTTGGTGGTTGCTCCATGTACATCACCTCCTTTAATTAAGTGCCCATGTAAAAATGCATTTTTTACATCCAACTGTTTCAGAACCCATCCATGTGAGATAGCTAAAGAGAGCACCAGTCTGATTGTGATAGGATTCATTACAAGACTGAAGGTTTCTTCATAGTCCACTCCAGATTGTTGTGAGTAGCCTTAAGCCACTAACCCGACTTTATACCTCTCTAGGCTTCCATCATTCTTTTTTTTAACACTATATACCCATCTGGAGCCAATCACATTGTCATTTTTTGGCTTGGGAACTAGAATCCAGGTGTGATTAGTGGCTAATGCTTGCAATTCCTCTTGCATAGCTTGGGTCCATTCTAGGTGTTTTAGTGCAGTTTTGAGTGTTTTTGGCTCAGGACAATAGAGGGATATTCGATGGTCAAAGCGTAGTCTTGAAGATAGGCAAGAGGTCTTCTGTCTCTTATAGGTCTATGAGGCATAACTTGTGCTGCTTCATCTTTTCGTACTTGTTCCTCTATCTAAGGTAGTGGTGAATGTGCTTGTTCCTGACGTAAACGAGCAGGTGTTGATGATGGAGGTTCTGGAATCTATTCATCAGTTAAAATAGGTACTGGGTTGACATATGGACAACGGTTATGGACTTGTGTTTTCTTCTGCATTATTTGGGTGGACAAATCCTCATTCATCAGCAGAAGGGTACTATACATACTCTGGTGTAGAGTTAAATACCTGCATATTTGAAGAGTTAAAAGAAAACACTTTGTTTCATCAAATACAGCATGCCTTGAAATGTACACCATTTTTGAGTGTGGATCAAGATATATGTAACCCTTGTGAGGGACTATATCCCAAGAAAACACTTGGCACACTTCTTTTGGCAAATTTGGACTGTCCATGCTGTCTTAATGTAGGAAAACATTGACAACCAAAGATTCTCAGTCCACTATAGTCTGGATTTCTTTGAAACAATTTGTAATAGGGAGTTTCATTGTGTAACACTGATGAAGGCAACTTGTTAATCAAATATACTGTAGTCAAAAAAGCTTCTACCCACAAATGTTGCGGTACATGAGCATGAAACATTAGAGTAAACATTGTCTCTACTATATGCATGTACTTCCTTTTAGCCACTCCATTTTGTTCAGGAGTGTGAGGGCATGAAATCTGAAGTGCAATACCACACCTTGATGGATGATTTAAAAATCCAGTTAACTTGAACTCACCTCCTCCATCACATTGAAAGGTTTTAATTTTGTGATTTAACGATTTTATGTAAGTCTTTGAAACCTTAGGAAGCAACCATCGTCGATTTCCTTTTAAGAGTGTGTATCCAAGTAAAATGAGAAAAATCATCATTAAATAAAGCATAACACTGATGTCCCCGGTTTAAAGTAATAGAGGCTGGTCCCCACAAATAACAATTTACTTTTTCTAAAGGAAACACAGACTTTTAATGATTTTTATAAACAAACAGAGAATTTATATATAAAAACAGAGATTGAACAATTATGAAGAATATAAAATGCACTAATTAATTTCAGTCTTTCATTTATAGATTTTATAGATGGAGGTATCAAATGAGAGACATAAATGTATCCTGTGATCGATCTGTTTATAAAGATTCAAACGAAAGAAGCTTATGGTCAGAAGCAGACAATAATAGGATCATACACATAGTCGTCTATCTATTTGACCAATATTATGTTGAAAATGAATTGAAAACTGCAAAAATTATAAAGAACAGCTTGTGAAGAAGAAGAAGATATTTAAAAAATAGAAAGGCGGGAAAAATTTGTTTACATTGATCTTGATTGTATTTGCAAAACTGAAGATTCTAGATTACAATTGAGTCTATATATAGACTTCCTAATCACCTAATTGATAGCTAAGTTAGTTACAACAGCCTAATTAACTACTAACAAACTTAACTGCTCTTCCACCCAAGTGCTCGACGAAATGCATAAGAGAACTGGACATGTATATTGTACATATATGCACCAAGACATCACCGATCATCACTTGAACTTCAACATCCCCCCTCAAGCTGTAGTTATGTATAAATACAGCTAGACATCAGCCTGATCATCACTTGAACTTCATGTCTGTTGTCCTGTGAGTGGTGCATAGATGTCCTTGGTATGATATCTAGGCCATAATCTAGTAAGAACAGCCTTTTCAACTGCTTTAATTAGTTAGAATATCAGCTAGGTTATCCTCACTTCTGACTGGCAAAGGAATTAGAACCTTCTGCTGATACTTTTCCCTCATAAAGTGGCAATCAATCTCAACGTGCTTAGTCCTCTCATGAAAGACAGGATTTTCTACAATGTAGGTTGCACTTTGATTGTCACAAAATAAAGGAACGGGTTGAGAATGTTGTATCTTGAAGTCAGAGAGAAGGTACAACAACCATTGAATTTCACATGCTGTTAGGGCCATTGCCCTATATTCTTCTTCTGAGCTACTTCTACTAACTGTAGTCTATTTCTTGCTTTTCCATGATATAAAGGATTCACCAAGAAATACTGTATAACCAGTGATTGACCTTCTTGTTTTAGTACATCAAGTCTAATCTGAGTCACTATAGGCCCTTAAGGTAGGTTTACCACTGGAAGGAAAGAACAAACCTTGCCCTAGTGCTGCTTTAAGGAACCTTAAAAGTTTATGTGCAGCAGCTAAATGATTTTCTGTAGGTTTATCCAAAAACTGAGACTTAACTGTTGCATAGAATATGCAATGTCAGGCCTGGTGTTGCTAAGGTACATAAGTTTTCCAACTAAACTTCTGTAATAGGTGTTGTCACTGAGATGTGGTGAATCTGCTGCTTCTAGTTTTATCTTGGAATCCATAGGTGTACTTGAGGGCTTAGCTCCCAGATATCCAAATTCTTGAAATAGATCTAGACAGTATTTCCTTTGATTCATTAGGATGCCAGATTTTGATCTTGCAATCTCATAGCCTAGAAATTATCTTAATTTTCCCAAATCTTTGATTGTGAATGCTTGATGCAACAAGTCTTTAAGAATCTGAATCTCTTGCAAATCAGGACTGGCCACCACTATATCATCTACATAAACAAGAAAAGCAATGAAAGTAGGACCTTGTCCTCTTGTGAACAGACAAGTATCATGATTGGATTGAATGTATCCAGCTTGTGTAAGTGCTTCAGTTAACTTGGCATTCCACTGTCTACTAGCTTGCCTCAATCTATATAGAGATTTGACTAATCTGCACACTTGATTTTTACCTGAAACAGGAAGACCTGGTGGTGGTCTCATGTAGACCTCCTCATCTAGGTCTTCATGTAAAAATGCTGTATTGACATCCATCTGATGCAAGTGCCACTTGTTCAAAGATTCTAAGCTGAGAAACAATCTGGTGGTAGATAACTTTGCCACTGGAGAAAAATTTTCTAGAAATCTATTCCTCCAGTCTGTGTATATCCTTTAGCTACCAATCTTGCTTTATATATATCAATAGTACCATCTGCTTTTCTTTTGATCTTGTATACCCACTTGCAGCCTATTGGCTTCTTTCCTGGAGGTAAATTGACTAGTTTCCATGTGTTAGTTTTATGTAGTGCTAACAATTCTTCCTACATTGTTTTCTGCCAATTTTCATGCTTGGCAGCTTCTGTATAAGTTGCAGGCTCTTGTTCAGCATCTAGATTGCATGAAAAAACTTTGTAGGATTTGGACAAGTTGTCAAAGGACATCACTTTGTCAAGTGTATGAGGTGTAGTAGTAGTTGTCCCTATTATAGTGTGATAGTCCTGCAAATATGCAGGTAACTTCCTTGGCCTCATAGACCTCCTTAGATTGTGACTGGGATTTGGTGGTGGTAGATGTTGTGAGGCATCATAATCTGCATCACATGCATCCCCTTTGTGTGGAAAAAGATCCTCAGTGTTTGAATATTCACTATTTTGATTATCAGAACCTGTATTCTCATTCACATTAACATCATAAAGCATGTCAGAATTGATATTTTGGAGATTTGGCACAGGTAACACACAGTCAGTGTTAATAGGTAATGTATTATTTAGGAGAGGAAAAGAATGCTCATGGAAAACTACATCTCTGGAAGTAAGAAACTCCCTGGTTTGAAGATCTAGTAGATTGAAACCCTTGGTGTGTGGAGGATTCCCTATATAGACACACCTTCTGCTTCTAAAATCAAATTTGCTCCTGCCCTGAGAAATTGTACTGGCATATGCTAAACAACCAAAGACTTTTAAATCAGTGTAGTTAGGTTGCTTTCCATATAAGATAAAATAAGGTGTCTGGTCTTGCAATAAGGTGTAGTTAGGTTGTCCCACATTGGACACTTGCTATTGTATCACTCATCAAATTAAGAGATGGATTTTCCTCACCTCATAACCTAGGTTTTGGGATGAGGCCCCTCCTCTTATATGGGTTTGGGCCTAGATTTTGTACATGGTATCGGTGCCACCCATTTATTGTGCAAGTGTTGGACCTCTTTGTTGGCCTTAAGAGTGCCCTGGGCCCACACTTGAGGGGACGTGTTAAAGTTGTCCCACATTGGGCACTTGCTATTGTATCACCCACCATATTAAGAGACGAATTTCACTCACCTCATAACCTAGGTTTTGGGATGAGACCCCTCCTCTTATATATGTTTGGGCCTATGTTTTCTACATATTATGAATAACGGTTTGCCGTTGTTGAAATGTTGAAATGTTGAAATTTGTATATAGGTGTAGAGTTGTCTATCTATTTCATTTAATTGTTTTTGTGTTTAACAATCTCATCGAACAATGTGTCATATATTCCAACAACTCCTGTTTATCAAACCAATCCTACTGGCTTTTTATACTTCAAACAGTTGTTGGTTTGAGAGGTATGTTGGTTTTTTTAACAATAAAATAAACAAAAAGAGGGATTTTCGGAAATAAATACGAAAATTTAAAGAAAAGTATAGAAGTATATGTTCGATTAATTTATCATGTTTTAGTATAGAGTATAGACAACCCAAATGGTGTGAGTGAAAATGAGGATGGTGTCGTATGTATGATTCGGGTGTCAAGAAACACACACAAGTTTTAGTGACAATGGTTAGTTTATACACGATAAAATTTATCAGAAAAGAGAAAGTTTGACAATGATTTTCAAGGTAATAATTCTCTTTTGTTCTTCGTAAACATAAAAAGAATAGATTATGTGTTGTAGCTTTTGAAAACAAATGAAGTTTACGGTTAATAAAAGTGTCGTTTTCAATTATTTGTTAATAATAAACTTCTCCCTTAAACGTAAAGCGTGAGGACTAATGGCCGAATTTTGAGACCACAATCAATCTATTGTTGCTACACCACAGCAATATTCGATCTTTCAACAATTAAATTTACGCACAAAACTTGATTCTGAAGGAGTTGAAAACAGATTTCGATTTTTAAAAAGTTAATATTCACACGTGCAGTGTTGCATAACGATTTTCCTTTTTCAAAAGTGGTGCACTTATGAATTACCAGGTTTAATTCCCCAAAACATAAAATAAAGCATTTGAGAGTGTAAAATACAATTACAACCGTAAATTATCTTGTTTAGTTTCATTAAATGTGGTATTTGTTACGGCCAAATTCAATAGGTCAACTTTAATTTTTACTAACAAATTCGACAGGTCCCACTATTTACAAACTAACTTATATTCAAGACAATACAAATAAATAACCCTTAGACATATGTGGTGTTCATTCAAACAAAATGTCTCTTAACAATATTCAACCCCTTACATTCAAGCTCTTAACTATCCTTCTGGTATTCTTTTGCTTTGAGCTTTCTGTAGCAGTAAACCCAACTGATCCCCATGTGATAGATGTAGCAAAGTTCGCCCTCGTTGAAGGCAGAAGTTTCCGATTCCTAGAAGTTCATAGTGTAATGTATCATCATGGACCTGAAGGCGAAAACTATTACCTTACTATCAAGCTATCGGATAGAGGAAAGACCAAGCGTTACACTGCTAAAGTTTTGATCAAAGGAGATAATAAAAGAGAACTTGAATTGTTTAAGCCAAAGAGAGTACGCGTGTCTCCTCGTTTAGGCCCGAACAGAGATAAAAGAACGAGCGATCCTGACGTGATAGATATAGGAAAGTGGGCTGTTGATCATGGCGCACCATTACATTTCGAGAGAGTTACTTATGTAAAAGATATGTCTGATAGTGGTATTAATGTTGTAATTGAGGCAAAGGATTATAAGGGAGAAGTTCATACATATGAAGCTCAAGTTCTTGTCGAAGGGCATGAAAAATTTCTTTTGTGGTTTGTGCAAAAGAATTAGAGGCGAATGACTTATCGTGATTTAATTTTATTTTCAAAATCAATGAATGTTATAATGAAAAAATAGTTTGAAATGTCTTTTCGAAATCAATTTTATGTTTTCTTCATCTTTGACATATTTATAATTTCGCTAGACACTCATGAAATGTGCAATATGGGTGAAATTAACAAAAGTTTCCTTAAATGTAACTAACTCGATAATAAGGAACGAATATTCCAAAAAATGGAGTTGAGGAGAATGACCCATTATTGTTTATCCACGCCACGATAGCAAGAAGAGATTTAATTAGTAGTAATAAAATTCATTACCACACAAATTTTAGAAGCAGGGAAATTTGAATTTTACATTTTTTTTTATCAAAATTATCCGAAAAATACGCCCCTTCCAATTTTATAATCAACCCCTATGCCTTGCCTAAAGTTGTGCAGAACAGCCCAAAAGATAGGAGTGCACACCCATCATTACCTTCCCAGCCACCCATGGCTGGGAGCAGACACCCATCTTTTTTTTTTCCTGAAATAACAATCGTTCATATGTTTTCATTGAATAACCAAACATCCTTTATATTCGTATTTATCATTTATGTTGTTGCTTGATAAATACACTGGGAAAAAAATATATCAAATCAAATCAAATTATATAAAGGAAAAGTAGTATTAGAGTCTTGAGCAATGAGTTTAAAGGACTCATCCATTTAATCACGCATTCAAATGACTCTTTTATCAACAGGAAATTTTAACGAGAAATTATTGTTTAATTTTTCTGAGGGGTTTAATTGAGCTGGAAGAATTATTATTTAATTTAGGATAACCATATCTCATCGATGTTCAATTATAAATTTTCATATAAAAACAATTTATCTGTTAAATTCAAACGTAGCAAATTCTGAATATTTACTTATTTTATAGGGGGAAGGGGCTACAAGGACAAAAAAAACATAAATGGGTTACGCATAGCGACATTTTTATTTTTCAAATTGTTATAAAGGACAAAAACAAAATATTTGGACAAAAATACCCCTTGTTACTTTTTACCCTTCTACAAATAGTAACGAATCAAGAAACAAGTAGTAATGTACCATAAAATGTCGTAACATCCAATGAAAAGTAGTAACGGTCTAAAAACAAGTAGTAAATGTACCTTATTTGTTAAAAAAAAAAGTAATAACGGCGTAAAATGTCGTAATGACCCATAAAATGTCGTAACATCCAATGAAAAGTAGTAACGGTCTAAAAACAAGTATTAACAGCCCTTATTTGTTAAAAAATAAGTAGTAACAGCCCGTAAAATGTCGTAACGGAATAACAGCCCGTAACATTAAAATGTCGTAACATCCATAAACAAGTGGTAACGTACTTAAAAAAGAAGTAGTAACAACCCGTAAAATGTCGTAAAATCCAATAAACGAGTAGTAACGTTCCCATAAAATAGATAAAGTACATCAAAAAAATGTAGTAACGTTACAAAATTAATAATAACAACCCTAAACCCAAAATTTTTTACAAAAAAAAAAAAAAACGGGATCCTGCAGTAAACCCTAAACCATGGCCGCCGGTGCAACCACCTCCAGAATCCGTCCACCGTCAAGCGAAAACCTCCTTCTCCAAGCGACAAACCTCCTTTTCCAAGCACCAATCGTTCAAATTGTCAATTTCAATAAAAAAAAATCAGCCTTCCCTTCCGGCTAACCATCCACTGATGCGTCAATTCCAATCACCCTTCCCTCTTCTTTGTTGCTGATAATTGATGGCGGCGGCGGCGGCGGCAGCTGAACGATTCAGGGAGATAAAATGGCTGAACGATTCATGGCGACGATTCAGGAACGATTCACCCCCGCCTTCTGATGGCCGGATAAATAAAAGATGGTGACGCCGACGAGCTCCATTGCTAGAACGCTGATGCCGATCGCCGGTCTCTTCTGTGGTGTTTTGAACACCATCGTCGCCCTGAAGATGAATGCTGTTGGTTTTTTTTTTTTTTTTGGAATGAGGGTTTTTTATTTTATAGATATATAGGAAAAGGGTATTTTGGTAATGTTAATTAGGTTTTGTCCTTTCTAATCATCCATTTACTTGTAGCCTAATAAAGATATTAGATTGTCCTTTTGGACAAAAACCTATATTTTATAACCGAACCATCTCTATTAAGCTTTGAAGATTATCACATTACCAATTTGGATTTATTTTTGACGTTTTTGAAAGGCCAAAGAAAATATGGACGGCTGACAAGGCGTAAGATGAGCGCCAGCTCCGATCTATGTGGCGGCCGGAAAGGCGATGATGGGTGCCAACTCCAATCTTTAAGGTGGTTCCGCCCAATATTAGGCGAGGGATAAGGGCCGATTTTGAAATTGAAGAGGTGTATTTTTCGGATAATTATTTTACAATTTTTTTCAGACACATTAATTATTTTTTTAATCTGTGTCAATATTCTATCTGCGAAAGATAAAAAAAACAGAGAGTGTAAGCATTAATTTTTTACACGCCAAAATCACATGAATTTTCCCGAGCAATTAAAATCAATACGTTAAACTTAATTGTTTCTTTCGGACATGAATAATTCGCTTATAATTCGTGGATTTACTAGATATCCTATTTCCACATTAAGAAACCCCAAACTCATACATGTGAAAAATGTAATGCTGGTATAAATAGGGATTTTAGGGAGTAAATAGGAAAAAAAGTCAACCCCTAAAAAAATCGAAAAAATAAAAGAATAGAAATATATTTTTATCATGTTTTAGTACAGACATCGTGTGACGTGAGTGACAATGACGATGGAGTCATATGTATGTTTCGTGTGTCCTTCGGTACTATTTGATTAGAAAGTTTAGTGATAAATTATAGCTGAACCAAGGTGAATTGACTGCCTACGTACCTAAATGATTTGAGACCAAACTATTAACGTAGTTCTAAATCGCTAAGATAAAGATCATTTTATAGGTTACCCTCGTGAGGAAGTTAATTTTGTAAACTTTGAAGTCATAGTCAATGACCTGAAAGAGTTATGAGGGCAATAATAGTGTTATTATGGCCCTATATGCATGAATCATGGAACTGTTACGAGATCGAGGGTTGCAGTCATGTTGACTGCATAACCGTTGGATGAGTTCGTTGAAGACTTGGACCGAGTTGTCCGTCCCGGACCGAGGTAACCTACACCATGTCAGTGATTCGAGCTAGTAAGTATCTTATTTTGAACTGAACACATTGGGTAGAGGACGACATGTACTATGTCAATGCCTTACAAGCGACCAACCTTTCATAGAGTCCACTTTGTTGAGATCAAATCAAAGTTTGTTCCAGGTCCAACGTCAAGTTGATCCTAAGAGGCTTGGTTTACATAGAAGACCCAGTTAAGTAACTGCCACGTGTGTGAGTTCGGGTCATTTCCACGTAAGTATTCTTTCGGTGTATAATGGTATATGAACTTATATGCCAATTTTAATTGTTGTCGCAACGGAAATATGTTGTGTTAGTTGTGGTCAAATATGTTGTATTTGTTATTGTCAAAATCGATACGTCCACCTTTTACTATCATGCCAAACTCGATGGGTCCCACTAATCCACTATTTGTTAACCTATATTTTATTTTTGTTTTGAAGTGCCTAACTTATATTCAAGACAATATAAATAACCAACCTAGAGATAAGTGGTCTTCACTCCAACATTTGCTTTTGGTGGCTGTATCTTATCAATTGTTATTCGCTTTGAAAAATAAAATGTCACTCAACATTCAATCTCTTGCGTTCATGCTCTTAACATTCCTATTGGCCTCTTTTTGCTTTGAACTGTCTGTAGCAATGCCCCCAGACGATCCCCGCGTGGTGCGGGATGCAGCAAGGTTCGCCCTTAGGGAAGGCCATGACCGTAAGGTAGAATTCCAGAGAGTTAGTCGTGTACAATTTACGCGACATGGCCAGAGTGGTAAATATTCCGTTCTAATTGATGTCTTAGAATTCAACAATCTGGAACAATACGTGGCTGTCGTTTTGCAGAAACAGAATGGAAAAGAACTTGTTTCGTTTGACAAAAGACATTTAGGAGAGGCTTAGCTCTTGTATTTTGTTTGTTATTTTGACTTGGCTTTAATGGAAAAATAGTTTTAAATATCATTCCTCAATCCATGTTATGTTTCTTCATCTTTTATGTGTGTTATATCTTGCTAGATAGTCGGGAATTCAATTTGGTCTAGTGGTGAAATGTCGGTACACTTCCTGGTATCAACGGGTTCGAATAGTAAAAATTGCATTTTCAGCAATAACATAAAAAAGGCAAAATTATTATGCTAAAAAAACCTAGTATGCGCATATACTAGAATGGAGATCGAGAAACGAAACAATTTTGGAGATTTAATTCGAAAGATATGAATGTTTTAAAATGAGCTAAAAAAAGAAAATGTTAATGATTTGAGATAGCATTTTATTATTTTTTTGAGTTGATGTCCTTTAACATATATTATTTGGATAAAATATCCTTCTTCAATGAAATTTATTAGGTTGTCATTTTTTTTAAAGAAAATATCTTTTCACACAAAATTTTGACTTATTACACGGTATTTGTTTTCCAATTTTGCCCTTATTGTTTTTTATTTACGCGCCTACATTCTGACCGGAGTTTGGTCAGAATGTAGGACATTATACCTACCCAAATGTGATCAGAATAATTTAGTTTATTCTGACCCGAAAGTGGTCAGGAAAACATTACATGTTTGGCCTCTAAAATGGTCCGATATGTTGTCGAATTTTTTATAGCGACGTTTTTATATTCTTACTTGAGATAGGGTTATACCTACTCAAAAGTGGTTAGAATAATTTAGCTTATTCTGACCCGGACGTGGTCAGGAAAACATTACATGTCCGGCCTCTAGAATGGTCCGATACGTTTTCGAAATTTTCGAGTGCCGTGGTCATATTCTGACTAGAAATAGGAGCGGAAAACGTTATTTTTTGGCCTGTAAAACGGTTCGTATTGTTTCTCAAGCATACATAATATTGTCTCTTTATTTAGACCGAACATTGGTCTGGAAAATATAATGTTCCAGGCTTGTAACATGGTCTGAATAATATACAATTCTCGACTCATTTAGGGTCAAAATAATATGTTTGTTAAATGTCAAAACGAAGCCCACTCTCGCCCTTGGAATGTGTAAAATATATTTTTGTGAAAAGATAGTCTCTTTTTAAAATGTCATATTCCTTAATTGTCTAAAATTATATAAAAAATTTAACAAAAGTTTCCTTGAATGTATCAACCTAATGCATTGATAAGGAATTAATTGTGAATTAGTAGTTTTTTAAAGACATTTAAAACTATATCTCTTGCCAATAAGGAATTGGTGATAACTTTTATGAAAGAGATAATTTTGGGGAAACTTAAGTATTTCATTAATGGATCAAATATATATATATATATATATATATATATATATATATATATATATATATATATATATATATATATATATATATATATATATATATATATATATATATAGTATACTACCCACTAGTCCACTTCCTATAAAATAGAAGACATGCGATCATGGCCTTAATCTAAAATAACTACTCACAATCTTCCTATAAACAAGAAATCATGGGATCATGGCTATAAGCCATCACAACTACTCTAATAATGGAAAGTATGCTGAAAATGGAAAGTAACTTGGCTAACATAGCCTTAGGTAATTAAAATAACTTAATTAACATAATAATCAATTTAATTCTCTAACATTCCTTCCCTTAATCTGAGCTGGCAGTTCATATAACTTCACACATGCCCAGCTTGCCTCTGAGCAATGTTGCAACTCAATGATCAGTTCTTCACATAGGTCTCTTAGGAAATGATACTTCACATCTATGTGCTTGCTCCTGTTGTTTAACACTGGATTCTTGGATAGCTTGATAGTTGAATTGTTATCACAGTACATAATATTCCCAGTCTACTGAACTTGACCTAGAACTTCCAACAGTCTTCTTAACCAGATCAATGGACATGCACCATGTGCTACTGCAACAAACTCCGCTTCAGTTGTGGACAGAGTGACTATTGGTTGCTTCTTTGATGACCAACTGACAGCCTTTGGACCATACATGAACACAAAACCAGAAGTACTCTTCCTGTCATCAACATCTCCTGCATAATCACTGTCTAAATATCCAGTCAGCTTGAGCCTTCCCTGCTGAACCATACTTGATGCCAAGATTGATGGTTCCATTTAAGTACCTCGGTATCCTCTTCACATAGTTTAAGTGATCTGCTGATGGTGACTCCATGTATCAGCTTGCCACACTTACAGCATGCATGATGTCTGGTCTTGTTGCTGTCAAATATAGAAGGCACCCTATCATCTGTTTGTACAAGGTGGAATTCACCTTACCACATGTTCCTTCTTTGTTCAGCTTCACACCAGTTTCACAAGGTGTGAGTGCTGGATTGCTATCCTTCATTCCAAATTTGTTGAGTATTTTAGTCACATACTTCTTTTGAGAAACAAGTATACCTGACTCAGTCTGTTGAACCTCAATGCCTAATAAATATTGCATTGCTCCCATGTCTATCATGCTAAATTTGTTCTTCATTGCCTCCTTGAACTCTGTTATCATGCTGAGTTCATTGCTGGTAAAGATAAGATCATCCACATACAAACAAGCAATCAGTAGCCTTCCCTTGCTGTTAACTTTCACATACAAGGTAGGTTCGTATAGATACCTTGTGAAACATGCCTTCACAAAATAAGAATCAATACAACTGTACCAAGCCCTTAAGGCTTTCTTGAGTCCATACAAGGCTTTGCTAAGCCTTTACATTTTGCTTTCTGCTCCATTCTTCACATAACCCTGTGGCTGATCCACATATACTTCTTCCTTCAGCTGACCATTCAGAAAAGCTGACTTCACATCCATTTGATGTACTTTCCAATGGTTTTGGGCGGCCAAGGATAGTACAAATCTGATAGTTTCTATCCTTGCTACTGAGGCAAACACTTCATTGTAGTCAATCCCATATTCTTGCTTAAATCCTTTGGCTACTAGTCTAGCCTTATACTTGCTGACTTTTCCATCTTCATTCTATTTTGTCTTATAGATCCACTTGACACCAATAGTTTTGTGTCCTTTTGGTAGATCTGTCATGGTCCAAGTCTGATTTCTTTCAATAGCTATGATTTCTTCATCCATAGCATGCCTCCATTTGCTTCTTTTCTTGCCTCCTCATACGTGATTGGATCATCACTTGCAAATAGAGCAAAATAGATACATTCTTCTGTTTGTGGTAAACCTTTTACCTTAAAATCTGTCATCCAGCCTGGCCTTTTCTTGGTTCTCTAAGGTCTGTCTGCTGAACCCTCACCTATTATTTCATGACTTGAGTCTGCTGAACCCTCAGCTGCTGCCGTCAATTTAGTGTCTTGAGTCTGTTGACCCTGAGTCTGCTGAATCTCACTCTGCTGATTCTAAGTCTGCTGATCCTGACTCTGCTGGTCCTCATTAGGCTCTTTATCTATTAGATTCTGGATTGGATAGAATTGAGCATTGTTTGCTTCCCAATCTTAGGTGTTTAGTTCATCAAATACCACATCTCTGCTGGTCACTATCCTTTTGGTTATAGGGTTAAACAACTTGTATGCCTTGGACTTTTCACTGATCCCCAAGAACACACACTGCTCCCTTTTATCACTGAGTTTCTTCCTGTTTGCTTCTGGAATATGAGCATAAGCAATGCAGTCGAATATTTTAAAATGACTTACAGATGGTTTGATTGAGCTCCGTGCTTCTTCAGGTGTCATGTTTTGAACATAGAATGTTGGACATATGTTCAAAATATGCACACTCCAACTTACTGCCTCTGGCCAGAATCTTTTAGGCACATTTCCATAGGCCAACATGCTTCTTACCATATCCAGAATTTTCCTATTCTTCCTCTCAGATACACCATTTTGTTGTGGTGTATAGGCCGTTGTCAATTACCTTCCGATTCCATTACTGGTACAAAAATCTTCAAACTCTGCTGAGCAAAATTATCCTCTTCTGTCTATTCTCAGACTCTTGATATACTGACCTGTCTCTTTTTCTCTTAACAAGTTTGAAGCTCTTGAATGCATTCAATGCTTCAGACTTTTCTGACAAGAATTCAACCCAAGTCTTTATAGATAAATCATTAGTAAATATAATGAAATATCTCTTACCATTGGATGATGGGTTGATTGGGCCACACAATTCTAAATGGATGAGTTCCAGCACTTGTTTTGCCCTCCATGACTTTCCTTTTGGGAAAGAATGTCTGTGTTGCTTTCCTTTAGTGCATTCTTCACATATCTGCTGAGGAGTTTGAATTTGTGTAATTCCTTTAACCATTTCCTTCTGCTGAAGTGTTTTTAAACCACAAAAATTGAGATGTCCATATCTGTAATGCCATAACCAAGATGCGTCTTTCTGTTCTACCATAAGACATGCTTGTGTCTCCTTAATTTCCAAAGGAAACAATCTGTTGGCACTCATGGGAACTTTAGCTATGATTCACTTGCTTGAATCCATGATTTCACACTCCCTATTCTTCAGAATAATTTCATATCCTTTTTTACAACTGTCCAACACTTAACAGATTGCACTTCAGATCAGGAACATATAACACACTAGAAATGGTTTCAGTTGTTCCATTCTTGGATCTGATGCATATATTTCCTTTTCCCATAACACTGACTGTGGAGTTATCTCCAAACTTCACCTTTGAATGATAAGATTCATCCAAATAAGATAATGATGCCTTATTACCATACATGTGATTAATACATCATGTATCAACATACCATACTTGGGGTGCTGAAGTCTTATCATGCTGAGTAGTCATCAGCAGAGTCTCATCCTTCTCTTTTTCAGAAAAGTAACTCTACTGAGTCCCTTTCTCCTTGTCTATTGGCAATTTGGTGTAGCATTCTGACCGGTAGTGTCCAAGTTTGTGACACCTAAAGCATTCAACATTCTTTTTGCTTGCAGCCCTTGGATGCCTGAGAGTTGTCCCTGCTGCCAGAATCTCTGGTAGTCCTCCTTCTACCTCTTCCTCTGCCTCTACCCCTGCCTCTATAATTGCTATTATAGGCAGTGTTCTTTAAGGCCTGCTCTTCATTGGATGTTGCTGGTCCTCTCTTTATCTTTTGTTCATGAACTTGCAAAGAACTTTGCAATTCATCAAAAGACAAAGCATCAATGTCTTTGCGTTCCTCAATGGAACACACCACATAATCAAATCTTAAGGTTAGTGACCTCAAAAATTTCTCCACAATGCTACATCCTCCATTTTTTCACCAAGAAATCTCATCTTATTGCAGATTTCCATGGTTCTGGCACAATAAGTTGAGACAAATTCACCTTTCTTCACTTGTAAGGTTTCAAAATCTCTTCTTACGGCCTGTAGCTGTGATCTCTTCAATCTGGCATTTCCTTGGTACTTCCTCTTCATTGAATCCCAGATATCTGTTGATGACTCCTTGTTGAGAATGGTCTCCAATATGGCTCTATCTATTACTTGAAACAGACAGTTCTTGGCCTTTAGATCCTTGAGTTTTTCGCTCTCAAAATTTGCTCTCCGAGCCTTAGTTGGGGGTGGATTTCCTGTTGGTTCAACCACTCCTTGTTCAATGATGGTCCAGTACTCCTTAGAACGCATGAAGTTCTCCATCAACATGCTCCAGTGCTCATAATGCTCTCCATCAAACTTTGGGATGGAAGCCTGAACAAAAAAATTTTCGTCCTTGAATCTTTTCTGGTTGAGAATATGGCTTCGATACCACTGATGACTTTTATGGATGAGATAGTTTTTGGGAAAACTTAAAAATTTCATTGATGGATCAAACATATATATACAAGTAGTAATATACTATCCACTAGTCTACTTCCTATAAAATAGGAGGCATGGGATCATGGCCTTAATCTAAAATAACTACTCACAATCTTCCTATAAACAAGGAATCATGGGATCATGGCTATAAGCCATCACAACTACTCCAATAATGGACATTATGCTGAAAATCAAAAGTAACTTGGCTAACATAGCCTTAGGTAATTAAAACAACTTAATTAACATAATCATCAATTTAATTCTCTAACAATTGGCCCAGTGGTAATCATTGTGGCTTATAAACCGGAAGTTTCGGGTTTGAGTCCCAGTCAGAACAAAATTGTGTGTGCGTATGTTTACTTTATTTTAAATAAATGAGACATTTTATTTATGAGTCATTAAAAAATTTCGTGCATTTTTAAATAAACGAGACATTTTATTTATGACTCATTAAAAATATTCAAACAATGTCGGATCATGGCGCTCCCGTTAGAACAAAAGACATAGTCGAAGCATGGCCCTGCGCCCCTGCATCCTTAAAACATATGTATGGCAAACCCGATTTGGGAAAATCTGAAACAGGGGATCTTACAAAAAAAAAGAGATTTTGTGACGAAAAATTCATCAGGAACACCACTAATATAAGTAATGAAACGTTTTCATGACGAAAACAATTTGTCGCGGCGTTCGTTGTACAGTGACGATATTTCAAGCATAGTTTATGTCATAAAAGCGCACTCTGGCAAAAACATTTTTATTAGCCTTTAAGATCTTTTGTGATGTCACCAAAGGGTAGAAACACATTTTTGGTATAACACAAACATTTATCATTGTAAGTCAACATTTAAAAACAAGATAAATAATATAGTTAATTGTCAATTATGATGGAAGATGTCATGCAAAAAGATCATAAGAAAAGATGTTTGTCAAAAGGATAGAAAGTGAATTTGACATTAAATTTCGCTTGAATTTCACTTTCACTTTCACTTTCACTTTCTGTCCTTTTTGACAAACATATTTTATTATGTCATTTTCGTCTGACATCTTCCATAGTGTGTCATTTCCGACAAAAACTATTTTAAGCATTTGGTCTTAAAAACAATGAATGTACTCTTTTCCCTTTAACAAAGTTTTTCCCACATGATTTTCTTAGTTAAAGGTTTTTAACGAGGCAGTCAGGGCAACACATAAAAACGCATATGACATGAACTATTTTCCTTGTCTAGTTTTTTTCCAACTGGGTTTTTTCTAGCAAAGTTAATAGTATATGACATGTATATTATGCAACTCATATCGAGAAATTAATTCAGCCATATAATAGACTTGCAAAAGAATGAGAAAATTGTTGTGCAACAGATCCGATCAACCGACAAACCTGTCATATTTATTTACCAAGACATTGTAGAAAAGTACAATTTAAAGGTTTAAACGAGGAAACTTGTTCTTTTATTTATTGGTAGGATAATTACAAAAGTTTCTGCTACTACTCTTTTATACGAGAAATTGGTAAATCAGGCTACTGTAACTTCTGACATTTTTTTTCAAGTCAAAAATTTTCTAACATTTTTTTTAGGTTTCCCGTCCAAATTTGGACGAATTCGTCCAAATATAGTCAACCCGTCCAAATTTGGACGGGATTCGTCCCAATCCATTCACTGACCAAATTTGAACGGATTTCGTCACAATTTGGACGGGCGTCCAAATTTTGGACGGATTCCGTCCAAATTTGGACGAGAAAGGAAGTCATGTTTCAAATTCTCAGAATGACCTAAAATTGGAATTTCCGCAGCTTAACTCCTTCAAACAGGTTCACCCATTCTCTCAAGAAAAGAGGAAAAATGTATTTGATGCATTTATGTTTTTTAATCAATCTAAAAATATTGAATATCTAAAATACAAATTTATAAGCATGTGTTTCCCTTCATCAACAATTGTTCCTTTCATTGAAAGAAACACGTTCTGGGAATAAGAGCGAGTGGGTGTGATAGAGACCATACCCAAGAAATCTTACCTTCATCAAGATGATCAACTAATTTCACAAAATTCATCCTGCATTCACATAACAGATCCTAAATTTGCAAAAGAAGTTAAACTGAAGTAGTTAGATATAATCATTTAATAGAAAAGTATAAGCATTGATAAAATAAGGAAAAAAGAAAAATTTGAAAACAAGATTTGAGAAAAGATTTTCCCAGAAAAGGGAAAGAATTAAAAGTGTAGAGCTCCCTTTCCATCTAATATTTGATAAACCGTCCAAATTTGGACGGAATCCGTCACAATTTGGACGGTGCGTCTAAATTTTGGGCGTTTTTCGTCCAAATTTGGTCAGTGAATGGATTGGGACGAATTCCGTCCAAATTTGGACGGGTTGACTATATTTGGACGAATTCGTCCAAATTTGGACGGGAAACCTAAAAAAAATATCAGAAAATTTTTGACCTAAAAAGAAATGTCAGAAGTTTACAGTGACCTGATTTACCAATTTCCCCTTTTATACCGTAAGAGTACTGAATTTCCTCTTACTTTGATTCTAAGTTTACAAGAGACAAACACATTGATTCAACTTTTCAAAACGTAAGGAGTAAGATAAACTCTAATACTTTGATTTCTAAACATGTCCAGGTTCATTGTTTGATTTAAGCTAGAATATGGCTTGTTGCGTTCTCATCCTTATTTCTCCTGTCAAGTAATTATCTGACTTCTTGATTCAAAAAATAGACTTTATCACTTTATTTTTGTAGTATAGAGTCATTGCTTGGATGGTGTTTGATAAAAATCCTGACTTGTATTTCTGGGCTTGAATGCTGATTGATTGGGCCATGATGGACTGCTTTTGTCTTTTGGACTTGTATTGATTGCGGCCTGTTGTTATTTGTCACGGATTTTATCTAACAAAGCAAACAAGTAATAAAATTTATAAATCCGGTATTCCCCAAGTGTAGGGATCGTATTATAGCGATTAATACCGGAGTCGATCTCAGGGAATCGAGGTTGTTTAATCTAGTTCTTATTAATTCTTCTAAAATTGTCACTACTATTTATTACTAAACCTAAACTAAAACGGAAAATAAACTGGACAGAGGATTGTCAGTCCAAAGCCAGGAAAGATCGTTGCGAACAAAAATAACTCTAATCTATAAACAAAAAAGAAAATAAACTTCTAAGATAACAACGAAGAACAAGGCACAAAGATGATTTTAATTAATTTTAGCGAAGAACAAGCTATGATCCACCTATCTCGCAACTCTCAATTTCTACCCTAGATCGGTTAGTGAAGATTTAATAAAGATGTGGTTCACCTATCAAAGGTATGAATTCCTACTCTCGTAGATAATTCGCCTATTAATCTCTCATCTCTCGATCTTAAAGATTAACGCTTCCAAAACAAAGGTGTAAGATTTCTCAATCTAGCAACCTAGAAATTTAACCTAATCAACTCTCGTTATTTTTAGGTTAAAAGTCCAATCTTTAATATGGTGATCTAGGTCTAACAACGATTCTCATCAAACGTTAAACATCAAATAGCAACCATCTCTCGATTTAAATTGCATAATCAATATAAAAGCATAATAAAAATACAAGCTTTAATAAAACTCACAAAACAAATCCAAAGAAGAAATCAAGTTGATGCTCGATCGTCTTCACAAGCTTGTTCAAAACTCTTAGCCTCTATCCATCGCTGGAATACGAATCATATAAATAAAAAGGAAGATAAAAAGATGTTTATGATGGTGGGAAAACGCAGCTAGGGCGGCCCCAAAGGGCCTGGGGCGGCCAGGGATCGAATTGTGGTGTTTAGGGTTGCAGAAAACGCGTCTATTTATAAGTTTTTAGGTCGGTTTCAGCAAAGGCGGTGGCTGGACGCCCGTCCAGGGATTCTGGACGCCAGTCCAGCCCTTATAAAATCTTCGAGTCGGGCCGAGCTGGATCAGACGCCCGTCCTATAGGTTTTTGGACGCTCGTCCACTGAAAATCTGAACATCCTGAATCAAAAGCTCCTCTTGGACGCCCGTCCACTACTTCTGGACGCCCGTTTGGGTAAAAATCATGCTTTCCTGAGTTGAGCAGCTCCAGTGGATGCCAGTCCAGGTAGTTGGACGCCAGTCCAAGCTGAACGGAGATAAACGCGCGTTTAGTTCTTCAAAGCTTCCTTATCTTCACTCCAAGTTCAATATGCATCTTTCTCTCCCCTTAATCTTCAGTTGGACATCCTTTAAGCTCATTCATTGCCATGCAAATGCACCTACAAGTTGATAGAAAAGTGCAAAGTGTAAAACCATACAAAAATCACCAATAAAACCACGTAATAAGCTCGATTTTGCATTTAAACCAATTTCATATGCATTCTCTCAATAAGTCCTTTAAACACTTACTTTTCTATAAAAAATAGTAAAACACGAAGGAAATTGTTACGAAATAATACCATATATATCGTAAAAATCACCGTTAACATTATTCTGCATACATTCTACATGTATCTTTAATACCCCCTCAAACTTGGCTAGGGGTGGATGCTAGCCCAAGTTAGGGTCTAAGTTGATTGAAGGGGACCTTGGGCAGAGGATTAGTGAATAAGTATGCTAATTGACCACTTGCTGGAACATGCCCAGTAACCAAAAGCTTTCAAGCTACCTGCTCCCTCACATAATGATAATCTAATTCAATGTGTTTACTTCTTGCATGGAAAACTGGGTTGATTGTCATATAAAAAGCACTAAGGTTATCACAGTATAGGACTGGGACTGAGAGGTTTGGAATCTTGAGTTCATGAAGTATGTATGTGAGTCATGTAAGATCTGCTGCTGTATGAGCCATGGCTCTATATTCTGCTTCAGTTTGGACCTAGACACCGTATGTTGCTTCTTTGCACACTAGGAAATGATGTTGGGGCCAAGAAAAGTGCAATAACCAGTGACTGATCTTCTAGTCAGTGGGCATCCTGCCCAGTCTGCATCGGAGAATGCATAGAGTCTGAGATCTGTGGAAGTTGAGAGGTTAACGCCAAGTTGAGAGGTTAACGCCAAGGTTGACTGCAAATGAGATGTCCGGTCTTGTAAATGTGTGATACTAGAGGGATCCAATGAGGCTTCTATAAAATGCAATGTTTGTGATGTGTGTCTCACAGATATGGAATACATTTCTTTATGAGGGAAGTAGAAAGACAATCCCCTTATTTGTTGATCCTAGAAACTGATCGATCGGCCGAGTTCATATAGGTTATGAACTAATTGTTCACTAGTGGGTTAATGGTAAATAAGGATGAGATGTAATGAAGAAGGTTTACGGAAATAATCCAAATTCGTTACGGATAGTCTATGGAGGGTTAGTTTGTATGTAATGATTATATCAATGGACACTTATTGACTCGACTATCTGAGAATAAGTTTTATCTTCAATCGATAGAGTTCAGTTTTGGATTTATGGTGGCGTAATTCCGGAATTAATAAGTTGAGTAGAAATATTATGTTCGATGAATATTGTAATCAATTTATTGTAGCTACGGGTTATAGGTCCATGTTCCCCGGGTTGGCTCCTAACACGCGAGTGTTTTCTCGTTTTGTGGAACCTCGAGAATAAATTAAATAGTTTATCTATTTAATGAATATGCGAAAATTATTTATTTGGTAAATAATATGTAATATAGAAAAGAAATTTTCTATTATCCCAAATGGCATAAAAAATGGCGTCATATTTTTTTGGTTTTGGAAAAGAAATTTTCTCCTAATTAATTATAATGTGGATAATTTAATTATTTATGTGTTAAATAATTATAAATAAGAAATTAGTTTTCTTATTGGATAAATAGGAAATTTGTTTTTCTATTGGATAAATGTTTTATTTTTCTAAAAGGAAAAAATAAACTCTCAAATTATTAGTTATTTTCCTATAAAAAAAAAGAGTTTCTCCCAATACAAAATTGAACCATAGTGAATCCAACGCCATATTGGAAAAAAGGACGCCAGTTTCTTTTTGTAAAAGAGAGAAATTTTGTTTTCTTGTCTTAGCGATTGGGAGAAGAAAAACTAGGGTTTTTCTTGGAGCATATTCGAGGAGATTCTACTACGAGGATCGACGTCCACCAGTCGTCGCTTGAAGATACAATCCGGAAGATCACGGCTTCTCTCCGGTTTGGTAAATCTACTAACCTTCTTGTAGTTATGTTAATTAATCATGCGAATCATATTGTGGTAAAATCGAAAAAAAAATTAATTCATAGCTTCCGCTGTGCATGATCGAGCGTCTCGATCGGTGCTGTGAATCAGATCTGACGATCCGATTATGGATCGGATCCGAATTCGGGTTTATGTATATCCAGCATATGGTATCAGAGACAGGTTAAAGCGATTTTGCGATCTTGATTGCATAATTAATTAATAAGGAGTGGAATTGAATAAATATTGCATCTTTTATATGTTTATTATATATATGCATGGTTGAATGTTTTTGGTTGACGAGATGGATTGGGGTTGGTACTTGTTTACCGTTAGAACTATTGTAAACCCAAATTTTTCTGGGTATAGGAAATTATGTAATTTATTTGTTGTAATTTAATTTCCTAGTAATTAAAAAAAATGGTAAACCCTACCATTAAGGGTCCCTCACCCCCGATCCCACAGGAAAGTGAGGAGATGTTAATCAGGTAACCTAGTAGCTCCAACATAGGCTGCCTTTGAAACCTCTGCACTGAAGGGTGTTATCAATCGGAAATCAACCTCATTACGGGAATCGAACCGCTGACCTCCAGTTTAGGTTAGAGGCTGCACTACACACCCATGTCTTCACCACTAGGCCATATCCAGGGGATTAATTTCCTAGTAATTAGAATTAAGGGGGAACGGGTCAAAGGGACAAAAAATAAAAACTATTAGACAAATAGGACAGGTTCAAAACTTTATTGTTTATAAGGACAAATGGTGGGGAAAGTACAATTATGACCTTAATATGATCTAGAAAGAAAGGAAATGAAACGGACGTATTAAAAGGAAGAAAAAAACAAAAAGAGAAAAAAAGGCAGGGAAAATTTGAAGAAAAAATTAAAATAAATTATTTCTCTCTTCTCTTCGATTATTTAAAATCTGTATATTTTATTAAATCTCCGTCATTATAAATTGTTCACCATAGTTCATATTTTTTGGTACTCTTTATTATGATACCGCATTCAACATTTTCCCGACATAATTTATGAAATAAGATTTGTTTTGAATACTTCATTACGAATGCAGTGGCATACAATTGATGTAGTGGCATTGAAGTTGTTAAGATCTTAATATATGCGGTGACAAACACAATTGAAGATGCAGCGACACGACGATTTACGAAACCAAATTAGGAGTCCTATGTTGTGACATACAATTGATGCAGTGACATTGAAGTTTAAGATCTTAACATATGTGCGCAATGACAAACACAATTGAAGATGCAGCGACAAGACGATTTACGAAACCAAATTAGGAGTCCCTACATTTTATAAAGGAATTATCAAGTTTCATTGTATGATCAATGTAATTTGAAAATGATATTACAATAAAATGTGCAATGAAAAAAAAAATGCAACGAGAATTGTTGATGCACTAACAATTAAAATTAAAGTAACAATTGTTTATGTAGTGACATCAATATTAATATATGCGTTCACAAAAATTTAAATGTCAATTATAAATAGCATATGTCAACTAATGAATAACACACACAAAAGACTGCGTTAACTAACGCAGTGACACTATCAATGAAGTAGTAATACAATTGTCTATGCAGTGACAACAACGCAACAATAATACAGTTGTTTATGCAGTGGCATCAACGCAGTAACAATAATTGTCTATGTAATGATATCAACATTAACGTTTTTACAAAATTTGGTTCGGAGCCTTGTCGTTGATGAAGTAGAAGGTAAAATCATGCTTAGGCAAGTCGTTGATGTGAATTATAGTTGAGGCCTTAGAAAATTTCCTGATAGAATTTATCGAAGATCGATATCATGTAGACGTCCTCGTTGGCCATACCACCGGCACCGGGGTTCAAGGGCGATTCAGATTCAACATACTGATTAAGCATGCTATGGGTCCAAAAATGGGAAATTTCGAACAATTTTCCAAAATTTTAATACGCATAAAAGTGGAGAAAAATCTTAAAAATAAAAAATAAAAAAAAAACAAAAAATAAAAAAATAAAAAAAATAATAAAGTGGAGAAGCAGGGACTACATATGGGAGCCGACTGAAAGTTTATAAAGATTAGGTTTTTTTTTATTTCTTTTTTGTTTTTTTGAATTGAATGATATACAAATAAAAGGGTATTATTGGATTACACAATAAGTTTGTCCTTATAAACCAGTATTGCTTAACTATGTCATGTTTTCCCTATTAAGTACTAAAATTGTCCTTCTCCCCATTAATCCATAGAATTAATTAGAACTCGGCGGCCCCATTACCCCCAGCCGCATTTTTTTAATGTAATTTTTCCATAAAAGATGCAGTTTTGGCGAATAAAAGAAAAGTGGGATTCAAACCCGGGCTGCCACGGAAGGAAGAAGACGTGCTGACCAACTCAGCTAGGAAATCATATGTTTAGGAAACGGATCAGTTTAATGATAAACAAGGCGGTGGTATACCTAATTAGAGATTAGTAAATCCTTTAAACATAAGATTTATTAATTTATTTAATTTTAAATTTGTAGATTAGATACGGGGTACCAAAGATCCATTTCAGCGGTTTATTTTTTGCTTTTTTTTTGTGATTATTTATGTGTTATAACCATGTCATTCATCATATTCATGAATTCCACTCCTAGCATATGCATACATGTAGAAAATTGATTTTGGCCTTAGTTAGACATGTATGAAAACAATAATTAATTTATCCATATTGGAAAAAGGACTCCAGTTTATTTTTGTAAAAGAGAGAAATTTTGTTTTCTTGTCTAGGACACATTTAGAAAGATGTCAGGATTTTAGGACTATAAGAAAATATATTTGTCAAAAAGGACATTTCACCAGTAAAAATGAAAATGAAAGTGAATTACGTTGGTTTTGTGCTGAAAATCAACGTAATTCACTTTCACTTTCACTGATGAAATGTCCATTTTGTTAAAAATATTTTCTTATAGTTCTTTTTGCCCGACATCTTCCATATTGTGTCTATTAGGACCATTATTCTAAAAATAAAAAAAATCAGAAAAAGAGTCCGTGAAACCTTCCCACATTCAACGCTTTTAAGATGATACGCCCCCAACGTAAGAAAAAAACAGCAAAATAGGACTGCTGCTAGCGGGAAAAAAATTGTTACGTCTGTGAAAAGAAAAATACAATTAGATAAAAGGTCTATAAAACCCTTCCCATTTCAACATTCTTACGTTGATACGCCTCTATCGTAAATCAATCTACGCTGTCAACCTTCAAACTCATGATTGTTACTTCATAATTGTTAACGATAAGCATATGTTACTTCAGAATATTTTAACGATAATTGTTACCTCATAATGTTTTGACGATAAGCATGTGTGACTTCAGAATTTTTGTAACGATAACTGTTACTTCGTGATTTTTAACGAAAGCATGTGTTACCTCATAATTGTGTTTAATGATAATAATTGTTATATGAATGACACTTCATAATTGTTGCTTTATGTTGTAAATAATCATTTGTATTGTAGTGTTACTATTAGAAGATATAAATCAAAGATAATGCCAAAGAGATAAATAGAGTTGTTATTATAGTTTAAATTAAAGTTTGTTACTTTGATTTAAATTTAGGTTAGGATTATTTGAGATTTTATCATTACTTTTTCATTTATTTTAAATTTAGTTTTTATCTCTTTTCTCTCCTATATAAAGGAGGAACTGTAACAATTTATTCAATATCAATAAAACAACAGTTCTTCTCCTATTATTTCCACTGTGATTCTGATTTTCTTCATGGTATCAGAGCGAGGGGCGAGGGTTCGAGTGCCTTAACATTGGTGCCTTAACATTGCTGAACCCTCACCTGATCCTTCTTCCGCTATGAAAAAAAAAAAAAAAAAAAAATCTCATCTATGCATTTTTTTTTCATCTGCATTCCAAAAAATCTCATTTATGCATTTTTTTTTTCATAGACAACTCTGACCCTCCACTATTATCCGTTTCCGAAAAAATTGTTTATCACGTTATCATTTTCCAAACTTTACTCGCCCATGCAAACCCATATCAACCACCAATTGCAAATTACTATTCCACCAATCAATATATCATTCCATGCTGATTACGTTCCCCAAACCCTTTGCATACATCATATTACTCCAAAACTTGTGTTGCCAAAATAAAAAAATAAAAAAAAATATTGTTTCTTGGCATGTTTTTTTCTAACTTCATTTTTCTTTTTAAACAAACTGGAATATAGCATTTGTTATTTTCTTGGCATCCATTCTATGACCTTTTTTCAGGCGAGATCGAAGGAACACAAATCCACACAATTGGAGGCTGATCATCATTAGAAAAAAAAAAAAATTCCAAAGCTTCCTTTGCCGAGAGGAAGTCAAACATCATCACAACTATGGATTTCGGAATAACAACCGGAGTGGAGATGCCCTCCAAAAACATCACAACTACGGATTTCGGAATAACAACCGGAGTGGAAATGCGCTCCAAAACATCACAACTATGGATTTCGGAATAACAACCAGAGTGGAGATGCCCTCCAAAAATAACACAACTATGGACTCCGGAAAAATCACCGGAGTGAGATGCCCTCCAAACATCAATATTAATGGACTCCGGAAAACCTGCCAGAGTGGAGATGCCCTCCAATACCACAACTATGGATTTCGGAAAAATCACCGGTTTGGAGATGCCCTCCAAACATCACAAAAATATGCAAAGACAAACTCAGCCTCCAAACCCGGCATCGTTTGAGGAGGGTATTAGAATATAAAAATCAAAGATAATACCAAAGAGATAAATATAGTTGTTATTATAGTTTAAATTAAAGTTTGTTAGTTTGATTTAAATTTAGGTTAGAATTATTTGAGATTTTATCATTATTTTTTCATTTATTTTGAATTTAGTTTTAATCTCTTTTCTCTCCTATATAAAGGAGGAACTGTAACAATTTATTCAATCTCAATAAAACAACAGTTCTTCTCCTATTGTTTTCGCTGTGATTCTGATTTTCTTCAGTTACTTCATGTGTTACTGTCACTTCATAATTATTACTTTATGTTGAAAATGAACCTTCAGATTGCGTTGTTACGTCATAATTTTTAACGATAAGCTGTGTTACTTCATAATTTTTTAAGATAATTGTTATAAGAATGATACTTCATAATTATTACTTTATGTTGGAAATAATCTTTCATATTGAATTGTTATTGCATGTTTATTGTTACTTTATAATTGTTATTTAATGTTGGAAATAATCGTTCATATTGCATTGTTTCTTCATGTAAATTGCATTGATTTTTTATTGATCAATCTGGAAATTTAGTAATACGAAGAAACACAATTACTATCCCACTCAGTTGTTGTCATTTTTTTTTTTCCATTTCCACTGTATCGCTGCTCAAGGAAAGACCTAGACGTCCACCGTTTTTATTTTCGGTATATTAAAAAATCCATATAATTCAGTCTAACACAATTAATTATTTTAATCCAACCTACCCAACCATACAAATATACTCCACTATTAGCCCATCAAATTTCAGTTCCCGGTCCCATCATTGTCGCTACTGTAACAATAATTTTGGAATTTCCCCCTCGATCTATATTGTCCTTCAGTAGGCCCACAACCCAAAAAAGATTACAGGTCCCACTATTTACGAACCTATATTCTAGACAATATAAATAACCCCTTAGACATACATGGTATTCACTCAAACATTTCTTATCTTCATCAATATTGTTGTTAGTACAGTTCAACAAATTAAAGTCTTCCAAACGAAAATGTCGCTCAACATTCAATCCTTTAAGTTCATGCTCTTGGGAGTCATACTGGCTTTCTTTTGCTTTGAGCTTTCTGTAGCTGAAGGCATAAATGATACCCGTGTGATAGATTTAGCAAAGTTCGCCCTTGCTCAAGCCAGTAAGTTTCAGTCGTTGTCGTCGTCACTGAAAGTTGAGGATTCTGTGACTGAAGGAGAAGGAGTACATCATGAATTGCAAAACAAAAGGCCAAATGATCCCGACGTGATAGAGGTAGCAAAGTGGGCCGTTGTTCATGGCCAAACATTAACATTAGTAGAGGTTACTGTGTGCGATGGTTCGTCGCCAGATGGGGACGAGTACACCCATTTTTTAATTACAATGAAGGCAAAGAATTATAAGGGGGAGGTGCATCATTACCAGACTCTCGTTTTTCAGAAATCTCCAGAAATAAAAGTTATCTCGTTTCAAAAGTTAAACTGAATTATTAGAGTTATAACAAACAGAATGAAACTTGTATTTTTATATTCTGAATGAATTCATGAACGAAAACTACAATCAAAAAAAAGTTTCAACTGTCTTTCTTAATTAAATCAATGTTATGTTTCTTCATCTTTTATATATGTAATCTAACTAGATACTCATGAAATGTGCCGTATCCCTTAACCTAACAAAAGTTACCTCATTTGGAGGCGTATAAATAAAGATAAGATAAAAAAGTAAAAAGATAAGGTTTAAAAGACACAATATAAAAGATGTCACGTAAAAAGAACTATAAGAAAAAAAATTTGTCAAAAAGGACATTTCACCAGTGAAAGTGACTTTGAAAGTGAATTACATTGATTTTCAGAAAAAACAAACGTAATTCTATTACCAAATTCACTTTTATTTTCACTTTCACCGATTAAATGTCTCTTGACAAAAAAAATTTCTTATAGTCATAAAATCATGACATCTTTTTAAATGTGTCCTAATTGACAATTAAATAATGGCCGCCGAAAATGCCATTAATGGATCATGGCTAAATTGCAATTCTAGTCCTGTAACTCGACACGTTTTGTGATTTTGGTTCTGTTTTTCTCTCCGGCGACAATTTTAGTTCTGTAATTGATCTTTTTTTTTGCAAAAATAGTCCTCGATGCGGAAATTGCTGACATGACCATTTTTCCGGCTAATTTTTTTTTTGAATAATATGCTGGAAAAATGGTCCAGTCAGCAATTTCCGGCATCGAGGACTATTTTTGCAAAAAAAAAAAAAAAACCACTTACAGAACTAAAATTGTCACGGAAAAAACTAGAACCAAAATCGAAAAATGTGTCTAGTTACAGGACTAAAATTACAATTTAGCCAATGGATCAAGGAAAACTGAGAAATTAAATAATGGCCGGCGAAAATGCCATTAATTTGAAAATTGGATGAAAAATATATTTGTTTTGTAGCGTGTAAAACAAAAATGACCCTGCTTGTCTTTCTTTAATTTTTTTTTTTTTTTTTTTTTTTTTTTTTTAATGAACGAAGCCTTTTATTAGAAAGAAAAGAAAAGGTTCGTACAAAGCCGTATCATGGCCCTCCCCTTATACCAAATTACGTAGACGAAGCAAAGCCATGCCTCCTTAAAACCTATGCGTGGCAAACCCGGTGTGGGAAAATCCTGCGCATAGGAAAGAGTACGGCACCCTATGCTTCCAAAAAATAAAAGACCCCCCAAAATACAGTCGAAATGAAAAATATAGTAATAGAAGCTTTGTTTCTGATCAGCATCATCCGTCTTGAAAGAAATGGTGATTGTCGTCTCATCTTGATTATGGGTAGTTGAAGTGATGAGTGTCCATAATGCTTTCAAAATGGTTTGCACTCTCCAAAAAATTGAAGGGTGCTTCCCAAGAGATGCTCCAAGCCTCCTCTTAATGTCGGCACTCCAAGATTTGATCCATTCTACGAACGTGAAGTTTTTCTCCTGTAACAAATCGTGGTGATATGGCATATAATTCTGAAACAAAATAAAGAAGAGATAGTAAGGATAGAGACAATCTGGTTTGCACTCTTCAATACATTGAAGAGTGCTTCCTAGAAAATCATCTTTGTTTGACCAAGCGAATAGCCGGCAATCCAAGTCTATCGCGAAGAATAAGAAGACGTAACTCCAAAGGAATAGGTGTGTGGTTATCATATTGAAGGGATAAGCCAGTGGAACTCGAGGACTTAGCTAAGAAATCCGCAACTGCATTCGCTTCTCTATAAATATGCCGAATGGTGAAACCACGAGCTCGAATAATTTGGCGAGCTTGATGAAGAAAATCATGTTGCTCCCAAGGAAGCGGCTTGTCATCTTGTAAAATGTAAAAGAGGACCAACGAGTCCGTTTCCACAACAAGTGGAAAAATATCATTCCTAGCACAAAAGTCCACACCATAGTAGAGTGCTTTGACTTCAGCTTCAAAATTATTGGCAGTTCCAAGAAAAGCAGAGAAAGCATGAACCAAACTCGCCTTGATCATTACGGAGAATGAAACCGCTACCCGAGTTTCCGGGGTTGTTAATCGAGGAGCCATCCGAGTTAAGCTTAAAGGAATTAGTAGGAGGGGGTATCCACTTAACTGTGAGTGGGATTCTCTTGGGTTTCACGGAAAAATGCTTCAAGACGCCGAGATGCAAAAGAATATCATCTTTATTGTCTAGACGACAGATGGGTTTTTGATAGAAAGCCATGGATAGATCCTTGAGAATTGAGTGAGTCACGGTTTGCGGAGTGTCTAACATGCCTTCAAAACGGAAATGATACTTTCAAAACGGAATGACACAACATCTATATATATCATTGATTATTGTGGGATCTAGATCAATTAATAAACGTCCCAAAATAATCAATGGTGTAGATGAATGTTGTGTCAATCTGTTATGTCAATTCGTTGTGTCTCTATCATTGCTCTTATAATTACTAGGGGTAAGGGTCCAAAAGGACACATATTAGACTTAATTAGACAAATAGGACATTAATGAATCTTATTTGATTATAAAGACATAAAATTAATACATGAACCAATCTACCCACAATTAATAAAAATAAAAAAGAAAAGCCGGCGCTGAAACGGAAAGATGCTAATGTGTTGTTTTAATTAACATCATATTCAATATGCTAACATGTTGTGTTTTTTCTTTTCTTTCATTTTTTTCATTTCCTTATCCAAGACGCTGAGACGCTTTTCTTTCTTTTTTATTTTTATTTAACCTGGACGTTGAGACGTTTTTTTTTTTTTCCGGTAACCACTGCATTAACCACCTCGATGCAGAGACACTGGAATAAATTGACACCACGACGCAAAGACACCGCGATCCAGAGACATCATGATATTATGACATTTGACGATGCAGAGACATCGCGATACAGAGACACCGCATTGACCACCACGATGCAGTCACCACCCCGATGCAACGACCACCCCCGATGCATTGACCACCGCGATGAAGTGACACCACGATACAGAGACACCGCGATACATTGACCACTGTGATGAAATGACACTGTATTGCAGAGACACCGTGATGAAGTGACACCGAGATGAAGAGACACGGCGATGAAATGACACCGCGATGCAGAGACACCGCGATGCAGAGACACCTCGATGAAGTGACACCGTGATGCACTGACAACCGTGATGCAGTGACCACCCGTGATGCAAAGACACTACGATGTATTGACCACCCCCGATGCAGAGACACCGCAATGCAGTGACCACCCCCGATGCAGTGACCACCCTCGATGCAGAGACACCATGATGTAGAGACACCTCGATAAAGTGATACCGCGATGCATTAACCACCTCAGGTCCATTGACTACCCCGATGCATTGTCCACCGCGATGCAGTGACCACCCCCGATGCAGAGACACCACCATGTAGAGACACCTCAATGAAGTGACACCGCGATGCATTGACCACCCCAAGTCCATTGACACTCCGATGCATTGTCCACCTCGATGCAGTGACACCTCTGATGCAGAGACGCCGCGATGCAGAGAGGCCTCAATGAAGTGACACCGCGATGCATTGACCACCCCAGATCTATTGACCACCACGATGCAATGGCCACACCCGATGCAGAGACACCACGATGCAGTGACCACCCCGATCCAGTGACCACCCTGATGCAGAGACCACCCCTGATGAAGTGACCACCCCGATGCAGAGACCACCCCTGATGAAGTGACCACCCCGATGCCCACCGCGATGCACTGACACAGCGATGCAGTGACCACCCCCGATGTAGAGACACCACGATGCAGTGACCACCCCCGATACATAGACGCTTGCAGAGACACCGCGATGCAGAGACACCTCTAATGCAGTGACCATCGCGACACATTGACCACCATCAATCTATTGACCACCGCGATGCAGTGGCCACCCCCGATACAGAGACACAGCGATGCAGTGACCACCCCCGATGTAGAGACACGGCGATGAAGTGACACCGTGTTGCATTAACAACCGCGATGCATTGACACCGCGATGCATTGATCTCTATTAGACGAGTCTAGCTCGATCTTGTTATATTTTATTAAAAAATAAATGAATTCTATGAAAATAATCAAGATTACGAGCCGAGTCGAGATATATCGAGTACGTAACGAGTCGAGTTTGATCTTGCCTTTTTATGGCTCGATCAAGCCCAAACTTTTTTAGTTGATCTCGAGGTCTAGGTAGTATCGACTCGACTCGGCTCGATTACACCCATAATGTGAATGACACTACATTTATTTTACAAATTTAGAAAACTTGTGTATCAAATTGTAAATGCAGTGACATCAATGAAGCAGCATGTACACAAATTTAAGTTGCATTATAACACCCACTAGAACATTTGAATTTTGAAAATGTGATCAAACACACAGGTGCAAGGCAAATTGTTTAACAAATGAACAAGTGCAACCGCAGATATATTAAATAAACAACTTAAATGAACACTATATAGTCAAATGGATATATAACAAAGATAGGTTTAACAAACTTGTACCAAAGCAAAAACTAATACAGCATACTGCAAGCTTGGTTCAAATTTGATCAAAGCAAGGAAACTACAGAAGGTTACAACTGTGAGATTAGATTGATTAAACAAACAGACTCAGTTTTTTTCTTGAAAGCAAACAGACTCAGTTTCAAACAATATATAAAATAGATGCAGAACTGAAACTTAATAAATGTTGTATACATATATTACTGAACTAATGATCAACACAACACGCTTTCTATTACACGTTCAGCTAGCAAGAATTACAGCAAGTGTATGAACAACTCTGATAAACAAACTAGAGCTGAACTATCAACCAAAAACTCAGAAGTGATAATCAAGTTCTTGGAACAAGATTATCGGGATCGAATTTACAAGGCTGAATACAGGATTCAGCAATCTATACCTGATACCTAAAACTATTACAAGTTGGTACAACAGCTATATTAGGCTTTAACAACAACAAATGCAGCAAGACAGGTGCAACAAGAGTAAGGCAACAATCAACAGGTAGGCAGACTGACTTGCACAAAACAGAAACACACAAGGGGTGTTCCAAATTTGAATAACAACAACACCGAAGATACACAAAACAGAAAGACAAAGATTACTACACAGCATAATAGAATATGAGCTACAAATTCAGAAAATTAAGTACAACAGATTATTCAACAAACAGCAGAATAGAATATGAGCTACAAGCAGGTTTGATGAGCAACAGATTGCAAATATGACAATCACAACAAGTATGAGAAAATAAGGGCAGAAACTTGGTGAATAGTCTCAGATGAGACAAGGCCAAGATTCAGACAGAGCAATGAGGGAATTAACACACTAGTGAGCCAATCAGACCAAGTGTCACCTTGATTCAAGAGCAAATCTTTGAAGACTGAACAGCACCCAAAAGATTTCCAGACTTCAACTTCATTGTAAAAGTATCGGGTTGAGCAACATTCATATGACTAGCAGCAGCTTGTTCAGAAAAACGCTGCAAAACCTTGGGGTTACTGGTCCTGGGAGGAGGAGCAACAATTGCGTCCACTACGACAGGCTTTTCACTTGCTACAGCCGGCAAAATCAAACTAGAATCCAAATAATCAGAAGCAGCAGACCTCGATTGAGGAGGAGCCTCCGATTGGCTGACAATGGGAACAATAATTCCAGCCGGAGAAGACGAATTTGAAACCGGAGAAGACGAATTCGAAGCCGGAGAAGACAAATTTGAAGCAAGAGAAGACGAATTCCAGCCGGAGAAGACGAATCCGAAGAATGAGAGCCATTCTTGGGTTTCCGTCGCTTCTTTCTACCTATGGAGATCAACGTTATTATCTCGGGGTAAAATAGGAAAGTTGATTAAAATATGTCCTTATAAACAAATAAGATTTAAGGGTGTCTAAATGCCCATTAAGTGTTCAAACTAGTCCTTATAAACAAATATCCATAATAATTACTCCCTCCGTTTTTTTTATCTGTCATATTTCAGAATTTGCTCTGTTTTTATTTGTTTCTCACTTTACATTTTCAATGCATTATTTATTATTTTATTCCTCTTTTACCAACAAATTATTTACCACTCCAATAAAAAAAAATACTTTTCCAATAATAAAAACTTCAAAAATCAATTTGACTCACTATTACGCATGCATATATTCAAAAAAATTAGTCATTTTACACTATATTTTAGACATAAGAAATAATTTCTTAATCTGTGTGATTGTTCTCTCTGTGACGGATAAAAAACGAAGGGAGTACTATCAAAACAACATATGTAGATAACGAGATCTGCTACGGTTCAGTTGCATAATTTAGGGAATGGTCCAGTTTTTAATCTTAACCATTTAAAACGTCCGTGAATAATTATATCCGTTAGAACATTTTCTTAATACATTATAAATGTGTACTTTAACACCCCTAATCGTTTCTTTTAACCTGATAAACTTGTAAATCCATGGCCGTTAAATAAATACTTGAAGCAGACGTTGATTTTCTCAAGACATGTCCGACTACACGATCAAAGATAAAAAAAAATTGTATGGGATTGTTGACTATCCAACAGTTAGTACTTATGAATACTGCCAAGCTTTTTAACCTAAAATGCTTTAGAATAAAACTGCCCCCTTTCTTCATTTTTTTAACAACGCATTTAAAAGGATCCAACAAAAAATGGGTCCAAAAAGCAAATCCAAATCATAGACAGAGTAAAAGAAGACTAGCTATACTACAGCAGATTAGGCACAAGAGCGCTACAAACTAAGGCAAACAACAGGGAAAACATAACTGATAATTAAATATCCATAGCGTCAAAAGGGTTGGACTCAATTTAAAGCAGAGATTTTGCACATCTTGAAAATTTTCATCAGGGGAGTATAGTTTGTCGATAAATACAATAGCATTTTATGAACTTGCAATTTTTTTTACTTTCAACGCCACAGATTTAAGAATGTCTTAATGACAAAGAGCACATACGATTTAGTTTCTTATCTCCATGGTCCGACGTCGATCAGACAATCCTTACGGTTTACCTCTATTTTTTTTCTTCTTTTTAATCGGCCGGGGATATAATTAATTAGGAAATACTACAGTCCGGTCAGTTCAAAAGAACTGGACGGTTCAGTTTACCGTTAGATCAATATTAAAATAATAACAATTGTTGGATTGATTTGACACACTATTACCATTGTGTACAATAAAAATATTTTAACCTGATAAACGTTTATCCATTAAACACAAAAACAAAAAACAAAACAATCAGCAATCACGCATTTTTTTTTCATCACAAATTTTTTTGGTCCTACAGTTTCTTCACCATGGCTTGCTGTTTTTTTTTTTTTTTTTTTTTTTTTTCAATTTCCACATTCGTATACTTTCATTGTTCTCTTTTTCTTGTACCCTTTTTTTTTTCCTTCAAAATTCTTGTTCTTCCATTATATTTCGATGTTCTTTAATTTCGTTTCGGATGATTCCGCACAACGAATTGGTATCAAAGCCATTGTTTGTTCAGAAACCCGACACAAGAAACTGCTCAAATCGATTTCTATTTATTCCATTGTATAGTTCTAGACTTTTGGAGTCCAACACAACAAACGGTGCGAAAAACGGACCTTGAAATTGCTAGATATCATTGGTCAAAGTTGTTGTTTTTTTTCTTATTGTTTGCAGAATTACCGGGTGAAGAAGACAGGTCTGACCCGCCCGTTGACCCGACCCGGTTAAGGAGATTAAATGATTGATTAGATATGTTATTGTACACATTAACTATGGTGTTCTAAAAAAATATCCAACGTACATGATTATTTATAATTTTTTCAACGGCAAAGATTAAAAAACTGGACAATTAGAAACTGGACTGTAGCCGTTCTCTAATTAATTAGGTTAAAATCCTATTTTATCGTACACGATAACTAATACTGCATCATATCAATCTTACCGTCCCTATTATTTCAATATTGATTCAACGATAATTGACTGTACCGTAATATTTCCTCTACATAACATAATGAAAATCCAAAGAGTACTTAGAAGACTCAGTGTTATTACTATCGGCTGGCGCTAATGCCAGAACAAATATGCTAAATTCAGAGCGGTTGGAGAGCTCTACCCTTATGTCAATTTCAAACTTCAGTTCATTGCCGTTTCCGTTCCCTTCCTTATCTGTCACCGTACTTCTCAGCGCGTGATTTACTTTTTATTTTTTATTTTTAATAACCAACGTGTTGTGTTATATTAATTACATATCCTATTAGTTCTCAGGCAAATAGACATCATTATTTTATTTAGTATTAATATACTCTCATCCATTTTGTTTAATTATTTATCTCTCTCTCAAATAAAAATTAAATTATCTCTATAAAACAAAATAAATTATTTTGACTTTCAAAAAATAGAGTATATCCCAATGTATAATAGTGTTTATTTTTTATCAAAGTTATTTTATTTGGTTATTCTCCATAAAAAATTTACCGGTAATTTCTTCATGAACATCATTATACCAGAAACCGTCTAATTAATTAGCTGGTCAAATTATACGAAAAAAACATTCCATTAGCAAATCTCAATAAATAATCTGGAAAAAAAAAATTAGGACAGGTCACATATTAACTTAATTCAGGAAAAAAAAAAAACGATTCCTATACCACAAATCCATGTATCAATGAAATGAAAAGGCAACGTACTCCATAATGCATACACAAAATAACTAAAAAAAGATAAGCTTGAAGTAGTCTCGTGACAAAATTGTTAGAGAAATCAAAATCAACGCTACAACAGCCAAGAAAAACATCGATCAATGCATTTGCTTTTTGGGTTAATTCAATGATCTCAACGAGCTACCTGCAAAATATAACAGAAAAAGGTTTAGATATTAACTAAAGAATGAAATCAATGTACACGATATATAAATAATCAACGGCTTAAGGCTTTGTTGAACCATAAAATTACTAATTATATAAAGCCATGCAAATGCAAGTTCTTCTTCGAAGCATTAACATACATCTTCTCAGTACAACTATTATGTAAACCATTGGCTTCAAAATGAATGAGATGGCAAAAGAAATTGAGGAACTAATTTATAAATAAGGGGGAAGGGGTCACAAGGACAAAAAAATTAATAAATGGGTCTGGAAGGACAAAAGTAACATTTTCATGATTATAAAGGACAAAAATCACAATTGTTACTTTAAAATTGTTACTTCACGTGTTAATGTTACTTTGTGTTTCACAATTGTTACTTCACATTTAAACTATTCCATATTTGTTACTTCATAATTATTACTTTTGTCCTGATTAAATTACAGTTTCCTTCTATCCCGGTTTTTAGATAATTTTGTCCTTTTGGACAAAAATCTATATAAATAATACACTAAATGGTAAAAGAAAAGAATAGAGCTAGAAAATTAATATCAAACATTGTTCAGGTTGACATTTCCTTGCTCATTCTAATGAAAACCGGAAGAATTATACTGCAAAATTAAGAGAAAGGAATAAATGGATGTCAAATGTTAGTCCAAATACAAGAAAAGAGACACAAGGAAGCCTATAGATGCAAGCAAATAAATAGGAAGCAAGAAGTTAAATGAAAAAAATTAATCACACCTTAACTGGTTATATATATATATATATATTTTTTTTTTTTTTTGAGGAACCTTAACTACTGGCTATAAGGAAGCAAACGATCAAGACCTGCAAAATGGCGAAGAAAAAAATTTACAATTCAAACCAGAAATATACTTCTGCATCAAAAGGTTAGGAGAAAAAAAAAAAGAGCATAATGCCTTAAGCATATTCACCTGGAAAAAGGAGAATAAAGAAACAAAAATTATATATACAAATGTATAATTTATAAGAAAAGATACCGAAAAATAAGATAAAAGACTTACAATCCCATTGTACTCCATAAGGAATCGTCATTAGGTTCAATATTCATGTTCAAATCAATCCATGGTATAGATATTTCGTCTTCTACCAGACTTGAGCTTGGATCAGTGACAAATAAGAGAAAAAAATACAATACAAAAGCTGAAGCTAACAAAAACTACTATCCCTTCAACACTCCTATTAGTGACCAAAACTATCAAAGCAACTCAAAAAAAAATAATAAAAACACCAGCCATCAAATGTACGCCCCTAGTAAACTTTTTAGCAGCAGGTGAAAGGGGAAAAAACAAGAACTGAATGGACAATATCAATGCTAGTAACCAAGAGGAATGGCTTCTCCCAAAATGAAGGTGATAGCAGCACACAACAAACCAAGCTATGGCAACAACGGTGACACAAACGTACAACAAAACAATACATTAAAGATACAGATAAACAAGAATTGAAGAATCAACAAAACAATATGCTAAGGTGGCACATATTCAAGCATATTATGACGATAAAAACATAAATCGTTTGAGATTATTGCAACCCATACCAGAATAAATAAACCCTTCTTTACGTTATCGATCGGTCAAAAAAGAAGCAGCCTTTAAGAAAAATATCATACCGCTACGATTGTTAGGTTTAGTATGCCATGGATCGGCTGCAATCTGAGTTGTTTATGAAGATGAAAGGGTGTTTTTTTTTTCGGCTGTGGAAACCGATTTAGTCGTGGCTCAGTAGAAAGGTAAAAGATTTGAAAAAAAAAAAAAAAAAAAAAAAAAAAAAAAAAAAAAAGAAGGCAATCACGCGCTGAAAAATATGGGAAAAGCAAGTATGTAAGGAGAAACGGCAATGAACGGAAGTTTGTAATTGACATAAGGGTAGAGTTGTCCAACTGCTCTGGATTTAGCATATTTACTCTGGCATTAGCGTCGGCCATTACTATCATTCGGATAGAGAGGAACTCATCTATCTCTCCTATTGAGATCTCCAACGGTTAACGTATGTAGTATTCAGGTATCACACATTTTTACTTAAGATTAGTAATAACTTTTTTTTTCGGGTGAGTATATTTGGTGGTCAAAACCAATAGGCTCCAGAAAAATTGTGGGTGAAACTTCTCAAACATAAATATGGCTTCCCCCTCGATTCTCCCAAACCGAACTGCAGCTTCATTTGGCGTCATGTATGTCAGGCAGCCGACTCCCTGCGAGATGCGTTTGGCTTTGATGAGGAAGGAAAAATTACGTGGAAACCGAGTAGTTCGGGCAAATTCTCAGTTAGCTCGGCTTATCATGCACTCTAAGATTCTCAAATAAATTATGGGGACACTATATGGAGTACCATTTGGTCGATAAAAGGACCACCGCGTGGAAACTATCTCCTTTGGCAGGTTTACCGAAATGCTCTTCCGACTTTTGGTCTCTTGGCTGAGAGGTCTATCAGAGTTGATGGCGCATGCTACCTCTGTGGTAGCTCCCCAGAAACTACCCTACATGTCTTGAGAGATTGCCCATGGACTTATTGTTGTATCCGTATGTGAATAAAATAAATATTCAGAAAAAATAAAGAACAATTTAATTTCCAATTCAAAATATAAATATAATTACAATAGATGTAAAAAATATAAAAGGATATGCAAAACTGAGACGAGTTGCACTCTGTCCTTAAGACAAATTTGCACCGGCTTGTACCCACGGTTGTTGCAATTGTCTCCCATGATAACTTAGTTTACCTGTTCAGATGGAGAACTATGAATGCAGAAAAATATTTTATGCAATGGAATGTGTGTATGCTCTTGTATTGCTTGAA
This sequence comes from Gentiana straminea, assembly GCA_036785695.1. Classification (NCBI taxonomy): domain Eukaryota; kingdom Viridiplantae; phylum Streptophyta; class Magnoliopsida; order Gentianales; family Gentianaceae; genus Gentiana; species Gentiana straminea. The sequence goes on along the minus strand of JAVUPR010000099.1, from coordinate 1,326,086 downwards.
TACTTGTGTGTTTCTTCCATCTTGTTAAGGCTTTTTTATATAGAGGCTTGAGCAAGCAATGGAAAAGCCTCTGCATTGATAACCATTAATGCATTTACTCCCACTACTCCCACTTTGATATCAATATTAATCATGACAGTTTCGAAGATGAAATGTCTCAGCAGAAGATGAAAAGTCTCAGCAGACTGAGACATTCAGTCTGCTGAAAGTGCCTTGGCCGAACACTTAGTCTGCTGAAGCTGACTATGCCTCAGCCGACTTCTCCCTTGCTGAGTTTTCCTCAGCTGACTCAGCCTTGCTGATGCTAAGTTTGCCTCGGCTGATTTCTAAGTTTGCCTGCTAGCTGAATTTCGCCTCGCCTTACTGATGCTGAGTTTGCCTTAGCTGAATTTCGTCCAGCTGACTTGCCACCCCGCTGACTTTGTCCAAAAAGATAATACTTGCCCAGACCAAGGCCTCAGGCCCAATTCCCCAAGCCCAACGGTCAATGGTCACGGGTGGGCGGCGGCGGCGCGCGCGCGTGTGTGGCAATTTTAGCAGAACATCGTCTGTCTAAAACCATTTTGAACTCTCTCCCTTTCTGTAGGAGCTTATACCAATCATCAACTATCATCATATAAATACTTCACATTGGAACACTCATATTCTAATGTGGATAAAGTTTTACACTACTTTACTTCTCATATCTCACAGCAACTTAAAGCGTTAATATATCATTCATCCGTACTCCGAATTAAATGATTTTATATCCTATTGTCAACTACTTATTGTGTACTTTTCAATATTTTAATAAAAGCCTCGATAACTTTAATAAAAGTCTATCGAACTCGGTTTTTAAATAGTTGTCGTAAATGATTAAAAAATCGATAAAATCGATAAAATTATTTTTCCTCAATTTTCTCCAACAATCCCCCACATGAATGAATACTAATGCATATGCTGACTCTGAAGAGATTTCTGACAGAAAAATATTGCATCAGGAGCGGTAGCTTCTGGCTTTGAACCTGCCTTAGTGAAATACTATCGGATCTACTCGGCTAATCAGTGAACTATGTCTTGAACTGTTCAGCCTTTATTGTAAAACCAGACAATAGTACTCACACAATATTTCTCTAAGCACCCGATTTGGTTCTCATGATTGTGTTCATTTTGGCCATTAATCACCCCTGGTTTCAAAAAGTGCGTTAGATAATTCTAGCCTCTAAATTCTCACAGAAGCGGCCCTACTTCACACTTACATAGGTGATCTCTATCAAGAGTATTCTGCCATACCCCACTTGATTAAACAAGATATAGGAATCATTAAAAGTTTTTCACTTAACCTTTACACTACTGACAGACAACACTTTTATTCACAGAATGGGTAAGTGTTCACGGAATCTTCATAACTTAGTTGTCCCATTGAACAATGATCTTGGGATCTCCAGTCAACATGGTTGGGTTACCATTACAAGGTTTATGTCTCAATAGGCTTTAATCCAATTTCGAGTGTCAATTTTGACATTTGATCTCTAGATAAACTTTTTGTAAGCGGATCCGCAAGATTCTCCTTCGATCTAACAAAATCGATGGATATCACGCCATTAGAGATCAGTTGTTTAATAGTATTATGTCTGCGACATATATGTCGAGACTTACCATTTACATACTGTTTTGTGCTCGATGTATCGCTGACTGACTATCACTATGTATGCTTACAGGAGCAATAGGTTTAGTCCAACATGGAATATCCTTTAGGAAATTACGAAGCCATTTTGCTTCTTCTCCTGCTTTATCTAATGCGATAAACCCAGATTCCATCGTGGAACGAGCTATGCATGTTTGTTTTGTTGATTTCCATGACACCGCAACACCGCCAATAGTGAATACATATCCACTTGTGGCCTTAGAATCTTTGGAATCAGATATCCAATTTGCATCACAGTATCCTTCTAATACTACTGGATATCTTGTATAGCATAATCCCAGATTCATTGTATATTTTAAGTACCTCAGTACCCTTATCAAAGCTTTCCAATGATCCTCATTTGGATTGCTTGTAAACTCGCTTTCGCTTATTCACAAGACACGCTACATCTGGTCTAGTACAATTAGTTATGTACATCAGACAACCGATTATTTGTGAATATTTTAACTGAGACACAGGTTCACCTTTGTTTTTTACTAAATGCAAAGTTAAGTCAATTGGAGTTTTTTTTTTCTGTACTTTCATTAAAGACATTAAATCTTTTTAGAACAGACTCAATATAATGAGATTGTGTCAACGTAAGTCCATCAGATATTCTAGAGATTTTAATCCCCAAAATTACATCTGCAACTCGCATGTCTTTCATATCAAAATTTCGAGTCAACATCTTCTTAGTATTCATGATTACTGAAGGATGCAGGTTCTTAGATCTAACCAAGTTAGATCTATACGCAGCGGATGGATCACGATTTACACGGTACAATACATAAATAAAGGACTTAAACTACTACAAGGGGGTTTAAGATTATGTTACCAATAACGGGAAGAGTCGCCTTGATCTTCCGATGTGTTCTCCAAACGGCGGTTGGTGGACACCCTTCTTGATACACGAGCCTCCTTGATATACAACCAGAAAAATCCCGAAGATTTTTCCAACTCGAACCATAAGAATAGAGGCCGAAATTTTTCGGCCAATTTCTCTCGGTGAATAGTGACGTGAATAGTACCTTGCCATTAGACTTGGGAGAACTCTCTTTATATAGGAGAGTAATCAATGTCCTCCAAGGATTAAATAATTAAGTGATAATTATCACATTAATCCTTTTCCAAATAAAAGATAAATAAAATGATTATCCCAAACAAATTAAGATAAATCATATTATTATCTATTATTCCATGAATTATCATTTAACAAATAAAAGATAAATCACATGTTAAATAATTATCCAAGAAAACTAATTTCTCTCTAATTATTAGGACATTAATGGCGCCACATATTGGGTCAAAAAAGCCCACATAAAATGTCTTTTATGTGTATTATATTATTTAGCCCAACTAAATAATATCCATGCATATCAATTAATTAGCCCACCAATTAATTATCACCGAGGCCCAAATAACAAGATTATTAGTCCGAATTACGTAAGCCACACCGGGGACCATGGACCTATAACCGTAGCTCCAATAATTAATTATTCATCGAACGTAATAAGCACATTAATTATTAATTCCGGGATTACGCCACCATAAACCCGAAACCGAACTCTACCGATTATAGATGTATACTTATACTCAACCCATGAGCGAATAAGCGTCCATTGATATAATCACTACATACGGATTTACCCTCCATAGATCGTCCATTCCGAGTGGGAAGTCTCCGCAAACCCGACTCGAATATCTTATCCTTATTTACCATCAACCCCTAGTGATCAATTAGTTCACATATCTGACTAGTAGCTAATTAGTCTAAATATGAACTCGGCCGATCGATCACTTTCTTAGGGCTAACAAATAAGGGGACTGTCTCTCTACTTCCCGCATAAGGAATGGATTCTATGTCTGTGAAAATCAGAACTACTCACTCATCAGGAGATAGTGCCAACGAGAAGTGGCTTGGAACACATTATTTAAGTGAACCGTAACTAACACATCAAACACTACCCCGGGACAAGCGGCCCCGTGATCACCTCAGATTAAGGTTGATCCATATATGATCATCTAATGATTTAATAAGATTCCTCGATTACGGAATTATACCGAGAAATTCGATTAAATCGGTCCAAATTCTATATGAATGCCATCATATATAAATGCCCCACGTAGTACCCTCTACCGACAAATCCGGATAAGACTATCACACCCTAAGGTGTTCTCGGGCGCATTATTGGTGTTTTAATCAAGAGACCCTAAACTCGATTAAGTTCACCACGGACTAACAGCTTTAAGTATATCACCACTAACTCAATCCTCACGTGCATGCCATGCACCGAGTTAAGCGGTTACATACCGATATACTTAGGGTTTGCGCAAGGTATTACTTACAAGCACAAAGCAAGTAATAAGGTGAGATAAATTTCGTCATCCATTAAAAACAATTACACAAATTGTCTTTCGGGCACTACACCTAACAATCTCCCACTTGCACGAAATGACAAGCAACGATTGTTTTTAGAGCACACCCTATCTTATTCACAACACTCTCCCACTTGCTCTAAAAGCAGTGTGAGACATATCTATCAATGCCGTACCCTTGAAGCACTCGACTTGGTACACCGATTAGCTAGGTTGTCGACTCGAGACGATCTTTAGGATTGAAACGTTGTCGGTCCTTCCAATCAAAGGTACTCTCTCTCAATATGCTTTTGACTTCTTGTGACCGAGAAGATCCTTCTAAGCTATATCTTCACTGTTTTCACAATGAAGTGATATCGGCTTATCAGACCTGGAATTACTCCCAGACCAAAAAAAGAAATTCTAAGCACTATGAGTAAACACTGAGCCCGAGATCAACTTAATGATCATCCTTAATCTGACTACAAGTCAGAATCAGTGTGGTCAACCATATTCAAGTTTGCACCTAAATATACAAGCATATCATTCCTCGTTCTCTAACGATACTTGAGGACATACTAAACCGCTACTTATTGCTTGAATCCAAGATTCAACTGCAATTGACTTATTATGACCTGACTTGCCGTTATCCAAGAGAGACTCTATCCCATTTTCTCTTTATCCGGAGATTTAGAGAATCATTCCTGAGATGTAAGGTAGACTACTCTCGATGAATGTTGCATACGTATATGCATGATCATCTTATTCAATAAGATAGGTGGGATAGCCAATGACTCATTCTCGTGAATTTGACCGAATCGTATTCTTAGAATATAGTCCAATTCTCTCATCCAGAGAATCTTGGCCCGTCGCATCCGACTTCGTATAGCACACACATGTTGTTTCCAACTCGTTTCGTTGTTATCATTCATGAACACTAATACTACTACTTTACCAATATTGATATCCGCCTACGAAAGACTTATCAATACTCGGTCAAGTTCACATATTTTAAAACATGTGACTTTTAAATGACCGAGAGGTTCTCTTAAATCCACAAAGGATATAAGCCATGGCAGCCTCCTACCAAAGGTTCTTTCGAATGAATTAAGATATCGTTAGTCTCGCAAAAAAGGTCTTAGGGAATCACCCCTATCTTCTCGCTTTGTAACGAATCCGTTATTCATTCTTAGCTAAAACCCTTCGTTCTAAATGAATTCGATTCCGTTGTTCAAGCAAGAAAGTCTTAGGGAATCACCCCTATTTTCTGCTTTCTAACGAAATCTAGCAAGACCGAGTGGTGAGAGAGTTCAAGGTCCGGTTAACTCTCTACTTGTCGTGGAATCACCCCTATACCACTCAACTTTGCGCCGAAAGTTTAAACTTTCCTATTCATTCGACTCTTTTCCGTGTAGATCCAATTGCTCCCACCGGGCCCGAGACACTCGTGTGGTTCTACAAGAGGTCGAACAAACCGAGTACCAAAACTCCATTCACAGGGTTAAGGTTTTCAAACCAACCTCTATAATCGTAATCCTATACACCCACCAAGAGCCATAGGTTATCAATCACCCCAAAGATTATAAAGTCCACAAAATCACAATGGGTCAACGGTTAAACCATACTCCCACCGTGTCTTGGGTGGATTGACATTCCGATCTAGTAGTATTTATCGTGTAATCACCAACAACCGATGTTGGATGTGGTCTCGATTAAATCGATAGTAACTACCTTTGGGTAACCGTACTCCAAGGTTTAAGGTTGTTACTTATAGATTCTATCGAAGGCTTGTGACAGCTTCAACCGTCACTTTCGATCTCAAGAATCTTATAATTAACCTTCACTCGTCTCATTAAGATGTTTCACAAACAAATCACAATCCGAACGTATGCGCAAAATCTCCAAATTCTACCTTCAAGCATTAAATGCTAAATGCCTACATTTATGGAAGTGGTGTGAACCGAATTCACTCATTATCCATAAATTCACCGGCATCTTCTAGGTAGACTTCTCGGTTTACATAATAATGTTAACCGTTATTTTGCAACCAATTATCTTAATCGAGTTTAACAAAGGTATTGTAGCACATTAATAACTATATTAGGCAAGTCTATGGTTTCTTCCTCGGTGAGAAACATTCCACTAGAGGGTGCCGAGCATCGGTCCCAAGACTATGCGATAGCCTATTTCGAGCATGGAATACTCTATTCTCTCGCTAAAATCGAGACTCCTCCTCGTATTCTTTTGATAAACTAAATCACGTTTCGAGTAGTTATCAGACAAAATGTCACCACTCAAAAACTCCCACTAGCTTGTATCTCTCACTAGACCCCGAAAGTCATGGTGAACAAGCTATGTTACCCCTTCAAATCTATTACCCTTTTCCGATTGAAAGGAAACTTAGTCATTGTTCCTTTGAGATAGTGTTCCTAGACTGGGAGATAGGAATCACCCATAGCCAGTCGTCATGTCTTATCTCTAGGATATATGCACTAATTAATAGATATTGAAAGGTCGCTTATCTTAATACGGAAACCTTCTACCTTTAATAGTTTTAGATGTGTTATACTTATTCAGCTTTTCTTAGTGGTTCTGACTTTATCAAACAAAAGAACGAGTCTTGGATTCGTACTACAAATGTCATATACAATAAATTTTTCTGTGATATTCAAGGATAGAATCCGAAATTCATTTCCTTATATCACTCTCACTATTGTAGCTGAAATTACTGCCCGTTGTTACTCTATTAATCGTTAATGCACAGCTTCCTTGTTCTTCCAAAGAACTAAGCTACCGAGTCAAGTTACTCGGTTAAGAAAGTCGCTAAGGATTCATTGGTTAGTGATCCGGAATTACTTTCCTTATCCTATACTTTCTTTAATTAATGTTTCGGTTTAGCCTTAAAACTTTAGTTAAGATGATTAACACTTACGTACATTCTTTCCCATTCTCAACTTTCCTTAAAAGGAAATAGTCTTGAACTAGCAGCTTCAATTGAGTAGACACTACTCGTGAACCGTGGGATGTCTAATGAAAGCGTTACCCGTGAGACTAATTTTCTAAATTAGAAAAACATAAGACAAAAGCTCCCACTAGTTTATCGGTTCCAAATACCGTCTAACTAGCGACACTTTAATTTATGATTCTCTAATTTTTCTATTAGAAAATTTCTCGTGTAGACACTACACAATTAAAATTCACTCGGAAGAATTTTATCGTCCCAATCACCTTTCAAACTAACTACGGTTGTCTCTCGTTCGCACGATTGACAAGCGTGACATACTTATTTACGTCACTTAAGTTTTGAAGGCTCAAGAGATATATCTCTTCCGAAAAATTAATCGCATGTGAGATTAATAAATACAACGTTCTAGTTACTTACCACTTTTAACGAAGTCGTTACTAGTCAATTTTACATACACTAGCGCCTAGTATCCTAGAGAGATATATAAATAGTTGTAAATAAAACTGACGTAAAATAAATCCAAATCATACACTACTAAAATTTTAGGAACATAAACTAATTACTTATAGTCTATCCTACCGTTCCAAGGATTTAATCTAATGCCTCGCCCGCCTTAGGGTAGGTCAAAGAGGTTTCGATTAATATTGACGATCAGATTGAGAATCGAACATCTCATTTGTGATCGTCAATCACCTTTCCTTTTTCAGCCAAAGTACTACCAAAATACCCTTTATGAGTGTGACCTACTGTCTCAGATTTTTAGGTAGACCCCGAGTGTGCCGCCTTAGGGTCGGTCAGTGACCCGGCGAGTACCCAAAATCCTATCCTTTCGGAAACCAAGCCTTGAATTTTGATAGCGGTGAAGGCCTTCCTTAGGGGGCCGAAATCAAAGCCGGCACGAGGCGTCACCATTCTCTCACGTTGCTTGTGTCAACAGTAGAGGCCGTGGGGTCGGCTGTCGCCTCTCCCGCTCCCACTCAATATTTTGAAAAAGTGGTGGGTTTACTGATCACGTTTTTGGACTTGATGTTACATTAAGGAACAATAAATCATAGGCCCGAATGTTGTCGGTTATGTGGGCTAGCCCACCCGACCTATTCGTTAGAACATATGTGACCGTCGGACGGGTCAAGGCTAGGAGAGCTCCGTTGAGCCGTAGTGGCTCTTCGGATGGCTCGCATTGCCAGACCCTCGTGCAAACGCCACACGTGGAGGGTGAAGTCGATTGAGCCGTAGCTACCGTTGACCACCCAACCGTGGTTAAACCACTTTCGAACCCGTTTGCCCGTGATTATCCAATCCTTAAACACCAAACTTTTTCGTAGACACTACGGAACAAAAACGTAATCTCGTCTGGTAAGGTGGAATTCACCGAGAATCCAACACCTTAACCACGAGGTTTCGGGATTTTACTCCTTATGCTTTCGCAGAGTGGGATTCACCGAGAATCCATCACCCAACCTCGACGATTGAAAAAACCCGTGTTCCTCGGTTTTTTACCCTAATTAGTTTCTAATCAATATCAAACAATTAATTAAAACTAATTGCGTGTTTTATACATGCCTAACTAATTCCTCGAATTAATTTCTACATGTATGCATATGGAGTGGAATTCATGATATGATGCATGTCATGGCAATTTTCCGGTTCTATTCATACAATCTACACATGTATACTAGTGCGGAAAATAAACACCGAGATGGACCGTTGACACCCCCGTAACTAATCTATTCGAAAATAAAATAAAACCCTAATCTGCATCTGTTTAGAATCTTCGACGATTGGCATATCAAACGAACTCGGATCGGGACGAAACTTTCCAGATCTGATCTTCATTCTTCGGAATTCAAGATGGACGGTTGGATCGGAGCTTTGACTTGTCAATATTCTCCAGTGAGCCGCCCAACTTGCTGCTGAATCTGACTTTTACAGCAGCGCATCAATGACTTCCCGCTGCCGATCGGGAATCGAGATGAAACCCGATCGACCTGAAATTTTTATTCCACGTCCAAAACTCCATATTTATCAATCTGACCGGTTGGATTTGCTTTTCAACGGTCGAAACTCTCCCAGAAATTCGAGCAAGTCACAGGTAGGGTTTCTGTGAATCCTGCGTTTTTCTGTTACAGCAGCTTCTTTGCAGCAACGAACGGAAATCCAAACGGACTCTGATCTACGCCAAACTTTGTGGGATTGTTCATCAACTTCCAATCTTGATTCTGACCGGAGGGATCTTCTTTTTAACGGCTCGATTAACGGGAAAAACGAAAACACTAAACAGCTACTAAACCGATCTACTTTCTGGAAATTAAAATTGCAATAACCAATAAATTACATAATTTCCTATACGCATATGAACGAATTTTCATTGTTCATATGAGTTTACAATAGATCTAACGGGTAAACAAAGCCAACCCGCAATCCATCTCTTCAACCATGACAACCAATCATAAACAATGCATAGAACAATAAATTAAATTTACCTACATGCAATTCCACTCCTTTAAATCGTTTAATTATGATTATACTATGTAAATCGTGGAACCTCGTCTCCGATACCACATGAAGGATGCAGTTCTTAGATCTAACCAAGTTAGATCTATACGCAGCGGATGGATCACGATTTACACGGTACAATACATAAATAAAGGACTTAAACTACTACAAGGGGTTTAAGATTATGTTACCAATAACGGGAAGAGTCGCCTTGATCTTCCGATGTGTTCTCCAAACGGCGGTTGGTGGACACCCTTCTTGATACACGAGCCTCCTTGATATGCAAACCGTAAAAATCCCGAAGATTTTTCCAACTCGAACCCTAAGAATAGAGCCCGAAATTTTTCGCCAATTTCTCTCGGTGAATAGTGACGTGAATAGTACCTTGCCATTAGACTTGGGAGAACTCTCTTTATATAGGAGAGTAATCAATGTCCTCCAAGGATTAAATAATTAAGTGATAATTATCACATTAATCCTTTTCCAAATAAAAGATAAATAAAATGATTATCCCAAACAAATTAAGATAAATCATATTATTATCTATTATTCCATGAATTATCATTTAACAAATAAAAGATAAATCACATGTTAAATAATTATCCAAGAAAACTAATTTCTCTCTAATTATTAGGACATTAATGGCGCCACATATTGGGTCAAAAAAGCCCACATAAAATGTCTTTTATGTGTATTATATTATTTAGCCCAACTAAATAATATCCATGCATATCAATTAATTAGCCCACCAATTAATTATCACTTTGAGGCCCAAATAACAAGATTATTAGTCCGAATTACGTAAGCCACACCGGGACCATGGACCTATAACCGTAGCTCCAATAATTAATTATTCATCGAACGTAATAAGTACATTAATTATTAATTCCGGGATTACGCCACCATAAACCCGAAACCGAACTCTACCGATTATAGATGTATACTTATACTCAACCCATGTAGCGAATAAGCGTCCATTGATATAATCACTACATACGGATTAACCCTCCATAGATCGTCCATTCCGAGTGGGAAGTCTCCGCAAACCCGACTCGAATATCTTATCCTTATTTACCATCAACCCCCTAGTGATCAATTAGTTCACATATCCGACTAGTAGCTAATTAGTCTAAATATGAACTCGGCCGATCGATCACTTTCTTAGGGCTAACAAATAAGGGACTCGTCTCTCTACTTCCCGCAGAAGGAATGGATTCCATGTCCGTGAAAATCGAACTACTCACTCATCCTGAGATAGTGCCAATGAGAAGTGGCTTGGAACACATTATTTAAGTGAACCGTAACTAACACATCAAACACTACCCCGGGACAAGCAAGACTCAGTGATCACCTCAGATTAAGGTTGATCCATATATGATCATCTAATGATTTAATAAGATTCCTCGATTACGGAATTATACCGAGAAATTCGATTAAATCGGTCCAAATTCTATATGAATGCCATCATATATAAATGCCCCACGTAGTACCTCTCACCGACAAATGGATAAGACTATCACACCCTAAGGTGTTCGGGGCGCATTATTGGTGTTTTAATCAAGAGACCCTAAACTCGATTAAGTTCACCACGGACTAACAGCTTTAAGTATATCACCACTAACTCAATCCTCACGTGCATGCCATGCACCGAGTTAAGCGGTTACATACCGATATACTTAGGGTTTGCACGTTGTATTACTTACAAGCACAAAGCAAGTAATAAGGTGAGATAAATTCTGTCATCCATTAAAAACAATTACACAAATTGTCTTTCGGGCACTACACCTAACAATTACATCACGAGTACTTCCCATGATCAACATGACATCAACACATAGACATACTATCACTTAAGAATTAGAATTGTTCTTGATATAGACACATTTGTCACACTCGTTAATTTTAAATCCATTTGACAACATCGTTTGATCAAATTTTTGGTGCCATTGTTTTGGCGCTTGTTTCAGCCCATACAATGATTTAACGAGTCGACACACTTTGTGTTCTTGACCTGGAACTACAAAACCCTCGGGTTGTTCCATGTAAATTTCTTCCTCTAATTCACCATTTAAAAAGACAGTCTTAACATCCATTTGATGGATTTCCAAGTTATAGACCGCATCGATCGCAATAAGAACCCTTATTGAAGTGATTCTAGTTACCGGTGAATATGTATCGAAGAAATCAAGACCTTCTTTTTGTCGATAACCCTTGGCTACCAATATGGCCTTATATTTATCAATAGATCCATCAGCTTTAAGTTTTTTCTTAAAAATTCACTTACAACCGAGAGCTTTATGCCCTGGTGGGATAATAACCAACTCCCAAGTGTGATTTTGCAGAATGGAATCTATTTCACTTTTGATCGCTTCTTTCCAATAAGGAGCTTCTGGATTTGACATAGCCTCAGCATATGTTCTTGAATCATTTTCTACCATATAGGTGAGAAAATCTGGACCAAATGACCTTTTACTTCTACGAGGTTCGACTTCCTCATTTTCTGAAGTGTTATCCTCTAAGGATTCATGTGTCCGCTTATTTGGACTCGTGTTTTCATTGTTTCTGTCTTTGTTCGGAAAGACATCCTCAAAAAACACAGCATTTCTTGACTTCGTGACTTTATTCACATGTACATCAGGGATGTCAGATTTGTGCACTAGAAATCTATATGCACTACTGTTATTCGCATAACTGATAAATATGCAATCTATCGTTTTAGGCCCAATCTTTATTTGTTTAGGTTTAGGCACTTCTACCTTTGCTAAACACCCCCACACTTTTAAGTATTTGTAGCTTGGCTTATGGCATTTCCACAACTCATATGGGGTCTTATCCATCTTCTTGGATGGAATTCTATTAAGAATGACATTTGCTGAGAGGATGGCCTCCCCCCACAAGTTCTAAGGTAAACCTGAACTTATCAACATAGCGTTCATCGTCTCTTTTAGAGTGCAGTTCTTGCGTTCAGCAATACCATTGGATTGAGGTGTATACGGAGCTGTAGTTTGATGAATAATGCCAGATTGTGAACATATTTCATTAAACGGTGCATCATATTCACCACATCGATCACTACGAACCTTTTTGATTCGTTTGCTAAGTTGATTTTCGGCTTCATTCTTATAATTTTTGAAAGCCTCGATAGTCTCATCTTTGCTACTTAGCAAATAGACATAACAATATCTTGTACAATCATCGATAAATGTTACAAAGTATTTTTTACCGCCTCTCGATTGCACAAATTTTAAATCACACAAATCTGTATGAATTAATTCCAACGGTTCTGTGTATCTTTCCACTGATGGAAACGGTGCCTTAGTCATTTTCGCTTCGACACATATTTGGCATTTTTCAGTTTCATTAAACTTTAAATTAGGTAATAAATCTAAAATCATCATTCTACGAATTGATTTATTATTTACATGTCCTAATCGATTATGCCATAAACAAGACGACTCAGTCAAGTAAGCAGAAGTAGATGCAACTTTATTAGCCTCATCGGGCACAACATTTTTAGGCATAATAGCCATTACATTAAGTTTGAACATCCCCTCGGTGAGATAACCTCTACCGACAAACACATCATTTTTTGTCAGAATGACCTTATCAGAGCCAAACATTATTTTAAACCCAGTCTTGCTCAACATAGCACCAGAAACTAGATTCCTCCTAATGTCAGGAACATGGAGAACATTGGTCAATGTCAGCTTCTTCCTATAAGTCATCTTCAGAATCACATTGTCTGTTCCCAGAATGTTTGAATGAGAAGAGTTTCCCATCCACAGTTTCTCACCAGCTTCAGCCTTATAGGTTGAAAATATTGCCCGGTCGGCACATACATGTCTTGTGGCTCCAGTGTCCACATACCATTGCCTTGGATTTACCACAGAATTGCATTTGGTCACCACAACGCAGAACATGTCATCGTCACCATCAGTTTCAGCCACATATGCCCTTGGCTGAAATGGCTTATTTCCACGGCACTCAGCCGCATGATGCCCGTATTTGCCACAGTTGCGGCACTCACTATTAAACTTAAATGGAGTTTGTGGTTTCTTGGACGATTCACCAGTTTTCTTGGAAGATTGACCAGTTTTCTTCCTCTTTTGATTTTTGACCTCAGCAACATGAGCTTTGGCTTGTCCAACCTGCACAGAACTTTTCTTTTTGAATCCTCTATTGTCCTCCTCAATACGGAGTCGGACAATCAGATCATCCATAGTCATCTGCTTTCGCTTGTGTTTGAGATAATTTTTATACTCCTTCCATGAAGAAGGTAGTTTCTCAATTACACAGGCTACTTGAAAATTCTCATTAGTAATCATACCCTCTTCTATGAGTTCGGATATAATTATTTGTAGTTCCTCAACCTGGTTAATTACAGTTTTGGAATCCACCATCTCATACTTTAGAAATTTCCTACAATAAATTTCTTAGCACCTGCATCCTCAGCTTTATGTTTTTTTATCTAAGGCAAGCCACAGTGCTCTAGCAGACTCAAACATACAATATACACCATACAGAGTATAGTCTAAGCCGTTCAGAATATAATTTTTACATAAAAAATCACTATGATTCCAACTCTCAAGAGCAAGCAAAACCCTGTGTTCGAGATTATATGGAGGCACAACTGGTTGCTCTTCAGTGAGCATCCTAGCTAATCCAAGTGTAGTCAAATAGAACAGCATCTTTTGCTGCCTACGCTTGAAGTTCAGCCTTTTGAATTTCTCTGGATTCTCTCCATGAGAAGAACCAACCACAGCAACAGTTGATTGTCTCATTACTGGCACAATAGTTACTTGATTCAGACTTGTATTTGCCGCAGTATCCACAATGGGTGTCAATGACACATCATTAACAGTAGTCATTTCTGTTCAGAATAGAAGATCAACAATCAGAATATGGTTCGTTCAAAAATGAGACCAAAAGGATGAAAACAATTTTCTGAATATCACTGAATGATTTTTTGAATTTCGTCCAGCTGACTTGCCACCCCGCTGACTTTGTCCAAAAAGATAATACTTGCCCAGCCCAAGGCCCAATTCCCTAAGCCCAAGGTCAACGGTCAACGGTCAACGGGCGGTCGGCGGCGGCGCGCGCGCGCGCGTGTGGCAATTTTAGCAGAACATCGTCTATCTAAAACCATTCTGAACTCTCTCCCTTTCTGTAGGAGCTTATACCAATCATTAACTATCATCATATAAATACTTGACATTGGAACACTCATGTTCCAATGTGGGATAAAGTTTTACACTACTTTACTTCACATATCTCACAACAACTTAAAGCGTTAATATCTCATTCATCCGTACTCCGAATTGAATGATTTTAAATCCTATTGTCAACTACTTATTGTGTAGTTTTCAATATTTTAATAAAAGTCTCGATAACTTTAATAAAAGTCTATCGAACTCGCTTTTTAAAATAGTTGTCGTAAATGATTAAAAAATCGATAAAATCATTTTTCCTCTATTTTCTCCAACACTTATGACATGTGGAAGCAAGTTATCTATCGACAACACTGTGATTCTTTTATCTCCACCTATGACACTCCCTCTTGGTTGGCGAGCTGTTTAACGATAAATATGTACAAGCATGACAACACGGCGTTTTTGAAATTATTATTCCGCGAGATTGTGATGAGTCTCTGGTACTGGCGCAACAAGAAAATCCATGGTCCAGATCATTCACGACCCCCGAAGACGATATTTATTTCCGAAGCTGTCCGTCGAACCCGCGAACTTAGACTCGCTTGACCTTGATTTTGAGTTTGAAATAAATTCTTGTAATTAGCCATTTGGCCTTGTTTGTATAGCTTGTTCAGTTTGGACATATATTTTTTATCAATAGAATGTGCGGTTTCGACAAAAACAAAAAAAAAAATTTAAATACGTCCACTTTTTACTAAAATGCCAAAGTCAATGGGTCCCAGACCATTTGTTAACCAATAACAATATAAATATGTCTTTTTGGGGTCAAAATCAAACGGGTAAAAAATCAATAACAATATTAATATGCGGTTTTTTTTTGGGTCAAAATCAACATGTCGGTTTTTTACTACAATGCCAAAGAGGATGGGTCCCAGATCATTTGTTAACAATAACAATATAAATAAGGGGGAATGGGCCACAAGGACAAAAAAATTAATAAATGGGTCTTGAAGGACAAAAGTAACATTTTCATGATTATAAAGGACAAAAATCACAATTGTTACTTTAAAATTATTAATTCACGTGTTAATGTTACTTTGTTTTTCACAATTATTCTTCATATTTACTCTATTCCACATTTATTCTTATATTTACTTTAATTATTCTTTTGTCTTATTAAATTACAGTTTCATTCTATCCCGATTTTTTGATAATTTTGTCTTTCTGGACAAAAATCTATATAAATAACCACATTAGACATTTGTGAAGTTCTTCCTTTTGTGGTTACTATCTTATCAATCGTAATTGTCTTTAAAAAAATTAAAAATAAAATGTCGCTCAACATTCAAGCCCTTGCGTTCTTAATCTTAACAATCCTATTGTCCTCCTTCTGCTTTGAACTTTCTGTAGCAGTAAACCCAACTGATCCCATTGTCGTAGATATAGCGAAGGGCGCCTGTAACGTAGGCCCAAAGTTACATTTCCAGAGTGTTACTCATGTATCTTATTCACCACAACGTGATGGCGGTAAACATGATAGAGGCAAATATGTCATTACTTTGAAGGCAAGGGATTATTGGGGATCGGAGCATTCTTACGAGGCTACCCTTTTTGTGAAAAATCAAAATTATGAACTTGCGTCCTTTCAAAAGCAAACATAATGAAAGTTGTAGTTTTATGTTAATCTGAATTAATGATAATTACAATGAAAAAATAGTTTTAATTGTCATTCTTAAATCAATGTTATGTTTCTTCATCTTTTATATATGTAATCGATCTAGCTTGATACTCATGAAATGTGCACTATTCTTGAACCTTACAAAAGTAATCTTATATAATTATATTTATAACCTAAAACCTAAATGCATAAGAGCATTGTTGAGAAACTAATCACAAAGTAATATTGAAACAGCGGCGGATCCATGATTTTTTTTTCAGTTGATCCAAATTCAAAATCGTAAAGTAATATTTGAAGTGTTGGACACAGGAGTTTTTTCCATTCGAGGCCAATGATAATTACAATGAAAAAATAGTTTTAGTTGTCTTTCTTAAATCAATGTTATGTTTCTTCATCATTTATATATGTAATCCAGCTTGATACTCATGAAATGTGCACTATTCTTGAACCTTACAAAAGTAATCTTATATTATAACCTCAATGCATAAGAGCATTGCTGAGAAACTATCATAAAGTAATATTTGAAACAGTGGTGTATCCATTAATTTTTTTCTCAGTGGGGCCAAATTCAAGAAATATATGAGGTGGCGGACCTAGGAATTTTTTTCCGGTGAGAGCCAAATTTCAAAAAAATAAGTAAAAAAATTTAGCTGCCAAGTGTTGAGGCAGAGAGAGGGTGAACAAAAATTCTGAAAACCAAACCAACCGCCGAACCAAACCAAACCGAAAATGTATAAGCCATGGTTTTTTGTTCGGTTTTTTATAACTAAAAACCAAACCGTTTAATACAATTTGGTTCCAATTTAAACAAAACCGGATTATGTATATATATATATATATATATATATATATATATATATATATATATATATATATATATATATATATATATATATATATCGTGTGTTTTTTTCGGTCCAACTCAACCTGTTTAAACTTTGTATTTGTAATGTAATAGTGATCAATTATTAATTTCATATCCTAAATGTAAAGCCCCGTTCCCGGACACCGAGTCCTTATCCGGAA